>JAEIGF010000612.1:1740000-4140000 GCA_018903485.1 Drosophila littoralis
AGCTCCTTGGCCTTGCTGCTGGTGCCATTCAACAGCTTCAAGCGCTGCACATCGCCCTCGGCCAGCGCCAGCTTCTGTTTGGACTTCTGCAACTCCTCCTCCAGAGATTCCTTGCTCGTTTGCAGCGTTTTCAGATGGCTGATCCCGCTGCTGCCCAGCTGCACGCGCATTTCGCTGATCTCATCCTCCAGCTCCTCCACCCACTTCTTCAGATGACTCTTGGGCGTCAGATCGTTAACACGCTTGGGCGTTCGCGCGGGCAACTTGCCCTCGGCCTCCACCTGCATGCGTTTTACCCGGGCTGTCAGTTCGTCGCGTTCCTTTTGAGCCTGGGCCAGTGCCTCCTTGAGCTTGGGCAGATCCGCTTCGCTACTCTTTTCTATGGAGCTAGTCTTGCGCAGCGTCTGCAGACGCTTGTTCTCCTTGGTCAGCTTCTCGTTCTCGGTCTCCAGCGTAGTCAGCCTGGCCAGCTGAGCGCGCATATTCTCCACACTCTGCTCCTTCTCCTGCAGGCTCTTGCGCAGCTGGGTCAGCTCATCATTGAGTGTCTTCAGCTTCTTCTCTGCTGCGCTGGAGGAGCTGCCGAAACTGAGCAGCGAGCCCTTGCTGCCATTGCTGTTATCCTGACGCAGCTTGGCCTGCAATTCGCGCACATATTTCTTGGACTCGGCATTCTCCTTCTCCAGATCCTCCACCTTGAGGCGCAGTATGGAGGCCTCCTGCTCGTTCAGCTCGAGCAGTATGCGCAGCTCCGCGGGATCATCCTCATCGGAAATGCCCTCGTCACGGTCGGCATGCACCTCGGGCGCCAGTCGATGCGGATGCGGTGCCGGGCTTAATTTGCGAGCTGTGTACAACAAAAGTGAGTTAGGAATTTATTCTAATAAAATATCCATAGAAAGGGAATGTTACTTAATTAGCATGCCAGGCTTCCAAGCGTTTAGTTACAATGTTTAATAGCTGGATTTGGGCGCAGTTAGTCAAATTTCATGAGCAGCCGCAAAAAATGGCAAATTTCTTTTGAATCATTCGTTAAAAAGCGCATGAGAAATATCGTTAGTTCGAAAGAATTTATGTTAAAGTGGGTTTTATAATATATCACAAATCGATTTAATTGGATTATTACGAGTCGATTGGTGCTTTAGTTGAATTAAGTTTTTACATTTTTATTCTATCAATTAGTAAATGTTAATATTAGGTATATATTTCTCGAACAATTTGAGAACAATTTTGAGCGTACTTCTTGAGCGCGTTGCCATTTTTTTCAACTGCATCATCAAAGACTCATTTTCATCCTCGAAACGAGTCACCTTTTTCCTCAAATGTTCAGCCTGAAATGTAAAACACACATTTGATTGTTTGTTAATGCATTGTAAATCCATGACCAGAAGTCGTATTCGTATTCGTATTCGAGGATAAAAATTCCGCCCCAGACATGGAGTTGGGCCAACAAAAAGCTGTCGCACAAAAGATTCTATCTACTTGGGTTAGCATTAGATGGAAACAAGAACGAATCTGTGTGTCGTCCTCTTCGGCTGGCCGAAGACTTAATACCCTTGCAGTCTATAGTTTTTGTGATATTCGTTTTGAGTATGCCTGAGCCTTGCTTGAAAAGTAATTCGATCAATTAGAGAGTAGGTTTTTTATTCTGGGCAGATCTCAATTGCTTTACTCGTAGGAAGCAGCCGTGTTTTTAAATAAACTTAAGGGTAAAATATAAATAAAATTTGAATAAATGTAGTTTGAATAAATTCTCGGTTTTCTCAATATCCAAGTTACTTCAAAGAGTCTGGAGAAGGTGAAGCTCAGAAGTTGTTGGGAAAATTGTGCAACGTGAAACGTGAGAATAAAGTTTATTCAATAGGTATCGAAGAATCCTATTCGAACTGGGCAATAAGGAAAAAGTCTTGAAGAGCATTTCGGCATTGGTTCGTATAGAATAAAGCTCACTTCCTGTTCTATTCTCATGTAGATCACACGCTCGCTTTAATACTATCATCTAGGTACTATTAAAGCGAACATCTGATTCACATGAGTATAAAAAAGGAACTGAGCTTTATTCTAGATGAAATCGAAAGACTGGCGAAGCCAGAGTTTCTATATAAAGCAACAATAAAAATTTAAGACTTTTAATTACATAAACGGAGGAACTTTTATAATATCTAGCATATTTCAAAGAGTTGCAGATATTATACCCTCTGCAGGGGTATATCAACGTATAGACACAAATACAATGGATACATAAACAGAGCGAAACAAGAAAATCAACTGCACTAAATATTGAGACAGATCGCAACCAGCAAAGACCTTTACGGAAGCAAGAACTTGTATTACCATTTACATTATCTAGTAAGCCTGGACTTGAGTAATTGTTCAACTCTCCAAGGGACTCAAGGACATAGCCGTAGGTGTATAGATCAAAATTTGTTGACTGTTTTTTGAATACATAATTGATCCTGTTGATCCTACATATTGAACCCAATAAAATGGGCTCTTGAACTTACAAGTTATGGGGAGGGGTCGAGAAACTATGCCCTACTTTACTATAAGTTCTACTTAATTCCAAACTAAAGTAAAATTCTCATCACGAAAGTCCAATAAAGGGACTCAACGAGGTTCTCAAGACAATATTGCGAGAGGATTGTCTATCGGAAACAATTAAATTCTTTGAGCCTTACAACATGGAGACGCAATCGTATTCAATTATTTAGTTTGTCAAAAAGAATACTTTTGAAATTCTATTGCTAACTTTCTAGAATCGATCTGCAGCATGATGCTATAAACTATTTGCGCTTTATAGACCGGAAATACATGCTATGATAAAGATTATTGGTTTGTTCCGCGCTCCTGTGGCCATTGCTGGTCCGATCTGAGTGAGGAAAATGTTGTTGTGCTAGGTACCTGCACCGGCGCCGGCCAGAAGCACATGAGACATGGCGCTGGGAAAGAGCAGAGAGGTGGAATTGACAATCCTTGTCGAAGTGGTGGGTGCAAGGAGCGAAACAAACGGCGAAGTTTCACGATCAACTGAATGATTTCGGGCGCACAGCTCGAAATGGGTTTGGGTGGCATTGTCGGCAGATGCGACCACGTGGGTTTGTGTGTGCATGGCCCGGATCTCGGGCAGAGGCGACGTATTGGTGGCGACTTCGGTTTGAACTATGGACGCCGTCTGTGTGGCACGCGGAAAGGCCAAAGGAATCGCCAGCATGTCGCCCGTTTGGGTGCCTCGATTGACCTGAGCGCGATGTCTGGAGGCTCTGGCCTTGAGTTGACGGCGCTTCGACGTGAAGTTGACAAGTGATTAATCATAGCTGGATGTGGTGTTATGTGTGTGCCCTTACCTCCTCCTCGGCGAATTTCAGCTGATCCTTCAGGTCAGTTTCGCGCTCAATGGAGTCCTGCAGCTCGCGCTGCAAGTGCTGTGGATCCTCCTGTGAGCCGCCGCGTGTCAGAGACTCGCGCGTGATTTTCGCATCCGCTGATGTCGACTTGCCCAGCACGCCCAGCATGGGCGCCTTCTTCTTGCCCGGATTGCGCAGCTCCTCGGCCTCCGTCTGCAAGTGGATCGGGTTTAGCTACAGCTCGTTTTGCATATCTGCGAACTTACCTGCAGCTTGCGCGCCAGTTCGTTGGAGAAGCGTAGCTCCTCCTCCAGCTTCTTGACCTTGGCGCAGAGCTCGGTATTGTAGGCGCTTTGCCTTTCCAGCTCGAGTGTCTCGATCTTGCGCTCACTCTTCTTCAGCTTGAAGCTAAGGATGCGACAATTTTTGGTTGCCTTTTCGAGATCCTTTTGCAGATTAGTTTTCGCCTTGACCTCGTCATCGCGAAACGTGTCCTGCACCTCATCCATTTCCGCCTGCAAATTGAGTATTTCCTTTTTGGCCGATTGATTCTCCTCCATGAGCTCCTCGCAGATTTGCTCGGCCGCCTGCAGCTTGCGCTTTAGCTCCGACTGGCTATCCTTGTGCTCCAGCTCCTTCATGCGCAGATTCAGCTTGCGCTTGTCCTCCGTCACGCGATCCAGCTGCTCCTTCATCTCGTTCAGCTTCTGCTGCAGCATCAGCGCCTCCGAGGCGGCGGTGCGATTCGAGGCGGTGTCCATCGAGGCCAAACGCCTCAGCAGTATATCGCTCTTCTCGCGCTCGGCGCGCTCAGCTCGCGCCTTCATCGCCTCCAGATCGGTGCGCAGCGCTGCCATCTGTTCCTTCAGCGTGCTGGCGCCTGTTGCTGCTGTCGGCACGGTTTGTCTTTTGATATCCTTGCCGTTGCTGGCTTCCGTTTCCTTGCGACGTGTGCTGCTCAAGCTGCTGCTGGAGCTGGAACTTGATGCTGAGACCTTGGTTTCTGTGTGACTTGATGATGTGCTGATGGCACTGGATTTCAATGTGGTTGTTGTGGTTGCTGCTGTGGTTGCGGCTGTTGTGGTTGCGGCTGTGCTGGCCGTTGTCACCGCTGCAACCTTCTTTGGCGGCAGGGAGGCGCGTTTGAGTTCCGTCTGCTGATTGAGCGATGTGCCGGATTTGCTGCGCTCCGGTCGATCCGGTGCTGGCAATGTAGACTCGCCTTCCCTGTCAAGCAATTGGGATTAGATTTCTTACTCTTTGTACTCCTTTGTCCCACTTACTCATCGCGACGCGGCACCGAACGTTCCCGGCTGGATTCCCTTGAGTTTAGGCTACGCTGTTTCTTCAGCAGATTCATTTTGCGCACGCGCTCGGCAAGACTGTCTGTCGATAGGATGACTAGCTCATCTGGAATACTTGAAGTTTTACTGGGGGAGGATGTGACTCGGCCTTGCGTGAGCGTTTGTTCCACCTGTCGATGGGCAAATTGGACGGATTGATTGATTGATTGACTGACTGCTTAGTAAATCTTAAGATATATGAAGCTGGGCTCGGACTTTGCCAAAGCTAAATTGTTACATTTTGTATATAGTATGTTTATGAACGGAACAATTTACCTCATTCATGTCCAAGGCGGTTGTGTGGCGGCGCGGCGGGACGGGCAGCTTCAGGGTTACGGCCACATTGTGATCGTCGCCCGGACGTGCCGGCGTCGGCGCAGCCGTGGTGCGTTTCGCTGCATCCGTCGGCGGCTCATCAATGTCCGGCGTTGAGGCCCAGGACTGCGGACGTTTCTTTAGCTCTACATTGAAGTGTACAACTGAGTTCAGTAAAAGCGTCAAGTGCAGCGAATGCAAATGCAAGCAGCCGATTGGCCATCAATTGGTCGCAATCACAATCACAGTCACGTTCACAGTCACAGTTTTTATTGAGTATATTCGGCGATGGCGATGGTGTCCACAAGCCCGTGTCAAATGAATGAGCGTTGGCCAGCCAAATGTGCCGTTATTTGTTACATAACAGTGCGGTAAAATTGGATTACGTCAGCGCAACAGCACAGCACACACACGATGGTAGTACAAAATAGTAGTGTTAACAAACGTTATGCAGATTAGTGTTGAGTGTGTGTGAGACAGAGCACGAAAGAGAAAGATAGAGATGGAGACGAGCACACAAAACAGTACAGTTGGTGCAAGAGTTCAGATAAAACAGTGAGAAGAAATACGTAAAGAGAACAAGAAATAAAGAAACAGTTATCTTCGGCGTGCCAAAGACTTCAATACCCTTGCAGACATATTGATTATCTAGATTACGATCAGCTTAGCTTTTTTTAATTCTAATCAATTTTGATCTTTCGAAACAGAAAATAATGCTGCCTATAGACAAATCTTTTAAGTTTGAGGTTAGGTGGAAGCTTTCTTCGCTTCTAATAAGAATTACAGACATAGATGGTCTTAATGGACACTGAGATTTCATTTGAATTGTAATTTATTACTTAGAATTACCTTTAACTTTTGTATTGTAATAAACAATAAGTATATGCGAATCTTTCGCAAAAGAGAATCAGCTCACATTTATCAAAATTTCAATATCTTCTGCCTGGGTATTCATTTAAACTTAGTTCTACAAAGTTTTTATGGTATTTTAACTAGAAACTGCCTTGATATTTCTGTCTAAGCAGTAACTGGAATACCAAATATTAAGACTAGTTCCATATAATTATGTGTCAAGTATGGGGACAGTTACAAAAACCAATCTACACCTTACATTAGCTATTAGCTATATAAATTCTTTGAACAAAAATTGTTACTTTTCGTAAGGTGTTTCAAAAATGTAAAGCAAAAATGTTTACAATAGTTTTGATCTATTTATGGACTTAAAAAGGTAACGAAAAAAATGTGAATATGCAATCAAATTTGTGCTTGTTTCATAGGAACAATTTACTCAAAATTCTTTCTAATAATACTATTAAAAAACTATCTTTTCATAAAAACTTTATAACATATAACACAAATATAATTATTATTTTAGTATAACATGTGTGTTTGCTTTTTTTAAGCGCTACTAAGTTACAGAACTGCGACTAGACAAATAATACTATTAACTTTCAAGATTATAAATTTGATTATTTGATAGTAAAAATGAACTCTAGTCATAGTTAGGAGCATTCAAAGTGTTTACTAGTTATTATAATCGTTACTTTCCAGTAAGTACTCTTTGAATAATACTGAACCAGGAACTACCAGGTAAACCCTATCATGCATACCTATATCATTGCTGTTGTTTGAATTCGCGCTGGTTAAGTTCTGGGTTGATGTCCATGTGCGCGAGGAAGGCCTTTAGAAGAATAAGATATACACTGATTATAGGAATAGGGTACTCCTTCAAAAGGTTTTGGTATACCGCGAGCTTTGGGCATCCGAAAGATTCGGCGAGGATGCGGCCACATCGTCGCCTCCTCGTCGGGCTCCATGTTCCTTGTAATCTCGAAAACATCGCTTACATCTGGTTGGATAACGTGTCTGGGGATGGAAGCCGAGCGGGCAGAGCTGATCGCCTTTCAGCGATGGGTACAGATGATGCATCTGTTCTTATATAAATAGTCAGCTTTGCCTTCTCTGTAAAGTTCAAAAAAAAAGTATATTTACTCAATTTTTAAAGTAAATATTAATCATGTAAATAACAAAAATATGTTTATTCATATTTTATTACATTTTAATTGAGTATTTTACGTACTGACAACATTCTTAATTGTCAACGATTTTGTAACTTAAAATAAGATTTTTTATCGTACGTTAAGTTGGCTGCAGCTCATTTCAATTCAATTTCAATTAAAGTCCCTAAGTATGTGCTATTTTTATTTCAATTCTATTCTCTTTAACTATTCAAAATAGTTTTATTGACTAGTAAATGGAAAAACAGATCTTCAAAATTCTTAGAAAATTGGAAATGTAATTTTCGCCTGCTAATGGATAATATAATATGCACTTTATATTTGCAGTGGACACTATCATATGCAGGGCATCAACTAAATTTAAACGTTTTCATTTGAGACAACGAAGTGGAATTTTTGGCATTGATCCAAGCGAACTGAAGAATTTTGTACATGAAATGTAGAACATTTTGTGGCAAAGAGATCTTTGCATGTGTATTGACTATTCCGTAATTCTGTAAACCAAAAAGATCTTAAACGTAATACTTGAATATTTATAGTGACATAGATCAATAAACCTTGAACGATTTGTGTCTAGTAATTGCCTGTAAATCAACAGGCACGGGCTTAACCTTGTTTTCCAAGAAGTTGATCTTCCAGAAGATGAAGTACCAGATACTATGGGGCATACTATATACATAACTTATCAGTTTGCATTGGTATGCGAAATTTTAACTGAGCCAATATATATAGTATAAACTACTAGTTAGTATTAAGGAGGATTTAAAAAAAATACGTCGGTTTTTTGTCGATATTTTAATAATCCTACAACCTAATTTAATGTGAATTAGTTAAAAAAATTTTTTAAAAGTTTGTTTACAATTTGAAATTACGAGCTCATCCGTTTGCAGTTGTATAAGAAATTTAAATTGAGTAAATTAGATATTGACTATTTGAGTATAAGAAAAATATATTAAAAAAAACTAGTTAGGTTTTTGGAGGATTAAAAAAAAAAACAAATCTCGCCTCTTTGTCGATATTTGAATAATCTAAACTTGCGCATATTTCAAGCTAATTTAAAAAAAACTAAATACACACTTTTTATAAAATTTAAATTTACGAGCTATTTTGAAAAAAACGCAAAAGAAAAACTATTTAAATAGGCAATATTTAATAAGCACCTGATCAAGAAAGATGGACTTGCTGCATTGTTTATATCGATCGAGAAGCATGAGTTTATTTGTAAATATAAACAATGGCAAATGTTTACACTTCTTTTTGTATATTTTTAGACTCTCCGAAGAGAGAGAGCGAGAGAGAGAGAGAGAGCGCGCGAGCGAGCGAGAGCAAAGAAGAGAATCCTCGCGCTCTCCACAGGTGGGCAACGCGCAGGCAGAGATCGCAAGTTTGCGCATGTTTTGCGGCAATTAAAATAATAGATAGAAATAAAAACAATTGAGTGATAAATTAATTCGCTCAAAAGAGCGCACATTTTGGGAGATACTCTTTGAGCGTGCGCCCTGGGATCTCGCTCTTTGAAAGGGGGACAACAACATTGCAAATCCCTAGCACGTTAAAAATAATTATCAACGCTTTAACCCAAGTATATAATAGATATAGATATATATATATATATTTAATTTGCTTGCAAATTTCGAGCAATTGGCTTACACAAAAAGAATCCGCATTTAGATGAATTTGAAGCTGGGCAACTGGGACGGGGGCCACGCGGCAGCTGCTGCATCTGCTCCTGATCTCTGCGAGACGAGACGCAAACTGTGCGCAACTTTTCATTTACCAAATGGTTAATTGCGTAACAGCTTTTAGTTGGTCGATTGCCCTTAAATCGCACATATGTATGTTGTATTTGAAAACAAATAGTTAAATATTTAAAAATGCACTTTCAGCATTTCGATTTCCCTTTCTTTTCTTGTTTTTTTTTTTGTTTGTGTTGTGTTTGTTTCACGTTTTGGAATATTCACTTTATACAAATTTGAGGCTGAAAAATTAGCTGTGTTTTAAAAATAGAACACAATTTTCGTAAATGGCAGCGCACTTTCAATATAACCCATAATGAATTCTCAAATGCAAGCTTTTCGGTAACTTCTCTTTTAATATTTTTGCCACAGAATTTCATATAATATTTGTTTACTTTTCTATTACAGAATTTTCCAAATTTTCCAAATTGGATTTTTCACTTGTCGCACATCTACACACATACGTACATACATATATGCAGCTATATATACATATGCTTTAATTTTTTTGATATAACATCGATCGCTCGAGCACTCGAAATATACTTATACGGATCGCTGCATCTCTTTCGCACCAATTGCACGGGCAAACCGTTTTCCGGGCTGACGCGGTTTCCGTGTCTTTTACGTTGCGAACGTTGCGAACGTTTTGAAAATCGACGAGAAACTAAATTTAAATCATTTCAAAAAGCTCAAACTAGCCACGGAGACTGCAAGCGATTCGACGAGCATAGCCCAAGTTTCTCAATCTCTCGCTCTCATGCACATTGGTCTTCATTTTGAGATATGCGAACAAAGAGTTTAACTGACAAACGATGCCCTGTTCTGTGGCGAATAACTATAAGATGTACTTCATTTTCTACAAATCTGAAGGATTCAAGATACATTTCAAGATTAACTGAAAGGACGTATGACCATAAATCAGAGTTACAATACCTAAACTTAAATATACTTTTACCATAAATAAATGAACGAATATAAAGTCAAATTCTTTATTATCTGAATTAATTTCTTATTTAATATTTATTACATTATAAATATTGTCACACACACACTTTATACGAACATCTGCTGCATAAGTTCATAGCCAGAAGAAAGGCCCCTGAGCTAATACATCCATTAATAACATATTACATGTATTAGTTAAGCAGTCTACTAATTAATATGCTAGATTCAAGCAAAAGTTTCTCAAATAAATGTAAAGCTAGATTCTTTAGTTTGGTTCATTGTTTATTATTCAAGATGACGATTCTATTGTTCAATTTATTATTATTTTCTAAAAGCCTAATGCAATTAAAAGGGCAAAGTTACAAAGCTACACATGACCGCATGACTCGAACAATTTCCTATTCAATTATACACTTACATTGATAAAAATCGTATCAAATCACAATTCAATTAAAGAGTTTCTATTAAGGTATTTATTAAGAAATCATAAGTCGACATAGTACAACATGGATTATAGAGTGTGAGTGTGTATTAGATCTTGATGAGACTTGTATGCATGTATAAATTACTTAGAGATTATTAGTCGCTATGAACTAATGCAGAGTAACCATATAATTAATGGGTGTATATATGATTGAGTGTATGTGTGTGTGTGTGTGTGTTTGTTGTTAATTAGATGAATGCGTTTCGCCGGAAATCAAAGATGGGCTGCTAAGCGATTACAAATTAACAATGATTGACTGGCGATGACCATGACGACAATGCAATCCAGACATTGCTGTATCAGCACCTATCATGTTGCGTTGGCACCAATTGCAACTGCTCCCACAACGGGCACCGTGAGCTCCTCCTCGGTGTCGTTGGGCGTCGGCGTCGTCGTCGTCATCGTCGTCGTCCCTGCCTTGCCTGGCGTCTCTGGCGTGCTGAGAGCAGCAGGACCGTTGTTATTCTCATTGGCGTTTGTGTTTTCCACAGTAGCCACAGCAGCTGCAGCGGCAGCTGCAGCATCTACAACTGTGTTGGTTGGCTGAGCAGCGCTGGGCGCATTTGCTGAGGCAGTGTTTGCTGAATTGTTACTGGTATTGCTGGTGCCGCTGGCGACTTCTGGGCTGCTGTACATCTGTATGACAGAGTTGTTGTTCATGTTTTCCACCGAAGCACCAGATATGGACAGATCGTCCGCAGAATCATCCGCCTGGCTGTCCGTTTGTACCGCCTTCTCCTCGAGCAGGTGCTCGCCTTCACGTATTGGCCGCTGCGCTGAGCCGAACTGCTTGGAGATTTGCAACAGTTCGCGCAGCGTTTCATTCTCCATGCGCAGCTGTGATATTGTCTGCAGTTCCCGCTGCACATTCTCATCATCCGCAGTGGCCGCCCGATGCATTACGGCCGCCATTTCGTTGATCTTTTCGCGCTGTTCGCGTATCACCTGCCACAGGCGTTCGTTGTACAGCTCCTTAAAATTAAATTTGCTGTCCAGGACCTTGGTCACTGTGTGCTCGCGGTACTTCTGCATCATCAGTTCCATGGCCCGCTCGTAGTCCTCAATGCAGATCTTCAGCTCGCGATTCTCTTTAAGTATTTCGGAGCTGTTGACATTCTGTTGCTGTATGCGATTCACCATATCCACATTCGTTTTATTATTCGCCACGCGATTCAACGATTCAATATCCTCCTGGTATTGCCGCAAGCTCTCCACTAGGCGATTATTGGTCTCTGCCTCTTCCAGCAGAGCTGTGCCCAGTGCATCCAAATCCTTGACGCGACTGGCCATACGCTGGGCATCCATTATCATTTGTCCCACTGATAGGTTCGACATGTTGCCGATCCTCTTTCCCAACTTTGACTTCCTCTTAAGATTCCCAATTCTTGTTCCTTTTGTTCGCACCAGGCCTCGCAAACTGTAACAATGAACAGCTATAGCCTTGATTTGTATTTCTTGCTGCGTGCTTCAACTTACGCAATAAACTTGTGGGGACCTGGAACCTATTTTGTTCTGCTGCGCTTTACACTAATTGCAAACCATTTAAATTTTACAAATAAGAAAAACCACCTAAAATGTTACTATTAGAAATTTTGGTGCGACCCAATTATTTTAGGTGGTTTGACAGCTGACAGCTGAGAAGGTTGCCATCATTTTTTCCACACAGAAATGCATTTTATGTTATCGACCGATAACTGACCCGTTGTCTATCGTTAAGAAATTTGAATTCAAACTGTGACTTACATGCACACAATAAATATAGGTAATACGCGTATAAATTGCAGACATAAACAAGTAGCTGTTTTTAAACTTACAAACTGGGCTTGTCAAAATCATAAACACGCATTTTGCAGGCACGAACAGCTGTCGAAATAAGTAAAACAAATGTATGCAAAGATAACGGACAAATGTTTGAGGGGTGAGAAATGTAGCTCTGAGTCAGAAAGCTGCCGTCTTGAGATTTTTATATTATTAAACAAGCCGTAAACAACTTGATAAATGCGGATCAGGTTGTCTGCATACCTTTTGCAAATAACTCACGGTCTGTTTTTATCTACATATCTTCCATAAGCAGGTTTTGCAAACGCCTTGCCAGTCGCTCGAAATTTAAACTTGTTAAGAATTCCAATGCATAATAAACATACGCATTTGATTAAATTATTTTTATAGACCAATTATTAATGATTTTTGCATTTTTGTGTTTTTTATACCCTGAACCCATTGAAAATGGGTAAAACGGGTATATTGTATTTGTGCAAAATGTAAATGTATGTAACAGGCAGAAGGAAGGATCTCCGACCCCATAAAGTATATATATTCTTGATCAGCATCAATAGCCGAGTCGATCTAGCCATGTCCGTCTGTCTGTCTGTCCGTATGTATGAACGCAAGGATCTCAGAACCTATAAGAGCTAGAGACTTGAAAGCTGTAGCTGTAGGTCCTCCTAGCGCAGATCGAGTTTATTTCCGATATTCGATAACTTATCAAGAAATCGATAAAAATCTATATTGGAATCCTGTTTTTTGAGCAATTTTGGTAAATAATAACAGCTAGAGTCACCAAACTAGATATGTAGTCGGGTTATATATTTCATGGTGTTTAAGAAAAGGTCGCCTAGTTGGGAGCTCCCGACTAGAACCTCTTACTTGTTTCTTTTCGGAAAGTTAGCAAATTTTATTGTCATTTTTCTTCAATTTTATAGACCAATTAAAAGAATTTATACAATTTTTTTCGGAAAGTTAGCAAATTTTATTGTCATTTTTTTTGTTTTTTGTATAAAACTATGAAGCTATCAGTACAGAATTTCAACTTATATCAAGATGTGGAAGACTAACTATGTTATGCGTATGTCCATATACTGGACTATAAAAATGCACATTTGAGCTAAACACGCTCCATATATGTAATACATATATATAATAAATTGTAGAAAACTAATTAAGTACTTAGGATCTAAAGCATTTGTACACACAAGTACAAACGGTTTAAGTAGATGTCATTTGAAGTTTAAAAAGTAGAGGTAGAGGAATAGCATACATCCAGATATATAATGCACATGTATATATATATGAATATAGACTAAAGATCACGAGTTAGACGCCCACGCTGTTTAGGCTGCCGGATGAGAGATTCTCCGAGCGACTGGACAAGCGGGCGCGCTTCAGAATGACGCGTCCCGGCTTATTATTGGTTGCCTGCAGACGAGGACTGTCCGCAGAGTTGGCCAGCGAATTATCCCCGGGCTGATTAAGATTATTATTGTTGCCGCCGGAGCCGCCACCGGCAGCTGCACGTTCCAGCGTGCGCTGCGAGCGTCGCAGCGAGGAGGACGACATGCGCGCGAGTCCATTGAAGCCCAACGTTTCCGCATCGTAGACAACCGGCTGGCGTTGAAAGTAGCCCATATCGTTGTCCTGCACCTCCTTCTCGTCGTGCTGCTGCTGCTGCTGCAGTTGTTGCTGCTGCTGTTGCGCCAGCGGATTCAGTGTTATGTGTATATGTCGCGTGCGTGGCTTGTTGGGCGAGCACGTGTTCAGTGGCACAAAGTCTTCGCGCAGCTCTGCCAGGCGCGGCTTGTGCTGCGGCTGGTTGCCGCGCGAGCTGCGGCGCCGGCACAGGCATAGACAGGCGCTGATCACGAGCAGCACCAGCAAGGCACCGCCGCCAATGGTGCCCGTGAGCATTGGATTCATGTTGAACGTCTCGTTATGGCTAGGCGTGGTCGTATCGACGGCATGCAGCACCGGTTGCGGCGTGCTACTGGCCCTGGGCCGCTGCGTGCGTCCCTGCTTTAGGGCGCTAAACTCGGAGGCGGCCACCGCGCTAAAGGATTGCAGCTTGAATTCGTAAATGGTGCCCGGCTCCAGAGCAGAGATTTGAAAGCTGCGCGACTTGGCGCCATCGATGGTCGCCTTCAGATACTCGCCAGCGGACGCCGAGGGCCTATAATAGGCATAGTAGCCGGATATCAGCTGCTCGTCCGCATCGCCGGACAGACGCCAGTGCAGCACAACAGCCGTTTGCGAGTACTCCTCAATGTCCACCAGCTCCGGCACGGCCAGCGGCGCCAGTTCAGCGCCGCGCTGCAAGAAGAACTTGCCGGAGGTATTGCTCTCCTTGTTGTCGTTGTTGGAGTAAACGGCCATGATGCGGAAACGATAGCTGCTGTTCGGCTTTAGGCCCGTCACCGAAGACGTAAAATTTCGAACACCCGCGCCGGATTCGTGGCGCTGCCTTCCGTAGGGTATATTTTCGTTGGTCGTCTGCCAGCTCTTGCGCTTGCCGCCCTCCGTGAGCATCCGATATTGCACCTTGAAGAACTGTATGGGCAAGCCCTCGTTGCGCACCACATGCCAGCGCAGCATGACGGACTCGTCCGAGAGCCGTGTGACATTTGGCGCTGACGGCGGCACCATTTGCGTCTGTTGCTTCTGTTTGCGACTGTGCGTGGGTCGGGAGGACGATCTGCCCGAGTCCATGCCCGTGCCCTCGCCGTCCGGTAACTGTTTGGGATTGACCTGAAGCAGTGTGCCGGCGCTGTGCTCGCCGAGCGTATTTCTTGCGAAGCACTGCACGTAGCCGGCATGTCGCTTTTGCACGCTGTGCAGGATTAGGTGGCCATTGGCCAGCTGCTCCGCTTCGGTATCGTAGACGCTACTTTCGCCATTCAGCAGCCAGTAGATGTCTGGCTTTGGCATTCCCGTGGCCTCACACTCCAGCAGCATGCGTTCACCCTCGTTGGTCAGATTGGCTGTGGGCGGGCGCACGATGCGCGGCGCCTTCTGCACCACCAGCTCAATGAAGTGTTCCAGCGCCGGCCTTATGCCATTGTCCAGATAGCATATATAGGTGCCCGCATCCAGTGGCTGCAGTGCACCAATCTGCAGTCCATAGGGCAGCACATGCGTCCGGTTATTGTATACAGCGCCGGGCACATTGGGGCTGCTCCAGACAGCAGTCGGTGGCGGATAGCCCACGCCCGGACACAGCAACAGCACTGTTTCGCCGGCTTTGGCGAACACCTGAGTGCGCACACGCTGTCCATTTAGCAGGGCTGGCGCTGTACTGGCCAAGGCCGAAGCCGGCACTTGCAGCTCCAAGCGGCTGGGCAAGGCCAGGCGCACACCGGAGGCCGTGTTGGTGGCCACGCAGCTGTAGCTGCCGCTGCTCGCCGCGGAAACATGCGGCAGCAGCAGCGTGCCATTGGAATCGCTGAGCGTAGAAGCAGGTGGCATCTCGTTGTCGTTGTAGTAGAAGCTCCAGCTGGGCGCCGGATTGGATGTCACCTGGCCACAGTGCCAGAGCACAGTGTTGCCGGCCGCAACGCGCCAATGCGCCCGCTGGCCACTGTCAGCGCCATCTCCACTTATGCTGGCCACCTCCAGACGCGCTGTGGTGGATGTGACGGCCAGAGGTCCGAACCAGGCTACGCAGCGATACTCGCCCAAGGTTTCGGGGCGCACAATGACGCGCAGCTTGGATATGTCATTATCGTGCGTAATAGTTATATTGGAATTGCCTTTGGCGCTGCTCGATTTCAAATATTTAAAGCGTGGCGGATGGCTGCGGCTCGATGCGTAGCTCCATTCGAAATACTCCGGCGGCAAGCTGGTCTCACACACAAACACCACCTCATCGCCAGGTGGCGCCACTGTCGATTCAGGCGCGCGCAGTATTCGCACGCCTGGCCCAGGCGACGGCGACGCAGGCGAAGGCGACGAGTTGGCCTGTAAAACCGGAATTGCTGCAAGCAACGACGTCAGCAGCGGTAGCAGCAGCAGCGTCAAGCTGAAGCGTCGCGTCAGCGACATTTGGGGGCACTGCTGCAAAAGGTAAAACTAATTACAATGCCAAAGTTGTGCAAGTTTAACGACATTAGATCCAAAAAGACACAAACAATGCCTGCTCACAACATATTAGATATGCTGGATGTAGGCAACAGGTAATGCGCATGCTTACCTGCTTAAGGTGTTCCCTTGCTTTTGTTCGGTTCTCGACTTAAACTAGCCGACGCGTTTGCGCAGAGGTTGAAGCTGGTTTTGTCTTTTTTAACTTTATACAGCCGTACGTTCGCTCATTATATGCTCGTTAACTGTTAACAGGGAATTGTGTTAATTCTTCGTTTACAAGTTACCGACATGCATATACACTTAACAACTTGTACAAATAAACAATAACATTTTATTTCTTGCCATCGAAATTGGATGCTGCAAACGCGACTGCGACGCCAGTTCAAGTGTACTGGTTCATTCAGCTAAACTAAAATCTTTGACTGGTTCAATAGTTCATTTGGCATGTATGGGTAAATGCAAGTGGATGCTTGCGTGTGCGTGTGTATATGTGTGTGAGGGAAAGATAACCCAGCTGGAACTGAGGTAATGCACTTACCAACAACTGTTTACAGCGAATATGTGGGGTTAATTTTTCAACTTGCCCTGCTTACCTTAGGAAATTAACCATATTTATCTTCTTTTTACACTGACAGCATGCAACTCAGCAACAATTTTAATACTATACACATTTTTTTTCCCCGTAGTCAATATACAAGTGTATTATACCCAAACATACTTTCTCAATAAAAAAAATTCAGCTGTTGCAACGCATTGCAGAAAATTCTGAAAAAAGTATAGCATAGCGATTTGTAAGTTTAAATTGGAATTGTAACAATAACAAAAACTCAAATTTATTCTACAGCTTACTTTATTAGATTCACTTAAAACTAATATTTCTTAATTTAGGCTGGCGGCTTTTGAACTTTGGCTAGCTCTGCTTTGAATTTAACAATAGTTTCTCGAGCCAGTTTCAGTTTATCCTTCAGAGTCACGATCTCGCCCTTGACTTTTTGCTTCACGTTGACAATGTTGTCCAGTGTTTTTCCTTTCTTTTCCTCAACTGAAATGGTAAAGGTACATAAAGAGTTTGAGTTCGATTTTGGTCAGTTTTATATTTACAATCTGTGTCATGGTTGAGCAATCCATTGGCACTTTGTTCCGAGAGCAAGAGATAATGCTGCATTATCTGTGTGGGCTCTTGGAAAACGATTTCCTCATAGGCTTCCGATACCAGACCCTTTTTGGTGTCCATCGTCGTCGAGGAGGTCAGCTCACCGTCCACGACGGGTGACTGGAACAGCTTCAATATGTGGTAGCAAGTCACCGGCCGCTCGGAGGGATCATTGAAATAAATCTTAATGACAACCTCGAATTCACCCCAGCCGGTTTCTGTAATTTCGTATGGGGGCTTAACCACAATGCGATTTGGATTCGCATAGCTCTCGTGCAATTTAAAGTGCACTTTCTTCACATAAATCGACATATCCTCATCGTAATAGGGCTTCAGATAAACCTGCCACTGATGCGTGTGTCCATCCTCCTCGCGTTTCTTGCCGAAGGAGCGTGCCTTATTGCCATACACAATCGGCTTCACAATGGTCACGCCCTTCAATCGTCCTCCCGATTCCGCGCCGAATTCAGTCATATTTAATTGTTTTAGCTATTAGGTTGTAATTTTTTATTTATTATTGATGTGCTCGAAATCAAAACAGACGCTGTTTCCTACTACTGTCGCCATTGACCATCGATATACATACATACTCGATAGTATTGGTGATTTTTCGTGAACATATGCTATTTCTTTTTCACTCGCTCTCAATTTCTGTATTGTTGATTTTTCGCTGTACAAACGTAAACAAATGTTTTTTCTCTTTCTATCGTTGAATTTATCGATATCCCGAAACGATAGTATTGGTGAATTTAAGCTACCATCCCCAATTGCTGCTTTCCATTGACGCTATCGCGCTTTTTTTTTTCATACGCAAAAACATTGTTTATAAAAGTATAAATATATTTTTTTTAAATTAACCACCAGTTGATAAATCAACATGATGGCGCGCCGAGGTGGAAAGCGCATACGTATGGATGATCCGCCTCCGGCTCCAGAATACGACGAGCTGCACAGGTAAAATATTTAGATAGCCCCACACTCAAGTTTAAATGGAAATATTTGTTTGAACAGCGATGCCTTAAATGAAAGCACATCTGATGCAGACAGTCCCACCAAGCGCATGACGCGGCTGCGGGCACGCGGTGGTGTGCGTGACAAGCCGCCAATCATTGATGACGACGAGGATGAGTTTTTTGCCCCAGTTTCACGCAAGAGAAAGACGCCGCAAACGCGCAAACCTCCAGCGGAGCGCAAGGAGCGCATTGAGCGGCCACGCAAGGAGCCCGTGGAGAAGGCACACCATGAACGCATAGACAATGAGCGTGAAATTACCACCGACGAGAACAGCTTGTACTATATTGTGCGCCACTCTAAGAATCCCATTGCGGTAAATATAAATAAAAGTTATTGGCCCATTTGGTTTGGAGAGGATTTGCATGCAGGCAAGTTTAAGTCTTACTAACAAATACTGTCCTAAATGCAGAGCATCGTTGACCAATGGATCGGGCAGTACAAGGCAAATCGGGAGACAGCGCTCGTGGCATTGATGCAGTTCTTCATAAACGCCAGCGGCTGCAAGGGCAAAATATCGGAGGATATACAATATCCCGTTGATCATACGGCTATTATTCGCCGTATGACGGAGGAGTTTGATGAGGTAAAAAACGAACACCTCAAATCATTAAAATCGCCTGCTCAGATTGCAATCAATTTTGTTTCAGGAAAGCGGCGAGTATCCATTAATCATGACCGGCACACAATGGAAGAAATTCAAAAATAATTTCTGTGATTTTGTACAAACACTTGTTAAACAATGCCAGTATTCCATTATCTACGATCAGTTTCTAATGGATAACGTGATTTCGCTGCTGACGGGACTCTCCGACTCCCAAGTGCGCGCCTTTCGTCATACCGCAACATTGGCGGCCATGAAATTGATGACCGCCTTGGTGGACGTTGCCCTACTCGTATCCAATAATTTTGAAAATGCAGCTAAGCAATTTGAAGCTGAACGTGTCAAGGTTAGAAGCGCCTTGAATGTTTCATGTAACCCTTATATTTATATGCCAACAATTTGTTATGTCTTTTAGTCACGCGATCGGCGCGCATCGGATCGCTTGGACTCATTGATGACAAAACGCTCGGAGCTGGAGGAAAATATGGATGAAATCAAGAGCATGTTAACCTACATGTTCAAATCGGTATTTGTGCATCGCTACAGAGACACGTTGCCGGATATACGAGCCATTTGCATGGCTGAGATTGGCATCTGGATGGAAAATTATCCACAAAATTTCCTCGATGATTCCTATTTGAAGTATATTGGCTGGACGTTACACGATAAAATTGGCGAGGTACGCCTGCGATGTCTGCAATCGCTGCTGCCGCTCTATGACAAGGAGGAGCTTAAGGGCAAATTGGAGCTGTTCACATCCAAGTTCAAAGACAGAATTGTGGCTATGACATTGGACAAGGAATTTGAGGTGTCCGTCCACGCAGTTAAACTGGTTATCAGCATACTAAAGTGAGTCTTAAAACATTAAAAAAATCAGCTTGTTTAATTCATTGCATATTTTTTAGAATACATCCGGAAATATTAGCCGACAAGGATTGTGAGATCGTCTATGAGCTGGTCTACTCATCACATCGAGGTGTTGCACAGGCCGCTGCGGAATTTCTTAATGTGCGTTTGTTCCACCTAACCGCCGACATGGAGGAAACGAAGACCAAACGCGGCAAACTGCGTCTGCCCAATACGCCGCTTATACGCGATCTAGTGCAATTTTTTATCGAATCGGAGCTGCACGAGCATGGCGCCTATTTGGTCGACTCGTTCATTGATAGCAATGAGATGGTGCGCGATTGGGAATGTATGACGGATCTGCTGCTAGAGGAGCCCGGGCCCAATGAAGAGGTGCTCGACAACAAGCAGGAATCGACACTCATCGAAATAATGGTGAGCAGTGTCAAGCAATCGGCATCAGGCGAGGTGCCCGTGGGACGTGCTAGCAATCGCAAGTTTACGCTTAGCTCCAAGGAGCTAAAGGCCATACAGGACGAGAAGGTCAAACTGACGGAGCATTTCATTGTGACTCTGCCGGCTCTGTTGGAAAAGTATCAGGCTGACAGCGAGAAATTGGCCAATTTGCTGGCAGTGCCACAGTACTTTGATCTAAATCTGTACACCACCAACCGACAGGAGGGCAACCTGCAGGCGCTACTCGACAAAATCAGTCAGGTAATGTGCATGCACACCGGCCGCGACGTACTCGAGACTTGCGCCAAGACACTGGAGTGTCTCTGCGCCGAGGGCAGCGCCACTTACACGCGCTGCAACATTGCGCGCTCCAACATCATCGAGAATGCGGTCAACAAGTACAAGGATACCATCGTCGAGTGGCGCAATCTCATTTTGGGTGAGTAGCTGTTTAATATATTGTGAAATAACATGAGCAGCAAGCGCCTCAGCTGTTAAACATAACATAACCTTACTTACATACCTTAACATAAGATAGCTTCATGTAACATAGCTTAACATAACATAGTTTAACCTAACATGGCTAAACTAACATAACTCAACATAACATAACTCAACATAACATGTAATTTAACCTAACATAAATGTAATTAACATTGCCTAACTTAACAGAGGCAGCTCCTGCTGTATAAATGGGGCTACACAGTACAGCAGGTCTTCAGTTGAAGCTGCGGAGTGGCCGAGTGCAGATCGTGGTATGTTGTGCATGTGCGTATATATTTGTATAAGGATCAGTGTATTGATGTGAGCTCATTGGGAGGCCCCGTCGAGCCTGTGATGCGGCCCGGTATAGATCATGAGATGTGCATGTGTTTAAAAATTACGCCCGTGGTTACTTCGTATTCATAATTATACGACGTTCTACTTGAAAATAGGTTTCAAGCAGATCGAATGGTAAATGCAATATATTTGTTTATATAGTTTAGTCATTAAAGAGGTTATTTTCCGTATTAATTGTTAATATATATGTTGTTTGGTTTTTATTTACAGGCGAGGAGACGCCAAATGAGGATGATATCTACAATATAACCATAACGCTCAAAGTGCTGTCAATTTTGTATTCGTCGCACAATCTGAATCCGTGGGACTTATTCAAATCCCTGTTCCGTGACGTCGAGGAGGCCCAGTGCAAGGACAATGTTGAACGTTGCCTGCCCAACGAGGCGCTGGCCTATTGCATAGAGGCCTGCTACTTCTCGATTAGCTGGGGCCTCTACTACGTCGAGAACGACTGCGAGACCTTGAATTTGGCTCAGGCAGTTGCCGAGCTGCGCGGCAATTTGGACAGCTTCATGTCCGCCTGCTTTGAGCTGACCCGCGATGGACCCACTGTGCAAATTCAAGAGGCTGTACGTACATTATATTATGCATTTATATTGTAAAGGGATCTAATAATGTTGTCTTTTATATTTGACAGGCCTACCAGTCCATCTGTGATCTGCTTATAATCTACTCGGATCAGTTGGCGCGCAGCGAGAGTGAACATATACGCAGCTTGGAGTACAAGTCCCGCATGGACGAGCATCTCATATTGGACAACTTTGTGCAGCACTACGTGTTCTCGCTAAAGCAAGTGGTTGCCCAGGATGAAACGCGCATCGAGGAGCTGCACAAGAAACGCAACTTCTTGGCCTGCTATTGCAAGCTAATTGTCTACAACATAATACCAACGATGCGTGCTGCAAGCATATTCAAATACTATGTCAAGGTATATCGGTTGCCTCGCAAATCTGTCCTTAACTTAGCTTCATTGAAATCCCTTCATTTGCTTGCAGTGCTACAACGAGTACGGCGACATTATCAAGGCGACGCTGGGCAAGGCCCGCGAAATCAACAAGGTCAACTTTGCGATGACGCTGCTGCTGAGTCTCATTACCGTGTTTAAGAGTCTGCAGGAGCAGAGCGACGATGGCGTTGTGTCAAAAAGCTCGCAGGAGTTCATTGACCTCAAGGAGTTGGCAAAACGATTTGCGCTTACGTTTGGCTTCGATGCGCTCAAAAATCGCGACTCGGTTGCATCCATACATCGTGGCGGTATTTACTTTGCCGCCAATAAGCAGCCCGACGATCCAGTGCGCGCGCCGACTCGCCTCTTGTTTCTGGAGGTGCTTAATGAGTTCAACTACAAATTGTTAAAGCAGGACAAGAAGGTGATCATGGCCTTCCTGGACAAGGTCATACCGCCGGGCATGCCATCGAGCCGAGCCGAGGAATGGCAGCCCCTGATACTCTATCGCAACTCCCTGCTGCACGGCGAGACCGATCAGGCGCCGGTGGCCACACGTCGTGCATACACACGCAAGCGTAGAGATCATGGTAAGCTACTGGCAATTGATGCAGCTGACACGATATTAAACATTATTATTAATTTAGATGAAGATGACGAGGAAGAGGAAGATGAGGAGGAACACAATGACCCCGACTATAGAGGCTGAGCTGTCCTCTAGGGTAATAAAAAAATATAATATTTAAAACTCATTCACTTAATAATAAGAATAAAATGTATTTGTTTAACTGAAATTTGAACATAATATCAATTATACAGTTCAGAAGATGTGCGAAACAAAGCGTAGAAAAAAACAACTTTTATGAAAATCCGTTGACTTGGCCAAAAGCGGAGAAAATACATCTTACTTCAGATATATTTAGGACTGCGAGGGTCCTGCCTTCGGGCTTCTTCTCTTCGTGGCCAAGCAAATGCTAAATTAAGAACGATTAGAGTTTTCATCTGTTTCTCTTGCTGCTCAAATTTTAAACTCCAAAGAACTACGAATGCACCAATATTAATTTTATTTCATAATATAAGATTTTCCAATTAAGTACAAATCAAAGACATGTAAAATCAAATATGTTTCTTAACAACTTGCCGATGTAGATTTCTACAGCCTTTTAAATTCGCCCAAAATTTCAAAACATATGCTTGTTTCTCGCTGCACGTTGTTAGCGTCAAAGGCTTTAAATTTGATTGACAATTTTGTGACGTCCAGTTAAAGATAATCCGCTCGCATCGAATATCATATCTAGGTCAAACGGTTCATGAATAAGTTTGGTCTATAAGAAATATGTTGTTCATATGTTGATAATGATGCATATCTATAGATTATTTTTGAAAACCTACTCCAGGACCAAGGCATTTCTCTTTGACTTCTTCCTTATTGGTTATATGTTTTGTCCAATACTTGTGCCAGTATTGATCTTTGTCAAACAGAGCTTGGCAGAAGTTAGAAAGGGATAAAGTGATTGGTGTTAGCTGCCAGGCTCCAAGATAATGCCGATATATTGCTCCATTTGTCTGAAAATAATTATAGTCCTCTAATGTATTTAAATTAGATTCGATTTAATTCATTTACTTGAATGCGATCACCAGGTTGAATATTCCAGGCAGCGGTGACATTGCCCGAAACTTGTACCGCATTCGAATGCGACTTGAAGGTTGCCTCGGAGGTATCGAAGAGTCCTTCGCAATTGTGTACGTTACTTGGTTGATTGGGACAATCGGAGAATATTTTCTCATTTGCAAGAACAAATTGATATTTAGTAGCAATCGATTGCCCTACGAACACGAGCAAAAACAACACATGGTATAAAATAATTAGTCGGGCCAACATCTCAGATTGGATTGTTTTCAGAATGGTTTTGTGCATCGCGAGTTGGGAGTTGGAGCTTTTATACACTAGAATATGTCAATTATATAACGCAAAAATGTATATACATGCATGTTAGATCGCACCTAATAATCAGGTATCACAAAAAGGTGTCCTGGTATCAAGTTAATTATAACCTACCACTTAATTACGTAATTACAGTAATGTAATTGACAAATGTTTATGGCACTTAAGCGTTTTAATTAAAGTTATCTGCGTATATATAAAACTGTTCTGACTGACTGACTAAACGGTGAGAAGTACGAAGCTGAAGCTTTCTTTTGGGTCGAACATTAAAATTGGGTCTAAAGGTTGTTTCAAAATCATAATTTACAATTTTATTGTTATTTTTCAATTGTTAGATTTATTATTCCTCAAATCAAAGGGCCTTAGTATACCTAACAAATTTATAATTTAACAGAGTAATATTTTATTAAAATAATAATGACATACAATAACTATTCCTGCTCTAGAGCCTTAAAGTTAGCTTTGACAAACAATATTTTTGAAACATTTTCGGGACACAGACCCGATTGCATATCACTAAAAAGGTTTTTAGATGCACTAAATAAACGCTCGCTGGCAATACTTGCGGCAGGCGTGGATAGATATCGTTTGACAATTGGAAACATAGCGCTAAACTTATTATTGGATCGCCACCAAGTTAATGGATCGCTTTGGCGCTCAATTCTAGGTTCGGAGTTGTACAAATACAATAAGTTTTTCAGTTGCGATTGGGAATGAAACGATGTGGAGGGTTCCGAACTGGAGTTGGATGGTGTGAGCATGTTGTCAAGAAACGAATCAATCTTCGACTCGTTTTTAACATTGGCAACAACTTTAACGATCTTCATTGGTGGCTGCCATTGTTGGAGCTGGGATCGGCACAGTTGTGTCAAGACTTCATCTGTTACCAGCTGCGCCTCCTGTTGTGTGAAAAAGGCCTGCTTGTATCGCGGATCCAAATATGTGGCCATTAAATATTTGATATCTGTGGTAAGTGTAGAGCATTTTGATTCCAACTCCTCGTGCAGCTTTCGAGCAAACGAACAAATGGTCTGTAGAACATAATGTATTTAAATTTATTTTTAAATTGATGCTTATAGGAGAACATTACCACTGAAGACACAAAGTTGTGCACATCGGTGCGAAGCGAATCCCGCAGAGCTGCTATTAGCGGTATGACAGAGGATGCTGTCGAAGAGGTATCGCTCCAAATACTGATAATTTCCTCAATGGGTTGGATGACACGATTGCCCAAATCAATATCCAGCCATTCATCAGGATACATTTTTGCCATATTATACTCTTCCGCATAAATTGAGAGAGCATCTTTTAGTTTGAGCAACCGAGCTTTTAAACGAAATATTGCGTTCCAGCCTAACTGGGTTTCGTTAGGCTCCATCAATGAAAGTGGCTCGCGATTTAAACGCCTCTCGTGAATATATTTCAAATGATTGTACGCAATGTGGGATTGCTCAAAGTGTTTGGCGATTTGCAGACATTTGGCATCCAATTGCTGCAGGTGCTCATTCGACTCAATTGCATATTTTACACACAGTTTTAGAAGATGAACACTGCACTCGACGCCAGCGGCCTGTGTGCAGGTGCCTTCATCTCTAATGATGCAATTAATCTTCTCTTTGGGCAGTTGCAGCTCGTGGATGGCATTGGAAATCATATTAGGAATGCGGCACGCAACTTCTTCCGTCTGTCGTTTGTCCAGGGCTTCACATTTCAGGTGCAAGTGCTTGTGCTGAAAGTCACTGGAAATGCCGTGACAGCTTAGGCTGAGCAAGCCTTGGCCGCCTGATCCCCGCCAGATGCTTGTTGCCAGCGATACGAACTCCAGCACGACCAGTTGTTGCTTTAATTGCGCCTGCATGCGCGGATATATGTCTTGGCATATCATATTCTCATAATAACTTATGGTATTAATTGTATATCGCGGCTGTAGTACTTTGATAAAGTTAACAAATCCAACACCTTTTATCAAACTAAAGGAATAATCATGCTGGGCTATCATTAGGGCCAATTTCTGATCGCACGCATAAGCTTCGTCCGAGTCGATGGGCCTTTGGACCTCCAATGGATCTGTATCCTGGAAAAATAGTAATTGTTTTTAGCTAAAGGGGGAATACTGCTTCAAAGTACATTTGGTTTTTTTACGTGTAACTGCAAGTTCGTGTTGGCGGTTGCGCTATCGTTTATTTCCGTTTTCACCATGTACTTCATGTCGTTTTCGGACAGTGTTAGAAATTCGGCAGGATGCTTGCTCTTTAAATGATTTCGCAGACATGTTGTGCCGCGACCCTTGCGTGAATAGTTTTTGTGGCACAGGCAACAAATTGCGACAGTATCGCTTTCTTTATAGAAAAAGTTCCAAACGCGACTCTTTTTGCTCATTATTTAATTTGCGGATACTCCGCTTTACATCCGTTTCGTCGCAGCCCTAATATACAGCTTACGATAACACTAAACGATAACGATAAATGCCCGATTGGGCAGATTTAGTGCTGCCACCTTTGGTACATATTTCTATCGAGTTTCTTCCATCACTATCGTTGCAATTTGGCGCGCACGCGACAGCAGCCGCTAGTTATTATTTGTTTATTTGCGCGATGCCTTGTAACATGGAATTGCCGAGCTCTCCAGGGGAGCTGACGAATCAAGACAGTGCCCGCTGGAAAGAATTACTCAACGACACCACAAAATGGCACTCTATTCCGCTGCTTAATCACACGCCACTGCACAAATTGAGGGATCAGGGACTGGTTCGTTTTCGCGGCATGGTGCAGGATATGATGGATCCAGAAATCTATTTGGAGCGCTACGAGGTGAAGTCAGCCGACGGAAGCACACGTCTACAGCCAGGCAAATATCGCGATTGTCTTCGGCTGGCCAAAGATGAGCAACTGGACTACCAAGCCGAGAGCAATGTGCATGGCGAGCGGCGCACATTGTTCGTTGTGTCGGTACCTGGTTTGAATGACTGGGCCAAAGAGCATGAAAAACTGTGTAACCCGCAATCAGAAAAGCTAACAAGTCAACAGACAGTAGTTGGAAATGGTATAAAACGCGCGCTTGATGAACAGGAAGACATGGAAGTAGACAAAGCAGATGAACCAAGCGGCCTTAGCTCATCTAAAAGGCAATGCGTGGAAGTTGGGCCTAAAGCCGAGAGTACTGCCAGCAGCTCCGCCGTGCTAGGCACTGACTATTTGCTCAACTCGCCGCTGCCCGATCGTCCAAGTATGGCCTGCATGATAAAGGTTTACGAAGACTTTGACAAGTACACGCTAAACTCTCTTATGGATTTCGTGGGTTTTCTGTCCGTGGATCCAGCGCTGGATGCATCCACGCTGGATGTTGAGGCCATGAGGGATGTGGAAAGCTTAAGTGAGCTACAGGCACAAAATCCATCGCCGTTCCTAATACCACGCTTGCATGCCTTTGGCGTTAAGCCGTTGTGCCATGCCAATCCGCTGCTGGATCAGAGTCTGCAGCAACCCGCAGTACCAGATCTGGGATTGACGCAACAATCCCTGGAAACTATACACAAGGACCTGCGAATGCTGCTTAAGCTCTGCTTATTTGAGGACGAGCTTGCCGCCGAATATCTGCTCTGTCATCTCATCTCCACAGTTTACAGCCGTTCCGAAATGCAGAGCATCGGTAAATTTGCACTAAACATCTGCAATCTGCCCAAAGAATGCATGCATCAGTACACAACAAAGCTATACGAGGTGCTTGAGCTACTGCTACCCGCCAGCCACTATCTACCCATGACACTGGACACCATGAACACGGCCGCCTTTGCACCAAAGTAAGCCACCGATCCATTACATCTTCAGATAGTTTATTTAACTCTGTTACTGCCAACAGAAAGGACTATGAGACAAACAAGCTGGTATCTGGACTGCTGCAGCTGGCACCCCACACGCATCTGCTGCTGGATGAGACGCGCATGCAGCAGGGCAAGCTGGAGGCAAATGGTGTGCATGCCATACAGCATCTGGCCAATCTGATCAACAATCAGCAGTTAAAGTGCGACTTTCAGTATTATCAAATAGACTACAACGTTGATATTCCGGTGCTGGTGCTCAGCGAGGGTCGCAGCATGTTACCGGTAAGCCATGACAACTCGCCCAGGAAATGGAACTTATAATCCTCTCGTCCTCCTTTATTTACAGAGCGACTTTGTGCTGCCCATTAATGCTGATGGCAAAGCTGTCGAGCTGTATGAGGAATCTCTGAAGGCAGCTCTGCACTATTTACAGCCAGCGCGATTGCAGCAGTTCCGCAACTATTTGACCATGTCGAGGATCACCCAATTCAGCGTGAGCGAGGAGCATACGGAAATGATACAGCAGCACTTTGTGGACATGCGCAAGGCGAATGTGAAGAGCAATGCTGATGATTTGCATGGACTGTTGGTTTTGTCGCGTCTGCTGGGCATTGCGCGCGGCAACGGGGCGCTAGATAAGGAAACCTGGCACCTGGCCACCGAGTTCGAATCAAAACGTCGCCAGCGGCTGCAAGCATTGCCCAAGTCAAGCGTTCCAATGCGCAATTAGATACCCCCCATAAATGTTTAAGTAAAGGTTTTTAATTATTTACGGTTTTTTTCGGCGGTTCGTACACTGTTTTGCGATTCTTTATTAACTTGCCGCGTTCCCCTCAGTTTCTGGAAGGCATGAAATCTTTTACGTCCATTTATGTACCACAATGTCTCCTGATAACTGGATGGGAGCACCTCTTTGACGTTGCCTTCAGCCTTATAGGTGAAATGCAGAACGTTTGCTGTAATCTGTACCATACTGTTCGCATCCAGGGCTTGCACAATTGTCAAAAGCTGAATATATCTTTCGAATGTGTACACAACATAGGTGGTCACTTTCAGGAATGAGTTCACCTTCACCGGCTGATAAAAGACAACGTCCATTATGCACTGAATCAAGGGACGACCGCCAGCATGAATACAGGCGGTAATGAAGCTAATTTCCACAGCGGTTCGCATGATGAAACCGGCAAATATGTAATTGTGTGAATTGCGATTCTCGGGAAAGGCATGCAACATGGTCGTTTGAAAGGATTCGGACATCCACTTGCAATTTGGTGGCAATTTGGCGGACATATTCACGCTTAATCCGTCCGTACCCCTAGTCCGCTTGAAGATCTCGTACATGAGCTGTACGTCGCTCGATGTTGGTTTCACATTGAGCACAAATTTCAATGGTTTAGCCAATCGTTTCTTTTGACGCTTGACGGAGTTCTCGAAGCAGAGCTTCTCCTCCTCGTTGGCGGGTTCTAGAGCATTAACTGTTGCCGATCCCGTATTTGTCGCATTACGCGCAACCATCACAATTATGGCTTTGGCTATGGGTTGCATTTTCTGTCTGCATATATATTGTTACCTCCATGGAGCTGTTGCCGGTCCACGAGACATGACCACACAACTCTATATCTTCAAAAGCCGAGATCCTATTGATATTAGTAAAGTCTACGCTGTCGTACATTAACGTAACAAAGTTATGGGGCACCGGTACGCCCTTTGGCAATGTCGGTATACACAGATGACGATGACAGATCCAAACTGCAAACGTGGCATATTTAAGCGTCGTGTTGGCGGCTCTCAAATGCATTTGCTTACCGGCGAACAGGTCCACCTCCTCCATTAAACGCCCCATGCGGACTCGGCCCAGATGGTTGACATAGCGCTCCCGGAACGGAGCCGCACTCAGTGGCAATACAGCTGTTGTAAAGGAGTCTTTCATGCTGCGTTGCGGCAGATCCTTTCGCTCTGGCTGATACTTCAGCAGATTTGCGCGGCACTTGGGTATGGAAATGTAATCCGGATCCAAACCGATTTGTGCCTGAATATTCCTAGCCACTAAAATGCATCGTATTAATAGAGCAGCTGCACGAGAAGATTCGCACACATTTACCATCTAGCATTGTGCCAGAACAGTGACCCGACTGGAAGGCCTCAAATTCGCAGGAATCAGCCCCCTTTCGAGCAGCGCGAGATTGATGTATATTCAGTAATTGGCAAACACATGTTTTATAGAACGGTTTACAAATGCATTGGACCGAGCACACCGATCCTGGAGCTCTGAGCACGTGGGCCATCCTAAAGAATCAGCTAAACACATAACCCTAAAAAATAGAATTTAGAGGGATATTCCAAATACTACTACTAGCAGTTTTATTTTAATTTAAATATTAAACATAGCCGCTTTGTTCTCTTATGCCAAACTCAGACCAAGTTTTCATAACTGTTTTAATTTAAAAAAAAATGTATATACATACATTAATATGGCCCCCCTTTGTGATTCTCAGAAATTCAAGTAAGAGGATTTCTTGCTTTGATTATAAGTTTCATATTTAGAATCGTGTTCATACTCCATATTTTTCTTCCTTTACAACTCGCTCCCGATTTCCTTTCTTTTTTTTTTACCCTCTTGCTACTTTGAAAGGCAACACAAATAATCGTGTATGGGTAACTGACAAATAGCTTGAGAAGAATTCGAGGGAGGCCGCAATATTTCTATGCTGAAAGTAAAAATTTGCACGATCATCATTATTTTCTTGAAGCTTATTTCGAAGCTTAATAGATCAAATAGATGACGCCTATCGTTATTGTGAAATTAAAAACCATAATTCTCGACTAGAAAATACCCCGCACATTGGTATGAAAACAATTATATCAGTTAAATATATACTAACTAGTAAAAAAAATTATATTTTCAAGTTTTGGCCGATTTATATTGAACATTAAGACATTTAATTGATGCCCCAATCCTATGCAGCGGTATAATAAATGCACAATCAACCGTTATTATAGGTGGGGTCAGAAATGCTATTACAAATTTCACCACAAATCAGCATAGCCTCTGCCAGGGTTGAAAAGCGCGCTATCATCGTTATATGAATTCATGCTCACTTGAAAGCTTACAAAAGCTTTGACGCTACGCTTTGAAAATCTTGCGCCCCACGCGTGCATATATAATGCATAAAAGCTGTGGACAGCTTTAGTTTAGTTGATTGCGTTGATACGTTCACAACACCCACAGCAAGATGTCGAAGATTGTGCTTTATGGAATTATTATATCCCCGCCGGTTCGTGCTTGTTTATTAACACTTAAAGCACTGGAGCTGCCATTCGAATACAAGGAGGTAAAACTTGCCGAAGGCGAGAACCGCTCACCGGAATATTTAAAGAAAAATCCACAAGGCACAGTGCCGCTGCTGGATGATAATGGAACTCTCGTATGGGACTCACATGCCATATGCATGTATTTGTGCGACAAGTATGCCAAGACGGATGCCATTTATCCCAAAGAATTAGTGAAGCGCGCTGGAGTCAATCAACGCTTGTTCTTCGATGCCAGTGTGATCTACAAGGCCTTGTGGAATGTTAGCAGTGTGTTCTGGATGAAGGGAATCACGGTGGTCTCAAAGGAGAAGACCGACAATGTTCACGAGGCGCTGCGTTTAACCGAGGTTTTTCTGGATAAGCCATACATCGCGGGAGATTCGTTGACCATTGCTGACTTCTGCTGTGGCGCCACGGTCTCATCGTTGCCAGCTGTTCTAGACATCGATCCACAGAGGTATCCAAAAGTCACCGCCTGGCTCGCCCGTCTCGGTGAGCTGCCTTACTATGAGGAGTCCAACAATGTTGGCGCCAAGCAATATGCGACATTCATGAGAAGCCAGTGGACGAAAGTCGAGCTGTGAGAGAATTTTAAGGCGAATGTCACAGTACTCTGTTGTCAATGTATTATAAATAAATTTCCATATATTCTCGTACACTTAACGTTATTTTAAGTCGTGCATAAAACAAACAAGGCTTCGGGCTTTTTCTAATTGAAATGTAAACAAACTTCTATGAGAATCCAACGACCAAAAAATTGACGCTGAGTGGCTACAGCAAGATTCAATTGTTTTTATTTATTTAATCTGACTAAACAAATATTAACAGCTGTTCGTTGCGAAGTACTTTAAGCTTTATGGCTTCTTGTCGAAACCAAAATAGTCATGTTCGCTCTTCTCTCCTCTTTTAAATATGCATTCGAGTACGCAAAGTCGAAAATGTTTTGGCGCCATTGTCGAAAATACAAGACAACAGTTCTTTTGCATAAATTATGTTTTGTGTTAATTTGCCGCTAAGAGCTGCATACCAAGCCCAAACAATACTATCGATAAGAACTTTTTCTATCGATAGGGTAAGCTCATCGATTTATAAGCAGCATAAGCCAACGAAAGATAGTATAAACAAAATGAGTAAAAATAACAAAGTTGTCTGGACCGATGAGATTTTGTTTTTTATAATAAAACACGTGAAAGTGGCGCCCTTTGTTTGGGACCACTCCCATCCACAGTTTGCATATAAATCGAAAAAGGCAAAATTCTGGTCACTGCTTGCCGAAAAAGTCAATGCCTACAGTGGATTTTTTTCAGCCACACCAATTACAAAGGGTTAATCAAATAAAACTCATAATTAGAGAAAAGTTGCATATTAAAGTAATAATATTATGATTCTAGAGGCATTGCAAAAAAAATGGACAAACATGAAAACATACTATTTGTTCGAGGAGAGCAAATCAAGGAGAATCGGAGCAGATGCAGATAACTTCAGCACCACCTGGAAATTTAGGTCCACATTGTCGTTCTTAAGTTCAGCTCTGGACACACCAGCATCTCGACCACAGCAACAACCAACTACATCGGAAGTTAGCACATGTGGCACCATTCTACCTCCCAATCCAAGCGAGAGTAGTTTTGATCTATCCGAAGATGATCCACTTGCTACCCAGGACTGCCTGCCACCAAATATTACGATAAAAACAGAAGAACCGTCAGCCGAAGATCCGCCAGCATTAAGTGAGCATGAGCATGAAGAAGAAGAAGAAGAAGAGCCATTGACACCTGTAAGGAAGAGACCAAAAGAGGCCCCAATCATAGAAGTGCGAACACCTAGAAAAGCACACAAATCATATTTTTATCATTATGGCATGACTGTTGCTCAGGATTTGGATCAACTAGATGAGGACTACAAAATAGATGCTAAACTGGAAATAATGCAAATTATTGCCAAATACAAAAGAGAACAATACTTGAATCAAACCGACAGTTAAAATAATAAAATGTCAAGAAAATGTCATGGTTCTCGATTAATTTTATTTAATTTGGAAACAGAGCCAGTTCAACTGCCCTGTTGAGAATGCTTGCACAAAGCGTAATAGAATTTGCTTACCACAACAAAAAGCAAAAAATGGGTATTTGTGATGTTACACAACACTGGCAGTCGCTTGCGAAACATCGTTATTTATCGATAACCACATTAACAGCTGTGAGCAGCAGCAGCAGTCCAAGCACCAGACTTCAAAGGAAACTGTCTGCTCAGCACAGAGTAGCTATTAGTAGTATAAGAGTGTATAAGAGACGAGCATAATTTCAAACAATATATGTATGTTTTTAGTGACAAAATCAATTGTGTAAAATATTATTTGGTGTTTTTAATGTAATTAAACCGCAATAACAAACGAATCTGCGGGTAAAGGTGCCGACAAGCACAAACGCAAGCTGCGAAAGCTGTGCGCCAAATCAATTTACGGCGCACAACGTAACGCGAAAATCGATTTCAGTTTTCAGTTTTCGACTGCTGTTGCCAGCAGCTGCTGCCGTATGCATTCAATTAATGTACAATTGTACAATTAATTTCATTCCACCTCCACCACACAGCAAGTGCAAAATGCACTCACACACGGCCTCAGCGAGGAGGCCCTCGCTGCGGCTCCTCACGGTCTGTGCCCTCATCGCTGGCTGCAGTGCGGCCGACACGGACATAACGCTCGATGCGAAAGCGACGCTCAACCATCGCATCCAAAGTCTCGATTTGTTGGTATTTGTATTCCTGCTGGCCCTAACGGTGCTGACCATTTGGCTGTTCAAGCATCATCGCGTTTCCTGGCTGCATGAGACCGGATTGGCTGTTATTTACGGTAAGCGAAACACTCGACCAGCCACTCGAGCTTGGTTTATTTACCAATACACGCTATTTGTTGGCTTTTATAATTATCATCAATTCTTGATTTCATCATTTTCCTCCTTCCCCCTTCGCCGCTCGTCAATTTTTTCAATTCAGCCGCGTCGTCATTTTGACCCTGTCATTGCCAACTGCAGCTTTTATTGTCGCCTCTTCTTGCATTCGCAACATGCCTCACGTACACTTATACACATAGATATATACACACACATATACACATATATATATATATTAGTGTATTTGAATACGTATTTTTACACATAACATAAAAACAAAACTCGCCTCTGTAATCGGCACAGTAAAGCTTTCAAGGCCCGTATATTGTACAAATAAACGGGTTGACGATATACGAACCTGTATTTGGAGACTCTGATTACACATGAGGTCGCAAAAATTCTTCAGTGCACCTTCTGTTAATCCTTAAAAAACAAGTGAGCCATTATAAAATCCAAAGATATGCATATTTATGTGCATATTTTGATTACAGTGCACATTCGCTAAGGTACATTACTGTAAATCAAAGTTGCTGCTGATTTTATAGCGCCATAAATTTATGAATCAGTTGCTATAAAGTTTAATAGTGCACGTTAAATGAGCACAATTGAGAACAATAATCTAATTAGAAAAACAAGTAAACAAATTAAAATGTAAATTTTTTTAGTTGTTATTAAATAAATATCCACTTCTGTCAGAACTCAGTTTTAATGCATATTTTTTTATTAGTTTAGTTAACAAGTGAATTATATTTGATCCCTATAAACATTTCTATGCTTCATAAGAAAATTGTTGTTCACAAAGAGAACTTTTAACATTGAGCTCATTAATATTTAAGAAGGCAGAAAATGTTTATTTCATATGAAATTATGCATTTCATTTACTACAGCTCTTTGATCAAACATTTTCTAACGTACTATCTAAACAAATAGATAATATAAACTAATATATTCCCTCTTTTGATCTTAGATCTGAATTTAATTTAGCATGCTGCTTTGCAATAATAATTAAGTGAACAATTTTAAAGCAATTCACTCTAGCGAATCCCCACTGTGTATGTGTATATACATATAGACAGGTGCCTCACAATCGCATATGTTGTTCGATTTGGGTTTTCCCTCGATCGTTTTTATGGCGATTAGCTTTAGCTTTTTGAATGACGGGAAATCAAATACTTACTAACCTGTACGGCAAACAGGTCAGTTGTAAATTTCACAAGTACAATTCTAAAGCTAATTGGGGAGCTCCTATATGGCCACGTGATTTGTCCATGATGCCCGTCGTTATTTGTTTTTACTTGTTGCATGCAATGAAAATAATTAAATATGCTAATTAGACGGTGTATCTAAATTGGCGTTCTCTAATGAAAACCCAAATCTGATTGCCCATGAAATGTGCTTGTACGGGCCCAAATAAAATAATAAAATCCAACATTGCAATGCAGATACCGCTCAAAGAACGCGCCAACTGTTTGGCTGGGCTGATAAGCATTCTCTTGTTTTTTTAACTGGCAATGAGTCAACACATGTCAAGTATTTGTGTACCACAGTTGTTTTACACGATCTTATCAACAGCCGACTGTGGCAGCTCAGCCGACAACAGCCCGCCCGTTCATTAGTCATTAGTTAAAAACGGGCTTTGTGATAGGTCAGGCAGTAATTAAATAGGCTTACGACAAGTGCTGAACATAAAAACACATTTGAATCGATTTGGTTGGGCCTTTCGATTGTGCCAGAAGCAGTTGAACTTGCATTGAATGCCTTCTTAAGTCTACGAATTCCGAGTCTGGGATTTGCCCGTTGACTTGTTTCTCATATTCATATTCACATATATTTTGCTTATAATCTGCAGTTGCTAGTTGAAAATATATGGATATTGAATGGGTTACTATCTAAGGTTTCTGTTTTTACCCACTTTAATAAGGAATAAATCTGTTTTTTATTAACCTTCCACTTTCCACCTCATTTTGCCAAATAAATTTTACAAGCTATTAAAGCACGTTTTTAAAACTAATTGGAAAATGATTTGTCGAAAAATTGAATGTACGGGCGCACACAACGATACTTTCCGGCATTTCCCAACCCATTGTCGCTTTCTAATTCACGGATATTTTGCAATTATCAATTACTATCTACTTCAAGATATATCACGTCAATCCCTATCTTGACTAATTGTCCATCCAATTGCAGGTTTAATTGTAGACATTTTGCAAAATATACGTCAAATACACTTTCAACTTCAAGATACATATTCTCATCAATCTGACACTAAACTCTTTGTCATATTCCTATCTTGACTAATTGTCCATCCATTTGCAGGCTTAATTGTTGGTGCCATCATACGATATGCTGGCACAAATACGACGCTGGTGCACATGCAGGTGGAGCCGCAGGGTATACCCACATATAATGCCAAATTGCCGCCGGACACACTGTGGTTTAAGGTGAGTACAGTCGCCGTTTGCTTATGCAATTTGAGTCAATTGTAATTGAATTTGCTTGCTTTTGTTTTGTTCAGTATCCGGTTAATCAGACGAACGCCACAAAGCTGCCCGAGGGCGTGAAGACATATGCCTACGTGTTTCGTGGACAGGTCTACGATATCGAGGAGAATGAAATTGATTTGAAGGCCACATTCGATCCGGAGGTCTTCTTCAACATCATATTACCGCCCATTATATTTTATGCTGGCTACAGCTTAAAAAAGGTTTTTCAATTCCAATGATTGTACAAATATATGCAACTTATTTACATTTTTTTCTCTGGCAGAAATACTTTTTCCGCAATTTGGGCGCCATTCTGACTTTCGCCATTGTGGGCACCACCTTGTCGGCCTTCCTAATCGGCGGCGTGATGTATGGCTGTGTTAAGCTGATGCCAAACTACTTGAGCAGCAGCTTCACATTTCTGGACACGCTGTATTTCGGTGCGCTGATATCGCCCACAGATCCGCTCACCATACTGGCCATATTCCATGATCTGCACGTCGATGTCAATCTCTATGCGCTGGTATTTGGCGAATCCGTGTTGAACGATGCCGTTGCCATTGTCTTAAGCGGGTAAACTTATTATATATTTTCATTTACCTACTGTTAATTAGTGACTGTTTAAGTAGTTTTTAAAAGGGCAAACGTATTCCTTTACAGTCTGTGTAATAAGTTTCTTATGTTATGTGTAAAGCATAGACGAAATCATCCGAAATTGTATACCCTGCTGATATATTGTCCGTGTACTCTATGATTTCTTCTTTTTGTTGTAGACGGTATATAAATGGTTGTCAGTCGACATGGATCTATATATTTAATGTCAGCAATAGGAACTATCGCAATTTTAGACATTATTTTCCAAGATATCTTACGATGTCAACTATGCTTCCAATATATAAGCTATATTTGGTTAACTATATTACAAAAATTTGCAATAATTCAAGCTGTTGAGTGCTTAAATAAATTGCTGTACGCCCGCATGTTATTTAAGCTCTCATCCATTTTTATGGGTATACCCACACTTAATACTTATCAGCTTCGCTGCAGAAAATTGCAATGCACCAGCAGTATTTACATTACTTTTTATCGTTTCTATATATTTACAGTGCCATACAAAACTACGGCGAGCATTATTCGAATAGTGGAGAATTTGAGACGACGGCGTTTCTACGCTCGTTGAGCGACTTCTTCTGCATCTTCTTCTTGTCGCTGCTGATTGGCGCCGTCATGGGCTGCTTTACGGCATTGATATCCTTTTTGAAACACAACAGAAATAACTATAGATTATTGTATGCATAAGCTTTATTCATTTTGTATCCTTAACTCCTGCCACACTTGACCAAGTTTACGCGCGTTCGCGACTTTCCGCTGCTGGAGTCGGCGCTGTTTGTGCTCATGAGCTACAGCACATTTCTGCTGGCCGAGGCCACGGAGCTGACCGGCGTGGTGGCCGTGTTGTTTTGTGGCATCTGCCAGGCACACTACACCTACAACAATTTGTCCGAGGACTCGCGACAGCGCACCAAACAGATCTTTGAGCTGCTCAACTTTCTGGCCGAGAACTTTATATTCTCGTACATTGGCGTCTCGATGTTTACATTTCCCAAACATCATTTCGATGCTGGCTTCATAATAACCGCATTTGTGAGTTATATTCAAACTTATATTAATATGTCAACTAATTACATGTCCTTTATAGATTTGCGCCGCATTGGGACGTGCTGTTAATGTCTATCCTCTGTCCTGGCTGCTGAACATTAAACGCAAACCAAAAATCTCATCTAATTTCCAGCACATGCTTTTCTTTGCGGGTACTTACGCCCGGAATTCTAATCTCCTCAGTACTCAATTGTCCATTTGTTTTTTTATTAGGTTTACGCGGCGCCATGTCCTTTGCCTTGGCCATTCGCAATACCGTGTCCGATGCGCGCCAGACCATGTTGACGGCCACATCGCTGATTGTCATCTTTACGGTCATTATTCAGGGCGGCGCGGCTAACTTTTTTCTCAACTGGTTGAAAATACCGTGAGTTCAATTGGTTCATCAAAAAACTCAATAATTTCTCAATAGACAATTCTCAATTGCAGCGTTGGCGTCGACGATGAGACTGAACAATTGAACAACTATCAGGTTCACAGTGTGAGTATCTACTTGCCACACGCAATCAGTTCACTCGATTTTCTATCATTTTATATAAGAGCTACTTTATTTAGTTGGGGCACTTAGTTAGTATGATAACAATTAGTTTAATAATATACTGTGCCGGGTTCATTGTCATAATCTCTTTGTATTGTGGTCTGAAGCGAAATTCGGAGTCAATTACTTTTTCAATTCGAGCATATTTCATGGCTGCAATTGACTTGTAACTTAGGCAAAATTAAGTCGGCTATTATATCACAAATACAAACTATATAAGATTCTATGTATTACGACTTTGGGTCAAGAACTTGTTCCTCGTCTAAGCCTGACTGCAAACCCAAAGTCTTTTAATTATCGGTGGTTCGGTTTAAGATTTCGGCCAGTGCCTTTTTTTTAATAATTTAATTTCTATATGCATAAATCCCATTTTGTTTCCCCCGCCTTGGCTTGTCATATTTTATGTTTACGTTTCCAAATTTAAAATTAAACAATTTAGTTTAGTATATTAACATTATTTCAATTGCAATTCATCTTATGATATTTACATAAATTTCTTTATCGAAATAAATTACTTTTAAATTTTCATCTGGCACAGAAAACATTTAAAAGCGCAATTAGAATGTATAAATATTGAAATCATGTGCATTTATTAACATATTTTTTACACGATTTCAAAAATAACGATTCGGTTCTTGTGTAGTTTTTTTGAAATCAATTTGAAATCTATTAATTTCTGATCAACTTGCTTTTGATTTAAAAGAGATTCATTTGCTTTTGCAATTTTCAAATGTTATATAGTCCAACATTGAAGCTATCTTTTAAAAGTTCATATTATAGCATTGAGATATTATTATTTTTGAGTTCTCGTATAAACAACCATCTAAAAACCAGGACGTGAACCGAATCCATATCTCTTCAGATCCCAATGCACAAGGGTATTTTCGACTGTTTGAATAGAAAGGGATAAGCTATGGGGAATTCCGAATCCTATTTTCTCGTTCAACGCAGCCTATTCAAATCGGGCGAAAACCTAGACACAATTTTCCGATAGCCAACGGGCCTGTTCTTTAAAAGCGATCTCTCTTCTACATATTCAAATTAACGAGTAGCCTAATCTCAAAAAGAAGGGCATTTGTTTTGATTTGAAATGCATTTCTGATTCTGTTTTTGGTCATACATTAAAAACGTATTCTCTAACCTATTTATTTTGTACAATTTTGCGCAATTCACGCCATTTTCCATCAATCAAAACAAACCAAAAAACAAAATAAAGGTTTACAATTCCATGGATAATTCACATTCGGCTCCGGTACGTTGACAAATAATTCCATTCAATTGCAAATTTATTTGTGCTTCTCCCTCCACGCACACACGCACACACACACACACATTTAGAGAATTAAGTTTTTCAATTGTTATTTTTTCGTTCTTCTTAGTTTTTTATAGGCATTTTATGTTGGTGCTGGTACTTTTAGTAAAACACATTTATACACATTCACATTGCGCTAATCTTGTCTCGTTGAAATTTGTTCAGTCTGATGGCTATTTGCAGGACGTGGAAGGCGGCGGTGGGCGTGGCAAGACACGCCTTTCAAGCGGCGCCGACTCGAACATGGACACGCCGCTGGATGGCAATGCGGCGACTGCAACAATAGCAGCTGGCGGCCGGCGACGCAACAGCCACGAGAAGGCGATTCTGGCGCGGATTTGGGGCAACTTTGACACCAAGTAAGTGGCAACAAGGTCAACTGTCGTTGAGCAGCAGTACAAACCGGGCTATTTCACAGATACATGAAGCCGCTGCTGACGCACTCCAGGCCCACGCTGCTGGAGACGCTGCCGGTTTGTTGTAATCCCATTGCCAGGCTGCTGACCACCACGCAGCAGCTGACGCAGGTACGTCAAGGACTCTAAATAGTTGTCGCAAACAGCTCTGAGTTTTACACATTTACAGGATGGCAGCGAGTTTAGACGAGTCGACTCCGACTCGGATATATGCATTGACAACGATACTGGCAATGGGCTCAGCCAGGATAGCCTCGGCGGAGGGCGTCGCAACTCGATAAATCGTGTAAGTATTCGGTACATGGGCGATACTCAGAACCTACTTGCTAGCTACAGAAATCTTGAATGAAGCACCAAACCAAAGACTAATACCATGTAGAAAGAGCAACTAACCAAACCAAACCAAACCAAACCAATAACAAAACAAAACAAAACAAAAACAATTACCGAAGAACAACAATATCTAATTAGATATTTTTTTGGCCAAGTAGACGCATTGTTATAAGCGAGATTTATATCGGAACTTATACAACCAACTGCAACAATTACTTACTATGCAATAATATATATACATATATATATATATTATATATGTATGTATTGTTTGTGTAGCATAACAAAATTGTGATTCGTTATCTTTTTAATTATAATGATTTAACTGTTAATTTTGTACAAACAACCAAATTAAGAAACGTTTTATTTTGTATCGCATTATTATTGTGTTGTTAATTATAATTAAATAATTATGTATTATTATTTGAATACGCCAAGCGATCTCTAGTCTTAATATATACATATATATATATATATTTTTATTGTGTATTATTTTTGTTAATATTACATACTGTTTAACTGCATGGCTAACCAAAATATATAAGTACATACCAAAAATACAACAAACTGCAAAATGTAACTTTCTCGGCGAAAATAATAATTTATTTATTTGCTGCCTGCGGCATCTTTCTTTCTATCTTTCCTCGAATCATCTAACAAATAAACAACTCATGCGGACCTTTAACAATTTAATTATTCGCTTTAACGGTTACCATCTGCTCCTCCACCTTCTCCTCCAATTGAAACAACAACCACACATTGCATAAACTAAACAATAGTCAAATATATTAAATGAAACTAATCACATTGCAAACGAACTCAGCTTGGTTACCAATAATTTTATGTAATCTCTCGCAAACGAAGCGTATTTATTAACCTTTAATCGAATTTAACAGAACAAATGAAACAATTCGTCTATTTTTCAAATGTTTCGATTATTGATCAAATGTTTCGATTATTATTTAAATGTTTCGATTATTATTCAAATGTTTCGATTATTATTCAAATGTTTTGATTATTGATCAAATGTTTCGATTATTTTGTCCACTTTTTTTTCTTTCAATTTATTTCTTTTTAACGAACATTACTGTAATTTTATGTAATCTTCCGCAAACGAAACGTATTAACCTTTAATCGAATTTAACAGAACAAATGAAACAATTCGTCTATTATTCAAATGTTTCGATTATTGATCAAATGTTTCGATTATTATTCCAATGTTTCGATTATTGATCAAATGTTTCGATTATTATTCAAGTGTTTTGATTAGTTTGTCCATTTGTTTTCTTTCAATTTATTTATTTTTAACGAACATCACTGAGAACTAAGCAAACAACAAGACTTGGTCGGCCTGTCCGATCGCACAAATATATTATTAGAAAAATCCGGTTGAGGGTATTTCCCAACTTTGCTTGGGAATTTATACGTATTGGTAGCTTTTTGAGGCACAAGCACAATATTGAAGAGGCTTTTTTTGTGTATTTCTTATAATTATTATTTATGTTTATGTATCTCACAATCTAATTTCTTAGAACCTAACATGCGACTAACCATGTAAGTATACAATTATAGGTTCATTTTCATTTATTTTGCCCAAATTTCTTTGTATATTATTGTATGCAAGTATCGTTTTTTTTTTTATTTTGTTCTCTTACACGTTATTTATCTCGGAATTTGTTTTATAAATTTCTTCTTATAGGTTACAGCCGAACATGGAAATGTTCATATCTAAGTTGATTTGTTGCTACATACATATTTTTATGCAATTGGTCTCATTTGAAATGAAAAATTTAACGCGTACAAATTATAGTTTTATTTTGGAATTTTTTGCTTTAGTTCTTAAGACATTGTGATTTGGATTCTAGTTATCAGTCTATGAGTTAGTTAATTGATCAATTTGTTAAAAGTTTGATATTGATTCTTGCGTTTAAGGTTTTTTAAAAACAAATTTACATTATTGTTTATATTATTTAATTAACTAGAATAATTATTTTTCGTTTTCCATGAAGAAGGGATATATAAATAATTGTACCCTAAGCTGTAATTAACATGGAAACACAAAATTGCAAATGTGTAAAATATTTAATATTAAATAAAATACTCATAGCTTTATTATATTCCCTTTCTTTTTATTTGAAACCGCTGCGACATTTAATTGCAACTGAAAATCAAATATTTATACATTTTAAAAATTATAAAACTGTTCTTCAAAATCGTACCAAAACACAAATCTTTAGATGGAAATCCTGGAGCATGTTCAAAGTCCGGTGTCAACGAGAATCAGGCTATTAGGATTTTATGGCAAGAAGTTATAGGAACTATAGAGAAACTATAGAACTATATAGAAAAACCCCTTCTGTTTTGTTTTTTCTTTTTTACCGTAGTTTAACCTTTCTATTGACATACTATTAAAACATAGATAATGCTTTCTAAATTGCCGAACAATAATTAGTGTAAATAAATATATTTTAAACTGCTTTAGATATGTATTTGCGTTTTAAAATTATACAAAATTTTGCAAAACATTTACATATATATTTTGTTCATGTATATTAAATGTGTAATGCGCGGTGTTTGCACGATAAAAATACACAAATGTAAGGATATTCGGTTTTAATATTCAATATTCTGTCTATTAAACACTTTATTAATGTATACATGATTTTAATTAAAACAAAACTCTTATAGACATTGAAAATATTAATTGTTGTGCTATTAATTTGTAAGTTTCAAATCAATAAAAAAAATATATGACTATGAAGCGCTTGTTTTGTATAACAATATTGAAATGTGGTATGTCTCCATGAATTTTCAAGTATTTCCGTTTTCTGCTCTTATTTCAAACTTGCCGCCTTCGCAACGCAATAGCTGGCCAAGTATCGATAGCTACCTATCGTTTTAAGTTTGGTACGCAACTCCCTTCTAGAGTTGTCAATAAAAACGTGATGCTGTGTTTCTTTGCTGTTAAGCGAAAGAATCATAGAAATATTATAAGACAATCACCACAACATTTTGTTTGTTATTTAATAAATTGATTATTAATAATAAATAAAATTGTAAAAGGAACTGTGCGAGTAATTTTGCTCCCTAGCCAGCATACTAGTTGCATATCGATACTATTGCAGCCCTCGTTAGGCGCGTCGCGTTATTTATGTAGTTTTGCAAGTCTGCAATTTAACAATCTTTTAATGTTTACGAAATAGAAAAGTATTAATTAAAGGTCAAATGGATATGGTAAAGCGAGCATTTTTGCGCGCCTGCATAAATCACAGCTGCCTTGATCATGATCAAATTGATAAGATATTAGTTCCGCTCTGCGAGCATCATCAAGTGACAAAGCCCGCGAAAACAGAGGCTCTGCACGAATTCGTTAAGGATATCGAGGAAAGTATAAAGGAGCTGAGTCAATCGTTGAGCTTTATGAAACATCCCATAACGGGCAAGGAGTATTTGGTGTTTGCCATAACGGACGCAACGCCCGATAAACAGAATCATCCGGGACTCACGGCTGAGGAGTGCCTGTACTTTTCCAATTTATTGGACAAATTGGGCCAGCAGGAGGATTGCCACATTGCGTGGAACGAGGCATATTCTGACTTGGACTTTAAAGGATCCACGAAACCGCCCAAGAAGCTGCGCATGCAGACACTGCTCCAGCTCTGGACCGAAATGGGCTACTTCCTCGAAGCGGACGACAGACTCTATTTGGGTCCGCGCAGCATCGTCGAGTTCGAAGTTCTATTTGCGTTCCAACTACGCGGACACGATAAAGGAGTGTGCTCTCTGCAAGCAGCTGGTGCTCTGGGACATCAAGTGCTCCGATTGTGGCCGGAAAATCCACAGAGATTGCATACGAAAGTATTTGCGCACCCGCTCCAATTGCCCGACCTGTGGCAACAAGTGGGCCACGCGGCTTAGTCAATAATAATCTGCAAAGAGAACTCAAAGATAGAGTATGTATTTTTTTTAATTTAAAATAATACAAATTTTTTAATACTAAGATTAACTGCCAATTCCAAAATATTGTTATCTATTCAAATTGAATTGTGTTTCGTTTATAATAAACAAGAAGAAATGATGAGGAAGGAAAACTTGAACGAAGCAATTCGATTCTTATAAACGTAGCGACAAGTCTGGCATACCCTCAGGCAGGGTATTCAAAAAAAAACTGGGAGAGCGCACGAGTACAGTTAGTTGGGCAAAGCTTATCAGACCTGAGTCGCAGGCAAATCAAAGACTTGGAGAATCGAAGATAAATATGGCGTTGACGAGAACTGTGCATTAGTTGAATGTTGGTCTTCGTGATGGATGTGTGTGAACGTTTAAGTAAAAATTGTCTGATGGACCAAAAAGACGTGCGCTCCTTTGTGAAAGGGCGTCGTGTCGATTGGCAGCATGAAGTCTACCAGGTGCCATAACAGGTAAACGACTCTGATAAAACATAACTATTAATTGCAATTCTTTCAACTAGAACAAGCGAAATGCCAGCCCCGAATTCAGCTTTGGCGATCGATTCATACCCAAACGCTTCAAGTCCGAGTGCATCGATTACAATCTGAAATATCTGGGCAAGACGAAAGAGCAGGATCTTCTGAAAATGGTGAGCACTTGGCAAATAGCACAAGTATGTGCCGTGAAATCCTGTTCTTTGCAGAATCTAACACAATCGTCGAGCTATTGGCGTCAGGGCAGCTTCGTGTCCGCCATAAACAATGTATTTAATATACAAGAGGGTCGCTTGCTTCAGTTCAGCAACATGCAAAGCAAATACTCCAAGACGCGCAAGCCGAAAACGGACAGAGATTGGCCCTGCCAGCCACGCAGCCGGCCGATGGCGTTTCCCACGGCCACCAACGAAATGCCCGAGCTCTGCACATCGTTCGGTATGAAGACAAGCCGTATCCGACACACATCTCACCCATTTCCATTTCAGATCATAATATGATGGACTGGTCGACCAACGGCCAAATGGCCCTTTCGTTTGGCGAAAACCTGATCATCTGGCGGAATCGGAATGACACCAGCATGATTTTCAATGTGGAGCGGACAAGTGCCGTAAAATATTCGCCAAATGGCAGATACTTGGCCATCGGCTGTATGGATGGTGAAAATCCCGGTAGGTAGTTCAATAGATCAACTAATTTATCATACTTAATGGACACATTTTATGAATGGTATTTGGTTTATGGAACCCGCATGTTTTATACCCTTGAGTTTCTACCTTTTCCAATTGGATAAAGTATCTTTATGCCAGCGATCAATCGTAGTTAGTTCCTGAAATTTGTAGTTTTATGTCACAAAGTTCCTAAGATCTTTAACCCAAATAGTTGACGTCCTTTGAAATGTTCGCCCTTCAGTTTTAGAGATTTGGCTGGTGCAATCAAGAAACGAGTTTGTCGTAGCCAATGGCAAATATCTGCCCAGATCCTTCGAGTCGATATGTTGCGTGGAATGGATGGAGGCGAAAGATGAGATTGTCTGCGGCACCAAGTGCGGCTTAATTGTGGTACTGGACTTCCTGACGATGACCATAGCGAACGTTTTGCGCAAGCATACGAATAAGATCTGCTGCATGCGTTTCTCGCCGACGAGACGCTACCTGGCCACCGCCGATGTCCAGGGTCATATATACATATTCGATGGCTCGCTATATAAGGTGATCTTGTGTTTGCGCGCCAAGGCGGGCGGCATTGTCTTCGACTGGCATCCATGGCTGGCCATGGAGTTGGCCATTTGTGAGTAGATGCGTATTGAATATAATTTTATTATTTGAATATGTAAACCTTTTTTTGCAGCGGAAAAACGACGCTCATCCATTTACATATTCCATGTGCCGCGCCGCGAAATTGTTGCCTATTATCAGCGGGGGGATGAGAAGATTTTAATCAATTCGATCAACTTTAGTAAGATCACGGGCGAGTTGCTGGTCAACATTTATAGACGTGGTAAGATTTCGCGCCAATTTCAAAAAATTCCTTTCTATAATTTGAAAACCAACATTCTTTCTAGATGAAAACGGTTGCGCGTACTGTGAGATCTTGGTGCTTGCCTCATTGAACCGTGTTGTTGATATTTTGACGCATCAGGACAGAGGAGCACTGTTTATGATGTGGAGTCCGGATGGCACTAAGCTCGCCGCGGCTGGCCTGGATGAGTCCTTCTCGGTTTGGGAATTCTATCCCACCGACAAATTGGATGCCTTGGAGAAAAAAGAAGTGCGCAAATATACAAGGCGTAGCGCCTTAGAACTTTATACGTCTCTTAGATAAATTTCAATCAGATTGTTGTTCTTAATACAATTGTGTGTGCATATTTTAAAAGTTTAGAAAACTATTTGTTGGCTAGGTTTTTGTGTTTTTATTTTATTTCCAAATTGTAAACATACGTGTACTTATTAGTTAATCATTCATTTTTCCAATTCATTTCATAAATCTTCCACTAAAATTTCATGGTTCTTCAACTTAAAGCGTACTTTTTTTTTTAGGTTTAACAATATCATCCACCGATCGTAAAAATTGCAAAAGACAAAATGTTGTATGCTTGTTAAAAAAAAAAAAAAAGAAAAAAGTAGATAATATGATAATCTAATGCAAATTGAAGATATACAAGTTCGAAATTTCTGGTGCCCAAATCAGTTTTTCCATTGAAATCTATTATCTACGTTACTATTTATATAAATGTAAGTGTAAATATAGGAAAATCTATTATAAAGATGATCTGGAACAATTTACAGTGCCATCTATTTGGTGGTCTATCCACGCTTCTGCGATTCCTGCTGAAATATATACTCCGCACAGGCTTCCGCTTCCAAACGTTGCTTTTTACTCTGATACGGTTTAATTAAAAAACGATTGGCGCAATATACGACAGCCGTGGATCCGATGGCGATGGCCATCATGCCGACAGTCGTTGTGGCAAATTGTTTAATGAAGCTCATCTGTAATTGGGGTAAGTAAAAGAAGAAGAAAGCATTAAGGTAATTGTTTCTCATATAAATTAAAACTAAAATCTATCGCACTTTGTGGAGTTTGTTGTTGCTGTTGCTGCTGTTGATGTTGTTGTTGTTGCTGGCGCTTCGCTGTTCTCGGACTTATTTTCGTTTTTAAATTTCACCGCCCAGAAAACCAATTGCGGTTACAACCATTAACTGAGTAGCTGTAACACCACGAGGACGACGTATTTGCATTGCAAAACAAAATATAACTTGGTTGACTATGAACCCCACAGATTTTAATAGCCGGTCCCTGTTACATCAGCTCGGGTCTAACGATGAAAGTGTGCGTGCAAACAGCTGATTGTGTGATTGTGTTTTGCAACACTGCTCGTTTGGAGTTGCCAGATGCAAAATGTTGTTCGGCAACTCTAGACATCCGTTAGGTAATGTGCAGCGTTAATAACTGTTTAAAAATTAGCATTATAATACACATGCACACACACACACTCAAATATACATAACTATGTATATTTGTTTGCATGCATGTGTGTTTCGGAGCGCGCTGCTTAATCAATGTTTATTTCTTAGTTTTGGGTATTTCAAATTTTCATTTATTGACGTATTTGGAATTTATGCGGATTTCCTTTCGAGCTACAAGAATTTTATAAGCCAGCAGGTTTATCTAAGCACTCATGTGTATATTTACACATTAATCAACGGTTAAACGATCAGCATCAGAAAAGAGATACAGAGAGAGGGAGGAGAGAGAGAGAGCGTAAGATTGTGACGTGCATTGCTGTCAGATTGGGACTCCCTTTAAAGCAGCAGAGCGAAAAACAGAAGCCGCGCAGCAGCATTAAAAACAACAACAACCACAGGGTTGTCAAACACTAAGCTGGTTTTTAAAATGGCCTGCTCGCAGCGAGCTTTGAGTCACTCTCAGTTGGAACCGCGCGCCAAACGGTTCTCCATCATTTTGCTGTGAGCGCCAAGTTGCGCTTTAAGCTATTCTACTGCTGCTGTGAAAAGGAGTGAAAACATACAAAAAAATAAAATAAGCGTATACATACACACAACAAATTTAAAGTGCGCCCATTTGATAAAAATGTACACAAACCTAATGAAAAGTTGTAATATGTGGCTGCCATTGCTGCTGCTGTTGTTGATTGGCGCAACGAGGCATGCCAATGGCAACAATATACCCACATTGACGACGCCGACGGGTGTGTTCGAGACGCGCACCGATAAGGTGCCAGCCAGCGCGACGGCTGCGATTGCTCCAACAATGCCGCAGGCTGCATCCTATGATGACCTCGACACATTTGTGCCGTTTCGCAGCGATTCGCATGACAATTTCTCGTGGCAGCTGTTGAAGACGGTGCTGCTCAACGATACGGAGCAACAGAATAATGTCATCATATCGCCGTTTTCCGTTAAATTGGTGCTGGCGCTGCTCTCGGAGGCCGCTGGCACCAATACACAGACACAGCAAGAGCTGATAAGCACACAGACAGACATCAGGTCGGCGAACAATGTGCGTGAGTTCTATCGCAAGACGCTCAACTCGTTCAAGAAGGAGAACCAGCTGCACAACACTTTGAATGTGCGCACCAAACTCTTCACCGACAGCTTCATCGAGACGCAGCAAAAGTTTACGGCTACACTGAAGCATTTCTATGACAGCGAAATCGAGGCTCTGGACTTTGGCAATGCGCCAGCGGCGGCCTTTGCCATCAACGAGTGGGCAAATAATGTGACAAATGGACGATTGCGCAACCTGGTCACACCAGAGACCATCCAGCACAGCGTCATGCTGCTGACCAACCTGATCTACTTTAAGGGCTTGTGGCGCCGCCAATTCTACAATACATACGAGGGCGCCTTCTTCCGCACCAGAGATGCCCAGACGCGTGTTCAGTATATGGAGCAAACGGACTATTTCTACTACCACAACTCGGAGAAGATGAAGGCACAGATACTGCGTCTGCCGTATAAGGGCAAGAACTCGATGTTTGTGCTCCTGCCACATGCCATGGACGGCATTTATGATCTGCTGCACGCGCTGGAGAATGACGAAGTCAAGAGCGCCCAATGGGCGATGGAGGAGCTCAAGGTCAAGGTGACGCTGCCCAAATTCCAGTTCGACTACAAGCGCAGCTTCAAGGATACGCTCCAGCAGCTGGGCGTACGTGAGATATTCGAGGACAGCGCCTCGCTGCCGGGCCTAACGCGCGGCGCCGACGTTGCCGGCAAGGTGAAGGTATCGAATATATTGCAAAAGGCCGGCATCGATGTCAACGAGCAGGGCACCGAGGCATATGCCGCCACCGTCGTCGAGATCGAGAACAAGTTTGGCGGCTCCCAGACCATCGTCGAGTTCAATGTCAACCGGCCGTTTGTCTTCTTCATCGAGGAGGAGGCCACCGGCAACATTCTGTTCGCCGGCAAGGTGCATCAGCCCTGCTAAGACAAGACGCTAGACGCTAGACAACAGACATGATTATTTGATTCTAGAGTAACACAATTAATAAACAAAAACTATGATATACGATAATCATTTTGTAATTGTTATTGTTATGTGCAGATGGGATCATGCGTAAGATCCGTCATTTTTTTTTTACAGAGACTAATCCAGTATTATACCCTATAGCATGGGATATTATGATTTTGTCACACAGAATGTGAGAGTTACTCGAAATATCCCGATTTAACTACTCAATTACGAGTTTAATTAAGTTTTAAAAACTAATATTATATTATGATAGTATCCGGAAAAGATATAACATAATTGGACAAAGCTCAGATAAAAAATTCAATGTTCACTTCGAATAAATTCTATAATTGGGCGTAACATCAAATATATAAACAAAATTTTGATAGATTATTGAAGAAAATATGATTTGCATTAAAATTTGGTAAAGGGAAGATAAAAAGATTTTTGTACAGTTCGAATCACAATTAAACAATGCTCAGATAAAAAGTTCTATAAACATTTCAAATAAAATCTATTAAAGAGCGAATCATTAAATATATAAACATAATTTTGGTAGATTATTGAAGAAAATATGACGCATTGAAATTTAGTAAAGGAACAAATATAATATAATTAACAAAAAGCTCAGATAAAGAATTCAATGAACACTTCGAATAAATTCTATAATTGAGCGAATCATTAAATATATTCAAAATATATTGTATAAACACAATTTGGTTAGATTATTGAAGTAAATATGACTTGCATTGAAGATTTTTAACGCAGATATTACGGCATAAATATTAAATATAATATAATTTGGAAAATCCGCGGTCCTCTCATAAATACACTCAAAAGTCCCTTCCATTTGGTCACATAAACTTCCATTTTCTGTTTGCCGATAGTTTTTGAACTAAAATAAATGTATGAAGAACCATTTGAAAAACCTGCCCATGTAACAATCATAAAATAATTGCTACATCTGTAAGGGTATTCGATATGTTAAGCAACCCGAAGCACAGTACGCTTTTGATTAATTACAAGCTGATAATAATGCTGATAAGTTGTAGTCGTATTTTTGTGTTAGGAGTAGTACAAATAGCCTTGTATCAGTTAGTCACGCCCCACAGTTGATTGCAAGCTGATGAAGACGTATGTGTTGTAGGGCATGGGAATTCCAGAGTTAATCTACAAATGCGCCTCGAGATCTATGAGATATGTACGAGCACAAATACATATATGCAAATAGGTACAAACACCTGAAAACCCACTTAGTAGGCGGCGCACATGACTCACGAGAGTGGGATCTAATTGACACCCAGCAAAACAATTAGTCGAGTCATTGCACGATCCCCAAGTAAAAATACCTAATTGTACAAAATTTCAGACCAATACCAATAATGAGTTCGTCTTAATGTAAAAAGCAAATAGCATTGCCAATTTTTTTTATTACAAATACCAGAAGGTGTGACATTTGCCAGCACAAGGAATTTGGCAAAATAGATAATTTTGGTATTCATTAATTTGTTTTGTCGAAGTTTTATCTATACAAACTTGAACTCTCATACTAATAGAAATTTACTCTATTTAAAAACAATTTTACCAAATTAAGCAGAGCCTCTTTAATCCATTAGTCGATCCATTTTGAATAAATAAATATTGCTGGTAGATTTGAACCGGCAACCTCTCCGCCTTGTTGGTTAGCTATCCATATAAAATATGGCCAAGATTTCTCCCCACTTAGCTGTAGACCTTTCAGAAACCCGAAACCCCATCTCAGTGTTCACTTTCGACTTTATAGAATAAATACAGTTAAAATGAATCTTTACAGTTCTTATGCTAGTCTTTAAGTGTTTTATAGCTCACACCTTATTTTGATCTTTGATAACAATTTGTAAACATTCCCCACACTAGTAACTTTTTTTTCCAATCTTAGTCCCGCTGGAAACTTGAGATCATAATCCATTAGTCGATCCATTTTGAATAAATAAATATTGCTGGTAGATTTGAACCGGCAACCTCTACGCCTTGTTGCTTAGTTTTTGTTAGCATTCTATATAAAATATGGGCACAATTTCTCCCCACCTAGCTGTAGACCTTTCTGAAACCCCATCCTAGTATTCATTTTCGACTTTCAAAATAACTTCTGTAAAAATGAATCTTTTTGGTTTTTATACTAGTCTTTAATTAAGTGTTTTATAGTTCACAACTTATTTTGATCTTTGATAACAATTTGTAAACATTCCCCACACTAGTAACTTTTTTTTCCAATCTTAGTCACGCTAGAAACTTAAGATCAAAGATGAAACTTTGTGCGGTAAAACAAGTTGCTTCAACACCTAATCTACACACACAGAGACGTGAATAAATATTTTTTCAATGTATTAACATTCTTATCATCGCATTCTATTTTTCGACGAGCGATCGTGAAATTTACTCAAATCTATGTGTGAGTTTAACATATACAGACAGACGCACATATTTATAGATGAATTGATGTGCTTAGGGTTTAGAAAAGTAAGAGTTTAATATTTGAACAGGTTCTATGCATAGCAAATGCTATTGGACCTAAATTTATATGATATGGAGTCAAATTTTAATGAAGTAATTCACTTTTTTATTTAATATTGCCCGTTGTACTGAAAATATTGCTAAGTGTGAATATTTTCATACTACAATATGCGGGCTACATTTTATATTTATCCAAAATTAACATCTGCCTAAGATGGACGAAAGTTATTTATAGTTGGGGTTTTTATCTCCCTCATGTTATTTTTTTTTTTTAACAAAACGATGTTCACCAAAGAGAAGCCAGAAGAGAAGCTAAAGAAAGGTTTTCTTGAAGAGCTTGGCTTGGTTCATAGAAAATTATTAATAGGAATTCCGGGTTTTAATACTCTCTAAACTTGATTATTTCTATTCCATTAGGAAAATAGCTCAGTGACACATTTAATTTGTTTATCATTTGGTTAAACTTTGGTTAAACTTCTCCTCTTTAAAAACAAGTTTAAATAGGAAGTTGATAAACGGGAATTTGTCGCCTTTTTGTTTTAATCAAAGTCAAATAAGCTCAAATTTGTCCACTCACGCCTCGACCCGGTTTCTTTTAGTACATATTATCAATATAAATCAACTAACTAGCTTCATAATCAGAGTTTAGTAATAAATGTTTATTAAACGATCTAGTAGCAAAAGAAAACGAGATTGAAATTGGGTTTCATTTAACATTTATACTCCAATTAATCAATCTTTAGGCATTAATGAAATTATTTGGGAATACCTCTCAAAGTGTCATAAGCAAATAAGGTGATAAGGTTTAAGATTTGTCAACTTATATCTTGAAAATTTTTACTTGAGTCACATCAAATACGGGGACTTAAGAGCATTGCAAATATAAATAAACTGCATTTACTTTGTGTCAACTGATTCATGGCTCAAAATATATTTACAAAAATACTTATGCATATGTAAAGGCCGAAATCGTGCTTTCACTTACATATTAAAGACTTTATGGCTTAAACGTGTTTTCATTGACAAAAAAAAAAATCACCTAAAAATGCTTTAAAAACACAAACACAAACTTCTTTTATGAAGTTTTCGTGGGTTTTCATATTCATAGGACCTATATTTAAATGAACGTTATTTTCTCAATTATTTCTTATAAAAACCTCAAATATGCAAAATACCAAATACCTTCCCAATCTGATATGATATATGTATGACGGAATATATTTCTTACTAGGCAAAGGATCCACATTTTCCATGCCGTAAATTGGATTTTCCAATTATTTTCTAATACGTCTCCAACAAAGTTTCGAAAATACATATTTCAGCTATCTTTCAAATCGAAAGATTTGATTACATAAATGTAATTTGAACATTTTAGATAACATTTCGAAGAGAAGAATTTAGTTCACATCGAAAGATTTGATTACGTAAATGTAATCCAAACATTTTAGAAAACATTTCGAATGAAGAAAATTTTATTTACTTATAAATTGAAACATAACACAATTTCAGAAGAAGTATAAGAAAAGTTTTTTAAAAATTCTTTCTCGTTTAATTATTTTTGCATCTATATTGAAAAATGTCGCTGAGAAAAACCCAAAGCCTGGCGTCTAAACACAGGCACACGAGTCAAGAATCTAACTAAAATTGAAACCTGATCGGATATACAAATACATACGTAATATTTAGACATTGCGGTTGAGCACAGTAAAATACGCTTGCGTTGAATAAGTTATGTCTGAGATAGATGGGCAACAAATATGAATAGATAGAAAGACATAAAAAATGATTTACATATATGTAGATGCATTTTGTACTCACCTCCGCCGCTGCCGCTGGAGAGCATTGCCATCGGCTGCTGTGATTGAATTTGAGTTTTGTTAAAATTATTTGTGTTTACGTTAATGTTGTTGTTGTTGTTATTGTTGCTATTATTGTTGTTGTTGCTGTTGTTCTGATTGTTTTGTTGATGGCGCATTTGCTGTGCTGCGTATTGTTGTTGCTGTTGTTGTTTTGTGTCTGTGCATATGATTGATACTGTCCCGCAGCCTGGGCCAATTCACCAATTTGGAAATTTGCGCTTTCTGCGAAACGCAGATTTGCGTCAGTGTGTCGTGAATTGGCGGCAGCAACTGGCTGCTGCTGCTGCTGTTGGGATTGCATCATGCTCCCGTTAGCTGCCGAATGGTTTTTACCAGCGATCAGCGAATTCAGCAATGCATTTGAAGATGTCTCCTGGCGTCCAGTTCGCGCTCCTTGCATGGCCGGCAATTGGCCGCGCGCTTGCTGCTGCATGGGCTGCTGTTTGCCCCCTGCGGCGGCATTCATGTTGAGCAGCTTTGAGGTTTGCTCCTCCATCTTGCGCTTCATGACCGCATTGCGCATTATGGTGTTGGCATGCGCCTGCAGATCCTCCTGTGATAGTTGCTGCGGAAGCGCTTGCTGCTGTTGTTGCTGCTGCTGCTGCTGCTGTTGCTGATGTTGTTGTATCTGCTGGCGCGCGGCAAGCGTCTGCTGGACAATGGCCAAATTGTGTAGATTCTGCAGCTGACTGGCAATCACTGTACTCGACAGCATCTCCAGCTGCTGTTGGTGCTGTTGTTGCTGCTGCTGCGTATTGGTAAACTGCAGCACAGCCGTTATAGCCTCGCGATCCATGTTGGTTAGGCGCGGATTGGCCAACTGCACCAGCAGGCCATGCTTAGAGATTTCACCTGTAACAACATAAACAAAATTATAAGAACTTTCAGTTTAGACTTCGTCTGTATTAATACCTTTGGTCAGACGGAGTAGCAGCAGTTGCGTATCGGCGCGTCCCAGTATGGCCTTCAGCTGAAGGCTGGCCAGAAAGGCGGTCTGCTGCTGCTGCTGTTGGATGAGCACGTGCTGCTTCTGCTGCTGCTGCTGATATTGCTGCTGTTGTATAATAAAATTGGATATGGCATCGTTGCCGACTGGCGGCTGCTGTGCCGGAAGCTGGGGCGGCACTATTTGCGGTTTGGCACCATTTAGAGCACCAATTAATTTTTGGAAACTGTCCGTTTGTTTTTGGTTTATGTTATTGTTGTTAGGCTGGGCTGCTGTTCCTGTTCCTGCTCCTGCTGCTGGTACATCGTTTATATTACCAAGAGAATTGCGACGCCATTTGGCCTCGAGCTGATCAACCGATGGCATTTGATTGACATAACCTAGGCTCTTGGGCTGCTCCAAGTTTTGGTTGCAGATATTATTATTGTTGTTGTTGTTGTTATTATTATTATTGTTGCTCATGGCCTGCTTAAAGAACTCATTCAGTGATGAGGATGAGCCATTCTTCTCCTGACGTTCGCGTGCAAAAAAGGACATGAATTTTGAATTGTTGTTTGTGTTTGATGCATGCTGCTGCTGCTGCTGGTGATGTTGCTGCTGACAATTGCCTTCGGTGCGTGCATAGCTATTGTTATCAAAGTTCTTTTGATTGTGATTGAACCTATCGAACTGAGGCGCACGACTGCCGTATCGTTTCTCATCCTTCTGTAGCTGCTGCTGCTGCGGATGCTCACTTGAATTCACTTTGTTCATGTTCTCCGATGTATTGTTGTTGTTATTACTGTCGCTCTTTGGCATAAATTTACCGGCAATGTTGCCGTTGCTGCTGTTTGTGCTGCGGCCAATAGTGTCAGGATGTTGCCATTTGTATTTGCTATGTTCGATCTGGGAAGAGGAGAGATGAGGACAAAGTGAGATACGTCAGTTAATTATGTAAAAAATGTACATCTTAAATATAAGCTTCATTCCCGATACAATTAGTGCCGTACTCTGCGATCCTCATAATGTATATATTTCCCTACAACCAAAACGTATTATTTACATTCACATTTGTCTATGCATATTGTTTAAGTTAATGAAATTTGTTAGGTTGTTGCTTACTTTGTGCTTTTGCATGATGGGCTCTCTAGTTGCGTCGATTGTGGCGTGTTTTCCCTCTTTAAGCATTTTCTCCTCATCCTCATCAAAACCGCACAGTTCGATTGTATCGAGTCGTGAGGTAGGACCACAGCTAAACCACTCGGGCTCCTCATTTTGGTTTCTATATTGACGATAGTGTCGCTGCTCCTCCGAATCGCGAGACTTTGGCTTGGAGACGACCAAAAAGCCGGACATGACACGCTTTACGTAGTTCTCGTTGGCTCGATTCAGATCCTCGACGGATTCGTTTGATTTCAAGCTTTCGTTTTCCGAACGATTGTTGTTGGACATGCCCATTATGGGCGTATTTGGGCGGCCATTCGACTGCTGTGCGCCATTCATTTGCGTACTGCTGATCTCGCCATTATCAAAGAACTTCAACACCGTCATATTGCTGGAGTTTTTGTTATGATGCTCTATATCATCCATTTGAGATTTTCCCATTGCTTTTGGCTGATTATTGTTGTTGTTGTAGGATTGCATGGACTTGTAGTCGTTGTTGTTGTAAGACCATTTCGTATGCGATAGACGTCCGCTGCCGATGCGTCTCTGATTAACAATAGCCGGATCCTGTGAAAGCGAGTGAGAAAGGGATATAAAGGATACAAAGATATGTACATAGATAGCTAACATAACCTTATTTGCCAAGAGTCCGAGATCATTGCATGAAGTATGTATAAAAAATATATAATCTATGCTAACTATTATCCGGTAAAAAAAACTGATTGTGTCAGCTAAAGATACAATATATGCACATATACATTTATGCAAATACATATATGTAGATACATATACACAATTGAATTTACGTACAAATATCCATACATATGTATGTATGTATGTATATATATCAACACACATATGTACCATGCCAAATAGACGAAAAGAATATTTATGTATGTACGGAAACTGTGTAACTGTTAAGTAACTTTCACCGTTAATCGCGGGGATGGCACATCGCTAGCGGCTGGCGCCAGTGAAGCTCTCACACATAAGCACACAAACATACACACATATATGTACATATACATAGGAATATTTACAGCGCCAGCTGTGAGAGCGATTGCAAGCGTAAGCTGATAAACCGTCAAGTAAACTTGCGAATGTGCGTGCTAAGCGATGAGCGCAAAAACAAAAGGGAGAGTGAGCAAAATGAAAATTGTGCTCGACGAAAAACAAATCAACTTGTATGTATGTAAGTATATGTATGTATAAAGCGCTAGTGGGAGATGCACAAAAACAAAAACTAAAACGGTGCCAGCGCCAGCGCCAGTTGACATTGCGCTGTCCCGTGGACTCCATCGATCGAGCGAGCGAGCGAGCGACAGATAACTGTAAGCGGCAGCCATTACAAACACACAACACTAATCCTACGCAGTAGGTAAATGCAGTGATAGCAACGTTTTTAGGCTCAGTGACAAGATGCAGTTTGTGGCCACCGGTAAGAGCGACACGGCGCATTGATAATCTAATTGCAATTATACATTATACACATAAATAAATGTATATGTATAATTTTAGAGCACCAACATCGCCGACTGAATCCATTGAATGGACAGTGGGTGCTTGTGAGTCCGCATCGCATGCAGAGACCCTGGTCGGGTCAGGAGGAGAAGCCGCAGCTTAATGAACAACCCGAATTTGATCCCAATAATCCGCTCTGTCCGGGCGTTAAACGACCCAATGGCATTATAACAGAACGCTATGAGAGCACCTATGTTTTTGATAATGACTTTCCCGCACTGCTCGAACAGGTGCCCTCGCCGCCCGCAAGCGATGATCCCCTGTTTCAGGCAGCGCCAGCGCGTGGCAATTGCCGTGTTATGTGTTTCCATCCCAAATCGAATTTAACCTTGCCAACGATGAGCCCAACGGAAATTGGCGCTGTGATTGATGAGTAAGTTATCGATAAGCTAGCTATCGATAATAGCATATCGATTTTTATTTGTAACTCAATTACAGATGGATCAAACAATTTAACGAGCTGAGCCCCAAGTACGCCTGGGTGCAGATATTCGAGAACAAAGGCTCCACCATGGGCTGTTCGAATCCGCATCCGCATTGCCAAATCTGGTCATGTTCGTTTCTGCCCACAGAGCCACAGCTAAAGCAGGAACGACTCCGCGCCTACTACGCCACCCACGACCGGCCGATGCTGGGCGACTATGTGGAGCGCGAATTGCAGCGCAGGGAACGCATTGTTATCGAGAATCCCGACTGGCTGGTCGTCGTGCCCTACTGGGCGACCTGGCCCTTTGAAACGATGCTGATATCGCGCAACAACAACAAGCGCATCAATGATCTGACCAACGGCCAGCGTCACAATCTGGCGCTGACCATCAAGCAGCTGACCACCAAATATGATAATCTATTTAAATGTTCATTTCCCTATTCGATGGGCTGGCACGGCGCGCCCACCGGACCAGAGCATGCGCACGCCTCGAGCGCCCACTGGACACTGCACGCCATCTACTATCCGCCGCTGCTGCGCTCCGCCACGGTGCGCAAATTTATGGTCGGATTCGAGCTGTTGGCGATGTCACAGCGGGACTTAACGCCGGAGCAGGCCGCCCAGCGGCTGCGAGAAGTGGACGGCACCAAGCACTATCTGAGCAAATGATTCCTGGAGCTAGGCGGTCAATAAAAACGAATTTAAATTGTAAACAACATGCGAGCTATGCTTATAATCAAGCAATTAGGAAACTTGCGGGCGCGCTTTAGAATCAACTTTTGCCTAATTATAAAACAGACGTATATATATATATATATATATAAAACACAATTTACTTTCCTCTAATATTGGCTATGTATATATACTGCATTTTTTCAAGAGTTCGCTGACAAATTCAAACGCAAAAAATCCAATATTTCAGGCTCTGTTCTTCTAAACTACAAATTAAAACTATATGACAAAATTCTAATAAAGAACAATTGGGGATTTTTATTCTATAAATACAAACAAGAGGTTCTAGTCGGGAGCTCCCGACTAGGGAATACCCTGAACCCTCTTTGAGGTGGTAGCGAGGAGGGGCGATAGGTATAAAATGAAAGATACTTGACATATATATAATATTCTAGAAGCAACATATCATGTTCGGTGACTCTAGCTCTTATTATTTACTCAATTTGTTCAAAAAACAGGATGTCTATATCGATGTTTATCGATTGCTTGGAAACGGAGTAAGTTATCGATTATCGGAAACAAACTCGATCTGCGTAGGAACTAGGAGAACCTACAACTAAAATTTCTAGCTCTTATAGAGATATTTGCGTTCATACATAAGGACGGACGGACTGACGGACAGACAGACGGACATAGCTAGATCGACTCGGCCATTGATGCTGATCAAGAATATATATTCTTTATGAGGTCGGAGATGCTTCCTTCTGCCTGTTACATACATTTACATTTTGTACAAAAACATTATACCCCTTTTACCCATTTTTAATGGGATCAGGGTATAAAAATAGGCTAAATGAATAAGAAAATAGAGAGCTGAAGCAAAATCTTGAAGTTGAAGATGCTTGAAGATGCTTTTTACAAATCCAACTTCAATTCTCTAAAGGTAGGGATCGATTTTTATATAATATATATAGAAAATGGGATTTTTTCCTATTTTATCCATTGGATTCTACACTTTGGATCTCTAATTAGCAATGAGAATATATGGAAGCTGTTTCAGAAATTACAATTCCCCAAAGAACTCTATTTTTTTAAATCTCTTAGCTCTTGTCAATGGGATATTCTTTCTCGCAAGGGTAAAAATTAGTACTATATTATTCAGGCTCTCTTCTTTACCTTTAGTTAGGGTAAACTGGAATAGATTAGCACAAACGACAAGCCTTATCGAAACTCAATCAGATTAAAGAGCATTAGACTAGCCTGTCTATATACTATTATAATATACTACAATATGTAAGAGTATATAGCTCGGCTAATCTGTTGCTCGTTAATAGACTGCATCTATATGCATGTGTCATGGGTGTATATATAAATGGGTGCAGCGCTTACCTGAAAGTCCTGCTGCGGCTGAGGTGGCTGGCTCTGTATGATGGACTCATCGGTGATCAACTGTTGTTTATTTTTGTTCTTATAGAAGGCGGGCATGCACTCGTTGCTGCCGTTGGAATTCTGGAGACTCACACGTGGCTTAAAGCTGTTGGCGTTGCGCGCATTGGGTGCCGAGGAGTCCACGTTTCGCCATAGATTCATGCGGCGCAGTCGTCCCTCCAGTTCGATGTCATCGCAGGTGGCGATGACCGGCATACTAAAGCTCAGAGACTCCTTGGAGCGATGCATGAGTGCATGTACCATTGAATTCCGTATATCCAACAAATGCTGACGCGTATAATGCTGCATGGGTGTATCCAATTTGGGGCCGGGTAATATCACTGCCGATTGTGTATTGCGTACCTTGGGCAGCCGCAGACCGCCCGAGACAGCAGTTGTCGAGATGCTGCGTGGTTTTTGTGCTGCCGCCTGAGGCAACGATTTTTTGGCAGCAGCTGGCTTGGCCTGATTTGGTGGCGGGCTCAGGTGCAAATCGCAGGACAACAGGCTTGTGGGCTGCGTATAAGGCGTGGAGGCGCGTGCCGACAGCACCTGCAATGTCATTAAGCCCTGGCTTTCATCATCATGAGCAATCCCTGCCGCTGCTGCTGCTGCTGCTCGTGCTGGTGGCAAGGGTATGGCCTCTTTGGATATGATCGCATGCGGAGCTTGGAGCTGCTTGGCGAGCAGTTTGCCAACTTTTATCTTTCTTTCCAGTTTGCGTATGACAGCGGGCTTGTTGCACTTCGGATGCACGATAATGGCTTGAGTGGACGGATCGATGGTACTTTTGACTGAACATTTAGGCGACATTTGGACAGCATCGGTTATCAATTCTTCCAACATATTTGGTACGGACTGTTGGCCAAAACAACGACAATGATAATGTATAATGAGTGTAGCAAAATACAATAAAAAAAAAAAAAAAAAAAAACCAAAAAGCACAAATTATCGATACTAGCGAAATTTTTCACAAGAATGTATTAGCGAAATGTCAAACACGTAAATTTCAATGTCATTGCCAAAACAATAATTTATAATGTCAAACAAATGTACAGTATGCGGTCGATATGCTGTTTCTGCAGCCCAATCAGAGAACATTGACTATTGTAAGGAGTTAGCAAAATAAAATTCAACACACTTAATAAATTTTGATTACTTTTCCAGTAGGTGAAAAGTTAAAAAAAAAAAAACAAAAAAATAATAAGTTGAAAAAAAATGGCTTGCTATTCTTGTCGAATTTTCATCCGATAAGGTGTTTCTTTTAGAAATTAAAATTTAACCTAGAATTTAATTTTAAATGAAATTCCAACAAAAAAAAAGCTATATATTTAAAACAAAACCTAAATTCCTGGACGCAAAAAAAAAAAACTTGTGCCATTTTTTACAGTCAAGCTTTGAACTTTTCCAATACAGAAATCCGAATTTTCAGCCTAAAAGCTCTAAATAGAAAATTCTTTTCTATGAAAAACAAGTTTTTTTCGAGTTTACTTTTTTTTTTGCAACCCTTTTGAGATTAGTAGAATATTCAATTATTGCGACTATTTTATCGAAAGCTCACTGTGGGCACATAACTGTAAATTGAAGCAGCTGTGGTGTTTTTTTTTTTTTTTTATATTTGACTCACATCGAAATTCGCCCGCTGCTGCACTCGCTTGTGGGTCTCCATTTTCGTAATGGCCTCCTCCAGAGCGTCTTTTAGCTTGATGGCGGTCAGTTTGGCATAGCCCTGAGCAGTTGCCAGTGCATTGTTGGGCAAAGGGGGCGGCGGTGGTGGCGCACAAGGATCTTCCCATTTTTCGGAATTCGCCTCGTCATCCTCAGTATCGGGCGCTGCGGCCGTTGACGCCGGCGTTGGCTGCGGAGTTTGAACTGGTGTGGATGGCGGCGGCGGTGGAGGCATCGCGAATTTGGCTTTCTCAACAGGTGTTAGCACTTGTTGGGCATCGAAATCAGCATCGGCACGGCCAGCAGCTTCATTATCCATTAAAAGGAAATGTTTTCGCTTGCTTTTGCGCTGCTCCTTTGGTGATTGCTTTGGTTCTAAAGCGCCAGCGCCATTTTCTTCTTTGATCACTTCTGCTTCGAGCATTTGCTTTGCACTAGTCGACATTTTCTGTTAGGTTGCTAATAATAATTTGCATGTGTTATTCGTCTACTACGGTTATAGTTGTACTTACAATAATTTAATTATTTTTATTGGTAAAAAAAAACAAAAACAAGCACTTTAAAATTGTAATGCAAAGTGTAACTTTATATATTGCAAAATGAAATCACGTTTATGGCGAGCTCGTAGATGCCGTTATTTTGTCTTTTCAATCGTGCGCCTGCTCATGGATGCAAATGTGTGTTGTGCATGTGTGGGTGAATTGAACTCATTTATTGAACCAAAAGAAAACCATGTAAGAAAGTTCACAACTTCCCACTGCACCTATCGAACTATCGATAACACAAGTATCATGTAATTTAACAACCCTCGTAAAAGGGAGCCATTTATGCGATGTAACCAAAGTCACTAGGGACGAATGTTAAAATGATTTAACTATCAAGGAAAATACTCTTTTTTAGGCTTAACTAATAAAATAAAATAAACGGTAAATCTTAAATATTACTTATTCAAGTTAATAGTTGTTTAGTTGAGTTGTAACATAAATTACCATTGACATTTAAAAGTGACAATCACTGTGATACCAATGACATGCCCATCTCTAGCATAATGCCATCATTAGTAGCCGTGTAGCTACGCTACAAGAAAAAAGATTCTTTTTCGTCTGGAAATATTTATTGAGATAAATCGATTGGGCAGCCACAGAAATAGTAATTTGAGTTGATTAAAATACCAGCAAAAGAAGCAAGAACGCTTACTGGATGGATTTATAAGGTTAGTAAAGCGCTCAAATCTTTTACTATCGTAAACAAGCGTAACCTAACCTCAATATTAAATGTCTAGCACCAAATTTGACGGAACGAAGGAGACAAAGGTAATAAATATTTAAACAAAATGACCCAATATCTGCCGCCAAATCTTTTGGCGCTATTCGCCTCACGAGATCCAATACCGTTTATGCCACCGGTGGATAAGTTGCCCCATGAAAAAAAATCTCGAGGCTACCTGGGCGTAGCCAAATTTATGAGCGACTTTGAAGATCCAAAGGACACACCGCTACCCAAAACTGTAGAAACGCGCCAGGAGCGACTAGAGCGAAGGCGGCGCGAAAAGGCCGAACAAGTGGCATATAAGCTAGAACGCGAAATCGCACTATGGGATCCGACCGAGATTAAGAACGCCACAGAGGATCCCTTCCGTACATTGTTCATAGCGCGCATCAACTACGACACCTCCGAGTCGAAGTTGAGGCGCGAGTTCGAGTTCTACGGCCCCATCAAAAAGATTGTGCTCATTCACGACCAGGACTCAGGTAAATTGTGTTTACTAATTTGTTCACCCCGTACATATTACTGCATTTTTAGATAGATCGATAGATTACCCATGTTTTGTCTTACAGGTAAACCCAAGGGCTACGCCTTTATTGAGTATGAGCATGAGCGAGATATGCACGCGGCGTACAAGCACGCCGATGGTAAGAAGATAGACAGCAAGCGCGTCCTTGTGGATGTTGAACGCGCTCGGACCGTCAAGGGATGGCTGCCACGACGCCTGGGTGGCGGTTTGGGCGGCACCCGGCGAGGTGGCAACGATGTGAATATCAAGCACTCTGGCCGCGAGGACAATGAACGTGAGCGTGAACGCTATCGTTTGGAGCGTGAGCGTGAGGATCGCGAGGGTGGTGTGCGTGGCGGAGCCAACAATGGCGTCGATGCACGTGGGGGGCGTGCTCCGTACGGCGGGGTCGTGGCCGGTGAGCGGCGTCGCTCGCGTTCCCGAGATCGCAGGGATCGCGATCGGGAACGTGGCGCACGTGTCGGTCGCTCGCGCAGCCGTTCGCGCGAACGCCGAAAACGTCGTGCCGGCAGCCGGGACCGTGACTATGATGATTTCGATGGACGACGAGACAGGCGGGACAGGGAGCGTGATCGTGATCGCGAGCGTGAAAAGAAAAAGAAGCGTTCCAAGTCACGAGAGCGTGACTCATCGCGTGAAAGGCGCGATCGCAAGCGTGAGCGTCGGGATCGCGATCGGGGAGGTGCCGATCGCAGTGCTGGCGGCGGTGATCGCGATGTCAAGGAACGCAAACCAGACTTCCGTGAAATGGATATGATTAAGATTAAAGAGGAGCCAATTGATGACGGCTATCCAACGTTTTCCATGAATGACTATCAAAACACGGCAATCAAACGCGAAATGGACGATGAGAACGAGGAGAAGTATCGGCCGCCCGCTGCACATCACAATATGTTCAGTGTGCCCCCACCGCCGATACTTCCACGCAGCAACAATCCAGACAATGGTGGACAAAATGCCAGCAGCGATCCAACCTGGTGGCGGCAGTAGTGAGAGTCTGTAATCGATGCAGAAGCAACAACAACAACAATTGGTAATCGAGTACGATAACAATTTTCAGAGTTTTTGTGTAATTATCCTGCGCTGGTAACACTACTTTTAGAACCGTAACCGCCATCATTTAGCACGATCGAATATGTATCGATTGTTTTTAAATATTTATTCAATTGAAATTCATAGCGAAACAGTGGGACGATGCAGTTCGGAAACAACGAAGCGTAAGACATGCTGTAAGTCCGTTTTAAGCTGGGCACTGAGCACTTTTCAATTTCTATATATTTAAATTTATCATGAAAGCAAAACAAGTAAAAACCTAAAAAACTAAACAGAACAAAACAAACAAACAAACAACACAAAAACGTAAATCAACAAAAAATTGTGCATAGCTTAAATACGTTTAAATATGTAAGTAAATCTTAACAATTGAAATGAAGAGTAAGTAAAAATAAATCAGATCAACATGTGTTTGTTTCCCCACCTTTGGTAAGGGGGTATAAGGGAATGCTTTGGTATATATGACTATGTATGACTATCCGGATTCCGAGTACCAATTGGTTTGTTTAAAATTATTACATTTAAAGTGTAAAAAACAAAAAAAATCAAATTTTTAAATATGTGCGCTAACTCGTGCCATTTTGTTTTCTTTGTCTTTTTGCAGTTTTCAATATTGAAAATCTGAATATATCTGTATATATGAATATACGCGCAGAGTGTGTGAAAACAGATCATAAGTATTTCAACAAACAAAAAAACAAATTAGTTCCGAAAATCCATAACGATTCACGATTACCCAAAAAGTACTCAAAACTTGACCCATTTAGTAACTTATCAAATCAGGTAATTTCTTCTCTACACAAATCTCACTAATCCAATGCGTTTACCGTTCTAGGCCAACACTAGAAACGTGGTGGCTCCCTGGGACGCCAGCTCAGCTTATTCAATTGGTGTACAATAGCTCTAACCAAACCTGGGTCTGTGAGTAAGTTCTTAATCGGGCCACTTTTTCGAAATAACTGACGATTGTAAGTTTTTGCGAGCTGGTTGTTGGTTGTTGGTAAGATTTCTGTCCAAATGAGTTGGTCAAATATTGAAAAAAGAATGCACTCAATGGTGGATATTCTTTTGATCTTGATGGGCTGAGGTGCTGAGGTATGCCCTCTGAAATGGTTATGTATGGAACTTATATATCAAGTTGATATCGTAGTAATCAATTTTCGATCTCGATCTTTTCAAGTACGTTTGGTGATTGTGTTTGTGTGGCGCCTGTACAAGAGGACCACACCACGGAATATATATTTCGAAACAGCGCTCAGGTTTGTTATTGGTCGTTTTCCTTTGGCGCCTATAACTGGTAAGGGTCAGTCAATAAGGTTCACTCAAAGTGTTAAAGTAAAGTAATTCATAAAACGAGCGGGATAGGGCGGAAAATTCATGTATACCAAATATCTGCTAACTGATTGCAAAAGCAAAAATAAAAGGTGACAAAGTCAAACTGTGGAATAACAATTTCGAAGCTAGTTTCTGTAAATATTTTAAATTCAGACGGGTCCAACATTAGCTTTGTTTCATTTATATTTATCATCGAATTGAACTTCACAAAACATCTATTTCTTAAAGTAACCGGGTTTGAGCAAAGCAAATGTACGACCTATTTGAATTTGCACTTGTATTTTTGTTGTTCGACAGATGTGCTATTACTGAATACTTCCAAAAATAAAGTATTTTACAAAAGCAAACCAAATTGAAAACAAATTTGTTTTTTTTTTCCTTAACTCGAAAAAGCCATACAAATGATGTTAAAAACATACAATATATATCAAGATAGATTTCGATTGGGTTTAAAGCGTTAAAGGCTTATATATATATTTTTTTTGGACCAACAATTACTTTATATGAGATGTGGATGTAATGTTTTTTCACTGATGTTGCACGTGTTCATGATTTAAAATTGAAGAGCGCGCCAATTTGTTTCGGCGTTGTCGATAAAACGCAAATAGACAAGTTATCGCTATCGATAACCAGCTGGCTTGGCTGGTTTTTGCGATAAGCCTGACTGTGATGCAACTTTAATATCTTAAAATGGGCACTTATCTTAATTAACATTGTGTTATTAGTTAACACGCTTTTATATGACTTTTTCTAACTTTGAGATTTTTCGTATCAGGAATACTCCAGCAAACATCATTTTGCCAAATTAATTCCGATAACGATTATTCAAATACATATTTGCAAATGGATTTTGGGTGCCTTATAAAGTAGGCATTGTACAAACAAATTAATTACAATCATATAAAATCAATATAAAAATATTTACTTATAATTGAGTGCCAACCTAATAAAGTGAAGAATCTGTCTCCATCCTATATTTGTTTTTTTGCAATTAACTTGGTTCTACATTGAAGTGCAACCCTGCCTGTCGGCGTCGTGGTCATTTTTAGTGCATTTTCTTGCTGATAATTTTTTCGCCGTGCGAATAGGGAGACACTCAAAATACAACCATTTTTTGGCGTGTGTGTAGCTAGCGCAAGCCGCTTGGTAATCTTAAAAGAAGGAAGCGAGTGGTGAAACGTATTCAAAAGTAAGAAAATTTTCTATTTGCAAACGCAATTTTACAGTGCAAATCAGTAAATATATAATAAAAGGTGAATTCTAATTAATGTATACGGGTTCTTTACATTTTTGTTCAGCACGCACGCCCGGCATCATTGCATTTTACATTTGTGAATATCGTCAAGCGCGTACATAGCGAAAAAAAAAAAAAAACATGTCTGACGAAAAGAAGGGAGGCGAAACCGAGCACATCAATCTGAAAGTACTTGGACAGGATAATGCGGTGGTCCAATTTAAAATTAAGAAACACACACCTTTGCGAAAGCTAATGAACGCCTACTGTGACCGTGCCGGACTCTCCATGCAGGTGGTACGCTTCCGTTTCGACGGCCAGCCTATCAATGAGAACGATACTCCGACCTCGCTGGAGATGGAGGAGGGCGATACTATTGAGGTGTACCAGCAGCAGACCGGTGGTGTTTATTAAATATATACTTGTATGAATGTAGTTAAGCTAGTTACTCTTCATTTTAACGACAACAACAAAAACAACAACAACAACAGCAGCAGCAGCAACAACAATTAAGCGAGCATTATTCTACATAAATAAACAAAAGAAAAATATCAATTCTGTTGTTCAGTTTGGTTTTTTTTTTTTGTACACACAATGAAAACAACTAAAAGAAGTATCCCCACAAAGATCTAGATATTTGATAAAAAAGAAAATAAGCAAAAAACTGGAAAATAAAGCATTTTGTAAACTATAATTTAAGAATGATTCCTGAAAAAATTATTTTTATATTGGTTTCTCAAACTTCGGTTTTTGGTGGGTAAATTGCCGGTGGCGCGCATTTCCCGCTTTATATCCCTAATGCTGCCACACACACGCACACGTGAAGCGCTTGTAAAATGGTGTGAGTGTGCGCGCGTGTGTGTGTGTGTGTGAGGGCTTCAACATTGTTGGTACACACAGACACGAATTGTGTACAGTACAGCAACTGTGGTTGCTTGTGTGTATGTGTGTGAAAACGAGTATACATACACAATGCAGGCAGACAGACATCTGTCCATGTGTAAACGGAAAACATACATAATTATGTATATACATGTGATTATATACATACATAGATTAATATGAGTTCATGGGCATTATATATCTGGTCAACATTTAGATATATGGCGACATAATCATTTAGATCTAAGAACATAACCTCAAAATACATATATGGAAAAGATGACGTCATCCGCAGTGGAAGGGTCGAGAATAGATACATACATACGTATGTATGCGTGTATGGGTTAACATAACATAACCTTAAAAATTGTGGGCCAGACGATTCAAAATTTCGAAAATATATGAAATTAAGATAGCACCGGGTATACATGGAGGTGTACATGGTAAAAACTTATATTTCTTTGAAAAGAGTTGAAGCTAATTACTCTGTGCACACATACACAATGTATGTATGTGCAATGCCTGTTAATAGATAAAAAACTATTGAAGAAATATTTGTTGTATGTTTGTAAGAATAAACTTTAATTTTTTAACGAAAAAACTGTACAGGCAAAAATATTCTTAATTCTTACGTTTTTTTTTAAAAAAACCCATTATCATAAAAGGCACCATTCCCATATTATAGCAATTAACAAAATATAAATATATCAACTTCTCGACTTTAACCATATTAAACCCATTCCTTGGGATTGCGCAGAACCATTAACAAATCGTTCTCCTTGGATGTGGACTTCGGCTCATGCATGTACTCCCATCGGGCGTGCAATGGCAGCGACATTAGAATGCTCTCATAGCGTGCACCCGGCGTGTACAGGCCGAATTTGGTGCCACGATCGTAGATTAGGTTGAACTCCACGTAGCGGCCACGTCGCAGGAGCTGCCACTGGCGCTCATTGGTGCCGTAGTCGGCATTCTTGTGCCTCTGCACCAGCGGCAGATACGATGGGATTACGGCACGGGCGCAGCTGGTTACGAAATTGAAGGCGCTGTCCTGGCTGGGCTCATCGATGTCATCGAAGAAGATGCCGCCGATGCCGCGCGACTCGTTGCGATGCTTGATGTGGAAGTAATCGTCGCACCATTTCTTGAACCTGGGATAGTAGCTGGTGTCGTGCTCGTCACAGGCGCTCTTGAGCGTCTTGTGAAAGTGCCGGGCATCGTTCTCGTCCAGGTAGTAGGGCGTCAGATCTGTGCCGCCGCCGAACCACCATTGTTTCTTGCCGTCGGGCAGTTCCACTTCGAAGTAGCGGTAATTGAAGTGTATGGTCGGCACATGGGGATTACGCGGATGTATTACGGCACTGACGCCGCTGGCGAAAAATGGCAGCTTGACGTTCTCCTTCAGTTCTTTGCCCCGCGCTCGCATCTGCTGCACGGCGGCTGGTGGCAGCATGCCCGTCACGACGGACACATTGACGCCGGCCTTTTCGAAGACGTCGCCGTCTTGCAGGACGCAGGTGACGCCGCCGCCACCCTCATTACGCAGCCAACGGTCCACCTTGAATTTCTGGCCACTGAACTCCTCGGACTCGAGGGCGCGACAGAATTCGGCTTGAATCTCCATGATCATCAGCTCCATGCGATGGCGCATGTTTTCTTCATCCGCCAGCAAGATGGACTGATCCGTAATGGGCTCTGCCATGAACTTGGATATGTTCAACTTACGATTGACCTTTGCGGCCTCGGCTTGTGCGTACGTGACCGTTGCGAAGGTGGAAAGGCCCAGCCCAGTGCCAAGCAAAAAGCCGCGTACGTGTTGACTTTTCATCCGCCGCCCGAGCTGGAAGGTACCCAGGGACACCAGGGACATGGTGTGTCTTAAAGCGTTCATATTTAGACGCTTTACAGTGTATATAAAACTCTTTTAAAGGCTACGCACAGTCTTTGTTATCTATCTTCTTCTTGCGCCGGCATTTAAAGGCCACCTGATAACATTGTTATCGACTTAATATATGTATATCGATAACAAAATGGTCGCCGCGTATTTCGATAAAGAACAGTTACTTTTCACTTACATCTGCAAAGACAAATGTAAATTGACTTTGCTTGTGTTTTTAATATGGATTTTGATGCTGAGTTCAGTGATATGGTTCACAAACTGGAAGCTGATAAAACACTACATTCGACAATTTCGTTGGTCTCCCCGGACACTTATGCGGCTTCTTCAGATGATGCACTTTACCACGAGCAGTCAACAAGAAGTTTGAACCAATCAGATTTGATAAAAAATAATACAAATGAGGAAATGACAGAGTACGAGGATAAAGATATATTGTTTGGATCATCTGGAGCATTCATAAGCAACTTAAAAAATGATCAGCAAGTGCAAATTAGCAAACCAACTTGCATCTTGGAATATACAAATTTAATTAGCCCTTTCGGAAACAGAAGTCTGGACCTAAGCATAATTAATGATACAATGAACAAGGATTATCTGTACCAAAGCCGAGAAAGTCCCTGTACCCCAGTTAACAAAGCCTCGCCGCATTATGATAGAACTTCACGCTTAGTTAGGCAACGATTCCGTCGCATTTGAAATGCTAAAAATATTTTGTTTAATATTTAATATTGCGCTATATTTATGTCAATTATAATTGAATACATGTAATAAATTGTTTTTCTTTCGTTTACTCTTTCAATTTCTGTTCGCATTTGTGCAGCCCTGGCGCCAACGAGTACAAGTATCGATTTTAAATTTACCCGACCATTGGCAGCGCGTCGATACTTACTCGTGTGCGATCAAGTCATTTGAACAGAAGCGGCTGCAAAATTTGTCCTTTTCCTTAAATACATATTTTTTGCTTTTCAAGTGAGTAACTTCACATGCTAATTGTGTGCTTGGCATTGCAAAATAAGAGCCTTCGTATTCGGTTTGTGAAGCCTTTGGTTTTGTGTTATTTTTAAGTAAAAGAAGGACGCAGTCAATATCAATGTCTGGCCTGGAAAAATTTCAAGACACGCCGGCTTGGCGTCAGAAATTGCTCAACCATTTGCTTCTGGATCGGTAAATAGCTAAATATCTGTAAATAAGTGTAGAGTGGACAAATGTAGCTCGAGTGTAGCATGAATTATTTTCAAATACTCTGCATGTGACAACAAAATAACAACAACAGCTTTTCATTTAGCGTAGCGTCAGGCACATAAATGTGTACAAAATAGAACGATTATTTAAATATTTTCTCGCATTTGTAAAGGCCACCACCTGCCGCACCGAAACCCCAACGAGAATCAATGGAGCGCCGCCACAGCTTAGACATTGTCCTGGACTTCAAGGCATTGATGCAGGCCCGCAAGGCCCAGCTGGAGGATCGGCAGCAGCGCGAGACTCACACAACCAGCTCGGCCATAAATCTGAGCATCAAAACCGAGAGCATGTTCCGCGTCCTCAACGAAACGCAGCAACAAAATGCCGACGAGAGCTTCGATGCGCTCGAACGCATGTGCGATAAAACCGGCTCCGATCCCGATAGCACCCTCTTCCAATACCTGAACAGCGACGATAAGGAGAAGGTGTTGGCCTTGGCCAAGGAGCGCAGTGCTCGTGCAGATAACAGTGAGTGTATATTGATTTAATGTGTTGTTTTGTTTATCAATGGCCGATAATACACACTTATCTAATAGCATCAGCGACCCGGTGGGGCAAATTTATAGCCTGTCCGGCAGCATTGCCCCTGCCCATATCTGGGAATGGGTCAGTGAGTTCCCGAAGGTATCCTGATAGCAACGATTTTATTAGGGCTAGAGAAAGTTCGCTGGAGAAAACGTGGTACAAACTATTGTACTTTACACGAAAAGAGTTGGGCATAAAGGGGCTATAATTCCTGGTAGGTCTAGACGAAACAGAGAATTGAGGACGCCCTAGCAGAAAAGAAGAATCTATGTCGCCAACAAGCAACCTTTGTAGGAAGACAACACCGAGGAGTACACATATGTGGGCTCCTCAGCTTCCTGACAAATTTAAATTCAGTTTTTGGGCATCATTTAGTCAGACGAATGTTGGTAACAACTTTTGCCAGTTGCTGCCTGAATTCAATGTTAAGAAGTAGCTTTATTAGGTTTCCAAGTAGCTAGAAGAAGGCATCGCCGACCGCATTCCCGATCTAACCATATCCTTCTATCCATATATACCCATTGATCTCGGTTAATTAGGAAGTTTTGTGCACATTCGATGTGGAGTTGAGATTACGTGAGAACAGTTTATGAATAAAGAATAGATAAGTTGTTGTTCCATAGTTAGGTGCTGAGGGAAACATGTTTGCTGCAATCCGTAGCCAGGTTCAGTTTACCTTCTAGCTATTATTCATTTATTAATATTTATTATTTTCTTATGCAGCTAGTGATATGGAAATATGTGCGCTGCGTCGCATGCTGGAGGATGTGGCTGACCAGGATCAGCTGTGCAACGAAAGTCCGCTGAAGAGTGCTGAGTGCACACAGCTGGAGGATATCGAGGCGCCATCTCGCTTGTGGGATAATGATTTCACAGTCAATGGCAACGATTCTGTTTTTCAGCCAAGCGCACAGACGTCGCCCGTGAAAATGGTCGGCCTGCTGCGACCCTCGACCATATTGGAGGCCAACGAGGCCGACCTGACGGGCCTGCAATCCGACGAGTCGTCGTCGCACAACAGCAGCAGCTTTGTGACCGCTCACACCCTGAAAACGGCTCAGAGCAGCGAGACAATTGCCTCTGGTTCGAGCTGCTACGAGACGGCCGCTGACAATTCGTTGGCCAGCAGCTCGAAGGAGGCAACAACGTTGAGCGTTGATGACTTGTTTTATGCGGCCATTGCCAAGGCCAAGCCGCATGGCATGTCCCAGGGCGAGCAACAGGAGCTCTTGGGCGATTTGCATGAAACTCTAATGGATCTGGCGGTCAACGATGCAGCTGCTGACAGCACGATTATCGAGTTGTCTTCATCCAGCGAGGGGGAGCAGGAGGAGGATCAGGAGCTGAAAGAGGGCGACATTAAACAAGAGGAATCTTCGTTAATTGATTCTGAAGCAGAAGAAGAGGACAAGGAGAACAAGTCAATACATTTGAATGGCACCATGGAGGAAATGGAGTATATGATGCAAAAGGCACGTGAATATATGGCTGCCAAGGAGACATCGCCATCGCCATCGCCAACGCCAGCCAAACCCATATCCGATCCTGATGTAATTCATTTGCATCAGAAACTGCCCAAGCAGAATACATTTTTGCTGACGCCCCAAAAAGTAGCCTCATCGCCGCTGCGCCAAGGGTCCAGCTCCAAGCTGCCAACTGGTTCTTGCAAATCGCGCTATGCCATAAATATGGATCCGCCAAAAACAAAGTTCTTCAAGCAACCTTCGGCCATACCAATGCGACGCCAATTAAAAATCCAAAAAGATCATTTCGCACACATTGTCAGTCCCATACGCACCTATACACAAAAGTCGGGCACCGCGCCACTGATGAGCATGTTCCGGGAAAAGCCGAACATCAACGATGCATTCCACAAGCTGAGCATCCAGGAATTGGAGGAGGAGTCACGTCTGTGCCAATTGAAACGTGGACAAACACATGCATCTGGCAACTGCAACCCATCGAAGCTAACTCTCGGCTGCATCGATCCTGCTGCTCGACTGCTGCCCAAGAAGGCATACATTTCGTCGGAGCTGAAGCAGGTGAGTTTGAAGGGAAGAAAAATTTGAAATTCGACATAAGAAATAAATGATTCCGGGCTTCCATTAGATGCGGAGTAAAACTAATCTAAATTTAATGAAATATATTTTATATTGTCTAATATTAACAAAGATTTACCCACCAGGTCGTGGATGAACGCACTCCCATGCCGATGCCGAATGTGCCGAAAATACAAAAGTATCTGAATTCGGCTGTGGAGCCGACGGTGCTGCGCCACGATGGCAAGATGAAGATGCCCGCCCACAGCAACAGCAACAGGAATACATCGCACATTCCACGCCGTCCCAATCAGAGTCTGGCCGATCTGTCGCTTGCCTCGGGCGACATCTCCTTATACACACTCAAGGATGCTCAAAAATTTTAATTATTATTGATAAACACACACAGGAAAAGGGATTTCACAGTCGGGATTCGTAACAATTTTATAAAGCGAATCGCGTTTTGTTTTTAAGTTTATAACAAATACACACTAAGATACAACACAGGCAACAATTATTAACTAGTAAATGCCAACGATTACTTTGCTTGGGCTTTGCCATGCTTATGCCTTTTTAGCCTGAGGTCCCTTCCAAGCACGATTCACCTTCGATTCGGAAGCTCTGCCCAATTCCGTGCATATGTAGCGTCCCACTTGAATGAGCTTGTCCAAATTGACGCCCGTGTTTATGCCCATGCCGTGCAGCATATAGACGACATCCTCGGTAGCTGCATTGCCGGAGGCGCCGCGTGCATAGGGACAGCCACCCAGACCGGAGACGGAGGCGTCCACAACACGTATTTCGTACTCCAGCGAGGTTAATATGTTCGACAAGGCCTGGCCGTATGTATCATGGCAGTGTACGGCCAGTTGCTGAGCGGGCACAGCGCGCGTCACCTCGTCCAGCATTTTGCGCATGCTGCCCGGCGTGCCCACACCGATGGTGTCTCCCAGCGAGATCTCGTAGCAGCCCATATCGTGCAGTGCAGCAACCACCTGTACCACAGCCTTGGGTGGCACAGCGCCCTCGTAGGGACAGCCCACCTGAAAGGTACATAGAAGCTGCAGCTAGTATTCGAGCACAACTATCACTATTTGAAGAACCATGCTCACCACAGTCGAAACGTAGCCGCGCACGCGAACTCCATGCTGTTTGGCGGCTGCAAGGACGGGCTTAAAGCGCTCGATAGCCTCAGCCGCCGTACAATTGACATTTTTAAGCGAAAAAGCATCGGAGGCAGCTCCGAAAACGGCCACCTCCTCGGCGCCCGCCGCCAAAGCACTCTCGAATCCTTTAAGATTGGGCGTCAGAACGGGATAACTTATGCCAGGCACCCGGCGTATGCCGCGCAAAACCTCCGCATTGTCCCCCATCTGGGGTACCCATTTGGCGCTAACAAAGCTGGTGGCCTCAATTGTTTGCAGTCCAGTTTCCGACAGACGATCTATAAGCTCGATTTTTGTGGCAGCGGGCACCAGCTTGGGCTCGTTTTGCAGACCATCGCGCGGTCCCACCTCCACAATACGCACTGGCGCAGGGGACAACTGGGACATGAGCCGCGCAGTCCTGCCCTGTAAGTATTGGGTTTTATTGAGATTGGCTAGTATGATATACAACCAACTTACAGTGGCAGAGCACTGGAATAGAGGACGTGCCAAATATCGTGGAATTAGCATAATGCCAAATATATAAAGTGCAACTTGTGGAGTGCAGTGCTTCTTCTTCAACAAATCAAACAGCTGTTGCTTATCAGAATGATCTAGAGTTATCTACTAACTATATAAAACGTTCTGGCAAATATCAATCGAATATTAAAGTGCATATAAAATGTTTGTCTTCATAGAACAGAATGCAATTGTCTTTGGCAGGATAATTGTCTTTAAATTCAAATCTTTAAAAGTAACTTCACTGTAACTATCACATCGATAACTTGTTATCGATAATGCTGTCTGTTGTTGCGATCGATTAGAAAAATTATAGTTTTTGAACATAAATGAATACACCAAACTTAAATTCGGTATTTAATATTAAGAAAATTAAAATGGATTGTAGCTCTTAATATTTGTATATTTAAATACTACAAATTGGCGCCAAACAGAAACTATCGATTATTACAGCAGCACTATCGAAGTCACGGCTACTTTGAGCTTTGCTCATCTCTAGCTTCCATTCACGGCACGCGCAGACAAATGGAAAACGACAACAATCAAAAAGAAACGGATACAAAAAGCGTTAGGGACGAAAGCGAGGCAAGCGACGACGAGAACGAGAACGAGGATGTGTTCCACTTTGAAACGGAGCACTTGGCATTACGTGGCAATCAATGCTATGGCAACCTGCTGCGGACCATTGCCACGCTGCAGGCTCAGCGCATTCGCGTCCATCAACAAATAGACGAGCTAGAGAAAGCCCGCGATTTGTATCTGGAGAATCCGCAACTGTTGCTGGACAGGTTGCGCAACAAGGAGCCGCTGATAGCGCCCAATTACTTAACCCCCATTCGCCTGCCTGAGTTGCCTACACTGACAGTCAAGCAAGAGGTCAAAACCGAGACACCAGCGCCCAGTTCTCAGCCCATGGAGGAGGACAAGAACAATAGAAATGGCAGCAAAACGCAAACGCGTCTCTGGACAAACGAGGAGCAACTACGCCTGGAACAGCTGCTCATCGAGTATCCGCCGGAAGAGGTGGAAATGCGGCGCTTTGGCAAAATCGCCAAAGCGCTGGGCAATCGAACAGCGCAACAAGTTTTCAGCCGTGTCCAGAAGTACTTTCAGAAGCTCCACGATGCCGGCATGCCTGTGCCGGGTCGCCTGCCCAAATACAGGCGAGCGGGCGGCCCCACACGACCAAAGTTTAACGTACGCCGTTCCACATTCTTTCCGGCCCAGAATATACAAATACAAATGCCAGAGGATGAGTACACATTGGATGACCTGATGCCCGTTGCGCCGTCTCCCCCGCCACCGCCAGCAGTTAAAATCGAACCCAAGCTGGAGCCCGATGCGCTCGAATCGGAGACGCAGCGTAAGCAGCTTCTGCAGCTGAAAATATTAACAGCCATACGCGACGAAAAGTTGCAAACCGAGGACGGCTACAGTCCCGATCCGCTGGCGCCCAAGTGCGCCGAATGCGAGGAGTCGGCCGTAACCCAAAAGCGTTGGCATTGCAACAGCTGCTATTGCTATCTAAATCTATGCGGCGATTGCCTCGCCCATCAATTGATCACCGAGCAATTCGAGCACCTGGCTCATGATGTCGTTGAGGATCACGAGACATGATATAAGCACACGCAGCTCAGCTGCAAAGCATTCGTAAGTAGTTAATGATAAAGTAAAATAAAATGCAGCGACATCTACCTCCAGCACAAAATGTTCTCAAATGTTTCATTATGATTTTGTCCTAGGTCTTATAATAAGAACTGGAAGCCCAAGAAAAACTCCGCTAGCTGGGCTTTAAAACATCTTTGCAACCCAGGTTTCGATTCAAGCTTTAGCCTGCAATATATTTTCAAAGTTTTTCCTAAACTATTCAGTATTTAATTTGTTAACGTCCGTTCTGCTGATAATATTGCAAACCATAAATATTTTCATTTAGAAATTGCGGGCTAGATTGGGTCTCTACCCAAAATTGGCATCTACCAAATATGTTTAGATGGAAGGAAACGTTGGGGCCTAGAATTCTTAATACTTTGGCGTTGAGTCTCCAAAAGTCGAAAGCTTTTAATTGTAAACCTAACCCATGGCTATATCGTCCAACTGCTGTAGGATCCATCAGTTTTTTATTAACAAATATGTCCACATAAAAAGCTTCCCTTTGCTCCATCAACATAGGTCTACTTCCATCGGAACTATCTGTCCATAAATACGGGGTATTACAAGAGTTCTGTTTCCAACTTCGTCTAAATTCTGTCAAGATCGTACTACTATATCATATAACTTTCATTGCCTGCAAGCAAATATTTAGAAAGAATTTAAACAAAGATTTTAAGTGGAATTGTTTTTCGCCATACGCAACGGCTCAAAGAGTTATTTATTTGATTTCAAAACATTCGCACGGAATGCCAACTAAATCATACAAACATATTTACATTGATTATTTATTATACGTACGTGTACACAAACTCGAGTCCCAACTCAACCCTTGAAGTGAAGAATTTATTGGAAAATTGCAAAGGCTGTTTATGTACATATTGTACATAAACTGGAATTATATAAGGAAAAACTGACATTAAACTAAAGCCTTATCCGTTTACCCCCAAGACGAGCCTAATTCTTTGGTTATGCGCGTGCCCTAGCCGGGATTGGTTGCTCAGCTCTTGACGCGCGCCGCGCTGCGTTTGCCCTCGATCCATTGCTCAATCTCCAGCTTGAGCGCCTCATTCGACTTGACCTTGTCCATGGTGAGGGGTTCGCGATTGAATGGATCTGTCTGATCGCTGAGCAGGTGGCGAGCAATTGTGGAACGATCGACGGTCACGTTTGAGCTGGGCAGCACCACGGGATCGGTCATGAGCGTTGATATAATCGGATCCAGATACTCTTCGGGCGCATCGGCCAGCAGCTCCTGCTCCTCTTTGTAGTCGTCGCCCATTTTCTGCACCTTGGCCGCAAACTCGGCCATGTCGCCAATTAGCTGACCACCACCGATGCGTATCAATATATTCTCGGCATAGCCGAAGAGCTGATCGCTGTAGGAACGTCCATCCTGCGATACGGCCAGGCAGAACGAATTGTCCGTACTTAGATTTATGTAGATGTGCGCTATCTCCAGCACCATTTGCGCCGGATCAAACTCGAACTCCTTTTTGTCCTTAACCTTGAAGCGTTCGCGCTGCGGCCCCACCAAATGCAATAGAAAATAGTTAAGCATGGCCGCAATGCGATCGACCATGCTGTTATGGCAGAAGATACTCCTGATCTCGGTGGTCAGCAGCTTTAGCAGATTGATGGTGTCACGGCCCAGTATATTATCGAAGCGTGCCAGCATGCCCAGATGATGCAGATTTGTGGTCTGCTGTTGACGCTCGCTGTGCGAAAGATTATTCCATTCGCCGTTGTCTTGAGCCTGCTGGAGCTGTTTGATTTGCTCCAGATTGGAGAGCGACTCGTCCAGCAGGAAGATGGCATCGTTGATCAGCAGATTGATGAAGCGCAAAAATATTGGCGGCTCAATGGCCTCCATGTTGCGTTCGGCGTCCTCCGCCAGCTGCCTAAAGCACTCGACATGCTCCTCCTTGGTCCACAGAAACTCCATGATCGCGTACATGGGTCGGCGATAGTTGAACTTCTGCTCGAATTGCACCGACTGCCCGGTCATTTCGATGCTGACGAACACGTTGAGCAGACTGCGCACCACCTGCAGCCGATCTGGGTGACTGTCAAAGACGTATGTATGGAATGCCTTGCGATTGCTGCCCGACATTTGTGTGGGCAGCAGAAACTCTAGAGCGTCCGCCAATTTGGCGCGCAAATGCGGATTCTTGACCAGACCCGAGCTGCCCATGAACAATAGAATCATCTTGAAGAACGCATCGTGCGAGCTGGTGTACATTTGTATATACTGATCATCGGGAAAGCTGCGACAGAAATTCAAATAGGCCGCAATGTTGTCGATGATATTCTCCGGCACCGATTTCATATATGGCGCCACAAAGGGCGGTGTTTCGGACAACAGCTCCAGATCGCGCAGCAGCTGTGGCGCAAAGTCCTTTTTGTCCAGTCCCGCTTCGTAGGATTCGCGCGGCAGCATCGCTATCTCAGTGAGCCAAATGGCGGAGGCCTCAAAGAACTTGAGGATGGCGGTATCATTTTCCGGCTCGGCCAGGCCATTTCTAATGCAGAGCACCTGTTGCATCTGATCCTGCAGCATGCGAAACAGATTCTTGGTTAGATCGTTGTTGGGATCGCTGGCCGCCACATCCTGGTAGGCGGTCTGTGTGTTCTGCAGCTCACGCATCATGCGCGTCAGTCGCTCAATGCACGCCCGATTGCCCAGCTCGAATGCCTTGTGCGCCAAATAGAAGATCTCGGTGATAAAATTGTACTTATCCGCTGTTAGGCGCTGCTCCCCTTCCTCGGTGGGCAGTAGGCATGTCTCCTCAAACGCCTTCAGCATGTTAACGCCCTTCGATTGGCGTTCCATCGGGTCCGCCACCGCACAGTATGTGGGATCTACCAGCAGCACCTGCAATTGATTATCAGCTTTAATATATGTTGCGACATAGCCCACAGATTAGCTGCTCATGTACCTTTAAGGCGGGCGCGCAGAGCGGCGCACACAGACGCATCAGCACGGCGCTGAGGCTGGTCATAAATGCATCGCTGGCGGTGCTGTGCACGGTCTGCTCCAGATTCAAGTTAATGGTGCTCCACAAATGGCCACGCGCCACATTCGCATCCAGACAGTTGGCAATCCATTGCAGCGTCTTCTTCTTGGTGGTGGAAGATTGCACGAGCAGTTGTTTGACCAGCGTAAACATGGCCTGCTGATGATGTGCCAGCAGCTGCCAGAGCGAGGGATCCGATTGCTGGGAGATCAGCGATATGTCGCGAAAGAACTCATAGGGCGCCGTTTGAGTTTTGGGCATAATTGACATGCACAGCAATTGGCCTAAAAGCGTATCCATGTATTCACCACCTAAAAAGCACAGGTGTGAGTATTTTGTATTAATCTGGATAGGACTACCTACCTTTAGCCTTAGGATTGGGTGTGGTGAAGTCAATGAGCAGCTCGCCGAGTAAGCCGGCGCGTTTTTCGCGCACAAAGAAGCCCAGAATCCAGAATATATTCTTTTTGATTGTAATCAAATTGTCTTTGAACAATTGCTTTTGCAATTCACTTAGCATAGGGTAGAATATGGCCTTGAGAGCGCCCAGCGCCTCCAGTTGCTCAACATCTTCGAGCACCTTGTCTGCCACACGAATCAGGAACTCCTGCGTGCTGGTATCATGCTCGTCCGCCTCCTCGAACAGCTCTAGCCACTGCGCTGAGAATGTTTGGAGTGCAAATAGATCCGGCTGGCGCATGCATGTGCTTGCATTGTTTAGGACCAGGTCAAGAATTCGATCGCTATGTTGCTTGTCCTGTGGGCTACCGGTGCGCTGTATCTCCTCCCATCTGGTGAATGCACCGTGCAGGTAAATGATGGCCCGCGTCTCCAGCGCTTGCTCCTGCTGCCTTTGATCAGCCTGTCCAGATGGCATCAGGTATTTTGTGGTCTCGTCCAGCATGAGGCGCTCGAACAGGGCATGCGCCAGCAGATCCTCGCCGAGCGTGTCCTCGGTGCTATTGTCGGCAACAACGACATCGGCCAGACAGAGCACCGGCCGATTGCGCTTGGCGTCCACATCTTTGCTCAGTGTAAAGAGCAAAATTGATTCGATCAGCTGCTTGGACACGCCATTGGCCTGGGTGCCATCCTGCAGCAGAGCTGCGAATGGATTCTCGGTGTCTCCAACGTTTGGCATTGTTGCGACCTGCATAGTTTTTTTTTTTTGGTTGTAAGATTATGTTCAATATTTGCTTGTACAATATTATTAAAAAATTTTATATTTTCTGCTACCTGTCACTGTGTCACTATGCGAATTAGCACAAAAATCGAGCAATCGAATACATTTATCGAATCAGTAAATACTAAATAATAGTTAATACCAAAAGGTATTTATCGTATTTTTTGGTGCAAACATGCAAATTGCCAATATTTAAAAAAAAAAAATTGAACTTGACGATTTTCGAAAAATGTCGTATGAAAAGTTTATTAGCGTTGCGTAAAACAAATTTGATAAAATTGCTTTAGTCAACGTACCAGCAACTAAAATGAGATTGAAGCGAAAATCTTTCAAATAGTAAATATCTGGGCGTAATGAAAGTACAGCGGTTACTCGATAAATTGAACGCCAAATTCTTAAATTCAAGTAGGAATAATGAATGAAGTATATATATAAGTTATTGATCTTTATAAGGCAATACGATTGGCTTTTGTAAAACTATTTATTAGAAATTCTTTCAAAAACAAAGGTTTTTCAAAAAGGGATAACAGATTAAAGACTTGACTGACTGAACAAATCATTATTTCTGACCAAAAATCTGTCCAACAATGTATTGTATACATAATAATTTTTGAGTTAATAGTCTAGATTATTGCAGAAAAGAAACGTGAAATAAGCCCTGTTCTGATCCGATCAAATATATCATTATTGCAAAAGAAATAAAATACAAAAATGTCATAATTTAAAATAAAATAGTAATAAATCAATTTGATATTCTCTATCATAATGGGCAAAATGCACTCAAGTAACCTCTACAATCAGCATGCAATTAATTATGCGAATCCATAAGATACAGAAGTAATTGAAACAAACCAATCAAGCACTCAAATCTGCCAATTACATTTAAATAATTAAGTACGACATGGCTAGCTCCCGGGCAAATGTGGGGCAAATCAAAATCCGGCTAGAGGAAGGGCGCAGCCGCATGCACTCAAAAGCGCGCGTGTGTGTGTGTGTGTGAATACACATATACACATATATGCATAGGAGTGTGCGTGAGTGCCTGTGTGTGTGTGCGTGAGTGCATGTGTGTGCGTGCGTGAGTGCCTGTGTGTGCGTGCGTGAGTGCATGTGTGTGTGTGTGTGTGTCCAAATCCAAAGCCAATTAAGACAATCAATTGTTGAAAAGCCACCCACAGCAAATACCATGTGGATAACGGCGCCTGGCACCCGAACTTAAATAAACCGTTTCTTCTTACCCCGTTAAGTGTTTGCCGATACAAAAAAAAAAATACTTCGTGTGCCGTTAAATCGGCTTTTGATCAACAGAAATAAACACGTCCAAGTTCGTTGATTTGCCATTTTTGTTTTCGTTTCGTATCAGTCGGTGCTGCGTCTTCAAACGGTAAACACGCGCAACTGCAGCTGGAAAAAAAAGAAGAAAAATTCAAATGAAAATTGAAAATCGCAACTGAAGCGTTTATTTTGCATTAAACGAAGCAAAAACACCTGCGCAGCTAATTGAAAGCGTTCAATCAAAAGCTGGAATTCATCAATAATGTGGGTGCAATTAAATTCAAACGCTTCCGGATTACGTTAAAAAAATTTTACTCAAAAAATATCATTTACTTAAGCAAACTTTCCTAAAATTAAATATCTTAAGCGCAAACTTAAGTGTGTGTTCCGTTGTTAATATTGACTTTTCGAGTGCTTATTGGATTCCAATTAGGAACAATATAAAAACCAATTAAACAATTAGTAAAGTAAACGTGAAAAAAATACACAAATCTATTTGAGAATGATTTAATATTGTTTTTTTTTTTTAACTATTTATAAAGCTATTAATCAGGCTGCCAAGTTATGAAATTATATAAAAAAATAATATATAATATAAATATTTAATGCTTATAGCAGTAAATATGTTTGTTAATTGTATATTTATTTATGTGACTGCTAGAAAAATTATCGATCCTTTTAATAACAGGCAATTAACAGCGTTATTTTAGGACAACATGACGTATGTGTGATAATCCTTAACGCCTAAAAAATGCTTTAAAATTCGCATATTTCAAATGTTTATCTTTTTATCTTTTATTGCTTACTTAATGCTACTCTTACAAATAGTTAACTCTTAAATTTTTCTATATGGTATTTCTCTTTCATTTTCCTGAACCAGAGCAATGAGCACATTACGTATACGCCCCCTTAAGCCGGCACTGCAGGCGATTGCCGTGCAGGAGCTGAACGAGGTGCCGCATCGGGTGGCCGACGACATTGATGCTCTGAGGGATTGGGTGCTCAAGCAGCCGCATTTGCGGGGCTGCATCGATCAACAGTTTCTGTTGGCCTTTTTGCGCGGCACCAAATTCAGTTTGGAGCGTGCCAAACAGAAATACGATCGCTTCTATACGCTGCAAGCATCCATCCCAGAGGTGTTCAACGAGCGCCGTTTGGCAACAGATCCATTGGTCTTAGATATTATACGCTCTGGGTAGGTATATTGTTTGCTCCGAAGTGAATTTAACTGAAAAAGAGATCATTTACAGCACTTTTACATTCTGTTGTCTGCTATGTTAGCATTAGCAGCTTGTATGCTATGTTAACATTAACAGCTGTTAACATAAACATTGTTATTTAACGGCTGTATGTTGTGTTAACATTAAGAGCGTGTCCTTAGCAGCTTTATGCTGTGTTAACATTTACAGCGTCACCTTAACACCTGTTAACATAAACATTGTCCCTTAACGGCTGTATGCTCTGTTAACATTAACAGTGTGTCCTTAACAGCTGTTTCAGTTAAAAGTTCAAACTAAATTTATTTTTCGCCTATTTCTTGCAGCATCTTGCTACGCATACCGCAAGACGAAGAAGATACTGGACCCTGCGTGTCCATCATACGCGCCGGCTCCTACGATACCAGCAAATATAAGTTTCAGGATATTATACGCGTTGGCTCCATGTTCGGGGAGATCATGATGTTCGAGGATGAAAATGCAACTGTTTCCGGTTATGTTGAGATCATGGACATGAAGGGCGTAACTGGCACTCATCTGTTCGCCCTGCAGCCGGAGCTGTTGCGTAAATTCTCAGCGTATGCCGATGAGGCCATGCCCACACGCCAGAAGGGCATACATTTCATCAATGTGCCGCCAGCCTTTGAGACGGGCTTCAATACATTGCGATCTTTCTTTCCGGCAAAGATCAAGAGTCGGGTGAGTGCAGCTACAGATCCATATCTGGAATGCGAATTATTCCGGCAATTTGTTTTAATTTGCAGATTTCAGTGAGTTCCCATCCAGATGCCATATTCAATATAGTGCCGCGGGATTATTTGCCCCTGGAATATGGCGGCACTCACGGCATTGTCGAGGACATTAGCCACGCCATGGAGAGGAAGCTTTTCGGCTACGCACAATATTTCCTGGCATCGCAGCACTTTGGCACCGATGAAAAGCTGCGCGACTTTAGCACTCCCGCTCTGGATAAATGCAGCTCGTTTGGCGCGGTCGGTTCATTTCGTAAATTGGAAATCGATTAAACTGGATTATCAGCAATTTGATAGACAAAATGAATTTATGAGCAATGCCTTGTTAATCTTATCGTATAATCATGTTTACACGGCGATAAAATTAAATTGCTCTACTTAACATAGTGCATGGTAGGATAGTGCAAATAGACTATTTAACCTCTATAATAGCTGGCCTTGAAAAATCGATGTATTTAAAAAATTAATCAACGCCCCACTATGCGATTCTCATGATAGGACCTAAGGTTGCAGAGTTGGGCACAGTTTATCTTATGGTTTAAATATAAATGATCAAATTTACAGTCAAGCTCCAGTCTGAACTCTATTTCGCTTGATATTGCCTGCTAATCTGCCTGTTAAAACGTACCAGGTAGTTAATCTGCATTGTTGATATTTGACATGGGCTGTAGAAGCCAGCAATGTCGACTTGGTGTTGCCACATATTTATAAAAATTGTTAAGCTCATGGCAAGTACCATGAACTTTGCCGTGAGGATAACAAAACTGACCTTTCTTTTAATTAAAAAGAGGTTCTGATTTTTGGTGTTTTTAATGTTTGGTTTATTTTAGTTTTCCATTTGATATCGTTTACCATTGAGCCACCAAATTGCTGATGTTTTTATTTTGAAAATGCCTCAAATTCGTATTATGGGAATTGTGTGTGTATATAAGTATGTGAGTCGCTCTTAGTCGTAGTTAACCCGATGATCAGTAATAAATATACATAGATTTGAACTAGTTTTGAGTTTCTGCAACTACTCGTACATAATATTTTAGGATGTTGGTGTCCTTTTTTTTCTTCTGTAAAGTACACAGTGCCGCATTTTATACTTCGTTGATGGGCCGCGAGCTCTTGCGCGGCGGTGGCGGGCTCGGCGGCGGACTGAAGTCCGTTTCCGTATCGTTATAATTGTAGCGGCTGTCCGATGGCGACAGCGAGCGATATGTGCGCGGCGAGTGCATGTAGGAGCCGCGACGGCCCCAGCTGCCGCTGTGTCGCCTGTGCCGGTCCATGCCGCGATCGTCATCATCATCGTCGTCGTAGTCATCATAGTCGCTGTAGTCGTCGCGGTCATCGCGATGCGGTGAGTAACGATCGCGCGACGACGAGGTCGGCGGCGGCGAACGCATGCGGCCCAGCGGCGGTGGACGCGCACCGCCGGCAGCTACTGATGGTGGCAAAAATGGCGGCGGCAGCCCCATAAACGGCGTGAACGGCGCCGGAAGGAATGGCAGTGGATTGGGCATGCTCAACAGACCGGGCGAGCCGGGCAATGGCAACGGCGACGGCGTGGTCGTCAGTTCGGCTGCGCCCAAAATGCCGCCGTTGGCGGGCAGCACATCCAGCGACACATCGCCCGATCCACTGGCCATGGCCGTCAGCTTGCGCCGCAGGCCGGCGGCTTCGGCCTGCGCCTCCTCGCAGCGTCGCTCGGATTGACGCGCCGCCAGCCAAGACTCGTGCGCACGATTCTCCAGCGTGCCCATCTGTGCCTTGTGCGAGGCAATCTGTGCCTCAATCTCGGCGCGCAGCTCATCGTTTTGAGATCTAGCCAAGTATAAATATGGTCAAATATGAATATAAACTAAATATATATTTCACATACTTCAGCATCTGAATTTCGTTCTTCATCAGCGTTTGCGTCTCCACAGTGCTGGCATTCTCGCCCTGGTGCTGCAGCCACTTGGCCTCCTGCAAGCTGAGCTCTCTGGAAAAGGAAAGTATATTCTATTATAATACAATATAATATAATATGGATACGTATTACTAGGAATCTGGACTTTTACAGAAGGGAATGGCGCTTCACATGGGGCTTTTTAAAGATCTATGCAAAAAGGCAATTGATAAACATTTTCTATAAATACTTTTCTAAAAGAAAATCGATTCGTTTTTCACAGTCTTTGGCAAAATCCACCCCTATGAAAAGCTAGTGTTAAATTTTGGGTAACCCACTTTTGCAGCTGCGTTTCCTTTTCACGGAAGTAGCCGGAGAGTACTTCGAGACGCGTTTGCGCCTCGAGTTTGTCGCGTTCGGACTGATTGAAGTCCTGCTTAAGCTGCTCGACATCCGCGCTGGATGCCTGCAGCTGACTCTCGAGACGCGCCTTGTTGGCAAGTTCCTGTTCCAGCTTCGTCTGCAGCGACATAAACTTTTTCTGCGCCGCATTCAGTTCGCCGCGTGTCTTCGCTGATGTAATTAGATCCTGGATTTTAGCATTGCCGTCCTTCTTGATCGCTTTGAGGCAATCTTCGAGCGCCTCGATTTTGGCCAAGCTGGTCTGCAGTTCGCTGTGCTCTTTGTCGTATTTGGCATTCAGTTCCATGATCTGATGCTGCAGCCGCTGCATTTCATAGTTGCGCGCCTCTAGAGCCTTCGCTAGCTCCTGCTCGGACTCCGCTTGGACTTCTTCCAAACGCGTCTGCAGCTTCGACTTGTCCATTTCCAGCTCGTAGTTATCCTGCTGCAGCGACTTCATTTCGCTGTTCAGGCGCGTTGTCGACTCCGTATAGGAATATTGCAGCTCGCTATTCTCGCGACTCTTCTCCGCCAGACTTGCGTTGATGTCAATGATGATCTCTGCGAGAAATGAATATGCAAAATGGATCACTTCTTTCTACAGGCTATCCAAATGCTATTAACTCACTTTCCTGATCGTTGAGCTGGCGCTGCAGCTCGTCCACAGTGCTCATGAATGCCTCGTCGCCATTCTGGCTGTTCAACACCTCGGACAACATTTTGTTCAGCTCTAAGCCTGCTTCGGCGGCATTGTCCAAATCCTGTGTGATGCATAAAGAAATATAATGTTAGTGTTAACTTTCTATATATTTATCCTTTGCCTCACCTTCTCCAGGGAGCTAACCTGCTCCTGCAGCTTGGCCTTCTCGTAGAGCTCCGTCTCGAGCTGTTTCTTCAGCGCGACAACCATGTCGTTGGAGCCAAAGGAGTTATCCTCAATGCTCGAGAGCTTCGTGCGTGTTGTCATCAGCTCGTGCTTGATTATCAGGTTCTCCTTGTGCGCGGCCAGCAGACTGCGCTCCAGATGATTCAGCTTGGCGAGCAGCGCACCCTCCTGGCTGCTGTTGCAGAAGCAATAATATGTAAATATAAAGAACAGCGACGAGGCAGCCGCAATGACCACGCAGAGCAACAACAGGCTATGTTCCAGCAGCTTCGCCGCCAACACCTCCACGAAATTGTCCAGTGTAATGGCAGCATGGCAGTTGCCATTCGAAGGCCGCGTGCAATAACCCTCGCCATGGCCATCAGCTGTGGATATACAAATTATATTCATTAGTTTTAAGAAATTCGAGTAATATAAATCAGAAATTGACAATTTTTAAAGGGATTTAAAGGGCTGTTATCTATAGATTAGCAGCAGAGCTGCGGATCCAACGAAGGTAATTTTTTGCCTTTGCGTTCGGTTCGCAAAGTTCTTTTCAATATTTCTGCATCAAAATTTTACACAATTTGAATGAAATAATTATATTTCTTTTTTACAATCGCCCGTTGTACAGAAAATATTGCATACCGTAAATAATTTCACAAACAAGATGCGGGCAAAATTTGATCTCAAAATTTTTGATCATCAAAATTGGCGTCCACCAAACTTGGCAGGACGTATCCAATCGTTGGTGCCAAAGAAATGTATGCTTTGCTGATGCGATTTCCATTTTGATTCGGTTTTTTGTTTTAACAAACGTTTTAAGTTTAACTCTAGGTTCAGAGTAAGGTAAATATTGGAACTTGCTCGGTTTTTAGCCCTTTTTTATATCTATCCTTTTATCCTTCTTATATCTTATACCTTTTAGAAGCTTTCTCTTATAAACTTAGCCCCAAAGTTGCGTTTATATGAGAAAACTTCTAAAAGTTATTTAATATTGGCAGGAACTGCGAAGAAAACGTTTCGTTCTTGTTTCTCTGAGCACTTCTTTGGGAAAATACGGTTTTTTAAAACTAGAATTGTTTCCATGTAAGTTAGACGTTATTGTGATTCGATTCAATTTTGAAGACAGCGCGAAAAGGACTTCTCATTTATTAAAATGAGCTTCCCATTTGACTTTGTCAATAAATCCTTCATAGGCTTAGCTAGTTAATGGAGTTCTACTCAAGAAATGAATTATGTTCACCTATAATAATAATTATATTACAATTAATTATATTATAATTATTTAGCGCAGACTTACCTTGTGGAAAAGCCGCATCTGGATAGAGCAAACGATGCAGATCATCATCGTTGCCCGTAAGCGGCGCAGTTTTTGGTTCCTTGTGATCTTGATGGGATATGAAAGAGTTGACAGTGTCCATAATGGTGCCAAAGAGTCCCAGTCCCACTCCCAGTCCGGCATCTTCTTTGAGCGTTTCCGTTGGCACTCCAATTGGCTCCACGGCGTCGCTAGCGATGATTTGCTCGACTACGCCGCGTGCTGTTGGCGCTGGCGTTGGCTCTGCCTGGTTAACAGCATCATATGCATCAAATGCGGCCGGCGTGGGCGTGGTGTGCGGCAGAGCATTGCCGGCCAGTTGCTCCTGCAGCTTCTCCTTCTGCTGCTGCTCCTGCAGCTTCTCCTTTTGCTGTTGCTCCTCCTGCTTCTGTTTTAGCTGTTGCTCCTCCTGCTGCTGCCTTTCCAGAGCCTGTTGTAGCTGCTGCTGTTCCTGCTTCTGCCTTTCCAGCAGCTGTTGCCGCTGCTGCTCTTCCTGTTGCTGCTTCTCCTTTAGCTGTTGCTCTTCCTGCTGCTGCTTCTGCTGTTCCAGCAGCTCAGCCTGCTGCTGCTTCTGCTGTTCCTGCAGCTCCACCTGTTGTTGCTTCTCCTTTTGCTGTTGCTCTTCCTGCTGCTGCCTTTGCTGTTCCAGCAGCTCTTCCTGCTGCTGCTTCTGCTGTTCCTGTAGCTGTTGCTGCTCCTGATGTTGTTGCTCCTGTTGTTGGTCTTGCTTTTGCTCCTTTTGCTTTTGCTCCTGCTGCTCTTGCAGCTTCTTGTAGTATTCATTTGGATTATGCTGGAATTGCTGCTTTTTGAACAATGGAGGCAAACTAGCCGGCACAACCGTGTCCTCAGTGGGCGTGGCCGTTGAGCTAGCCACATCATTGACTGTCTGTGCTCCGTCTACCATTGCCTGCGCTTCTTTTTGGGCTGCATCGACTACAGCTGCTGTCTGCAGTGCTTCGCTTGGCACACTTGGCTTCTCGACATTGGCTGCAATCGGCGCTTCGGCTTGCACCTTAACGGATTCGGTTTCATTTGGCTGCGCTGCCTTCGGCTCTTGTGTTGGTTCCGCTACAATTGGATCCTGCTGCGCCTTAACTGCGCCTTCAACTTGCGCCTTGCTGCTTTCTTCTCCTCCTGTCTCTGTCTCTGTTGTTGGCTTGGGGCTAGCTTCTTTAACTTGTTTTTCCTGTTCAAGTTGCTCGCTTACCACCTGAGCTTGAGCTAGCGTTTCACTTGGCAAAGTCTCCGCTGCGGTTGCTTCTTTAGCCTTGGGCTCTGCGACTAGACCCGACATTAGCTGAGCTTTTGTTTCCTCTTTGGGCAGCTCAGCAACATTTTCCTTAGCAGGTTCTGCTCCTGGTGCAGGGTGCTCAACTGTTTCTGCTTGTGGCTTTGCCTCCAGCTTTAGCTGCTCCTCCGCGGGCACAGCGCTGACATTGCGCGTTTCAATAAGCAGCGCAGCTGGCGCTGCCTTAGGAATAACTTCCGGCTGGTCTTCAACTTCTTGGCTTTCATTACCAGCTAAGACTGCTTGCTTCTCCTTATCTGCGCGTGTGGCATTCGTTTGCTGAGCGTCCGCTGCTGCCGCGGCTACTGTTGGCTGTGTTGCCTCTGGCTCAGGTGTTTTGGCCAGTGGAGCGGCTGCGGCATTTGCTTTGTTATCGGCTTCTGTTTCGTTTTGTATATCGTTGACTTGACTATCAAGTGTTTCCTCGACATCGTCGTCGTCATCGTCGTCTTCCTCGTAAATTTCCTCGTCATCCGCTGCGTAATCGAATGTGTCATCGCTTTTCGTTTTGCCCTCGAGCTCAGCATTGTTTTTGGTTGCGCTATTTGTGGCGTCTGCCTGGGAAAGGTTCTGACTTCGTTCTGTGACAGCGGCCACAGCCTCCAGCGGCAATTCCGTGCCATCGACCAGCTGAATGTTGGGCTGTACAGGTGTGATGGGAGATGGTGCTTCACTGCTGCTGGTCTGCTCCTGCTCGGTGAGTATGGCCAGCTTGAGTGTGTCCAGCGGCGAGGTGGTTGTTGTTGCCATATCATCGACTGTCTCGGAGGCATTGAGCACAGCTTGCTCCAGCGGCACTTGTGGGTCTTGAGCTGGATTGTTCGCCATGGGAGCTTTTGCTGGTGCAGCAACTGTTGCTGGTTTGGCTGGCCAAACAACTGGCACTTCATGCTTGAGATCTGTTTCTTTAATCACAATTCTCTTCTCCATGATGAAATCCTTGTTGGCATAGCCGCGACGCCCATTAATCTCCACGCCCCACAGCTTTGGATTGTTGCCAGCGCTCTTGGACAATATGCGCACCGGCGAATGGATCTTAAAGGGCAGCATGCCATCTTCGCCAGACGTATAGCTGATTTTAGCAGTACCGAAAGAGATGATCTCTGCGAAAGGTTGCGGAAGAAAGAAACAATAAATAAATCGGAGTATCATGAAATGTGGTTTCTTATCGCAGCCAGAAAAGGGGTCAGGGTTAGTTCTTAAGCTTGATTATGTAGTTTTATTCCGGTAATTGGGTTAATGTATTGCTCGCATAACTTACGTTCACATTTTTCGTCAGCGCACAGTCTTTTGTCGGACAAAGCCCACGTCGTCGGAAGACATGAAAGGGAAAGTGTTAGTGTTATGGTCAGGTAGATGGCGAAATCACTCCACGGCGTATTGGTTGGGGCATTTGCGTTTGTTGGCCGCATTTTGCATTGTTTTGTTTTCTGGCACTGTTTACAATCGAATTAAACTAAACCACGGCTGTTATAACAATACAGTTTGTGTGCAAAATTTTTTTTGTGTATTAAAAATTTCTTCACATTAGCTGAGTTGGCTTTTCGTCACAACAGCTGCTTGTCGGTGCTGCCACATTTCTAAAACAAATCGACTTATCGATAGATTTATATATACTAATTCAATGCTAAGGTTGCTCGCAATTACATTAGTTTTCTCGATGTAAATCAACGTTGTGTTAATTCCCACACAACTGTCAATTTTAGTCATCTTTTAAGAAATATTAAAATTTTAGTATCTGTGTTATTTTCAATTATGTGGTGTGTATTTTATCATTGACCGTCTGCGGTCACACTGCAAAGTCTCTGGCAATAGCTACATTTTAAACGCTTTACTCTGTTTTTAGTAAACCTAAAGTGCAAAAATGTGAACGCGCTTAGATGTTCACGCGACAGTTTAGCAAATAAAAAAGGACACAAGCCAACAAAAAGGTTTTCGTCTCTAATGTTAATATTTTGTGTTGTTGTGTGGTAGTTCTCGAAAGAGAGCAGCAGAGAGTTTGCTGCCTTTAAAATTGATCGAAATTGGCTTGTTAATATTCGCGCAAGTGTATTTGACTAGCGAAATGTCAATTTAGGCAGTTATGTTATTTTCGTTTTTATGTGCATTAAATTCTATTGTTGGGAGGGGAGCTGCGTAAAAAGAGCGCGACATTTAGTGCGCTGCCAGATGTGCGATTTCAAAGTCGTGAGTTAGTTTTACCAATGAATAGTGTAAAATAATAATCGAAGGATATTGCCAAGTAACAAAGAATTAAATATTAAATATAAACACATTTTAGTACATAATTCGGTGCAATATTAGCTGTGATAAGAAGCGAAATTGCGCTTTTACCATTCTGGCAACGCTGTGCACGCTGTCAAAATTAGCTCTGTGCGCGTGTCGTGCTCTCGTCGTGAAATATATATTCGGTCGACAAAATATAAATATAACTTTTAAGTCGTTTTCGAATAACGGTATACGCTCGAAATGTATTTGAGTCGCGTGCGCGTTGTTTTTCTATATTTTAAGCTTTGCAAATTTTAACTTTATCAGTTTTATTATTAAGTACTAATTTTGTCGTGATTTGCAACGCGCATCACTATCAGCTAGGGAGAGAGAGAGAGAGAGAGAGAGCAGTAGCAGTGCGTGTTCCTGCTGCTGCTGCTGCTTGCTGCTGCTCATTATTTTCGATTTCTACCTTTTGCATTTTAAACGTCTTTGTGATCGGTTGTTGTTGGTTGTTGCTCGGATGCGATTTAGTTACTGTGTACGTTTTATTTATCTTCAACGTACCAGCCTTCGAATGAAATGTATATTGTGTAACAAATCAAAATATGTGCAAAAGAATGCGCCAATAAAAAATAAATATTTATATCTGTGTTAAAACTGAGCAAAGTTAAATCAAACAAATGCCAAAGTGTAACAAAAAACAATAACATGGGCCTGTGAAACAACGAAACGCACAGCGCCCAAAACCAAATGCAAGCCAAAGCAATGCAAAAAGTCAACTCCAATGTAAATGCAACAAAATTCTATGCACTGAAAAAAGTTTAAATGTAATAAAATCCTTTGTTCGCATACAAATGCCAACAACAAAAAGTGTTTTTTCAAAAGTTCACTCTCCAACGAAAGAGAGCGAGAGGGAGAGAGAGAGAGGAGTGAGGGAGGGAGCGATATAGAATGTGACGTAATTTATATTTATTCTAAACAAATACTGAAAGCAAATTGCCAAAAAACGAAAAATACAAATAAAACGGGAGCGTGTGCATTTGTACGTCCCTCTTGACAGTTTGTAATTACCAATTGCAATTGCCTTTTAATTTGAATTTTGCATGCAACAGGGCGCGTGTTATTCGCACACACACACACACACACATTTATATACATATACACACACACACACACGACGAACGTCCCATGAGAGAAAGGCAAGCTGTGGTGTGGTAAACAAAAATACAAAATGTGCATGGGGAAAACGATATCAACAATAACAACGACAATGGCATGGAATTAATGAAGGAAAAGCATAACAAAATAGCGGCAGAGCTGTCGAACTTACCAACGCAACCGTCGCCGCCGCCGCCGCCGTCTGCTCTCCACTGAGCAAACCATTTTTCTCGCAAATATCAAGCAAAAGCAACAAAACAAAAACAATAACAACAATTAGGTAATGTTTTTACGCCATTCTCTTTTGCGTCGTCTTTTCGTTCAGTTGCGAGAGGCGATACGCGAGCGCGAGAGAGCGAGAGAGCGAGAGAGCAACGCGCGCGCTCATTTTAATGCCGCTGATGTTTTTTTTTTCTTCTTTTTTTGTTTGACTTTTGTTTTGAAACAGTTTTTACATGGAAAGTTTTTTGTGTGTGCTATAGAGAGGAAAATTTTCGTGCTTGTAATGTTCTGATTAGAAGTAAAATTTGTATGATATCAAATTAAATGTATATAAAGTCTTAATAAGTTTTTATTCGCAGTGTTGACCAAACCATAAATACATATACACATACATACACATTTAGTCTAAATTTCATTTGTTGAGCAATTGCATTTGAAATCGCCGAACAAAATGTAAATGAAACACGCCAAACGAGTTTTTGTAAAAAGCTACAGAAAGGAGTGTAAATTAATTCATGTGCGTGTGCAAATAAAAAAACTAATAAATCTAAACAAACGATTGTAACAAATTGATTAAAAAAAAAAAAAAAAAGAAAAGGAAACAAATTATAGTCTAGTTACCATGTTGCATAAAATTGATGAAAATGCCGCGCCAACTGTAACGTCAACACCAACAACAACAACAACAACAAGTATAACAACTATGGCCCCGGCAGAAACAACTGGCAATGGAACGGAGCCAACAATTTCAACGCACCTTGCAAATGCGACGACAACAATAGAACCAACAACAACAGCAACAACAACAACAACAGCGGCGGCTGTTGCCACGGAACAAGAAACAGTCACTGCGGTTGTTGTAGCTGCTGCCGCCAACGCTGCTGTCGTCGTCGCTGCAGCAGCAGCAGCAGCAGCTGCTGAGGGTCAAGCAACAGAAACCGCAACAATGACAGTGACAGCCAACAATACACCGACGCCATTGCCGCTGTCAGCTGCGGCAGAGCACACTGAATTAGCGACAACAGCTGATGTCGCTGTCGCTGCCGCTGCCTCTGCCGCTAGCTCTGCCAGCGAGCCACAGCCTGCGGCAGAGCCAGAGCCAGCAGCATTCGATGTTCAGATGCGTACGCAGCAACAACAGAAAATAAGAATTTATCACGGCGCCAAACAGAGCGCAGTATGGAGAACCGATTCGCTCGCTTCCAATTCGAGCTCAAACCGAAGCGACGCCGGATCGACCGAAGCTATGGCCACCAGCAGAGCCCACAGCGGCTACTCGACAGCGCCCAGTCTATTGCAGCGCAAATTCTCGGACAGCTCATTCAATGCAGCAACGATGCCGCGTCGCGTCTCATTCCCGGAAAGTGATAAGGAGCTTGTCACCGGATATCTTGAGCCGGCCAATCCATGGGAAAAAGGTAAGTCGTCTACATGAAAAAAGTATGCCAATTAGTAGCAAATATATATATATATATACCTGTGATTATGGAATAGTTGAAAAATTGTAGTTTCCAATTAATTAAAAACTAAATTTTCATACTTATCAAAAGGTTGCCAGTATCATGCTAAAAAACAAACATTCTTGTTGAGCCTCGTCGCATATTCAGAATGGAATTGTGGCGATCTGGCAACACAGATATGCATACATTTCAGTTGTTTGTCTTTGATAAATTTGGTTACACTTATTTTCGATTTCACAATATTCACAATATTACAAAAAGTATGTAAACATGCTTTCAAGGAATACTAATTTCTTGGAGTTACACTTTCTTAATAAGGATGTACATCCTGGTACTTGGGGCCAATGCTAACTAATGTTATATAGTTAACACAATAATGTTTTAGGTCTATGCTCGATTACTTTGTTTTCGATATATTTACATACATATGTACATATATACGCGTGCAGTTATACGTGATCCGGTAGACAATTTCCCTAGCTATATGGACTATGCCTCAGATATCGGCATACGTCTTATTATTCGGGAACTCGTGCAAACACGGAAGTAAAACTTGAGACACATGTCGTAAATTGCACTTCCTGTGATTTATTTCAATTAAACAGATTAATTTGCTTGCAAAAATTGAAATACATTGAAAAACTAAAAGAAACGCAAAAGCAAACAAAAACCATAACAAGAACAACAACAGAAAAAGCAAGAAAAACAACAAACGCAACAACAAGAAAAAAAACAACAACTACGACAACGACAATTCGCGTGCAGTGCGAAAAGGACTCAAATAACTAATCAAGCAAAACGAACGGTTGATCATGCTGCCGGCAAGTGTGCTGCCAGATGCAGAGTGAGAGAAAGAGAAAGGAAGAAGAAACACGGGGCGGCAAGAACGTGTGTGTGTGTGGGTGGCTGCCAAATCAAAAAAGAATCAAAGAAAAGAAGCCAATTCAATGAAGTGCGCACAAATATTTATGTGAGTGAACGTCTGAATGGCGCTGCACTCGAAATAACGGAACGCAATAAATGACGATAATGACGTTTGTTGCCAAGCGCAATGCATTTTTGACGTTTCTTGTGCGCGCGTTCTCTTTCCTCCTTTTCCAGTGCGAGCGATGCGCACACAATTCAATCATAGTGCGAATTGTTGACAGTTCACAATTGAGTGGGGCGACGGCGTTGCCAACTTTTTGCACTTTTGCAATTTTTATTATAATAAGTGTGCAAGTATCTACATGTGTGCTTATGTGTGTGCACACGTGCATGCAAAGGTGTGAGTACCAATGCACTAGGGTGGGTAGATTGATTCGTTTCCTTGTATTTCTTTAAAGTCTTATGTGCAAATGATTCATGGGGATTCCCTAGTTTGATTTAGGCTTTGACTAACTAACCGCAGCGATTACTAAGGAGTTCTAATTTTATTTAGTTTTATTCAATATTAGGCAAAAATATCTTTTTCAAAAGGCAACATTTTGTATTATACATTTTCCGATTTCAAAAAGTCAATTTCATATGGACTTTAAAAGTCTTGTATTTTAAAGTGGTAATAAAGAATGAAAGGGAAATAAAAATAAATATTTTTTCAAGTTTCGTATATAGAAAACATCCAATATACCCTTAAATAGTCTATATTTTCAACAGTTAAAAGTTAACACAGGCTTTTATGTTCCATTTAAGATTCTTGATATTTCTTGTTACTTCCAAAAAGAGATTTGTTCTCTTATCGAGGTACGCATTATTCCAAACATATTTTCTGATGTTTTTCTGATGTTTCCCCAACAATAAAATAAGTTTTAATTATATTAAAGCTCTACTTGATATTTGTTTTAATTGTAATAGGATTTTGATAGATTTCTGGATCGTATCTTGAATCTATAAATACTACAATGTTCGCAATTTAACACTCTTTTTATTTATCTGGTATACCTTATTTAAACAATATCCGTTTGGGTTTTGTCGTCGTTTGTTTTTATACTCTGAACCCATTAAAAATGGTTAAAAAGGGTATAATGTATTTAGATATTCGATAACTTGCCCCGTTTCCAAGTAATCGATAAAAATCGATATCGACATCCTGTTTTTTTGAGCAAATTGAGTAAATCTTAAGAGCTAGAGCCACCAAACTTGACGTTTAGCTTCTAGAATAGTATATATATCTGCATTTGGTGTTGGAAGAAGAGGGTGCAGGGTATCCTCTAGTTGGGAGCTCCTGACTAGAACCTCTTGCTTTTTTTATTGTCATGAGTGATTGGCTAATAGTTTTTTTTTGTTTCTTAATGGTTGCCTTTGATTTTGTTATTCGTTCTACTCGTATTCGTATATGTTTTTTTATATTTCCTTGCCAGCGATAAAGACAACAGCAGAATCACTGATAAGATACGAATTCGACGATTCGTACAATTCGAACCAGTCGGGTTTTGGGCTCGGATCGGTTACGGTTTAGATTTGCGCTCAGTTCGTAAAGCTCTCCGTTTTCTGCCTCTGTCTCTTCTCTCATTCTCTTTTAACTTGTTGTTTTATTTTTTGTTTTTTACCGGCTCCATTTGTAGGCTCGCATTTTGTCTGCCATTTGTCTGCTTTCTGTTTTCTCACCGCAAATGCTATATAAATTGTTGGAACGATTACGATTTGTTCAACGTGTTTGTTTCCATAAAGTTGTACGTATATAACTTGCCGTGTAAATACTTCTGTCTTATAAGTATATCTATATACACACACACACACACACACTGTATTTCATTGTTTGCTTTAATTCGTCGTCGTCTCTTGTCTTTGTTTATATCTTGCTTGATTTGCTGTAGTTTCTTCTTGTTGTTGTTGTTATTTTACTTCTTCTTCCCCTTTGTAGGTGTAATAATTCGTAGCATGTGATGTCATCGTTGTCACTTTACGAAAAGAAAAAAAACAACAAGTAAGAATGCTCTAGTCGGGCGTGCACGACTAGGGGATACCTTGAAGCATCTCCTTCCTTGAAAGTTACCTCATCTGTAGGCTCTAGCTCCTAATATTTACTCAATTTGCTCAAAAAACAGGATGTTAATATCGATTTTTATCGATTGCTTGGAAACGGGGAAAGTTATCGCATATCGGAAACAACTCGATCGGAAATAAACTCGATCTGCGCAGGCACTAGGAATACCTACAGTTAAAATGTCTCTAGCTCTTATAGGTTCTGAGATCCTTACGTTCATACATACGGACAGACGGACGGACGGACGGACATGGCTAGATCGACTCGGCTATTTATGCTGATCAAGAACATATATATACTTTATGTGATCGGAGATGCCTTCTTCGGCCTGTTACACACATTTGCACAAATACATTATACCCTGGGTATATATATACCCTAGGGTATAAAAATGAAAGAGAGTCGGACAATATGTAAATTTAGCTTATGAATATTTGAAACTCTATAAACTTATTTGCAAACATTTGCATTTGCCTAATACTAAAATCAAATGTTGCGTTTACGTGCTTCGGCATTTTGAATGCCTTTTGATTAGGAAAAGTACTTGATATAGTAAGGGATAATAGGATAAAAGATTCGATTAATGTGATGAGAAATGAGACACATTTGTGTATACTTTTACATTTATGCATGTAATGAAATACAATTAAAAAGCATTATGATTCAACAAATAATGGATTAAAAGTCAAATTAAAATATGTCTAAGTATGCAACTAATCAATTTTTTCATTAACAATAAGTTAAGTTTCTGCAATTGTTGACAAATATATAAATATTTAAAGTAATAAGCTAGAGAAGTGAATGTGCGGACATAGCCTCATTGTTAACTAGAACTTTCAAAGTAGCTGTTAAATTTTGACAGGCGGATAATCATCAGAAATCGAATTTACAACGAACGGACTTACAGACTAATCATAAATATACATAAATACTTTATGGAGATGCTTCCTTCTGCCTTCATTTATCAGTTAAATGTTATTGAAAAATTGTTAAATTGTTGTTATAGTTAAACTTATCTGAAAAATTGGTAAGTTGCACAAAAAAAATTGTTTACAGCGGCCAAAAGGAAATTATTGCAACAATTAAGTGCAAAGTTTTTATAAAATTTTTACTAGAAATGCATATTCAGCAGTTTATATTGTAAATATATATGTATATATATATATATACATATTTGTATAGCACTAATGAAAGATGATAAAAAATGTCACGAGCTCAATTAATGCACATTTCGATGTAATTAATTAATGCAATTCCAGCAAAGAAAAGCAAACTAAAGCAAATCAAGCGAAACGAGCATAAAGCAAATCAACAAAGAACAAAACAAACACAAACAGAAAAAAACAGAAGAAAACAGCAAAATAAATATTAATGCTAATCTTTGCATTTAGCTTAAATGTCACTTGTTGCTGTTGCGGAAACAATTCCACGCACATAAATAATATATTTGCCAGCAAATGTTGGAATCTATCTAATTCCCCATTACTCTTCGCTCGGCTTAAGTGCTCGTATATCATTTTTTTTTTCTCATATTTTGTTTTTGTGGTATTCTCCCAGATTTTGGTCTTTCACAATGATAAACCATGCCAGGCACTTAATTTGTCGTCTATCGCCAGGCTGATTACCTGCTTGCGTAGAAAGAAAACAGGGCGATAAGAAATGTTTTTTTTTATAGAGTTTTTTGTCAAATCTAAAATCGCATTGCCTATTCATAAAGAAAAACGCAATATTGTTTTCAGCGTGATTGAACATCTTGCAAATGTATCTAAAGTTTTTAATGATATTAGTATTAAAATTAATATTGATTTTAACATCAGGTTTGAGCCATAGTTCGAAAAAGAAAACCTTTTGAACTTCTGATTTTTCTGTAACTCGGCTTAGTTTTGGTTTCAGTTCGGTTCATTATTGGGTAACTGGTTTGGATTCTGGTTCGGTTCATAGTTCAAAATAAATTGAAATTTCGAACTTGAACCAGTTCGATATAAACCCAGTTTGTAGTCTTTCCGTAATGGTGCGCAGCTTGAAACACTTTGGAATTGAAACACGAAAATTTCAATATTTTTCGCATTTGAATGCTTTTGAAATTTCTTTACTTCTATTTTCCAAAACTTTGGAATTGAAACACAAAAAATTTCACATTTTTCAATTAATAGCTTTTGGAATATGTTTTATTTATTTATTTGTTTGAAACACGAAAATTAAGTTTTATTTATTTAGTTATTCGGCATTAAAATCTTTCGAAATATGTTTTTTCCTGTTTTTTTGAAACACTGGAAATAAAAAACGAAAAGTTCAACATTTTTCGCATTTCAATATTTCTAAAATTTTTTTACATATATATTTTTAAAAACATTGGAATTGAAACACGAAAATTTCAACACTTTTCGCATTTGAAAGCTTTTGGAATATGTTTTATTTATATATTTGTTTGAAACACAAGTTGAAACACGAAAATTAGTTTTATTTATTTAGTTTTTCGAAACGCTGGAATTGAAACACTAAAGCCTCACTTTAATTCGCCATTAAAATCTTTTCAAATTTGTTTTTTTTTTTTTGTTTTTTCTGAAACATTTTGGAAATGAAACACGAAAAGTTCAACATTTTTCGCAAATCAAATCTTTCGAAATTTGTTTTACTTATTCATTTGTTTTGTCGCCCAGAAAACGTCACTGATAAACAAATTTAGTGCAAATCTTGTAAATTTTTTTATTTAAAATTCTGGGAGTTTTTATAATGATATAAACGGATTTATGCACGTTTTTAATGAAGTTTTCATTGACATGCTCATCTGCCTAGGCTTTTCGACTAAATAAATTATCGACTTGATGCCAATTTTTTATATTTTTTTATTTTCTGCTGTTTTTTTTCTCCTATTTTTTTTTTTTTTCTTTTTTGAGTGGTTCTTTCTATCTACATTTTGTACGGTCATTTGTCTCTCAGTCTGCGCTTTGGCTTTCATTTTGTTTTTTGGCGAAGGCTGTTGCCAACACAGAAAAAAAAGAAACTGAAAAAAAAAAAAATTCAACAAAATTCAATAAATGGCAAACGTCGAGAACAAGTTTCGAGATACATTCGCTCGAATTGCCGACATTGTAAATGTTTAGCAGAAAATTAACAGCAATTTAATTGAACAGTTTTTCGCTCGCCTTTTTGTTTTGGCTTTTAGCGTGCTTTGCCTTTTGTTGTTTTTGCTGTTTTTGCTGTTTCGTTTTTGCCCTTGCCCCCCTCCCTTCCCCCCCTTCGCAAAGGCGTCGCCTGTCGATAACGCATAAAAATCAATAGAACAATAAAAAATTGAAAAGCATTTCATGCGCCAATTGCTATACACAACACACACACGCACACAACGCACACGCACGCAATACACACATATACAGCAATACACACATATACAGTACACACATATACAGTACACACATATACAGTACACACATACGCAAGCACTGCACACACACATACATATACAGTACACACATGTACAGTACACACATACGCAAGCACTGCACACGCACATACATATACAGTACACACACACACACACACATACAGTACACACACACACACACACACACACACACACACACACACACACACACACACACACACACACACACACACACACACACACACATACACACACACTACGCACGCACATATACAGTTCACTCACACACACACACAATTTAAATGCACATATACAGTTCACTCACACACACACACAATACAAATGCACACATACAGTACACACACACACAACACAAATGCACACACACACACACACACACACACACACACACACACTTACAGAACAGCTGCCTGCAGGCACGCGTTATTTTTCTTAGCTTTAACCGTTGGATGAGCTAATTCGCTGTCGATCGATAATTGAATCATAAAATCGGGCGTTGGGTTCCTTACCAAAGGGATCCGCATGTTAAAATCTATCATGTGATTGCCAAGAGGTCGCCTTTATGGAGCATTAAAAAGAATAGACGCATAACCAAACAATTTGAGATATATGTATGTATGTATGTATGTATTTTTGGCCTGTGCAAAAAATAGATATGCTATTAAAATAGAAATGAGCATTTAAATATATTTATTTATTTATACATTGTGAACAACAATAATTTAGCTGACATTTATCAGCTATACGCAGTCCAAATGCTGACTAATTAACACAATGCAGCAAAAACATGCCAAAAACTTGGCCACATTTGATTAAGATATCCGTATTATTTTCATTTCAAATGCTGCTTTATTTTTTATTTTTTAATTCAAGTAAACAAAATGTTTTTTATCGCTGTGTATGAGATAAGAGGGGGGCAACAACAAAAAAAAAAAAAAAAAAAACTGAAAAGAAATTCTACAAATTCTGTTTGTAGACTTCAAATTGTGTTTCTGGTTTCATTTTGGTTTTTCTCTGTGTTTATTTACATTCTAAAGTTGTTTATGATTTACCTTGACGATCGTCAAATTTGCTTTCATCTCGTTTTTCATATTTTGTTTGCGCAAATTTCTTTTACTCGCTATTTTCGTACTCGTAAGCCCACTTTTTTGTTTATACCCTTATCTTGGGTGTGCCCAAGGGGCATACTGAACTACCCTTAACTAAGGATTCATAAGATATATTAAGCTATTACTTATAGATCATCAAAAATCATCACAAAACAATTTACAGGACTTTACAAAACTAAGCACTTATTGTACCTAAAATAAATTAAGCGTTTAGTTAAAGTTTACACTCAGATGATAGATTACTTATAGATTGCCATTAGTTGGGATTATCGATTGGGATTAGTTCATTACTATATCAATATAATTGAATGAGAATGTTAAGAGTCTAGAACTGTAGATTACCTGGGATTACTCAGTTACTAGATAGCTTATGACTATATCTAACTATGTTCAGAGTCTAAATTGCATGGGGTTACTTAGTTACCAGATGCTATATCTAACTGTACGGGCATGTTAAGAGTCTAGAACTATGGATTGCCTAAAGATAGCATTAGATTAGGTAATTTCCAGATAGTTCATTACTATATTAATATGACTGTATGAGCATTTTAAAAGAGTAAAAGTTCTTCCCACTGAAATATTAAAATCAGTTATTACAAGTTTTTCAAAAGTGTTTTGTAATAAAAACTCGAGAATTATGTAATATTGGATGATGCAATTTGTCAGGCTTGATCAGCATTAGAAGCCAAGTCAAGCTGGACATGTTTGTATAATTGTCCGTTCGTCAGGCTGTTAATAAAATGCTTCGCTCTGCCCAGAACATCTTTTAGAGCTTGAAGCACTAGCTTCTTGTCTAGTATACTCACATTCTTCCCATTTGAAATGGAAATCTTAACATCAATTTCTTCATTCATTAGGTATATGAATTTGTAAGATGCCACAGAGCTTTGGGCGCCAAAATAGGTATTTACATATTTGTTGCCTCAAATCGATAAATATCGATTTTCAGTTTCAGTTTCTACTCCATATTGTTAGGCCAGGCAGACCGAAATAGAAGTTATGTCATATTACGCTCTACCTTTCCTTTAGATATTCAGCGTATTATTTATGAATTATTTGGACTGCGAATAATTGTGTTGTTCCATGTATCATCTAATGTGATTTTTTAAATTTAAATTGTTGATACACACTATTTAATTAGTTGCGAGTACAAACAGGCAATAAAAGCTATAACTATGTGTAATTGATAAACGTCGTGTCGGGCCACACTCGAGTCTGTCAGTGAAAAATATTTTATCAGTTGAAAAATTATTTACAATTAACTGAAGCACACACAAATACACGAAGAGCGAAAAGTGGAAGCCGGTCGTCACATTGTCTGCCAGCGCAAAAATATATTGTATATACGCTATATACATATATGCACATATACGTATATAATAATGATTCTGAGAAATTGATGTTTTTACTGAGCATGCGAACCAGTCTAATGAATCATTTAGCAGATGTCCGTCTCGTACGGCAAAAGCTATGAAAACTGAGACGTATGCGACACTTTTTGAATTATTGCCAAAAGAAAATATTTTGTTTGAAAAGCAAACGAAAATAAATATAAAAAACAATAGTGCACAGGTTGAGAGTGACTGAATAGCAGATACCCTGTACCTGGTTTCCTTTGAGACATTAGGGCGAATGCGTTTAGTATTAGCTTCGGTATTTATTGTCCGATCCTTATAAAGTATTCCGCACATAAATATGGCATACAAATGTGTGTGTGGATACTAAAGCCCAAGACTTTAGCTGGGGGAACTGAGGGGAAAGTGTCCCAAAAATTAAATATTCTGTGTTTGTTTATACTCAACTATTGTCTACATACGTCATTTAGGGACTTTTGAGCACTGACATTTGAGCACTTAAAGGCTCAGGAATATGTTCAAAATGTAGAAAAGCGTTATCGATTCTTATCGATTTTATGGAATTGGGGCAAGAATCGATAATTTTAAGAGATCTGCATGCTAAATAGCAAGAGCTACGTTCGACATTTCATATCTCTAGCTTTTAAGATCTCTAAAATCGTCTCGTTTCCACATACGAATTGATGAACGGACAAGGAAATCTGAAATCGAATTATCGATTAATTGGAATCGGGCCAAGTATCGATTACTTTTAATCGAGCCGCTTTGAAAATAGTGAGAGCAGTGTTCGAAATTTCTTAGTCTCTGACAGCGTCGAGTTCACAGATACGACTACTCGATCGGCCAAGGCAATCTGAAATCGAATAATCGATTTAATGTAATCGGCCCAAAAATCGATTACTTTAATCGATCTGCATTGGAAATAGCAAGAAATTTCACATCTCTAGCGCTTACAATCTCTGAGATCAGCGCGTTCACAGATACGAACAGATGATCGAACATGTGAATATGTAATCGCTGAACTGATCATGAATATATATGTATATATATATTTATATATTTATATTTATATTAAGCGTTACACATTTGACGACAACGTCATAATACCTTTTACACGGGAGAACAAAAATAATCTAAAATGCGAGCATTTTGCGTGTTGGCATCAAATTTTGTCATTGAATTAAAATGGATCGTTTAATTGGGACGCTCTCTGTGGCTAGATAATGCAATGATAGATTAATTTGTTTACATTTCTCATGAAACTCTGAACGAAAACTATTTTTAAAAACTTTCTGTCGTTATGTCTTTCAATGCACTTGGCATTTGGCACAATTTACGTTTCTTTGTCGCCCTGAAATGCTTAAATTAAATATGTGTATACGATTTATATATATATAAATATATATGGCACGATTTGATACGCCCCCAATGTACATATTTGCATTGGCCAATTTTCTGTATAAACTTATAGTTTTACCTTTATGCAGCCGCCGCTCGTCATATCAAGAGACAAGTATTTACGTTTGTCTATAAAGTGATTTTCATGTTTCGATTGCCCCTTGTCAAATTATATGGTAATCATAAAAGAGCTTCTAAATTTAGACACAAAATTACTTGACTACCGAGTGCGTCCCAAATGATAGACAGGAACTTGTCCGAGTCGCAGCCCCAGCCCCAGCCCCAGCCCCAGCCCCGACTCGTAGTCGCAAATTACAAGTTCACGATTTGTCGGGCCACAAATTCGTTTGGAAATGCCGCAATTTTATTTTATTTTTTTGACATTTGCGGACAATTTGTCTATGTCTTGCGGCACTCATCTTGATGATGACAATGATGATGATGATGATGATATTGGGTGTGTGGGGTAGATACGCACGCGCCATAAGCTACGTCTTATTTGCCATATTTGTAGAGTATAAAGTTGTATGTAAATGGGTTTTATTTGTGACAAATGTTTGAATGACTTTATACAATGGCAAATGATTGTTATGCCCTATAAGGCGCGCCACAAGGGGCATATGCGTGGGCTCATGAGATACATTCAACTATTATGGATCATCTTTTTGTATATTTAAAATTAAAATAAATGTCTCTTAAACGATTTCTCAACTTTTCCATACCTTACCAACTTTTTTCGTTTAAAGGGTGTGCTCTAGTCGATCAGTTTTTTGTTATGCTCATGAGATACATTCAACTATTATGGAACTTATAAGCATAAGCATCTTTTTGTATATTCTTAACTTTTCTATACCTTACCATCTATGTCATACCCATTTACAGGGTATACTTTAGTCGAGCAGTTTTTTGTTGTCATATATCTCTATTTCGACGCAGTTGCTTTGAAATTGTCACATTGCATGACAAACGGAAGAGTCAACAGTTTATTGACTCAACAATGTTCTTTGTTTTATGTATTTTTGATCACAAATTGCGGAATTTTGATCAGCTGCCTCCGTAAATATATATATATATATATATATGTATATATGTATATATAGTAGACTTCCAGCTATGACGTGTGCGCGCGTGCGGCAATAGAAAATTGTTCAGTTATGTTTGTTTTTCCCCAAGCTATTGAAAATTATACGAATATATTTTTCCAAGAAATTATAACGTTTATTAAATGTAATTGAATAGCTATGAATGCTTTTTACTCATGCGACAGTATATTTAAAAATAGTTGAAAAGCTTGGGTTTAACTTGGAAAAGTATTTTGAAGAAGTGGACATATCAAAAATTTTAACCAATTCAGACTTCGCAGAATCTTATATAAAGACAATTTTTTCTCTTTTAAGATTAAAGATTTGATCAAATTCCGCAATTGGAAACATTTGACTATTTAAAACTATCTGAAATCGGACTTTTATATCTGAGAAAACTTATATATTTCTTGATTGGAATACTGCAATTTCTTGTCCATTTTCCATTTCCTATTCCTAACTAGCTTATTAAGCTATTTAAGTTCCATGAGTTCCCAATCTCTGGTCGGTTTGAGTAATTTTAATAATAATACTCCAAGAATAAAGAGATTGGGTAGATTTTCGCATAAGCTTTCTACTGTTTATATAAAGCCCAACAGCTCAGCTTAATATATGATAAAAATCTAATTATATGATGATGAAAATGTCTTATCAATTATATTTATTTAGTCTGCCAGGTGTCTAGCATTGCTGAGATCTCCGAGCTGTATGTGAAATCCTGTTACAAGCATCACACACAGCCGCTGAAGAACATCATGGAGCACCTGAAGGCGCTGGACCTGCACCTGGCGCGGCAGCCGCTGCTATCGCTGAAAGGCATTCAGCTGACGCCCAATGATTGCGAGCCGCTGGAGGAGATATTCATGCGGGTATGTGCTGCACAATATGTTGAGCTGCAAGGCAATTACTTAATTTAATTTTGTTTTTTTACAAAACCCACATCAGATTCAATACAAAGCCATCGATTTATCAGAGTGCCCGTTGAACGAGAGCTGCCTGAGCGCACTCTGCCAGATGATTGAGTACTATGAGGCTGCCAATGAATTGGATATCTCGTACAACAAGGAGCAGATGACGGTCCGTGGCTGGGGACTCTGCACACATATGGTGGGCCGCAGCCAGGAGCTGCAGCTGCTCAATGCCGAGGGCAACCAGATATCAAAGGTGGGCGCCGAGAATTTGGGTACCGCGTTGAGTCTCTCCAATCTGCATACGCTCAAGCTGGAGCATTGCGGCCTCAAAGGACCTCCACTCACCAATTTTTGTAAGTGTGAGTGCATTCGTGTGTGTGTGTGTGGGTGTGTCTCTTTGCAAGTACATAAAAACTAGTCTGACTAATTAAAATGTCTGTTTGAAAATTCTCCAAAATTTACATTTAAAATGTATCCAAGTACTGTAAACATTCCCGTCAAATATCAAGGACTGCAAATAACATGCTCAATTCTCATACTCAACTCTTTTAAAATCTTGAATTTATCCTCTACAAGAAGTCTATTTTGTATACCTTTGTGAGCGTATAGTTAACATAGTTATTAACATATGCAACTATGTAAACTAAAGTCTGTAGATTAATCTTGGTAAAGCTCACTTTTCTTAGTACATAAATATCTAAGAATATAATATCATAATCCTTCTCTGCTAAAATTATAGTGTAGTTTTCTTGCAATTGACTCAAACAGAATTTCCCATTATATTAACAGAGCACTCTTAACAGCTGTTAGTAAAATCTATTTAACATTTGGTACAAAAATGTTAAAACTCTTAAACTCCTAGTAGAATCGTAGGAACAACTGTTATTAACATTAGAATTAGATGTTGTCTAACATTCTGATTTTTTGATATGTACTTTAACATTTTTAGGCTGCAAGCTGTACCACAACAAAATACTAAAGGAGCTGTGGCTGGGCTACAATGATTTGGATTGCACCGATGCCCAGCATATTGCGGATATGCTGCGCTTTAACCACAGCATCGAGCTGATTGACATTAGCAACAACAACATACGCGACGAGGGCGCCAAGTACCTGGTGCAGGCGCTCATCATGCAGGCCACAGAGCTGGAGCGTCGCAGTGGCTTGCCGCTGCAGCGTGCGCGAGCCATTGAGGACGACGACCTGGTGTCGCCCATGGAGACAACGCCGTCGGGGCAGTTGGCAGGCCGCAGCGAGCAATGCAGCAACCAAATACAGTCCGAGGCACATGCGATTGACACCAGCACAACGGCAAAAGCCATTGAAGTCCTGGAAACGGTTGTCGAGCAGCAGGCAGCAGCAGGGGCAGCAGCAGGAGCAGCAGCTGAAGAGCCGAGCAGCAGTGAACCAGCCGTTGCCCTGCTGGTGGATGTGGACAACGATGCTGACGACGACAATACAGAGACAGACACGGTGCGCACTCTGAGGAGCGGCAATCAGAGTGCAACTGGGCAATCCATGCTGGACAAGTTGCTCTCGATGAACAGCGACAGCAGCAGCGAGGAGGCGCCATCCAATATATCCACCGACACCCTAGCCGCCTGCTGCTCCGAGGACATTAGCGAGATCAGCAATGATGTTTACGATGCTGCTGGCAAATCGCAATCAGCAGCAGCTGCGTCAGCATCCACGGATGAGTCCACGAGGACGCTGGTTGATCCAATTCTGGACCAACTAACTCCAGCAATCCAGCAACAGCAAAGTTCCCAAAATGAACGCAACTTATGTGGTAATATACATTTCCGATCTCTAGAAGCAATTAAATTGGTTTTATAGCAATTTATGAAATACTTGCGAATTATTACTAACATTATTAACTGACATTTTTGCAGCTGACCTTGCAGATTATTTTGGGCACTTTCCCGTTTTTACTTTAGGGACTTGTTACCGCATGATCTTGCCGAAAGTGAAAATCGGAACGGCCGAAATTTTACCAAGCCAATATATAATATATATATATATATTTACCTAGTAGAAAGAGTTTATATATATATTTACATAAAATACATCTTTTAAGTTGTAAAGTATTGTTTTTAAAAGTCGCAAAGAAAATGTTTTAAATGCCAAACGGAGCTGTAAAGCATTAAATGTTTGTGGAAATCCTTTGTATGGATGGGGAGGATCACTTAGGTCACAGTTATATGATTTTGCACTATATTGATTGCTCGAAAATCAGAAGGTTGCGGCGCCAAAGCCTAAAAGCGTAATCGAATAATTGTTAAATAAAAGATTTAAATGTTTTAAAAGATAAAATAAAATTAATATAATGCAGAAAAAGTACATCCAAAAAAATATATTATTTTATATATTATTATTAAAAATATAATAAAATACATAAAAATAAAAAAAAAATTATAAAAATTTCATAAATTAAACCTTAATTAATATTTAAAGAAATAATTATAAAACAAAAAAAAAATAAATAAAAATAAAAAAAATAAATAAAAAAAAAAAAAAATTAAAAAAATGTAAAAGTATAATAAAATATAAAAAAAAAATATGAATAACGAATTAAATTACGCAAAAGATGCTCTACTAAATTCCATAGTAATAATGTATAAAAATAATAACATAAATAAATAATAATATTAATTAATAATATAAAAAAATATATAAAAAAATAATATTAAGAAAAACTATTGAAGAGTGAAAAAGATTAACGCATTAATGTTTTATTTTAGACCCATTTTTTGGGTTCGTTTAAAGTTCTAAAGAAATTATAATTTTAGTTTCCAATTCAATTGATGCGGCTAAAACGAAAATTCTAATATTCGAGCAACCATTATTATTGTTTAGTTTTATTTTATGTTTTAACCTCGTTTACGGTTTAAACTCTTTCTTATTACCTTATTTCTAGCTAAAATCATCTTGAGTATTTTTAATAGTATCTGATTTCTAGCAAAGATTTAATTTATATTTTAAAGTTAATGTTTATATGTTAGTAAAATAGACTTAAAAGGATTTTTGATAGCACTCACCTATACGTAGGATACATTAATATTGCCTTAACTATTGTGTATTTGTTGAGGTATTAATATTTTATTTTTCTTTCCAGATATTACTCCCTCAACAGAGGCTAAAACCGTTGAACCCAATGAAACCTGTGTACAGAATAACAATGCTAATTCCCACAATAACAACAACAACAACCACAACAATAGCAACAACAGCAACAACCACAACCATAACAATAATCCTGTAATACTAAACCAAATAGCTGCGACTGAGGTGGCAACAGTCGCCGTTAGTTCAAGCGGTGCCGCATCCATCTACGAGGTAACCGCCGAGGAGAGCGACTGCATCAATGGCATGGCAGGGCCGAGCGGCTCACGGCCGCTGGACATGAATAAGAATGCCAAGAGTGCTGGCGATGATTTCGAGGATACGCACAGCACGGATTCGGCATTCGAGAGCGCCTCGGAGGGCGACATCAGTCGCCATTTGCCGGATGAGTTTAGTCGTCTGTCCGTGTCGCTGGAGAGCACGCGGCTGGATGACATGGCCAAGGAGATGGCCATTGAGACGGCGACCATAGCCAGTGAGTCCACCGAGTGCCTGCTGGTGGCCGAGGAGGCAGCCACGCCCGCCTCCACGCCCACGCCCACGCTAGTTGTGCACATGCAGCCGCACCCGCAGCCGCAGCCGCAGCTGGAGACACCCGAAGTGATTGTGGCGACGGTGCCCAAAGGTAACGATTGCGGCCAAGGAGAAGGAGCCCAGTGCCAGTCCTTGTCCCAGTCCAACACCGACACCGCCGCCGCCATCGACATCTCCGGGCGGCGTCAGCAGCGGCCTGCGTCGCACCGAATCCAGCTGTGCCTATCTCAATCAGTCGACGCGCAATCGCTCCCAGAGCTCGGACAGTCTGTGCAGCGAGAACTCGTTGGACGGCAGCACAAGTGCAGCCGATCCGCATCTGGCCGAGAAGCTGACCAAGAACGATACACTGTCGCGCCGCCAGCTGGTCGATTCCACACTGGAGGCGGCCAATCGTGCGCCCAGCGGCCTGAAGGCGCTCGCCCTGTGGAGCAACAATCTGACCAAGGAATGCGGCCCGTGCATTGCGGAGCTGCTCTCGCGCAGCTCCTCGCTGGAGCTGCTCAACATTGGCAAGAACTGTTTGTCCAATGACTTTGTGGCCACCATCAAGGACAGCCTGACCAGGAACACAACGCTCACCACGCTCGGCCTGCAGAGCGCCCATCTCAGCGCCAAGGGCATCGAGACGCTCGCCTCCATCCTGACCTTTGGCGGCAACAGCAAATTGCAGCGCATCGATATACGTGACAATAAACTAGAGGTGGAAAGTCTGAACATAATTGCCGAGGTGCTCAAGTCCAACAAGACGATCACCCAAATTGATATCAATGATGAGCCCAAGCGTCTAACGGTAAGTTATTTATGATGTCCTTTGGCCTTTGACCCTTGAAAGCCCGCCCGCCCATCGAACACGTTAATATTTTTGCTTCCCATAAGTGTCATGATCCCCATGCAGGAGCTGAAGCTGAGTTGTTAAAAAAGTTATTTTGTTTTTTTTACGTATCTCAATGTCAATCAACTGAGCTAAAGTAGCAGGCATTAATTACAGGGTATCTATTTATAGGGTGTCTTATATCTAAAAATATAATTCTTTTGTTGTTTAAAGCTAATTTTGAATGGATTTCAAGTTGTTTTAAAATGATGTTAAAGAAAATTTAAAGGGAAAACATCTTAAATATTTGTTTCGTACATCCAATAAAACTCCACCCTGTTCCAATTTGATCGTGAATAATGCAATCTGCTTAAAAACATTTTGTTATTTATATTAAAACTGTTTTATAAGCAGGCTCAGGTCGAGCTCAACTTGTCCTACTTTAATTGTCCGGTTTAAGGTTCGGTAAAATAGTTTTTTAATCTTTATTAGAATTTGTTTATAATTATTAACGGGCATAAAGTTCCAGCTGGGTTTCAAGAAGTTCTTTGAGAACTACCTAAATATTGGGTTTAGTTTCTTTAAAATTTGCTCTCAAATATTGCCAGTTATATGTGAAGTTCCATCTGGATTTGCCTTGCTTTTTTTGCCCGTGTAATTGACATTCATGACTTTGGCCTGAGCCGAAGATATCCGACTCTAGTATATCCCAAATTGTAGTTGTGTGTGTTGCGTTGATTGTTGACTTTTAATTGAATCATTTTCATTTCGTGCTGTTATTGTTGCTATTGTTGCCAACTCCTTCTTCATCGCAAAGTTACCCATTGTGCCGATTGTAAAAGTTGTGCCGCCAACGCCAATGGCCCAGGATAGCGTAAGTAAATCCCACAACATCCAGCAAATATTTCTTCTCGCTCCTCTCTTAAGTACTTCTCCGCCTGCTCTTGGGCATAATCGCATTGAGATCTCTTGGCTTGCTACCACTAATAATACCGCTAACAATGCTAACAACGCAAAAGTTCTGCAGCTGCAATTTCGTTTTTTATAAAAGTCACCTTAGCAAAAAAAAAAAAAAATAAAAAAAAGAAAGCAAAAACAAAACAAATATCTGAGCACGATCTAATTTTTTCTTTATAACAACTATTTGAGAGTGTGCATAACAGAAATGTGTTCTTTTTTAACAATAAAAAACGAAATATATTTTATTCTTAAACATAAAAACTTAACGTAACATACCTTCAGATTCAAATCTTGTGAGTTTATTTATCAGTTATAAATTATTTTATATTAAAATTATTTTGATTAAAAGCTGTCTTAGGCTTAATAAACTTTTAGAATTTGTTCTTAATAGAAAAAGAACTAGTATTGTAGGTAGTTAAAAACGTTCACGTTCAAAATGGTTCACGGCTGGAACCAATGTGTTGCTTCTTTGGCGCGTGAACCAGTTCCAGATACAGTTCATTGTGTAGCACATTAGGTACAGGATACGAACCGGTTAGTTTAGATTTGGAGCCTGGTTATTAGGTTTAGTAACTAGTTCTAGAAACCAAATGCAGGAAATTCAGCCAACAATTACCATTATACCTTGTTCATAATTTCAGTCCACATATGATCCAGATCCAGATACAGTTCATAGTCTAGTTCAAGGAGCCAAATGCAGAAAATTAAGTAAATGGCCAACAATTTCCTTTTGAACTTGTTCATCAGTTCAGTTCCAAATATTTCTCGCAGTTCTCAAAATAATATTTTACAATTTAAAATTGATTTAGTATTTGTAGTACAATTAAAACTTTTGTATAGCTCAAATAAAATTACTAAAAATTTTAAAATATATTGTTAATATTTAACTGGAGAAGATTGAAAAGCAAGAAAAGCTTTCAGTTTTGCACACACTACAAATAATTGTATTTATTTAAAATTATTTTTAGATAAAAACCAAATGCTATTTGGAATTAAATGTTACTGGCTTTTTATTGCAGATTGGCAGCGATGCGCATTTGGATTATACGCGAGTATTGGGCACAGTGCGCTCCATGTGCTCGCGCAATGAGAAAATGCAGGCGGAGGAGCTGGAGCTGGCGGAGAAGGCGGCGAACGTGGGCGGTGCCGGCAGCAGCGGCAGCAACAACAACGCCAGCAGCAATGGTGGGAACAGCGCCATCGGCGGATCGGTCATCAAGAATCGGTGTCGCGGCGGTTACTACTTGGGCTCGCGGAAGATTTCGCTGACGTGCCACAGCCGGCCGCTGGTGGACGCAGCGACTGGCACTGTGTCCGCTGCGCTAGCAGTAACCGCAATGCCGACGCCGGCTGCCAAACTGGAGGTGAAGCGCAAGACGAACGCGCGTCTGCGCTCACCGGGTCCCAGTCCGCCCACGATATCGCCGTCCTCCTCGCCCAATCGCAGCCGCTTTCATGTGTCGCGCGTCAACGAGATTAACAGCCCGTTGACCTCGCCCCTGGCCCAGATGCCGCCCCAGCATCCGCCGACGCCGCGCTCCGCCAGCAGCTGCATGTCCATACCGACGGTCAGCGGAGTCAGCAGCATCAGCAGCAGCAGCAGCAGCAGCAATGGTGGCATCGGTGCCGGCGGGCTGCTGGGCAGCCAGAGCAGCCTTAATGCCATGGCCGTGTTGCCGTTGCCCACGTCCAGTTCGCTGCCATCGATGGCATCGGTAACCTCATCCACACAGACCGTTAAGCGGTTGTCCGTGTCGCCGCGTTCGCGCTTTCATGTCTCGAGGATCTACGAGGATCCGCAGACGCCACCGATTCACTTGCCGCCAACGCCGATGCTCAAGTCGGCGCGCAAGGCCGCCGCCGCCGCTGCTCAGCTGGCTGAGGCAACAATCACAACAGTTGAACCCGAACCCACATTATCCGCCAGCACAATGACAACGGCGGCAACAACCACAGCGATGCCCATCAGCAGCGTGATTATTGTGGAGCCCGCACCCACCGTCGCGGACAATGACAACGCACACCAACAAAGTACAAATGGGATGGATCAGGAGGAGGCAGCCATACAGAAGCTGTCGCCCAACTCGCCCAGCACTTCATCCAGTTCATGCAGCACCTCGCCCGTCTCCGTGTCCAGTGCAACAAGCAGCAGCAGCAGCACCAGCAGCGGCGCCAGCAACGTGACCACCGACAACACGGATAACTCTGGCAGCCCGGATAAGCCGGCTACCATTGTTGTTGCCAAGAGCTGTCCCATTGCCGTCTTTGGTGACAATGATATAACGCTCACCAAGGACTCGGCCGCCGGTGCGGCACTCTCGGCAGCTGCCTCAATCAGCATGGATGCCGGCAATCCTCCCGCAGAGTCCACACCGACTGCAACGGGACAGCAGCAGCAGCAGCAGCAACAACAACAACAACAGCTACAACAACCGGCGACACGTGCACGCAAATCCTCGTGGATAGCCAATCCGACGACTGTGGACAAGCTGCTCACCCTATTCAATCCGAGCGCCATTTTTCAGCGCAGCTCTTCGCCGGAATCGAAGGCGGTTCCAGCTTCAGCTGTGGCTCCGCTCACAAATAACGCACAGAGTTAGTCAAAAGTCATTAACTTTTTTTCAATGCTAAACTAATTCCTAGCTGAAATTGGGTTGTGTGCAGCAAATATTATGTAATTGTGATCCGTTTTCGTGCTTCAAGGTCTTTGGGGCATATATCAGGGAGTTTGCTTTTGTTAGCGCTAGGGCTAGGTTATTAATGGGTATCTTAAGTTTATATAGACGCAACTTTGGGCTTATCTGCATAAAAGCGTTTTTCAACACTGATTGATTTGATTGACTGTTGAGTGTTGTTGGTGGAAAACTTTGTATGCGACTTTATCGGCCTTTCATATATTTTCAATTAATTTTGTGCCAAATTCTTGTGTTTCACACTTTGCGGAAAATCCACCGCCACGGGTGGAAATTGTTGTATGGGCGGAGTTTAATTTTTTCCGATCGGCATTAAATTTGAAAAAAACACATATTTTAGAAATTTTAGGAAATCCACCTCCAAGCGCGAAAAACGCGTGAAACTTGCTTATGAAACTAATTCCGCTGTGGAAATGGGAAGGTAAAGAGGAAAGGAAGGGGCTATCAGAATTTCAAGAAAGGAACTTTGCCTGTTAATTTCGGATTAACATATCTTTGTTTTGGAATAAGGCCAGAAATTTTGGCAGATATTTAGCCAGACTGTTGGGTATTCAAGGACAGAGGGAATCGGAGAAACAATCTTTCAGAATATAGCGTGTCCCTATATAAATGCAAGCTTTTATAATGAGAGATGCTCATGTGTAAATTCAGGGAAATCGCCAGGCAATGGGCATGAAAGTTCATGGGATTTAGTTTTTGCTTTAAGTATTTAAGCATGAATTTGCTCTTTCTTTTAATTTTGATATTCGTCTGCAGTGTTTAATTTTGTGCTATTCGCAGATATAACAACAACAACAAATGCCGCAACATGCGGCAGCGGTGACGTCAACGTGACGCTGTTGGCGACACGCAAAACAACGCCGCCGTCGAGAGGCAACGGCAGCAGCAACAATGCGACGACAGCAGCAATAACAGCTGCAGGGGGAGCGGGAGCTGGAGCGGGGTCGTTGGCGACAGGAGCATGTGGATTGGAGACGGGCGCCGGCAGCAGCTCATTCCTGGACACAGCGTCGCGTCAGCTGCGTGACTTTGGCAAGCAGGTGTTCCGCCAGAACCTTTCGTTCAACAACAGCGGCGATGGGATGGGCGCTGCGGCGCAGCTGGATGTCAATCCCAGTGCGGTGGCCATGGCGACGACGCCAATATTGAGCAATGTTGCCGAGTCGCCATCGCCTCCAGAATGCAATGCAGTGCACATGCCATTGAGCCTGAAGCGTGAGCTCAAGGAGAACATTTCGCCGGACCATACCATTAACGAGGAGACGCTGCACACGCTCCAGAAGCTGTCGCGCGTCGAGGATATGACGCTGTCGGCCGAGGCTGCTGCCGAGCTGGGCGACATTGAGATTGTGATGCACAGCGAGGTGTCCGATATGCCGGAAGCCGAGCAGCAGCAGCCGCAGCAGCAGCAACAACAGCCGGCGCAGCTGGAGGATCTAGGGGCTGGTTTAGGTCATTAAATACTTAATCCAATAAAAGCAACAAAAATGACGTGTGCAATTTGACAATGTTGAGCAGGAAAGGCAGCAATAGCAAACACCCACCTCGGCATTATCCCTGTCTCCCTACCTCCTACTCTCACACTCCTTTCCCTCTCTCTCTCTCTCTCTGTAGCCCACCCTCAAGTCAAGACACCAACAGCAAGGGTATATCCTTCTGCTTTTCCTCAGTCCAACCCAATCCAACCCAACCCAACCCATCCCAACTCTCACACACACACACACACCCACACCCACACACACACACACAAAATACTGTAACAATAAGAAACAAGAGTACACAAGTTTAAAATATAACTTTGTTTTATTTTAATATTTTACTATACATATACACACACACATATATATATATATATCTATTTTTTTTGGTTAAATTCTTTTTAAGTTTTATATACTTATATACCTAATTATACAAAAAATATATATATATATATATATATATATATATATATATATATATATATACATATATGTTTTAACTATGATATCATATGGCATGTGAAAGCTGCAAAAACTTTAAATGAAATATGAAAAGAACTACTTAAATGTATGTAAATTAGGCCAGCAAATTAGGCTAAACAAAAACCAACAAACTATATAATTATATTAACTTTCGGGCAACTTGAGTTTGATTTTGGCATTTGGAAAAGTTGTATTCTTGTATAATTGTTAATTTTGTACTTATCCCCTAACGTTTAATACAAACCAAAAAGATTGTTACGCATACTTAAGTTCAAACCAGGAACACATTATATTATATGTTTGCTTAAATAATATATGCAAATGACAAGCATTATAATAAATAAACCTCGACAAATGGCAAGCAATTACTTATAGAGCATGTATACTTACAAGACTTGTGCTGTTTGGTTTGCCACAGGCTGCGCCTGGATCTATAACATATATGTGAATATGCTTTATTGAGAAATCAGTTTGCTCGAAATACTATAATTGAATGATAAACCCACCAGTCAATCAGTAGGCAATGTTAAGTTCAAATGACATCGTACATTCTTACAAAAAATATATATATATATTTCACGAAAGTCGAAACGAAAGAAAGTATACAAACAAAAAAAAAAAAAAAACAAAAAAATACCCAAAATAAATCCAATTGATCTCATTATGTGATATTTGTCGTAGTGCCCAAAGCGTTCACTGTATCAACAACAAATTCGCTCAAAGCGAACAAAACCCAAACAAACCCCAACAAAAGGCAAACATTTTTCAAAAACCCAACGCATATATGTTTCTTTCTTTTTGTTAATCTAAAAAATATCCATTGTAAGCGCAGCCTGTTGCAAATGCCAAAAAAAACGAATACAACTTTTCGAGCTGCCAATTCTAGAAAAAAAAAAACAAAAATGAAACACTGAATAAATATTCATACTTAGTATCGTATATAAAAAGATCTTGTAAATAATTGATAATTGTTTTAGATGCAGCAGCCCCATTTTTAACTAAAAACAATTTTTCTTAGTTTTTCGTATAATTTTTGTTGTTAATGTTGCGCTTTTTGTTTTTGTTTTGATCAGTTTATTGTTTAATTGAATAGTTTTTTTATTTCAATGCTCCAAACATTTTGTTTGTACTTAATTTACAAATTGTAATCATTTTTTTTTTGGTGCTCTGAGAATTCGTCAGGCACTGTAAATGAATTATTTGTTTGTTTTTTATTTGCCAATAATTACATTGATTTCTTAAGAACGTAAACAAATGTCCAAAATAGACCATTCTGAAAATGAATACACATTTATTTTCTCATAGAAGATTGGCTAACTATTTGTAGACACATATTTTTATAATTTAAGCTCATATTTAGTAAACCAAGAGAAACTACTAAAAAATTACTGAATAAACTTTTAAAAGTTATAATGAAGTCAAGTGTAAATGTAAAATTTCTTGTTTTATTTGCTGTATTGAATGTTAAATTGTTTCGTCTTTACATCGCCTGGAAGATACCATGGCGATATTCTGGATAAGGTATTAAGCGACATCGTATCGTATACGTATCTTCCGGGGATATCTTTTCTTATATCTAGGCGAAAAGCTGCACCTTGCTTTGAATATGCCGCAAAGGACCGCAGTTTCCTTTCGAATCAAGTTTAGATTGTGATATGGCTTAGGAAATCTATTAGAATCTATAGTTTAGAATTCGAATCCAAAATTATTCGTGTTAAGCTGGACGAGAGTCTTAATTCAAGCACACTTTTGTTGAGATGATTTGTTTGAACAATGACTGCATTTTTATGCCTGAATAAATTTCATTCAAATAAATTATTTACAAATTCTTGAAGAGCTCTTTAAATATTATTTGCTGCTCAAGAACACATTAAGATATTTTTAAATTAGAATCAAATTAAATATCTTGACAACTGTTGATATGCGAACCACATGTCAGGCTGGCAGGGGGAGAGGGGAGAAGGTGGGCGCATGCGGTGGGAGGCAGTGTGTGGGTAAACGGCATAAAATTTCATTCATAAAGTCCCGAGTTTGTTTACGCCAAGAGATGTGAGTGTATATGTGTGTGTATATGTGTGTGTGTGTGTGTGTGTGTGTTGGTTCTGGTATTTGGTTGGGGTTGCTTTTGCCAGCTAACAGAGCGCTGTTAATGTGCCTGTTAAGTCCTGAGCGCTGTTAAGCGGCAAGCATCAGGAAACGTCTCTGAGGCTGAGGCTGAGGCTGAGCTCTGGCTTGGCGCAATTCAAATCTGTGCGTTCAGTTGCAGTTGGCGCTTCGTTCGGTGCGGATCGCAACAGTCGCAGGTGCCAGTGAAATGTTAAAACCAAAAAAAAAAACCCGGTTTAACTGGAGGAGGTCCATCAATTCCAGCCAGCGGCTCTGCTGAAGGCAGGCATGGCAATTGTGGGTAATCTGCAGACACACAAATTCTCATTTTAATTCATTTAATAGCTCTGTCTCGCTGATCCGCCCACACTCACTTCTGTTCCAATTTTGAACTTTTTTTAATAAAAGACAAAGATTCATTATAAAAATAAAAACACGTCGAAAATGTGTGTGTGGGTGTGCTCGGCTATGAATGGCGGCACGTGACCGAAAATTTTAATCATGACATGGCATTAACATAAATCATGCGCAACAATTTTGGATTGCAGCATTCACGGCTTTTTCTCGAATTTCCATTTGCTGTTGTACATCAAATATTAAGGGGATTTTTTAAAGCTTGGGATATTTGTGTGCAAAAAAGGTATTATTTAGGAAGTTTAATATGTATGTATTATCAACTGTCGATGATAATGTATATAGGGAAATTATAAGGAAATTAATTTGCTTCTTCATTTATGCACAAGCCAAGAAATAAGTCGTGCAGTTGTTCAGCCTGGTAGTTTAAATACGGAACTTACTTAAGTGTATATAAATAGGGCATAAATCAAAGATATTTGATTACACTAAGCAATATTTGAAAGAGTTAGTGTCTGGGGCTTTTGAATTAGCAAAAAAACATGGCTGCATAACATGCAAAAAAATGGTCATAGGTTCAAGAATGGTTCATGAATTGGCTAATGTCAGTACAATAAAAAGTGATAGCTAAGTTAGATCTTCATTGTTTCCTCTTAAGTTGATATTCTTTCAAAAATTGTATTGCTGCTTGAGTTCAGGTAATTTAAAAACTAAATTTGATCCCCAGCCAAAGTTGGCAGCCAAAAAATATGATTGGGTTAGAGTCTGAGTAAATTATGATGGTTCGTGCTTAGGATCGTCTGCTTTATCTGGAACTGGTTCAGTTAACGGTTAGGTACAAATTTGAACTTTAACCTCTTTTTTTGTTCCCTTTTTTTCTCTCGTTAAATATCGATTTCCAGCCCCGTATTTTGAAGCACATCCCGATGTTTTTGAGAGCTAGAGATCACCAAATTTGGCATTTGGTTGCGCGCATAGCATAAACAAATAAAAAAATATTTCACTTTTCGAATACCTTAACCGCAACTCAAATGAAATTAAACAATTTTATTTATAGCCCATGCATTACTTAGAGAATAGATTGACGGGTCGACTGTACGAGATGTTGGGAAATTTTCAAAGGCTCGCAACGCTTCTGGATTATACAATTTATTTTGGTTAATTAACCGTAAATTTAGCCACCAACTGTCAGCAACTAAATTAAAACTTACGACATATTCGAATGTATGTGCTATTTATACGTGATATTCCAACCGAAATATTCAAAAAAACAATCGGGCATAGTATCTGCCAGGTACACACACGCGTCTCTGTGTGTGTGTGTGTGTGTGTGTGTGCATGTATAAGTGCACTCATTGCCGAACCATCACACACACACACACACACACACGCACGTACAGACAAGTGCTTTCCAAAGTGCTTCACGTTTTGTCATAAATAATAAAAATCAAATTGCCTTTGGCTATTGCCAAAAATGCCGCACACAAAACGAACCAATTCGTCAGAAGGTTATGCACAACATACACGCACACACCCTCACACACACCTACACATACCCACTTACACACACACACACCCACACAGACGCAGGGGCGTTAAGGCCGCTGCAGCACCACGCCCCCCGCCCGACCTGTCCACTGGCTTGGTGCACGTCCAACAATTTCTGATGTCCATTTGCCAGCCTGAAATGCCTGTTTGTTTATTTTAACGCAAAAATCTAAAACCACATCAACATTTTTTATACCCTTAACCCATTGAAAATGCAGAGAAACGGGTATGATGTGCTCGCGCAAATGTATGCAACAGGCAGCAGGCAGCATCTTCCAGCACATAGGGTATCTATAAATGTAAAATAGATGGATAGTCCGTCTGTATTCAGGCGATGATCTCGGAAACTAGCAGAGCCATAGACTAGAATTTTCAAATATACGTTCTCGAGTTTATCGAAAAGTTATTGATTTATATTTTACGATTAGCTAGAAGATCCTAATTGCAACTTGGTTGTAAGAGCTGGACAAAGCATAGTACTTAGATTAATATATAGAGAACACAGATTGAGAATATTATGTTTACTTTTTGGCCACCTCTCCACACTCCCCCCCCAAACTTGATAATAGGAAAGAGTCTTTATATCTTAGCCCTGTAAATTTCATCAAGATCGGACTATATGCACCGAAGTTATTCAAAAAAGCATTGCCTATAGTTTGGGGCTGTGTTAGTGTTAGTGTATGCATGTGTGCGTGTATGTTATGTATGCACGGGAGATAGCTAAAATGTGTGTAAGGCCAGCTTGGCGCTGCATTTGGGGTATCTCCTGGTCGGGCACACCCGACCAGAGCACGCTTAGCTGTTTGTTTTTTTCCGCAGAAAACAATTTACGCGCCCGGAGAGGTGAATTTTTGTTGCTGCTCCGTAACTACAACAGCTAGAAAGAGCATCGGGATCGGCATCACCAGCACCATCGCCAGCGCCAGCGCCATCGGCATCGCCATCGGCATCGGCATCGACATCGACATCTGGCCCACTCGCATGATCATATGGAAAAAATTGCTATAAAGTACTAAAAATACAATTACCGTGAGAAATTTGCGCTGATTTTGTGACTGATTGTGAGGACGTTTATAGCCGATTTTTAGTGACTGAGACTGCGGTGGATGGTGGGCGGGAGCAGGGGCGGAAGGGGGGTGTGCTAGGGGCTGGGCGAGTGTGTGCGGCCATTTGCCATTTGGCACTTCGGCTGATGATTGAATCATACTTTGTCCGGAGATGTGGAAGAGAGTTGAAGAATGACGTCGTCGACCGACCTTAGTCTGACCGACCTGGTCGTGCACCACTTTGATCTGTGTGTCTGGGCAGGCTCCGCCTCCGCCTCCGCCTGCGCCCCCGCGTCCGCCCCGGCGCACATTCCAATAATTATATGCATATGTGTGTGATGATGAGGAGAGCGCTTCGGTTATATTTGGTCATTTTTAATAAGGCGTTGCGGCCAAAGCCAAAACAACAATAACCCATTCTCAAGGATGGGGGCTGTAGTGTTGGGCGGGGGGTGGGGCGGGGCGTGCGTGTGACGTAGTCACTTAGCTGAATTTTTGTTGTTTATAAATAATGATCTTGGCCAGACGATCGGATTAGTGCACGTTCGCGTTCCAACGCAGCAGCTCGTACAAAGGCAGTTGCCCAAGAAACATTCGCATTCGCATTCGCATTCGGATTCGGATTCGGTTTTAGCCCACATTCATAATCGGAACAGCAAAGCGAACCGGCGGCAATAATATAAAATGGTACGCATTGCTGCCATCGGGTATTATATCATAGTGCAGAGGTGTTCCATATCCCAATATATATGCGATATACAATTTAGGAAGACGATGAGAAAATGGACATTATGCGCAAGGCATTCCAGATGTTCGATACCCAAAAGTCGGGCTTTATCGAGACCCTGCGACTGAAGACCATACTGAACAGCATGGGCCAAATGTTCGAGGAGAGCGAACTGCAGGATCTGATCGATGAGAACGATCCCGAGGATACGGGCAAGGTGAATTTCGATGGCTTCTGCAGCATCGCTGCCCACTTTCTCGAGGAGGAGGATGCCGAGGCCATACAAAAGGAGCTGAAGGAGGCGTTCCGCCTTTACGATCGCGAGGGCAACGGTTACATAACGACATCCACACTCAAGGAGATCCTGGCCGCCCTGGACGACAAGCTGTCCTCCAGCGATCTGGACGGCATCATTGCCGAAATCGATACCGACGGCTCGGGCACCGTCGATTTTGATGGTATATAATTCATCCGATCCGATTAGCTAATCTCTATATTTAAATCTTTTCGCGTTTTTCTTTTGGCAGAGTTCATGGAAATGATGACGGGCGATTGATTCTTATTGGCGGCGACTCTTAAAGACAATGAAATGTCCTTTTTATTTATTTTTGCTGATACAAGTTTTTCATTATTTCTAAATAAATTAACTAAAGATTTTACTCAAAACTTTAGTTATTCTGGGCTTTGTCTGTGCGTGAAAGTGAAACGAAATCAAGCGTGAATTTTAACATTGCCATTAAAGTTTGTCCTCTAGTTAAGTTCCACCTGCCAAAATGTAACTTTAGGATTGTGTTTGTTTAACACGCATACATACAAAAATATACATGTACATACATATATATACTCAATGATACGCACACATTTTTGCTACTGACTGCGCAATACTCTGTTCACAGCTGAGAGCTTGTGTTAACTGTTAAATTGTAACTGTTATACCATGATTTTGTAACTGTGACTATTCATAAATTATTTTTTTGGTTGAATAGTTGGGCGTGGGCGTGGACCTTATATATATGGTTTGCCTTTGAGAAATATTTATTCTCTACTATTATTATTTTTTATATGGACGAGTCTTGTTTTCGTTTTCATCTTTGAAAGAGAGAGAAAGAGTCTTTTGTCCAAAAATTCTAATAAAATAAACATAATAAAAAATATAATAAATAAATAAAATAAATCAAAGTCTTTACCAAGGCAATACAGGCGTATACATTTCAGGTTAAAACTCTCTGAAGCCCAAACAGTCGAAAATAAGTAAATTTATATAAAGTCAGACTTTGCTCAAAACAAATATGCTCGATTTACTTTGTGAACAGGATATGAAAAGTGAGATAAAAAGCGCCTCTGCCCTCTGAAAGTTAAGATAACCATAGATGAATGTTGTCCCTCAGAAAGAATCAGTTACATTTTTATTCAAAGAGCATATTATACATTTTTAAGGTCCGTTCAGAATAAGTTAATCATGGGCATAGTTAAAATGTCACAGCAACTAAATAAATATCATAACTAAAGCTAATTGTTGTTCAGATGCAATCAAATCAAATAATAGCTTTCATTATTTCGTTTTAAAGAGAGAAATAATAATTTATATTTACATTATTTAAGTGCTCTTTAAATATAATTTGCTGCAGCCGAGCACATTAAGATATTTTTAAATTAGAATCAAATTAAATATCTTGACAACTGTTGATATGCGAACCACATGTCAGGCTGGCAGGGGGAGGGGGCATGCGATGGGAGGCAGTGTGTGGGTAAACGGCATAAAATTTCATTCATAAAGTCCCGAGTTTGTTTACGCCAAGAGATGTGAGTGTATATGTGTGTGTGTGGGTGTGTGTGTGTGTTTGGGTTCTGGTATTTGCTTGGGGTTGCTTTTGCCAGCTAACAGAGCGCTGTTAATGTGCCTGTTAAGTCCTGAGCGCTGTTAGGCGGCAAGCATCAGGAAACGTCTCTGAGGCTGAGGCTGAGGCTGAGCTCTGGCTTGGCGCAATTCAAATCTGTGCGTTCAGTTGCAGTTGGCGCTTCGTTCGGTGCGGATCGCAACAGTCGCGAGTGCCCGTGAAATAAACAAACCAAACAAATTTAAAAACCAAGTTCAATTCGAAAATGTCCACATCCCAGGCTCTTGTTGGCGATTCCAGTAATATGTCAACCGCTGCCACATTGGAGACGAGTGCGCCAAAGCACAGCAATGGCAACGGCAGCATGAACAACAACAATAGCGCCCGTTCCAGCCGCGTTGGCAGCGCCACGTCCAGCGGCACGGATGCCGCAGCTCTGGCGGATCAACGCTTTGGCTGGCATCGCTTCCAGCCGCAGTGGCTGCAGCGCTTCTGCACCGCCAAGTGGGCGCTCTTCTGGCTCTGCTGGGGCGGCGCCTTGCAGGGTAAGTGTGTCTGTGTGGGGTACGGGCTACAGGGTATCTAGCGGCACACACAAATCTCGCTTGTGAGCCGTGCTTAATTCATTTAACAGCGCCGTCTCGCTGATCCGCCCACATACTATCTTGCTCTTGAGCACAGCTCTTTTGGGCATATGAAAGAAAGAGAAGCATAATAAGATAATATAAAGTTCTTTTAAACCAAAAAGTTAATAATAATAAACATAATATAAAATAATATAAGAGTGCAGCCAAAAAAAAGTCAGTTTTATAGTGCAAATGATTCAACTGTTTGACAATCCCATCTTATCTAACGACTAGCTGATGCACTTATCTAATCTGGGTAAACCATATGGGGTTAGTTTGTTGAGCAAATAAAGTGCAAATTAGCTACAGATTTGTAAATAAACACTTTATGCAACTGGCAATGCTGCAGTCTAGTAATAAATTGGTATAATCCCTATCATAATTGAAGTTAACATTGGGATTCTTAAGTAAAGCAGCCTTTACGTCTGTTGTACTTGGATGGAATTTCTAGTTTTAATTGAGAAATCAAATTATACTCCTTTTCAAAATGCCCAATAAGCAGGTTAATAGAGCTGTAAGAAAGTTTGGAACATTCCGAAAGGTATTTGGTCATACAAAATAAATAAAATTAATAAAATAATAAATTATATTATTCTTAGATAAGCATGGATATGCCCATATTCATTTATTTGTTCATTAAAGAGAACTAAAGTAATCAAAAAATCTCTAGATTTGACTTGTTTAAAGAGCTCGAAATGGGTTAATTTATAGTGTTTAACCTAAAATATATAGTATATCAGGTTTCCAAAATGGTTGGGCAATATAAATCTTGTTCTTTTTCGAACTAACACAGTGTAGCTAACGTCTGAAGACTTAGCTCACGGTTAATTAGCAGCTGGTGTAACTTATTTCAAAGCTTATTTTGTATTAAATAGACATTTGTTTGCTGAAATGAATGTAAATGGAAATATTTGACATACAAGCTTAATTTACTTAACAAACACAAAAAGAATTCCGTTAGAGTTCATGTAAAGCCCCGCAACTGATGCACACTAATTGCGATTTATGCAACACTGGCCCAAGCGCGAGATCCTATATAAACTTGGTGGCAACCTGAATTAGGAACCAGGCACAAAGTCTGTGTGTGAGAGACTGGGGCAAGTGGAACGCTTCATTAGCATCGCCGGGCAATTTTGCGGCTTTGGCTGCAAACTCGACTCGGCTCCCAGCCGAAGGCTGTGTGCAACAGATAAGCTGGGCGGGGGGAGTGGCAAAAATTGTGAATGGGAAACGAGTTAATAATTAATATCAGCCCAAAGCAGTCAACAGACCTTATTTTTTTCATTTTTCCCATTTTCTTAGCCCCAGGATGCATTAACCTCAAAAAACTGTCGTGAATAGTTTGAAAAGGAGGAAACCTGGAAACCAAGCCCAAAGCTGGGAGCTGAGTGTGCACTCCCTGCCTGCCTGCCTGCCTGTATGCATGTGTGTGTGTGTGTGTGTGTGTGTGTGTGTGTGTGTGTGTGTGTGTAGGTGTGTGTGTGTAGGCACAAGTCGGGAGCAGCGCCAATCGGAGGGTACTCAACTAGGCTGGTGGCCAGGACAACGGCAGCGAGCGCCTACATATTCATGTGGTTAATTAAAATTCAGCAATTGCTGCACGGATTAGGCCGTGTTCCAGGGATTAGCCGTCCGCGTCCGGTTGCCCCGGACAACGGCAACGGGCGTATTTATGTCTTGGTCGTGCCATAAACAAACCGGCCAGATTATATGCATGGACTACCCCGGTTGGCATCTGTTGCACATTGCGCTACGTGAGCGCATTTCCGACTAGGATTGCACCCGCGCCCGCCCTCGCCCCCGCCCAGCTTCCGGTCTCTGGTGTCAAAGCGATGACAAGCCTGAACGCCTCCGGCCTCCGGCCTCCAGCTTTCAGCTTTCAGCTTCGAAGTGTTTGCCAGGTCGCGTGCTGCGATAAATCTCCCAGCTGCCCCTGCTCCCGCCTCTTCGGGCGTGTTGTGTGTTTTTGTCCAGTGCATCTCGGTTATGAATGGCGGCACGTGACCAAAAATATTAATCAGTTGACATGGCATTAACATAAATCATCCGCAACAATTTGGGCTCTTTTTCCTACGCCTTTTCGCCAGCTCTCGACTTGCTGCTGCTCTGCATCGAATTTGAACATTTGATTTGTTTCATTTGCAAACCATGGATTGATTCTCTGTTAATAAACCCTTGCAGAGCTGAAAAATTTAAATAAATATTTAAATTTGGTTATTTATAGGAATAAACAGAGGTATCATAGTTGGAGAATGTAAAATCTTAGCTCTGAATATAAAGTCTTTCTGAATGCTGTCGATCTTAAGAGAAGATAAGAAGATAGTCGGGAGTGCCTGACTACAGGATTACCTGTACCTTCTCCTGGCTCGCTCTAGAGAGGGGGAGGGGGCTTTATAATATTCCAGAATCTACATTGAAGCTTTGCAGACTCTAGATTTTAAAATCAAAGAGATTTGCTTAGACAAAAACGGATTTCCACGGGAATATGCCATATAGTAAAAAAAAAAACATCGATGGAAGTTCAATGCCTCGCCTCATTGAGTAAAATTATTACTCAATGGCCTTGCCCAAGGGTTCGCTTTGTGAATCTAGTTTTTCTCATCCATGAAAACAAGTTCTCAAAATTAACATATATTAAAGTTATTTTTATGATTAGTTCATTTCTTCCTAGGACTTGCTTAGGCCCTTCTTCTAAGTAGTTCCTAGGAGTTCCAGGCTGGCTTAAGAATCGCCTTCTAAAGACGAATTTTGTACTCAACTAATTTAAAATTTACATTATATAATATCTTACTGTTAGCGAATTTGGGAACTTGTTAATTTAAAATATTCAAAGTATCAGAAATTCAAGAAAGTAATGCATTTCCAATCTTATTTGCAAAGCTACAAAAAGTTTCTTGAAAAGCGAATACTCCTTGGAAAAAAGTGCGTTTCGGCTCGGGCTTAGCTTGGGCTCGGGGTGAGGTTTTCTATAAGAGTTCAAGCTTCCGGTTTCGCTGGAAAACCCCTTTTAAAACTTGACTTTCATTTAATTAATTTAAAGACAACCTGCTAATCGAAGCAAGAGCTTGGCATCGCCTTCCACTCCTTTCGCAAGCGCCTTGAGATTTTTTAAAAGCCAATCGATGTCCGCAAACAAATCGTCAGATTGTCACGTATGCAACAAAGCCGACAACACTTCACTTGACTTTCCGGCAAGTCGCTGTCCGTCTCCATTTTTCCCGGACTGTGTGGGCGGCTGTCACATCCGCATTACTCATAGGGGAAATTGATCCATATTATTGCACTTTTCAGGGGTAAATGACTTATGAGTGCTTGAGACATTTAAGCCAACCCCCCGACCCCCGACCACCGACCCCGACTCCGTCCACTCAGCGGGGGGCAGCTCTCCCCAGCCCTGGCGTCCGTTTGTGTCCAACGTGTGACTAAAAGGACATTTTTCGAGCAGCTCGATTATGGGAAAATAAATTGAATTTGTCGCTGCCAAGTCGTATTTTAAGCGACACAATGGACACCTTACAAATATAATATTTATATATATACATTTTTTATTTATGAGCAAAATCAATTTGTCGCACAGATATTTAATTTATTAACCCCCGACCTGTTCCCTTTTTATTTTGTATTGCAATCTGTTGATTTTGCCGACAATTCGAATTTGCCACCAAAGTCATAAAACCATCTTAGCTGGTCTTCAATTTTCTTTTATGACATCCGCTTTGAGGGTTGATGCTGGCAATGGGCCAATGGGGGGTTGAATCCTGTCCTGAGCCGGGCCAAACTCTGCCGGGATCAAATACAATCCGGAATTAGTTACAGTTTATCAGTTCACGGTGCACTGATAGCATTTTGTCATAATATTTGAAAAATTGATCCCAATTGCATATTGTACACTTTTACAGAAACTTCTCAAAGTTAGCTGTACATTTTTTTTATACACATAGTAAAAAAATCTAGAATAATATGAAATAACATTAAAAAACAAAAAATCTTTCAAAATCGAAAACTGTTTTCCAAAAGAAGATAAAATTTTGCTAAGGAAATAAAACAAAAAAAAAAAAAAAGCAAGTAAAAACATTAAAACTTTAAAAACCTTTTAAAAAAACTAATTTTTATCTAATTCTTAAAAATTTTTAGAATCCGAACAGAGATCAGAAAATGAGTTTTATTTTTCACAATTTTATTCGATTTAATATTTACAATTGTTTATTGTACTCAAATAATAATTATCAAACATTTCATAGGTGAAAAGCCTTATTAAAAGCAACAAAAAAAAGCTCAAAAATTCTATTGAAGAAAATGAAAGAAAACGGCTTAAGCTCAGAGAAAATTCTAAGAAAATTTCTTATTTATTCATAATCTGAGCAAAGACAAAAATTGCCAGTTTTATTAGATAAGATAGAGAATTTTGTAGAAAACGAATAATTTAATTGGTTTTTCACACATAAACAAATTTTAATTTTGTTTTTTGTGGAATTGAAAAACCGGTTAAATCCCAGGCTTATGCCTGGGTTGAAAATATTTCTTAATTTTGTTTAAACAATTTTGATTGAGTAATTCTAGGTCTGATACCCCAAATAGGTTTTGGTTAACCAATTCGTGTGTTTTTATTTAATTTAAATGTGTTATTTAATTTTATTTATTTTAGAGAAATAATTGAAATTTACCTCTTTTACAGACGAAAATAGTTCAAACATTTTGTATATATAAAATTGAGTTAAATCTGAATCCAATATTGGAGATGCAAAATATGGCTAGATGAAGATATTAACGCGTGCTTTGTGGTGAATTTTTTCTAAAAACTGATTTGTTTTGAATCAAATAACTTTCTCGGTTCGTCTTTAGCCTTAGCTTTCCTTTGGGTTATAGTAAGAACTAAATTGGTATCTGGGCTCGACCTGGGTTCAGATTTGATTTGAACAAATAATATTTTGACTAAAATATGTTTTTAAACAAAATCCGTAATGCTTGCGCAGGTCTAATCGTCAATGGATTTGTGAATGTGAACATTTCGACGATCGAGCGGCGCTTCGGCCTGCGTTCTCGCCAGACGGGCCTGGTGGCCAGCGGCTACGATCTGGCCTCCTTTGTGTGCCTGGTGCCCGTGACGTACTACGGCGGCAGGCGGGGCGCGTCGAAGCCGTGCTTCATTGCCATTGGGCTGCTGCTGATGGGGCTGGGCTCGTTGATCTTTGCGCTGCCGCACTTTCTGGTCGGCAGCTATCGGGCGACCATAGCCGAGGCGAACGTCTGCGAACGGGCCAACCAGACGACGGTGCGTCCACGGAAAGTTTGTCTCAGTTTCGCAACTGGCACTAAATGCATCATTCCCTTTTGCAGCAGAGCTGCGAGTCGCTGGAGCTGGAGCAGGAGCAGGAGCTGGAGCTGGGCGAGAGTCTAACTTGGACGGTCTGGCTGTTCTTTGCGGCGCAACTTTTGCATGGCGCCGGCGCCTCGCCGCTCTTCACGCTGGGCGTCACCTATCTGGATGAGAACGTATCCACAAAGATGTCATCTGTTTACTTGGGTAAGTTCGACTGTCTCATTGATAAGGCATTGGGGCCAAACTTTTGTCTGCCTGCCCTGCCAAGCTAAGCAAACGCCACTCTGCTTGCGGGCATATCAAAGGATCTATTACAGACACACACATGCATATTTATTTTTATTTGCCGGGCTACAAAGCGAACCAAATACTATTTACCAAGTGCACCCCCATCCCCATATCCAAAACCAGGCGCAGCTGCGTCTTGTTTCCAACCCCGCACCGCCCCGCCTTGCCGCGCCCCCGTCTGTTGACCCAATTTTAAAGCTGACTCAGGACCTGATGCCAGGACTCATGTCAAACCGGGCTAAGCACGAGGACAGCAGCGAAATTTATTGCCTCCTAGTTGAGTTTATCGTGCAGCCCCATCCACGACGGGCCCGGAATTATCAGACCCGTCCAGCTACGTCGTCTGCCGCTTTGAAACAATTGAAATTCGTTTTTGGGGATTTTGTCTACTTTTTGTTTTTTGCTTTATTTATTTGCTGCTCGCAGCCAAAAGCGTATAATGTGTGCAAACACATTCGCACAAGTTATTAAATTCGCAGTTGCCCCCGCCGTGCCCCACAATCATGCCGCCTGCCACATGCCACTTGCCACTTGCCACTTGCCACTTTGACTTCGTCCTTTGCGCATTGTCATGCAAATTAAGATGCAGCCAAATGATAAAACACGCATCGACTTATTGGGCAAAGACAGGCAACAAATTTTGTGGCAAGAGGCAGGCTCCCAACTCCCAAGGAAGGCTCAAGGCAGCCTTTTGTGTTGCAGTCTGACGAAATTTACTCAAATTCAGCTCCAAGTATTTCATTTAATTTAGAAATTCAAATCGATCAATTATTCCAAATTAGCTTTCAGTCTAATATACCACATAATTAATATTCTCAAATTTGACCCTTGTGCAGGGTTTCATGATCTTGTCTATATTCCCGATCAGCATGAATAGCCGACTTTATATAGCCATTCGTCTGTCCATCTGTCCATCTGTCCATCTCTTTTTTCTCTTAGTCTTAAAGTTTTCGTCTTCAAAACTTTGCATAGATATGGCCGGAACGGTCAACTATGCCATATAGCTGCCATCTGAACGATCGGTCGGAAGAATTAAGTTCTTACATGGAAAACTTTTTTTGCTTATCAAGACAAGCATTTATAAGTTTTACGTTGCTCCGTTCCCATCAACATCTGGCGACTATATAGTATAGCTGGCATAGGAACGATCGGTCGAAAAGTAGGTTCTTATATTTATCAAGGTATTTTTACCAGGTTTTACTATGCTTCTCATATATTTCAAAATCTCATCAACATCGGGCGACTATATAGTATAGCTGGCATAGGAACGATCGGTCGAAAAGTAGGTTCTTGTATGGAAAACTTTTCTGTTTATCAAGCTATCTTGACTAAATTTCAATCTGCTTCTCATATATGTATGTTATATCTAAAATCTCATCAATATCTGATCACTATATCATATGCCATAGGATCGATCGATAGCAAAGTAGTTTCTTTATATGGCCAAATATTCTATTTACCAGGATATTTTCATCAAACTCAGCATTTGCAGGCTTCACTATTCTCACATATCTCTGCAAAAGGTAAATGTTATATTATTTTACTATTTTTTATTATAACTCCTACTAGAGATATTTGACTTTGCCTGTGCCGCTCGAAACTATTTCGAATTATCGATAATTCGTAACTCTTTCTCGCAATCGATAAGAATCGATTTTCATATTAGGTTTTCAGAGCATACCTATATCTAAGCTCACAGATACAGAATATTTTATTTTCATATAACATATATCGGCATATACATATGTATATCTATTCGTATACATATATCGTCATCAGCCGGATCGGCGGTTGCTATATGATAATGCTATCAGAGGAATAATTGCTTGAAATTGAAACTCTCTTCAACTCTTTTCATTTTCAACAGCGGAATACTATATTAATATAATGCTTTATAGGTATTAAAGGTATAGAATGTGTAGAATGAGAAGAATGACTGAGAAGAATGACTAAGAAGAATGACTGAGAAGAATGATTGGGAGATGGAATATCTTTCTTTTTCTACAAAATATCCTGCCACTAATCAACTGTCGAAGGACAACACCAAGATGTCCTTCGGTTGGTTAATGATTAAGAAGAAGACTCTGGCTGGATGGCAAACGAACATCTGCAATAAAAGTAATTGCTTCATGAACTGTTTCAATACGATCCTGGCTATTGTTATACTGCGGAGACCAGATGCAAGAGCAGTATTCAATCTTATACAAACACATTTTGTAAATCAGTTATTCCAATTATATTGTGCAACATATTATTATTTTTTTAAATGAAATTTGTTCAATTGGTAATCGAGTTGTTGTTTAATATTGACAGGTATTTACTATACGATGGCCATAATTGGACCGGCCGTGGGCTACGTGCTGGGCGGTCAATTGCTGCTCATTTATACGGATTTCGTTGCCGTGGACGCGGCCGAGTAAGTGTTCTAGAGAGCTCGGCTAGCGCTTAAGTATCTGATAAGTCCGTGTTGATTGTTATTAATCGCGGGCTGCAAATGGCTTTAATGGCGCTCCACGGCTTTTATTTGCTGTTGCCCGGGCAACGGGGCAAATGCCACAAGCAGCAGGCACGCCGGCAGCCCGGGCCGGAGCCGGAGCCGGAGCGTAAGCATCTCCGGAGACTAATAAAACAACATTTCGTGCTGACAACGAGCAAATAAGGTGCGAACGAGAGCGTGGGGCATTCGTTTGATTCACGGACGGAGCAAAGCCCGCCGGATTGGCTGCATTGCATTCCGGCTAAGCCACACGGCTTATTGTCAAGGTGATATGCCATAAGTCATACGGAACTTGGGAGCTGCCGACCCGTGAATCTCGTCGCGCTACTAAATTATGTGAGAACACGACAACAACAAAGAAGGAACAGGGAATAAAATGGTTGTTTATGCCTGCCACAAAGGGAGTTTCGCACCTTTACCTGGCTGATAAATGTAAATTAACGACATTCAGATTTATTTGAATATCTGGAATATAGATAACAGCTTTGCGTTGGGCTATAAAAGATTTTCAGCTTAAGTCACATTTAATTCTCAGCTCTGATTCAATGTGGAACTTGTTGAAAATATTGCCAATTTATTTGCATGAACTGAACCGATTAGAACCAGCACTTTCTATCTGTTTAAGCTTAACTCCGACAAATATACTTTGATTTAAATTGAGAAACCTGTATTTAAGCCAAGATAATATAGACAAGAACCATAGGCATTTTTTTGAGCTTGCAGCCCTGGCGAATAACAAAGGGAAGGGTCAAAGGGAAATGAATAAACTTGTTCCCAAATGGATCAGAGCATATTTTGAGATCAGAAAACATAATTAAACTTAAAGTTGAAGCAACTGAGAAGCTCCAAGGCTTCTCAACATGGCAGAGAAGTGACGATTTTGGGAGGAATATTAGAACCAAGCTGGACAGAAAAGTAATTCTTTCAAAAGAACACATAGAAATTCCCAACCGGGCGAGATACAACATCTGATATAGAAAGGTTGATGGAAATATTAAAGATAATCGGTTAAAAAACATCAAGTTGAACGACTTAAAACGCATGAAAATGTGAAAAAATTACCCAATTTTATTCTGGGGATTTTCTACCATTCGAATTGTTTAAAAATTACTCTTAAAAGTTTAAAACAATTTCCTAATCTATTTCCAATTTTAGCTAACATTTCCCAACTATTAGCAAGTTTTACATTAAGATTAAATTAATTAAGACAGTTTTTTTTGAAGGCAATTTAATTTGTTTTCGCACTTTTTCCAGCCGCATTTCAAAATGGGATTTCAAAGATTTGTAAATTCAATTAATTCAATTAATTTTGACAGTTAAATAATAATAAATAATTTATATAAAAGTAAAATATATTTTGATTATTGGAATATAATAATTAGTACAATATAATTATTACAATCATATGAATAAATAATATAAAAATTATTACAAAATAAATAAATAAATAAGAAAAATATCTAAAATATTAAAATTAAAAGACAAATTGTAAGAAAAAGAAAACAATTGAAAAATTTTGCAATTTAAAATTGAATTGAATTTTAAAATTTTAAAAAGTTTAAATTGAATTTTTTTCTTTTTCTATTGCCACAGCCTGAGCCTGACGAGCGACAGCAAAGTGTGGATCGGCGCCTGGTGGATTGGCTTTGTGTTCGCCGCCTTGGTGTGTGTTCTCATAGCCATACCGATCTTTGGCTATCCGAAATCCCTGCCTGGCGCTGAGCAGCTGCAGCTGGCCAAGGTCTCGGAGGCGCACACCCAAAAGGCGACCGAGCCAGAGTCGGAGGCCGTGGCAAGTAAATCGGAGCCGGGCCGGCGTCTCGGCGAGCTGCCGCACGCCATTCTCAGCCTGTTCCGGAATCCCACGTTCTTCTTTCTCAACCTGGCTGGCGCGACGGAGGGCCTGGTGATAGCGGGCTTTGCCGCCTTTCTGCCCAAGCAAATCGAGAATCAGTTCGGCATCTCGCCCGTGATCTCGGCCCTGGTGATGGGCCTCATCACGGTGCCCGCCGGGGGCGGCGGCACCTTTCTGGGCGGCTACCTGGTGAAGAAGTGGCAGCTGACCTGCGGCGGCATCATCAAAATGTGCCTGTTGGCCACGCTGGTGGCCACCTTCTTCACCAGCTGCTTTCTGGTCACGTGTCCCAATGCGCAGTTCGCAGGCGTCACCACAGCCTACGAGCAGGGGCAGGCGGGCGCCCTCACGCTGGAGGCGCCCTGCAATGCCAACTGCGGCTGCAGTCGCAGCAACTATGATCCTATTTGCGGCGCCGATGGCGTCATGTACTACAGTCCCTGCTTTGCGGGCTGCGGCCACGAGCAGCAGCTGGACACCTTTGAAGAACTACAGCAACTGCAGCTGCATTGGGCGCTGGGAGGCCGAGCAGCTGCTGCCCGAGGCGACGAATGTCGTGTGCGAGTCCAAGTGCCAGAATCTGCCCTACTTCGTGGCGCTCTGCTTCGTCCTCATGCTCTTCACCTTTCTAGCCACAATGCCCGCGCTGTCCGCCACGCTCAGGTAAGCTGTTGCTGCTGCTCCTGTTGCTCCTCCTGGTTAATCCTTAGCTTGTATATCCATTCCAGATGCGTGCAGGATGAGCAGCGTTCCTTTGCCTTGGGCCTGCAGTGGATCAAGGTGCGCTTGCTGGGCACCATACCCGCACCCCTAATCTTTGGCGCTCTGATTGACGAATCCTGCGTGCTCTGGCACGAATCCTGCGATGCGCCTGCAGGCGGCGCGTGCCTGGTCTACGATAATTTCTACATAAGTCGGTTAGTTTTGACCCAATCGCATTCGATTGATATTCCTTTTAATCTGTTCTGCTTGCAGCTACATGTGGCTGCTGGCCCTCATTGGCAAACTCTGCTCCGTATTGTTCTTTCTGGGCGCCTGGTGGTTCTATGTGCCGCCCAGCGAACCTGTGAATGCCAAAAAAGATTCCGAAATTTAAGCCCAACAATAAGAAACGGACTCAGGAACTGAAGTAAATTAGCTGTCGCCACTGCCACTTCTCGATTCTACGAGAATTTGAATGCCCATTAATCTATTTAAAAAACATTTGTATTTAACACGCTTTCAATTCATCAAATTAACCTTTTTTACAGCCGTTTAAATTGTCTACCAATAGTCAGAACTGGTCTCATTAATATTCGTAAGCTGTCTACTTTAACCGATAAGTATAACATAAGTAATAACTGTATAACACACGTCTTTTAGCCATATAAATTATTATAAAATAAATTTCGTAACATATTTAAGTAAGCTCTAAGATTTCAAATCCGCTAACTTTTGCGCGCCCAATGTACATTAACAGCGTGCTGTTAATGTAAACCGTGTACGCCAATTTGCGTTACGTGAAGTTAGCTGCACATGGTGGCCTGCGTCGTCTGAGGGCTGCCACCTGGTCATGTTTTGATAAGCGATTCGGCTGGCAGCACTGAGCTCATTGTTTTTTAATTTGTTGTTGGATTTCATACGGTACGGTTGTGCTTCGCGCTGTTTTAACTGCTGATAAATATGCCAACTTGTCGCATTTATTCCGTTTAAAAACAAAACATACGCGTAATGCCAAGAAACAAACAAAAGTCACAGCAACTCAGCTGTTTAGACAAAATACAAAGTGTTATTTATAAAATTAACAAAAAGTAAATGAAATTGAATTGATTTTATGCACTGCGTGCGGTCCGTGCATTGCGTGTGTTTGGCTGTGTGTGCGTGCGTGTGTGTGTGGGTGCGTGTGCATTTGTATTTGTGTGTCAGAGTTTGACGGTGTGTGATAAAAGCAAACAAAAATCATGTGCAATTAAAGGGTCAATCACCCAACAACAAAACAATAACAATAATTAATAACAATAATAATCGCAGCAGCAACAATAATAATTAATATAAATTCACAGTCAGGAGAAGAAGAGGTAAATTGCACGGCTAACGAAATCCAATTTGGTTTAAAAGTCGCCCCCCCCCCACACACACACACACACACACACACACGGACAAAGTGATGCAACTGCAGCCAAACAAAATACTTATGTGTGCGTGTGTGTGCACATTGAGAAAGCAAACGTAAAAGAGAGCTGCAAAACAATAACAAAAACAAAGTACTTTGCATATTGTACAATAAATGCAGCAACATCAGCACAAAAAATTATATGATAAATATATCAATGCCACAACTTACAACCAAAGCGTCAATGTGTGCGTGCGCCTCCATAGACACACACACACACACACTCACACATGTGCGCGCACACCTATAGACGTGGCTCTTCTTCTTTTTGGCTTCTTCTGCCTTGTCTGGCCAGCAAGGCGTCCCAGTCATATGTTGCTCCCCTTGCAGCCCCCGCCTGCGCAGCAGCCCCCCTTCTGCAAGACTTGTTTTTGCCCTACAGCTGTGCATTACATGCATACATACATGCATGGCTAATAGGTACATATACATATATGATTATAGGTATGTGTGTGTGTGTGTGTATGTATGTATGTTTACAGGCGCACTTGTTACAGTTCAATTTCGGTTTTCTCCGACAGCTCCCCCACAACGCAAAAGGTTTTTCTTTGTTTCCACTGTCGCATGCCTTTTCTTGTTGTTTTTCCTCCAACACCCTGTATAATTTGTGTAACAGGGGGGGGAGTATTAGAGCTGTTCGTTCGTTCGTTCTTCGATATTGGACGCTTTTAATATATTATTATTCAATAACTAATTGAGGCATATAAAATATTAATTTAATAAATAAATGAAAATAAATAACAAATTCATGAGTGGATAAACAATAATCTATTTATTTTGAAACTTCACCAAACAATTAATTTTAGGCTGATTTCAGATCAAAAACTTGAATATTTTAACTAAGCTTAACTTTCTAAAGAAATCTCGATATCGAAATATTCTATTAAGATAATTCTTAGAAAAATCTTTTTTGAAGAATTCTCACAAAAAGTGCTTGAAAAGTTAATAATATTTAATAATATTTAATAATTTTTCCACTTGTGACAAGTAAAAAGTTCTTCATATAAATAATTCTTTGTAAATGTCGTAGAACAAAAGTGCAGGGTATCTTTCAGTCGCGCATTCTAATTGGATGTCATTTTCTAGTTGCGAATTGAATTGTTTTTGCATAAACGTTTCTCGCTAGACCAAATTTATAAGTTAGTACACGTTTAGTACTTTTGGCCATGGCCGAATCAATTGCATATATACATACACGTGTTGTTTATATGTATATTTACCTGTATATGTATATGTATTTGTACACACACACACACACACATGCCTGCATGCATACTTTGAAGCATGTGCTAAAAATGCCTCATAATAGCAAAAATTCGCATATCTGAAATCAAACTAACTTTAACTAATGGGCAAGTGTGGAAAATTTGTGCTTAGTTTTTTTTATTTATGTTTCTCAAATAGCATGAAAATATAATTCATGTTTGACGATAATTATGCAATTTACATTTAGATACATTAATTTGTGCTAATTTATTTTGAGCAGCAATTTTGTATGGCAGACTCTTAAAATAATATTTGGAAAATTCAGCGCATAAATTGTTATTTATGATAATAATTGGAAATTCATTTTTAAATGAAAACAATTAAATGTGCTCAATGGGAAACAAAAGATTTATTTGTCGCTTAAGTTTAAGCAACATTTTTCCATTTTGAGAACAGGTAAAGGTATTTATGTTAAATTTTGAAAGCCATTTTGTTGAGCACGACTTCCACTTTCACTCTTGGCTAACAGCCAAAAAATAAGTCCAAAAACGTTTTTCTGTTTTTTTTTTTTTTTTGTCACCTTTTCCATTTTAGGATAATTGTGATTCTTATAAGGAATTCAGGTGATTTCAAGTGGCTTTTAATATTCTCAAAATGTGTTCCGAATCGAAACAAAATGTTTTCACTTTTTAGCAGCAAAAATTCAAAAATATATCAAACTAAATAATTTAAAAAAAAAAATACATATAAAAGAGTTTATTGAGTTAAATATTTTTTTAATAGATTTTTTGTGGTACGTAACACATTTTTATTTTTCTCAAAAGCAAGTTGTACAACAATACTTCAAAGAAGTTCTTGTTTTGGGAAACTTTTAAGTAATTTTATAGCTCTTCAACCACTTTTTTTACTTCGACCACAATCGCTTGTCTTTTGCGAGGTATCTTGATTCCATATGTATTTACTTTTATGCCACTTTCGTTTCGTAACGAGTTCTTGAGTTTGGTCATGGCAAAAGTTAGCAGTTGGTTTTTTTTTTTTTTTTTGCTGAGCTAAGCTGTTGACAAACTGCAATCAGATCGGGCGACAAGAAGAAAACTGGTTTTGACACTCAGATACACTGACAGCCAGATACAGATACAGCTACAGATACAGATACAGATACAGGTACAGATACTTGTTCTTTAAGCAGTTGCTGAGTCATCAGTTGGTGGATTTATCCATGCTCGAGTATTAGATAAATTAACGAAATTATCGGCATGCGAAAGCGTGAGTAAAGTGTTCAATATTTGTAGAACAAATGTGTGCAAGTTTTTTTTTTAGTAATATTTGCTTTAATTAATTAAAATGGTGTTTTTTCAAAATTGTGCGTTAGTAAATATATTTTCCATATAAGAACATATTTATTAATTAAAAGACGAACTGCTTTAATGTTGCGCGGATTTTTTTGGAAAACTAAAATTTGAAGAAAGTTACTAAAATTTGAAAAAAAAAAATAAAAAAGAAAAAAAGTTAGAAAAGCTTTCTTTGGGCTGCAGTTAATTAAATGCTTTTGCATTTGCATTTTTGGATATATATATTTCTATATTTATTTATTCCATATTTCATATAAAAGCTCAATGTTCGTCTGATTTATGGCGGGATGTATAGATATACATATATATCGAATCAGTTCATCGTCCTGACCAAGTTCGTCGTGAGAGAGTATGAAAAATATGTCCAAATTAATTGAATATATATATGTTTTCCACCCCAATTAAATAGCTGTTTATTATTGCAGCAAAAAATCTTCTCAAATGCTAACTCTACAGATCTATAAATATATATACGTATATTATGATCAATTCTTTTATGATATGCTATAAAATCCAGCATAGCGAATGATTTCAAGAGCAATAAAAACATACAAAGTATGTTTTGATTTTTATAGTTAGTTTGCGAAATTCCTTCAGATTTTGTATATGCCCATATGTCTATGTACATATGTATGTAGGTACATAATGCCAATTAACATATGTTAACTCTTGCATAGCTATACGTGTGTGCATGTATGTATGTTTGTATGCGTGTTTACATTGAATTGTGGCCCAATATTCGTGCAGCTGTTCCCATTTCTTGCGGTTGGCTGCCTCTAGATGGCGCTCTCTTCCTCCCCAACACATGGCCGCCCACTCGGGCTGCTCTCGCTCTCTCTTGCTGCTTCCCTCTTGGTGTTCCAGTTCTCCACGTGTTTGGCTCTGCTCGAAATTAGCCGTCGCGGCAGCGGACCTGTTGGGCTCGCTTGCCAAAAAAAACAAAAAAAACGAGAAAGAAGGGCTATCTTCGGCATGCCGAAGATCTAATACCCTTGCAGACCCAACCTTTTAATGCCGAGAAAATGGTTAAGGCCGAGTTTGGTCAAGGTATATTGATAAACAAAAAATAGGCTTTTAATCAAAAACCGATGTAAATAAGATTTAGCAAATATGAAGGAAGCATAGTGAAATCTTTAAATGCCGTGTTTAATCGCAAAATCATGAAAAACAAAAAATTCTCCATACAAAAACTTAATAATATGATATAGTGGTCCGATCTTAATAGGATTTTGCATATATATGAGGAGCATAGTAAAACTAATAAATGCCGAGTTTGGTTAAGATATCTTGAAAAACAAAATGTTTTTTCATACAAAAACTTAATTTTCGATCGATCGTTCCTATGGCAGCTATATGATATAGTGGTCCGATCTTAATAGGATTTTGCATATATATGAGGAGCTTAGTAAAACTAATAAATGCCGAGTTTGGTCAAGATATCTTGACAAACAAAATGTTTTTTCATACAAAAACTTAATTTTCGACCGATCGTTCCTATGGCGGCTATATGACATAGTAGTCCGATCTTAATAGAATTTTGCATATATATGAGGAGCATAGTAAAACTAATAAATGTCGAGTTTGGTCAAGATATCTTGATAAACAAAAGGTTTTTTCATACAAAAACTTAATTTTCGACCGATCGTTCCTATGGCAGCTATATGATATAGTGGTCCGATCTTAATAGGATTTTGCATATATATGAGGAGCATAGTAAAACTAATAAATGCCGAGTTTGGTCAAGATATCTTGACAAACAAAATGTTTTTTCATACAAAAACTTAATTTTCGACCGATCGTTCCTATGGCAGCTATATGATATAGTGGTCCGATCTTAATAGGATTTTGCATATATATGAGGAGCTTAGTAAAACTAATAAATGCCGAGTTTGGTCAAGATATCTTGACAAACAAAATGTTTTTTCATACAAAAACTTAATTTTCGACCGATCGTTCCTATGGCAGCTATATGATATAGTGGTCCGCTCTTAATAGGATTTTGCATATATATGAGGAGCTTAGTAAAACCAATAAATGCCGAGTTTGGTCAAGATATCTTGACAAACAAAATGTTTTTTCATACAAAAACTTAATTTTCGACCGATCGTTCCTATGGCGGCTATATGATATAGTGGTCCGATCTTAATAGAATTTTGCATATATATGAGGAGCATAGTAAAACTAATAAATGTCGAGTTTGGTCAAGATATCTTGATAAACAAAGGTTTTTTCATACAAAAACTTAATTTTCGACCGATCGTTCCTATGGCAGCTATATGATATAGTGGTCCGATCCAGCTGGTTTTGACATATGTGCTGCGTGCAACAGAAATAGGGACTTCTGCAAAGTTTCATTAAGATAGCTTTAAAACTGAGGGACTAGTTCGCATAGAAACAGACAGACGGACAGACGGACAGACGGACAGACGGACATGGCTATATCGACTCGGCTGTTGATGCTGATCAAGAATATATATACTTTATGGGGTCGGAGATGTCTCCTTCTATGCGTTACACATTTCACGACAAAATTATAATACCCTCTGCAAGGGTATAAAAAGAATGAAAAAACTCTGCTCGCAACCGAAATGCAAAAATCAACATAATCAACACAAGTCGCAGATCTAACGGTGTTTGTGTATCTCATTGGTACCATTCAGAAAACTCAAAACCGGTTCCGTTTCGTTGGACGGTTCGTTTGCTCATTTGCTATCTCGCTCCTTCGTTCGCTCGAGTTGCTCGTTGAAGCACGTCTCTCTCACCCAAAGCGTGTGCGTGTTTCTATGTGTGTGTGTTTGCGTGTGCGTGCCATTTAGTATGCGGTTCATATTGGCATGATCTAAACGATTCTTTGATATATCTACGCCTTAAAATATTTTAAAGAAATGCAATAAATTAAAATCCACACATCTTTTCAGCAAATAAAAAATAAACAAAAAGTTTTACTCTTATGATTGCCAAATAGCAAAATATTTACGTTAGCTACAACAAAACATTTGTTTTTAAACAGAAAAATGCGCTGAAAATTGCAACAAACGAAAGAAAGAAAAAAACCACAAAGCATCTGAAAAATTAAGTGAAATCTAGTGCAGCTGTCAACAAACGTCCAAGGATATTCGACTATTTATAGCATAAATACACACATTAAATAATATGGCATAAACGGTGAGTGACAAAATAAACACAATTAAGCTTCCTAGTTATGCAAATACTTATATATGAATGTATGTATGTGAGTTTATCAAGAGTAATTTGATTGGGTTAAATGCGATATTTGTGGGATATTTGTGGGTTATTTGTGGGATATTTGTGGGATATTTGTGGGTTATTTGTGGAATACTTGTGAGATATTTGTGGAATATTTGTGGGATATTTGTGGGATAGTTATAGTGGGATATTTTTTGAAGCAGACTCAGTTACTTAATTATGTTGGCCTTAAAAATTAACGTAGTGATAATAAAGCGAAGTACATATCTAATTTTGGAAATAAATTTCTATAAATTGGTTGATAATTTGTCTAATAATGAAAAATGTAAATATGCAATTGGGTTTTCGATAAACGATTAGCTTTTTAAGTGTAAAGACATATACTTAACCTCAAATCATTCAATATATCACACAAAGCATTTGGCTTTCTTACTCTCTTGTTCTCTGAGCAAGTAAGCGAGTCTCGGACCCGAACAAAATCGAAGTACTAAAGAAAATCAAGGTACACCAACATTTTTTGTAGCTGTCCCATCTATATGTTGTATAGTTAGTGATCAAAAATACTAAAGGATTATTCGATTATTCGATACTAGCGTGTGAACATACCAAAGCAGAACTGAAGCAAGTTTTCACGTATTCTATATACATATATACTACACCAGAACCTACCTCAAATGGTCTCTAGATCTTATAAGCTCAGAGATATACCTTCATAAACCTTTGCTGAAAAATAGCGCTTATCGATTTCGAAAGCATTAGGTAAATTATCGATAATTTTAAATAAATTTCATTTGTGAGATTTACATCATATATAAGAACTGCCAAATTTGCAGTTTCGGATGTAGAATATGGAAGAATCTTATATTTTTGATACATTTATATAAGATTATATTTATATAAACCTTAGCTGAACATCTTTAATTATCGATTTCTGAACGTTTAGAATTATTTATCGATAAATTTGAACAAATTTCATTTGTGTATATTTATACCTTATACAAGCACTTCCAAACTTGCAGTCTCGGATTTTGAACATCTTATTGTCTTATATGGTTCATACATAAACACATCATTCTATTTAACTATACGATTTTGTTTTGCATCTGTTTCAGATGATACAGGTGTTGGTAAAAGTGTGCCACTTTATTTATAAATATGCATAACTTATAAATATGACTACAAATATTTGTGGACTTGGAACTGCTTTTTAAATAATCGTCAATTTATTGAACTTGGCTACGTTTTTTTTCTACTCAGCAGTCATAGAACTGCATTCAAGTGACATTTATAGCAACAGTTATTGTTGAAAGTTTGTTTATCTACAAAAATTAAGTACTTGAGCTAGTTTTTTCTATGTCAAAGTTTTGAACAACAAATTTCGCAAGCTGCGTCAACTTTCAAGACGAGCCATTCGGGAAATTGTGTCATTAGCATTTGAATAGTTTGATTACATTTTGGACATTATGTGATTTGTTGTCGTTTTGAAAAACGGTTCGCAATCGAAACGAAAAGAAAAATGCATTTGAAAAAAGTGTGACAACGAATATCAATCAAATTCAAAGTCACAAGAGCAACTATTGTTGAAAGCCAAAATGTAGGCATAGCATACAACAAATCATTCGACTGAACACGAAACACTCACATAACATTCACACACTCACACTCACGAATAACTTTACAAACTAGCAAAATGTTTGACGGAATTTTGCTGCTGCTGCCAAGAATCAAGGCATGGAAAATGTGTGGAAAATCGATTAAAACAACGTAATGGAAAAACTTGCTAGCTACCGACAAAAAAATATTTTGTTTGTCAGCCCACAGAATTTCCGCCGTCAGAACCTTCAATCAAAATGCTACTCGTACCTTCTTTTTTATATTTTCTATTTACACGTTTCACCAATTGTTTTTTCGCCAACTCTTAGATAAATTCTCAACATTATCCCCCGTTATCGTTGGGCTTTGTGTGCCTTTGCTTTCTGCCCAATTCCGGCCCAGACGCACCTTCGTCTTTCATTAAGGCCTATTACCTCAGCCTCAGCCCTCCACTACAATTAAGTTATATAAAATAGGTCTCGCTGTGTGTGTGTGTGTGTGTGTCTGTGTAAAATATTGTTGTAATCATCGAAAGAGTTTTTGCTATTGTCTAATTACCAGTAAAAGCGCACAATAAATTTTTGTAAATTGTGAAACATGCGCATTGGCCCAGTAGGAAATGTATTTATAATCTGATAAAAAACGGTTTTTTAACTCTCAATTATAAAAACAGTTTCAGTTTATGCAACACAATGCATGTAAAAGCTAAAAGCTCTGATTTCGGTTGTATAATTAGGAAAATTTCATACACAAATTGATAAACATACAATACAAAACATACATACTTATTAATTAAAGTAATGCATAATCTAATCTATAATTACGTAAATTTAACGTACTTTCGGCTACTTTATTAACGTTAGTGATAAATTTCCACCAGCGAGGGTGGAAAAAGGGTGAAAATTATTGTGAGTAAAGAAAAACTAACCCTTTTCAGCCCAAAAGCCACCTAAATTAGTGGAAAATGGGTGAAAAGCTGAGCAATGACATTTAAATATCTCAAAAATCATTGGAAACCGAACAAGGCCGCGCAACTAACAATTATATATAAGTGATATATTACCACTACCATGTGTGGAAAAAGGGTGAAAATAATTGAAAGAAAACAAATGGTCACGCAATATATCCGAATAATCCGCCGATATCACCTGAATATGGGTGAAAAGCTGGGCAATAAAGAAATATAGCTCAACTCTAATCAAAAACCGAACAAAGCCGCGCAATTACCAATTATCGCAGCATATGCGCTCTCCTAGACACCTAACATAATAAAGAAAAAAACTCGGTAAAAGCAAACTTTTTTCATAGCATTATTTAATTTAACGCTCTGCTTAACCAGAAAAAGCTAAAACAATATTGACGCCCCGAGCATAAACAAAAGTGTGTGGCACTTCATAGGAAGTAGGCGCAAAGCATTAAAAAACAATAACAAACTTTTTTGTTTTCAACACAAGCACTTTAAGTTGGCCATTCATTGGCTGCGTCCATTCGATGTGTTCTGGATCTGGCCCTCCTGTCTAAATTTTCCGTTTCAGTTGCCATTAAAAGCGCATAAAAATAACTAGGCGCGCACTTAAATTTTCAGTTTACAAACTGCTCACATTTTATATGGGGCTTTAATGTGGAAAAAAAACGGCCAACACTTAAAATATCCAAAACGTATAATCAAAATACCTAAAGTACACGAATTGAAATCAATTTTAAATGCTTGGGCTATGAGAAATGGGTTTTTGAAAATATACAAAACAAAAAAATTACATGGAAATAAAAAACAGTTTTCTTGTTTTCGCTTTTCATTCTCAGCGCTGGGAGAAAGCAGTTGAAGTTTGGCTAAGCAACAAAAAACAATGCGTGATTTTATTGCAACAAACAACACTTAATAAAACATATAGACCCCAGGGCTTGACTGTGAAATACCCTGCATGCGATCTAATGGTGTAGGGAATAAAACATATAATTATCAATAAAATAGTGCTTGACTGTGAAATACCCTGCATGCGATCTGATGGTGTAGGGAATAAAACATATAATTATCAATAAAATAGTGCTTGACTGTGAAATACCCTGCATGCGATCTAATGGTGTGGGGAATAACATAAATATACTTTTTAATAAATAAAGTAGATAGACTCTAAACTTGACTGTGAAATACCCTGCATACTATATAGTATAGTATATAGGATAGCATAATATATGGTATTGGGAATTGCATAAATACTTATTTATAGACAAAATATACCCTAATCTTGAGTGAAAATATCCTGCATGCGCTCTAATATCTGCATGTTCGCCACGTGTCTTGTGCAAATAAAAGCCCTGATGCACGTATATGCCCTGCTAAATTGTTGACTACAGGGTATAATTATACACCTCATTCGACACAACAAAAATAATAATAGTCATGTTTGTCTAAGTTCACGGAAACTACAACAACAATTTAACTTCTGTGCGTATCTCTGTTTGTGTATCTCTTTATCTGTATCTGTAACTGTATCTGTATCTGTATTTGTATCTTTGACTGTATCTGTGACTGTATCTGTGTGTCAACTGACAGGTTGAAACAGATTTAGGGCGCACCTATTCACCTATTTATTTAATTTTTTGTTATGGCACAACACGGCGCATACACATGGGTAACTCATGCATTTTACTTTGTCGCATGTTTGAATTTTACACATTTGTTTTTAGGTCATTTTTATGTGTGTGTTTTTTGTGTTTGTTGTTATTGTTGCAAATGCAATTCGTGTTGTGTTTATCTAAAAATGATTTGGAAAAAAATACAAACGATTTTTGCATGAGTCGCGCAATTAAAATGCATTTTCTAACCTTAGCGCTGTGTGCTTTTCATATATTTTTCCCACTTTCCGCAAGCCGGAAGCGGACAGATAAGTGCCAGATAGCGCTTAATTTAGAAAAACAAATTTATTCAAATGGTTAACTTCGTTGAAAACAGATATTCCTAAAGTCAGAGATATTCCTTATACATGAACAATTCCACATTTTTATTTGTTGTGGGCTTGAACCAGCGATTTCTTTTATAAACATAAACAGAAGAGTTTATTCTAGAACAAATTTATACAAATTTGTTGTAAGCAGATATTCATTATAAATACTTACGTGTTTCTTATATATTGAAAATTCCAGTGGGTTTGCACCAGCGATTTCTCTTATAAACATAAACAGAAATTTATTCAAATTTGTTGTAAGCAGATGTTCATTCTATATATTTACGTGTTTCTTATATATTGCAAATTCCAGTGGGTTTGAACCAGCATGTTCACTTATATACTAACATATAAAATTTATCGTGGAGATCAACGCTCAACTAGGAAAGGAAAGGGCTTTTAGCTATTCAGAACTAGTACGAGTAGTCGCTGGTTCAAACCCACTAGCAATTTCAATAATTCTTGTGTTGTAAATTTTCTGTAATATTTGGAAGAAGCAGTGCTAAAAATCGCACTAAAGAATTTATTGAAGAGACTTAAAGCTGAAGTCTACAAAAAAGATAGACATGGACATTGATATTCAAAAAGGTTTTACATATAAAGATATGCAAGGAGTGCAGGTGTAAATGAGAATTTGAGTTCCCGGATGTAAAAAACTTGTTTCATGATTTGAGCCTAAAGTTCATTAAAAAACAAAAATGATTAATTTATCATTGAGAAAATCTCGAATTTGGCATACACACAATTAACATTTATTTAAATAAGTAGCATAGAGCATTTGCGTATTCCTTTCTTTTCGAAAACTATGTAAATTCTTTGAGGCCTGAACACTTTTAAGTTATTTTTGCGCTTTGCTGTTCTGTTCGGATCATTGACTGCAGTCGGTGCGGATGCGTTTGTATCTTCTTAGATGTTGTTCTAGCTAATCCAATGAAGCGCGAGTATTTCAGTCCAAACACAAACAGCACGTAAATAGCCCGAGTTGAACAAACAAGCACTTGCCACAAAGAGCTTTTTGTGGCTGCGCCTGATGCCTAGATAATGCCGACTTGATGTTGCGGGCAGCACTTTTGCGGGTCTATCTTTATAATCAGCTCGCAATCTGTTTGTTTTCTTTAGTAAATACAATTCACATAACGATGAGCACTCGTAGGGCAATAAGATCAACGGCAGTAGCGCACGGCAGCTGCCATTCGAATACCCTGTAAGTAGGAAGTTAAAGCAGTATGCATGACTAGCAGACTTTTCAAACTTTATTCCTGCAACTAAAGTCTTACAACCTGTGTGATGGCAATGAATGATGAATCTATGTTTATTCTTCTTTTAATTACTGTTCTTTTTCTTAAAAACTTACTGTTAGCTGACAAAATAAGTCAAAGGAATATTTAACTTTTATTTAGTTACGGCAAAGTTACATTAACTAAAATACAAGACTTTTATAAAAAGTTTGCCTAATTAATTAAACTTTTCCTTCTTCATGTCAAATTCAATTGACTCTAGCTCTTGTTAACTTTGACAAGCGCATTCAAAACTATTTTTTGAAGTTCTTAAGATGATTAAACTACATGTGGAAATAATTGTTAAATTTAACAAGAGGTTCATTCGAGATTTCTCAATGAGAAGACGTCCACTTGGTCTCATGCCTCAAATCATTCACAGACTCCCATACTCTAGTTAGCAGCAGGTTAAGTTGCTGTTGTTTTAGCTGTTTCTCTTCTTCTTGCGGCTTAATGGTAAATTTATTTATAATCTCAATGCGGTCCGTGTCGTCGTGTCGTGTGTTGTCAGCCTCCTACGAGATTTTTCGTCTGTTGCTGTGCCACGTTCTCACTACAGCTATTTGCCAGTCTGTGTGCTAATGTGTGTGCGTGTGTGTGTGTTTAAGCTAAAAGTTATTTTTGTATTGATATCCCGCTGGCTACAGCCACACACACACACACAACACACACGACACGTGCCTTAAAATACTCACACACACGCACGCACACACACACATTTGTGTCAACGCGTTGTCGTTGTTTCTGCTGCTCTTTCTACTCGTTTAATATTTTGTGCTAATCTAATTATGTATTGTGCATATTTTATAAACAATGAGGACAATGGGAAAATAATCACGTTTGTTTACACATATCAAAATAATTGACGCACATTTTGCTGATGTTTGCCCAGCTGCCGATTGTAAAACTTAATTTGCCAAGCTTGAGATTAAAACAAAATTAAAGTGCCGCAAACAATGCATATAATTCACAACTTGTTTGGGTTTTTTTTTCTTTCGCCATAAAGAAAAACTCATTTGTGACGTCAAAGTGCATGTGTGGCGCAAATAGTCGTGGACCTTGATATCAATAGACATGTTACGATTATGTCTGTTTGTGTTGGCGTTGGCGTTGGGGTTGGGGGAGGCGAATGTGCGCAATCGGGTTATGACTTCGCCGTCTTATAAAGAAATGCTCGGCATGATTTGCAGTTTGACGTCACAATTTATGAGCGCTGTTTACCTGTCTGAGAATCAATCACATAATTCGATCGAGCTATTTGCGTAGGCGCTGCATATGTTAACCTCTAAAACAAGTATCCCGAAAGTATGCAATGGCAAACATGTTCTTAAATCCGGCTGTTAATGCATTTGCATCTTCTAGTAAAATGAATACAGGCTGCGGCTTGGAAATCATCCAAATCGTCTGGCTAGGCGCCTTCTTAAGAGACGTAGAATTGGAGGCGAGCGAGTGCAGAGCAGATTGCGGAGGTCTCATCCAATCGATCTCTCAGATTTTCTACTTTAACAGTAGAATTACAGAACAGTAGACTTAACAGTAGAATAAGTAGTTCTGTTAATATTCTTATTAGTTTAATAAAAGTTGTTACCATAATAACAGTAAAATTGAAACAAAGCAATCAAAATATTAAAAATCTAATAAAATGCATTCGCTTGACTTTTGCAAATGATGCGACGAATAAAAGCGTTCTTTCAGCTAACAGCACACATAATAAAATGTTAGTAAATGCGCGCCACTCGCTGTTGTTTTTTAACCTTGAAGTGAGATAATGAGCGAAAATGCTTACTGCTGAGCTTTATATATTTTATAACATTTACTTAATTCGCCAATTGTGATAGTTGGACAACTTACAAGTCTTTTTTTTTTGTAAACTTTTCAATTTATTCGATCTTAATTCTGTTCTAGAAAGGAGATCTATTGTGATATACCTGTAAAAATGTTGTTAAAAATTGCTTAACATTACAATGTTAACAAATAGCTGATATTCATCTAGAATATTAAGTTTGCATGAATAACACTTCAGGTTCTTTGTGAATTGAAATGAATCGAAATAAACAGAAATTCTTCATCTTCTTGTGATGGACCTGTAGAAACCACAGCCAAAGCAAAATAACAACTATTTGCCATGCAAAATGTGCCGCAAATTTTTAGTTTTAAAATTCATGCTATGTACATCTATTTATATGTTTATGTTCATATGTCACGTCCTTTGTGGGTTATTCCACAGTCTGCGTATCTGACTATCAGCAGAGCTGATGCGGATCACGCACTCAGATCCCAGTTTTCTGTCTGGTTCTTCGGTCTTTGTCTCTGCGGGCGTACATTGAACCTGAACCCCAACTGAACTGAAGTCTGATGCGACGGGCTGATGAAGCTGATGTAATTAAACACAAAATGTGATAATCGGAGACTGTACAAATATAAGAATTTCTAAGCTCGCAGGCAAGTAAGTGCACACAGTTAGTTCCGTATGTTTTTTCCACTTCTTTTTTTGCTGTCAACATTGACTCTGAGATTGTTTTGTGTGTTTGTCTCTGTCTGTATGTGTGTGCTGACTTTTGGCTAAAATGGTAAAGGTCATTAATGCGCAAAAAGTTTTCAAAGCCACTTCTCAGAGCGCCAAATAAAGAAACTTGTTTGAGCAACAGACTCGTAAATTGTCCAGCAGGTTGGCGCTTTCAATGGGCCATGTGTCATGCTTTGAAGTGACTTTCGTATACCCTTAAAAAGGGTATGGAAATGTTGTAATAAAATATGTAACGTACTATTAAAGGAGACTTATCCGATCCCATAAAGCATATAGATTCTTGATCAGTATCAACAGCCAATTCGAAATAGACATGTTTGTCCTTAAAGCTATCGCAATATCGTCTGTCTATCTGGGAATATATATGTATATATATCGGATCGGATCTCTATATCATATAACTGCCATAGATTGGCATTCTATCATTTAAAAATTAGGTTTCTCTATATACAACTTGTTTGAATTACAAGATATCTTGATATCTTATCTTATCAACATCGGACTTCATATATAATATACATATATGTATATCTAATGGAAGAATCGATTTAAAAATGACTTTTTGTATGAACAACTTGAGATTTGAATCCAATTCAACAATTAAGAGCTTCGCAATTCTCTTGATATATCTGCCTAGCTGTAAGTCATATTCTCTGCAAGGGTATTCAATCTTCGGCGTATCAAAGTAAACAGTTTTCCCTTTTTTTTCGTGTTTTTATTTCAATCTGTAATTCACTTTTTATTCTCTGTACTGTTTAATTGCCCGTCCGCTTCATTCATTTAGTGTGCCGACATTTTTAGAATCCTAATGGATATTTTGAGGCAATCATCAAAAGTGTTCATCGACTGTGCGTACGGAAAGTGAATACAATAATTGCACTCACAAAACGAATTTTGATTCAAAATGCATTCATTGTTCCTTGCACATAACTCTAAATGGGCATGCATCGGGCTCGCAGTTCTATACACTATGTATCATATGTATTCATACAATATATAAGATTGTTCATACAGGAAGTGAATTTGCAAAACTTGTTTTTTCCGCCGTTGACTCGTTGGCTTGTTTCAGTAGTAAAGCATTAAAAGCTACAAGCTACAAACTTTCACAAAGCTTTAAATTCGCGCTTCTTCGCTGTCATATTATAACTTATCTGCATGTTAAATATGACAAGTGTGTATAAAGTTTTGTCAGGCGATTCTTAAGTTTAAACCAGATTAAGTTTCAATTAGTACTTTGCTGTTTATGGCTAGAAATTTCATCTTTTATAGTCTGACTCATTGTGCATTCCCTAAAACCAATTAACTGCAGTTTCTTTTCTTCATTAATGCGAACAAAGGAACCAATGCATTGCGGTTAGTTGCACTCCTGTGACGCATCTAACAAATATGTCTAAATTTACACATAGTATAAAAAGGGTACATGAACATTATTACACTTGAGTCATACCTTCAAGGCAATAAACCAACTGCTATCCTTCTTATGTGACAGACTTACACATTTATGTCATAAAAGAGCTATAAAATAATAACGTCTAGACTAACAATCAAAAAAGTTCATGAGTCAGTGGTTAAAAGCGCAGAACCATAACCAGAATAGTTCTCAAACACTTTTAAAAAAGAAAATTTCGCCATGAAATAACATTAACGCACAATAAATGTGTATTAGCCTAGTCAAAAAGGTGTCAAAAAGATAAATGAACCAAGCTTTCTAGTCACTGGTTCGTTCTTTGGAACCAAAACCAAATGCAAGATAAGTTTGGAATCGAAAATTGCATGCAAATTAACTTTCGGTTCAATGAACCGAACTATATTTTAGTAACTGGTTCATAACGCCGAACTAGCAAAAGTGATTCCTTGCTGTATCCGCCTTCTACTTAGGTACACACGAATAAAATAGATTTCAAACTAGATCAGTTGAAACCCAAACAAATGCTCAAATAGACATATACAAATATTCCCTTTTCTCGGAACTCATAGATTGGATGAGTGCGCACTTTGAGATACAATTTGTTCATTTATGCGATACATCTCAGCTGATAAAAATGCGAGCAAATGATACATGATAATTGCTGGCACTCGAATATTCCATTTGCCAATTGATAAGAGCTGCGGAGCTGTGCTGATAATTATGCACATTGGAGACAGCAGCTGTTTTCAAGTCTTTGAAAATTGTTTCTTTGTTGCCGTCTGGCCAAAGTCTTCTTCATTTTCCACTGCCGTTGATGTATATATATATATATATATACTTTGTTTTAGAGGCACATTTGCGCAAATAGAAAAACTGTTGCCCATAGAAGCAGCCGTGGAAGCAATTACGAAAATATATTGTATAAACAAGCTGATAAGACTGCGGACATTTTGAAAACTAAACAATTAGAATTATGGCAACGCATCGTGCCCAACTTTACAGATACACTTACACACACACACACACACACACCAAGTACCTATACCCAACGGAGACATATACGACTACGAAATCTACTCTACTTTACTTTACTTTACTCATGTAATGCTGCATGACCTCGACCGTTTTTATTTGACATTGATGATTTGATAATCTCTGTGCGTACGTTTTCTTTTTTTTTCATTATTTCATTTTAATTTTTCCCTTCCTAAGCTTTAAGTAAAACCTCAAACGTCGGCGAGACCGGAAAGTCTATTGTGCGCGTAAACTTCATGTTCAAGCTCTACCTAAAAAACGCGCACATTTATCGCAAACTTTGTACACAATTATGTTGGGTAATTTGTAATTTACTGCCCGAGTTTATGTGCAAACATCCACAAAGTGGCATGATCTTATACCCTAACGGCAGGTGCAATGATTTTGTCAAGTGACATGCCTTTTGCAAGAAGTACTGAGAGGTAGATAGATGGATAGATGGATAGATAGAAAGATAGATAGAATGATAGATAGAAAGATAGATAAATAGATAGAAAGATAGATCGATGGATAAATAGATGGATAGATAGATGGATAGATAGATAGATAGATAGATAGATAGATAGATAGATAGATAGATAAATAGATAGATAGTTAGATAGTTAGATAGATAGATAGTTAGATAGATAGCTAGAATGATAGATAGAAAGATAGATAGATAGATAGATAGATAGATAGATGGATAGATGCATAGATAGATAGATAGATAGATAGATAGATAGATAGATAGATAGTTAGATAGATAGCTAGAATGATAAATAGAAAGATAGATAGATAGATACATATGTAGATAGATAGATAGATAGATAGATAGATAGATAGATAGACAGATAGACAGATAGACAGATAGACAGATAGACAGATAGATAGTTAGATAGATAGATATATAGTTAGATAGATAGATAGATAGATAAATAGATAGATAGATAGATAGATAGATAGATAGATAGATAGATAGATAGATGGATAGATGCATAGATAGATAGATAGATAGATAGATAAATAGATAGATAGTTAGATAGATAGATAGTTAGATAGATAGCTAGAATGATAGATAGAAAGATAGATAGATAGATAGATAGATAGATAGATGGATAGATGCATAGATAGATAGATAGATAGATAGATAGATAGATAGATAGATAGATAGATAGATAGATAGATAGACAGATAGACAGATAGACAGATAGACAGATAGACAGATAGAAAGATAGACAGATAGACAGATAGATAGTTAGATAGATAGATAGATAGATATATAGTTAGATAGATAGATAGATAGATAGATAGATAGATAGATAGATAGATAGATAGATAGATAGATAGACTCAGAAACATAATCAATAATCAATCAAATATTTAATATGTAATATTAATTTTAATATATGTATTTAGATCATTTCTTTTTAGTAGAATTTAATTTCTTCTTCAATTTGCTTCACACATGGATAATATTTTGTCTCGCCTTCGATCACCTTATTAAAAAAGTACAACATTAACCACTTTAATAAGTATTATTCGACAAATAGCTCATTTTTACAAATAATTGAATTAAAAATAAAAATAGTAGCTAAAACAGATTTGACACATAGTACGTATTAATGCATATTGCATAGCGATAAGGAATTCTTAATATTAAATAAGCGCTCGGGCAGCATATTTGAACGATAAGAATTTTTGTTAGATTATAAAGTAGCTTGACTTTGTGACCCAGATTTCGGTAATCAAATAATAAATACATTGAGCGAATTTTGTGACGATTTATAATGGAATGCTAAATGCGTAATTCAAATGTGAAGACTTTATATATATATATATATTTAAAATGATTCGCCAAATAAATCGTGATAATTTAGAAGCTGAAAGCTACGTTTAAACTGGTTCGCCATTTAATTGAAATTGAACTCGTTCAAGCTCAGCTGTGAACTGGTTCATAAATAAAACATTTTTCTCGATAAAAGTAATAATAAAGTAATATTTGTCCAGTGTAAAACTTGTGCAAATATCTGGAAATTTGACCACAAAGAAATATCATAATTTTGTTTTTCCCAAGAAAATTATCCAATGTCAAATTTCTTGCTGGGCAGCAATTAAATTTTGCCCAATTGTGTTTTTTGTTGCCAACTTTAAAGTAACTTTTCGTTTTTGAAGACAACTGCAAACTCGAGTTTCCTAATGCCAAAAGCGCCCCTCAGTGCTCCTATTTGCTGCAATTGAGACATTCGTGCATTTACTTCGAGCTGGGAAGGCTTTTTTTGTTTTAAATGTACGATGTGGATTGTGGTGTCTGAATGCGAGGGGCTTCCATATTGTTGACGTGCCTGGCCACCCACCCAAATGACTCGCAGAGCACAACGCCAACGGGTTGTTGTGAGTGTTAGATGGACTGTATCGGATTACAGGTCGGTTGAGTCAGTGTTTCGGCTCGTTTCGAGAGGGAGCAGAGGGAGCAACTAATCCTCTTAACCAGTTGCCAACATTTTTGTGCGCCTCACTCCACACTCCACACACCTCACTCGGGACTCGACACTCCACACACAATGCAATACGCAGCGTATACAATATGCAATTGCATAAATTATTATTATTGTTAATTGTGCAAAAAGTCACATGTCACTTTGAATGTGCCACACACAGCGAGCGAGCGAGCGCGCGCGTTCATTGGCTTTGACTCGGCCTTTGTTGTTGTAATTGTTGCTCAAGATCTGTGCCCATCTGCGTCTGGGTCTGCCTCTCGAATCATCTGGGCGGCACGCAAAGGTGCCACCTGAGTCACTCGCCTCGAGTTGAATGGACGGCAACTTGCGGCTTCTGCTCCATAGTTTTGATCTTGTTTGTCTTTGTTCTTCTGCTTGTGCATTCCCAAGCATTGGCCTCGATTATTAGCAACGGTATAGTTAGTTAGTCGGAGCACCGTTAATCACGAGCTTCAGTCGATCCAACATATTTTGCATATCGACAATAAGATATACCCCAATGGCAATTCCGTCTAATGAATTAGATCCAAGTGACCAGCATGTGGGTGTGTTTCTGCAACCGGTATTTCGAATTGTTCGTGTAAATGTATCTGTATCTGTAGGTATAAATGTATCTGTATCTGTAGGTATAAATGTATCTGTATCTGTTTTCGTGGCCATTGGTAATGGTTCATGCTTTGGCCAGCTTTGAAGGCCATGCGGTTCCACTTTGGTTGACAGTGCGTCATGCCTAACTGGATTATGTATGTCGCTTAAAAAGTTATGCAAAACTAAATGACAATACACATTGGAATACATTGCAAATTGAAAATTGGCAACAGCAATAATACTTAGTTGAAGTCGCCAGAATGACGTGCTCTTAATTAACAGCTGACCTATTGCAATTTGAATATGTTGGCGAATGTTGAAACACATTCAGAACAATGTAATCTTCTGTGGCAGAAGTATATTCTAATTATCCATTCACATTCGACTAACATATGTTTGTTGGCTGTTGCCTCAAGCTCATTTAGCTTACATATATATAAAAACAGATTTCTGGTTAAGTTTTCTTTTAAAGTTTGCATATGACTTGTAAAACAGACTTGCAGCTTGCATATTTGCATGTCAACCGAAAGTTAAATATTTTAAAACCACCGGCAACGCCACATCCATAAACTAGCAACATCTCTGATAAAGAGAAAGAGGGGAGAGCGACATATATATATAGAGAAAGACTGGGAGAGAGAGAGAGAGAGAGAGAGAGAGAGAGAGAATGGTAAAATACGAATTCAAATTTAACATCTTGGTAAAGTAGCTTGTAACTTTAATCACGAAAAACTTAAAACACTTTCGTCTGTATAAAAATTCATAATATCAAAATATCTTACCTCTTACATAAACATACATCTTCACGTTTTTCTTTTGCAAATAACCGTTACTTACACTGTATGTAATATCTACCACAATTTGCGTTTTGTAATCAACGTCGTGACAAAAGCCCATCCGCTGATCAGCAGTTGGTCCACTGTCTCGGGTCCCAACTCAATGCTGCTGGGACAAACTTAATGCTACACATCATCTTTAATTACCGAAAAGTCAAGTGGATTTTAAAGTTGATTTCATATTGTGGTCACTTTTGTACTTTCACCGCGCACAATATCAAGAATGTCAGTTCCCTGTTAATGAGCACAGATCTTTATTCTGGCTATGATGATCGATGATCTTGTATTTTTCTTATGAAATTTATTGACATTATATCAGACAATTGCTCAGTGGAAATTAACTTGTTCTTTATTTATTATTGAATGGAATTGGAAATGACAGATGATTGAGAAAATGTATTTTTACATAAATATTTAACATGTACTTACAGATAATTTTTAACCTTGTATAATATAAATACTTTTGTTGGATATTACAAGCGTAAAACACACTTGAAATGCATTCTTTATAATATGCAGCCACACTAAAATTATGGTAACACTAAAGTACAGATAAACGGCTGTACAGAAAGAACTGTAAAACTGTTATACTAAAAGAGGGTCACACTAATGAGAAGATCACACTAAACTACCGTATGGTAGTTATATTAGGAACGTGGTCACACTGCAAATTAGTTTACACTAACACACAAGCACACTGCAAATATGGTAACACTAAAACACAGTCACTTAAAAATACGGTAACACTGAAAACTTGCGCATCGGCCAGCATTTTTTTGTACACTTCACTTGTTAACAAGTACTTCATGGTCCTTCAATAGGATTACATGTTGAAAGCCATGTCCTCCATTGTAACTGTTTTTTTTTTAATCCAATCCGTAAAAAAATTGTTTTTCTGTTTGCTCTGAAAACCTTCTCTCTGGAACCAAAATAAAAAAGAAAGAAATTTCAATTATAATCCATCAATATTGATAAATTTAATTCAGTTTGTGACTCCTCCATTTGGGACATGGACTAGGCCGGCTAAAAAATTGCATTGGCTGCTGGCCAAAAAACGAGGCAGAAGAGAAGAACAAGAGGAGGAATTTATAACATTTTGTCATTTTGGATGCGCAGCTACGACATAAGCGGCAACTTTTGCTGTGACACCAAAAATGGAAAACATGAAAGCAATAAGCTGAGCCATTTGTGGGTCAGCACGAAGAGCCGAATAGAATATACTATAGGCCCCCATTTTGGGGCTAGCTCTGGAGGCGGGGCCAACTACTTGCCAGGGTATATACTATATGGGCATTAAGAGCCACACATAATTGGTTAACTGGTTCAGTGCAGTCCAGGCGCAACATTAGCCGGGCATTTGCCCCGGCAAATGGGTCAGATTGGAAGCCGTAAATTACGTTTAAACAGAGTAGAACCAGAACTTGGAGCACGGCAAATCTTCAATTAGCCGCCGCTCATGCAATTTACATGAGCCAACCGCGTGCCGGAGTCGGGCAGGGTTTGAATGTGCCAACAGCACAGCAGGTGGAACGTTGGCCATTTGCTGATTATAAGCGTGTGTTTCAGAGCGAAAGCGAGTATATTGGCTTTAGACAACGTTCGACTTGCTGTGAGTATTTGCAGTATATAGTCCGTATATAGTCTCTAAAGCTCGACTCAAGACATTTGGCGAATAGAACTTCTGATGAAATCCTCTAAAGTTTCCAGAGTTTTGCAGGTAACCAGTTTAGAATGATGATTACCCATTTAAAGATCTATATATATATATATATATATGATATGTTATCTTTAACTAAATTTCGAAAGCAGTTTTTGGTCTATAGATGAGTATATTGGTTTCAGACAACGTTCAACTTGCTGTGCGTATTTGCAGTATATAGTCCTTATATCTTTAAAGCTCGACTCAAGACATTTGGCGAATAGAACTTCTGATGATATACTCTAAGCAACACAGAAAGATCGAAATTGTTTAACTGCAGTTTCCAGAGTTTTGGAGGTAATACCTATGATTACCCATGAGCTCCTTTAAAGATCTACATATATATTTATTTAGATATGTTATCTTTTACTACATTTCTAAAGCAGTTTTGGATCTATTAATGAGTATTTTGCAGTCGGTCACATAGTTGCTGCGGCGGCATTGCCAATCGATAACTCTCTGCAATGACCAAAGGCTGGCACATCTACTTACATAGTTTTATATATATGTATACCTATTTATAAATGTGGGTGAATGTGGGCGTGTTCAAGTGATGGGCCCTGCTTTAGTTGTCGCTGTTGCTGCTCTTTGCGGAGCCGCATATTAATGAAAGGGAAATCAGCAGCTGACGTCTGTCGCGTCGCGTCGCTTCGCGTCGAGTCTTGCCACTGCGTCTTTTGTTGGCCATTCATTCGACTGTTGTTGCCCAGCGCCAAGCTGTGCGTCCTCGTCCTCAGCCCTTTCGAGAAACGAGTCCACAGCCACATGGTCATGTAACGTGTGTATTTTTAATCCGAAACGGCACCAGGCCCATCCTCCAGCTAATGCCCGTGCCCCATTGTCTGCCTTTCCAGCCTCCGGCGAGCTGGTTCACATGTGTGCCAGTTCAGCGGGAAGGGGGAGTGGGGAGGAGAGGAGAGGAGGCGTGGCAACACTAAAGTGCTGACTGGATGGCGCCTTCCGTAATTATTCCGCTGTGCAGCAGCTCATGGCCACTTGTCGTTTGCTGGCACAAAGATTTAAGGCACAATTAGTCGAGCAATAGAATCCAACACTTCAGGACACCCGGAAGTTGAAGCGTACAAGGCATCTCTCACATGACATGACTTCTATAGAAATGCGTAGTCCTCAAACTGTCTGCCTGACTTACTGACATCGGTAATCAACGCACATTTCTTTTGCTGTAGTCACCTTATAAGTTGTGAGGGAGTTGCAGAAAATTCCACCCACAACTGTGGAAAAAGGGGGGGTATGAACGATTCGAACTAAGCTCATTTCCACAAATGCATATACGACTTTATTCCCATCTGTGTTCAAATAAGATTGTCAAGGGCATTAGCTCATTTCTTAGTTATAAGCTCATTTCTTCTTATAAGCCTTAATAAATACGTGTTTCAGTGCTTTTTGCTAGCCCAGCCCAAGGTCGGGGAATGTGTAAAAAACTCTGATATGAAACTTTGCTCGAACAAAGCCGGGTAATACCTGCTAGTTCCTAATAGCTCTTCGACTTTTATGGATTCAGTCTTTACATAATTAAGCCCTTCCTCTCTCTGGTTGGTTCTGGTTTTGATTAGATTTCAAAATCAAGTATTATTTTATTGATAAATGTTCTTTTATCATCTTATTTGTATTATTGTATAGACATATTTTCCTCAATAGTTTCTTATATCCAAATATCACACCCAAATCCGTATTTGTATCAATCGTATAATTCCTGATCGCTTTCTTTTATATATCAAAAAGTTGATACCACTTTTTAAGTCCTATGATGTTGAAGTTTAAAAGAATATTGGAAATGAAGGAAATGTTTTTTTCCCCCTTCATGTCAATGTACATAAGGTACAACAAGGCTAAAGAAACTTTAAATAGATATTGTTTAGACATCAATCAAGAGAATTTCCGCACGTATATTTATCATGTAATCAATCATTTTCTTCTTTTTTGTTGTTTGCAGAATTATGCCACAAAGCTTTAGCACAGGAAAAACGCAAGAGAACTGATTGAATGGTCGTGGAAAACGGATGGTTTTCTAACATAAATGCAACATTATGTCAGCCACGAGATCCGGTCCACAGCAAACACACACGGAGCAGTATACGAATCCCTCCTTCGAGCAGGAACTCAACCCGGCCACAGGAGCAGCAACAACAACAACAACAGCAGCATCAGGAACAAACAAAAGCACCGCGGGCTCGGTGATAGGAACTGACCCGGACGACGGGCATTGGCGCCGCAGCCGGTTTCAGCTCAGGCTCAGGTTCAGGTTCAGGTGCAGGGGCAGGTGCAGGTGTATGCATAAGCGATGCCGAGGCGGGCACGACACATCGCAAAGGTCACAGGTGAGAAAATGTGCAATGGCACGACATTAGTCAAGGCATTTCCTGCGACCCAAAGCGCGAGCATTTACATAAATTGACACCTTGCCAGAGCAAATACAGCCCGACACTATTGTACTCGATACTCAATAACAAGTCGAATGCCTGAATATTTGAATATGAGTGTAATTAGCCTGGGGCTAGACTTCAGAGCTCTGTTTGGCTGCAGCTCGTGCGCCTTCAATAATTCATTAGGGATAGGACACAATCGATGGCAGTCGATTACGACGACTCGGTCAAATATTGAAATATTGATAGAGTATATACCACGGCCTCCCTCGTCAATGCACAAGTCAGGGACAGGCCGACAGGCCGACAGGCTCACAGGCCGACAGGCTGTCGGGCACGTGAGCCTTTTGGCCACATTCAGTAACTCCGCGAGTTCTCTGCCTAGTTGGTTGCTTGGTTAGTTGATTATGTAGCTGCAGTTGCCAAGTAAAAGAATTGGCCTGTGGCCTGAAAAGAAAGGCCTTTGTCTGGCATTGAATCGCAATATTGCAAGTGAGTTGTCCTCGACCTCGACGGTCCTTCAATTTCCATAGAGGCAAGTTCTAGGCCAGCAATTGTTGGTACTTGGAGATCTTGCAACAATTCCAGCTAGCGGCAAATCTTAAATATGTTTTTAAATTTTACATATTAATTGACATCATTTTTGATGGGCTTTAACAGATTGTGTTTTGTTTTTCCCCTTGAAATTCAGATGTTTTCCAAATTTGTTACAGACTTTGAAAAGTTGTTTTGTATTTTAAAAAGAGAAAAAAAAAAAATAAATAAAATAAAATAATTGTAACGCGCTTTGAGAAAATTTTAAGGAATGAACAAATAAAAGTTTTTTGTGTCGTTTAAAAACTCCAGAATCCACCTGAGCGGTATCTTCTAGTCGAATACTTTTTGTATAGTTTTGTGAAGAGCATGTTGATAGCATGTCGATAGTTATCGATTGATTGTGTTATCGATCGTTTGATGCGTAGCTCAGGATATTTCTTGAAGTTCCGCCAATATTATTATGATAAGTTCATAGTTGCCAGATCATTAAAACGTCAAAATTTTGAAAATTAATTGAAATTGTTGTTTTTAGCTTGTGTTTCAAAATTGAAGTTTAGATTACTTTTCGGCGAAGAAAAGTCATGAGAATAGTGTGGTACAGGAGCTGATTGTTTTTGTCTACTTGCAGGCGACAGGAATCAATGTACCAGATGACAGGCCTCTATTCGGAAACGAACAGCGGCGACGATAGCAGCATAGATGCCACCCACGACTCAGGCTCCCATGTCGGCGAGCTGTCCAAGCCAACGACGCTGACCACGACGACGACGACGACGATGACGACGACGACGACGACAGCCATGGATAATGCTGTCCTCAAGTGCCACAGTCGACAGCCATCTGCTGCTGCTGTGGCGGCGGCCACCAAGTGCACCAGTACGGATCATCAGCGCGAGGATGACGAGGATGAGGAAGAGTTCCGTACGCGAGACTGCGGCATATTGAATTGTCGGCCGTATGGCATACAACGATTTGCTAGGATTAAGATATTCGTGCTGCTGCTCTCGCTGCTGGTGATGATGCAGCAGGCGCTGAGCTCCGGCTATATCAACTCGGTGATAACGACCATTGAGAAACGCTTTGAGATACCCTCCAGCTATTCGGGTCTGATCGCCTCCAGCTATGAGATCGGCAACGTGATAACCGTCATCTTCGTCAGCTATTTGGGCAGTCGTCGGCACATACCCGTCTGGATTGGGATCGGGGCGGTGATCATGGGCATCGGCTCCCTGGTGTTTATGGTGCCGCACTTTACGGGCGAGCCCAATCCGGGCATTGCGATCAAGAACAAGACCAGCGATAACATTTGCCGCAGCGCATTGGTACGTGACCAAGACATGGATCTCGGGCGACTTTCAAGTGGTCTCTCCAATCAGCCGCTGGCGCCGCACACGCTGCGCGAGGACAATTGCCTGGAGGGTAAGGCCTCCACGACCGGTCCCGTGCTGCTCTTTGTCCTCGCCCAACTGCTGCTCGGCTGCGGTGGCAGTCCCCTCTTCACGCTGGGCACCACCTACGTCGACGATCATGTGCGCACCGAGAGCTCCTCGATGTACATCGGCTGCATGTACAGCATGGCGGCCTTTGGACCAGTTGTTGGCTTTCTGCTTGGCGCCTATTTGCTTTCCTTTCACATGGACTCGTTGGGATCCACCATCATATCCATAAGTGAGTACATCTTTTGAGCTAATTATTAATTCGATTAACAGCTAACTAATTAGAGCTGTCAAGCTGAGTAAATGAAGCTTTTAACAACTTGTTCAACACTCAATTTTTCCAGCACTGTTGTAATTGACATTTTTGCATTTCTCGTAAGATTTTCCCTGTTAAACTTTGCTACAGATCCATTCCAAAACTGTCATAAATCGAAAGTTTAATTAATGACAAGTCAACAATAATCTGTATTGTAAGGAAATGCAGCCAAGCACATGTTCAACACTGGTCAATATAACCTTTTATAATAGCAATAAATACCGAAATTCCATAATATTTTCTTTGCATTCGATGGTTAAATCTATAAACAACAAGAACCAGTGTTGTGAATCAGAAGCAGTAGAGCTTTTCAGTTATCTTTCAATGTGGTTTGATCGTTTAAACCACTTTCCAACACCGCAACAAACCTTGCAGTTGACATTGTTAAGAAATAACATTTTGGGCTGATAATAGAACAAGTAAATTGTGTATTGTTTTTTTTTCAAAACTTTCAATACTGTTTGATCGTTCAAACCACTTTCCAACACTGCAAGAAATCTTTCAGTTGACCGTTAGGAAGTAACAGATTGGGCTGAACCAGTAATTTCTGTATTGTTAAGCATAGCGAAACAACTTTTCCAATACTGATCAGCTTTCCTCATATACCGTTATACTCAATCTTATATTTTTTTGACCTTTCTTTAGGCTTGATGTATATGTATGTGTATGTGTATTGAAATAACTTTAACTTTTGATTGATTGCAGCGCCCGGCGATCGTCGGTGGGTGGGCATGTGGTGGGGTGGCTTTCTGCTCTGCGGCGTCATACTGCTCGTCGTGGCGGTGCCGTTCTTCTCCTTCCCCAAGGTGCTCACGCGTGAGAAGAAGAAGATAAGGAAAAGCAGTGTTGTGCAGCTGGCACTGCCCAACAACTCGGCCGCTGCCGCCACAGATGAGCTGGGCAAGGTGAAGAAAGAGATTGTGGCTGTGACGAGCAAGGAGGAGGAGGCACATGCGCCGCCCACGGTGGACACCGGCTATGGCAAGGACATCAAGGACATACCGCAGTCAATGTTGCGCCTGGTCAAGAATCCCGTTTATATTGTCACCTGCCTCGGCGCTTGCATGGAACTGATGATTGTCTCCGGTTTCGTGGTCTTTTTACCCAAATATCTAGAGACCCAGTTCAGTCTGGGCAAAAGCCAAGCCAACATATTCACCGGCTCAATCGCAGTGCCCGGCGCTTGTATTGGCATCTTCATTGGCGGCTGCGTCCTGAAGCGATTCCAGCTGAAGCCCAAGGGCGCCGTGCAGTTCGTGCTGATCACGAACGTCATCTGCCTGGCCTGCTATGCTATGCTGTTCTTTCTGGGCTGCGACAATCTGAAAATGGCCGGCACCACTATACCCTATTACACCAAGCACGGATCGACCTTGGATCAGCCATTCCAGGTTAATCTGACGGCTGCCTGCAACTTTGGCTGCGAGTGCCTGACCAGCGAGGTGGAGCCCGTGTGTGGCAACAATGGTCTGACCTACTTTAGTCCCTGCCATGCGGGCTGCACTGCCTTCTCGTCCAGTTCCAACTATACAAACTGTGCCTGTGAGTGTTCCACCGGCAGACTCGACAGAGACAATCTTTAAACTCATCTATTCTCTCATTTTGCAGGTGTTCACGCCAACATCTCGAGCAATATTTATCGTGGCGCTGGCGGTAGCCAGGCGCAAGCATTGAGCGCCAGCGAGGACTTCGCGGAGGTAACTGTTGTGCCGGTGGCCACCGCTGGACCCTGCGCGACGCCCTGTCGCACCATTTATCCCTTTCTTATACTGCTCTTCTTCATGACATTCATTGTGGCATCCACCCAAATGCCATTGCTGATGATCGTGCTGCGCTCCGTATCCGAGGAGGAGCGCTCCTTCGCCCTGGGCATGCAGTTTGTCATATTTCGGCTGTTTGGCTATATACCAGCGCCCATACTCTTTGGCAACCTCATCGACTCCACATGCCTGCTCTGGAAGTCGTCGTGCGGCGAGAAAGGCGGTCGTTGCCTCATCTATGACATTGAGAAGTTCCGCTACAAGTAAGCACCAAGAATTGATAGAGTTCAGAATCCATCACTAATATCTTTCTCCTTAGATACGTGGGTCTGTGTGCCTCTGTTAAGCTGGTTGCGCTGTTCATTTTCATTGTGGACTGGTGGCTTGTGCGCAGGCGCAAGCAACTCGAGAACATGAAGCCATTGAATGCTAGCGATCCCATTATCGGATCCATCATCAGTCTGGACAAACGTGAGTCCAAATGCCACACTGCACATAAAAGCATCAAATGTATTTAATTGTTCATTTCTGTTCTAAATACACTTTCAGTGTTTGAGGAGAAACTGACTGGTGGCGATGCGAGCGCTGGCTTTGTTGCAGGCAATGGCGAGCTGATTATCCCAACTGAGATCCTGCGACACTCGCGCAACGACTCGCGGACCATGCAGCTGGAGTACTGGTAAGCTAGTCCCGATTTATGGCCAACCCATTGTTAACTATCGTCCTTTGCAGCTACGACAAGTGCGGCAATGTGTTGCCGGCAGTGAACGCCTGTCATGCTCCGCAGACCAAGTCGAAGAAGCATTTCCGCAGCGCCTCGTGCGATGTGAAGATGATTAAGAGCTTTGCCAAGGATCACAATGTGGCAAGTAGCGCTGCAGACGCCGCTGGCGATAAGTATAGGAATCTAAAGAAGCTGCAGTCGCACACCCGCAATCACTCCACGGATCTTAATCCGCATGATGTGCGGCACAAGACGCTTCGCGATGATCCAACGCTGCCCATACGCTACATACAGAACCAGCTGCGGCCGCAAGACTGTGCCGAAGAGGACGACGACGATGAGCTAACCACTGGCTGTGGCCACTTCGTGAAGAAGCATTCGCGCAATCACAGCTACGATCAGATTTATATGCCCAACAATATACGCTTCGATGCCGACTTTCTGCGACATCCGCATTCGCATCACAGCAATCCCAAAAAGAACGTCAATGTGCTGAAGAACGTGGTCTCGGATGCCAGCAAGGTGAAGAATTCCAATGAGACCGAGGCCAGCTCCGGATCGCGTTGCCACTCACGCAACAATTCCAAGGATCTGAACACTCAGGTTGCCTTGCCGGAGCCCTCGTCGAGTGGTCTCAGCATTCTGCGCCATCGCCGCACCAGCTCGAAAGATCTTAACTACAGCGTCCTGGCCACCGGCAGCACCATGGAGGCCCCGCCAGTTGCACATGCAACAGGTGCTGCCCAGAGCCGTGCTATACAGCAGCAGCAGCAGCAACAGCATGCCCGGAATTTGTCGCATCACAAAATTCAGATCGATGACGATCGCAACGAGTTAATCAACGATAATGACGATGACGAGGAGTCGGCTTCGATCCGCCTGTAGTTGCGGTAGTTGAACATGTTCCTGTGCATAGCGTAGCAATCTCTCCAATGTCTCACATAGCTTTAAGCTGATTCGGTTTGTAACAGCAGCAGAAGCCTATATAAACACATTCCAGGCGTGTGCGTGCAACCAAACCCTTGTCCGACTATATTATTTCCTTAAAAGTTGTAAACAGCTGCTTTACATGTACTTACAACCAAGTGTTCAATTGTACTTTCCTCATAGTGAACAACAACAAACAAATAATGTTTTTATACAATATTTAAACTGGTTCACAGAAGTTCACACAGTTGGAGCATTGCAACAATATTATATATATCTATATATATATACATAGTTTATTTATTGTGTAAGCATACTGTAGGAACATATTGTAGTGTTAGCTCCTTGTGATAGGCATATTTTATATTGTATACGTACCATTTACATTATAAGTGCTATTTGGGTGTTCCTCGAGAGCCGAAGGCAGATACAGTCTGTCGAATTCATGTTTATCTTCTATAAACCATCTCAGCTCAGATCAATCGGAGCACATGTTGCCAGCTGCCAAATTATTCAAGTCAGATTCATGACGATATCCGATGAGCCCCTCAAGAAACATGCATACATACATATTCAATTCCAGCCTGTAAGAATCGATGTGAACAGCTCCTGCGTTTTTTTTATGATTTTTTTTTATAATAATTAATCCCAAAAAGCTTTTACTCAATACTTAGCGCAATCTCGGTTTCGCAATGCAAAATTGATTATGTTTAAAGAACGCCAGAAAATATGTAATGAAAAATATAAGCAAAACGCAGCTGAACTAATAATATCAATATATTAACAATTGTCAATGGAAATTGTGCTGTGAAATAATGTGTGAGTAAAGAAAACAAAAAAATAATAACGAAACGAATGTTGAAAAATTGCAATAATAGAATATAACAAAGCTAAATGAATTTCTATTGCAATCTATTTTATGTATGTTGTGCAAAATGATATAAGGAACTCATATCAGAGCGAGAAGGCAATAGTAGGCTCGACTCTCGACACAGAAGGAGTATTTTGAAAAGAACGAATTCCTTACTTTCCTGTTTTAGCATAACAAACAATAAAGCCACATTTGAATACAAAGTGTCGTACTTTAAGCGATAATGCCTTAAATATATCAATTAAATATACACAAATGGAAATGCGTATGCATTTTAGTTAGCAAGTAACTACGTAAACCTAGTAAGTGTCTGTTGGTTACGTAAATATAGTTAGTATCTGTTGGATACGTATTAGACAGTTGCATCTGTTTACTGACGGATTGTCAAGCTCGTTCGCAATTATTCCGTGTGATTTCTAATGTTCGATGCAGTGCAATTCGCCGTATTCAATTATTTTCAAATAGATGTATTTACAAAAACCGTTCCGGTGCGTATGCTATAGAATTATAAATTGTATTTAGATAAAAGCTAAACATATATCTTAAGTTTACACCGAGAACTCACATACTTACATGCAACAATAATAACAACAACAAATCGAGCACTCCCTGGCAATGAACACGTGCTCCACTCCAATAGATATGCAATTATACACTGATATGATATGTACAATATAAATGGATTTTAAAACACACACATTTAAACATGGAAGATAAATAGGATTTTAAGAAATGCATATTTTTATTTAGAGAAAATATTGAATAACTAAACATTATGAAATAATATATGAAATGAAAACATGAGACTCTACAACAGATATAAATAATAAATGTACTAGACAAATGCAATTTGTTAGTTTTATTCAATTTAGAATTTTCAATAGACTAAAACATGTTACTTCAGATACAATAATCAATATTCCGACTGGAACCATTAAATATATGTTTTCTTGGTCCGGCTCGATATAACTCTAAACTATATTTCAAATCAAAAGAGACTTTTTATCGTAATATTCAAAAATTATCTTGTCTCTGCTTATGTTGAGATTCAGAGACAATTTTCTCCATTTGATCCAGTTTTAACTTAATAAATAAAGTTCAGAACGGGATTCCTGTTTTTGGGTCTTACAAAAGCACGTCCCTATATTTATTTGTTTTATAAACAAATCCAAAATCACAAAAAAACAAAACGGGTGAATACAATTAAAAAGCCATAGGTATTTTGGTCCACTCTAAATCAGTTAGTTTCAAAACCTTACAAACTTAAAGCTTCTTACCAAACGAGCTTTCAAGTCCAAAGATGGTTGATGAAAAAATTAAGGTATAACTGTTATAAGTACCGCCCAGGGCTGCACAGCCAGGTTCTCGACTTTTAAGGTTCCACTGAATTGTTTTAAATATACTTCATATAATGCTCAAATTATTATGATTATTCTTGTCGACATTTTTGCCTTTGGAAAAAAGAGAAAATATTGTCTTGCGATATGGCAACAACGCGCAATAAATTGATAACTTATCTTATTTTAAGTTCGACTGATAAGAATTGGGGCCCTTCTGAGTAATGGAAACAGTCACAAAGTTGTTTGCACCATGGAGCGTCCATCCTCTTCGGCAATGCAAATGATTTATGCAGAGCTTGCTGCCGGTGCGTATACGTAATATCAAGCTGAAGATTCGTTTGACATATATGTATATTCCATAATGTGCTCGTAGTCAAAGCACAGAATGCGCGCCTGGAGGAAGAGAATGTACTGCTGCGCCATAGACTGAACCGGGCAACAACGGATCATCACACAAGTGCCACGGTGAACGTGGAATCGAAGATCAAGGCCTTCCAGTTGGAGGAGGAACGTGATCGCCTTCTGGAGACGCTGCAGATGCACAAGAAGAAATACAATAAACTGCACGATGCATATCTGGAGAAGGTGAAGCGTTGCAAGGCGCTGGAGGAAATGTTCAAGCGGCAAAAGACGCTGACTGGGCTGGTTATGAAATCCGCCATCGCCCAACGGAATACGGGTGAGATTAAGATACGCAGATACGCAGCTGGAAGCAGCTATATAGACTTGTATCCTGAGCAGAGCAACAGCTGATGCAGGAGAAGCGCCAGTCACAGCAAAGCAAAAGCAGCGAAGCGGAAGTGGAGCAGCTGCAGGCGAAGCTGGCCAAGATGCAAGCGGCGCTGGATGAGTCCTATGACATTATTGATGAAATGGACTTTGAGCTGGAGAGCGTAACTAGCCCAAGCCAAGCGCAACTATACAGATCCTAACTCTACAATTATGCCAGGTTGATTTGCTGGAGATGCAGAACAGAAGTTTACACGAAGAATTGGCCGCGCTAAAGGAGCAACTGGCGACGGCGGCGGCGGCAGCGCAGCCCTTAGCCCCTGCTGATGACGACGATGATCCTCCGCCCAAATACGAAGCTGGTGACACTTTCCCCGAACAGGCGCGCCGCAATCATCGCCAGCACGTGACCTCGTCCACCTGTGCCAGCTGCCTAAAGATCGACGATGCCGATGCCGATTCGCTGGAACGCGCTGCCATGACTCAAAGCGTAGGTCAAAACAAATATTAATCGATTGCCAAATCGATAACATTATCGATTTCGATTTCGATTACAGCTCATGCAAAATGTTGAGGCGGAGAGCAATAACCTGAGACGCGAACTCTTGCGTTCGCGCTGCCAACGCACAATACGCTGCAAACTGGAGAAAGAGAAAGAAGATGAAGATTGAAAATAATTACTTGGATTATTCACTGGATCATAAATTAAACAAATTATGCTCTTAATTTAACTTAAATGAATGCGACGAAGCGAAGAATTTTAGTCTGAAAATCAAATTCTTTCATTTTATTGTGAAGTTTGGACTTGGACTATTATTTCAATTCAAACATATTCAGTATATCCATAAATTTCTGACTACTACGAATTTAATACATATTCAAAATATTATTATTTCAACTGAAACATATTCAATATATCTATATACTTTCTTCTGATTAATACGAATTTAATTTATATTCAAAATATATGTTTTTAAAGTCATGAAGAATCAAACTAATTCTCACATTTGGAATCTGACTCGATGTTTTGTTTGACACATCATGCAAAACTCAAAAACGAACCATAATCCGATTAACCGATCAGATTAATCCCGTAATTAGTGTCTAGAAGAATCTGATTAATCTTGTGCATGTGGCTCCAGTTGAAAGACAACCCTCAAACGCAATCGAAACTCTTTCATAATCTCCAGTCTTCTGGGCACAGTCTACAGTTGAAGACAAGTGCAAATGCAAATGCGGCTGGTATGCAGAATGTGATATTAGTTTGCACTTAGTGGTTAGTGGGTATGTTTAACCCAGTTTTGAGCAAGTTACGCCTGCCTTGCAAGTGCAGCAGCCGCAATTTGCATTTCAAGCTGGAAAAATGATCAAGACTTTAGAGTATGGCAAACGTGATAGCGCAACCTGAATTTGAAGCCATCAAAAAAAGGCAAAGACGCCGTCTAATGGCGATTAATTAAAATATTTGTTAATGACATCAAACTCGTTTTGGCCACCTCAATTGGCCGCCTCTCGGAAGGATCTAAATGGCCGGCACGCGGCAAATAATAAATGGTCAACAAATTTTATGTTCCTTTAGATCGCACCCAAATTTACTTTAGACATTGCGAAAATTAATCAAAATAAAATTAACTTGCACAAATTTGGACGTTGATTAATGGTTAAAAATGTTTAGAACTTTTTGTATAAACAATCTGTTTTTTTAAGAAATATTGCAATGAATATAAAAATAAAGACAAATTAATAAATATATACAAATATTTTGAGCATGGAACATGGGGCTGCTAAAAACTCGGATGTTTTAGTTAGATAAAACTCTGCTTCCCAGAATAGAATAATAGAAAAATAAACTTTAATGTGTTAATATTAAACAAATTTCGACCAGATTATACTAAAGAACCTAGGGCTTCGACAAAGTCTGAGCTCGATACGATCGATAGAGGTAAAGAATTAATATTTTAGACAGACAAAATCCTGCACAAATATTTATAATTCCTTAAACAAAAACATCCGTGATGTATTTAATCAAAGTAATAAGTAAGTTTTTTTCCACAAATTCTGGCAAAAATTTCGAAAGAAATACACGCTCACATTTTTACATTTTTGTATAATGTAAATATGTAAACCTTTTTACACAAATTCTGGCAAATAATATTCTAGAGAAAAACACGCTCACATTAAATGCTCTTCGAACAAAAACATATGTGATGTAATTATTAAATGTAAATATGTAAACCTTCTTCCACAAATTCTGGTTAAGTTTTGCCTACGCTGTTTTTTTTCCCCCCTCCGATTCCAAGCAATGCGTGCTGAGGCAATTTGGCCAAAAATGTTGGCTTTGGCCAAGTGAGCACTTTGCGTATTTCATGTTTTATTATTTATATTTTTTTCATGGCTCACCTAATGAGCGCGCTCCACATTACATTTACTTGTTTCTCGATTTAGGTGCTATTTGAGGCACTTTATCAAATTGCACCACATCCACAGAGACTGAGACTGAGACTGAGCCTGAGCCCGAGTGCGAGATTGAGCCATTGGAGCTGTCAAGTGTGGAGTATAAAAACGCTGAGGACTACCCAGATTAATTACAACGATCTCGATCAGCGTCGTGTGCGTACACAGTTCTTGAGCCAAATATTCATTCGTATTCAAATGATGGGAAAAGTAAGTTAAGCTCGAGCTATATGCAACCACGTCCTAATTGCTGTACTTTAGCTCAGCTATTTGGTCTGCCTTTGCCTGGCGCTGTTCAGCGCCGTCTGGGCAATTGAGCTGCAGCCGGAGCCGGACTATGGCCCCGTGGCATATGAGTTCCACTGGTCCGTCCATGATCCGCACACGGGCGACATCAAGAGTCAGAAGGAGACACGCAAGGACGACAAGGTCATCGGCCAGTACACGCTGGTCGATGCTGATGGCTATCTGCGCACCGTGGACTACTCCTCGGATGACCACAGCGGCTTCAATGCCATTGTCCGCCGTGAGCCCACGGACATCAAGATACCGCAGCCTGCGCTGGAGCCCAAGAAGCTGATTGCCACCAAGATATTGGCACCTCTTTCGCCTCTGGTCCACTATGCGCCCAAGGCCCTACTGAAGGGCCCGGAACCTTCGGAGGGCAATTATGTATCTGTGTCGGGACCCACGGCCCAGTACAAATACTAGAAACATCTCATAACAAACAGATCATATTTCGACTACATCTCCAATTCATGAACTGCACGAGCCTTCAAGGAATCTGCCGATATCTCAATTGTGCGTGTCCGGCATTCATTATATACCATACATATTTAAGTTATATACATCCATTACTCTGTACATCAATCGACAACACACATTTTATAGATGCATCGTACATACATACCATACACAAATATATGCTATATTGAATCTGTTCTCTAGAAGAGCACAAAAGAATTGGACTCTGTTTAAATGTGATTGGGGTTTGAACAAGCTTACAAAAGTTCTTGGTGCCTTATGGCTTTTATAATCAGAAATTCACAATTTTGTCAAAGTCCGGATCCGGACTGCAATCCCAGTTCCTAACTCTCAAGGTTGTGGCATAGTCTCCATAGATTATCATACTTCTATTATTTAATTGCAAGTTCAATGGATAACTAGTATAGATAGTCTTGACGTTTCTTAAAAATCTCCATCCAGTGATAGATAGTTAACAAGTAAAAGGTTCTAGTCGGGAACACCCGACTAGGGGATACCCTGAACCCTCATATTCCAACACCAAATGCAGCGCGCGCTTATAGATAGAGAGTAGCGGGGAAGTGGCGATAGGTATAAAATGAAAGATAATCGATATATATATACTTTTCTAGAAGCTACATGTCAAGTTTGGTGACTCTAGCTTTTATTATATACCAAAATTGCTTAAAAATCGGGATATCGATATACATTTTTATCGATTACTTGGAAACGGGGCAAGTTATCGTTTATCGGAAACAAACTCGATCTGCGCAGGCACTAGGAGCACCTACATCTAAAATTTCAGTCTCTAGCTCTTATAGGTTCTGAGATCCTTGCGTTCTACATACGGACGGACGGACGGCGGACGGACAGACGACGGACATGGCTAGATCGACTCGGCTATTAATGCTGATCAAGAATATATATACTTTATGGGGTCGGAGATGCTTCCTTCTGCCTGTTACATACATTTGGATTTTGCACAAAAACATAATACCCCTTTTACCCATTTTTAATGGGTTCAGGGTATAAAAAGAAGTCGCATTATTACTCACAGATGTGTCATCGTTAGATACAGTCATATGGAAGCTAAGCGAAATACGTTAGATACAGTCATATGGAAGCTAAGCGAAATACAGAGCACAGATGCTCCGATAAACTAACGCTATCTGCAGACGAGACCTGGCTGCCAGACATAGAAGTTGATAATCTCACGTAGCCGTCGTCTGCATCTCTATTGGCTGGCGCACGTGCAAGCTGAGAGAGTCGAACTTCTATTGCGCCCAGCCGAAATTGCGCCGCCAGCTTGGAGCGATCAGTAGCAAAATGAGCGACGCGCTGCCTAGACGACAAACTGTTCCAGTCATCTGGCTGCTGATGGCGCTGCTGGCAGCTGCTGTGGCGGGCGACGATGGAGCGTGGATGGCGCCATTGCGGCAGCAATACGGCTGGGATACAAAGGAATTGAAGAACAAAGTGCAGCAAGGCGATGTGACCACATACGAGCTGGGCACGCCCAATTATCAGATCCTCAATCCGGAGGATGAGCCAGAGTTCATAACCGAGGATCAGCCGCACTATCGGGAGCTGCTCCGGCGTTTGACCAGCTCCGCCAATGCCACCGATACCATAGACGTCGGCATGCCCAGTGCCAGCGCCAGTGGGCGTGGCAGTGCCACAGCCATCGACGACTCCAAGTCGACGGCAACTGGCAAATGGGAAAAGCTGAAAAAGCGCAGCTTTAACCAAGAGCCCCAGGTGAGCGAGCGCCAGGACGAGGTGGAAGCCGTGCCGCTCGACGAGCGCAGCCGCCATCCCAGGGTACAAGTCTACGCCGGGGCCAAGCCATTTCAGACACGCATCGCCAACATGAGTTAGATTTAAATTCGATTATTGTTGAAATTCATATTTAATTTGTTTTAAGACAATCCGTTACAAAATATACGAAACTAAGTAGAGTTGTTTTTTATAACTAGCAAAGTAAATTATGGTATATAGTTGGCTAATTAATTGATAAACAATTATTTATGGCCTTCAATGAATTCATATTGTAACACGATAAGACTTAAAGTGTCTGGGTAAGAGCTGAACCCAATATTTTGGAGATATAAAAATAAAACAATTTCTCATATGCAATCTTTTGTATACATCCAATTTAACAAAAAAAAGACAGTATTATTCCGCCGACCTATCTCCGCATAGTACATTTTGTCATTGGATTTGTGACGCTTATTATCTGGCCAATTTATGTCTTTTTGAAATAAAATATTTATATATTCTGTCTGGGTCTGGTTCTGAGTCTGAGACTGTGCCTGTGTCTCGTTGTCATCTTTAATTTTTAGTCATTTTTCTTATCAATCTGATGATTAACTTATCAATTGGGAAACATTTTGGTGGTTGCTCAGGTTTTCCTCTGGCAAGCCAAATTTCCGATGAATCAGTCAACTAATTGAGTACAATGCAATTTATAGACCTACGTCTCGCATGGGCTGAAAATTTGCATATGAATATAATTTTTCATATGGGAACAAATTTTTTAAAGTATTTTATATTTACTTCGACAGAGCTTGAGGACCTAAGCGAAAAAAAACATATGGAATTCATTGAGAAAAACCATTAAATTGCTTTTAAGATGCGTTTACATTTTGTTTAAAAAAGTCTATAGATAGTAAACAAGGGAAAGTGTAGCAATATATATCATGACTTTCAATCATTCCTATAAACGATATTACGAGATATTCGAAGATTCTAAAATCGAGACTTTCTAAAAGCAGAAATTATAAAAAAAAATGTATCTTAAGAATCTTCGAAGTAGAATTTTGATAATTCCCTCGCTAATGCACTTTCAACGACTATTCTAATATTAATATAATTCAAATTTTTGAAAGTATCTGTTTGTATTTGCTGAAAAACAACTAGACTCCAGTCTAGAAAAGGAAATACTTTAGAAAAACTTGTTCACATATAACAATTTATATTATTATGCATGATTTCTGCTCAGGCGAGACGTGTAAGAATCAGAAGTAGGTCTATAAATTGTATTGCAGTCAATTAGTTGACTGATTCATCGGAAATTTGGATTGCCAGAGGAAAACCTGAGCAAGTCTCATGTATCGGCACGGTACGTGTTCAGACCCACCAAAATGTTTCCCAATTGATAAGTTAATCATCAGATTGATAAGAAAATTGACTTAAAATTAAAGATGACAACGAAAACATGAATGGCCCACGCAGCTCCAGACACAGACTCAGGGCCAGACCCAGACCCAGACCCAGACAGAATTTATAAATCCATCGAGCAGTCGGCGCTGAAAGTGCAGACACAAAAAAATGGTCAATGCGTGCAGAGCTAGAATTGAAAATGAAAATGGAACTGGGAATTGGGAATTGGAATTGGAATTGGAACTGGTGGAACCACAATTGGAGCCAGCTTCTGGCTATGGCTATCAGCCAGCGAGTGCTCCGAGAAATGCATGAAATTCTTTTACGGAAGCGCTTGTGATTGTGACTGTGATTGTGATTGTGGCTGTTGCTGTGTTTGTGTTGGTTGAAGCATAGCTAATATGTATATGCTCTTGGTATCAGACCAAATGGGAAGCGTTGGCGTCGCCAGCGCCAACGACATACCCTTGCCCCTTGCCCCCGCCGTCCATCGAGAGCGCAGCGTTTGGCACGTGCCGGGGGCAACGCTTCCGCGACCCATTTGCATAGCGCTGTAATGTTTGCAAATAGCTCGCGGCCAGCGAAAACGTATTTAAGAGCTATTCAGCAAATTGAACTAAAGAAGTTGCACGCGACCAACCAGTGGAAAACAAGCGCAATCCGAGCCATCGACAACTACTTACTAAATCCATAAATACTGCTGAAAGGTAAAAAAAAAAAAAAAACATCAACACGATTCGACTGGGGGATTCGGAATTGGGAATTGGGAATTGTGTGTCGTTGACCGTTGCTTAATCGACCCATTTGCGTATTACTTTCAGATGATTGTGCGACTCAATTCGATATTTGCGCTGCTGGCGTTGATCGCCGCCTTTGCGCTGACCCACGCCCACTTTCCCGAGTACTGTGCCGAGTGCGAGCAGGAGATCTGGGAGCAGGTGCCCTGCAGTGAGCTAAGCACCACGACCATTTTGCCGCCCACAACAACAGCCTCCACACCACGGCCGATCAGCAGCACAACGCCGTCGCCCACGACTGCAAGGCCCACTGTGCCCTCCACATTGCCGTGGAGCACCACCCGGCTGCCGGTGTATACCACGCCACCGACGCCGGACATAACAACGCCGTCCACCTTCAAGAAGTGCTACTGCGAGTGCAAGCTGGGCTGCAAGGAGTTCTGCCGCAAGGTGTCCGTGGCCAGTCCCAAGCAGCAAATCACACAGATCTCATCCACGGGCGACTATGCGCCCGGCGGCCAAATCGAGTATACGCACTCACACCAGCGCAAATACTATCCCAAGTATGCGGCGGCCAGCAATAGCTACAAGCCCTATCCCGTGGTGTACAGTGAAGCGGCGGCGGCGGAGGCGGCATCCGCGCCAGCGGCGAACAACATTAATGCGCCCAACTACACGCTGGAAGAGCTGGCGCATCTGCTGAGCACCGCCTACGGCACCAAGAAGGGCTATCCGGCCAGCCCGCCGCCACCGCCGCCACCGCAGCCATCGGTTTACTACTCGCCGCAGCCTCTGGTGGCCCGTCTCCAGCCCGAGTACAGACAGGTGATCAACAAGGTGGCGGCGCAGGTGCCCAGGGAGCGGGTGATAATCCGAACAGCCTCCGCAGCTGTCTCGTCTTCAGGACGTGCCGTGGCCAAGGCCAAGACGCCATATGGCGAGGTGGTGGCAACATCAGCGCCCATCTATGAGAGCACCACCTCGTATCCGATTCCGCCACCCGAGACGCCCAAATCGTATCCAGCGCCCGAGCCTGAGCCAGAGCCTGAGCCCGTGCCATTGCCCATGCCCCAAACCGAGGCATATCCTTCGCAGACGGAGGCGTATCCGGACAAGTCCTACGAGACACCCGAGTCGAATTCGATCAAGCCAGAGTCCGCGTCGTCCTTCGACCTGGCTATCGATAACTATCTCAAGGATTTCGGCTACGACAACCAAGTCAGAGACTTGGGCTACTAATCCTCCGAAAGGTCCACAGTTGTTATTAGTTGTTGTTAGGTTTAGAGCTATGCCTAGATATATGTATGCGCACGTACATATGTATTTAGTCTGATAACGCATTCTCCATGTATTTATTTATTTATTTCCCTTGGTATTTATTGTGAAAACATGCTTTGACTTGTTGAAAATAATATATACGTCCAAATATTACATCAAATTAATTAATTTAAAGCCACTTTTTGATTTTGTCTACCTCAAGCTTAAGGAATCTCCTCCAAGACGAGCAGATCCTTCAAGAGGAGTTTTCTAATTTATTATCTTTTAAAAGAAGTAAGTAGACAATTATGATCTATCATGAACATTTTGGGCTTCTGCAAAGATTTTATGCTTCACTTAGATATTGAGCAAATAAATATACATGTTCAAGTTCAAGACTTACGAAAAGAAGTTTCTCGGATTTAGAGGAACGCAAAAATATGAATCGAGGATAAAATGTAAATGACAAAGTGAAAGAAAATCATAAGAAACCTTTTTTTTACTACAAAAAAATATTAATCAATGTAAGTTAAAAATTTCTTTTGCAACTTATAATTTTTTTTTTGCAAATCTATTAAAACAAATCAAAATAAATAACAAATTTATCATTGAGTAAAGGTGCAGCAAAAATAGCATATTGGTATATTAATATATTATTTTTGAATAAATTTTCGGTTCTATGACTGAAAAAATATGTTCTATGATAAAAAAAGAAACATTTATTTTCTCAGTGTAATCACATATTTATAGTTAAAACAAAAATTTTTGTTAATTCTAGCCCTAATTTGTATGTAAAATTTTTAAAAATTATTTACTTAAATTATAAGTATAAAAGCTGTGCCTTGATTTCAGGTACCAAAAGATACCTTTTCATCACAAGCACCTCGTGTGACCTTCAGGCACTTGCCACAAAGAGTTAGTTGCTTGTACTTGCCACAATGTGGGAAGAGGGCGATTTATTTGGCATATGCCAAAACAGACACAAAGTTAAGTACTAGCAAGACCCCAAATGTGTGTGTGTGTGTGTGTGTGTGTGTGTGTGTGTGTGTGTGTTGGTATCGCACAATCTACAAAGTGTGTACATGTCGCTAAGTAGACACAACTTATTATTTATGGAGTCTACTTAAATGCATACTCGCAGTACGAGTGCTAGAGTGTGTCTCGTTGATTGGGTTGGGCGACAACGACAGCCAACGACAGCGGGCGTGCCGCGTCTGGAACTGGAGCTGTGCGTGAGCTGAGCACCGAGCGGTGCAGCGGTGCGGCGGTGCAGCTCTTGGATCTGGAGCGAGCCACTCGCCATGCAATCGTAATCTTGTTCTAAATGAATGTGGCGCAAGATACGCGCCGGGGCCGCTTATTACTTCATATCGAATTTACCTACGTGTCTCGATTTGATATTTTGCTGTGTGGCTTTTCACTTGGCGGTCTGCGGTGTCGCATTGATTTGTGTGCGTCGAGCGCCAAGTGCGTGAAAGGCTTCGGCATGTGGGCAGCGCCCCGCTCCACGATCGCCCGACCGACTGACAGACCGACCGACCGACCGACCGACTGACAGACCGACCGACCGACGGACAGACCGACCGACAGACCGACTGACATATAGGGGTATCCACCGATATGGCTACGGCTTTGGCTGAGTTGTCTTGTGTGGCACACGGACGGATGTTGCAACTTGATTAATTAATTAAGTGGAAAAACTGCAAGCTCGCCGAAGGCTGTCTGAATGTCAATGTGCAATTTGTTGCATGTTGATGCAGATATCGACAGAATAATTTGGCCCACCTTTGGTACTTTTTGGTACACTTAAAATGTTGATAGATAATTGACAAATTCACCCAACTTATCAATTAAGCCTAATTATAATATTTTCATTTCGGCTTTCTGCTATTGATCTTGTTTATTGTAGCTGTTGTAATTGAAAATTCTTTTGACGGAAATCAAAATAGTTTCACATCGTAACCGAACCGACTTTGTACAAATTTTTAGTTTACCCTTCGACTGTTAAGGTGATTTATTTTCAATTAATAGAAGGGATTCCCACGACTACTAAATGGTATAACATTCCAAAATCCCACGCTATTTACCCGAGATATTCTTGATTTACGAACCGAACCCGATTTTGTACAAAAACGTGATGTAACCCCTTGCCATTTTGACGATTTGGGTCAAAATTTTACTGATCCTTACGAGTCCAAAATGGTATAAAATTCCAAATTCGGACATTATTTGGTCGAGATATTCCAAAAAAACATCAAGAAAGGTTGACTTTACAAACGAATCGTTTTTTGATCCACAACTTTTTTAAACCCATCGATTTTTAATTGGTTTGAATGCAAAATTATAGTAGGGATCCGTACAAATTCAAAAAAGTATAACATTTATAAATCAGACTTTATTTACCCGAGATATGCAAAAAGAATCATCAAAAAAGTTTTCATTTTCGAACCGACCCCGATTTGCCGATTTTTGATCCGCATCGTTTTTTGGTCCACAACATTTTTCAACCCATCGATTTTTAATTAATAAATAGTTTAAATGTACTGAAAGACTATATAGATATCTATTTGTCTAGTATATTAATGGATTATATTTTGTATTATTATTTTTGTAAGATCGTATACCTGTTCATTTTTCATTTATTATAAAGTCCGTTGATAAGGCTTGTAATTTTGTTTTCTATGATTTAACTTTCACTCGACTTTGAAATACGCTCATTATTGAAATGGGTTGCTGGCGGCATTTTTGGACATTTGATCAGTTGATCAGTTGATCAGTTTGGCTCGGCTGATCCCTTGTTCGAGTGACCCATAGGAGAGCAGTTTGCTTAGAAACAAAAGTCGATTTGATATACAACCAAAACTGCAAACTGGCTCAACATATAAGACAATTTTTATTTGAATTTTTATTTCTCATTTTTACTTGGGTGTTAATACAAAACTATTGGCAATCAATTGGCCGCAATGGCAAAACAAAAAGTAACTGTTTTACATTTGGCGGCATTCCGGTTCGGGCTTGGACTAATCCACACGCACCGTGGAGGTGGGGCTCGAACTGGAGACTCGAAAATTTGGTATAAAAGTTGCGTTCGCGACATTTGGCGACATAGTTCAGCCCAGGAGCCTCAAGTGAAGTGATCCAACAGCCCAATATCAAAACTTAATAACTCAAAACTCAAGACGTAAAATGTTCTCAGTGAGTTTTTTCAATTGCAAAGTGCACTTTAAAGAGATTTGGACTTCAAAATGTGATTTCATTTCCAATTCCAGCTTATGTCTGTGTTCGTTCTAGGCGTGGCTGCTGCCGCTGCCATTGAGCTGAGTCCCATTTACCATTCGCCAGCGACGCACCTTGTGAAGCCGCTGCTGAAGACCGTCGAGGTGGAGGCGCCGGCCCACTACGATTTCAGCTACTCCGTGCACGATGAGCACACCGGCGACATCAAGAGCCAGACGGAGTCCCGCAAGGGCGATCAGGTCCAGGGACAGTACACACTGATCGATGCCGATGGTTATCACCGCATCGTGGATTACACATCGGATGCCCACAACGGTTTCAATGCCGTCGTCCGCCGTGAACCCCTGGGCCAAAAGATCGTTAAGGCTGCGCCCCTTGCCAAGATTGTGTCTCCGTTGCCGCTGGCCTATGCGCAACCCAAGCTCCTGGCTGCCCCTAAGCTGTCCTTGGGCCTGTACCACTAGGATCAAGGATTACAGAACTGAAACCGAGAGAGCGAGAGCGAGAGAGAGAATCCAAACACTGATTTCATAGCATTGACGACCCATCTCAAACTGAACACTCAACTCAAAGCAACTTTAACTGTAACATTTTCTAGCCAGATCTTCAAACACTTTCCTGTCCTCACCTCTACTTTCACACATCTACGTGCATCAGTCCCTCTGCTAGGACTCTTTAAACACGATTTATATACGCACACGTTTCGTTATAAATCTGTGTTTCCTATGTATTATATATTACGAATATGTGAAAATAAACGCAATAAATGCATTTTTATAAATCAATTCTCAGATCTCTATACTTGACAGCTGTTAATGTAACAGCACTTCATCTGCTAACAGATACAGCATAACATGAACACGTTAACATAAAAAAAGAATGTTATGTTGGACTTAACATAACGAAAGGACAAATCGATTAGACAAATCAACTGCCGAAAATTTGCATTAAAATCTTTAGAACATGTTATTTCATTGTTGGCACAACATTTTCTCTATATTGCACACAAATTTCCAACGCACTTCAATTCAAACACATTTTCACTGATCTTATATTATTTTTCTAAAATATCTTTTTCATTGGGATATCACAGAAATGGGAAATCCTGCGATATATCCATAATTCACCTTACAAATAAAACAATAGTATAGAATTTGAACAGCCTTTTAATAGTAGTATGCAAATCGGGCATTATGGTTGATATCTACATTTGTTGTTGCTCTAATGATGTGTGATAATGGAGATGGGTTCGCGACGCACTTGGGCATTGAATCCCAGCAATGGATCTGAACTGTAGTCGACGATGCGACGGTGTCCATCTGGTTCGATCAGCGAGTAGCGACCCGTAACGTATTCTCCACGTCGATGCTCGAACTGATCCTTCACATCGCCCGTATGGCTGTCGTGCACGGAATAATGGAACTCATATTGAGCCGGGCTAGAGATCAGCTCATCTGGATGGCCGGCAATGATGCCGCCCTCGGCGGCTGCAGCGCACAGGATCAGACAAACAGTCAGACTGACAGTCTGCAATGAACACAACATTGGAGCTATATATTATAATAGTAAAATGTAAAGTAAAGTATGGCCCACATACCAAGACGTTCATTGTGCTTTCAGTTGAGCTTCAATTGCAAAGAGGGCCTCACACGCAGCTGACTCAAAGCCGAGATCTAGTGAACTGATGGCTAACCGATCGCGATACCTTCCTTATATACTATATGCCCAGCCAGCAAACCTGGCGACAAATGCCCCATTGTCGCAGTGGCCAAGTTATGAAGCTGAAACCGAATCCCCGACAGTGCAATCGCTTACGCAATCCCTGCGTCTCTCTGAAATCGCATCTCAGCAGTTGCAGACATAAGGAAAATGATATCTGATGCGTTTTGGCATACATTTAAAGCATTTGAATAAGACATAACAGAAAAGGCTTAGACCGCATTTTGGTATTAGACAAGCTTTTGGTTTAATTTAAAAAGGTTTAATCAAAAGGTCAGTTAATGCATAGCAAAGTTTGCCATATTTGTAAAATATTGCAAGATGGCAGCACTGAAAGGCAGCCTAATTTATAAAACACTACAAATTCGCGTACTTTAAGAATGATGAATTGAAGTAGAATTCAAAGTCAGTTAGTCCACCGGGTTGAGGGTTCAAAATGCATTGCTAGTTTCGGTGCTGCCATATTTGCAAAGTATTGCAATGTGGCAGCACTGAAATTCAGTGTCATCAACTACTTAACAGCTAAACTGAATGTTTGCTAATTTAACAAGCATGTTGAATGATATTTTTAAAGAATTGAGAGCTAATCGATTTCTCAGTTAGACATAATTTATTTTCGACTTATAATAACCATTAACATTATATATTTCATTTGTTGTTTACATATTTACGTCTTTTTTATCATTATCACAGCATTAAAATTAATGGATTTTATAAACACATCTAGTTTAGTTTTAGACGTTGCGTAAATGTACACGATGAGTATCCTCTGCTTGTTGCATGAATTCAGTTTGGAAAAAAACATACTTAGAATGGCGCGCGCTGCCATTGATTGGGTAGATTTAACACGAAACGAAGGTTTCAGAGTTTCAGGTACGACGACATAAACGAGTACTCGTATTCTCAATCCCACGATCAGTTCATCCGCATCAAAACTTGTTTTCCAACAAAGATCCTGTCATGTGAAAGATATCAATGAGAATTAGAATTTCGCTTGAGCCGCACAGTTCCCTTTGCTTTTGCAATACAATTGATGTTAGTTTTTGTCCGAATTCCATTAAGTGCACCGCTCAAAATCTAGAGTGCATTCGACTTCTACGCTTGCTGATTACCCAAACTAAAGTTACCATTCTCGGCGACCATCCAGGCAGTTAGTTTCTCGTCTTCCGTTTTGTTCGTCTCGTCCCAGGGAAACGTAGCAGCCTTTTCCTTAAGTATTTTTTGAGCTCTGAAATTTATCAATTACAGATTTAGAATTTCGTTTGCAAAATGTATTTGAATATCTGAAATATTCACATAGCTTTCAAATTCTAATTAACATGCAATTTCGTGAAGCTAGCTACACTTAAAATTAAATTTTAAATCGATGACATCAGGTTTTTGGCTCAAAATCTAGATTTACCAAACCCGAAAAACAATAACTACGATTTTGAAAATAAATTCCTTTTCAAACAGCCAATATGAAGATGCCTCCGGTGAGTTCTCCCAATCTGAACTGTTTCAGTTTCGTATTTTTTATAATTGTTTTTTTCGTTTTTGAGATTTTAGTTATTCCCCATAATGATTTTAATAATATTTGGATTAAATTATCGAAGCACGTAATACAACTAAACATTTACATAGCATGAGCTCATTATTAAAAAATTATTGAAATTTTACTCTGTGTTTTTCATATTAAAGCTCATAGTGGGGAATACCCCTATTATTTAAATTAAGCTAATTATCATACTCTTTTAATTGGTGACAATTTGATAAATAAAAATATGTTGGCACAACTACATTCAAATAAATGACAACAAAATGAATATTCTTTCTAGTTATGTATTTACAATTTGTTACGAATGCAGATTTTTACCTTATGGGCCAAAAGCGACAATCTTCATCAACTGAGGAGTCGTTTTGGGTTTCACTGGGGAACGCACAAAATGTTCAGTGTTCAATGACAAGCAAATGAAAAGCCAAGGAAAACAACAGACAAAGTACACATAGAGATAAAGATAGGAGTAGAGTACAATAGACGACATAGACATTAAAAGAAGAAGCACAGTTATGAAACTTGGATGATCAAAGACCAAATACAATATGAGTATGAATACAAATACACAGTCCATTCATGCCAAGGCAAGCAAGTGTCTCTCTCCGCTACTTACGGATTCGTGGACAGGGAATCTGTGCGGCTGCCATTGTTCGCCTCCAGGCTGCTGGGAGTTCGCTTTTTGGCGGCACGCTTGAAGTTCTCGCTGAAGAAGTCGCGTCCATTCTGGGAGCTGGTCGTCGTTTGGCCACTTTTCGCCTGCTGCGTGGGCGGCACTGTGTGCGGATACTTGCCATCGCTGTCCGAGTCCATGGACAGGTGTCCGAACAGATCCTCCAGCAGGATGTTCGACTTGGCATTGCGCTGACGTTTCGCCGACGTTTTCAGTTTCGAGCTGTGTCAATGGATCAAACATTTTCGAACTATTTACAAACACATCAGAAGCCACAAATTGCATCAAACAAGCTACACTCAATGGGAATTTAGTGCTCAAACATTTTAAACAATAGGAATGATTGACAACACAGACCAAACACAAAGACATCCCATTCGGCAGGGGACAAACCAAATTTTTGAATACTTTTTGCTTTTCGCCTGCAAAAATCTTATCGTGCAAGCAGAACTCGTATGAAAAGTTTCCTATTGTTATTTTGTATCGTTTTTTCAAATATTTCAGGTAAATAATATCTTAATAAATAATAAAGAAAAAAATTGTTTTAAATATATATCAGTTTGAACTCAAACCTAATATCGATTAGCATTCAAAAATTCAACCTCTATATTTTGACCAAATTTTGACAAAAATGGTGTCGGCTGTGATACCAAAATTGATGATGTTTTTTATAACATCTAGAGTAAATTGAGTACAATTTTTGAGAGATATGTATTTTTTGTTTCCTACGCATCGATTGTTTAAGAGGCAGACGGATGCTTCGTCAACTCCATAGATTATATATTATTGATCAGGTTGCCGAGCTAAGTCGATTAAGATTATCCCGGATATTGAGGTACAGCATTCCAAGAGTAAGCTTATCATTTTATTTTCGAGATATCCTATTCACAAACTATTGATAAATAACGTTTTTGAGACATGGCTTTTTAAATATAACACAAAAATTATACATCAATTTCTTTTGTAGTTGCGTTAAGCGAGGGCGTACTGTATTTAACCATTTGAATGGCTTCTTAAAAATTCTCAATATTTCAGTTTTAAAATTATTAGTCGACCATATATGGCTTGAAGATCATGTTCAGCAGATCTGCAGATTTGTCTACTTACCCTAGTATCAGATCCAGATCGTCAGCTTTTAGCCTTGTCTCCGGTGGCGCTGCCTGCGAACGCGCCGATAGCCGGATGGCAGCTCCATTGAGCCAGGACGTCGGCTCGAAGGGATGCTGTGGCTGGTGCTGGCGCACGATTATGCTTGACGGCGGCGGTATGGTGCTCACCTTGGAGAACATGTTGTACACCTTGGCCTCGGGCTGCAGCAGGGCGGGGCGCGTCTGCACATAGTAGCCGCCCATGCCAGGTGTCACTCGGCTGTTATTTTTGGCATTCTTGTTGACCGTCTCATAGCTCAGCTGGCTGCCATTCACATAGATGGCGCCGCCATTGCGCGTCGACGTGTTGCTGAAGGATACATTGGGATGATGCTGCTGCTGCTGCTGATGTTGAGGTTGAGCCCCTGGAGGAGCTGGCAGACCAAACAGCTGCGAAATGTTGCGATTCAGATATATATCATTAACGGACTCTTTGCCCGGCGGCTGCGGCTGCTGGGCCATGCCCAAGCCCAGACTGGATGCGTCTGTGGGTGGTTGCACGCCCACTCCGACTCCGGGCAAGTCATTGTTGGAGAGGAAACTCTGCTTGGGCTGATAATTATGGGGCATGCTCACATTTTTGCTGACTTGTCCATTGAACAGGGTCTTGCCATTGTTCTTCATGTTGTTGTTGTTGTTGTTGTTGTTACTGTTGTTGTTGTTGTTGCTCTGATGTATGAGCTCAGTCACGACCTGGAGCTTCTCCTGCACCGGAAGCACATTATTTGACACAGTGGGAGGTAGGACAGCATATTTGGAGCTGAGCCTCACATTGGCCTTGGCAGCCGCCGTGGGCGAGATGCGCTTGAGCGCATGGAAATATGGATATTTGAGGCTCTGCTGAGCCGTTGGCCGTTTCTCGGGATCGTAGGCCAGCAAATCCTCCAGCAAATCCAAGCCATTTTGGCTGCAGCGGCTGACCACGCTGCCCAGTGGCACCTTAATGCAATCGGGATACCGGAAATGTATCATGGCCGCCAGTCGATAGCCATCCGGCCAGTCACCCTGTTGTTGGAAAAACCAAAAGCTAAAGAATGAATCTCTGGGGACAAACACAACAAAACCCACCTTGCCGGGCGTGCCCAGCACGGAGCAAATCTTAAAGAGCTGATCCACCTCGCTGCTGCCGGGAAAGAGCGGCCGGAACGTGTACAGCTCGGCCATGATGCAGCCCATGGCCCAGAGATCGATGGTGCTGCCATAGTTGGTCGAGTGCAGCAGCACCTCCGGCGCACGGTACCAGCGCGTGGACACATAGTCCGTGAACGGCGGTCGGGAACGTATCTCACGCGCCAGCCCAAAGTCCGCTATTTTGATCAGCTCCGGACCCGAGCATAACAAATTCTCGGGCTTGAGATCGCGATGAAAGAAGCCATGCCGATGCATAAAAGCCAGCCCCGTCAAGACCTGAAACATCGGTAGCTAAATATATATTTTACTTCTTAACCGTAATCCTTGACTTACCTGGAACAGAATACTCTTGAGCTCCGGTTCCGGTAAATGTGTATCCCGATCCTTGATCATTTGATATAGATTCTCCTTCATGTACTCAAACACAAAATACAAGGTGTCGTTCTCTCTGATCACTTCCTTCAGCTTAACGATATTCGGATGCGATAGTTTCTTCAGAGACTGCAAAACCAAATCCTTAATTAACTTAATCGGGAATTTTAAGTTTATCAAATGCGAACCTTCACTTCGCGCAAGTTCATAGCCTCCTCCCACGAATAATATTTGCGCTTCATGCGTTTTATGGCCACCTTTTCGCCGGTGTCCTTGCGCTGGCCGAGCACAACGGTGCCATACGTTCCATCGCCCAGTTGGGACAGTGTTATATAACGATTCATGGTACAATCAGCATGGGAGCGCTTTTTTACATATTTTCTATATGCGACTAGGCGGGATCAACACTGAAAAACAACGTTCAATACTATTTCGAGTAAGACCTTATTAGCTGGTATTGTCCGGCTTTACCCGGGTAAAGGTTTTTGCTTCTAAATTTAGACATCAATTTTTCACCCGTGTAAGATAGTAAATATATGCATACTATCTTGAATCTTAAATAGATATAATATAGTTGATGTGGATTTCAAAAATCGTCGAAATACCTATCTAATCATTCAAAATATAAAGCTTTTAACTGGGTTGGGGCCCCCGTAATAATGAATTCTCTTAAAGACATTTGAAAATGAGTTTGCAGCCGATCTGAATGCAAGCAAACAATTTCTTTCCACCCGTTTTTCACTTATGTTCCACAGTTGCGGGTGGAATTTGTCAAAATAATTATATGAACTTGATGATTATGATTTTCAAATCAAAAAAACAAATAAAATAAAAGCACAAAAAACGAATAATCCATGTAAAAATGTAAATGTAAAGTGGGTTACGATTCATCTATAACTATTTATATATATATAGACATCTATATATACCTAATTGTAAAATTTCCAAATCTTAGTTAAAGATCAATTCAATATTTGAATTCTTCTGTTTAGTGTCGAGGAGAAAATCGTGTTTGTTGATTAGTGAACGTGTCGACATACCCAATGGGACTTGTTAAAAAGACCATTAAAACAAATGCAAACACTTAAAATCGAATCAATTTCAGCTAAGTAACTGGCAATTAATTGGATTGGCTCAGCTCGTGGACAGACAGGACAGGACAGGACAGAGAGCACATGTTGAGGGCAAGCAAGTTGGATTTAATCAATATATTGATTAAGGAACAGAAGCGTGAACTTTTTGGACACTTGACCAATTTATTTTGATTGCACTACAAGCCTATCTATCACCCCAAATATCAAGGTCATGTTTTATTGTTTTGGGGCCACAAAACATTGGCTACCGATTAAACGGATAACATTGTATTGGGGTACAATGAATATATAAATAAATGTGCACGGATACTTTGCGAGATATAATCATAATTAACGAATCATCACCCAGAGCCGGGCTTTCGTATTTAGAACCCAATCTAGTTGAATTGTATGTACGCCTTAATTGTATATAATTTTGAATTAATTATTCCATTCGCTGCCCTTTTGAATGCACATGCATTTTTAACTTGACCTTTAAAATAACAAATGCAAATTTTCTTTTATTGAGGCAAATCCGAGCTTATACAGGGTGTCTCTTTTGTTTGTTTTACAAGGGAAAGGGCTTGTGTAGAAAATTATGGAAAAATATATTGTATCATTAGAATTAAAGAAATAAGGATTGGAATTACTTGAACTAGTAAGATTATGCACTCAACCGACTGCAAAATACTCTACATATGAAAACTATAGAATATAAGGATTATTTCATATTGCGAGGCAAGAGTTGACAGGCTTGAATATGTTTGTCCTGATCTTTATAGGATTTAAGCATATATTATTTTTTCCAGTTTATTTATCGTATTATTAATCTTGGTCTCTGTGTAGGAACTATATATGTCGAAAGTTATATGACATATGCTATAAAGAAATATATATACAATCAAACGAATACTCTTTTTTTTTTTTTTTATCCTCTATAACCTTTAGCTAGGACATCGAAGTCTCAGTAACCTTGGCGGGGTTCTAACCCTGCTCCTCCCCTGAAAGTAGCAAATAGAGGTCAATGGCAAAAACTTCCTTTAGTTATAAAACTAAATTAAATTTATATGGATCCGTAAACTCAATATATTCACCCAGTGAAGCACCCTGTATGCAAGAATTGAAATACAGGCATGTACACAAGCTCGTCCCCATTCGGTATCACATTTCAGAGACAATTAGAAGTTTCAAACGTTGGGCTTTTATTATTTATTCATAGCACCATGTCAAATTAGAAGACGGTTCGTTGAAAGTTCCAAGTCCAAATACACTCAAATAGGACATGTGTGGCTTTTGGTAGGGGAACGGGCGAGGGAGTGGGGGAGGGAGAGTGGGGGAGGAGTCGGAGGTACCGAATCCAAGACTTGAGTCAGCACGGGCTTTTGTTTTGGCTTTGGCTCAAATATTGTGGCATAGCCTTGAAACACATTTAACATTTCGTTAAATAGAATTCTTCATGTAGCACGAACACCAACAAAACACATTTATTTATTACGATGAACCCATTGAGTAATAAATATCTCTGTTTATTACTCAATGTGATGAACCTTTCCGCCACAAAGCATGTAGATTATGCATATTGTATATGTATTCGCGAACACTTCCAATAAGGAAACGGCAACTTTAAGTAATTTCGGGGCTCACTTTATCGATTGACTTTAGTTAAAACAAACTGAATTGGACATATATTTGCAATTAGAGAACTTATTAACTTTACCTAAGGGACACTCGAAATCGCAGCCGGAACGTGAATATATACTGGAGTTGGAAAATATTTATATTGCGAAACCGAAGCGAGCTTATCTCCGTATCTATTGCGAGCAGAAGTTTATTTTATAAGCAAACATGAACAACTACCAACTACGCCGATATCCACAACAACCGCAACCCTAAGTAGACCAAGCGCCCCTCCCAGTCCCGGTTGTCAACCAGAAGGGCGCCGCGAGAGCGAGAGCCACGCACGAAGCTTAACGAATACGTGGAATCAATCGAGGACCCAATATATACCGGCCAGACCCAACGATTGCACCTGTTCAAGGCGCCAGGGTTGAATTTCTTTTTTTTTTCGTATTTTTTTTTCGGCAACCAAGGAGCAGGACCACAACACGCATTCTCCACATGCGACCTGCGAGTCGCGGCAGAAGCCCTCGGCTGGTAACCAGGCATGGCTCCGTATTTACCAAATTTGTTTGGGACATTAGCGGGTTGCCGGGGCAACGCATAAATTCGCCAGCCCGAGCGTGGCCAGCGCCCGGCAGACATATGTTTAATAGCCATCGAGGGAAATGGATGAAGAGACGAGCAACAAAAATGGGCAAACAAATAAAACGTTTCTCGAAGAGGTCAACTTTCCAGAGCCGGGCATCATTAATCTGGACATGATTCAGTCGGCCTATCTGGAGGAGGGACAACGTGGCGAGACGCGTCGCCTGCATCAGCTGGAGCCCGTGGTCCTGGAGCGCATCAAAACAATGCGGCTGGAGTTCAAAAGTGAGTCAAATTTACTAATTTCTGAGAATTAAAGCTATCAGAATATTACAGAATATTATTTACACAAAATAATTACAAAATATTTAAGTTATCAGAATATCACAGAATATTATGTATATTCAGATAATTACAAAACTTAGTAATCCGATTTCATAGATTTATTTATTTCCATAACATTTAAAAGATTATCATAAAATGATTATTAATGGCACACATTATAATGCTCAAAATTCAGATATTTTACGCATCGATCACCTGTGGGTTCTGCCGAACCTGACCAAGCTCTGTCTCAATTGCAACAAGATCGAAGTAATCGAGCACATCGGAATGCTGACTGCGCTCAAGGAGCTCAACCTGAGCTTTAACTATATAACCAAAATTGAGAATCTGGAGACATTGGTCAATCTGGAGGTATTATCTTTGTTTGGCAATCGCATAACAAAAATCGAAAACCTGGAGACATTAGATAAATTGGTCATACTGAGCATTGGCAACAATTTAATCGAGGTTTTGGATGGCGTAAGTTGAATATACCCCTAACAATTAATACCATATATATCAATATATTATATATTCCACAGATTGATCGCCTGCGCTTTGTCAGCAGCTTGAGAGTACTCAACCTGGAGGGTAATCCCATTGCCAAGCTGCCCGACTTTCCGCTGTCGCAATATGTAACCGCAATATTGCCGCAATTGAATTACTATGAATACGTTTTCATCAAGGATGAGATGCGCGAAGCGGCTAAAAAGAGATTTTAGTAAGATATTTGAGCCCGATTAGAAGTATAACAAATATAATATATATTCCCATCTAACAGTAGAGAACTGCGCGAAATCGAGGGCAAACAGGAAAAGGAAATACACGCTCGGGAGACGAAGGCACGCGAACTTGCCGAGGCGGAACGTTTGTCTTCCAGCTTTGTAGAGCATCTGGATGGCCACCAGCTGTATGAGACCATGTGGCGAGGCGACGACGACGGCAGAGTTCTCATGTTAATTGGCCCAGCTGCCCAAGAACTGGCTGAGGAGTATGAAAAGGATGTATTTGAGCTAACTCAGAAGATTTACAAACTTGGTCTGGAGCGCTTCAGCGAGCGCGATGCGGAAATTAAGGATTTTATGGGCAGTCTACGGGAAGGCCAACAGGAGCTGCAGTCGCTCGGTCAGCAACATATTGAAGAATTTATGCAATTTAGGGATAAGATCTTCGAGGAAGCGAACAACACTCTGCGTGAACTGGAGGCGGGCGATGAGGATGCGCCGGAGCATTTGCAACTATGCGAAGCGATGGACGCGCTGAATGCGCAGTTCGACGATGCGCTCAATGAGATGTGGCAAAATCTAATGGCCCAGGAGCTGCACCTGCACGAGGCAGTCGAGGTAAGTAAAACCGCATGTCTAATCTGTGAATTTGAGCAACTGTGCTTTCGCAGGAGACCACGCTGAACTTTGAAGGCCGAATTTCGCGCTTAATGGCCAGCTTCGTAGAGGAGGCACAAATTTACTTTCTCCAGATGCGCGATGTTTGCGAGCACTTCGCGGACAACATGACCGACGCAGTGTCGCGTTTCATATCGCATAAGCTGGCGCTGCAAGATCTGGATGCAGTGCCTCAAGCGTTGCGTATGTGCATCGATGATCGGGAGTCCCTATTGCGGATTGCGGCCGATATGAAAGCCACGCACATATCACGTATTGAGGAGCGCGAGGATCGCATGACCAGCCGCAGCAAGGAGTTCATAAACAGCTACGTCGAGAAGCTAAGCAAGTGAGTGCCAGGTCGTCCGATTGCTAAAAATCAATTGTATTCAAACAAATTATATTGCAGAGAGGAAATGGAGCGATATCGTGCTAAAATATTGGAAATTAATTCGTTTATGGAGATGATGACAAAGGCCATGGCTAACCTACCTGAGGAGATTCACTCGGAACTGTTTTTGGAGGAGCGATAAAATTGGGAGCTGTTCTGGTTCCAGCGCAGTCTAAAGTTGAGGTCCTGAAAATTTCCTTTAATAAAACCTAAAAATAATTTACTTGTTAGCCATTTTCTTCGGCTGGCTATCAACCTGTTGATATGCTATCCGCTGTGTCCATTCGCTTTCGAATATGGAAGTCGATTTTAAAGAACAAAGTTTGAATAACACTTCGTATCACTTCTAGCAATTTTAATATTTACAAAAACTAACCCTCAACCCCTTTTTTAAATGCACTGTAAATTTCAGATGAATTATAAATTCACTCCCTGTTCTTGCTCTTGAGCTTCGCAAGATACTCTTCTAACCCCTGCTGAAACGATGGCGTGTTTATATATTCCAAGGATTCGCGTAGTTGACCCTCCGGATCGTCTATCAAGAGCTGGACATCTGGCGCACGAAACTGTCGCTTGGTCAGTGATCTGGCCTCCGGTTGCGTTTTCGCAAAGCTGCCAATGAATTCAGCACATTTGCAGAGAGCTTCTGACTTGCTTTCGGCCACTTCGTCGATGAGATTCACTTGCAATGCTTCTTCGGTGGTAAAGAGCTTGCCTTGCAGCAGCGCTCGTTCCGCGATGCGGCGCGGCAAGACGCTCAGATAGGACATCACTATAAACGGTGGCACCACATAGCCAAATTTCGTGGCATGTATGCCAATGCTGAAGCCCGGCAACATGACGCGGTACTCGCAAGCTGCAGCCAGCACACAACCAACGGCAATTGCGTGCCCCTGGGGGAGAGAGAAGGGTTCAAAATTAACCTTTAGCACATCATTCAGATTGAACTTACATTGATGGCCGCTGCTGTAGGAACACTGCTTTGGTATAGAGATAGCCACAGATCCTGTAGCGTTGACCAGAATGCCACCAGACGCTCTTGGTTCGGCTTGTACAATTCATTGAGATCCAGTCCGGAGGAGAAGACTTTATCGTTGGACTGTTAAACCAAAAGAATATAGTATATAATCCCTGCTGTTGTCTGTAAACTATCTTACCGATGTCAGTATTAGGCCACGACTTTTGTTACATTCGATCTGCTTAATGGACTCGTGTAGTTCCTGCAGCAGCTCCAAGTTGCAACTGTTTACAGGGGGTCGGTTCAATGTCAGCGTCGCAATGCCCGTCTTGTCGTCCATTTCGACCACGGTGAGATTGGATGCTTTTGTCATGGATCTGTGCAGGCGAGGCAATTGGCGCCTGCCCAAACCCAAAAGTTTTGTTTGGCTACGCAGCATTTTGTGGACTGTTGATCACATGATGCATAGCAGATAAGGTCATTAATTTGCACACTTAAATTATTTTAATCATTTCGTCACAACATTGCTGTTATTGGCGTTCAGCGCTTGTGACGTCACTACACGTAAAACGCACTCCTATCTACTACGTACCATGTGTGGATCGTTCAGTAAGAAGAAGAAGCAAAGCCTGTTCTATTCCCTCGTTTCAAAGCAACTCAGCGGAGTTAAGAACCCAGCCATAGATATAAACCCAACAAAAATGTACAGATACAACTTTTAAATGACATATAAACATATTTAAAATATATTGTGTGTATAAAAACAGTATATGAGAATAGCTACAAATTCAAAGGCTACGAATTCAATTCTTGGCCTTCTTTTTTAGACTTTCCAGATATATGCCCAACCCTTTTTGCACAGCCGGTTGGTTTACAAAGAACAGAAACTTTTCCAAATCCTGGGCACGTTCATTTTCCAATTGTTGCAATTCAACAGCCCTCAGCTGTTGCTTGGTTAGCGAACGAGCCAGCGGATTAACCTTGGCAAATGTGCCAATAAACTGGGCGCACTTGTCCAAGGCCTGCTCTTTGCTAATGGCAACTTCATCGATGAGGCCGATTTTCAGGGCTTCCTCGGTGGTAAACATGCGTCCCTGGTTGAGCGCACGCTCAGCTTCACGTCGGGGCAGAACGCTTAGGAAGGATGACATAAACCATTTTGGTGCGACAATTCCAAGCTTAGTTTCGTTCAGGCCAATTGTGAATTTTGGCAGCATAACGCGATACTCGCAGGATGTGGCCAATAAACAACCTCCGGCCGGTGAATGGCCCTGTCGAAAAATTGGCCTATTATTATTACAATTTTCTAAAGTAATTTTACGCTATTTACGTTAATGGCAGCTGCTGTTGGCACACTGCTGCCATAGAGGGCCAGCCAGACGTCCTGCAGAGCAGTCCAAAATGCTCGGATTCGCTCCTTGTCCGGCTTATACATTTCGAGTATGTCCAGACCGGCGGAGAATATGGTGGGATTTGACTGAAAGTTAATAAATAAAATTGATGAGTTAATCATGATAGATCAAGCATGCTCCTTACCGATGTCAATATGAGGCCACGGCTTTTGTTGCCCTCAACTTCCTCGATCGATTGATGCAGATCGCGCAGCAAATCCAGATTGAGCCCATTTACGGGCGGCCGGTTCATTGTGAGCGTGGCGATGCCAGTTTTATCATCAACTTCCACTGTGGTCAGCTTTGTGGCAGTGGACATGTGCCTGCACACGCCTGTGGCACGGGGCAGCAGGCTCATAACCTTTGAACGCATCATTCTTAAAAAAAATAATTTCATAGATGTCAGAATCTTAAAATGACCTTTGGACGCGGACTTATATTTAGGAATCTTGATAAGGTTAGCATATTTAATAATGGAAATCAATATTATTTTGACTCCAATTCAATTATTTAGCATAAGCGGTAAGTATTTAAGTTACTATAAAAATTAAAATCTTAAATTGATTTACCTTAATATTCAAATTGTTAACTAAAACAGCTGTTACAGAACCTGTTGCACATCTATTGTTTTTGAATATTCGATAATTTGCAACGATTGTGCAAGGGCTGAAGGATTTGAACTAGTTCATTATAGTTCAAATCGCTGATACAATGCAAGTCACACTTTAATATTAAAAGAGCTCTATATTTATATAAAAATATATTTATATATATTCAATTTTAAAAAGATTAGAAATCAATAATTATTTTTTTTTATAAAACTTTAACTAAAGATACTGAACAGGACGTAAGCATTGAATTGCATGAACCAGTTCAACAAGTGTGAACTGGCCAAGTTCATATCGCGGAGCAACTTTGGTTTTTGACATTTACTTTACACGTCACTACGCCGCAGCTGTCACTTTGCCGATGCGACTGCCTTCGTGTACGCTTTGCTCTTATTCTTCGTTCGCCTGGCTACGTTGCTGTAACTTTCACTAGCGCGTTTCACACAAAACACACACGTAAAAATGGGCTCTGGCAAGCAACAGAAAGTGCAATCGTCTGGTTTCACCAAGGAGGAGGAGCTGCTGCTGCAGGACTTCAGTCGCAATGTCACCACGAAATCGGCGACTATCTTTTACGGCAACGCTTTCATCGTCTCCGCGCTGCCCATATGTAAGTGCCCTGTGCATAGTGACACGTTGTTGATTTTGCCAAGTTGCCCGCTAACCGAATGTTGACGCTTTTTAGGGCTGTTCTGGCGCATTCACAACATGGACCTGTGGCCCAGCTCCATTTTGTTTGTGCTGGTAACTGCGGCTAGCACCTATTTGATGGCCACCGCCTACAAGAACATCAAGTTCCAGCTGAAGCACAAGATTGCAGTGCGCCGCGAGGAGGCTGTTACCCGCGAGGTTAACCGTCAGCTGGGCGATGACAAGAAGGTCACGCGCAAGGAGAAGGACGAACGCATCCTGTGGAAGAAGAACGAGGTTGCCGACTACGAAGCGACCACATTCTCGATTTTCTATAACAATGCCCTCTACCTGGCCATCATCATCTTCATCAGCTTCTTCCTGCTGAAGAATGCCACGCCATTTGTCAATTACATCTTCTCCATTGGCGTGGCCAGCGGCGTCCTGGCGTTGTTCTCCACCAGCGCCCAAACGAACTGAACAAATTCATGTACTCGTATTGTTAGGCCCATTAAGAGATTCTTACCTTAAAGTGCGAGCAGCAGATTCCATTTATCACACTCGCATCTTGTCTTGATGTAAACATTTTAGCTATTTCGAAAATATCAATTTTATAATGAAATGTTGTCTTTCTTGTAGAAAGCTTTATAAACACTTCCATTTGCAAAATGTTTAAATAAATTTGTAAAACCCAAAACAGAAGCAAGCTATTTGTAATCAGTCCTTAATTTTATATATTTCAATCAAAACGCCTAATCTTATTGTAAATGCAGAACTTGCTCGCCTCAAGCCTCAAACGGCCTCCAGCAGCAGGGCGATGCCCTGACCACCGCCAATGCAGGCGGAACCGATGCCATACTTGAGCTTCTTGCGCCTGCGGAAGAGTGAAGGAGAGAGCAATATGTGATTGGAGTTCGCAACCGGAACAGTTTGTCTACTTACTGCAACTCGTGCACCAGATGGCCCGTAATGCGGGAGCCACTGGCGCCCAATGGATGACCCAAAGCAATGGCACCGCCGTTCACATTCAGTTTGGTTTGGTCCAGCTTCAGGGCATCGGCACAGGCCAGGGTTTGTGCGGCAAACGCCTCATTGATCTGCAAAGCATTCAATTAAGACCCAACTATGACTTATTACGCAATTGGAGATCTACCTCGATCAGGTCAATGTCCTCCAGCTTCTTGCCGGATACCCTGAGCACGTTTTGTATGGCAGGCACTGGTCCAATGCCCATAATCTCGGGCTTGACGCCCACAAACGAGAAGGCGACGAGACGTGCCAGCGGCTTCAGGTTGTACTCCTTGAGCGCCTCCTCGGAGGCAACAATCACGGCGGCAGCGCCATCGCAAATGCCGGATGCTGTGCCCGCGGTGACGATGCCGTTCTTCTTGAACAGCGACGGCAGCTTGGCCAGGCCCTCGATGGTGGTTTTGGGGCGTGGATGCTCATCCACCACAAAGTCAACCTCCTTGCCCTTGACCTTCAGCTTGATGGGCGTAATCTCGGCATTGAAGGCGCCCTCCTGCTGTCCCTTTTCCCAGTTCTTCTGCGAACGCAGCGAAAACTCATCCACGCGCTCCCTGGAAATCTTGTACTGATCGGCCAGATTTTCGGCCGTCAGCGCCATTGGCAGCTTGCAGTGCGTATCTGTCAGACCCGCCCACAGGGCATCCTCCAGATTGTAGTTGGCGCCCAGTGTGGTGCCAAAGCGCATGTTGCGCGCTATGAACGGCGTCTGGGACATGCTCTCCACGCCGCCGGTGAGCGCCACCTTGGCACCGCCCACCAAAATGTCCTGGGCACCATTCACAATCGACTGGAAGCCAGAGCCGCAGAGGCGATTGATGCCCAACGCTGGCTTCTCAATGGGCACGCCGCAGTTGAGTCCCACATGGCGAGGCACATAGATGCCATCCGTGGACGAGGACTGCAAAGAAATTTAAAATAAATAAGAATTTTGATGCTAGCAATTTACTTGATTTAATATAAAAAGGTTTATTAAAAATAATATATTTATGGAGCTTTAAGAAATTAATTAAAATATAGTTTTTAATTATGTAGCCACAATCCAAGAGTTTTGAATATTTTTAAAAGTTATATTAAAATGAGAAGATTTGATGCAAGAAATTTACTTGATTTAATATAAAAAGGGTTAATAAAAATTATATATTTATGGAGCTTTAATATTAGAAAATCTAAGTCTAGGTCTGCGAAAAAATGGGATTTTTTAAGCGCAAGCTTTTCTCACATGTAACAATTAATTAATTTAAATTAATTTATTTTTCTGTGAACTTTAAATTTCTAATAAAACTAATAAGAAGAACAAATAAAATTTTCTAAAAAATTTTCAACAAATAATGTTATAAATAAATGATAAAGAAATAATATATTAAAAAAACTTTACAAAATTATAAGATCTATATCTTGTGATCTGATAAGCTGATATTTATATATATATATTGTTTAAGCACCAAAAATATAAATAGAAAATTGTTTTGGAGCATTTACGCCTTATCGCCTTCAATAAATATTTATTGAAAATGTTTATGTACTTGCAAAAAATGAATGATGGAAAAAAGTAATGTAATATATATTTATTAAATTTTTTTTTTTTATTGTTTTATATAGTACGCTTGCTAATCTTCATAGAGTCTATAAATAAATGAGCACAATTCCTCTTACTTTCCTTAGACCTGTCTTCAGTTAGCCAAGCGAACTGAGCGAAAGGTCCAGAGTCCGATTGCGCTTCATTGGACTCCACTTACCGCAATCACATTGCCCACGATGACCGTGTCCACCTGCTCGCCCTTGAGGCCAGCCGCATCCAGCGCCGCCTTGGCAGCTGTCGTCTGCAGCTGGGTCTGGTTGATGTTCTTCAGGGCGCCGCCGAAGGTTCCAAAGGCCGTGCGCTTGGCGGCCACAATATATATGCCTAGACAGCAATTAAATGTGTTTGAATGTGTGTGTGAGATATGAAGATTATTCTAATTGGGAAATGTTAACGAAAGCAAATCTTGTCAATTTGCTCGACGGGTCCAAAGTGCAGACGCTCCCCTTGCCGGTGCCCGGTTTATGCTGGGCGGCGGGGGGGCCAAGGGGCCGCGCGGGCAGCAGATAACACAGCAACAGGTCCAAAGTTCACATATCAAAACTCTTGATGCCCATCCGCACGAAAAAACAAAAAATATGCAACTCATGTTACCTTTTGTTACGGCGGACATTTTGCACAAATTACACTAGTTAAAACAATCGAGTAAACGGATTAGAAATTGTAATTAATATATATAAAAGCAAAATTCGCGACTGCAACTCTTTTGCTCCCTCTATAACCGCTGGCCACAAACGCTCGACGTCAACTCGAAATCAAACTTGCGGCCGGCCGACATTTTGTAGAGCGTAAAAGCTCCGCCTCCGCCGCGCGTTGCAGAGAGCTTTTTGGCGACAGCAAAGCCAAACAAACAAACTAACAGCTGTTAAATGCACAGAGCGAAAAAATGTTAGCCATTTTCTAGCTGAATTAACCTATCTATATATTTATGCTTATCTATATATATTTGTTTTAACCCTATTGATAATATAATTTAAAAAAATATATGCTCTTAGCTATAAATATGGCTATATTTATAATTACATTAATTTCTATTTGTTACGTATTTTTTAGGAGAATTTCGCCTAGAAATGTGAAAAATGGGTGGCAAACTCACAAAAGCTTTTTTTGTGTTTTAAAGCAATGCAAAAATGAATAAAAGTCGGTGCAAAAATAATGGGACACTTATTTATTTTTTTTTGAAATTCAGAACTGAACCTATATAAGAATAAATTAATCAATACATGCTTGTTGTTTGTTAAAGAAACCTTTTTCAAATTTCGTTGTAAAAGTGTCTCCACTTTAGATTTTCACAATTTGTATTGGAATAGCCAACCCATATTTGCTAATTTGTAAGATCTGGTGGGAAGTTAACTCTCAAATTTTTTGAGTGCTTTAGGTTTGGGCCCTGAAATAAAGAGTCGTAGTAATTGTGTTAACTTAGGCTAGAGTTGTATATTCAATATTTTTACTTAAATAAACATACATGTGTAAATGCTGGACTTTGAATTAAACTTTATACTTGGAACTAGGACAGAGGAGCGCAATACAAATAGAAATTGGCATTGATTTATGTTGATTAAATAGCAAAAGTAATGTTAGTTTTTAATTGTTTTGTATTTCTTATCAAAATATGTTCATATTATAGGATCTCGTGCATCTTCATGGTGAGTTCGATATATCCATGTTGTCGGACTTCTCAACGCTGACCGATTTGCGGCCCTTCGCCTCGGCATCCTCCGAGATGGGTTTCAGTTTGCGTGTGTCCGGTGTGCGCGAACGTCGTCGGGAGGATGAGGACGAGGACTTGCTTGAAATTGTGGCCACATCTTTGCTCCGGCTGGAGCGCGATTTGCTGATCGGCGGTGGCGGCGATGGGGAGCTGCGTTTGCTGCGCGAGCGTGGCGAACGGGCGCGATGCGACTTCTTGCTGCGCTCACGGGATCTGGAGCGCTTGCCGTTGCCACTGGCAACGCTAACAACGCCGCTGGCACCGGCTCCGGCACCTCCGTTCGAGCGTGAGCGATGTGTGCGCGAAGTGCTGCGGCGATGTCGAGATCTGGAGCGCTTGCCGCGCGACCTTGACGAACGCGAATGCTTGCCGCCACGTGAGCGTGAGCGGCGCGAGCGTGAGCTGCTGCGACGATGACGCGATCGCGAGCGTTTGCTGCGCGACCGCGAGGAGTGTTTGCCGCGGGAGCGCGAGCGTCGGGACCTGGAGACGCTGCGTCGCTCGCGAGTGCCGGAGCGTCGGCGCCGACGTGAGCTGGAGCGATGCGAACGGGATCGACTGGTGGTGCGTCGCTCGCGGGAACGCGAGTGTGAGCGAGAACGTCGCCGCTTGTCCTTGGCCAGCATGCCAATGACGGGATCTATGGCGGCCGATATCATGCTCTGTGCTTCCTTCACAATCGTCATGGCCTCCTCAATTTCGGCCTGGGCTGCCTCATTCGACTTGGCCTCGGGCTTCGTTATGGAGTAGGTCGAATGGTAGACACTCAGATGGCCGCCCTTGAACTCCTGGCCCTGCAGGCGCAGCGCATGTATAACGCTCGTCTGCTCACAGAACTCGATCATGCAGTACGTCTTGTTATCCTTCTCGGCCCAGCGCGCGTATTTGACCTCGCCGGCACGTTGGAAGCACTCCATGAGATCGTCCAGGCGCCACTCGTTGCGCACATCGCATACAATGATGGTGCGCCGGATTTCTTCTATCTTGCGCGCATCGTAGAACGAGGGCAGCGCTGGATATTCGGGCAGATTGAACTCCACTAGCTTGGGATCGTACGTCTTGATGACCTGCTGCGGCAGCTGACCCTCGATGCGATTAATTACCTCCGGCGGCAACTTGGAGTCTGGTTTCTGCAAGCCCGGCACAATGGTGCCGTTCTTAAGCATCTCCAGTGCACGATACTCCTCGGGTATGGCCAGCACCGGGATGACAATGAGTGCCCGGTCTATGAAAACGGTATTGGTCAAGTGCTGGGCCACGGGCACACTGCTCGTCTCCGTGTATTTCACGTAACAGATACGCGACTGTACCGGGCAGGAGACATCCCGTATGGTGGGGTACAGTCGAATCTCCTCGATTTTGCCAATGTTGCCGAACAACGTTTGCATCTGATCCTTGGTGGCCTGCGGCGCAATATTGGTCACCTGTATAACACGCGGTGTGTTGCCGCCAGCCATGTTTGATGTTTCACTTTCGTTAACAAACTTGGGAAAATGTCTTTTAGTTTTTTTTTTTGGCAAAAAACAAATACTCAATTAACCTCTCTAGCACAAGTGGAAAAAATTCGACGAGGGCTGCACAGGGCGTCGCGAAAATCTCGATTGGCCCACAGGGCTAACGCACCGATAACAGTTTCGCGTCGCGAACGCACATCGTTATCGATTGCGATTGGCATCGGTATGCAACTGCGCGTAGTGATTATTTGTGTGAATTGTGAATGCAAAAGTTGTAGGAAAATTTTTTTTACAGTAAATGTTAAATTGTACATTAATTGCAATTATTATTTCTAAATAAAACGTCAACAACTGTTTACAATTCGGCTCGCCCCAGACATGTCGGAAAGCCAAGCGCCATCTGTCTCAAAATCTAGTTTGAACGATTTGCGACAGTTTCGCATAAATAAAAATGCAGCTGCCGCAGCTGCCAGCCTGGGCAGAACTGGTATGGCATTGTGCATATTATTCCATTGACGGTTGCTCCACTAAACAATACAACTGTGTTGCATTTCAGAGCGTGTGCCTGGCAAGAAGCGCATCCAGGTGATGGCCGACAGTGACAGCGACAGCGCAGACTGTCAAACGCCAAAAAAGCCCAAACTTGTGTTGACCGTCAAGGAAAAAGAAGAGCGTTATATGGCGGCCGCAAAAATAATGCCAAACTACGATACGATGGTAAGTGCTACGTTTGCCATGGTTATATTTTTTTTTTTTTTTTTTTTTTTGCGTGCGGGGTGCGGGGAGCCAAGCGCGCGCGTCGCTTACATGTGTTCGGAATATGGCGATTCGGGCCCGGCATTGTGAACAGCTGTTCAGACAGTGGCGTCGCAGGCAAGGGGTTGCTAAAGAAATGATAGGTCAGGTATTTGATTGGGGCAAAAAGTCCTTTTCAAATGAAAAACACATGCTTAGTATTTGTTTAATTATTTTACATAAATGTTGTATACATAATTATAAGAAATATTTATTATTAGAAAACTTTTGTTAAAAGGGTTTATTTTTTAACTGTAGTTAGTTAGTAGTTTAGTCTTGTGACATTTCGCTAATTAGTTAATATACATTTTAGGCAATTCAAGACTCGCTGGCACGATCGAATTGGGACGTTGCAGCGGCAATACGTTATTTGAAGGAAAACTGTAAGCCGAAAGCGCAAAATGGACCCTTGGATAAGGCCAAACTGAAGCCGAGCACGAATGGGAGTGGGGCCAAGGCGCATGGCAAGTCGAGTGGCAACTACTCGGACTACGACAACTCGGATGATGATGATGTCAAGCAGTCCAAGGATCAGGTGTACGACAGCGACGACAGTGACACCGAAATGTCCACCAAAATGACCGGACAGCGCAAGAAGGTGTTCCAATTCATGAACACGGCCAGCATCATTGAGCTGCAGTCGGTGAAGACGCTCTCGGAGAAGAAGGCAACAGTACTTATCGAGATACGACCATTCAATGACTGGGCGGACTTGCGACAGAAACTGGAGGCCAACCGGCTATCGGCGGATCTACTTAACTACGCACAGGATCTGATCAACAAACAGAATACGGTTGCAACCATTCTAAGCAAATGCAACGGCATGGTGCAACGCCTGGAAACGGCCATTGCCAATGGCGCCGGCATTGTGGAGCAGCCAAAGATTCTGAGCAGCAAGTGGGTGTCCATTTCTGTTAGCTTTTTCGTATGTCTCAAAGATAATTCAATTGTGATAGGGTGATCTGATCTCTCAGTCTCAGAACTTTTTTGCTACAGGCAATCGGCTAAGACTTAGGATGAATCTAGCTAAACTAAGTCCTACTTTTAATCGGTAGTAATAACTTCTTTAATCCTATTTCGGATCTGTTACAGTTTGCAATTGGCCGACTACCAGGTAATAGGCCTCAATTGGCTCACTGTCATGCATAAGCAGGAAATGAATGGCATTTTGGCCGACGAGATGGGTCTGGGCAAGACCATACAGGTTATTGCGTTTCTGGCCTATCTTAAGGAGAACGGCCTCAGCAAGGGAGCACATTTAATTGTGGTGCCTTCGTCAACGCTGGACAATTGGGAGGCGGAAATGGCCAAATGGTGTCCCAGTCTGGTAGTCGAAAAATATCACGGCTCTCAGGACGAGCGGCGAAGGATGCGCGTACGCTTCGCCAAAGATGGCTTTACCGGCTTTGATGTTCTTCTTACCACGTAAGCGATTGCAGTTCCATGTTAATTACGCCTTTGCTTTATCTGTACCTTGCCAGCTACCATATAGTTGGATCCACGCCTGAGGAGCGAAAGATGTTCCGCGTTTGCAAGCTGCATTATGTCATCTTCGATGAGGCCCACATGCTGAAGAACATGACGACTCAGCGCTACGTCAATCTGATCACAATTAATGCAGAAATGCGCATTCTGCTTACGGGCACGCCGCTCCAGAACAATCTGCTTGAGTTGATATCTTTGCTGTGCTTTGTGATGCCCAAATTTTTTGCCAAGAGCATTGAGGACATCAAGTCCTTGTTTGTCAAGGTGCGTGCCGAGTGTAGCTTTTAGTATAACTTTTTTTTTTATATCACGCTTTTGATGTCTTGCAGAAGAACAAAACCGATGGCGATCAAGAGGAAGTGACACAGTTCCAGGAGACACAAGTGCAACGCGCCAAACGCATTATGAAACCGTTTGTGCTCCGGCGTCTTAAAAAGGATGTGCTGAACAATTTACCCAAAAAGCACAGCTGTGTGGTAAGCATTCTAAGCAGAGTATAGGAATTCAGTTATACTTTTTAATAACTTTTGTATATTTCTTGCCTTCTTTAGGAAAAAGTTCCAATGAGCGCCTCACAAAAGCAATACTATAAGGAGTTGGTGGAATATTATTCAAACAACAAGGGCGAGATCTGCGGCAGCAGCGATCGTGCCGGTGTGGCAATTATGATGGAAATGCGACGCATGGCCAATCATCCGCTGCTAATGCGTCACTATTTCTCAGACGAGCAGTTGCGGGGCTTTTCCAAGCGCCTGGCGCGCGTCAATTCCTACAAGAAGACCAACGAGCAATACATATTCGAGGAATTGGCAATTATGTCCGATTTTCAAGTCTATCAGCTGTGCAACAAATATGTAAGTCGCGAGAAAGCTAGCATATAAATATATATTATATATGTATGTCTAACGCACGCATTTCCTTTTAGGAACTGTATGATGTCAAGATTCCGGATAGTTTGATATGTGATTCGGGAAAATTCCTCTATCTGGATACCCTATTGCCCAAACTGAAGGCCGAAGGACATCGTGTGCTGCTCTTCAGTCAGTTTACCATGATGCTGGACGTTGTGGAAGAATATTTAAGGATACGGAAGCATGGATTTTGCCGATTGGACGGTGCCACGGCTGTCAAAGAGCGACAGGATCTGATCACAGATTTCAATGTCGATGACAATATATTTGTATTTCTGTTATCCACCAAAGCCGGCGGCGTGGGCATCAATTTAACCGCAGCGGATACCTGCATCATTCACGACATTGATTTCAATCCCTACAATGACAAACAGGCTGAGGATCGCTGCCATCGCATGGGTCAGAGTCGTCCAGTCACCATCTACCGCTTAATATCGGAGAGCACCATTGAGGAGGGCATTTTGATGGCTGCCGAAGAGAAGCTAAAACTAGAAAAGGATATCACATCCACCGAGAAGGGCGAGGTGCACGAACAGCGCTGCGTAGTCAAATTGTTAACCATGGCGTTGGGCCTGGACAAGGATGAGGAGGAGCAATTGAACAACTCATTGAATAACTCCTTGGGAGCAACTACAAAGTAGTCTGTTAAAACAGCCGCTAGAGCGACACACTTTCCATTTTCCAAGAACACTATTTTTTGTAGCGTTTCATTTACTTTTTTTAAATGTATACTTAAATTATTGGCGGGCTATTTGCTCATATCATTTGCGTGTATTTATAAGAATCAATATTGTATTAAATTATATATTAAAATATATTCAAATTTAAGCTCAGATTTTGGCTATTCGAAATGGGTCTCAAAGATGAATGCGTTAATTGATCAAATTTCTGTGGAGAAAAAAGAAAAAGAAAAAAAGAAACAGAAAAAGAAAAAAGGAATAGTTTTTCATCCAGCAAAAAGTTTGTCATAGTTTTGTTTAATAACTATTGAGTTGAATATAAATAAAACACTTAAGCAATTCAGAAATAAGAACTATAATTTGGCAATGTATTTTTGACTAAAATTGTTTCAGATCCCTAAAACATACTCTTACTGATTTTGGCTGTAGAAGAGCTTAAAGATTTGTCCATACCAACTGTAGAAAGCATAAATAATAAGTTAATACATACATTTGAATTATTCTAAATTGTGCATACAATGGGCTGTCAGGCATTAAACAAGTGTCTAACAATGGAAGAAGTCAATTAAAATACTACTTTTGATTTATGTGCTCATACACTGACGAATACTTTTGAATCATCCGGTTAAGCGCAACAAAACAAACTCGACAACCCTCAAACGAGAGAGAGAGAGAGAGACGCTCTCTCTCTAAGTTTCGCTCTCTTTGGGCGAGATCACTTTCAGAGCGTGCTGTGAAGAGCTTTTCGGTGCGGCGGCGATTCATCAAGTTTTAGTCTTTAACTGATCGCTCGCGCCGATGATTTAATTTTTAAGTTTAAACGCTGATTTTGTACCGCAGAGAAAATAAAATAAAACCCTGCGTCAAGTGTGGCAAACAAAACGATAATCACAATACCATATACACACATACATACATATCTACATACATACATACATATGTGCGAATCAATAAATTTGAACAATTTGCAATATTAAAATAGAACCAAAAAAAAAAAAACAAAACGAACAAATTTAGCGCAACGAAAGGAAACGCCTGTAATAAATGCAGTAAAAATCGAAAGTTTTATGTGATTAAAAATCATATATATATTGTATATATATATATACCGTATGTATTTATATGAGAATGTGCAGCAGAGCTGCTAAATTCTATTTTGCTCTAACGACTCGTTCGCTATTATGTGATTCATATTGAGTACATACACACATACATACATACGTACATACATAAGTTTTTGGGCGTTCAGAAGACAAGCCGAATTATATATTTATAAAAATAGCAGAGCGCTCGCCAAACGGAAATCATATTGGTCCAATACAAAATACTTAGTCACCGCATAATACGAATAAAAAAATAAAAATACCCATCCATTTGAATAGCAATATTTTTTGTTAACCAAAAAAAAAAAAAAAAACAAAACGACGTCAGACCGCGTCTACCTAGCGGAAACGGAAGAATATAGCCGCACCTCCGCTGCATATATAGAGAGTCTAGATACATATAGCATGCATATATGAATAGTATATATAGTATATGGCACATGTGAATAATTCGCAAATGAATAGAAATATAAATGATATATGTGCATATACAACGCAGAATTTGAGGAAAAACAAAAGCGCGTGCAAGAGCAAAACATAAAAATAAATTCATATCTATGCTTATTTCACATGCCGTGTCTGTGTGTGTGTGCGTGTGCGTGTGTTTGAGTAATAGCCAAGAGAACTAGCGAGCGATCTAAAAAAACGAATAACAAAAATAAAACAAAAAAAAACAACAAAAAAAAAGAAACGAACATTACGCGAACAAATCCAAGATAAAAAGCAGCAGAAGAAGAAGCAACTATAACAATTGACAACGAGCGAAGAAGCGAGCGCAAAGCAACAAACCAAAAATAGGCAGCACAAAGCGCAGAAGGCGCAGCTAACGACGACGTCAGCGTCAACGGTGCGTATACTTACCAGCAGCCGCAGCCGGCCGCCCCACCCTCTCCCCCGCCACACACCCGATCATTGACTCATCCAACGCGTAAACAGCTGCTCGCAAAACACTAACAAAAAAAAAAAAACAGCAGCAACTGTAAAGAATAACAAGACAATCATCAATTGTTTCTGCGCCGCTGTATCTGATCCGCTGAGTGTGTGTGTGTGTGTGTGTGTGTGTGTGTATGCTGGTGTCTGTGTGCTTGTGTGCATGTGTGAGAGTGCGACGATCCAAAAACTAAGCGAAGAACTCACACTTACTCATATAAGTAGTTGCCTAGAAGGCATTCACAATGCCTGACTGCGAATTATAATTAAAAATAAAAAATATAATAATAATTTTTGTTTTGGAATTGTTGTTGCTAGCGTATGTGCCGAGCATAATTAAACGACACACGAGGAGCGTATCTATAAAGTTAATGAATAAACACATATCTATACGAATCACAACGACGACGACGACGACGCGAAACCCATAACGACGATATTTAATCTAAAGAACTTGAAAGAGAGATACCGAATTAGAAGGCAAAAAAAAAAAAGAGTGTGAAGGCAGTTAAACAAAAGCTGAACAGCAACGAAAACCAAACAAATTATTGGATCAATTTTATATTGCATTAAAAGGTAAGCTAAACTTTCAAACGTATTTATCGGGGTTTCTGACAATATTCCACCCACAAGGGTGGAAAATGGGTGAGAATCGCTCATCGAATCGAACTCAATTTGAAATGTTTTTATAAAAATTCATTGGAGACAATTTTCGGAGCGACCAGATAATAAGTATAAAAAGGGGTTTAAGTTGTCTGAGAAAAATTTAGTTTTGATCGATTTCAAAACTATTTTTACAGCTGTAAAAAATCCAATCCAAAAATCGAACTCTAGGGTTTGGGTTTCAACTTTGCAAGAAATCATATTCAATTACGGATTTATATTTAAATCAATTAAAATGATAACAAATTAGAGCTTAGGCGCAGACTGGCGACAAAACTCTTCCATTAAAAATGTTTATAAGTAACCAATATTTTACTCTTGAGTCACATCTTTTAATGGACTTTAATCTAACGAAGTTTGGAAACATGTTTCAAGCTATTTTTAGAGCAATTTAGAAACACTTTTCGAAAATATTCAAAACAATTTGCGATAACTTTGAGAAACATTTGCATATTCTTACAGTCATTAGATTAATTATAAATCATTTATCGAAAAATATTTTTATTGGACAAACAAGTTTTATTGCATCAACTTTTTTTGTTAAAAATTTGAAAGAAACTGAGTGTAAAGTAAAAATTTAAATGTCAAAATAAATAGATTGGAATATGTAGATAAGACTATTAATTGTTGTTTCAGTAGAAATTCCGAGAACGAATTTTGGGTTCGACGTTGTTTGTTTTTAGTAAAAACTATTATTATTAAAAAAAAGATCAATTAATTTAACTGATCTGCACAGTTTCCATGGTTAATTTTTGTTGAAAATTGTTTTATAAGTTAAAAGTTAAATTTCTTAAATATTCAAATTATTGGAAAAACAATTAAATATGATCCTAGCAATTTTGTAAAAAATGTATTTATTAATAAAATATATTAGTGAACCGACAAAATGTAGTGTAGTTAACTCTTTTTAACTAGACTCTGAGTTCGATGAAGTTTATTTTTTGTTATTTTTAAAATACATTTTTCTCGAATTTTTAGTTTGTTTATTTGAAAAAACATTGTTGTGTTTAGCTGTCGTGGCAGGAATTTGTTTATTAGAGTATGTGCATTTCGACAATTCGAAAATGGCTCAAAAATACACTCACACGCACAAACACACAGCCACATTTGCGGATACTTAAAAAGCTGAGAAATTAGACAAAATTGCTCAGAGCTGATGTCATCTTGGCTGGAAGTGCGCTCCCCAATCGCGGTCTTGAGTCTTGAAACCAGATGCACTCCTACGCGCAGCCGCAGAGCCGGTTAGCTGGCTGTGGATGTGCCTACGAAGTACATGAATAAACAAAGAAATAAATATATATATATATATATATATATATAAACACGATTATCGATCAAGAGCGCAAATAGTTTATGCTTCAGTTTTCTCTTTCTGCAGTTGTCCAAGAAATGACAGACTGTCTTGAGCTAAAGCTTTTTGTCTAGACTGATTTAACTAGTTATTAATAATGAATGAATAATGAATCAGACTCGAATCATCAATAATATCTCTCTCTATTGCAGACCACGCTAATACTTATAAAAGGAATAAATACTATTTGTCTTACATATAAGACTACGAAAGCAAATTAAGCCTAGATAATTGTATTAAAAAGGAAGCAAACAAAACAAAATATAAGAAAAAACAAAAATTGTGATATGTACAACTTTACTCAAATATTGAAAAAACATATATAAGCGTTTAATTCAAGTATTCCGATCTGTTAAGAGACGCAGACGGATACGTGAATAATCCAAGTTTTTCAAAAACATAAACAAAAACCAAAGATTAGGGTTTTCAATTAGTTTAACGCATAAGCTGAAGAAGAAGCAGCAACAATGGCAGAAAAAGTGGAAATCTCAGCAGCCACATTTAATAATAATCAACAGAATGATGCTCGAAAGGTGCGCAAATCGCCCGATTTTCAACCCATCATGCCAGGTGTCATATCCAGAGAGCGCAGCTTTGTGCGCACCTCCAATCAACAGGTAACAACCCCAAACAAAATATTTACCTACATACATATTTGTAACCAATTTTGTTTATAGAACATAAACAAAAGGCGCAGTCTGGCGTTCAATGTGCCCGGAAATCAGCCTGGACAAATGCGTGGCAAGCCCGCAATGGATATATACAGACCGCCAAGTAAGTCCCCCATATAGATAAATCATCTAAAAAAATGCCTCTAAGCTTGCCTTTTTCACTAAAATTGATCTCTTTCGGAACTAAACACATTATCTGTTTATTTAAAAGTACATTGTTTTGGGGAAAACATTTGACTTAGTTTTATTGCCTGGAATAAGGAAACAATTAATAAAATTTCTCAATGCAATCCCTTCTTTTTTTTTGTTTTAAAAAGGTCAGTTGCATGTCTTAACGTCAAGTCAAGTTTCCTTTTCCATTTTTGTAGTTTAGATGAAAAAAACTAAATAAAAGTGTTGCCACCTTGCATTACGATACACATTTGGCAGCACTAAAAAAGCTTGTAAAAACATTTTGTCCAGTCCTGCCAGCTCGTCGATAAAGTGCTGCCCATTTAGAACATGGAAAATCTTACAATACGTTGATACAAAGTTGAAATAGCGAAACTTAAACTTCTTTCACTGTCAAATGTTTTTTGGCTTTAAGTAGATGGATTCGCGCCATTTTAAGTGTCTCTATTTGTAAAATCTAAAAAAATAGTGTTAATTTTTGGAGCAGTGTTGATAAATTCGTGCATATTTTTTTTGCCATTCGAGCACTTAACCCTTTGTCAATCGAACCGGAAATGGAGAGAGTACTTTGAAGATAATAAATTGTACAAAATTCCCTTTGCTGCATGCTTTAAGGGCAGCTGCTTTAACACCAGCTCCGCATTTTATGGACTGCAAATGCACAAATAACATTACAATATTTAATTGGTCAATGTTTTCTTTCTTCTTCTTTTCATATATGTTTTTAATAAATCCCCAACCCCCGAACCCCAAATAAATAAATTCATCACATACCTGTACTTATGTTTATGTTCACTTGTGTGTATCTTTAAATTGTCTCTCGATGGCAACAACAATATTAAACGTTGTCAGATGTGCGCGGCTCCGAGGTAGCCGGCGATGCTGGTGGTGCAGGTGGTGCAGGTGGTGGGGGTGTCTCGAACAAACTGAACATAAATGCCCAGGAGTTCACGATGACGAGCAACTCACGTGCGACGCCACCGGCTGAGGCACTTAACAGTAATCGGTAACGCCAACATACTTTTAATGCCAAACTTTACCCCTCTTGCCGTCTTCTTGCAGAGCTAAACCACAATCTACAACATTCTTCCAGTTCCCAGTCCCTCATCTTCCCAATGGCTGGCGGGCCTAATCTCCTCCAGCAGCAGCAGCAGCAGCAGCAGCAATATGCGATCCTCAACAGACGCCAGGCGGGCCTCTCGCTGGGCAACATGCCCGCACTGAACAGCCTCAAGGGTGGCCATCATCGTTCCATCTTGGTGACGCATCCGATGGCCGGACAGATACCGCTCATGAATTCACCATCCAGCGGCAACATACTTCACGTAATATAGCACATGACAGCTCGCCGGGTCTTAAAGTTAACAATAAATAAATCCCCTCTCGGTACAGTCGACGAACCGGGTCAAGTTCGCGCCGGAGCCCCGGGCACAGAAGTCGGCGCAGCACAATCAATACGGCAACAATATGAACCACTACCACAATGGACAGCAACAATATCAAGTGAATGGCATCGATCCTTACCTAAATGGAGCCTCATTGCAGCGCTCCAAGTCGTTGTCCTCGGCCGATGCGCTGACACGTGGCATGGCCGGCCTGGGCCTGGGCCTGGGCAACGAGGTGGCCGACATTGGCCAGTTTACGCCGGAAATACAGGCACTGATCGAAACGGCTCTGGAGGATCCCAACAAATTGAATTCCCGTTGCCTCATGGAGCTGACGTCACAGTTCATCAAACGCGCCGTCGAGAGTCGACGCTTCGCCTTGCCCATATCGCGTCTCTGCCTCAATATCATCGCCAAGGAGCAGAAGGAGACGTTTCTCGAGGCACTGCTCAACACATGCCGCCAGTGGTACCAGGAACGCGAAAAGGTAGGCCGACTCCAACTTCAACTCCAGCTCCAATTGCAACTCCAATCCTTTGCAGCTGCTGTTCGCCATTCAGGGCATGAAGTCGCCGTCGCGGGTTCGCTTTACGGCTTTCATGGCATTTCTTACGGAAATGTTTTGCCAGCTGAAACGCCGCCAGCTGCAGCTGCGCACCCACAGCGAGGGCACACCCCCACCCCTGGTGCTGCTCAGCCTGCTGTCCAAGTGCTGCGAGGATTGTGTGCGTCCACCAGTGCGTTCCCTATCCGAGGTATGTTTCCCTGATTGTATTCCCCTCGCTGAGCAACAGTTGTAAGACATTTCCCACTTGCAGATTGAGTGCCTGTTCTATGTGTTGACCTGCATTGGCCAGGACATGGAGCAGCAGCTGCCGCAGCAGCTGGAGCTGCTCATGTCCTTGGTGCGCGATGCGTTCCTCAATGCGGGCGATGCTGCCGCCTCCATACGGCGCACCCTGCTCCAGCTGATCGAACTGAAGGCCTCCCACTGGCAGCTGCCCGGCAACTCCGTGCTCTACTATACCCACACCAACAATTAGTTCGGGACGGGGTTTGAGAATCGGACGCAATTTGTTGCAATAAGTAACCAGACATTATTATTGTGGTCGAATTGCATTTAGGCCCAGTCCTCAGTGCAAAACGCAACTATTTATCGTACTCCGCGCAGTACCATAGTCCATAAGCAATATTTATTTTCGGAACCCTAGTTAGATCGACTAACACCCAGGCATCACAATTATACACGCACATTTCTGCCCAACTCGGCGACCTTTGTGGAAGGCAGCTCATTTACAATCACGCGTCCCACTCTGGTAGAATTTATGATTCTGCTTATATAAGGCTCAATTTATACTATGTGAATCCATATTATTTATGTGTAATACAATAAATACTACTACTAGTCAAAAAAGAGAATAAGAGTTTAATTTACATATATTATGCCCCAAAAGATATATAAAAGAGATATAATATAATAAAGAAAGAACTTCCTACACAAGAGGGGGAATGGAGGAATTAGAGAGAGAGAGAGAGAGTTTTAGAGAAATGGGGTCTCAAAATAGATAGATAGATATTACATTTTCGACCGATCATACGGGCGGGATATAGCTGCCCGATATGATAAAATGTTGCTTATCTGTAATCATAAGAGCCTAGGACAATAGATACCTAGCGCCAAATCTTCCTTTCTCTCACACCGTCAGGAACTCTATGGGAGTTAACGTTTTTCGAAATAGGCGGGACTTCGCTTAAGTAAAGTACAGTCCATCAAGGCCCAGTTTGGGCAAGATATGTTATAAGAACTTATCTGTTGATACTGATCAAGTTCGAGATACTTAAAGCTATTTAAAGGTATGCTTTTAGGATATACATATATATTTATTAACTATCAAAATAATTCTAGTTCAAGAACTGGCTACTATGACCTTGGTTTTAGATGAAAACTCCGGATTCTCATTGTTAGATTAGGACAACTCTTGTCAACTTGGGTCTACATCAAGGAAGATTCCAGAAGGACTCTGTTAGCTCCACCCTTTACCTCAGACCATGTCAGAAGCCCTTTGCCATAGGCCAGGCTATTGAGGAGCCAACGCATATGGTGCCAAGCTTCTGACTTGGCTGACACCAGTCCCAGATGGAACTACTAAAGTGCCATTACCAGTCGGCACCCTCGTGGAGGGTTCAGTCGAGGATTTTGCCGACCTTCATGTTAATCTGTTTGAATTATTTATATCAACTGTTTATACAATTGTTTATATGTTACTCCACTCTACTCTAATTTATTTACCCTGTCGAACTGAAAATAAATAATTAAAAAATCTTCAAGCAGTTGACAAAGCCAAAATTTGAATTTAACTGATATTTGTGTACTTTAAACTAACGAGTTGCCTACTTAAGTTATCGATATAAACCGAGAAAGCGCCGACGAGTAACAATCGATAGGATTCCTGTAAATGAAATATCGATTAAATGCAACCCTAGCGATGTGTTCGCCTTGCCTGCGAGTAGAGTATCTCGTTCATTTGGTTTTTGTCTTCACCCCATAAAGTTGATACAACTACAAGTAAGTCGAATTATTTAAGTAAAATAATAATACATACATAAAGTGTAATTATTTGCATTGTTGGTAATTCGTGCGTTAAAGCTAATCATTCAATTTATTGATTTTCACTTGTAACTGAAAAACAAAATGAAAATTTTATTTTGAAAGTATGCATTACCACGTGTTCCAAAATGGCGGCGGTGCACACGCACCGAAAAAAGTGAATCAAATTTGAAGTGCTTAAATGATGATTATTTAACTTACCTTTTGCGGTTTCCACCAGAAAGCGTTAGTTCGCTTAAAGATGGGCTTAGGTGTCTGATTCAAGCACTTGAAATTTGAAAAGTCAATATCGATTATAAGTGCTCGTGCTTAACCTAACAAATACTAAAGACGTTTGTTTTTGTTTCAATTGCAGAATGGCGGACGCAGCTCCAGCCCGTAGTGGATTCCGAGGTGGATTTGGCTCTCGCGGTGGTCGTGGTGGACGTGGTCGTGGCCGTGGACGCGGCGCACGCGGCCGTGGTGGCAAGGAAGATTCCAAGGAGTGGGTGCCAGTGACCAAGCTAGGTCGTCTGGTGCGCGAGGGCAAGATCAAGTCGCTCGAGGAGATCTACCTTTACTCGTTGCCCATTAAAGAGTTCGAGATCATCGATTTCTTCTTGGGCTCTGCTCTGCGCGATGAGGTCCTCAAGATCATGCCCGTCCAGAAGCAGACGCGTGCCGGTCAGCGCACCCGTTTCAAGGCCTTCGTCGCCATTGGCGACAACAATGGCCACATCGGTCTGGGTGTCAAGTGCAGCAAGGAAGTCGCAACCGCTATCCGTGGTGCCATCATCCTAGCTAAACTGTCTGTTGTGCCCGTACGCCGTGGCTACTGGGGCAACAAGATCGGTAAGCCCCACACCGTGCCCTGCAAGGTTACCGGCAAGTGCGGCTCCGTATCGGTGCGTCTAATCCCAGCGCCCCGTGGTACCGGTATTGTCTCAGCTCCCGTACCAAAGAAGCTGCTGACCATGGCTGGCATTGAGGATTGCTACACCTCTGCTCGTGGCTCCACTGGTACTTTGGGTAACTTCGCCAAGGCTACCTATGCTGCTATTGCCAAGACATACGCCTACCTGACTCCGGACTTGTGGAAGGAAATGCCACTGGGCTCCACACCCTACCAGGCATACTCCGATTTCCTGTCGAAGCCAACGGCTCGTCTGCACGCCGATGCCTAAGATCATCGTGAACCAGATTTTTTGAATAAACAAAACTTCTATATCAAAAACATATGAATACTTAATTGTTGTTGAATTAGGCTCCATTGGGGAAAGATCTTCTAAATTGAATCTTTAAAAACAAAGACAACAAAGTTCTTAATGCTTATATATTTAAAACAGTACAAATAATAAATGTTAAATATATATGGACTACGCTTTAACGCCGTACGCCTCGGGCATACGCTCAATGGCGTATTTGTGCGCAGCGACATACATGATCGGAACGCCTGGTATCTTGCGTATGCGGTTCTTCAGGTCCTTGTCATTTGTGGCCACAATGTAGCACTTGTGCTGACGCACTCGCTCGACCAAGCAGTCGTCGGCGTAGGTGCCCTTGTGCAAGCAGGGTAAACGCTCGAAACGGGGATCGGATATGATCCGCAGGGCCAGTTTGTACTTGTTGCCCAGCTTTTCCAGCTCGGCGCGCACACAGTCCGATATATATGGTATGCACTTGGCGTACAGACAGTCCATCATGCACTGCACTATATCCAGCTTGTTTTTAATGCTAAAATTAATGAAATTCGTGTCGAGCACGATGTGATAGGGCGGTCCCAGCTGTGTGTTGTACTGGAAAAAGAGCGCTGAGCTCTGCTGTGTGGCTTCATGGACTTTCATGTCATGAGGATCGGCAGCCTTCTTTCGATTTTGGCGTGCTTGCTCCTTGATCCGGGAATCGGTGGGCTTCATCAGACGCTTCAATTGTGCATTTCGCTGTTTCTGTATCTTTTTTGTCTTCTTTTGCTTACCCTTAACGTATACAAATGGAAATATGTTTTATTTTGTACTTTATTATGGGGCGAAGTTAAATATTTACCATTTTATGTTTCTGTCAATAAAATGTAAACAATTATAAACCCAAGTGCAATGCAGCCGCACGTGTTTATTTTTTGTTGTTCAGCTGTTTGCGCAGAGTTGCAAAACCTATCGAGTTTAATTCAAGTCTGCTGCAACACTGCACGTATTAATCGATAGTAGCCAAAAGCATAATTGATAATATCGAAAGTGAACTCCAAGAATTTTCTTGCTTGCGCCACGTGCTTTCATCTTTCATTTGGATTGCACACTTTGGGAAAGATGGTGAGTTGTGGTTACAGTTGTTTTTTTAACGCAAAAATCAAATAAATATTTATGGCCACAAATGATGAAACTGATGACGAGACTGAAGGAACATTTTCTCGAAATTATATTGTATAATTCAATGTAATTTCGAACAATATTTGTTCATTTAACGATGATTCGGCAATCTGATGGCACAATTTTATTAAAATGAGTTTTGAAGTGGGAATCAGAAAACTAATGAGATTAATTTCTTTGTATTGCAGGGTTGAATACGTAATATCACCATAATGTGGATGCACACTTAAATTATTGAACAATAAAAGGTAAGAAATATATCTACATTTTATTCTTTAAAGAAACACGTGATGAACTTATACACAGACCTGTACTGAGTAAAAGTCATGTGGAATTCGATGTAAACTGAATCTAAGCCTTCTAAATGAAATGCACCAAAGTAAATTTAACGATTCTAATGGTCATTTTAAATGTTAATTTCAGGCTTATGCACGATGTCTTGAAAGACGTAGTCGCCTCTAAAAACAAGATGGCGTATGGCGATTTACCGGTCCGTAAATGCAGATGGCGATATACTGTTATAGACATGGTAAATATACTATAAAATGTAGATTTTGGTGTTAATATGATGAATTAAACACAGACCTGTTCTGAGATAACTCATGTTGATTTGTATCTAGCTGACATATTTACCTAAATATGCAAGTTAATCTATTTTGAAAAAGGCATTAAAAAGGTATTTAATTCTCTTTGCAGGCTGGCTGACCTAAGTGAGGTTATATTGAACACTGCGCATTCGGCTTTGTGCTAGGTAAATATATTTACGTAAACTTTTATACATAACTTTTGGTGCTCAAATGATGATTAATTCAATTACCTTTTGCGGTTTCCACCAGAAAGTGTTAATTCACTTAAAGATGGCCTTAGGTGTCTGATCCAAGCAATTAAAATAATTATTTATTATATTTATGTACCTCATTTATATCTAATTTAATTCTTAAATTTAATTTACAGAAAGACGTGCCAAAACTTCAGGCTGAGCATCACGTTTGTTAGACAATAAAAAATATCCTATATTAATAATAGGGGCCTGTGCCTCAATAAACGTTTTAAAACACAATTTCTGTCTTTTTTGTTCAATATAAATAAACTGCATGCAGTTTTTACGCTTGTTTAAACACACATCTGATATGTGTATACATATGTATGTATGTAGATGAGTTTACTATTTAGGATATGTATGTGTGTAAGTCAAGTTATGCTTATTTTGGTAGATAATTGGGTAGATAGAAGTATTTGCTTTTTGCGGTGCCAATTTTAATTTGAAAAGAACAGTTTCAAAAGGCACTCGTTTGTGCGCCTCATAGCGTTACGCCCTGTGTGGCAACAGTATGCGCATGAGTCACCCTGTGCCATGAGACTCGCCGGTTTAATTAAACCGCTGCTGTTGCGCGTAAATAAAAACAGACGCTTATTGGGACAGCATTATGCAACGAGCGCCGAATCTGAAGAATACGTATTTGACAACAAAGAGTTTATAGATTTTAAGAAACAATTGCGACAACAAAATGTTAACAATAAGGATGGACACACGTGCTTGCAACTGGAATGCCGGCTATGCGACCGAATGCCGGCAACGGCAACAACGCGTGCACAGGGCCCGCTGGCTTACATAAACAAGAAAACGGGTATGTTTTATGTTAAAGTGCGTGCCCGACCTAAAGAAATGTAAATGTAATGTAAACAAAACACATTAAGCGGAGAAACTGTGACGTCATTCGCGCACTGTTTGCATGCTTTACATGAACGCTTTGCTTTCCTGTAAACACATGTTTATGATGTATTAACATATTTTTATTTGTAGGCGCATTTATTTGTCCCAATTGTGATATAAAAGTTACCCTTGCGAATGCCGCCAGGGCTTACCAGACGCCGGCGCCGTCAGGCTATCAGCGCGCGCCAAAAAAGACACCGGAATATGCATCACGTTTCCCCAATTTGGTGAATGTTCCAACGGAGGCTTGTGAAGCGCTCGGTCTGAAGGGATTGAAGGAGGCGCAGCTGAATGCCATTGGTGCACTATATGAGCCCGAGCAGCAGCTGCTGCACTTTAAGCTGCGCAATGCTGCCCACATGGTGGTGGGCGAGAAGGTGCTGCGTCTGAGCGACCGCAGCGAGGAGACATTCCAGGGCAGCTCCAGCTCTGGTCTGCTCATCCACGGCACGGGGAACAAGAGCAAGGCGGTGCTGGTGAGCAATCTGCTGGACTTCATAGTGCTGGCCACGCAGAACATCGAAACACGTGCGTAATGCTGACCTTAATAGTGAATTGCCCATTTGATGCGCGACATTTGCTTTTCAGATTGCATCGTCTGCCTGCCATATGCATTGCATCTGTTGCCGCAAGAATGTCTGCCTGGCTTGGAGCGCTTCAAGGAGTTGGTCTTCTGGCTGCACTATGATGCCACGCACAGCTGGGATGCGGCACGCGCGTTCGCACAGAAAATGGATGAGAAACGCTGCCTGTTGATACGGCCCACCGAAACGGAGCCGGCGCCGCATTTGGCTCTGAAGCGACGGCTCAACGTGCGCCACATATTGGCCAAGGCGACGCCAGTGCGGCACAAATCCATTACCACATTCAATGCGCTGCGCAACGATATTCTGAGTGAGCTGCAGAACATTGAGAAGGTGAACGGTGTCAAATGGAAACGTTTTCCGGTGCTCAACAAGCTTCTTAAGGGCCATCGCAAGGGCGAGCTCACCATATTGACGGGGCCCACGGGCAGCGGGAAGACGACCTTTACCAGCGAGTACTCGCTGGATCTGGCCATGCAGGGCGTCAGCACACTTTGGGGCTCCTTTGAGATACGCAACACGCGGCTGGCTGCGACACTGTTGCGCCAATTTGTGGGCTATCCGCTGGATGACAAGCTGCAGGAGTTTGAGCACTGGGCCACAGAGTTTGAGCGCCTTCCGCTGTACTTTATGACCTTCCAAGGCCAGCAGCCGCTCAAGCCAGTGCTGGAGGCAATCGAGCACGCCCAGTACGTGCACGACATTTCCCATGTGATTATAGACAATTTACAGTTTATGATGGGCGTTTCATCGTATCGCGGCGACAAGTTCTGGGAACAGGACTCGATTATAGCAGCGTTTCGTGGCTTTGCCACCAAGCATAATGTGCACGTCACACTGGTCATGCATCCTCGCAAGGAACGGCAGGAGGATGAGCTGACCACGAGCTCGGTTTTTGGCACCGCAAAGGCCACACAGGAGGCAGACAATGTGCTGATCATACAGGACAAGCGGCTGACCTCGGTGCGTGGCAAGAAGTATCTGCAAGTGGCCAAGAATCGTTACAGCGGCGATCTGGGCATAATGCCGATGGAGTTTGATAAGGACGCCCTCAGCTACTCCAGCTCAGTGCAAAGCGCCAAACGACGACGGGAGCGTGAAAAGACATCACCAACTGAGAGTTGACCCCAGGTTCCATATACATTTCAATTATTTAATTACAATTTCATATATGCTAAGCTTAAAAGTTGAACTATTTGTTAATGCATATTATTAACTTAAACTTAATTTGTAAAACACAAACCGTCGTTATGTTGCGCTCTGCTTATAGTTCTTTGTGTTCAGGATCTTCTTGCCGCACATGGCGCAGATCGCCTTTTTGTAGGAACACGCCTGACAATAGTGCGCCCCCATCTGATGCACCTTCTGTCTGCATATGCTGCAAGCGAGAAATTATGTACTGATGAAGCTGTCATAATGGTTGTGGACTTACCGGCAAGGTGCCAAGCTATTGCCCATGGGATTGTAACGCTCCTTGGAGGAGGAGAGCGCTTTATTTTCATTGATTTTGCGTCCTCCGGCAGTTGCATTGCTGGTTCGCCAAGGATTAGGCGCCGAGACCTTCGTCAATTTGGACTCACACTTATCGCACACCATTTAAAAGTGTGTAATAATTTGTATTTAAAGTTATGCTAAGGTGTTGCGGCAGATATCAATTGTCTTTAATGTTTTGTTTGTGTGATTAGGAATAATCGTTCACAGTAGAATGCTGTTATCGATGATTGGGTACCGTGAAAAAATCACTTTCAAGTGTTATCGATAATCTATGTTGGCAACTCTATGTACTCATATGAAATAAACAAAATATGACTACGGAAAATAATAAACAATTGCGGTAAATTCATCTTTTTTATGTGACAAAATATATTTTTATTGTTTTTGTTTTTCCATTGAAGAGAACAACTTATTGCGGCAGTGGTTAAGAAGCGAGCAGCAGTCGCCAGAGCTCATCAAGTAGTTGTCACACTCCTGGAGCCACACGTTGAGGAGCAGGCGTTTCTTGATTTGGTAAATAAGTATATTAATTATGAAAGCTGTATGTATGCGTATATGATTTGGCTATTGTATATGACAGCTGACTGAAATCGGGCCGGATAACTACGCAGATATTGTCGAAGAACGACACATTAACAAGCTGTGCGGTTATCCCCTCTGTGATGCAATTGTGGAAAAGTAAGGACAACTTGCACGCATCCCTGTTTGTATACTAACATCTTATGTTTTAGGGTGCCTGTGAAACAGTATCAAATCTGCGTTACCCGGAACAAGGTGTACGATATAACTGAACGGAAAAAGTTCTGCTCCGGCTACTGCTTCAAGGCATCTGAATATATTAAATCTCAGGTGCCCACCTCGCCCTTGTGGCTGCGCGACAAGGAGCCGAAACCCAATTTTAAGCTGTTGCGGCGCGAAAAAGAAATTAGTAAATAAATTGTATAAACTGTGATTTTATGTCCAATGCTATTTGTAAACGTATTTAATAAAAATCTAAGGGATACAAGATATATATATATATTCATTACCATTCATTTCCATAATTTGGGGTTGCAAGCATTAATAATAATATTGGTATGTATCATAAATAGCGCATCATACCGCAAGCTGAGTGCAGCACATAAATTAAATCATAATGATATTGTCGCGCTCTAAAGTTAAATCAGCTTCGCGTTTCGCATCCTCCTCGGACCATTCGCCGCACTTGTCCAGCACGTCCGTTTCGCGTGGCGGTTCCGTCTTGCCAATTAAACAAAAAGTTAAACAATTGAATTATTTGCATATACACATTAATAAAGGCAGTTTATTATTGTCGGTTTTTTTGACTGCACGGATTATGGTACCTCTTTGTCGCCAGCAGCCAGTTTGGTGAACATATTCGCATATAACTTCTTCTCCTTGTCCTTGTTTTGCTTTATCTTTTGCTTGCAAATGACAACATGATTGGCAGCAGCCTTGTTGGCCGGCTCCAGTTGTATAACCTGCAATTGTTCACAGCCAGTTAAATGGGTTCTTAATCAAAATCAACTTTACCCACTTTCTGAAAATCGTCCAAAGCGTCCTCCAGCTCGTTTATAATCAGATTACATTGTCCGCGGCGATACAACGCCTTGACATTGTTGGCATCCAACTCCAGCACAGCATTACACTGTTCAAAATGAAAATATCATTAATATAGATCACACATGTATATGCCAGTACGCACCTCCTGTTTGGCCTCGAAGTGATCGTTGGATTTCTGATGACACAGAGCGATGTTGCTGTGCGTGGCCACTTTCAGGGCCTTAACCTCGTCGCTGGAATTGTCCTTGATGCTGGGTAGGAGGTTCTTGCACTTATTGTACATTTTGATGGCCAACTCAAAGTTGTCCTTTTTAAAATAGTTGGTGCCCTTCTCCTTATAGACTTTCGCCTCAGCCACGCGCTCGCTGTCGCTCAGCTTCCATTCCTCCAGGCCCTTGCCGCAGTCTATTAATTTCACAGTGTACTCAATAGCTGAGTTCGGGGGTATCTTAAAGGCCTCGTTGCCTTTGGCCCCAAATGCGTACTTTGATTGTAATTTGATTCTGTTCGTAATATGGAAATATATGCGTGTTAGCAATGCAATTGAATCTCTTCGTTATGATTTACTATGCTTATAGGCAGACTCTTTGCACAGATTCGTAAATCAGCAAGGGTACTTCATCTGCGATCAGGTGTTGGAATTGCCTATAAGCATAGTAATGAGTTCAAGCGTATATACTTGGATGTTTCGCCAATATTCATTTTCTCCAGTGCCAGCTCGAGGCCTTCGACTATGCCAATGGCACTGCCCTCGCCATAATCGAATTCTACATCGCGTTCTTCGAACACGCGGCCATCGAAGCTTCCAGAAATGTGAGCTGTAAATGTTTTGAGCAAATGCGTTTTAACCACTACTCAGACCGCATGACTTTTGATAAAAGTGACCAACCCTTGACAAATGCGCCGTCGCTAGGTGTCCGCTTTTTATCGCTTGGTTCCAGAATGGTGCGCTCAATGCTGCCATCTTGATTTGGACTGAGATCCTCGCCTTTCCAGCCCAGCATTTCCAGCTGCAAGCAAGCAGATGTATGATAGCTATGGGACACAGGTAGATGGGCGTATTCTTACCTCAAATATAAGCGTCGCGTCTGGAGGTATGCTTGGCGGGCTGCCAGCAGCGCCGTAAGCGTAGTTTGGAGCACATGTCAGGAAACAGCGCTCGCCCAGCTTCATTGTGGCGACACCCATGTCGAAGGCTTTGATAACGCGTCCTTTGGATACGCATTTAAATCAATTTGCTGTGTGTGAAAAGTATTCTACAAACGCCCATACCTTTGCCCAATTCAAATTCAAATGGCTCATTGCGACCCACGCTGGAATCGAATTCCGTGCCGTCAACAAGTCTGCCGGTATAGTGAAGCGAGACCTTGCAGCCGTTATTTGGCGTCTCGTTGCCAGTTCCCTCCTTCAGTATTTCCTTGAGCACGCCTCCATCGCCAGATAAATCGAGTTTCTTTGTTTCTTCCGACATTTTTTTAGTTATATTTATGACTCTCGGAACGACACTAACCTGACCTGTGCATACGAATTTGCCGTAAAAAGCATCGAAAATTTGATCTATCGATACCAAACCTATTTATTTTCGCGACAAATCGATTTTATTGGGCTGACAGTTCTGCCGACTCATGTTGATGAAACCTTATGCTTATTTTTTCTTATCGGAATTTGGATAACAGTTATTAATAAATCAAATTTAAAATTGGCAAGCCTCAGCTGCAAATTTAATGACACAATTTTGTATAATCAATTTAGTGTAAAAATTATGCTTATATTATTAAAAAACGTACTTTTTCATCAACAACTTAAAAATTACAAAGAACATAATCACAAAATTTTTTGCATTTTCCAACTTTATTCCTCTTATTAGTCCTGTCGAGCAAAACTAATCTTTTCGATACTTGATTTATTTTGTTGCAACGATTAGTGTTGTTTGACAATTGTTAAATAATTTGGAGAGTATAAAATCTTTCCGTTTCTCAAAACTGACAACTCATTGGGACCGACTTTGTCTAGTGCATCTAAAGTTATCATTTACCAAAATAAAATAAGTGAATATGTACGCTACTCACTTTAGTGCTTACCCAACACTACTTTCAAGGCACTCAGGATCGATTCATCGCTTAACTGAATTTAAAAAAAGTATATCGATATTGCAGACGTTTTTAGATAGGACTAATAAATAACTAACATTTAAAAGAAAAACGAAAATTGGTTAATTACATGAACGAATTATATACAGATACGGGCTAAAACATTCCACAAATTGTTGTATAAATAATTATAAGTTGGCTCTCGAATACTGACCATATTTAAGAATATAAAACCAAATTATGTATTGATATATTTAAGCTTTAACGGCATTGAGATGCTACTGAAAGCATGTTTTATCTCCTAATATCGAAAGCTTTAGATAATGTTGCTTTTCACGCCAGCAACAACAAGTGCTCAAAGCGGAGAGTAACGGTTGGGAGATGATCAGAATTAAGTGTGCAACAGAAATTATACATTTGCTTAAAAACAAAGAGTAACACTCAGGATAGAATATTTTTAATAATATTTGAATAATAAATTAACTGCTTTTGCATATATATGAATAAACATTTCCCCAAATAACATGCATATGAGGTAGAACTTTGTATTATTTGATTTCTTTGAAACAAGCCTAAGAGAGCATATCTCTCTCTCTCTCTCTCTCTATTGGGGCTCCCACACGTGTAGTTCAATGCTCGGCATCATCGCGTCGTCAGTTGAAAGCTGGAGCCCGCGCGAAGCAGAACAAGACGAGCGCGCGACGTTTAACCGTTGAGCGGTGCACTCATTTATTTAATTTAATTGACGCCTGTTGCTGTTGTTGTCGTTGTTGTTGTGATATTCGCTGGTGTGTTTCACTTCTATAATTGTTATTGTTAATAAATTATAATTAACAAAAAATATACAAAATGCCGAAATAGTACAAAATGATGATGGCAGTTTGATATTCAAACGAAAAACCTCAAATGATTGCCATGCACACGAAGAAATGGCATAAAACAAAAAACACGTTCAACAACAAATTGCATAAAATAACAAAAACAAAATAATACACACAAACACACATATGTCTTTATATGTATATAAATATATGTATGTGAAAAACGTAAAATATGTTGATAAAGTAATTGCAAATATGAAACCCGATTATCAAAATGTCTTCAACATGCTTGTTTTTATTTTGTTCGTTTTAAAGCAGAATGCAAGCTGCATATGTGTTTGTGTGTATTTGTGTGTTGGTGTGCGCCTGCGTGCGTGCGTGCGTGCGTACGTGCGTGCGTGTGTGCGTGCGTAAACATGGAAAGTTAATAAACGAAATCCGTATTTCGGGCTTGTTTTCGTTGCTGTTATTGTTATTGTTGTTGTTTATGTTGTTGTTGCTTAGCGGGTTTTCTGTTCGATCGGCGACTGTCTGGTTCTGCGCTTGGCCTTTTTATCGGTTCGCGTTCGCGTATTTAATTTGTGCACAGTTTCAATATTTATTGTCGGCGTGTTCCCTTTATAATTGCAAAAATATATAAAAAAAAACCTAAGTACACAAGACTCAGAGCTTTTCTTGCCGAAACGCAAGATAATAAAAATTGTATATGTATTTAAATACAGTACATATAAGATGTTAGCAAATAATCGTTAATTTACATAGCATAGTATCTCTGTATGTGCGTACTTGAATGTGTGTCTGCGTGTGTGTGCGTGTGTGTGTGCATGTTTTATAGCGTCTTCATTCATAGTTGAAAAGCTCAGCTTCGGTCGTGGCTCAACACAGTCAAAAAAGCAAGCGAAAGTCTCAACGTACCAATCGCAGCTCGTCATTACATACATACATATGTATTAACAAGTGTGCCGTTGTCGCACACTGTGACAAGTCTATTAAAACTGTGCACAAAAATAACTTTTACCCAACTTCAAATATTATTTTATGCATTTTTCTACAAAATAGAAATGTGATGTGTCTTTTTTTTGTTGTTTGGAAAAATATAAAAAGCTGAGCAGTGCTAGCAATTTTAAATACAATTACATAGTCTTGTTTTTGTAACATGATTAATTTGCCACCAACAAATGAATATTGGGACACTGTTGCCTATTAAAGCTTTGGAAGTAGCAACAGCATATTTGCTGGCGTGGACGAAGCGCGAATTGAATATAAAAAGTTACACAAACGAAAGTTTGCAGAGGGGATCAAAAGTAACAGCAAAAGCAGCAGCAGCAGCAGCAGCAACAACAATATCAAGAGCTGTTGTTGTTGATGAGCCAAAGGCAGCAACACCAGCCCCAAGACAATACCAGGCACGAACAAAGACAAAGTCGATGTCGCAACGGCAGCGGCAAATCATTTAAATATTGAAGCAATTGAAAAGGCAGCGTCGATGGTAGCAATTAACAGCAGCGACGACTGCAACAGCGCCAACAGCAGCAGCAGCAGCAGCAGCAACGGCAGCAGTTGGCTGGACAACAGGGGCTGCAACAAATTTGAGCGACAGCAGCGGCAGCCAAGAATAGCGCTAAGTGAAAACCACAATAGGAACAGCAACAGCAGCAACAACAACAACAACAACGGCAGCAGCAGCAATAAAAGCAACATTGATGTAGAAATATTTACCAATACAAAAGAACTCAATCAACTCAATTTAAATTCATCGTCAACGACTTTGTCGTCGCAGTCGCTGGCGACCTCACTGGAGGCTGCGTCAGCAACAACAACAACAACAAAATCAACAGCAGCAGCAGCAGCAGCAGCAGCAGCAACAACAACAATAGCACAATCATCATCATCGTCATCATTGTCGACGCCGCTTGCTATTTTAGCTACAGCAACTGTAACTGAGATAGCGCGACAACAGCAACAACAGCAACAACAACAGCGTCAGCAACAACAACAGCGACAGCAGCAACAACAGCGACAGCGACAACAGCTGATTATGTCGCCAACGGCGCTGGCATCGTGCGCCGCGTCGTGTTCAACGTCTGCCAACACCCCCGCCTCAGTCACAGTCACAGCGACAAGCACAGCAACAGCTGCTGCTGCGGTTCACTTGCGAAAATCGCACTCAACGCCGGCTCTCAAATTTGATGGCAACAACAGCAATATTGTTGACAACAACAACAGCAGCAGCAGCAACAGCAGCAAATACTGTAATAGGAATCACGTCGAATCCGCCATGGAGGCTAGCAACATTGCCATCAAGGATGTTGCTGTTGTCGCCCACATCAAGCGACAGCAGCATCAACAGCAGCAGCATCAACAGCAGCAACATCAACAGCAGCAACACCAACAGCAGCAGCAGCAGCAACACGAGCAATTTCCACACGATAGCAACAAGTGCAACAACATTGATGCAACGCAGCCAACGACGCCGGAATCATTGCGTTTTGGTTGCACGCACTACAAGCGACGCGCCATGTTTGTGGTAAGCCTCTATTCCAATCCTAGTCTGTAATATAAACTAGGTCTCCTTTAAGTCCAAGTCTGTTTTTGTTAGTTTATTTTCAGCTTACAGAATGTTAATTTTAACATTTTAATTATGTAATATTCACACACAGAAGAACAAAAACTTGAAAAAGTGTATGAGGCGCAGATCAATTTTCTTAAGGCAATTCTCCTTTGTAAATAGAAATGGATTAGAAATAGCATATAGGATAGAAATTAAATAGAAATAGAATAGACAGAGAAAATAAATATAAGAGTAATATGATATGAAATAGAATGGATATAGAATAGAAATGGAAAAGTTATATCAATGTTTCGGCTTACGGTTCAAGTTAATGTCTTACCTTTAGGTTCTGTTCTTGAATGTGAATTTCTCCATCCATGAATCCAGTATTCCAATTTGCCTCTATTTAAAAAGAGATCCAATGATAATCAAGTTAAGAAATAGTCTTTTACAGGTTCACATTGAAATAACATTGAAATACTCGATTCGAACAATCGATTTGTGGGCAGCATTTTGTGCATATTTTCTTAGTAAATATACATTTTTATTATTATAGTTTGCAAAATAATACTTTTTATTGGCAATGCCATTTTATTCAGATGTTTTTAATCTAAACTCTTTTTTTTCTTCTTTTCTGAAGCTAAATTTTCGTTTTTGAAATTGTTATATGGTATATCACAATTATATTCAATTACTTTGAATTCATAATCTGTCAGAAAAAGAATGTATTAATATATTAAGAGCCCGAATTCATTTATATTTATTTTTACCAATATTTTAACGGCTTTGATCAAATTTATTGAAGAATAAAGTTGTAATATAATGAACCATCCCTCTTCATCAATTTAAATAGCAATTTACTCATTTTCGTGCTCAAACTAATATAATAAAAAAAATTTAAAGCTTTATTTATTAAATGAAAATACAAATTTCTAAGTCGTAAAATTATTGATCAATTTTATTTGAGTATCTATTGAGAAAGCTATTGCCCAATAAATCTGTGTCTTAAAAAAAAATGTATCGCAAGATCTTAGGAAGCGCACATTTTAATTGAACGTATTTCCTTTCTATATCATCTGGGAAATTTTCCAAAAGTCTTGCGTTTTTCAATTGTTGCTAAGAGAAGTACCAGAAAAAAAACCAACCCAAGGTTAACATTTTAATCAGTTTACCATCTGAGTATTTGGGGTAATTTGCAAAATATAAAGTATCGTTCGACCACGTGGCAATTTACGGAGGCGCCTCGCCTTGTCGGCTTCTGGTTTTCGTCGTTGTGGCGCTTTTCCTGAAGTTGCCGCCTCAAACGAACATTTAAACTTATTTATACGTTTCTAAACAAACAAACAAACGTAGATACAGAACAGATACAGATACAAACAGATACAGATACAGATACAGATACAGATACAGATACAGATACAGATACAGATACAGATACAGATACAGATACAGATACAGATACAGATACAGATACAGATACAGATACAGATACAGATACAGATACAGATACAGATACAGATACAGATACAGATACAGATACAGATACAGATACAGATACAGATACAGATACAGATACAGATACAGATACAGATACAGATACAGATACAGATACAGATACAGATACAGATACAGATACAGATACAGATACAGATACAGATACAGATACAGATACAGATACAGATACAGATACAGATACAGATACAGATACAGATACAGATACAGATACAGATACAGATACAGATACAGATACAGATACAGATACAGATACAGATACAGATACAGATACAGATACAGATACAGATACAGATACAGATACAGATACAGATACAGATACAGATACAGATACAGATACAGATACAGATACAGATACAGATACAGATACAGATACAGATACAGATACAGATACAGATACAGATACAGATACAGATACAGATACAGATACAGATACAGATACAGATACAGATACAGATACAGATACAGATACAGATACAGATACAGATACAGATACAGATACAGATACAGATACAGATACAGATACAGATACAGATACAGATACAGATACAGATACAGATACAGATACAGATACAGATACAGATACAGATACAGATACAGATACAGATACAGATACAGATACAGATACAGATACAGATACAGATACAGATACAGATACAGATACAGATACAGATACAGATACAGATACAGATACAGATACAGATACAGATACAGATACAGATACAGATACAGATACAGATACAGATACAGATACAGATACAGATACAGATACAGATACAGATACAGATACAGATACAGATACAGATACAGATACAGATACAGATACAGATACAGATACAGATACAGATACAGATACAGATACAGATACAGATACAGATACAGATACAGATACAGATACAGATACAGATACAGATACAGATACAGATACAGATACAGATACAGATACAGATACAGATACAGATACAGATACAGATACAGATACAGATACAGATACAGATACAGATACAGATACAGATACAGATACAGATACAGATACAGATACAGATACAGATACAGATACAGATACAGATACAGATACAGATACAGATACAGATACAGATACAGATACAGATACAGATACAGATACAGATACAGATACAGATACAGATACAGATACAGATACAGATACAGATACAGATACAGATACAGATACAGATACAGATACAGATACAGATACAGATACAGATACAGATACAGATACAGATACAGATACAGATACAGATACAGATACAGATACAGATACAGATACAGATACAGATACAGATACAGATACAGATACAGATACAGATACAGATACAGATACAGATACAGATACAGATACAGATACAGATACAGATACAGATACAGATACAGATACAGATACAGATACAGATACAGATACAGATACAGATACAGATACAGATACAGATACAGATACAGATACAGATACAGATACAGATACAGATACAGATACAGATACAGATACAGATACAGATACAGATACAGATACAGATACAGATACAGATACAGATACAGATACAGATACAGATACAGATACAGATACAGATACAGATACAGATACAGATACAGATACAGATACAGATACAGATACAGATACAGATACAGATACAGATACAGATACAGATACAGATACAGATACAGATACAGATACAGATACAGATACAGATACAGATACAGATACAGATACAGATACAGATACAGATACAGATACAGATACAGATACAGATACAGATACAGATACAGATACAGATACAGATACAGATACAGATACAGATACAGATACAGATACAGATACAGATACAGATACAGATACAGATACAGATACAAATACAGATACAGATACAGATACAGATACAGGTACAGATACAGATACAGATACAGATACAGATACAGATACAGATACATATACAGATACATATACAGATACAGATACAGATACAGATACACAGATGCTCACAATTGCGTCTACATTTCTTTTGTGCGTTGTGTGCCAGCATAATTTGGGCTCAATTGGGAGAATTGGTGTTTGCCTGTGAATTGTGTCCACAATCTAACAACAATAACAGAAAGAGAAAAAGAAAACATACACACACACACACTTGAGTATTTACCCTAAAAAAAAAGATAAAAAAGAATGAAAGTTGTGAAAAATTGTATAATATTCTGAGGGATACGGGATAATGGAATAAATAAAAAATAAGATTTTCTTATTAGCATTAGAATTTAATCTTTCTCCGACCCATTATCCATCCGTTCCTCCGGTCCTTATATAAAATTATAAAACAAAAGCCATATCATCTGTAAGCAATTCTTCACTTATATATATAAATTGATAAAAAAAAAGAAGAAAAAGTTAATATAAATGAAGTTAACAGTCAGACTCTTGCGAAGGGTATCAACTAGTCGAACACTCTCGACAAGAACCTCTGAAAGTGAGCGCCTATTTAGCACCTCCATTGATCCCGTCTAAATTACGAGCCTTTATCTCTATTGTTAAATTAAATATTAGCACTTTTTTCCTTTTATTTTTTGTGAGTGCATAAATAAAGCGCTTGTTTCTGTACTATTTTCAGCACTTGCCTTTTTGGCAATTAGCTTCAGTTTGAGCATTAACATATCTGATGCCATAATACGTGCCGATTGGCACAGCGTCTGGCGAATAATTAAATTATGGATCGCTGAGATTAAAGAGTATTCAAGTGTGAACATGTTGAGATTTATGATCAAATTCAAGCAGCTAAGAATTTGAATTTGATCGATAAAAACAATATATCTAAAAATTAAGTCATACATTTCGTTTTAATATAGAAAGAATAAAGTTTGAGCTTCGAGCTCCGTTTTATCTATTACTAATATTTGTCGAATCTTCAAGTTTTAAGTTCTAAAAAATATTTTTAGAAAGAAAACTTTTAAATAGATTCACAAAAAAAATTCAAAAATAATAACTTTCTTTCTGCGACAACACAAATTGAAGGTCAAGTTGATCGAAATATGTCGTTGTTTTTAGTCAAAACTGATGCCTACCATTAGGGTGTTGCCACCTTGCAATGTACTCAAAATATGGCAGCACCATTAAATATGTCTAAATATTTAAGAGCAAACATTTAATCGAAGGTTTAATAGTAAGAAATATGATATCAAAAATGAGCTGAGTTTTGCCAAACAGACGCTTGGGTGTTGCCAGCTTGTTGTCGTGGGGTTGCCACCTCTGCGCACAAATTGTCTGCTTGTCAACTAACATGAACTTTGACAGGAGCATTAGAAGCTGTGTGAAGTTTTTCGAGTGTGCAAAGTTTCGAAAGAAGTCGTTAAATAATTGTTTTCAGTAATCGTTTGTTCTGCCAGCATATAATAATTGCTAATATTTTAGGTAATTGCTTGGAAATGTTTTGCCTATTAGTCATATTTGAAGCAAACAAAATCCATAAACTGCTTGGTGTTTAACATTCGTTTGCTGAAAATTAAAAAATGACACGGAAATTTGTGTGCCCGACATTTATTTGCACGTTTTAGGGGCCTGTGTGTGCACGTTTAATTATTCGAGTGCTTAGCCAGTAACAAACTAAACTGAAAGTGTGTGTGGCGTTTCTTACATAGACATGCATATGTTTATATAGTACCTATTATTGAATCAGGTGAACTCAATCTAATATGCGTAAACGTGTGTATAGATCGCTTATAAGACCGTGTTCTCATTCTGCAGTTGCTTGAAATTAGTTCGACCTACACAATTCCCATTTTATACCCTTGTAGAGGGTCATACCATCATGAAATGTGTATTATAAATGGAATGGAAGGAGATATCTACCATCCCATAAAGTTATATTACAGATCAGCATCAACAGCCGGGTTGATATAGTCATGTCCCTCTGTCCCTCTGTCCGTCTGTCCGTACTATGCGAATTAGTTCCTCCATTTAAAATCTATCGTCTAGAATCTCTGCAAAGGTCTGTCTTTCTGTTGCAGGCAGTACTTATGGATCGGACCACTATATCATATAGCTGCCATAGAAACGATCGTTTAAAAAGTTGGTTCTGATATGAATAATAATGTGACCAAACTCGGGATTGTATATTGTTCTATTTTGCCATTCTTAACTAGTTCGGACCACTATATCATATAGCTGCTATAGGAAAGATCGGTGGAATGTTAGAATCCTGTAGATTCTCACATATCTGCCAAGGGAAAGTGTCTACAAGGGTATTAAATCTGCGGTGTGCCGGGCATATTCTTACTTTCTCGTTTTTTTTTTTTGCTTTGGAAAATAGTCTTAGCTTTGTTAAAGTTATTGTTTGTAATATTTTATGTTATTTAGTACATAGTTAAGTATTCTTTTTTATATATAAATGGACTCGGAAACCGAAGATCTCAAGGCGTGCGCCTTTTCACTAAGCTACAGCCCAGCCAAGTGGGCGTAAAGCTTTTGACATAATGCTCGGAATGAATGGAAATGAGTTTTGCGGCTAAATAAAAATTATGATAGCGGGAAAATCAAAGAAACCGGCTTTATGGGTACTTTACTTTTATTGCAAGTATTTTTGTATTATTTATAGCATCAAGAGAGCACAGCTTCAATGCACCTAAGGAAATTAAATCAGAGTTTTTTAAAACACACTGTGTGTACTCTACTGGTGATAGTTCCCAGCAGCAGAGTTAATGCAGACACGGATAGCTCGATATCAAATTCGTTATTTCATTTTATAATTATTTGCCATAATCGAGCTCTATAAACTCAAGAGATTTTCTCAAAAAAACAGGATTTTGATATCAATTTTTATCGATTGCTTGAAAACGGGGCAAGTTATCGATTATCGGAAGCAAACTCGTACTGCGCGGGCACTAGGAGGACCTACATTCAAAATCTAGTCTCTAGCTCTTATAGGTTTTGAGATCGACGGACAAGAGGAAAAACAAACGGACAAGGTTAGATCGATTCGGCTATTGCTGCTGATCAAGACTATATATACATATTGGAGATGCTTCCTTCTGCCTGTTACATACATCAGCACAGACACAATATACCCTTTTTAGCCACTTTCAATAAGTACAGGGTATAATAATTAAATCAAGAGTGGTTGAGCGGTTCAAATAGTTGACCCGCCTCTGAGAAAGTCTTATTCAACTAAAATAATACATCTCTAATTTATTTTATTCCCGGAACCCATTGAAAATGGGTAATTTTGCAGGGCGTGAAAAGCAAAGCTGCAAACCGATTTCAAGACGATCCGGTTTGAACCCGTATTTCCAATTTACTTTTTACAATGAATCGAATCTTTAGGAAAACCATTTATATGAAGAACGGGCGAAACGAAATCTAGCCCGCATCTTGAATATGATAATATATTATATTTTCAGTACAACGGGCAATTGTTTCGTTAAAATTTGGAAAATATGTGAAAAGTCAATTTTGAAGTAAAACTTAGATGCAAGAATGTGAAAAACCAGAAAGTCTATTGTGCATTATCGAAAAACTAAAATCTAAGTTTTCGCACAGCGGAATTGCAAAAGTTGAGCTGCGAATGTTGCGTGGCCAATTAAGAATATGTCAAGCGTGCAAGTGAATTTTTATTTTAGAATTGTTAAGATATCTCAGGGTCGGCTCGTTTGGAGCATGGGCGTGTCGAATTTGCTTGGAGGTCGAGAAACCTGATCGCATATTGTCAACGGGGACGCTGCAGTGCACAGAATATTTGACTGTAACAAAATATTGGCAGCTCGAAAATATCTATGTGGGAAATAAGCGTATTTAGCCAAACAATTAGCAGGCAACTAATGAACCGGCGCGTTTCTGTGCTGAGCATTGTTTATTTGCCACAAATTGGCCACAGGCGCCGCATGTCTTCGATTTCAGTTTCGGTTTGATTTAATTAAGCTTTATGACTCTCTTAATTGAGTTGCGTCTGCAATGTTTATGGTAATGCTAAGTTCCACGACCTAGCCGAGCTCGCAGATCCGAAACCGAACTAAATGGAATTGTTTCGGAACGGTTTGGTCACGTACCATAAGCCAGTCGCCAGTTTCCACGCAGCCTTTTCCTCTTACTCCCGTTTCATGAACAGCTTTGGCTTGGAATTGAGTTTCGCTTGTCTCATGCTGCTGCCAAGACTCAGAGCTGCATTGGCATGTTCACTGTAAGTTTAACATGCACTTTACCACGATGATTTCGATAAAGTTGTGCATGTGTCAAGGAAATATTAAGTTAGTCGGTAATCTTTTGATATTTGAGCCATGTTTTGATACATTTCTAGAGTTGGTGAATGATTTGATTTGTTTGTTGCGTCATGTCTCTTCCAAGACTCAGAGCTGCATTCGCATGTTCACTGTAAGTTTAACATGCACTTTACCACGATGATTTCGATAAAGTTGTATATAGTCAAGCGATTACTAAGTTAGTCGGTTAACTATTGATATATCAGTCATTTTTTAATACTTTTTCTAGAATTGGTGAATGATTTGATTTGTTTGTTGCCTCATGCTTCCTTCAAGACTCAGAGCTGCATTCGCATGTTCACTGTAAGTTTAACATGCACTTTACCACGATGATTTCGATAAAGTTGTATATAGTCAATTTTTAATACTTTTTTAGTCAATTGGTGAATGATTTGATTTGTTTGTTGCCTCATGTCTTTCAAGCTTTGGATGTTCGGTTCAATGATTTCGATAAAGTTGTATATAGTCAAGCAATTATTAAGTTAGTCGGTTAAGTATTGACATATCAGCCATATTTTAATACTTTTCTAGATATGTGATATACTATTTAGATAGGGCTTTAGATGGCCTGCATTTCTGTTAAATTTAAATTTAAGCTCAAAAGATATTTTGAAAATGTTATTGCACAAGTTCATATCTCTTGTTACCTATCAACGAATCCATATAATATCTAAGTTCTTCATGAGTAATATTGTCTTCAATCAATATGTATTATACCCTTTCTTACCCTGTACTCTTTGCAGACACCGTGCTGCAATAAGTTTTACAAGTGCCGCTTCTGCCATGATGAGAACGAATCGCATCATTTCGATCGGAAAACCCTCACCGAACTCATCTGCTCCGAGTGCAACACGCGGCAAAAGGTGCAGGAGCAATGCGAAAAGTGCGGCGTGCGCTTCGGCAAGGTGAGTGCCAACCTTTCAACTCCCTCTCCCTCTCTCTCTTTCTGTCCTATGATACATATTATTTCTTTGCAGTACACGTGCCTCATTTGCAATCTGTTCGATGATGCGGACAAGCAGCAATATCATTGTCATGGCTGTGGCATCTGCCGCATCGGCGGTGCCCACAACTTCTTTCACTGCGAGGTATGCAACATGTGTCTGCCGATGCAGCTGAAGATCGATGGACACAGGGTAAGCAGATTTCCATTAATTCTAATTTTTAAATATTAAATATAATTTAAAGCAACTCTTCGGCTTTGCATAGGTCAAAACTAAGCAAATATTTATACTTTATTAACTGTTGACTCATTGGAAAAAAACCGCTTGACATGCAAATCAGTTAAATAATATATATCTTTTAAGCGTTAAAGTGGAGATAAAAAATTGTTTTTTTTTTTTTTCTTCTACAAGCGCAAGTGAGATTTTTTTGCGCTTGAACAACTTGAGAATTGTAAACACACATAAATTGTGTAGCCTTTAGGTGAAAAGTGTCTAACTTAACAAAAATGAATTGAAAAAGCGTAATAATAACTGATTTATGATTTAAGCTACCGATTTCAATTGATGGATACTTGATGTAGATAAAAATAATTTATTGTTTATACATCAGGCATGTACATACATATATCATATAAATTGGTTTCTATAATCGATTCAACAATCATACACTTGATTTATTAAAAGAATATACCGCAATTATTCAAAGTCAAAGCACATTTTTGGCATGACAGTACTCTATGATATCATAGCTATTGGCTAAAATCGAAAGTCCTAGCAAGGTTTATTTTGAGTATAGCTTAAGGAAATGAATTTGCGATTTGGACTATCTGAATTTAATGGAAGCTTTGCTTGTGGCTAGCCCTGACACTGCTGGCGAATTGAATATGTGCATAGATAGATTGTGGATCATTAGAAGAAATAGTAGCCTTGAGTATTCAAATTTATACAGAATCATTGCTGAACTGGTTTCCTAATGGCCATAGATATTTGAAATTTAAACGCAAAGCCAGTTTACGAAGTTGCGTAAAAGTCAAAAGTTGGCAAACATATTGCAAGTTTATTTGCCTGTAACAGATGCCGATAAGAAACCGGTAATAATTTAAAAGTTTAAACCAAAATGAAAACAAAACAAATATATAATTAATAAAAATAAAAATATTGGGGACTCACCGTTTATTGTATATTTTGTTTTGCAGTGCGTGGAGAACATCTCGCGTTCGCATTGCCCCGTCTGCCTGGGTGATATACACACGTCACGCATTCCATGCCACATTCCGGACTGCGGGCATTTGTTGCACAAAATGTGCTTCGATCAGCTGCTGGCCTCGGGTCACTACACCTGCCCCACCTGCCAAACGTCGCTGATCGACATGACGGCGCTGTGGGATTACCTGGATGCCCAGGCGCTGCGCATGCCCGTGCCACTCAAGTATGAGAATCAGCGTGTGCACATCTTTTGTAACGATTGTCACAAGGTAAACCACACACAGAGAATATAGTTGCATACGATTAATGATCATCTCTCTGCAGACTTCAAAAACCAAATTTCACTTTATCGGACTCAAGTGCGTGCACTGTGGCGCCTACAACACCACGCAGGATGTGAAGCGTCGCCTTTCCCTGGTTACCGATGAGCCGACAACGGCCTGACACTCGCTTTTGCCCTCGCCTCGCCTCTGTGGTATTTGGCGGGCACAAGCATAACCTACCGCAACAGGAAATCTCTCTTGCCATGCTCCACATTTGAAGAAACTAAATTTATGAAACTGAAATCGAAACGCATTGAATTTAGACCAAATTCGAGCTGGTATCGAATATAAATTAAAAACAATTACAAAATCCATAATCTACATATAGAACTAATGGAGACCATCAATTGGTTTAAGTATTCTTTTCTTTAGATAATTACATACCACAAATCGATATAACATTATGTCGCGCATTCAGTAGAACAAATCGAAACACTAACAAAAATCTTTCCACTCGAATTTTATTATATTTGCTTGTATTATTCATATCTATATACATCTCGAATTTTGTCCTTTTTTTTCAAATTGCATAGCTCAATCAATCTCAATACCAGCATTTTGTATAAAACTTTAGAAATCTTTGTTAAATATTTTAATGATGTTTAAGTTTGAAAATAATTAAAATAAACTATAGTCTGGTAAGCTTGTATTTTAATTTTAATATATTGTTTTCAAAAATAAAGCCGCAATATCTGAGAAACTTTTTCAATATTTGTTTTTCTTTTGATTTCGGAATATAGGATCTGATATAGCTTGCAGTTGTTTTTTTTTTTTTATTTTTAAAATATATATTCCATTTGCTAGTTAATTTATAGATTACATTTTAGAAAACTGTATAACCATTTAAGGCTTCAATAAGGTGAATTGTATTCAGGAAAAATATGTTTGGACTGTCGCAGAATAATTAACCTTACAGCCAAACGTGCATATAATTGATCAAATCTTATATTCTTAGGCACTCCATTTGATTTTCTCAAATTAAATTCGCTAACATAAATCACAAATCTTTAAATCATAAGAAACAAACATAAGCTATACATTGGTACGTTTGGTTCATACACCTCTTCTCGTTGGCCAGATCAAGAATGTTTGTACATATTTAATGGAGTTGTAACACATTTTGTGTACATCTATAAGGGTATAGAATAACGTACTATCATAATTGGGATTTTAGATTTTGTTTGACAATTTTGTAGTTTAAATATTTAATATATGTATTTATTTATATTAAATCGTGAACTTTTTTGTCAAGAATTTGAATAATATAAAAAGTTCGTAATATATCTTATGGTGTACATATATATAAGAATTTGACTAAGAATCTACAACATCTATGTATAAATGGAACAAGGAAAGTTGCCGAATTGAACTATTAAATAATTGTGTTCGTGCTGCATATCTGAATTATGTTCTTACTGCGCTTTTTGTTTGGATGTGCTTGACTCTTCAGAAGGAGCAATGGAGTCCGCAGCGCGTTTTGCTTTGCGTTCGGCCGCCTTCTTGAGCTTGGTGAGGTACAGACCCAGGGCTACAAGAAGCGCCCAGGTGATATAGCCAATGTGATAGACGGAGCTATAGAAGCGCCAAATGCTGTCGAACGAGGACAGCAAAAAGGCGGTGCCCAGGTAGCTGAAGGCGAACCACTTGGAAATCCAAAATATGACATCGATCACGGTGCGTCGCAGGCCGACAGCATCTTTGCGCACTAGCTTATGCCACATGTCTTCCAGGGGCACGTAAAATGGTGCGCCCATGATGCAGAAGTAGTGTCCCGGCCGGAAGCCATGCCAATACGCCGAGCACAGAAACGTGGCGCCCGTTCTGAAAGTGAAGACAATGTTTAATACACGAATAAAAGTTGAGAAACTCCTTAAATGCGATACGTTGAATACCTTTCTAGCCTGGGCAAGTATCCATTAAAACAATTACAACATCAAGACGATAAAACTAAGAACTATGATTGCGCAAAGCTCAATTCAACTAACTAAATCTTAGCTAGTATTATTAAGCTACAGGGCAACAGCACATGCGTGGATTGTATAGGCACACTCACCTATATTTCCTGATGGGAAACAGTTTGTAGACATTCACCGCCAGCCAATATTGAACGCACACGTTCCAGTGCTTCATGCCCTCGCGGAAAGTCCAGCAGCGCTCCACTTCGAGGACGCGTGTATTCACAATTGTTGTAAAATTATAGCTACGCTTCTCGGCATCTCGTTTCATGTGCTGATAACGCTTGCGAGGCCCCTCTCCATTGGTGACATCAGCCTCATCGGGATACGCACCAAATCCTGCCATTGTGCAGACGCACTCGCTCAATGTCAGGCCCGTGTAGATGCGTGCGCGGAAAATGAAGAATGTGGGCCACACATATAAAAGGCGGTAGAGAACGGATCGATCGTTGTAGAACTCATCGCTAAGCGCGTACTAAAATAAATTAAATTTTCAGTTTCGTTCAATAATATTTTATTGTCCCATCTACTCACCTCCAGTGGCCAAATGTAGTTGGCCAACAGATATAGACTGCAGTAGAAGACCGCCGATTTGAGCTGCTCGATGGTTGCCTGTGCGCAGGGCGCATGATCCTTAAAAGGCATCTCAAAGTAGTCACGATATGTACGATAGCGATAATATGGGCCTGAAAGATGCAAAATTAGTTATATGTATTGCATTTAGGTAAATCCAAAGAGAGTGTAATAGAGATCTTCTATTTCTTTCAAGTTTCTTAAGTTTTTTATAAGTAAACTCTTATTTAAAGAAATGAATATAAATCAAACAAGAGCTTAACTATTTTAACCTTTAAATATAAATAAGCAAATTTACGATAAAGAATTATTATTAATAAGTTCTAAATGGAATTCTGCAATATTCATTTATAAATAGAAAGACAAGCTGACAGTGCGTATTGATAAGACGGTTAAGTGCATGTACAGTGATTATTCGCATAGATAACCACCCATAAAATGTTTACTACTTATTTGTGGGTTCAGCTTTAGTTCAGACTACTGAATAAATGGACTTTGGCACCGGCTGCAAATTGTACAGCAACAAGCACTTCAAGGTGAAGGCATAAATTGCATACTTGTAAGGCTACAAGCATATGCACATATGCGCATGCAATGGCAACTACAGTGAAAGCTTTATCAACGGACGCGCTGGCGCTCATTGGACGCATATTTTTTTTAACATGTCAGCTTTTGTTTGACATTTCTTTGAAGCACTATACTTTGGCTGAACAACAAGCTGGAATTGTGGATGTGCACGCAAGCGAGCTTTTACTGTAGCTCGACTTTAAAATAAGATAAAGAAGACATAAATATATTCATAGCATTTGTACACTGACCTGTGAGAATGCCAACGTAATTGAAGCTATAGAGCAGAATCTCTGTGGTACTCAACTTCTGTAAGTCTATATCGTAGTCCGTAATCTCGATGCTGGGCTCGCTGTTGACATCCCGCTGCTCATTTTTGTCCTGGTCGTCGCGTGCCCTTATACGCTTCCAGGCTGCGGTTTTCTCAAACGCAATGCCAGACACCTACGCGAATAGTTCAGAAAAGCCGGTCAAGGCTAGGCCAATTATTGTTATATAACTAACCTTCAGGGTGAGCAACATTTGTATCATGTTGGTATGGCCGGGCACCGCTGGCAGGCCAAAGAGGTACACAAGCCGGAAGAAAACCAGATAGCCAAACATTACGACAAAGGTGACCAAGTGACATTTGCTGGAATTATGTTTATGTATAAGTTGAACTTGACTAAACAAAATGAGAGACATGCCACTTACCTGGGATGCACCAGGAGCACACTGGCCGCGCCCAGTGTGGCGGAGATGGCACAGTGCAGGCTGTGGAAGCCCGAGACGACAACAACAACAATAATGCCCAGCATTGAGCAAATGCATTTGCGCTGCGACTCATCGCGGATTTTCTTCACGTAACTTCCGGCGCCAATGCAGGCCAGCAGGCATATTACGTAGATGACGTCGTCAAGACTCATTCTATTGATTTGTTGTAACCGCGATGTGCGGCTATCTTTATGGAAGGCAATTGATATTTACAATTGTGCTTGTTCTTTCTTATTGATAACTGGAAGCCATAAGAATAACTATCGATATATTTGCAGCTTATCGATTAGCTATGGTGCTGCCACTTTGACCATATACTGCCACACTGATAAAAATGATTGCTGACAACTCAAAGCTGATTGATACGTTACACATGACACAAACCCGTTACTTTTATGAGGTTATTTTGCTTTAAAAGAAAATCATCAAGCATATGTTCAAAGATATTATTGAGAGCAACAATTTTCAAAATATAAGTTTGTAGGAAAGTTTTCAAAACAAAAAAGGTTGGCGACTAGATCCCAGTTTATTTAATGTGAATTAAGCCTGCAAGAACAGACAAATCATGAGAAAAAAGTACAAGTTGTTAATTAACATTAAAGCCTTCAAATTAAAGCCTTCGTTTATCACATACATACATACAAACATACAAACATACAAACATACATACATACATACATACAAACACACATACATACATACATATACATACATACACACATACATACAATCATACAAACACACATACATACATACATATACATACATACACACATACATACAATCATACATACATACATACATACATACATACATACAAACACACATACATACATACATACATACATACATACATACATACATACATACATACATACATACATACATACATACATACATACATACATACATACATACATACATACATACATACATACATACATACATACATACATACATACATACATACATACATACATACATAAGTCATATATATGTACGTATATACGTGCGAACATACATACCTACATACTTAAATACATACCTACAAACTTACGCCTCCTCCTTTGTGCTCCTCCTCCGGCTCCTCAACTCCAGCGTTGAAGCCGCCTGCGCGTATGCCATAGGCGAAGCCTGCAAGCCCTACTTAAATTTTTGAGAATCGAGGAGGAGGGCAGCTTTATTAAATACATTTCCTTATGTAAAATTTGCCGCGCAACAAGACAAATTGGTCTGCTTTTAGAAGACAACTTACATGCATACATACAAAGACACACGTCATATATACACACATCACATCACACACACACACACACACACACACACACACACACACACACACATACATAATTATATCCACATATTCATACATTCATTTATGCATTCATTCCTATATTCATACATGCATACATATATACACACGTGCATACAAGCATACTTTTATACATTCATACATACATATATAGATACATACAAAATCAATTTGCCTTCTTAATCTGGCAAATTTTATTCTTGGTTAATATATAGACATATGTAGGTAAAAAATTCCCACTCCTATAACTCGGTCAAATCTCATCCGATTTTAACAAGGTTTGGCTCTTTGTTCATGGCTTGGCCTCTAGATCAATTTGGCATCTAAATCTGGCAACATTATTCTTGTGTATAATAAGATAGTAATGACAAATATAATTTTTGTAGAAAATAATGTATACTTGATGACGATTGCATCGATGACTCTTATTGTTTAAATGATATTCCAGGTAAAAATGGCAACTATTGACATTCTGCTAATTATTAACATTTCCAATTGACCCATAGCACCTATGTCATTAAGTTTATAAGGTGAAGAATAACATGATTCTAATCTGCAATTAAAAACGCCCCAAACGAATTAAAGAAATTCCCAAACGTCATCGAGTCAGAGTCATAAAAGTTCACAAGCACTCGTTGTGTATTGAAATATACATATATAGTATATATAGAACCGGTAATGCAATTAGAAATCAGCTGCAATCGGAGAGTTGCTTAGCTGGGAAACGCGTGCCGCCTGCTGCCGTGGGCAATGCCAGTTTGATTGAGCGTAGATTGCCAGATGATGGCTCCAGAGGCGTTGGCAGCTGATCGTTGTCTGGGAACTGGCTTGCAAAGGGGGGCAAGTTCTGGGCGCTACGCCGCTGGCTCCCAGATCTGATTCAGACTCTTGATTAGTTGGCGTATATATAACAAGCGTGTGAGTTGAACGTGCCCAGCAGAGTTTAATAGACGCTTCGTGTAGATCTTTTAGAGCTGATCCGTGACAAAATGTGGTTTCAAATACCTGCCGTAGTCCTGCTAATCGCAGTCGCAGCGCATGGTAAGTAGAAGCTTAACCAACGGGAGTTGGACGCAAATCCTATAGAAATGCCTGTTCCATTCCAGCCCAGAACAACCATATCGATGAGGGTTATGAGGCAGAGATGGGCGAGTTTATGGACCTGGTGCCAGATCCTGAGGAGGTGGACATTGGCATACGCGGCGACTTTGAAGAGGAAGAGCCCGACGATTTGCAGTCCACGCTGGAGGCGGATGAGTACGAGGGCGCCGAGCATTGTGTGTGGAACAAGTGCGACAACGATCTGAGCGAACCACGTGGCATTGGCAGCTTCCTCGACTTGTCGTTCCTGAAGAAGATTGCCGGCAATCTGAATCCATTTGGCACAGCACGCCATCGCATGCTCTTCTATTTATTCAAGCGCGAGTTTGCCGAGTGCGGACGCGAGCTGGACTTCCAAAATGAGCAAAAGTGGCGCCATGCCGGCTTCAATAGATCGCTACCCACCCGTCTTATCATTCACGGCTGGATGAGCCAGTCGCGCGGCTCCTTCAACCGGGACGTGAAGAACGCCTACTTGAAACACGGCGACTATAATGTGATCGTAACTGACTGGAGCGCCAGTTCCGCCAACATCAACTACTTCTCCGTGGTCCAACTGATCGAGGAGTTCGGTGCCCAGCTGGCGCAGTTCACACGGGAACTGCACCGCCAGTTCCATGCCAGCTACGATGACATGTACCTGGTTGGACATTCGCTGGGCGCCCAAATAGCCGGTGCCGCGGGCAAACGCCTCAAGCCCGAGCAGTACAATACCATTTTCGCCCTGGATCCGGCTGGTCCGAAATTTCGCCATCGCAGTGCCCAGTTTCGCATCGATCCCAGCGATGCCAAGTATGTGGAGTCCATGCACACCAGCGGCAACTTTGGTTTCCTGAAGCCCACGGGCAGCGCCACCTTCTATCCGAACTATGGTCTCCGGCAACGCAACTGCTTCTACTTGGGCTGCTCGCACATACGCGCCTATCAGATGTTCGCCGAGTCCATCAACTCCCCGAATGGCTTCTGGGGCACGCCTTGCAGGCGGGAGAAGCGCCAGTGGCAGTGTGACCAGAGCCAGCGACAAGCCCACCGAATGGGCGGCGAACCATCCGTGCCCAAGGCTGGCATCTATTACGTGAAGACCTCCTCGAGCGATCCATTCGCTCTGGGCAGATAATGCCCACGACTTTGTGGTTATGTAGATCAAATATCATATTAACTGCCAGTCCTAGACAAATTTAGATTTATGAAAACCCAAAGAGAGTTAATAAAAGTTATAGCAAGGTTTAAAATACTTCAGTTCCAAGGAGATTTCCGTCAGCGTAATTTTAGAATTATTTTTTTCGATAAAGAAAGTATTTTTTTTTATACCCTGAACCCATTAAAAATGGGTAAAGGGGTATAATGTTTTTGTGCAAAATGTAAATGTATGTAACAGGCAGAAGGAAGCATCTCCGACCCCAAAAAGTATATATATTCTTGATCAGCATCAATAGCCGAGCCGATCTAGCCATGTCCATCCGTCCGTCCGTCCGTATGTATGAACGCAAGGATCTCAGAACCTATAAGAGCTAGAGACTTGAAATTTTAGCTTTAGGTCCTCCTAGTGCCTACGCAGATCGAGTTTGTTTCCGATAATCGATAACTTACTCCGTTTCAAAGCAATCGATAAAAATCGATATCGACATCCTGTTTTTTTGAGCAAATTGCGTAAATAATAAGAGCTGGAGTCACCAAACTTAAAATGTTTATTCTAGAATAGTATATATATATCAAGTATCTTTTAGTTTATACCTATCGCTACCTCCCCGCTACCACCTCAAAGAGGGTTCAGGGTATTCCCTAGTCGGGAGCTCCCGACTAGAACCTCTTACTTGTTTTGTTTTCGATAAATCGGGAAAAGAAACCTACCGATCGTTCGTATGTCTACTATATGATATAGTGGTCCGATCCGGCCGCATGCGACATACGTACTTTTTGGAACAGAAAGACGGACCTATGTAAAGTTTGAAAACGATAGCTTTATACCTCTATAACTAGTTCGCATAGAAACAGAAGACGGACGGACGGACGACGGGCAGACAGACAGACATGGCTTCCTTAACTAGGCTGTTGATGATGATCTAGAATATGTAAATACTTTATGGATTCGGAGATGTCTCCTTGCATGCGTTACACATTTCATGACAAAATTACAATGCTCCCTAAAAGGGTATAAAGAATCAATATAATATCGAGCGATAATAAACTCATATATATTTGAACTCTCTTAATCTTCGAACTTTTACGACTAAAATTGTTTTTTTTTTTGGAAAACCAAGCTAAAGATAGATTGTTAACTACCGATTATTATAATATTGGGCCTGCATCTTTGCGCCTGCGCGTTCAACAAGGCGTTCTTCCACAATATAATGGAAAGTTTTTCTAATAATATTACTGCAAAGAATTAAGGTGTTCAAATACCTGAATAATTAACTGCTGTTACCGCGTTTTGTGCTCCATTCTTTCTATCGAAATTTAATTAAAGACATAAACTGGCGCGAATATCTGGCGTCCCGAGGCCAAGGACCCAGCTCTGCATCTAAGCGCAATGCAAATTTGGTCCGTGCAATTCAATCTTTGGATCTGTGAAATATGCGACTCGTGCACGGCGCTAATTGCAGCAGATAAATACGCCGTGGAGCCATAATTACGACAGACAGATTACGAGCCGCACTTAATTGTCGACCGTAAGGAGTGTGGTCCGTATCTCTGGGGCTGCGCTCGTGTAATCCTCCCCAAGGAGCTGCTCGATTTTAATTATTCGCCGACTACTGCAGCTCCTGCATATTCATTGGCTCAGTGAGAGGGGGCGAGAGCGGGTCGGCGTTTTGATTTCCATTATGGCGATTTTAGAGGCATTTTTTTTGTGTGGGCTAAAAAACTTTGCTTGCACTGCGGCTGCTGCGATAAGCCCCGTCCGAATGGGTTAAGAAATTGGCCAAGTTACTTGGGTCCAGCTAAGGAAACGGACTCATAAATCTGCGTTGGGCTGGGCACAGCATCCAAAATATTAAGAACTTTGCTTTCCAATTTTACATATTTTTGCTGGGATCAAGCTATCCATGAGCTCGATTCAAATGTGGCCTGTGCTGGCTTCAGACGGACATATATTTATTTACAAATAACTTTTCGGACAGTAAAGGTATCCAACAAAAATTTGTATAGCATTTTTTACGGCTTTTCAAAATTTTCGGTAAATTTATCGTGTGAAAAACGTAAAAAAAAAAAGATAAAATATGGATTACGGTCAAGGTAACGGAAATGGTCAATATCAATCTATGGAAGGGTACGGTATGTCCTCTCCTGACGGCCAGCCACCAGAGATGGGTCATGAATTCCTTCAGTCGCGTGGGTATGGCGGTGGACTGCAGTCCTATGACGATTCGAGGAACTGTCAGAGCGGATCGGCTTCTTTCGGAGGTCCCGGCTACCGCAGCCCACTGCGATACACAAAAGTCTTAAGAGAAATGAACTCTCGCAATGGACTCTAGTAAGCACATCCGATAATTTAGCCCAAACTTAAATATGGAATAACTTGCTCTTAACCCCCATACAGCTCGCCAACGGATCAGCGTTCGGGCAGAGGAAACGGCGACTATTATAGCTCGTTGCCAGGTATTGGTGGTGCCGAGGGCCAAATGTACGGTCAGTCCCGTCAGGCTGGCAACCCTTATTACTAGTCCCAATACATTTATATTTATATCTATATATATATATTTGAGTGCGAACCCGTTTGCTGGCTTGAAAATAATTGTTATCTAATATTTCATCCTTTCGGTTACTTATGAAATAAATGCCCAGTTAAAACAATGTTTGTCTTACCTTGTATTTCGATGCTAGGTCTGTGCCTTAGCAGGAACTTACGTATTAATGCCATCCAAATTTAGCTCCGTCCATCGATATGGTTGGAGTTCCGGTCTTAAACCAGAATTAATCAAAAGGTTACATACCATCAGTGAACCAATAAATAAATGGGAATTTGTTGAATCGCATACAATCAGGAGGTATACCACATGTTAAATATATTTGGAGATTTCTACTATTATGCAAGAGAAACATTAAAAATATAGTTCGCTTTCTGTAGACTTGCTTAGAAAATATATTTGAAGTCTATATTTTAATTCCACTGGCAAATTTTGCAAAGCAGTTAGTAAGCGCTGTAAATATTTACAATGCAGAGCGTTGCCACGTCGTTTGCAAAACTTCGCGCTGTCGTTTTGCAATGCAAGCAAATCTGCCTGGTATGTACTGTTCAGAGGCGCATTTGCATTTTTAACTTCAAACTGATCAACAAATCGATTGATATAAATGTCAGCTATTTGCGGAAGTGGGCGTGGCCTGGACACGCCAGCCTTAAAGATGCCATCGACAATTGAATTTTACCCTGTGCAAGATGTGATACTATTTTCATGTAAGGCAATAATCATAATTGAAAATTATAATTATAGCCGGCTCGAGGTCTGGCCTTAACTAAAATTTCGAAAGTTAGTTAAGCAACTAAGATTCTTTATATACAATTTTCTTCTTCTTCTTTTTTTTTACCCAGTCAAGTTGGCTTTTCTTTAAGTTTTAGGTAAATTGTTTTGCAGCATGTATAGAACAGTTTCAGTATTCATTCAGAACTTGTAACTCAAATACTATCTTTGATTCGACCTAAAAATTTACTATATTTTGGCATAGGTTATTTTTTCTTAATCTTGGTTCAGTTTAAAATTGTATATAAATTATGGATTACTTTGAGAATGCACAAATCGGTGGCTATCGGATCGATATGCCATTTCCCCAACTCTTTTATCCTGAGGTATGCCGAGTGCCGCATCTGTCACGGGTTTCATTTTGATTCCATTCCGCATCATGTCCCACAGATGAACGGGACTGACAAGAGCTACGATCAGGCAGGTGCTCCTCATATGAACGGCCACCAATTCCAAAGTGATTATTACGACAGCGGCTGCAAACCGGACCGGTATGGATGCAGTGAGGATTACCCGCCCCGGCATTCAGTAACCAACAGCTCCTTCGCCTATCGTAGCATGAATCGTCATAATCGGCGAGCCCGAGAAATGTTGGCCCGGAATGGTTTGTTGTAAGTAATCGGATGAATATCAAATATACATCCTATTGCGACTAATCTATGGTTCTACCACCTACAGTACACCCAATGATAGCCATCGTAAGCAGCTCGAATATCCTCAATTTGCGGCTGGTATGTGCCTAAAATACCCTAGCTAAGAAAGAGATTATAAATATGAAACTATATTTCAGATTCCATTGGACAATCCGTTACAGTAAACTCTTATTGGCAATAATGGTGACGTCTCGAGCTCCATTCTTTATTATAAGTTATTTTCGTAGTAAAAGTTCGTTATCGGTCATATAATGAATGCCAGGACGGACGTTTGTCAGTCAATGCTTCCCCAACAGAATAATGTTCTACATTTGTTTTTATGCATTCCACATACTTACGCCAAAATTGTAACAAATTATATATTTCCTACTAACTCTTATGACCGATTTATCGCTGTTTCCATCCGCAGATGTGGAAAATTGATGGAAAAACTTTGCTAACCTCAGATTGGCTTCGTGTCGTATATGTTTCTTGCTTTACGGAGTTCAGAGAATATGGTTGGCCGGGAAAAGTCGGGCAATACCTGCCAGAATTGGTGATTAGCGGTGCGAGATAATTTTTTGTTTGCCTTAAATCAAACGAAACCTTTTGCTGGGATAAATGAGAAGCTTGATGCGGGGGTTGGGGTTGGGTAGTGCTGCAGTAGGGTAATTAACGTGTTTTATGGGCATTTGCCACAGCATAGAAACACACGCAGTCGGAATTGTATTCGTACGGGCGCCCGCTCCCACACAGTGGCTGCATGCAGACCGAGCCCGGGGTGGAGCTCAAGGCGCCCAAACCAAACAGAATGCAATGGAGGATTAAAATAAGAAAGATGTGCAAATAAAATATTTTACAAACGGACAAAGAGGACAACTTTGCAGGCGGTAGGCAATGGTTATGGGGGGGCTACTGAGTCTGGGCTATGGTTGGGGTCGGGTCTGCTGACGGTCCGAAATGCGAATGGAACATGTCGATGGGGCCGAGCGACGCCTGTGCAAACAATGGCAGCCGGACTTGGCCTCGGACCCACCAACTCTGACTCTGACTCCGACTCTGTGTGTAGCTAGGCACTGCATGGAGCATTGTCAAAATAAATCAATCGGTTTTATGTTGTTTCTGGAATTTTTGTTTGCTGTTTTGTTACTTTGTTGCCGTCGACGTCGTCAGGAAGCGGCTGCCAGCGCCGGTGTGGCAAGGGGGTCAAGGGATGCACTGGCTGCCAGCAGCGCCAGCTTGTGGTGGCATAAATCAGTTGGCCGTTGGACGCATTTATGAAAGGATAAACCACACACACAAACACACACCTACACCCACACCCACACCCGCACAGAGCTCAGCTCATAAAAATGCATAAGTTGAAAATGTAAATAAAAATACAAATTTTGTGTAGCGAAAACCAGCCCCCAGCCCCCAGCCCCAATGGCTACACTCACTGATCTGGTTACCCATTTTTGATTTATCTCGAAGGGAATTAAGATGTCTCAAAAGTTGCAGCGGGCAACATTAAAACGCCACGCTGCCTGCCATCGGAGGCAGTCAGGAGCAGGCAGGAGCAGTCAGGATTGGCACTCATAATCGTTCACGCTTTCTCCAGCACAAACTTGAGCTTTGTGGTTGGGTTCAGGAGAATTTGGGGGCTGAGGTATACAGGGGGCATGACTGCGCAAACTTTTGGTGCTGCTGCGTTTTCTTTGGGACCGTTCTGCAGGACGTCTAAAGTGATTTCCTTTTGGTATTTTCAGAAACTTTCACCAAAGGTGTTTACCTACCCACACACAGACTACACACATGTCCTGCTTGTACAGTCCTATGCAATGGCCTCTGTCTCTAATGAAGCAGATTCCGAAGCGCATTTGTGTCCACAGCCGCAACTCTTTTAATCCCTAATAACTTTTAAGCAAGTGACTTTGCGCACACAAAATGTCCAAATTCATCATCCTCACAGAGAAGGTGCAGAGTTTTCCTGGCTAGCCTGGTGGACAGAGGGATTTCAGCTTTCATGTTGAGCCCATGGACTTAGAGCTAAAGTTACTTCACACACACATACGCACACACACGCACATACGCACACACACGCACATACGCACACACACACAAATGCACGCTCACACATCATTAGCAAATTAGAAATTTTAAAAGGAAAATAGAAACGTTTTCTAGTCCATTTTAAATTCAAAAATTCTCTACGGTCTACGTTAAAACAAACAAAAAAACTGATTATACAAAAATAATGTTCTTCAATTGTAGCTCCTTAATAATCAAAATCGATCATAAATAAAATAAACTGTAAAACCAACAGTGTTGATACTGCATTTCCTTTATTATCGGGCTTGGAAATACGACTCCTCTTATAGGTTGGATACAAAATTAATGTTATTATAAAAGGGAAAACAATAAGTATGAAAAATAGAGAAGGAGCTGAGGTCCAAAAGGAAACAGGCCAAAAAGAGCTATTATAACAGTTCATTTCAAGCAAGAAATCCTGTCTACTTCAATTTTTGGGAATCGCATAGAAAGGCAATATTAAAAAAAACATTTCATTTTCAGTTCAACCAGAAATCTTACACATTTCGCTTAACTTTTTCTATTTGATAAAGCGTGGCCTCTGTATACCATACATGTCAAGTAATAGCCAAATTGTCTGGCATATTCTGGGTAAAACAGATATGATATATGCATAAAGAAAAGGTCAGAACACGGGAAAGTAAGCTTGGTCTCCGTTTTTAAACATACATACACCCATATATTCATGCATACACATACACATTTCCGCGCTATTCGCACTGTATTTTGACTAAGTACCTGGCATATCGATTATTGGAATGACATAATCGATTATTGATTTGAGGAAATCAATATTTGAATATTAATCAGCATATTCGAACTATGGAAACTTATATTAATGCTTATGTACATTTTATTTTAAATATTACAAGAAAAGTAACGAATTGTTGGGAGAAACACCTTCACCGGCCTGTTAGTTAGTACTTAATTGAAATCAATAACTATTAGAGAGGTGCAAGCACTTAGTTTAGTTTTGAGTAGAAAACCAATAAATGCTAAAAGTCTAGTTATCCATGCAAAGCAAAAAAGGGAACGAGGCTTGTGCTATACTTTCAGAAATCATATTTGTTCTTACGTTCAGGCTAAAAACAACTTTTTCGGTTTACGAAAAATTCAAATTCATTTTTTTTTAAATTTTCAAAATTATGGAGACCTACGGCATGGCAGCACCTGACAATGACAGTGCGATAGACGTGAGCTCGGTTTGAATTTATATTTAATTGTTATGGATTTTCAGTACTCCGGAATTTCGTGCAGTGTTATCAACAGTATGTCGCCCAAACTGGTTACAGATGTGAGCGACCAGAGGACGGGGATCAGATGAGAGCAGACTCTTCAGACTGTGTCACCTACGGTAGACACGATTGGTATCCCCTAAGGCCTAGGAACTATCACGACGACGGTGATGATTCCAATCCCTATAGAGGCGCTGGCTATCGCTCGCCTATGAGACACGACATGGAGAATCGACGATACAATTCACGAAATGGTTTGTAGTAAGTATAGTTAAAAAAAATTAGTGATAAACTTAGATATATATATATAATGCTCCTATTTATAGTTCTCCCACGGAATTGCGTCGGGGTGGTGGTGGTGACAGCTACAATTCCCTACCAGGTAAAGCAATTATTATCGCCAATATTGCCAAATATCTTTATAATATATTCCCGGAATTAGGTGTCGGTAATTATGAGCGCTCCAGTTGGCACCATACTCGCCGAAATCGTTGGTTCTAGTGATTACAAATTTTCAATTTTCTCCCGATGTTACACCCACGCACTCCCAAATCGTTGGATCTTGATGTTGAATGTTCTCTTTTTTTTTGGCAAATTAAATTCAAGTGTATTTGTTGATGAAAAATAAATGATCTCAAAGAGGGGTCGGAAACGCTGGTTCGGAAGTTCGCGACCAGTTATTACCCTAAACCCTAGTTTGATTTAATATTTTTACACACCATAAAATACAATAATAATAATATTCTATAAATAGTCTGTGCCATCGACTATTCGTATAATTTTATATTAAGTATTTACTGTATGCATATTATCCACTTTCTATCTATTTTCAATGGAATTATTTTTGTGTGAAATATAGTTTTTCCGGCGTTGCCATATTTTTTGTTTGTAGAACGAAGTAAAGTTGGCTGCGCCTGCATATTTAGGAATAATTTACTCAGTGCAGTAAATGATTAATTGTTAGCCATTGATTTACTTGTATAAATTATATTTTGTATAGGATTTTATATATTTAAGATTTAGAATCCATTTCGGCAACATTGTCCCACCGCAGGGGTATTCTTGGATCCCCTCTGTGGCCATTTAAATGAACAAATGGCCAGCATAGAAAGCTGAGCGTATTGTAAAGATGAGCTGGACGAGCGCCTCAAGACTAACGACAATAGTTAGATATCCTGTTTAAGGATGCCCGCCCATGCTCCCCCTCCTGCTCCTCCTCCTCCGCCGCACGCTCATATTTAGCTTGTCGCCCCGTATAGAAAGTGGCGGTGTCATAAATTAAAACTTAAACTTTTGGAAATGTCAAGTATAAAACGGTAAATCTCCGCACATATACCGAGAAGCACTGCTCCAAACGAACACACACACACCCGTCTGTTGGAAATGAATTGCAGCAACAGGATCGGGTTGGGGATGGGTGTTGCCCGGATGGGACGGACGCCCATTGAATGCGCATGTTTTAGTTTTGGGCGGCTGGCACCAGATACGAGGGGGTAGCTGAAAAACTATACAGGGAACCAAGAAAAAGCACAACAACAAGGCCAGCCAACAGCAGCAGCAGCAGCAGCAGCAGCATGAAGAATATAGGGAAAACTCCACCCGTTTCACATAAATTTGGTAAAGCAAACTTACAGATTATCCGCATTTAGTTGTAAAGGTTCCACAAAATGTGTTGTATATCATTTTGCTGCCGCTGCCGCTGCTGCCGGACTTTTGAAAGATGAAAGTTGGTCCAGGATCGCTTGGTTGCTGTCGATGATTTACATTTGATTTACTTTCACTGCCCTGCCTGACTTTTTGTGCATTCTAATTTTGAAAAACTTTTGCTCATTTGCAATAAATTCTAATGCTAACGATGCATGTATTTCATATGCCCTATGCCCCGCCCCGATATCTAAATTTTCTAATCATCATAAAATCTTGTTATCGTTTCCATAACTCGCCCAAAAACCCAAAACCCAAAAAAAAAAAAACTTGACACATTAAGCGGCGGCCGAAATGAAATTTACTATCGAAATATGAAAACATTTAAGTAAAATTTATGAAAATTAAAAAGCAAAACAACTTTTTGGTCATTTGAAAAATTTAATTGATCGCATAAATTCCTTGAGTGAGGGCTCCAAAGACAACAACAAAAACAATTTATGTCAATTTGCCATGGAGCAGGGGAGGGTGAGGGTGAGGGGGAGGAGGAGGGGGAGACGAATGAAGTGTAACCGCGAACATAATCAAATTTCGTTGCCGTCGAGCTACAGCATAAGTTCTTGGCCCCGCCCCACACACCCACACATACAGACACACACACTCCCAGCTGACACCTGACCAGGTCTTCCTGTCGTATTTTGGGGTACTTTACCATGGTCCTCTGGCCGTGAAGATGGGCACTGGTCGCTGAAAATTGCCATCTTAATTTGAAAACAATTTTGTGGCTAGCGTGTTTTCTCATGCCACATTTTCATTTTTTTTTTGTGTAGACATAAACATTCATTTCTCCAGGGAAAGTTTGCATAAAGAAAGGAAATCTCAAAAGTTTATGGCTAAATATTTTTTAAATTGATGAAGTTAAAAAAAAAAACACAGACTATATATGAAGAGAGAGATGCGGAGAGAGAGAGAGAGAGAGAGAGAGAAATAAAGAGAGAGGAGGAAGAAAGAGAGAGAGAGAGAGAGAGAGAGAGAGATGAAAGAGAGAGAACGAGAGAGGAGGAAGAAAGAGAGAGAGAGAGAGAGAGAGACAGGGCCCTGCCTTGCTTTTTTATTTTTAAATTTTAGTCACTTTTTCACCCATTTTCCGCCCGTGGAAGAGGAACATTTCCTCTATTATTTTTTTAGGCGCGGTTTTAAATATGAAATAAGTACCTGCGTGATCTTAAGCAACTTTTTACCTGTTCACCTTGTGCCTAAACCATTTGTGAATTATAAAACTTTTCACATTTCGGCCGCAGTTGCATAGATTCGTTAAATTCGACAAAACGTTGTTTCCAGAAATGTTATAATTTTCGTTTATATGCATGATTTTTTAAGCGCACATTTTTATGAGCACCTTGTTGGTAAATTAAGTTTCGCTGTAGACAATATTTACGGGAAAATGAATTTACTTGCGGCGAGCCGAAAAATTTTGTTGTCTCACGGAATTAAGTGAAGTTTGCCTTTTTATGAAACGATAAATTTGTGTATTTAAAGATTGTGCGGATCGGCCGGCGAGCTGGCCACCAGGCAGGCAGTCAGACAATCTCCCTGGTCTCGAGGCATACCGTGCAGGAAATAGATTAAACTGAGCAACACTTGCGCCATTTGGTTTCCTCTTCCGCAGCCGCTTGTTAAATATTCAGTGTCCCCGCACGGAATCCGCCGGAGGAATGCGAGTCACACGCAGCTCGGCCGGCTCTCCCCCGCTCAGCTTCGACTGCCCATTTGCCAAGTCCTGACAGCCAACGGCATAAACTTTTTGAATCTTATTTGTAAAAAAAAAAAACACTACAAAAAACAACTCCCAGTTGTTGTTGTTGTTGAGGTTGCCATTTTCTTGGCCTGGCCAAGCATCGCGTAACAATTTCCGTAACCTCATAGGCCGCGCCACCTCCACCCCCAACCTTACCCCTAGCCTCACCCGGAGCTCGACCTTCTCCTCCTGCATTAAATAACTTTCAATTTGAGCCAAGTATTCGCGACTGCCTGCCTGCCTGCCTATTAGCCGTGTGCCAGCGGACACTGAAACTGCGCTGCGTAGAGCTCTTTCTTTCTCGCTGGGATCGCGGATACCGACCCCGCCTGGTAATACGATTTGCGCTGCAAACATCGACAATTTGTGGACTCGGGTTCCGGTATGTGTGTGTGAGTGTTTATTAGTTCATTTTGGACTTTGCAAAATGCAAATTACACGCCTGCCACTAGCCATGCGGATGCTCGCCTTGCGTTGACCCGCCGCACTGTCCGCTGCCTTGGCTGGCATTTGCCTCAATGGCTATAAACTGGACGAAAAGCCAAACTACTTATGCACTGAGTATACACATATCATTTTTAGGTATAATTACTCAAGTAATTACACTTTTCTGCCATCTTTTCTGAAGTAAATGTCAATTTGAGGCAAAATTATTTCAGTTTTGTACTTTTCAGACTTAATTACTCAAGTAGTATTTAAGTAAAATTATGACAGTAATTATATATAATATTCATGTATTTATAGCTTCCGAATACAGCAGCCTAATTTCTTGTTCTTCTAAGACACAATTACTTACGCAATTTTCCTTTTTATATATTCATATATAGTTATCTTTTCCGACATGTTTTCTTTAGTAAATATTCATTCCAGAAAATTCCGATAAAGTGTTGATGCTTGTGGCACAATTACTGAAGTATTTAAATGTTATATTTTGTATTACTTATTATTACAATATTAATTATTGTTGATTAATAAGTTTTCATAATCGATTCAATATTGGGTTTTTGCAAGTTTAGGCAGAATTACTGGAATAAATATTTAAGTAATTATTGATCATTTCAATTGTAATTACTTAAGTAATTAAACCTCAATTAAACCTCTTTTTAGGTCAAATTAAAAGGAAAAAGGAAACTAAAAGCGATATTTTCAATTAAATGAAACCCATTTTGATTTTAATTGTCTTGAAATTCTAACATTTTCTTCAAGTTCTCTTCAAAGGATCTATGTAACCTCTCCTAGCCATTGTGCCACCGCAAATAATCGAGCTGCTGTCGCTGCTGTAGCCCAACCCTAAAAGCCCAACCTTAAAAAACTACTTTATTTGTTTTGGGAATTTTGCGAATGAATGCGCATTTCTCTGTGCTCTGTGCGGCACGAACTGAAGATGAAGTTTATTTTATGGCCAACAGGCAGCCAGCGGCAGAGCTGCAGAAGATCGAGTCCTTTTGGCTGGCAGCTGCATCAGCCGTGCGGAGGCGGGCGTTCCACACGTGTGTGTAATCAAATAATTTCCACCAAAAATCGAGAAATTATTACGAGTGAATTTTTACGAATTTTTACGAATTCATTTTCAGTTTTCACAAAACCCGCCAAGGCATTTCCACAAGCAACAACAACAACAAGAGCAAAAACAAAATCATTGTGCAAGTTGCTCGCATTGCATGCAAAGTGGCTGCGTCGAAGGATGTGTGGATTTTCCGGCATTTTGGCGGCGCGCCCCTTTTGTTTATTTCTTTGAGATGCGGACGAACAAATGGTCTGCCATACTTTCTTTCCAGCACACCCCCTCCGCCGAACTGCCCATCCTTCGTCCTGGGGCACAGTATTTGATTGTGCAAACTAGTCGACTCCATTCGACTTTGTTTGCATGCAGTCGCAGAGTTGCATTCCACAGGAGTGGGCGACGTGCAAGGACACGTGTGTGGAACTGTGCCTGAGCCTGAGCCTGGCCCTGGTAGCTGGAAGCCTTCAGCCCTGCCCTGCCTGCCTACTGCTACTGTTGGTCGGTCGTATCAATTGTGTGTGATGGTCAAAAGTCATTTCAACAGCACTAAATTATTATTATCTTCAAGAAGTTTCACATGCTCGACAATCATCCAAATACTCGGTAACCCCTACCTGCCCCCGTATCACCCCCCCGTTCTAGCCATTGCAATATCGCAATCCTTTGCAGCACTCATAAAGGATGCGTTGGATTTGTGTAATGGCATGGAATGTTTTGATGTTTGCCAAAAGTTTATTAGTTTGCAAAAAAAAAAAAAAAAAATGAGAATAAAAAAGTAATTAAATTGTAGTCCAGTTCTATAAGGATTAACTTATATAATAAGTAAATGATTTTTGACTATATATTTGATACTTTCAAAAAGATTAGTCTCAAAAATGTTAGTTTTATTATTTATTCATATATAATCTATTAAGTAGGGATGCACGTGGGAAATTTAATGTTAGAAAACTTACCATTCATCCATTTAAGCGTTCCAGTTTAATCAACATTAGAACATGCGCGTCTGACTTTAATTCCTGGGTATTGCATTGTTGGGTGGCTGTAAAAAAATAATAATAATCTGTTATACTTACTGTTTCTCTCTCTATCTCTCTCTCTCTTTCTTTCTCTCCCTTTTTTCCCAATCTTTCTGCCCCCCTCTCTTTCTCTCTCTCGTGTTCTCTCGCTTTTTCTCTCTCTCTCTCTCTCTCTTAATATCACTCTCTCATAATAACAATCTCTTATACTTACCGGTTCTCTATCTCTCTCTCTCTCTCTCTCTCTCTCTCTATTTCTCTCTCTTTAATAATACTTGTCTCTCTCTTTCTTTCCCACTCTCTCTGTCACCCTCTCTTTCTCTCTCTTACACGTTCTCTCTCTCTCTTAATATCACTATCTCAGACTCTCTCTCTTATACTGTCTCTATTACACTCCCTCTTTCACACACTCTCTCTCTTCTACTCTCTCTCTCCTACTCTCTCTCTCCCTCTTTCTATCCCTCTTTCTCTTTCTCTCTCTCTCTCTCTCTCCCTCTATCTATATCTCTATCTCTATATATATATCTATCTCTATCTCTCTCTCTCTCTCTCTCTCTCTCTCTCTCTCTCTCTCTCTCTCTCTCTCTCTCTCTCTCTCTCTCTTTCTATTACTCCCTCTCTGCCTCTCACTCTGTTCCTGTCTCTCACACATTCTCTTTTTTTTACACACACAAACGGACTGTATAGCCTCACCTGTACTTTGTTTGCTTCATAGTTTGACGCAGTTACTAGATTATTAAAAAGGACAATTCAAACGTTTAGTGGCAAAATGAACCAATTTGGATTACTTTCATTTAAATAATTTTGTTGGTAATTGTGCTTGAAACTGTTTTAGTTTTGGTAATTTTTGGTAATTTTGATTGCAAGTTCGTAAATTGCAATTAGTGCGTTATTTCGGAGTGGTAAACCGAATCATTTGCATATTTGCAGTTTCAATTTACCAAATGGTAAGCCCCATGCATGTGTACTAAGTGCTTGGTGCTTGGTACTTTTGGCCAATTACAGAAGAAATCGGTTTTGGAGGACCTCCGCTTGGCTGACTGCCTCATGTTGCACAAAAAGATTTCGCCAAACTGCCACTGCTGCTGTTGCAGATGCAACACAACAATTTGCAAAATGAAATTGTTTTTGCCTAATGTGGCAAGCAAAAACCCAAATCCAAAATCCAAGTGTCGCCTTTGACGGCTTTGCCGCTGCCTTTTTCTTTGCATTGCCTGCGGTTTTCTCCTGCGTCTGCCATTCAATTTCTGTGCTTTCCCCTGTGGCCCCGTACCCCTGCGTTGCCGGGCATGCCCGGCTAATTTGTTCTCTAATATCGTTTAGTTGTTATTAGATATTTTTTCACTGCCACTCGGGTTGGTTTTTTAGGTAATGGCAGCTGCCGCTAAGTGCCGCTAATTGAAATTTCGTTTGTTGCCAGTTTTAATTGCGGGTTGACTTCTACTGTCTACTGTCTTCTGCTTTTTACCCATTACAGGGTTTAATTTTTGCTCATTTTTTTTCTTGGCGCACACAATTAAAAGCAACTGTGCTCACATTTCAAGGAAAATGTTGAGAGTACAATCGGTCAAAGACGAGAGTTAGAAATATTCTAAACAGTTTCTTTCTTAAAGAGTTCAGCTCCATAAATAGGCTTCAATGCAAAGCCACGATCATATAATTTATCAAATTGAAAAAGTACTGACAGTACTTAACAAATTTAGGTAAAATCGTAGTATTTTTGTGTTTTATCCTACTGCTCAAAGACAAATACTAAGTGCTTAGTTTAATATCTCTTATATGAATATGCATAGGTTAATCTAATGAGAGGCATGTTTCTAAATGATTATTTAATAATAATAATTAATATATTAATGCATATAACTCAAGTAATAGTCTTATGTGTGATCTCCAAAGGAAAGCCAAGGCTTTTAAGTTTGAGCCCCTGCCGTATGCTCAATATTTAATTTTAATTCACCTGAATACACATTAACTATTATAATTATAAATATGTAAGTGTATGCAATTTGGTTTTTTACTCAATCTAAGAGTAGTTGTTCTTAAAAGGACAACTACATTCTTAGGTCTTAAACTAATTTTAAGTACAGGCATTTTTCTCTGCACATTAGTTCAGTTCGATCGTAGAAAGAGAAAGAGGCAGAATAGATGCCTGTTTAAGAGGCCAATCTTTGGGATAAAAATTCTGGCGACACTTTCAAAAAGTAGCTTTTGGAATATTGTAGTACATCCATTAGCACAAGAGAGAAGTTTTGTTAGTAATTGGACTCGCAGTCGTCTCGCACAAGCTTCAGCCTGAGTCTGAATAAACTAGTGCCGGGCTGTGGCTAATTCCACTAATGAATAAATGAGTAAGAAACTCGGTAATATAAGCAAACTAAACATATGCTAGGGGCGTGTATGTAATGTGGCGGTAAGGATGTGTAAGGTAAAACCGGTTACCTGTATGTCTGCCTATACATACATATATTGTGCATATCCTTTGTCAATATTCATTATAAGAGTGCATACTTTGGGGCGCTCGACTAGCACGCGCCCAGTCATAAAGTTGGGCAAACGTCTCATAAAACGTGACGATAATCATAATTGATGCTCGAGCCCCTGCCAGGTGGGGAGACAGGTGGGCGGACTTGCTTGGAGTTGGATATTGGGGGATTTGAAATTGTAATTTAGTTTGCCAGCTCATCGCACACAGCTCAGCTCAGCTCAGCTCATTCTCATGCTTAGGCGTCTTTGGTGGTTTTTGCTGTTTTTTGGCCAAATTAAGGGTAAAATTGTTAATTGAAATTTGTGTGTGCTGCGTGTGTGTGTGTGTGTGTGTGTGTGTGTGGGCCGAGATCCCATTGGCGGCTCAAGCCATACCACAGCAACTGGTAAATTTATTTGGTGTCCAGCAGCAGCATCTGCAACATTTCCATTTTAGCCATACCTGCTCAGCCTTCTAATGATAAATCAATGCAACATATGGCAATGTTGGCCCAACCTTTGCCTCATTGTTGTAAATTTTAAATCAATGTTGGCCGCCAGGACACGGCACGCAGCTGCATTTTCTTCTTTTTTTACGTAGTTGTTGTTGTTGCTGTTGTTGTTTTTTAATGCCGAGCACCTAAACGCAGTTCTTTGGGCTCGTAAATCCAGTTGGCACGGCAAGGTTTGGTTGTCGTCGTCTTTGGCCCGAGACTCGGAGACTCCACGCAATCCATTATTGTATTAATTAACAGGAACAGGATCACCAATCAGACGCTTGATTAATGATGTCACTCGCCATCGTAAATCTCGATTTGAACATGTGCAAATTTTCGATGCAAATATATGGAGATGCGCCTCGTTGCGTCGCCCAATCCGAGGCATCCACACGAGTTCGCTGCTGTTGTTGTTGTTGTTGTTGTTGTGGTTTGCTGTTGGCGCCTTGGCCTATGCTTTGAGCATAATCATGCATTAGGACAAAACACACAAGCGCGCACACACACACACACACAGACACACACACATGCATAGGGTGGGCATCATCCGGCACTCGCATCCTTCCGCCTGCTGAGGGCGGCAGCTTGCAGCTTGCAGTGGGAGGCAGATGCTTGCCCAGCCTGCAGCTGAACGGATGCATTACGGGGCGATTGTGTTGCAACAGCCGCCTGTTGATTCCCCAAAATGTAGCATTGTTGCAGCCTAATTAAAGCTCCCGTTTGAGCGCATTCACTGCTGGGATGATATAATTTATCCCAAGATTACAATGTAAATTGTATTGTTGCTTATGGGGCGGCGTTTGATGGTGTGCTCACATTAATGGGATTGAAGACGTTTAAAGCAGCAGTAAAGAGACCCACAAACGTATCAGCTAGCTGGGAGGTAATTTTTTTAATCGATAACTAAATGTTGTCGATTAGAAAAATATTTCGTAAGGTGTTGGAAGCAGCCCATGACTAGGAGAGAAGAGGGATAAGCATTAAATTTTACACGATTCAGATTAAACTTTAACTCAAAAAAAAAAACTGAAAACTTAAACTAAAACAAAATTTAATCTAAAGAACTTATATATAAATGATAACAAACAAATAACAATGACTAGACACCAAAATGTGAGCAGCTTGTCCGTAAGCAAACTTCAGGCTTGGCCTTGTCTATCTTCATAAGCTTCAACTGGTTGAGAATTGCAAGCGTAAAGCAAACAAAAAACAGCAAAGCAAGCAAACCCAAAGTACACTTTTTGTATGTTTTAATCTGGGGCATACAAATGTATAAATTTATATAAAATCTAGAATACATTTATTTTACAAGTATTTAAGATTTTTTTTTTTGCATAAGCAGTAGCAAAACTCTCTTTTACTCAATTCCATACACAAATTTTGATATATATAATATTATATCTGAGCTAACATGAAACTATTGAAGGTATTCATGAATCCATTCGTTGGCTTGAAATATAAGACTTGAAAAGTGACAAATCCTTCAATAACTAACTAAATACTCCGATTTACAAGGAAGTTAAAGCTGCTCGTTTAACTATAGATTTGCATAAGCTAAAAGAAGCCATTTAGCCATAGTTCAGCTGAAATACACTAAAAAAAAAAAGGGGGAGCTTTATATGGGCATCTGGCCGTAATTGCCATTTTGTGCAGGGGACAATGAAAATGTTGAGTTATTTTGAAATTGGTTGATCATAAATTTACGTTAATTGCGAACAGAGCGGAGTACTCGAATACGAATAATGTGGAATTCTGATTTGGCGCATTTTGACTAATAAAGCAAAATGACTGCAGTAACCACATTTTGGGTTGTTGCGGGTGTGAGGGGGCGGGTATTTCGGGGGTAGATTTGAATTGGATACCGCAGGTACTTCTAATCTTGTTTGGCCGCGATTATAAATTGTTGCGTACTTCATTTTGGCCAGAATAATAACATGAGTAATTAATTTAATGTGCCAGCGACAGGACATTGCAGCGGGATGAGTGCATGGAAAGGGGCCAGAGCTGGGCCTGGGCACTACACAAATGAACTAATGTTTATTGCAATTGTCGCGCAAATAACAATGGCAATGCCCAAATATCTATGCAGCCACATTGCGGGGCAGCAGCTGCAACTGGCCCAAAATCTGGACCGATGCAATGCAAATGGCTAAAATTATTCCTGACCGCGGCTCCAATTTGCAATGGAATGCGCAAAACATTCATATATTTAATTCAGGCACCACTGTAACCACAGCGGTGCCCTCTTCTTCTTCTTGTTGTTGTTGTTGTTGTTGTTGTTGTTGTTGTTGTACCTGTGGACTAAACATTGAAATCGTGTCCGCCAAAGGCTGCACCTACTGCTGTGTTGGCCATCACTTGCTTTTGGCCATTAATTTTATTAATTTTATTGTGGCGCTTCGGAACGCATGTCCTTTGAAATAAATTCGTCCTTAGTTTATGGCGCGTGAATAAATGGATGAGTGCAGCAAAACATTCATTTAACCATTTGATTGTCGCATCGCTGCAGCTAAATAATGTACAAGTACATGGCAACAGATAAATAGAATACATCCCAAAACAATTCAATGACTAACAACATTTATTTCATTTTTCGCATACCATTTGCCAGCTAAATAATTGTCGCCAATTTGGTTACCGCGACTAGACAAAATGGCGGCCAGCGAAATGAGTTAATTACGAATGTTAATTTATATTCATTTGATAAACGAATATACATCTAATACTATGTACTTCAAATAGAAATTTATAGCCGCAAGAGATTTAGCCAATCAATTGCCTTTGGCAAGCATTCGCTCAATAGAATTAACAGTCATGCAGGACCCTTTAGGGAAGGAAGAGAAAAATCCTTTAAAGAAACAAATTTTTATTAATTTTTGGTATTTGTATGAATTTTAAGTTTAAGCATATTTTTCTTCTTTATCGATCTGGCAACGCTTGCTCATAAAGTTAGCTGCGATTACGTGTTTTCATATATTTTAAATTAAAATTTATTTTTCCTCTCAATGGAATGAGCAATCATTCAGAGCACTTTGGGAAAGAGAAGAACAAAGAGAATCCCTTAAATCAGGGAATTTTTATTATCAAACTAAAAAAACATTTGTTTAAAGAAAATATGACTCAAGCTTTTAGTTTTTTTTTTGTTATTTCTGTGAATTAAGTTTAAATTAGTAATAATTGCCGATCTGGCAACGCTTGTTCATGAAGTTGGCTGCGATTACGTGTTTTAATTACTTTTTCTGTTAACAAATATTTATTTAATGATTATTAATTGAATGAGACTGAATATTTCTCTGGTTTTCAATACTCCGAAATGTATACCCAGATTTAGACAAAAGCTACAGAATTACAACCGATATTTGAACTTATCAATTAATACATCGGTTGGGCATTGCCTGGAGGATGAGCGGCGCGTATTCAATGCCAGTTTTATGAGACAAATAACTTAAAGCAAGTGCTGTCTTTCAGGTTAATTTACTGGCCAATGTTCGGGCAGCTGTGAATAGACTTGTGTACATGGGTGTATGGCTGGGATGGGCTTTGAGGGTCCGTCTGGGGTTTTGTTTATGCTGCCGTATAATGTCCTTTTGGTCCTTTTTCGAAGTAACAAATTGCGTCTGCAAATGTGACTCACTTTACCATGCCACATCTCCACAACTCGACTTCTCCACTTCTCGACATCTCCACTTTATGGCGCACTTGCCGCTGTCGCTCGTTTACCGCATCGTAATGTCACTTCAACAAATCACACCAACTTGCCCCATAAATTCTTCTGTTAATTCCAATTAGGCAGCATGGCGCTCAGCTGTCTTTTGCCAGTGTTGGGCAAAACGAAAAACGAAAGTTGATAATTGATTTTCCATGAAGAAGCATTTGCCAGGCATTTAAGTGTGTTATGCTATTGGTTTTCTATATGCATGTCGGGATAAGATATAATACGTGAGGCGAAATGCGCTGCCTAAATATAACTAAGGAAATTATAAATTGTCCCCAGCTGCAATAAGTTTTATCACTTTACTATTATTTTTCCTTAGCCAGATATTTAATTTGTATATGATTAATTGGAATAGTTAAATATTTGTATTCGTAATTATATACAATATTTATACATATGATTGGGGTTCGAATCCCAGACAAGGGCATTGTCTTAGTTGACAATTCGATTTGAAAAGTCAAACAAATAATTTTTTATCACGCTTTATACTTATAAAAACAATAACAATTTGCACATATAATTTAATGAATGGTTTAAACAAACACTATTCACTAAAGCCGGGCAAAGACGGGTAATTTACTCTAGTTTTCTAATAAATGGAAAATAAGTTAAAAGTAATTTCCTTAGATGTCTCTTTGGCATGTCAAATATTATTGCCCAGTGCTATATGTCTATAAGTCAATTTTTATATTTTAATAATTCGATTGGTAAGAACTGAATTGGTTAGTTTTGAAAACTTTTCGAAAGCCTTGAAATATACCGTGCAGCTTCATAAGCCAGTGAAGAGAGATTTCCATTTATATTTTTTTGTTGCTTCGAATTCAGTTCTTAAATACTCGACCTTATGGACAATCCCCCGTGTGCATTCCATAAAATGATTTGTGTATAGCATAAAAAAGCACGCATATAAAATGGCAACAGCTATTTAAGCCAAGGCAATGCAGCTGGTGGACCAACTGCTGGCGATGTTGGGCCAGGAAAGGTGACCGGATCGGGAAGCTGGCGCAGGCGGTTGGTTGGGCGAACGCGTTCGCCACTTTAGGGCGACAATTTATGGGTGCTTTTTTCAGGTGCAGGTATGCGCTTTTCCGGCCAAGCACTTAATTGATGTTGTGTCGCGTAAATTATAAACAAAACAAAAATTAAAGTGGACTCCACGCTGAGGCTTCGCTTGCCCAGAGCTTGAGCCTCAGCTCGGAGCTGGCATCGCTTTGCTCGACTCGACTCGACTCGGCTCGGAAACGCTGGCGGATGCGGAAATGCTTTCATCGCAAGTGGTGTCGTCGCTCATAAAAAGCAAACTCACACCCACCCACACACACACGCACACACACACTCGGATATGGCCGTGGTCAAGGGGCTAAGCAGGCTGCCGCTGCGCGTCTGTGAGTGAGGTCAAGCGTGAAAGTGCCGCTCCTTGTAGCCGGATGTACTCCTGACCTGCCTGCTCTCCACGCCTCTCCTCACCCGCCCCTCCCTTTTCACACCACTCTTCAGCTCTGGCCGCAGCGGTTTGCGCATAAATTTAACTTTTTGCATCGCAAAGGGTCCTCCAAATGGTCATCTATGCACGCATGGGTTGGATGTTGGTTCCATGTGTGCGGAATTTTCTTCTAATATGATTTTATATGGCGGCCCTATGCAGCAAAACCCTTCTGCTGTCCTGTGTTATTATTTAGCTAAACTGATCTGTCAAACATTTTAATTATATATTTTATAATTTTAGGTACATGTCTTGACAGGCCAGTTAATTTGTGGGAGCAGCTCCTGAAAGCTTCTATGTGGTACTATAAGTTGCAAGGTGGAGGGATATGGGGGGAAGTAATCACTTTATGGCTCAGCTCATTTTCTCAGAAACAACAAGAGAAGCTAAGAAGAAACATTTAATGAGCAAGGCTGGAAAGCGGGTTCGAAACGTGCTGGTTCGAGCCCGAAATTTATAGTTAATGAAGCGAACATTTAAGGCAAACCAAAGATATAACCGAACCTGGGTTCATGGATGGGGGAAATCAGATCCACGAACCGAGCATCAGGGCAGGAAATGGGCTTAAATCTTGAACCTAATTAAAGACAATTCTCTTTTAGGTGTGATCCTAATTACAAACGAGGCGTCAACTACTAAAGTATAGGCAAATAAGAGCTATTTTTAGTGTATATTGTAGAAAAACGATCATAAATTAAGCATTGAGGGCATATATAGAGTATATAAGCATATGATTGGAACTGCAACGATTCTTGGTCAGGGAAAAATTTTGAATTTACATTTGAGTGAATTCATCGTCAATTTTTGCAAGCCAATTGACTTCGTATCGCTTTCGAAAACGTTTTGCACAATGTGATTAAATTTAAGAGGCGACGAGTTAAAACTTGAAATCAGAAATTATATGCAATACGAGAGACAATTGCCAGTTGGGCACATAAAACAAAACAATGTGACAAAGGAGCCAGCCAGACAGACAGACAGACAGACAGAAAGGGCCACAGCAAGTGGCAAGATTGGGGGATCGGGGGGAGCATGTGCAGGATGTGGGGATAACAGGCAGAACCGCAGGACAAATGCCACAGCAAGTGATACTCAAATCTGTGCGTCTGCACGCATTACAAACGAATTACGAGACTCGCTGGGCAATTGCAGTTCATTGTTATTTAATATGTCGTCGTTGAGGTCGACAACGAGCACGGCTGGAAATTATACTTTATGGAGACTCAGCAGCAGCATCAGCAGCAGCAGTTGGTACAAACAATCCAGGACGCAGACGGCATGACACTGATTGCGATATAAACGATTGTCAACGTAAACGTATCCAAGTGGATTATTGCCTCATGCCAATTATCATATCAACGATACACAGTCCGGGCAGGACATGCACGGGAAATGGCCGCATTCGACACTGGACACTGGACGCAGACCCTGGCGCTGGGCTGACAAGTGGCGGAGGCAGCTGCACTGCCAATTGCCAATGACCGTGCCGCCCACAATTCAAGCCCAACTGCTCCACAGCACCCCGCCCACGCACTTGACGAGGCGTTGATGCTGTGTCGTTGCCTGCGCATCCACGCAACCCCAGGCCCGTCCCGTCCACATCCTTGTCGTCCTTGTCTGCTGGCCATGTCAGGTGCGGCCCAAATTGCATGTACAATTTTAAATGGATTTTGATTGTTTATGACAATTCGACGAGCTGACTGGCCAGCCCGCTGCTGGCCACTGATAATGCGCCATTTAAATAATAACACCAAAGCTCTGGCCCATCTATCCAGCCGTCCAGCCGTCCCAGCTGTCCCAGCTGCCCATCTTTGGGTGATTCGAGCAGCTCTCTCATTGGATGTTGCATCAATGCAATTTGTGAATTTTAAGCCTACGACATTTGCATAATGAACAGTGTGTCACAGTTTTTGGTATTTTTAATCGGTATTTATTGGAATTTATCAACTTGAATGTGGAAATTTCAAATATCTAAGCACAATGACAATAGCTGAAATGGACACGCTCAAGATTAATTCAAGAGAGCGATAAAAATTTAAGAGAACATGGTAATATTAATATCAAATATACTTATGTAGGATGCCTCTAGTATCCAAAACTTATAATACCAAATTGGGACTTTAAAAGGATGAGCTGGGGAGATTAGGGAGATTGGGCTACATCAGGATCAAGGAATGTAACAAAACTAAACGCACGAAATGGTCGAGGTATAAAAACATCGGCCCCTTCTCCAAATTTCGAAAAGTACTTGGGTAGATCATCTGATCAGTTCGTTCGATTGGCTCATCATCCTCCTCCTCGGATACTTGCACGAAATCCATTTTAGAGTTTTGTAAGAAACAAACACACCAATGAAGAGATTCCTTAATATGAATAGAATATCCTCCTCGCTTCCGCTAACGTGTTTGTATTTAGGATCCGCATAGACAGTCACTTTTATTGCTTATTTTATGACAAATTATTAAATATATATTCAATATGAATACGATACGAAAATAGACTTAAAGACTTTAAAAAAATTTAAAGTATATCAAAAAATACACTTAAGCTGGACACTTGGAAAGGTGCACGATTAAGATTTTATTTTAATTCGCAAGTGGGTTCCGTATCCGGTTTCTCCTGTTTCATTTCGAGCAGCTTGCGCTGATTCTCCTTGAACTGCTCAATGGGATCCTCAAACTGGCGATAGTAGTGCAGAACCTCTCGAACGTCGTCCATCTGATAAACAGGCACATATATATTAATAAGGTCGTTTGATAAGGAATTATTGTACGGGCAAACTGCACCTTGTGCTCGGCAATGAGTCCGAGAAAGGCGGCCAGATCGAATAGCTGGACATCGTCATCGTTGCCCACCCAGCGAGCTATGGCAAAAATGTTGTCCGGATGCAGTGGAACGGCGCGACGATCCCAATCGACGACAATCACACGTCGTAGATTTCGATTGAGACGGTTCAAGTTCTTGATATGATGCCCATCGAGCAGCTGGGTGGCACCACGCACCAGACGATAGCGTATGTAACCGTTCGGATCGAGAGCATCCAGAATGGGAAACGCAGTCATGCCCTGCTCGGCAGTGTAGACAATTATCTCAAAGTGATTGGTGACCTGGCGCAGAAAGTGATCGACACCGGGTCGTTTCTTGAAGCGCCAGCCCGTCTGGTATGTCCAGTCCGGATGCACCAGCACGTCGCGCATCTCCAAGACCAGCGTATACCGTGGCTGTATATACGGATGCTGCACTACGTCCGGGAGCAGCTTCGTGGAGAGCGGCTCCTGAAGCATCTTCTGGTAGTAATGCAGCGAGCGCCACATACGCTGCACGTATTGCTGGATCAATGGCAGCGCGCTCAGCTCGTCCTCGATACCGCGTCCGAACTGATCCTGCTCGGGCCTGCCCAGCTCATAGACGGCCCACAGCACTGTCCCAAAGAGGCTGCCCAGAATAATAGTGTAGCCAAAGCGCCATTTCCAGTGCGACTTGGACGTCTTCGGTGGCTGGGGCTTTGGCGGATCATTGTCTTCCTTACTTTCGTCACCAATCGCCCGTTGACTAATCTTCTGAATGATATTAGAAGCGATCTTCCGTTTGTAGCTCAATTCGCATCTAGAGAAGTTGCTGCAGCTTATAAACCTCTTGCCTGGCCAGGGGCAACAGAGCTTCATCCCAACATGTTGTTGGATCAGTCGCAGCCATGCTGCACAGTTAATCATACCCGATTAAAAATAACCAAAATGTTAAACAATTGTGAACGTGTTTGGGTTTTATGTGTGTCTGTCACACAATTGAAACTATTCAAATTATCGTCGGCTACAAATGTGTCAAAAATAATTAAATTTAATTATTATAACCCGAAAGTATATTTTCCACCAGTTAATCATTGGTTATGAATATAAACATATTATATTTCGAAATTTATCGGAAGGCGGCTAACCAAGATTCGAACCAAACTCTAGATTCACAAATCCGGAAAGCCAGATTCTCGAACCAAACCTTAAAAGCCTTGGTGATATATTTGTTCTACTTTCGAGTCATCTCTTTATATTTCAGGTTTTGAGACTCTTTCTATGAAATCTATTTACCCACTACATATAAATTACAATAAAACCAATAGCTGGCACAGAATCTACAGACATGTTTATCGATATTTCGCCAAAATCGAGCGAATCCGACGCAGCCGAGAAACCACAAGTCGCGTTCGCAAGAGCACGCTGCAGGTTCGTGCCCCCAGAGTATCGTAATACACAGAGCCGCTGGCTGAGCCGCTTGCGACCGCGGCGATCCACCAGCTCGGTACAGATTCAGTCCGGCGAGGTGTCGCCCAGCAAGGTGAAATGGCAGACACTTCAGCACAATGGACCACTCTTTTCAGGCGCCTATGAGAGACTGCCGGAGAATGTGCGCTTCATTTACGATAACTATCCCATTGAGCTGACGGAGCAGGCCGAGGAGGTGGCCACATTCTATGCCAAGCTGCTGAGGACTCCGTTCGTGGAGCTGTCCGAGTTTAATGAGAATTTTTTCAAGGAGTTTCGCAGCTGTTTAAGCGTTGAGCAGCGCCTTCACATCACCAGCTTTGAGCTCTGCGATTTCCAGAAAATAAGCCAGCATTTGGAGGAACAGCAAGTGGCCAGATCGCAGCAGGAACTCGAAGAAGACGAACGTTATGGATATTGTTATATTGATGGAGAGCGTCTTCGCATCAAACAATTTCGTATAAAGCCGCCGGGTCTGTGCTGTCCGCGTAATGGCTACAGCCTGACCATGGGCATGATCCGACCACGAGTCCTGCCCGAAGATATTATGATTAATTGTGATGAATACGCGGAGCCGCCGGCGCCGCCACACGGACACCGTTGGTGCCAGGTGGTACACGATCGCAGTGTTAGTTGGTTATACTGCTGGCATGATCTCGTCTCGGGCACCACACATTATGTGCATGCCCATATCGATAAATCGAATAGATATCGCTTGCCTCCTCGGCATCAGCTGGAAACGGCGCGCCGACTGCAGCAGCATCTGCCCAGCATTCGCCGCGAGTACCGTCAGCTTTGGTCCTCGGATCAGTGGCTGGTGCGGCAGCGCAGTGTGGCCCTCTACTGCATCGACCAGCTGGCCATGAGCTGCGAGGCCCCAGAGCAGCCGGACAAGGTCACCTTATGCGATCTACGCGTTGAGAACCTGCAGTTGCATCCGCGTCTGGCTGGCAGAAAGAATGTGGTGCGATTGCAGGCCAGGAAATCGAACCGTCAAAGTGTGTACAGGAGCGTGTGCGTCCAGCCCGAGGTCTTCTACAATCTGAGGGTCTTTATCTGCGGCAAAGACCCGAATGATTTGGTACTCGAGGAGCTCACAACCCAGCAGCTAAATGCACATCTCGAATACCTGATGGACGGCCTAACCTCGCACATATTTTGCATTTGTAATGCCTCCCAGTTGCTGGAGCAGCGCTTGAAAGTGATTCCACGAAAAGCCTCGTTCACCGTGCAGCTACAAGCCTACAATCAGGCACTCAAAGAGGTTCACAGCTTTTGCAGTAATCGCCAGCGGAATATTGCCCCGCTGCCCGCCCCGAAGAGCTCCAAATTAACTCGCCGGAACAGCACCGAGGAGCAGCGTCTACTCAAAGCCATCAACCTGCAGACAAAGCCACTCGTTGAGGCTACGCTCATCTATTTGGATCCACGGATAACCATTTCTTGGTGCCTACGCTGCAATATTCCCATCAGTGCCATCTACATGAGCTCAGCGCTACGCAAGAAACTCATCTGGGCCACGAAATGCACCACTAAACACTTTTGTTTTTGAATCGATTCAAATTGTGTTTATATTTTACATTTATATATATATTTAGGTGAGTTTTTCATTTTGTGTTCAAAGTGTTGCTAGCCAATTAAATTAAAAATAAAATAGATAAACAAATAATCACTGGACTTATTTCTGTGAGGGTACTCGACATATTTGATATACGGATATAAGAAAACGAGATGTGATCGGAAACCCGTAGCTTCTTTTGATTTATGGCATTAAATAATAAAAAATTAAGCTGTGAGCGGGTTGCTTGCACAGATATTTCAAGAACTTCCTGGTTCTTCTCCCTCTTCCAAGCAAAAACTTGTTGGGAATTGTAAGCTTAACGAAAATCCGAAAAGTGAGCAAAACCAAAATTGAGCTTTCCCCTTAAAAAATTAGTCAAGATACGGCCAAAAAGATTAATTTAAAATCGTCTGGCAAACAAAAAATATATACTGTAGTTCTATATAATATCACTTTTTGTTATACGATTTTTTGTAATTTTCTTTAACAACTCTTTAGGTCTTTGTCTGATAAATAATTTAGAGAATATTCCATCCGTACACAAATTCTACGCGCTGTTGTCAACACATGACCTGATGGCAAGGTGCCGCTTGAATTGAAGCCGATTCACACCCCTTCCAAAAAAAAAAAAACAAACTCCTCACGTACTTGCCGTCGTTTTGGTCTCAGGGGCGTCGCATGTAAATCTACTTTATAGGTCGTTGTTGCCCTGCAGGTCGAAGGTTATGCCAGCAGCGAGAATTGCGTGAGCCCAGCACCTAAATCGCTGATGAAAGCCAACAGCGAAATGGCAATGAGATGAAGGCTGCGTCAGGTTGGGGCAGCCACATGTGGCAGCATATTGGGAGGCAGTGGAAAGCGCGTATGCGATTTAAATTTTTAACGAAACCTGCAAAAAAGCTTGGTTGTGTTGGGAGCTTTTTAACATTTGTGATAACCAGGCGTGACATTTTAGCCGCCACTTGATGGAAGCTCAAGGAAGGCGGCCGGAAAAAAGAAAACGCTTTTCATTACCCAATCCCCAGCAGGCCAGGTGAGTGAGGTGCGGCAGGAGAAATTGTGCGTTGCAGAAAAACTAATTTTGATTTTAATTAAATATTTATGAGTGAGAACGGAACAGGACTTGAACTAATCCCGCCAAGCGCTGTCCATTAAGCACTGCCCCAGGAGCGGGCCAGAAATCCACTAATAAAATAACCAAATAGCTGGCAAATAACTTCCACTTATCACTCAGAGCGCATCAGTGAGAAAATTAAAGTATTATCCCAGGAGACACGATTGCGTGCCGCGCTCGAACCCCTTGACCAGCGCCCAACTACTGGGATATTTATATATGGAGCAAAGGTATTACCTTCTCCAAAGGGGGATGGAGTGTGTGTGTGTGCTCGTTTATTCGATCAAAAGTTACGAGCTCATCTTAGATTGGACATTAAATGGACACTAAAATATTTTCCATCTGCACGCAGCACACCCAAAGCCCGCACGAAAGAGAAACCAAACCAAACCGAACCGAACCGAGCTGAGCTGAGCGAGGAACAAGCGAAATAAATGTCATGAAACAACTCATTGACAGGCACATAAGGACACTGGTTTTATGGTCCACAGATATGACCAAAATATATGATTACCATGTGTCCAGCCACATGCGAGCTCGTAAATAGGCATTTTCTCTGCTTTAGCTCCCGTTCGGACACAACAACCACCCCGTGCCCGTGCCCGAGCCCGAGCCCGAACCCGAACCCACCCATTCCATAGTTTTAGTCCTTGAACATCCTGGCCATTTGGTGACTACTTTTTCTTGATTTTTGTTGCCTTTCGCTTGGTTATTTACCAAGTGATCCAGGTGGGACACTGCACTGTTGTCACAGCCACGGACAGTCGTAAAAATCAAAATAAAATGAAACTTATGCGTGATGTTTGCCTTTTTCTCTCACTGCCATTTCGCAGTACCCTCCAGTATATTCTCTATAGCTTTTTATGCCCACGCTGCGGTTGAAACTGAACTTGGAATGGGCACATGGGTCACTTGTTCGTATCACCAATAATACAAACTAGAGTTAAATAGGCAGCGTTCGGGTGTTTTGCAAAAAATATGCCAATAAAAAAGTCAAGTTTTATGGACTTGTGTTAAAAACTTAATTGAAAATCAATTTGCTTGCTAATAATGAGATATTTATAAAAATATCTGCACAAGAAAAAGCTCAAAAAATGAATCATTTTGAGTAAGTTTGATTTGAAAGCACAAGATGGGACTTGAAAAACTTGAAACAAGCCTTTTTTACAAATGTCAGAATTTATATTGCCCGTTTTCAAAACTTTTGGCATATTTCAAAATGTTTCAAATGTTTTTGGGTAACTTAGATTTATTTCAAATCGTTTTTATCGTTTTTTAAAAGTTAGGTTATCGAAAGAAAATCGAGAAATCGAATCGAATTAATAATATCTGCACCATTTTCTGCTTATAATACCTAAGAATTGCATAGTAATCATATGTTATGAGAACCTTCACTAGAAAATGGCCATTGAATACCTCAAAGTCGAATAATAAAATATAATAATAAAATCGAAATCTCTTTATAGATGTAGGTTGTTGTGCAAAAATGCTAAAATTTACTAGAATTCAAATAGACTTTTTCCTATTTTTTTTTCGATGCCAGAGGCTAATCAGCATATTGAGTTGATCTTGAAGTGGACCATTTTGTTAATTCTGTTGTAGAACAACATCGAGCATTGGAATGGATGACAATGATTTTATCGCGTGCTGCAGATCCACAAAAGCCCTGCCCGGGCGCCATTGAATGATGCGGCACAGCTGCCGGAATGGGGCCCGGACATGGACATCTAGTTTTCGTATAAATTCGCTATTTATGCAGTCTGAGTGTATGCTGATTTCATCTCATCTCATTCAGCGTTACGTGAGCTGATTACGTTAGTCACGCGCGATTGCCGAGTTTGTCCAGGACCAGGATGGAGCTTTGGTTCCGTGTCCAGAATCCACACACACACACGCACGCACAGTATGGGTCTGGGTCATTTTGGCCATGTTCAGTTGCTTAGCGCCAAATGAAATTGTGCCAACTGGCGACTTGATGAGAATTTCATTTGGTGCGGATTTTTATGACTTTCGAGACAGAGGACCCGCAGCACTCACAAAGAGAAAGAGAGAGAGAGAGAGAGAGAGGGGAGAGTCCCTGAATGCTGTGAAAGTTCCACTAAATGATTTCGCATTATTTGTTAAGGCCACACTCTCCCATTCTCTCTCTCCCGCCCCGCTCTTTTCTTTTGCTCTCTCTGGTTGCCATAAAAAGTCAATGCATGCGAAATGCTTTCGTGACACGCTCAAACTAGTCCTCCAATGTCCTGGCAATAACTGGTAGCCAGGTTAGTTCTGTTCGGTTTATTTGTTTATTCATTGAATGGGGTCGAATCGTAAAAATTATGTTGATGAGTCATCAGTAAATGGCATTTATTTTATTGTCACCTATGTGACCCCACATATCTTCAATTATGACCATCGCCCTAGATAATTCGATTCTATTTTATGTACCAATGCCAAGGAAGCCATGCTCCTGGAATATGAAAAAGCCGGCATTTTGATGCACGGACTACGAATGAGTCTTGTATTTGTATTATTAATGATGCCTCTAGCCCCCTTTTGTGAGTGTTTGTCACATATGCTTCACTTCTCATTGCAGTGTCGCCCAAATGGATGATTCATTAGGTCACTCATAACCAGCTACCGATGCGTTATAAGTGTATTTTTAATTTACTAATATCTGCTACACAGTCGACTTTTACCCGTAGACTTCCCTGCCAATTGTGAGTCAACGAATTCCCAACCCATATACCACTATTCGACGGCCAGATAAATGCTGTGGCCCGGACACACACAGAGTTGTTATTAGGCAAAGCCCATAGGGCACGGTGGAATATAGATGGGCGTAAATTGGAATTACTCAACAACATACGAGAAACCAAGACACAATTAAAAGAAATTATTATTAATGGAACTTACCTGAATTTTGATGCATTTATCACGGCGTGTTTTTTATGCGAATATTCATTTATCGGAATCTAAAAATAGATATTTTAATATAATCAAAATCAGGAAAATCTGTTTGAAAATACAATACTTTATTTCTTATTCAAAGAGTTCCCAAGTCAAACCAATTAAATTAAGTTTGTAGAAAATTGTTTTAAATTTCCGAATTATACAATATACTTAAGGAGCTAAATAATATATATAATATTTACACATTGGTAACAAATGGGGACGATGTTTGTTTAATAAAAAAGAATTTTGTAATCTTGCATAATGATATTTGGTCGGATCCATTGTTAAATCAAGATTTTTGCACAATAAATACGGATTTGTTGCCATCGTACTGTTGCGTTGTTGTCGCTTCCCAAACGAATTGGGTAACAACCGCATTTGAGATTTGATTGGATTAGAACAAGCTTTTGGCGGCGCACGAATTGTTGATGTGTCCGCTGTGGTTGATTGGAATTGGGAGACCCAGCTAGCAGTTCGCCAGCCCCCACAGCCAGCACACGAGCTGGACACAGTGTTGACATGCCGCGGTGCCACCACCACAACGACAACAACCATGTATGAATGAGCCTGTATTCATATTTTTGGCAATCGATGTCCTGCCCGGCTGGCAGACTCGCTGGGTGGCAGGCAGGTCCTCAGCCTAGTTGGCTCAACTGTTGGGCAATTAGAAGCGTTCACTGTTTGAAATTCCCAATTTTTCGTGATTGCCCAGCAGGCTGGCGGGCGGACAACGGGCAGGCGGGCAGCGGAGCCCGAGTCGGTTGGGATGGCTGTGTTAATTTCTGGTTTGGTGAATTGGTTCTGGTCGAAGTGATTATGTTGCAGCCGGTTCGGGTCTGATATTCTGGACGTTTGCTTATTTAACTATTGAGCACCAGCCTCCAGAGTTATTCCTTCGATCTCTTTACAGATCTCACTGAATTGCACTAAGGAATTAAGCGAGAAAAGCACTTACTATATCATGGAATCTTAAACCTTTGTAGAGGCTCTGATAATGAAATGGTCTCGGATTTTAAAACTAACGTCACAATTGGCCGGATTGTATACATATATACATATATATATCATATAGCCATGGGAATGTCGAAATTTTAGTTCTTGCATGAAAAACATTGTGGCTTATCAATATATCTTTACAAGTTGGCATTTACGAGTTTTTCCATGCTCCTTACGTGTCAACGTCAGACTACTATATGGCTTAGGATTTTAGAAAGAATTGGTCGAAAAATGACTTCGCTTCGCTAGTCTCTCACTAAGGTGTACTATATTACAAGACTACCAATAATGAGAAAGAAGGGCTATCTTCGGCATTCTTGCACTTCTGCAAGAGACAAGTTCGCATAGAAACAGGCAGACGGACAGGGCTGTATCGACTCTGCTCTTGATACTGATCAATGATAAATATACTGTATAGCGTCGGAGATGTCTCCTTCTATGCGTTACACAATTCACGACAAAATTATAATACCCTCTGCTAGGGTATAACAGCAGGTCTAAGCCAAGTGTTCGGCTTGCATTCTCACTACTCACTTAGTTTACTGACATCCAAGTGAACTTCAAAGTTGTGCAGCTCATACAGATCCAACATGTCTATGTTTGATTCGGCCGTTTCCTTGGCCTGCTCCTGGACTGGCTCCGCAGCTGCGGATTTGGCGGCGGGCTCAGCGGGGGCTGTAGTCACGTTGGGTGTTTCCTTGACTGGACTTTGATCCTGTTGGGTCTGCAGGCGATTTAGATGGGCAAATTTTTTGTATCTGCGTCGCATATATTGCTGCCAGTCAAATTTCTTAGACTTGGACTTGGCAGGTGGCTCCGTTGATGGCATCCTGGCCGGAGCTGTGGCATTCGAGCTCATATACTGGACACGCTTCTCACGCTGATGCTCGCTGAGAGACTGCTCGTCAATCTGTTTGATTTGCTTCTCCAGCTGGTTGGCCTTCTCCAGGTCATTGCTGTCCACGGCCATGTCGCGCTCCATGATGAGGCACACCTTGCGATAGGCGGCGCTCACGGGCTTTTGTCCGGCGCGTCGCTTTGTCTGCACCATCAGCTCGACATCGCCCTCGGTGAAGGCATAGTTGGTAGCCTTTTCGATGTCCTTCTCCTTTTTGCCAATGCTCTTCACGCTGGGCAAGGGCTGAGCATCGCGCTGGCACGCCTCCAACCAGAAGATGAACTCGCTGTTAATCACCGGTTGGTTTGAGACGGCATCCATTTGGAAGCTACGCAGATGGATACCATGCTGCAGCTGGAGCACGCGCTTCGTGCGCTGATTGCCCAGCAGATACTCCTGTTCAATGTGCTCCACGGCCACGATGCGGGTCAGGCGATAGATGGCCGGCTGATTGGTGGGAATGCCGCCAATGCTGATGCGCACAAAGCAGCCGATAACAGTCTGATCAAAGATGGGCTTGTCCAGAAAGCTCTCCAACTGGGTGCGTGTGAGCAGCGCCTTGCTGAGGTCCTGCAAAGTGCTGACCAATGTCTCTGGGTCGCTGCCGGGACTGCTGGTCTCCACATAATCCTCATCGTCCGTGCTGCCACTGGACTCGTCCGAGTAAACGTCTTTGGCCTTCAGCTTCAACTTTTTGCCATCTGCACTTTTGGGCGACTCGCTTCTCGCCTCCTCCTGCTCCCGAGGCTGTAGCTGCACGTGTTGCTGTTCCTGCTCCAACTGCTGCTCCTGCTCTGGTTCTTCTGCTGTAATATGCTTGCAATCGTACTCATCCTTTGTTTTCTTACTGTTGCGCTGCGCTACAAGGCGATCGATCGCACTGCGCCGCTTGTCCGCTGCACGCTGCGCCTCCGGATTCAGACGCCGCGTGCTGGACCGCTCCTTGAGCGCGACTGCGATGTCCGGCTCAGTACTAGGCCTATCGACGGCACCGGCATGCTTCTCCTTCGCCAACAGTATACACTTGATGCCCCACTTGTAGAGCAGCTCGTCCCGCTTCAGGCCGCGCTCGTACAGCTCGCTCTCCCGCTCCAACTCGCTGAGTGCCTCCAGCCTGGCCCGGTCCGCCGCGTCGCCCATAAGGTTGTCGTCGTAGCCATCACTGAACTGGCTTAACGTGGGTATTGACTGTATCGAATGCATTCTGTGTACGTCACTGGCATCGACATCTGGCAGCTCGCCATCTTCCAGATCTTCGGTGAAGACCAAATGGCGTTTTCGACTTTTCAAACTAAGCATGGGGAATATTTTTTTCGGCTGCCTGCAAAGTAAAATAAATAAATAAATTTGTATAAAAAAAATACAAAAAATTTGCCACTTACCTGTTCCAAACTTTATTCAGGCGTAAGTAAATATAAATATTCGGCAAGCGTCGCAAAAAAATATATATTTTTCTTCTTCTTTTTTTAGGCAATTTTAAAATATTAAAAATATTTTGAAAACTTATTTTTCGGCACACAATTTTGCCAATTATGTATATTAAATTATTTATAAGCACACAAATTTTAGCACTTACAATTTTTGTAAACAAAACAAATCGGCGGCCACACGATTTTCCAAACATGCAACACTCTCCACAATAAATATAGAAAATACTTTTTTCCACCAACCAATCTGAGCTGTTTGTGCTACTATGGCTTTCAGCCGAATGAATTAATAGAAAACTCTAGTTCACATACAAAATATAGAAATTTCTTGAAAAAAAAAGAAAAAAAAATAATTTCAATATCAAAGCCTACTTTTCAGTGGGAAAACCATGTATTTTCAATGATGAAGCAACGCCCACGAATAATGCACCGAATTACCTGCGGATTCCATATATTCCACCATTATTTTGATTTCTTTAACAACTTTGATCCAAATAACAGCATTTTAGCTGGAAAGTCGTAAGATGTGCTGGGTTATAGAAGGCAAATTTTGTAGGTTGTCGAAAGCATAATTTTCTTTCATTGCATTGTTGGATTCAATAAGAAACTACTGTCAAGGTTGAATGTATTGTGTCCTGAGCCCATTGAAACTAAGTGTAAGCAAATGTATCTAACATACAGAAGGAAGTATCTCCGACTTCATAAAGTATATATATTCTAGAGCCAGACGACGGTCTGAGTGGCATGTCCCTCTGTCCGCCTGTGCGTCTGCATTTTCCAGTGTTTATGTGTATGTATTTGTGTATGTATATGTGAAGCAAAAGATTTCTCTAACAGCTCGTCGCTAAGTTCGGGGTATCTCCTAGTCGGGCACTCACGACTAGCTCTTATAATCTCCGATTTGTGCCGAAATATTTATTTTAATCTATATCTATTCATATAATGCAAATGAGGGCAGAAATCGAAAAGAAATTATAGACTCGTTCTGCGTTGTGAAAATATCAGAAAAGATCCTTTACTCTAAACAATAATAGATATATATTGAATAAATTAGATTAATTGTTTGCATGTTTCGTGAGTTTCTCACAATTTGCACAACGGAATGCTGGAATGAAAACCCAGCAAAAATGTTGCTGATGCCAAGCGGAACAGTCGCTGACCTGTATCCCATGACGTGCCATAGAACGCGATAACCATCAGAATCCGAATCAGAGCTAAGTCCGCACAATGATCATTGGGATACCAAGCCGGAGTTGGTGCTTGGACACTGGATACACTTGGATGCGGGCAGAACGATTTGGTGAAGCCACAATTTCAGGTTTGCCTAGCCGTGAACACGTTCAACATGAACGGCGATTAGTTGCATTTGTTTACGAGTATGGATTTCGGATTTGTCTCCGGCTGTGCCTGTGGCCCGGCCACCATTTGCCCATCCCGATGCCGGCGTAATGGCCGCCAGCCGTAACTTATTGCATCGTGGCGTGCGAGCGTCCACTGTATGTGCACCAAAGGGGGTTGGTCACCAGCAGCAGCAGCAGCCAGACGGGCCTGGACAGGACAGTAGAGGACATTGGTGTCAGGTGGGTTGTCTGAATGGGGGACAGGCTAAGTCTGTATGGCTATTTCCTCAATATGGATGTGATTTCGTTTTCTTCGAGTACAGCCCGGCCGGCCGGCCGGTCCGTCGACTTTATCCACATTGTAAAGTAGACATTATGTTGATGTGAATCTCTTTCTGACTTCCAACTACTTGCCGTGCACATATCGCGCCTGGGACATCAGCAGCGCCCGGCACTCCGATAATATCCCTGAAATTATTTTCAGTTACCCGTGTGTACATTGGCAGCGGCCTTTGTTTTATTGTTATTGTTACGTTTGCAGGGCCATTGTCGTGATGTCCTTACTGCCCGCTGTCTGTGTCTCAGCCTCGGTCCCCAAGTCCGGTCACATTAGTGGTAGATGGACATTTTGGTGTCCGCAGTCCGCAGACCCAAGTCCCGAGTCCGGCGTCCGTTTGTCCGCTTTTTTGTTATTTTATGTTATATCTCGCATTTTTCCAAAGCTGCGCACTTGCAATTATACAACATATACGAGTACACTGGACACTTTTGGGGTTGTCCTGCCAGTTGGACACGTTTGGGTGTTTGCTTTTGATTTTCGCATATTGGCGCTCCAAACTAATGGCTTCACTAACGATTGCAACCGTTGTCCTTAATGGCATCCTTTCGGGCATCACGCGCATCCCGTTTGCTGCCGATTTGTTTGTGCTCCCACCAAATTGTCTCTCTATCCAACATCCAGAACTCCCTCCGGTCCATTAGTTGCGCCTTTGATTTAATATAGCTTTGATGGCAAGACAAGCGCATGTTCCTTTCGAGATTCTTTCACTACATTTAAGTAATTAGGAATAAGGAACGGATTATTCAAAAGAGTATTCGTTCGGAATAGTTATTACGCAACTCTGGCCTAGAATATATATACGACCTAGGTGCGTATGGAGATTACTTGCACTTTTATTTTACACTCAAATTATATATTATCCATATATTATTAGGAAAACCTTTTTTTTTAACATAACATATTAGATTTTCTTTGAGGTTTTTATTTTCCTGGTACTCAGTCCCAACCCTGAACCCTTAATTTTTTTAGTCATACCCTAGACCCCGCTTCGAATCGGATTGCTCCTTGTGCCATTGATTTTATTTGCTTGTAAGACGATTGTCTTAATTCTCCCCACAAAGAGTTGGGAGTTGTCTTCGTTAATGTTTCACTCTCGCTTAAACCCTCAAAGTGACATCAATGTACCCTCGAGTTACTTGTGGTCCAATAAAAATCGTACAAATTTATTGTTAATAGAAAAAAGGATCGGCCGGGTTGCAGCACGCACTTAGCCCACTTCAACTACCGCTCATTGCCCTGGCACTGGGGAGTGGGGCACAGGATCTGGGAACTTAACCGCGATGCCTATCTGCTGGTCGGGCAACCGGCAACCGGGAGTCGGCAGCCGGCGGCTGGTCACTGTGCATTGGGCACTGGGCAGTCGTAAACATCTCGAATCATACGTTTGCGATATCGAAAAATAATCTCGCAACGGAAATGGCATATTTAAAAGGCGAAAGGATTGCTGCGATTTAACTTATAAAAAGACGCTGGCCATGGCTACATCCGGGAGCAGAGTGGTGACAATGCCCAAAACGCCGCCAGACTGTCCTCTCCCCCTGCCCCTCTAGAGGAGCATTAGATGGCCAACACTTTGGGGGATTTTTAGTGTTTATTGCCGTAGATTAGTTTGTTTATTGTAATCCTCGTTATAAATTAAGCGAAACTTGCGCTTACCAAACTCATTCGGCAAAAGGGCCAAAGGGTTGCCGACTTGGCGAGATTTCCTTTCCTTTCGCTCCCTTTGGGTGCTCAGCTCCTTGGCTCTATAAACTTGTATTAATTCGCCGCATATTTCCCCAAAGGCATCGAACGAACTTTCCAAGATAATTGCTGCAAATAGTTTACGACCGCAGCCGATAATGCGATAGTGCAATGGAATGTTATGTTTGAAAAAAAGATAGAATTTCTTTGTCTCCGGTTTGCTTAAAGAAAGCTAAAAAATTAAAAACCCACCCATAAAACTTGTGACGAGCTTTCCAGCTCAACTGCAATGTTGCAAGATATACTTAATGATAATATTTATAATATTCCTAAATCCTAAAAATCTTAAGAAATACCACAACTTGTATTTAGTTAACATTGCTTTTATATGGAAACTATCAGGCACAGATATTTAATACTTGAGCTTGTGTAAATGTTTTTCAATTAAAATCATTTCCAACTACTGTTCTGTTTTTTAAACATATGTTTCCAAACATATGCCCAATGATGGAGATACTCGTAAAAAAAATTGAACTGGCCTCGCCAGTTGGCGCATATTTCCTTTATGTCAATCTGTCCATATGTGAGCCAAGTTTTATGCAAATTTATTCACCAAGACTTTTCATTATGACAGCAGAGCTGAGAACTGGTCCGAGTAATACAAAAAATCTCAAGTCGGTTAGGTAAATATATATATGTTATATATATAAATATGTGCGAGCATAAGTGAAGTCGCCTTACTAAATAAGGAAATTGCAAAATATGAGTGTGTATTTTGTAATAAGAAAATATGACAGCAGCTGTTCCGTTTCGCTGTTATGTTTTCAGTTTTGCGTCGGATTCGTTACGCTCGAGTCAAGAAATTTTATATTGCATAGCGCAAGGCGCGCGGCTGTTCAATAAGTCCAAAAAACTAATAAGCCAGGTGAGCTGAGCACGGGCTCCCCTTTTGCGGAGGGGGGAACGTGTACTGGGGTCTGAGGCATAAGCGCAATGATGTTTGCATAAAATTTTGGGCACGATGTTGAAATGACAAAACCCCATTAAGAATTACAGTTGTCTGTGCTCGTAACGAGCATTGTCCTATTTGTATGTTATTTCAATGCCTTTTAATACCGTGTAGCTGAAGTGTAAGCGGTTATGCGCAGTGGAAGACGCAGTAGAGCTAGCTTATTATAGAATTCCAGTTTTAATATTTGAATTGTAGGCACCTTGTTGTTAAGTCTGGCAACAGTCGCACTTGATAGCTGTCATCGAGATGGGAACTTGGCTGTTTTTTGCATCTGATCTGGCATTTTGGAGAAACTAACTGAAAATCTTCAAATTTTGGAGACACAGCTGAGAGTTGAACAAAGTTCAGCTGTTAGTTTTTCATTTTGGATAAGTTTGAACTCTCTCTACTTGTTGGACTTTCCCGAAAGGGAAAGTAAAGCATGTCTCATGTAAATGTAGTTTCATAAAACCACTTTCCACCCATTTTATCACACAGCTGCTGTGCTTAATTCAGGCGCCGAGCTCTTACGACCCATTTTATAAAAGGGCATTCTCGAGTCCATTAATACTAGGGTATTTCGGAGTCCTGGCACTCTCGCTTGCAGCGTATTTTGGCTGTTTTGGTGCTACTGTGTTGGCTTTTTCATAGAGTTGCGCGTCTAATTGCATTTTAAAATTGCGACACCATAAAATGTGCTTACGGTATAAATAATTATAACGGCATTTGTCGCAACAAACACCAGAGTCGAACTCCCCGGAGCTGCAGCCAGAGCCGTAGCCGTTGCGAGTCGCAATGATTTTCGAGTGTCAGGACGAGAATGAGGCCAGCCCCTGGCAGGGAGGGGCGACAACTGCGGCAGTGAATGGAAAGATGCAGCAGTCAGTTGGGTTTCAGTTGTTGTCGCATCTCTTGGATATTGCATGAGCTTTGTTTCCCGGCTCCGACTCCCAGCCTCGCCTCGACTGTGAATCCGCATCGCCAAGGCAGGCTCCAATTTCATGTTTGCAGTGGAGGCAGCGCCGCGATTAACGTGAGCTGCATATTCCCAGCTAATTTTCTAATTAAAACGGTATTTATGCATTTTTCAGTTGAGGCTGAATTAAACCTTTTGCGTTAAGCGGGGCAGGCGTCTCGAAAACGTCGACAGGGCTTAAAGATAAACGTACTGCAGCTCATTATTACCTAGACAGCGATATTTAAACCTAAGCTGCTTTTATATGCAGCACACAAGCTGTAATAATTAACAAGTGTAATTCAGATAATATCTCGTTGCGCACACAAAATCGGACAGCTTGAGATATTATTAATAAATACTATACTTAATTAATAATGAAATTTGCATTTAATAATAAAATGAATAATGATAAAAATAAGAGTGTTCTTTTCAGGAATTCCCAACTGACTTGGGGATATCCTGAACCTTCTCCCGCTAACGCTTGCCTAAGCTTCACTTTTTTCACCTATCAAATTAAACTAAATTAATATTAAATAAGGTCGGGAGGTCGTTAGCTATTAAATGAATGATTGCAATCATTCTTTTCGAGAAACTTCTTGTCAAAATTGGTGACAAGTTTTTATAACAAATAGATCGAAAATGGGGCAAGGAAAACCAACGTTCAAAATTTGAGATTTTACCTCCTAGGTTCTTCTACCTGTTACATACATTTCCACAAAACCATTAAACCCTTTTACCGATTTTCAAAGTGTTTAGGGTATAATAACAAAATTAAGTCTGATTTCATAGTTCTTTCAAACAACTCTATAAAACTATTGATGTCGAAATAAGCCAATAACTTATATAAATAAAGCATCATTTTGCATGATTTTTTATTTTTAAAACAAAATTAAACATCTTTGATTGTCCAGAAATGGCTTATAACTGATGCACCACATATAAATTCCCAATCCAGGCCATGAATTATACGTTAGGCCTAGGTTCAGCTATTTGTTTAGTTGCGGGTTAAAGTCTCGGTTTTTAAATATCCATTCATTCATATCCTTATCGACCCGAGAGTGCCTAACCTTCGCAAAGAGCCTTTTGAGTTTTTCCGTACGCCTGGTTTCGATGCCCACTACCCAAGCTATGGAGCCACTTAGTAGTAGCATTAGGCAATTCAGGATGACTATGCGTGATCCATCATCTAAATCGAAATAAGTTTTGAGGAGGCCCACGCTGATTTTCTCCATGTTGGACCAAAAGAGTATGAGGCAAACTTCGCCCAGCCACACTGTTACCATGAGCTCCATAATAAACTTTGGCCAAACAGGCAAATATCGCCAGTTGGAGGGTATCAGTTCGTTCTCGTATATGAGATCCATTAGTGATAGATAAACTAGATAGGCGGGCAAATGTATTGTCTCTGAGCAGACGTCATCCGACTGGTGTATAAAGAATGAGGTGCACAAGCCCAAATGAAGTATGCACGATATTGCAATGACAAAGATCCTTGTCATGGTTAGCTGCTGATTGTTGAGCAAATATATATCAGGTTGGGCTACCTCGCACAGCGTCAACTTACTAAAATATTTGTGCAAATCAAGAAGTAGCATAAACAAGAAATTTTTTTTTAAAAGAACGATTTATGTAGAATAGTCGAAGATAAACTAAATTTGCAAAGCACAGACGATAGGCTCAATTTGTTTTTCGATACTTGAAAGTGTTAGAGAAAGAAATAAAAGTATGGTACGCGAAGTAGATAGGAGAAAATTAAAACTTTATTGAAGTCCATTGTCTTTTTTTCTCAGCTCACCGCGTAAAGACATCCTCAGAAGAACTATATTCGAGGAATCATCAGCAAACGCATTTAGTATTAAGTCTGCAGGATAACTACAGATATATATTGACAAAAGCGTTAACAGTAATCAGAGGGACAAAGAGTCCCGATGATGTGAGAGTGCTTGAACTTTCAAAGGGCATGGCACAAAAACCAATACTCTCTTTAAAATTTGTATCTGCATAATTATGAAGTGCAAAAACTCTTGGTTACATGTGCTAAAATATTACAAATATAGTTACAAATATGTAAAATAGTTGAGTTAATAAACGAATACATTAAGTGAAACACTTTGTTGTCCTGTGAAGCCGCCCCTGAGCTTGTGGCAGAACCAATCGCAGCCGGACAGCTTCAGCTGCCATTTCTGTTGAATGCGGTTGATGTCCTGGACAATGCTGGAGGAGCCCAGTTGATCGGGGACTGCAGGACTTGAAAATCATGGCAAAGTGGCAAAATAAATAAGAATGTAAATAAATTTGAGCGTGCGCAGCCAAAACTGCTTGGATGTCACTGCGTGGCCAAGGCGCAAGGATACCAGACAGGACATAAGCCATTGCCTCAGCCAGCATTACGCAGACTGCAACAGCAGAAGGGCAAAAATTTATGCGACATCAAGTGGAAGTGGATTGCTGCCGTCCGTTTGGCGTTCTCCTGTCCTGTGCATTATCCTTGTCAAGTGGCAGCGACAACAACAAGTACCACAAAGTCGCTTGAGAAAAGTAGAAAAACTGCATGCAGCGGCCACCTCAAGGGGCGCATCAAAGTTGAACTAACCCAAACCATGTTTGGGATGAAAGTAGAAAGTAGTAAGAGCGACAAGTATAAAATAAACGATATGCTAATACAACAAAAACACGCTTGTTATGGTATATTTTATCTACGAGCTGCTCAAGCAGATAGACGACATTTTGTGCTGATTGACTGAATGATTGATGTGTGATCAACGATCCAGAAAGAGGAATAAAAACGATTGTCAACATGATTTGCCAATTTAATACCTATAATCAAACTAGGAAGGTCTGTAGGCCTTACTTGTACTGATGAGAATCGCATAGAAGGGTGATAATTATAAATACTTTTTTTCTAATTGCAATGCAAGGAGTTTTAAAAACTACTTAAAATAAATTTTTTGAGCTTTTGGTATAAGAGAACATACATAGCATGTATTACCCAGCGTTGCCCGGCCAAACTAATTAACTGTACATTGTAGACATTATTTTTACATCCATTACCCGCCCATGGATAAATTTCAATCTGTCCCCTTCCAATTTAAGCCCCCATTTATACCGCTGAAAGGAACTGAGCTGAGAGTATCCTTAATTCATTAAAATGTCGTGGCAATTGTGAGGAGGATGAGTGGTAACGTATTTTCGAAAGGAAAATGTAATCGGGTTTTCTACATCGAATTATTGCACATTTGAGCAAGTTGTTGCCAAATGTATTGCACACCAGGATTGGAATACAATGCCTGTCAAATTCAATAAACTAGAAGAGCACATGTTTGTGCGAGATTGCGAGCACGATCCTTGGACAAGTGCTCACACATGCCCACATGGGTGCGCCTCCTGTTCGTGCTCCAGCTCCAGCTCCAGCTCCAGCGCCAGCTCCAGCCCAGCTCCAGCTTCCTTTTAGAGACTACATGCGAGCATTACTCGTATTTTAACGACTTTCTGCGTTAGCGACGTGTGTCCTGTTGGCGGCGACAGATTTTTCTAATGTCTCCATTCGAATCCTTTGGCCATGCAATTAAATGTGCGCCCATTGGCGGGGGGCTAACGGCAAGGATAATTGTTTTTTGCGTGCGTAAATAGAAATGAAATGTGCCGCCGAAAGAAGAAGTGTCATAAATTCAGACGACAAGCACGATATCAAATGAATTATGCCTTATGATTATTAGACAAAGGACATCAAGGATGCTGCAGCGCAATTATTAACATTTGTGTCTCCTGCGCTCTGGCCAACAATTAAAAGCGAAATCAGCCCGTTGCCAAAGCCGTTGCCCGGATCGACATCAGCCGAGGTCGTCTTTGGCCGACCTGACACACATAACACCTTGAGTCGAGGGGGTGGGGGCCCGGCATGGGTGGTAGGTGTAAGGGATAAGGGGTAAGGGGTGAGGGGTGTGAAGAACACATGTGCAATTGCCGCTTGCCTTAATGGGTCATAAATAACAAGGACAACAATGAGGCGGCTGCAGCGCGTCCTCCGCAGTGACTTTTTTCTTGCCGCACAGCTCGCCAGGACACATAAAATTATTGCACGTCGACGTGCAGCCAATCGCTGTGCGTGCTAGTATGTGTGTGTGTGAGTGTGTGTGTGACTGCATGTCCTTCGTAATTCATCAACGCGCCATACGCTGTGGCTTAGGGGTGGCGTCGTCCTTGCACACGCCAACAGCGAGTACCCACAATAGTTTGCCAGGACACGACACGATGTTGGAAATTGTGAAAATTTGTGGAAATGTGAAAATGCGACGGCCGCTTTTTGATTTATTATCAAATTGAGAAAAACACATAAAATGCTGCCAATAAAATGTTTGAATGTGTCCTCCTCACGGCAAAAAGGATAATGTGCGCCGCGTTTCGTTTGTTTGTTTTTAATTGAAAATAAATCTTGTCAATTTGCGTCGCGACCAGACAAAACCCAATGCCGCCCGATCCTCTGCTACTCTATTTGCACTGCTGTCTGATGTTTCTTTCCTTTTTTCTTTTTCTTTAATTTTTTTTTTTTTATTTTTGCTGTTTTCCAAATTGTAAATTACTTCCGCGACCTTTTGTGAAGTATCCTTTTGGTACCGGGCAAAGGTGTTGCCGATGCCGCTGCACATTTTATTCAGCATAATGCTAGTCCTTTTTTATGACAGGAGACGCTGGAAAAAAAGTGTGTACAGATCCTCTGGCTATGGTCAAACGGCGTCGAGCATCCGCCAGCCTTTTCGCAAGTCCTTTTGCCCGCCCCTTGCACAAAAACCAAACCGAAATCTACATATAAATAAACATTAAAATATTTGGCGAGCAACAATATAAAAAAGGCTGAATAAAATCATGGAAAACTTTTGGCCAAACAGTGGAGTCTATCCTCAATATCAAATTGCGCTGCCAGACAAGCAAAAAATACACGAGTAGAGGTAAATTCTCTTGGGAAAAGAAATGTTACACAAGTTAATAGCTATAAAAAAAATTAGGTAACATTTAAGCTAGGTTGCATTTTGAACAATATTTTGTAATGTAATATTAACATATTGTAATATTTGTATATTTGAACAACCCATCAAAAAGTGTGACTAAAATTCGATGTGGTTAAAAGTAAATCTAGCCTCAGTTTATTACAGCGCTTCTTTTTCATTATTTACTATTATTTCATCCAATAAAGAGACGGAAACTTGAAAAAATTATGTGAATTTCTTTCCGTGCCGCGTTCTTGTTCTCCACTTTTGCTTAAGAATTGTCCTTAGTGCTATAATGCCTATTGTTATATCTTATGAAGGATTTATACGACTATTACAAAAGTTTTGTTGTGTAGAAAAAGAGCGAATTGATAACAAGTAAAAAATATAAGCATAACTATATATATAAATAGGTACTTACCCAAATATATATATGCACATATTTATTATATATACACATCCCTGAAAAGACAGGGATGGAATGTAAAGGGAGCAAGAGAGACGGAGAGAGAGGTAAACAGCAAGAGAAGTGTTATTGCAGAAGTAAAGGAAAGTACCTAGTCTAGCCTTACTTGTTAATATTATACCTACGAAAAGGGTATGAAAACCTGAAGGGCTTACATGAATCCATGAGAATCGCATAGTAAGGCAATATTTAATCATTGTTTGTATATCATTTGCAGCTCAATGCAAAAACAATACTTAATCTACGGTTGGTACAAAAGAACATATTAAAATGCATGTCCACATATATGCATACATGCACATAACAATACTTAATCTACGGTTGGTACAAAAGAACATATTAAAATGCATGTCCACATATATGCATACATGCACATATACATTTACAATTATAGAACATAATAAAAATGCATACAAAATTACTGTGTCTTGCACAAAACATCATCCTTTCACCGTTAAATATGCTCCGCCAGCAGAAAAGGTATCAAAAAACTAATTTGAGAATTCATCTGTCATTATAATTATAATCAAGGAATTAAAACATGAGTTTCTTTAATTCTTGAGAATTGCATAGGAAGGCGGAAATTACAAGCAGATAAGGAATCAAACAAGTCATTTAAATAATAATCCAAACCACAATAGTATGATCAATTACAGTTTCAGCACTATCGAAGAATATTTTTATTCATTGAACTTGCGTCTTGGTCACAGTCTACTTTTTCGTTCTTTGTGATATTGGCAACAAATCAAAGTGAAAAATCATTTAAACGATTTCCAAAATTGTCACATTTGATTTGTTTGTCCTTGATAGGGCCAAAACTTTGAATTTATATCGCCGCACATTTGGAGCACAGTTGAACGGCGTTGAGTTTGCTGGTCTACCGGGCAGATCCTTGCGTATCCTGCCTCAAGTTTTTGCTTTCCTTTTGGGCGTTGCTTGCATTTTTCTTTGGCATTTTGTGGCGCAAAATGATTTCATGTGAAGCGGTGATTATTTTCACCTAAAATGCATCCCCTCAGCCCCGCCGGAACAGTTGCAACTACAAGCACAAGGATATTTATGGGCATTGAGCGTGTTCCGCCTCTTTGGGCTCTGCTCGCGCGCACTTTTCACTGTTTTTGGTGTCTTTGGCCGGTCGTTTCGACTTCGATGGCTCCGTTTGTATTTATGTCTTCGTCTATAAATTCATGTCTTCAGTAGCAGACCGAGTAGCGCCCCTCTCCCCCTCTCCCCCTCGCCCCTCTCACCCACTGCCCACCCAACCCTACAACACACACACTTGCATCTTCATGTCAAAGCGTAGATTTATAATTTTCGGCTGCGTCGCCCGAGCGACGGCCAATGCAATGCATCGCAGCGGCCAACAAAAATAAAAAAAAATAGAGAGCAAAAGGGTAAGAGGAGCAGGCAGGAGTGCCGTGCAAGGATACGAGCGGGCCGCCTGCAGCTCCACCCGGGCCAAAAGCGGGTTTCGGCAGCGGTTCTGCCTGTCGAAATCCATGAATTATGATTTTTGATTGAAGTTGAGTTATTGCAATTCAATTTATTATAAATGCGGTTGCTACTGCGAACCTTGCACCCCGCTCTCTCTCTCCCTCTCACCCCTCTCTCCTTCTCTCTCTCTCTCGCTTCTGCTGCTGACACTTCTCCGCACGCCTGGCGGTCGTCGCCTGCACAGGACATTGAACTATGAGTTCTTGGCGTGGCCAAATTTCCGTGTGTGTTTGTGAGCATGTGTGTGTGTGTGTGTATGAACCGTTTTCGACACTTTTGCTAAATTTATTGCCGATTATTTTTACATTTCTTTCCTCTTTCAATTTGTATGCCAACCCCCTCCCTCCACCAGCCCGCTTTCCACAAGCAAACGTAGTTTTTGGGTGCCGCGGCAATTATTTTTAACGTTTTTGTTGATTTTCCATTGATTGTTTCACGTTCGCTTTGCTTCCCGAAATATTCTCTATATGTCTTGAATATTGAATGACACCTTTTCATACTGCTATCAACTAGACCGACAGATGTTTGCAAGCTGTTCAAGATAATGTGTAAAAATTCGAAAAATAAATCATAATTGTCGTGATATAGGAACATGTAACAAAATATGTAATAAATGTGTGCAACTTTTTAGAAGTTGTCATGAAAATTGCCTATGCAAACATTCAAAGTAGAAAAATTGGAAATATATGATTATATTTCCTCACTATATTTCAAAGCTTCAAAACAGTTATATAAAAACTCAAAGATCAGGAATATCAAATCATAAGATGAGATTAAACAACATCAAAAGCTTCTACTTTATAAAAAATTTTAGAAAATCTGAGGATATCTAGAGCAACATTTGAATGCATATTGACTATCTCGATTTAGTCTTAGATTTAAATCAAATTGGAAGAAAATAGATCCTGTAAACAATTTTTGTTCGATTGATGTATTTTGTGTCGTCAGTCAAAGTAATTCAGAAAACAAGGAAATTAGAACAAATTCAGAATAGAATAGGTAAGATTTAAATATTTCAAATTTTAAATTGACTTACTAAGCATTCGCTTTATTTATTTGATTGAAATCAAGTCGAAAGAATGAATCCAAAAAGAGCATATTTACGCGAAGGCTCAACCTAATTAACATTAAGCAAGAAACAAGATTTTAGTGTCTAGTAACGAGTTGAAAGAAATATTTTAGGTAATCTTACAAAGAGCTCATGGAGCGTAATAATTCCTACATAAGCTGTATATCATAAATCTGTTCGATATGCAGCTGCTTTATCTGGACATGCCTAGATCCATGTATAATGCTGCATATGCCCGATGTCGACTACTGTCGTCTATTGGCGGTACATAAATCAGAAATGGGCCAACTGGCCGGGACATTTCTCATGCGCACACATGACTTGGCTTGCAATTAAGAGAAATATATTAGTCTCGCAGCTGATTTAATTATTTAACAATGAACTCCAAGAGCGAATGTTTTATGCGTTAGCCGCGAACGCCAAATGCGGCGCCAGGACAACGACCAGGCCACGCTCGCATGGGGCGATAGACAAGAGCGCAGCATCCAGTTCCAGTTCCAGCGCCAGTTCCAGTTCCGAGACCGTCCCGTCTAAGCGCTTCAGACAACCGCATCACAGTCAGACAAAGGCATCAACTGGGGCGGTAGAGCTGTTGCATGGCTGGCGGGAGGGTAGCGAGGGGACGTGTGATTAGGTGTGGGTTCTGTAATTGCACCAACGCGCATAATTCATATCAAATGACCATTTTAAAATCCTTTTATTTCGTAGCCCTGTCCTGGGGGGTTGAACGGGCATTCGCTCAGCCCGCAGCCCAAAATATTTGAAATAATAATTCTTCGAGATAAATTACCCAAAAGCAGGTGTGTGTGTGTGCGCGCCACTCTAAATTGCCCAGGTCCTGCTGCCCGTCCTGCTGTTGGTCGTAGTTCTGGTTATGGTTATGGTCTTAGTTCTGCCCTCCCAGCGCGAGACAATGACACAGAGCCGCAACAACAACAACAACAACAACAACAACAGCTACAACCAAGGCAGGCTATCACTCCTCCAGCCAGTCACAGTCACAGTCCCGAGCTCGGACACGGACACGGACCCGGTTTCCCATTCGAGCTCGTGCAATGGCAGTCGGTCAGTGGACAGTCGTCGAATGGCAGCAGAACGGCGGATGGGCTTAAGTGCTCGGCTCCTGGCTGCTGTTCGTTCCCGTTCATCCCGTTTGCGTTCTGCGTTTGGCATTTAGCATCAGGAAATTATGCTGACGCTGCCAACTGGCCGGGCTGGAACGGGTCGGCGTCCATTGCCGGGCAATCAGCGGCGTCTGCAGATGTGCATGCATGTCCATGTGCCTGGTATCTGTCTCATATCTGCTGCTGAGCTCCTCTGTGCAGCAGCGCCTGCGCCTGCTCCTGGCTTCTGTAGTCCTCATTAAACACACACACACACACGCACACGGTCATGACGCCCGCTCTAATGAGTTCCTGGCCCCATAAGGGCATATGTTGTCCTCACTGGGGCTCTGTGGCTGCCGAGCTGCATCCTCAGTTGATTGCCAGCCCGCTGGCCCGTCTGCTCTGTCACACATCTGGGTGCAAATTATGGCACATTTCAAATACATAGCACCAAGTACACTGAGAGAATCGATTGCGAAGTCTATTGCAATGCAAAAGTACTTGAGCTACTCTTTAAGGATATATAAATATATCGATTTTTTAGATATATGTACAAAATCGAGTTCAGCTTAAAGCTTTTCACATATTTAGAGAAATTAGAAAAAATAAACAAGGTATTCAAAATGTAGACTTTAATTATCAATCAGTTTTTACCAGGAGTTGGAAACTTTTATAACTAAAATTGTAATTTAATTCTCAAAAGAATGGATTTATTTTCTTATAAAACAACAGTAAGGGCCCAATTATTATTTTCAGTGTATTTCGCTTTGCAAAATGTGCCGAGCTACGCAGCGAGAAAGAGAGCGCGATAATCGCATAAAAGTTTACATTTATGAAGCTCCGGCTAGGTTCGGATAGGTGCAGAGCTCTACGGCACACACACACACACACACACGCACACACACAGAGTCACAAATACCTCGGCCGTAAAACATTTGGCTGACGGCAGCATACAAAGACTGACGGACCAAAGGACGGACAGACAGCTGTTTGCGGATAGAGGGAATGCCGGGGTCGGACTAGGCTCAAATGCAATGTGCAGCAGAGATGAGCAAGAGATGGAATGGACGCAGGAGGAGCCGAGGGGAAAGTGAGGAGGATTCTGCCAGGGACGAAAACAAAAAGGCGCGAAAATCCATTCGCACATAAAATGCGCCGCAGTGTGCATTATTTTAATGTCACTGATAAATCATTTTTATGTCGGTGCTAAATCAAAAGATGGACGAGCAAATGCCGTATTTCAAGCGTAGCAGCACGGGCACGGGCATGGGCCCGGGCACGAGCTACGGGTCGAGCGTGGAGTGGGGCGCAGTTGGTGTGTCACACATGCAGCTGGAGCAAGGTGTGTCGAGTGGCGGGTGGCGGGAGGCAGGTGCAAGAGGCTACTAGCATTGCATTCGTCCATTAAAATGCGCTCCGGTGTCCAAAACACAAGCACAAAGGTGCGCCCTGCGCCCTGCTGCCTGCAGCGTGCCCGCCTCCAGCCAAGCCACGTTTATTTATTATTAACACAAAAAAGACCCCGAGGACGAATTGCAGTTGTTGGAAGCGAGCGAGCGAGCGAGCCCACAGCCTCCTGGCCTAGGAGCCCAGCTAACCAACCCAGCCCAGCTCGACTGTGCCCCCATCACGAGCTACTCCCTGCTCCTTTGGAACGCGCAAGTGCGCTGAGTGGCTCATAATTCGTCGTCGCTTCTCCACTGCAGAAATTCATCTGTTTGTGGTTCAAACACGTGCCGTGCCAGAAATAATGTGCGCCAGAATCAGCAACGACTAATGGGGCTATAAGGCCACACCACCTCAGCCCACTTCATTCCTCTTCGCTCGAATAGAAGTTAGGGCCGGCTCATAACTGCACAACTGCGCCCAAATATTTTCTTTGGAATAATGCATTTTCGAGGAATATTAAAAAATTAAAATAATATAGAACAACCAATAAACATACAAATATGTTAAAAGAAATTCTAAAGCGGTGACTATTTATCCTTCTATAAGCTGAGTCACGTGAGCGCAAGATTTAAACATGTGCCCCCAAAAGTATGCTATTTAAAAGATGTTGCCTATGCGGAGTACAAAATAGTACATGCATCTTATAAGTATATTGATTACAAAAGTAATAACGATGACAATAATAATAGAAATATAAATTATAATAATGTTAATAATAATAATAATAATAATAATAATAATAATCATAAAAATAATAATAATAATAATAATAATAATAATAATAATAATAATAAAAATAGTAATAATAAAAATAGTAATAATAATAATAATAATAATAGTTAAAGTAATAATAGTAAAAAAAATTACAATAATAAAAACCAAATACATATATAATAATAATGAGATTGATGATATTCAAAGATAAACAGAAACCATGAAAATTATAACGCATATTTGGACAGACATAAGGCTTTAAATCGATTTAGGAGGCGCCTTCATTTAATATAACTAGAGGCATATAAGAGTTAAACAGGTGCTTGAAAATGAATCCTTTTCGAATTGTGCTTAGAAGACAAATCATTCAATCGAGACATGAAATACTGGTATACATGAATGTTGAATGAGAGATGAGCCATCAAAGCGATACTCTCCTTTTGGGATAAATTAGAATTTATTTTAATGAATAGGGTCATTCCACTCAACGCACTTTGCTTCCTCTTGAAAACCCTTAAGTAAACAAGTTATGCATTGATTAGATGAACAATGCTTAATGTACAGCTAAGGCGCTCTTTAATTTATTTGCATGTTAAGTTGAATTTATTTTTTGTTTATAGCAGACTTTGTCGTAACTGGGTTTTGGGAATAAGCTCTGGCTACTGCAATTGGGTACATCTAACTAGGAAGACAGCTTGCGCAGCAAATATGGGGCCAGTCTAATGGTAGCACAGAGCACGGCAAACACGATAAAACTGGCGCGTACCTCGTCCTTGGCGCGTACCTCGACCTGGTCTGGTTCGATTTGCTTAAGGCGTATCATGGTAACTGCAAAAGACGAGACGTTCAATGAATGCGAGCGGAAGTATAGCTAATATGTTAAGCTTACCCTTTTTTTTTTAAATAAATTACGATTTTGTTTGATAAATGAAATTTTGAAGATTTCTTTTCGTTACTCGGTTCTTATTAAACCGAAGCACTTTTGTAAACTTTTGCAGTATTTGACATAATATTCCAAGCTAACACAATTTTGATAATTCTTGCTTGGGTTTACATTCCTACAATCAGATCTCGATAGAACCCTTAACTTGCATAAATCAATCAGAGTTTAAATTAATTAACATATCAATCTCAATTTTAAAGCTCAACAGCAAAATCAAGTGAACACAAACAAAATTTCATTTTCTTAATATCACTCGCACGGTCGGAAAAAGGGTGGAAATCTGAACTAACCTCAAAGGGACTTCACATAGCTAGTAAAAATCGGATAATATCTGCTGTTAGAATAAAAACTCTCAATAAATCTCTAAGCCAACTAAATGTTTTGTTATAAATAAGATTGACCCACAAGCAACTGATGCAATTAAGTCTGTGGTATAAGTCCAAAAGCTGCGATTAACTTCCACTTAAGCTGGATTTAAATAGACAACAAGTGCTGGGAGACCTGAGCTGACTCAGCTGTAAAGTTGGCCCCAAAGTTTCTTCAAGCTGACAAGGGGAATATGAATCAAATAAACAAACCTCATTAACATATTATCAGCATCAAATTGTGACACGGCCCGTCATTTTGGGTTCAAGTGAGAAATCTGTCAGGAGGCATTAAATCGCCTGAGGCAGCCGGCAAAACCGCAAGACGAAGCCAGAAGCGATTTGGCTCCTTGAATATGCTCTGTACATACCGGGGAGAAGGGGGCCGCATGTCACGGCGAGGAGGCAACAATGTCGGCTGACTTGCGGTGTTGTCACCGGCGGCAATGGAAGTGGAATTCCCGGAATCCGGCACACATAATTATGCGTGTAAACAAGCGTGATGATAGTACGCTGACGTATGACGGCGAAGGTGACGCTCAATGGTTGAGATTTGCCCAGCAACCACCTTGCCGGCTGATGGAATACTCAACTAGTGCAAAACAAATTGCCGAAAATTCCTTATGGCCAGGCAGCATCTGACTGGGAGACGGGTCGCAGTCGGAGACGGAGACGCTTGACTATCGCACCCTTCCAACGTCAGCGGCTGCCTGTTTTCCGGCTGATTTATTCGTGTTGTGTGTTGGCAACAATTAGAAAAGTTACCGCAGGATGTGCGCCAGCAACAAGCTCTGCTCCGACTCGCTCCGCCCGGGTCTCGAGTCGAAGTCGGAGTCGCAGTCCTCCCGTTCTGGGCCGTTGCGTTCTGCTGTGCGTTTTAATTTGACGAAAGACTGATGACATCTCATTAATATTCATTGCCGCTGCAAGGCGCTGGGATTTGTGGCCATATATCCTGTTTATGCCCGACTTTATTCATGGCGCCGCCGAATAGTTGTAGTTGCTGCTATTGTGACCTCACACTTTAGATGGATGGATGGATGGTCCTGCGCTGGAATGTAGATGAGTCCTGATTCTAATGAGGTGTTAAACGGCTTTGACTCGACTGGGGAAGGGTTTTGCTGTTGGGCGACTAAATGATTGAAGCTTCCAAATACATCAGCATATATCAGCTTGAATGGATGAAGATATAAAGGATGTGCGATTGCCCTCTTGGGGAAAATGATTATGTTAATATTCAGATTCAGAACAATATAACATTTAGTTCCTGCACATTAAAATAAAAAAAGAGTTTCTCATTTTATTTTTTCTATTTTTTATTTATTCTCCTTTTGAGGAGATCGAGATGCTGATGCACTTAAAATAAAGTGGGAAGGCCCCGGAGACACCTTTCTGCCTGTCCACATCTTGTCAACGTCAGCCTGAAGTCCTAATTATTCCATGATAAGGCTCTTGTTGCAAAACTAATATCCAGCTTTACTATTGCCTCCTACTTATACTACTCATGTTCCAGGCGTGGCCCATCATCATCAGGCGTAAGAGCAGCTCCGAAGCCTAGTTATACATACGGAAGCCACATATATTTAGCATATTTAAAATGTAACCGTAATCCAGTTTTGTTTAGCAGTTTATGGTCCGGCCCGTGCCGCCCATAAGTATTTTAAATTAACGACAACACTTCAAAATAATTATAAAGCACATGCCGCCAACGTTGCGGAGGCGAGGACAATGGGATCCTGGCAGCCAAAGCATTTATCTCTGGCAACAAACGGTGTGTGTACTTACCGTTGGCACTTTTAAGATGCTGCCGTGACATATTTATGAAGTTCAATTATCATAAAATGCAAATGAAATCGTCATGCCCGAAAACGTCAACCTCGAGCGAAGAGCGAAGACCGAAGACCCAACACTAGCAGCTGCAACCCCAAGGCCCAATAAAACAAAACAAGTAGCAGGACCTAAGAGATGCCTCTGCCAGGTACTGCCCCCTGACCACGGCATGATCCAGGAGGGGGTGAGTCTAAGGCATGGCCAAAATTAAGCAATTTACTTGCGATATCCGCCAGCGAGGCGCACTCCCGCCCGCCCCTTGACCTCAGCAGCCCGACAAATGCTCTAACTGGGCGCGAGACATCTACAAGACGCAGACGTCAGCGTCCGTGTGTGTGTGTTTGGGTATGGTGAATTTTATCTGTCGACTGGCGCTATTAAAAGAAATTACGCTCAAAACTAAATTGCGGGCCAGCACAAAAGGTGAGCTGCAGCAGGAGCAGGCGATGGAGCTGGAGCTGGAGATGGGGTCGGCTGCCCCCACCATTGAAATGAGAAACGATTATGTTGGGCCCGAGCCAGGCGAAGCATAAAGAAGCGAACCGAAGAACAACAGCAGAACTTTTTAACTTGTTTGCGTGTTGCTATTTACAAGTCCTGTGGGACAAACTGAAGACCCCGACTCGAAGCTGGAGCTGGGGTTCGGGAACAGGGAACAGGTAGCACCAATGGTTGCCGCATTGCTGATGTTTGCGTTTTTCGCGCTGCTCCCTTTTCTTTTGTTTTTGGTTATTTGGTGTTTTTTTTTCCTTTTGCTTTTTGGGGTTCGGCGTTTGTCTCGGCTTGTCGCTCCTGGTCCTGTCTCGGCCTTGGCCGCATCTCTCACTTGTCGCCTTTTTGTTTGGTTTCTCAAGTTGGCGTAATATGTTTCCGTTAGTTTTCGCTAGTCTTATTCGCTGGGCTGGAGGCACAGGATTGCCGCCCCGTTATGGTAATTTAGTGGCGCAATTTTGCGGAAATTGATGCTGGACGCGTTCGGAGCAGGGGAGTCACGGTCACGGGACACGGGCCGCAGCCATGGAGTTGCCCGAGGGCCTCTAATTTGCAAGCCAGCCGCATGCTTTTTAATATGCATTTAAATGTAGTACTTAGGTTACATATTGTGTTTGTTATCCCAATAAGAAATTGCGAAACCCTTTATTATTTGCAGGCAATACACACTGAGGATACAAATAAGTATTCGCCGTGTTATAGACAATGATCTGCGGAAAAGTGAAGATGTGTTCATAAGCAAAGAAACATTCAAATGGGTGAAACCAGGTTTCGGTTCTTACCTGACAGACTGCGAATTAGGTTACTGTTGCTATTGTTACATTACTAATTTTTATTTAAATGATTTATTGTATGTCCACATATCCAAATTCAGTTCTCGAAACAATGAAAAAATCGTCTAATAGGAGTACAAACAATCTAATGCCGGCATTCCAAATACTTCGCGCGATTTCCTCTGTTTCTTGGAGGGCTGTGTCCACATCCTTATATACTCCGATGAAACAGAGAAAAACTTTCTGAAATATCTTCAGCAAAATTGTTGTTATCACCAATACTAGTGTATCAAGAGGAAGAATCAGTATATCTCTCAAGTGGGTCACAGTCATGTACACGGATTTTCCAAGCATCAAATTTAATTGGTCTAATTTTGACATTATATAAATTTTCCTATATGTTTCAATTTCAATTACATTACTTTAAAATTTATGAGGCTTACTATGTTCACAATCATAATTTCATGATTATTATGATTGTGATAAAATTACGAGAGAGGTTTCATAAATTATTGAAATAAATAATAATAGTCATTTGTGGAAATATTTGAAAATATATAGAACTCACTAATTAGAATTAGTAAACATTTTCTCTGATCAATAAAGCTTTCCGGCAACGCTGCAGCATCGGCTTATCGGGCATCGATAACAAAACAGATGCAACTCGATAGTATCGATTGGATACGTTTCCCCTAATTATTTGCTGTGCAAGTTTGGGTGTGTTAATTTGGCCTCATTGAGCCATGTCAAAATGACGTCGACAAACAGATGCAAGCCAAAGCCAACTATTAAGGTGGTACCTGAGTCGCCGTGCCTTGACTTGACGGATATCAAGCCGCGTGATATACGCGTAATTAAAAAAGAATTGCTCTGCCAGACGCCTCCTCCATTAGGCTTGTCTGAGAAAAGCTCATTGCAACTGAAGATGGAGAAAGCTGGAAAGGAGCAGCTTGGCATCAGAAAAGATCAGCCTGGCATTAGTAGGAGGCACAACAAGAAGCCAGCGCCACCACGGGCACAGTCCGAACTGGAGGATGGCGAGGTTTCTGGGGACGATGACGAGGAGCTGCTGCCCGTTTGCCGTTTCTATCTGCGCAATAGTTGCACTTGGGGCAACAGCTGCCGCTTCAGGCATCCGGGAAGCACAGATCTGGGCAACTATGTCATGTTCGAGCGCGTTAAATTGCCAGTGGCGCCTTCCTTGTATGACGCCATAGGCAATCATATATATAGCGAGCTACCGCCGCCGCCCGACTGGCTTGGCTATCCGCCGGAACTTGGGCCGGAACTTGAGAGCTCGTTCGATACAAATTTGCACAGTCTCAAGCAGATGATGCGACAGGCTGGCTATAAAGTGGGCAACTCGGTTACGCGCCGGCACAAGCATCGGCCCTGGGTGGAATTCAATGACTTGGACACCGATCCGTACTACACGCATCAGGTCCAGCTATCCGATGATCAACCTAAGGAACGCTCGCCCCTTCTGGCAACGCGGCTCTACAAAAATCGTGGGCCCGGCTGTAGCTCAACCCTAAACGACCACTGCCGATGGCCAAATGATCCGTGCAGACAGGTGAGACTTCAATATAGCAGCCCCAGTCCCAGCAGCAGCAGCACACCCGATTACTCATCTACAACCAACTCGACGAGCTCTTCGTCTGCGACAACACTGTCACCTGCCAATGCTTGCAAGCGCAAGATCTACCGACAGCTAAAGGCAGCCCAAAGAGAAATATCCTATACGCCCAAAAAATGTGGCTATAGGCCCAGCATGAAAAATGTCCTGCGTGCTCCACGCAAGGGTCGTCGGTTCAGCAGCAGCAGCTCAGCCTCAGACAGTGATTCGTCTAGCTACGGCTCCAGTACACACACCTCGGAGCTGAGCTCCTCTTCGATGGATATGCCTAGCGATAATATCGAACATAATCAGAGTTCAAAGAAACGTCTGACAGGTAGGGAACCGCCGTTAAAAAAGCGCAAATGCCTGACAAGAAAAGTACAAGAGGTAGACAGAAAGATTGCTAAAAGAAGAAGAGATTAAAACCAGAGCAAAAGTGCCTGAATACTCGAAATATAAATTGAATGAAAGATATTTCTAGCTTCTTTTTTTTTCACTAAGCTTTTCCCACATTAATTGTTGAAAAACTTTAGTTATCCCTTACAAATTCGTTGAGTTATATTTTTTTTTTTTGGTTATTGAGAGCATAAATTGATAATCCTATATTAGTTATTAAAGCAAAACAAAGTTTTGGAGTATAAAACAAAGAAGCATCCATTTTAATTTTAAGCCAAAGTTTTCTATATGGATAAACGAATCTGTTCAACTGTATTTATGTTATAATTAATTAAGAATAAATGAATAACTTTAATCTGAAATGTCTTTTTTATAACAAACACATTTACGTTGCTTATAATTCTCAATGGGTTATAACTTCAAAATGGTGACATGGACTAACAAACCTGACGATAGAAGTCTTGGGTTCTTCAAATAGCTATATAGACAACCTGCTCACTTTTATCTTTTTGGTTATTGTATCGAAAATTGACTACGCGCTCCTATAAAATCGATATCGAATTGGAGATTTCTTTTAATTTTGATTTAATTAAATTTAATACTGTTATACAAATATAACTTAGAAATACGTTGTTACCAAAACTTCATTTGGGACCGATAGTCCCAATAGGAGCCATATAATATAGTTGTCCGTTTTCGTTTTGCAAATATGTTGGAAAAATAGTAAAACTCGTTATTACTTAGTTGGCTTAAAATATCTTGAAAACAGAAATGAAAGCTGTATGATATAGTCGCCCGATCCCGCCAATTTCGACATATTTTTAACGTGGAACAGAAAGATGGGACCATGCCGAGTTTCACCCAGATAGCTTTAAGCTGGAAGCTTGCATTGAATCAGGTAGACAAGCATGGCTACATCGAATCGTCTGCTTATACTGATCAAGAATATATATACTTTTTAAGTTCGTAGACGTCTTCTTCCAAGCGTTACACTCATACAATTATAATACGCGCTACACGAATGGCAAAAGTCAGAAGTGTAGTTTACGTACATCGGTGCACAGGCTGGAGATCGAGTGGCTGACGGAGTTGCGATTGATAGCCATTTCTTCCACTTTAATCCCAGGTTGTCTTAGCACCCGTGTATCCTTGAGCAGTACACAAGTCGACGTCTAGTCGTAAGCCCGGCCGAGGCACAACCACAAAATGTGCATTTCCCGGCAGTCACACTGATTGCAATAAGTGTGTGTGTGTGTGTGTGTGTGTGCGTGCGTGTGAGAGTGTATGTGGTTGCTGCTAATATCCTTGTTAATATTATTAAACATTATTTATGGATTTGTTTAATTTGTATTTAGTAACGCTTCGCATGCCAGCAGCTTCCTAGCCAGCTGCCGGTACGTGCCTCCGCCTCTGATTCAACGGCCGCCGGCTCCGCAAAACTTAAGATCTGCCTGGTTGCCTCGTGTTGCACTGCTGCCAGCTGGGCCAACTGGCCGCATATCCTTGCCGCTGGCGCTGCTGTTGTTTGTTTGGCTTTAGCACCCGTCTTAGCCCGCCATCGGGGCGCACTGTCGCGTCGCCTTTCCCGTTGTCCTGGTGGAACAATTACATGGTTTTGCCTAATGAATTTATCTGCTCATCAGCAACTCCACTGTTGCATGGTCCTGGCGCGTGTTCAGTGTGTGTGCATGTGGAAGAAGCCTTGCTGTTGCCAGCTTGTGGGGGGGGAGTCACAGTAAATTTTATGTAGATTTCCTAACACAAATTATGTTCATTTGCCGGCGTTGCATGTTCTTATCCCTGCCGCCAGAAAGAGACCTGCTCCCTCGCCTACTGACTGAGTGAGAACTTTATGAAAAACCCGTTTTATGTTTGTTGAATTCCTGGCCTGAGTACCTTCTATCCTATAAGTAATCCGGCTGTTTTCGCTGAATCTGAGCAGCCATAAGTCTTAGAGATGGAAATGTAGTTTCTAGAATAAAAGACGACATAAACCTTGACCAAATTCTCATTTTAATTATTTATATATACGGCTTAGTACTTTTTGACATAAACAAAATCTGTCTATTTATTGAAGTAAATTAAGAAAAATTCCTAAAATTGTAATTTGTGGCTCAAATGTTTCCTAAAATATTATAGATGAGATATCAACATAATATCGAAACATTTTTTTTATGCAGTTATTAATTTTTCAAAATAAGATCTGCCTCTTTATTTAAGATTTTTATATATAACTTTAACTGAATAAAATCGGAATTTAGAACCTTTGTGTGATAATAACAAATATTTTAGGCAAATAAATTGTACCTATTTCATATAATTTTAAGTATTTTCTTCCCATACAGTCAGGTCTAAGAGAAGCTTTCTCAGTTGGTACTTTCCTTTTAGACAACGTGACACGACATTTGTTGTTGCGGCAAAAGTGTCATCTCCAGAAGAGACAACAAGCCAGGCAGGACAAAATTTTAGTTTGATTGGGGAACAATTTTATTAGAAACTTAATCGTGATTTGTGGCCAGTTTCGTTGCTCGGGCAACGAACGCATAAATTTATAGATTAAGTTTTCATATGCACATAATTTAAATGAGTTCTCATGGGCAGAGGTTGAAACTCGAACTGGAAACTAACCGAAAATTGTTAAAGCACACGACATACAGGTAGTTAGCTAATGTCGTGTGTTCACATCTGCATTATTCATCGTTGTTGCTATCGAAACGTTCGTTTGTCAACTGAATAGCATCGTTCAGATAATGATATATCACAATCAGCGCTATAATTAGCAGCTGAAGTAATTGCAGCTGCAAGGCAAAGAAAGCATGTAGGATAAAAACTGAATTTAATGCAATTTATGTTTTACCCACCAGTGTAAAGTTGGCCACATCAAAGCGCCAGATTGAGAGGAACTTAAACCGAAAGCAGTTCGATAAAATGGCGCGCATTTCCTTGGCAATGCGGCGCATTCGCTTGGGCAGGACAGTTCTTTGGCCGAGCGCTGTGCTCAGTCTCTCCGAGAACTGAATGCTCTGCAAGAAGAATAACAAAAACAGCTTGAACCCGGAATTCCAATTCTTTTTGCTTGCCATGAAGCGAACCTTGGATCGGATCAGGTGGATAAATAACCGAACCTAAGCCTGAACCGAACTATATTTCTCTGAAAAGAGTTCGGCTCTATAGTAAAGTTTTTTTCTGTTTGTATACATATTTGTATGAAAAGTGCACTTCTTCCAATAAATCAAACATTTGTATATCACTAACACAATTGTTGACAAACTGGAAATCGAGGAAAATTCGACGAGTCAAGTTGCAAGCTCGCACCTGGGTTTTCTTTGGTTAGCCAGTTTAATGAACCGGAACTTGAGGCAAGTCGTTCCTTGGAACCGTGAACCGAACCACCGTAAACGTTTCTTAGGCTTGCAGTGTTGCGAAATACCTCCGAGATTAGATGAGGCAATACCCACCTGTTGCTCGAGCAGGGTCTGCGCCAGCAGCAAACACAGATAGTCACAGCCAATGCAGGCGTAGATGGAGGCATTGCCGGCATAGAAGATGCGCTGCCTGCGATCATCGAAGAGCACATACCACGTGCTGCTGTAGTAGACGAAGGCGTAAAAGCCAAAGAGCAAACAGTTGGCATTGATGCCCAGCAGCAGCAGCAGGGAGTGCTCCAGGGAATCAAACAAGTTGCCAAAGTTCGTTGCCAGCTGCTGCAGCTGCTCGCACTGGCTGAGCAGGCTGTCCACGCTGGAGGGCGTTGCAGCTACGGCCACGGAACTGGCGCCTGCCACCAGCTGCATTTCAGTTCTCATTTGGCCAATGGTCAGCAGCTCGTCCACTTCCGCCTGCAGCTGCTGCAGGCGCTCACGCGCCAGCCAGGCAAAGATGCTGTAGAATCGCAAGGCGCCGGCGAGCACAAGATGAGGCAGGAACAGAGCAGTGCCAATCATGATATCCTTAAGGGGCGGCAGCTTGAACTCCAGTTCGTAGCCGATGTACAGGCCAAAGCAGAGTAGCACCACGAAAGTGGAGCACAGCAGGCCGTAAGCGAGTAGCTCCTTCCTGACGCAGCGACGTCCGGGCGAGCTCTTCAGGGGCAACGCGGCCGTCAGTGCATTTACCACGCCCACAGAACGCACAGAGGCGTAAATGGCGTAGCTAAAAACCTTGATGCTCAGCACGAGCTGCAGTCGGGTTAGGTCGTACAGAAAAGGCGACACATCCTGCAACGTCTTCAGCAGCGCCGAGGGCTGAAAGTGCTGGGCAAAGCAACCGGCATAGACGCAGGCCAGCACAAAGACATTGACCACGCCGGCCAGAGAGATCCGATAGCGCTGCTGCTTGGCGTCGAACCAGTGCATCTGGTAACCCGTGACCAGCAGCAGAACATTCGAGGAGCGTATTACGCGACAGGGGTTACTCATTTTTAGGCTGTTCGCAAAAACCAAACCGATTCGGCGCGAGCTTTCGACTAACCTGGTCAGAGTGAGGCATCAGTTTTGGACAACACATGGAACGCCTTGGGGTCTTATCTGTGCATCGAACTGTGACAAATATCCAAAATATACATTTAACACAGCAGAACCCAAGTGAAGCGTATCGCAGTTCCAGCAGCGGGTCACGTGGAATTAAAGCTCAATCATGATGAGCCGCCGATGTTTTGAATATTTATGTGGGCTTTTATTGGAGTTTAAATCGACTTGTTGGTTTCGGTTACTCGGTTACCCAATTAAATGTACGTCGCGAATTTAGTGAAATTTTATTCCATATGCCCAGTCATTGAAAACATTATTATACTAATTATATTTTAACTAGTTTGAGTTCCAAATTAAAATACTTTTGCAATGATTAAAAATATATTTAAGAAGAACGAAATATTTTTGATCAGAACTTATACTTCGAAAACTAGGTTCTCTTGAGATCATATACCTATCTACCTATAATGTTGATTTATTTTTTTAAATGTCACATACATATATTTTTATCAATATTTATTAACATTTAACACATTGGATTTACTATGCCAAAAGGATCATGAAAAATGGTTCGCGAAACAGGGCTCTCAAGAAACATAATAAAAACCAAAAGAATCTTAAGCTGAAACTGTGTCCATTTACATTTAGACTTCATAGAAAAAAAGAACATAGAGAAACGAAAATTAGATAGTTAGCAGACAAATAGATCTGATGCGCTGATGATTATGAAAGTGGAAAAAAAAACTAGATGTACGGACGGCGACTTGCTCGAATTGCGTAGCAAATGCTTTTGTTTGCGCCTCGAGTCAACAGGTTAAGCGAATGGCTAATGAAAAGTCGTAGTTTCGGCAAAAACCAAAGAATCCAAAGGCAGCTCAAAGAGCCGCCGCACAGGGTTGGGGGCTAGAAGTACAAATTTCACATATTCCTAATTAGAATGTGAATGCATGTCGTGTGCGGCATTTCTCAACTTCAAACGCCAGCCAGGGGTGTTGGGGCTAGCAGTAAGTAAGCCCCGGTAAGCGGCTAATGGGCTTAGAACGCGCCTCCACGGGGTCTGTCAACACCAGATAGCGACTGTTTTGATACAGCTCCCGGTACATAGGGTGCAGCTGTGCGGCTGGCTGCAGCTCAAGTGTCAACATGGAAATAAGAAACAATTAAAAGGCAACGCCGACGTCTTACGTACTCAAATATTTGCCAGCTGGTAATATCTTAGAAACTACGCCAGATTCCCCTTTGTGCTACCTTGCCGTCCTCGTTCTCGTGCTCTGTGTGCAATGTTTAAGTAGCTCACTTCAGGCCAAAGGCAAACAAGCCGAATGTGAAACAAATGAAGATTCAACACAAAGACAAATAATTATGTGCACATCTATTTCATTAGAAACATCAGCGAGAGGGTGTGAGAAGTTGATCAGCTATAGCAGTTAACTCCTTACAAAACTCACTTCAAATACAATAAATCAAAAGGAGAACAGTTTAATATTCGAAATCTCAAAAATAAACATATATATAAACATATATTGCAGCTAGATAACGTTTAGTTTCTTAATAGTTTACTTAAATAACTATTAAAAAAACTATTGCTACAAGTTGAACGGCCAGTTGATAAAATATATTGGATAGTATTTAAGTTGCACTCATCAATTAGTTTATATTTGAGTTCATTTTTCTTCTACGAGTGTAAAAAGATTGAATACTTTCTTATACAACTAGGTTTTTCTTTTTGCGCTAAATTGATAATCGAAGGGAAAGCTCGTTGGAAGAAATTTTCCTTTAGTCCTTAAATTATCCTAAGATATTGCTTTGGTCGAGTTACTTTTCGTCTGTTAAAAAAACGATCCATATATAAGCTTCTGCCTTTTAAGCAAACCATGATAAATCGCGTACTACTTCTACATATGATATGAAATACATTATTATATTTATACATATTCAAAGTTATGCAAGTAACTCCAGTAATTTATCTGTAATATAATATTATCAAGTAACATATATAGATCCCTAGACTTAATTCCCTCTATATTACGAAAATGTCAAAATCCTGATAGATAAATATACATTTTAAACTTAAAAAATGAACAACGCCTGGTAATTTCTTATTGTTTTGAATACATCTAAGTATATATCGATATCTAGCTTAGAGACTGGTCAAAAATTGCCCAAACATTTTATGAAATATGAAAAAAATTGTTGATCTTTAAACAATTTATCCTCTCAACCGCTGGCTGTGCATATCCCAATTCTTAAATTAAACAAAACCACCTCAATGCCAGAAAAAAAAGTAGTTGCATATTTTTGCCTGAAGAGCGAATGGAGTACATTTCGGCAGCAGGTTTACAATTATCAATCAGCATTAAAGCATCGAAATGTGGCTTGGCTCGCTTACAAGCCATAACTCTTTGTTGGCAGAAGCCTGTTTTACCTTTTGCCCAGCGGCAAAGTCATAATTCAATAAATAAATGCAAGGATGACATGTGGACAGCGGCAACATATCGCATCGAATGCACTCAGATGCGCACAGGAAAAACTGCGCCGCGGCCGAAACGAGGCGCGGGAATGAGCCCTCTGAATACCTCTCGACGCATCCTACGAATGAATGAAGCAAAATTTACGGTCGCCCATTCGTTAAGGAAAACAAAGAGCTGCTCCAAAGTGGGCGTGTGGGCGGGAGGGCGTGGGCGGGCAGCCAGTGATTATATGCAGCCGCGCGGAAAAGATGCCACAGCAAGTGGCGTATGGAATACGTTATTCCAGTGCAGCTCGCAGGCCAGGACCATGAGCAGGACTACAACCTGAACCAGCACCAGATCCAATGCAAATCTATTAACGTGCGGCCAGGACATGCGTCAACTGCGCTGCTCCGGCGGGCCGCGCATGCACTCAACAGCTCAGCCCTTGCACAGACACGCAGCGGGCTTTGATGGCCATCAGTTCCGGAGGATGTTGAAAAATTCGGGCACAGGCAGGTAAATAATGCATCAGGGTTAGTCAGCAGTGGGCAGAGAAATATCAAATAGATATACTTTATATAGGATAATACTGGAGCTTATGAAATCTATGTTCGAATGACTTTAATAATTGTTTTGTAAATGCTTGAAATTATTTGCAGTCTGGCAACGCCATGCGGATAAACTGACAACACAGTTGGCAGAGAGGGTCAAGGATCTCTAAAGTTATTAATTACCAGATCCTTAGTTGACCAACCTTGAAGTGATTCATCTGATCAAGGCTGTGAAAGCGGTTCGAACCGAACTATAATATTTTTAGCTATGAGTCTAACCTTAAACCAAATCAGTTAGCCAAAAGGGTTAGCCAGGCAACTATAAACTAAATTTAAAATTGTTTAAGTAAAATATAATAATAGACTAGAATAGTGAAATAGAAGAAAACATAATTAAACCACGAGCTTGCTTTTTAAGGCAGATTTTCGAAGTGAAATATGAGAAGAATTTAAAGTAATTATTAAGATATAAACGGGAAAATTCGAAATAAGTGAAAATTAATAAGATAATAAATGAATATATATAAGATATTTATAAATTATAAATAATGAATAAATAAAATAAGAATTGCAAGCAATAAAATAGGAAACTTCGCAATCGAAATTAGAATATTTTGTCATCAGCCTGAGTACCCCTAGTGCAATGCATACAAAATGTGGGGATTCGAACTTGTTCAGCGTCAACCATTTGGCTGTTAAACGCGATGATGATGATCCAGTTCCAGTGGGGCGTGGTAAGAAATTATGATGCATTTTTATGGATTTTCGATGTTTTTGCATGGTGCACTTTTTCGGGAGGATTACGTTTCATCAAGGGCTGTGTGCGGGTGTGAGTGTGAAACTGAGCTAGTGCATTGCACGGCCGTGTCCTGGAATGGAACGGGAACCGGAGCTGGCCGCGGGGGCTGTTGCGTTTTTTGTCAAATGTGAAGCATCCTGTGCTGATTCGTAGGTGGGGTCCATGCGTGTGGCCATTTTTTTCAGCGCGTCGGCCCAAACTGATTTATGCTCCTTGATGGACGGTTTCGGTTTCGTTTTTGGGCAATGCAAGTAGCACCCCCGCAGCCCGTCGAGTGCAGCAAAAAATCAACGCGGCCAGGCAAAAAAATTTATGCATTTTCATTGATATGCAAAGCACTGCAATCGGTCGTACAGGGAAGGGGGCGCTACGTCCAGCGCTCGTCGAAGATGAAGAAGAGGCTGAACTTGTGTGCGCGTTTCCGTTTCCGTTTGCGCTGCAATGCAGCTGAGCGGCTGCGAGGGTGCGAGAGTGTGTGTGTGTGTGTGTGTGTGTGGTGCGTACGTAGGTCGACATGTTTGGCGTATTGTCGAATTGCATAATATGCACTTTTTCATCGGCCATCCGCAAAAATTTACAGCCCTACACACATCGATTTATTGCCTGACAATTGTGCCGAATCCCGCAACAATGCCAGTGGAAAATGGCAGTGCCACCATGGAATGGATTTGTGTCCTGTACAGCCGTCCAAATGGCGCCTCCACAGCTCCACGGCTGAGTCTAAGGCTGCGAGGCTCAGGCCCAGGCTGAGGCTGAGTTATGAGTGCTGGCCAGTCGATTGAATGGATTCTACATGCAATTGTTGTTGCTGTTGTTGCTGCTGTTATTTTTGGGCGAATTCCATCAACGAATTTCAATAACAATTTCCCCCCTGAAAAACAGACGAGCGATCCTTGTCCAACATCGCGATATTCGGCCATTGACGGCAATTCGCGTGAAAAATAATGTTTTTAATATTGACAACATGAAAAATGTGAAAACAATAATCATAAATTTTTATTAACAGCAACAACTACAACGGAGCCAACTGCATTGCCAAATGTCGCTGTCAACTCGTCGCAAATATCGATATTTCGCGCAAAAAGTAATCGCAATTATACACCCTGCCCCCTTCTCAGCAACAGTCCCCCCCAGTTTTTGATGGACATTGAATGTTTATGGAAGTATTAATTGAAATATATTTGACTAGGAGATAACCCATTCCCAGATATGAAAAGTAGTATGTAAATATGCACTTACCCAAAAATTCACATCCACGTAAAGGATTATTTGTATTGTCATCTGAAAAATAAAAGGAAAGCAGCGCAGATTAGACTATGCAAAAGAGAGAGAGATAGAGAGATTTGTATATATAATCTGCATGAAAGTAAATAATAGTGACCGTAAGAGCTAAGATAAAATTAATTAGATTATCAAGTCAACTACTTAATAAAACACTTATAATTAACTCATTAATGCAAGCCCTGCAGACCTTACTTGAATTCATGAGAAGCGCAGAGTAAGGCGTTTAATTTATATGCCGCAGCGCAGTCGGGAAACTTATCAAAATAGTAAATTTGTCTTGGTCCAAGTTCTATCATCTTGTTAAATATTTATCAGAATGCGAATTGTTGATGCTTACTCTAAAGTCCAGGAAGAATAAGTAAAGTCAATATTAAAACCACTTTTGACTAGCTTCGAACCTGATCTCTAGCACTAAACTATAACTAAACTAATTTATAATTAAAATAAAAATCAGGTTCAGGTTTGGCTTATTTTTCTATATCTATAACATGGACCATTAACAATTTGCAATGCGAATGTTAAAGTTATTAGTGGAGGTGGATTTTTTTGTTTTCTTTTGGGGCAGTCAGCTGTGGAATGCGTTTGTCGAAATACTATGTAAAACAGCGCTGAGTGGGCAAGCAGCGTCTTGCGACTCCTGCTGGAGACGCGTTCCGGAGCACATCATCATCGTAAATCATGGTGGGGCTTTTGGTGGCTAGCGCTGGCTTGGATGCCACTCGGACATTTCGGTTGCTGGACAACTTTGGACTCTGGCGACTCTAAACATAAAAATAAATAAACGCCAGGCTGACAGGCGGCTTCGGCCAGGACGTTTTGTTTGTTTGCCGGCGCGAAGCTCGGCGAGAAATGCAGCACACAAAAATTTCAAATGGGTCGCATTTTTGTCGCTGCAGTCAAGAGTCGGCCGTGAGATGGCGCTGCTGTCCAGTGTGTAGAATGTGTGTGCGAGTGTTGTATAGTATTTCATGAGGATGTGCTGCAAACAGAAGGGCCAAACGAACGAGAGGCGCACACTCGAACGGGAGTCGCCCAGAAAAGGATTTCATAAAAATTGCGCAATTTAAAATGTCACAACATAAATTCTGTTTGCGTTTCTTTATGCAGCAGCAGAAGCAGCAGCAACAAGAGGAACAACAAGAGCGAGGTACAAGGCGCAAAAGGCACAATAAGTATTAAATTTTGTTAGAAGGACCTGCACACACACAGCTGCAGTTGCGTCGGGGCGCAAAATGTCCTTCGCAACGCAAGAAAACAACGCAGCTAGTGGGCCAAGAGGCAGTAGGTAGTTGGCTGGTTGAGTTACGGGGAAGGGGGGTAGGGCGCTGACGCCGCTGACTGGCTGTCGAGCAACTCAACTGAACGAAGCGAAACAAAAGAAATCCAAAATGCACACAAAACCACGCGCACAGGACACACAGGACACTCACAGCCCTGGCACAGGACAACGCGGCGAATGCGCAACGCCTCTGCTCTTTCTGCCCATATCTAACTCTCTGTGTGTGTGCGTGTGTGTGTGTGTGGGGGAGGGTGCCTCTTTGGTGGAGGCTACGCTTTGGCGGCAAGCTCCACCAGGCACTGTCCCACGGCAGCTCCAGCTTCGCCTGGTCACTGTTGTTCGTCAGTGACATCAGCGACATCGTCGTCGTCATCGTCGCCAGCCGGAAACGAGCCAACATCCTCGACATCGTCGTCGTAGTCGTCGTCGCTGCTGTCGTCATCGTAAGTTTTCGTTTATTTGTTGTTTTTTCTTTTTTTTTTACCTATTTTGCTATATTTGTTTTTTTTTTTCTTGCAACGTAGCTGATGCGTAACTTTTTGTTGCACTTTTTGGCGTTTTTAAGCACTGTCCAAAAAAACTGTATTGAAACGAAGCTGTTAATTGTGGTCGATAACAGTGTTGATAGGTTAAAAAAGTTTAGAAAGTGCTGCAAGCTAAGATTTTTATGTCTGATCTAGAATTCAGATCAGTTCAGTTTGAAATTAATCGTTAATGACATTATAAAGAGCTTAACCTGATCAAACCGATTTCAAGAGTTTTTTCGGGTTTCAAATCATTTTATCACATTAATTGAGCCTCAGTTTTATTATTATTATTTACTTGTAATAAAGTTTATTAGGACATTTTGACTTGCAATAACCTAACTTTAGCTTGCGGCAAACATTCGCGAGTTACTTGAGACGAATTGGTAACAAGCTGCAAAGTAGCACACGATTTGTTGCAGTGTATTTGCTGTGCTGTGCTCGTCAGTGACATAAATCAGGACACAGCTTCGTCTCGAAATCGTTTTCTGTGTGTGTATGTGTGAGTGTGTGTGAGAGCTGGACTTGAAGCAACGCCCATTGTGCAACACTTTCAATTTTTTTTGTTCGTTTGTTTGGTTGTTGCAATCGTTTTTTTGTTGTTGTTTTTTTTTAGTGCACATTTGTTGTTTTCATCGTGTTTTGTTTGCTTTTAATTTTTGCAGGTCCTTTTGCGCAACGATTTGTGTGCGACGAGTATCTGTGGTAGCCTTTCGTTCGTCCTTCTTCTGCGCTGCCATCAACTTCACATTCGGAGTTGTCCTTCTGCCATGGCTCTGCGCTCTTTGGAGCTGGCCAACAAAACTTCAGCAGCTCCTCCTGCCCGGCTCTGGACATAATCGCGTCTGCATTATTGGTTGATGTTTGTTGCTGGCTGCATTTTTTACATAAAAAGGACACAACCGGACCCCAAATGCTCGAGCCACACTTTTATCGCTTGCAGCAGCGCCTGCAGTTGGGGGCATAAATATTTTGTTTACTTACTCCCCCCTCCCTTTCCCTTTCACAACCTATACACCCGCTGTGTGTGTGTGTGTGTGTGTGTCGCACCTTCTGCTGTGTTCTTCTCTGCGCTTCTATCATCGTGTGCTGTTGTTTTCCTTTTTGAAGATTATGTGTGTTTTGTTGCCTGACAGGGATCAGCATAAAATGCTGCAAGCTGAGCTTTTTTCCGTTGCCCTACACTTTTTTTCTGTCTTGGTACAGCTCCTAACCCCTAACCCCCAGGCACCCCAACCCCTACAGCCTTATGGGGCTGAACTGTTTGCACTGTTGTCCGAAAGGTGTGTGTGCGCTGTGTGTGTGTGTGTGTGTAAGTGTGTGTGTGATGCCTCCAAATGGAAATTATACACGTATGTGCGCGTATGTCCTGTCCTCGTCCTCAGCCCGCCCCCTGTGAAATGCAAACAGCAAAAACGGGTTAAATGCTGTGGCGAATTTGTAATTAGAAATTGTCGCTTGGCGCATTTCATTCTGTTTGCTTGAGGTCCTATTTCCGCACCTCCAACAACACCTCCTCCTCCCCTTTCTAGTAACAGATTTTTCTTGCCTTGAATATTTTATTCAAGTTTAGTGCACAACTGTAATTACAACAAACACGACCCTTGTGTAGATCCACATTTTCACCTGAAGAGGCGAAAAATATGTGAAATGCATGTATGTGTGTGCCATGCACATATATGTATATATATGTTAGCATATGACTGTCACAGCGTGCTCTGGAAATTATGAACTTTATTTTTTAAATATATATAACTTTATGTTTATAACATATCTGTCTTGATTCCAACGAGGTGTTTTCCTTATGAACAGACTCGTAATTATCTTATGATTTACCGCTTGGCCATGGCATAAATTCTCTGACTCGTGGCTCAAAGACAGTTGGCAGCGATTTATTACTCAGACACGCGCAGTTTTTCATTATTTTCAATATTTTCATTTAACTATTTGTTTGTTTTTCACGACAAAAAATTATGTCTTCATATGGTCTGCAAAAAAAAAAAATGATTACAGCGCCGCCAGCTGCAATTGCTGGCCATTGGGGCAGGTTGGCCTCAACAAGGATACGACTATGTGCATCATATATTTATTTATATATGTATATATACATATGTACACATACATATAGATGCGCATATCTGGCCATTCATTCGTCTGGGGTTTTCATTATTCACGCATACCGAATACGGCGAATTTATTACAGGGTCACATTTAATGCTGATTTTTATGCCTTGCATATAATGTTGTTTTTTATTCTCAACTTTACGATCATAAATGTCGAAAAGGGGTTTGATTTATATCACAAACTTTTGTACTTTACTCCATGCGCCTGACAATGACGGCGAAAATGTGGTTAACTCGACTCTAGGCTCAACAAAAACGAGTATTTTAAAGAGGTCGAAAGTTGCTGACGACACGACACCACAGCCAATTCAATTCAATCTCCAACTCCCTTCCAACATAATGTTTCTCAATGAAACATGTCGAACAATAAAAATGATATTTAAAAATATTCTTGTTCCACTCAATATATCAATCCTCGACAAATGTCCCATCCGAAAAGCTCCGGGTTGCTTTCAGTGCTTTCTTAATAAGTATTATAATAATCTAAATAACTAGGAAATATCCTGAGCTCAGGACTTAATTGCCTCAACACACTTTCCTATTTACGAATTTATATCTAAATATGTACCCTAAAATTCACATGCACAAAAGAGATTATTTCGTTTACTAATTTTATGTAAGCCCCTCAATGAAAGGAAAAATAAAGCGGGATTAAATGAGAGAGAGAGAGAGAGAGAGCGAGCGAGAGCCAAAGCACAAATGAGCGACAACTGGGTGGAGAGTATGTTCAAAGTTATGCATGAAAACTTCTAAGCCTTACTCGAATTTATGAGAATCACAGAGTAGGGCGATATTTTTTATTTGCTGCGGGTCGGTTTCGGTTTGGTATAAGAGAACTTACATACATACATGCATACATACATAATACATGCATACGAACATACATTTATATAAATACATACATACTTTCAAGCAAACAAACAAACAAACGAACACTAATACATACATACATTCATATATGTGAACATACATAAAGTATTAACATTCATGAGTAATTTTCACATTTCTTGCAAAACCATACATCCGTTCCCTCAATTTTCCACTGCAGCGGGTGGATTCTTTTGAAACTTCTTCCTATCATCCACGGGAAAACTGTTGAATCTTTAGCTTCCCAGCTCTTAGGCTTATCAGTTAGTCTTTCAGTCATACATATTGTTTTTGTCAGAATGTGCTAAGTTAAATAAAATAATATATCTGCTGCCGCGATCTTTAACATCTATACGTGCCTATCTTCTGACTAAACAACTTGAGAATTATAAGCCATTTAAAAGCAATTGTCTGGTATGATTTCTCATTTCTACAGCTCGAAGCAGCCCCATGCAGTCGCTTGTCTTGCGTTCCATTTGCAGGATCTCTAGTCGCATCTCGCGCAGACTTTGTTTATGGCTGCATCTTGCATTGCAGGACGAGCGGAAGGACTGCTCGAGTGGTTGGCAGTGTCAGTGTCAGTGGTGGATGCCAGGTGCCATATATTACCCGCCCACCTACCGCACTTTCGTGCTGTGCGCATCTTGACGACGACGACGAGGACGACGAGGACGACGAGCACGCCGAGGACATCCTCATCATCGTCTTTGCGTCCCGGACAACGCCGCCAGCAGACGCCGTCTCAGCCATGGAATGCTCTGATCTATGGACTCTTGCGAGGCAACGTTTTCGTGTTCGACTTGCCCGGAAGGGATGGGGGCAGCGGGATGGATGTAGGGTTTTTTCTTGCCGCTCCGCCTGCTCCTGCAGCATGCAATTTATGTGCATCCCACATGGAGCTGGCGCTGGCGCTGTCGCTTGTCCTTGTCGCGCCTTGGTGGCTGTGGCAGACGACGTTTTTGCTTTGTTTTCGTATTTATGGATTTTCATTGGCGCAGCTAGTTCTGCCGGAGCGGTGGCAGCAGCGGCAACAGCGGCAGCGACGGTGTGTCAAAACGCAAATGATTTATTGAACTGACAGCCAGCAGTGAATTTTGTCGAGTCAAGTCGCAGGACAACGATGCGGCAGCCTCGCGTTCGTCCTGGTCGTCGTCGTCGTGGTCGTCGTCGCTGAATGCGACACCGATGAGCACAAGGACGAGCCATCGACTCCAGCTCCCACAGGTCCTGCTACACTTTCTAGTTTTGCCGCCATTTCTTGTTTCGATGTGTTGTGCACTTTTCTCGCTACGCTTTTTGCTGCAACCCGAGATTGGTAGGCGGAGCCGGAGCTGAAGCTGGCAACTGGTAGCTGGAGCTGGAGCTGGACCTGAAGCCCGCTCAACTCAACTGAAAACTGAACTGAGAGCTGGCGCTGGCGCTGGCGCAAGAAATGGCACCGATGTGAAATGAAGTTTTGATTTAGTTCAAAATTTTTATCAAAAGAAACGCGTTCCTGCTGCTGTTTTCCTTTCCTCTCTCTCCTCTCTCTCGCTCTCGCTCTCTCTTCCCGCATGCAGTTTTTTCTAATAAATCACAGCATGGGTTGTCTCTGATATGGGCGGGACCTTTCGGGCGTAATGGAATTTTGATTTATGCCCCACCAGCCATAATGCAAAAGTTCTCACAATAACCGTGGCAAACACTTGGAAATTTTAAAATAATGCCACCAGCGATACGTATACGTAATGTTTGCACAATATTGATTGCGCAAAACATTTTGATGACTACACGATTAAATTGTTAATTGCCGGACAAACACTTTTATTTATTCTTCACTTTCGCAATCAAATTTCAAGCTCATGCGAAATGCCAAAAGATTTGATTTGTATAAGTCATAAATCGTAAAATTGTTTGTGTATAAAAGACTTGCAATAGAAAGGCTTTTAATTAATCGGGAAGTGTGCATAAGATCTTAAATATATAAAAAGCTAATCGATGGGTTAATTATGTCAAAATAGTAATTATGTGGATTGTACAAAGGATGGAGAGAGACAAAGGATGTTAACCCTGCAGAAATGATCAATTTTTAAAATGTGAAACATGTGTTTTTTATACCCTGAACCCATTAAAAATGGGTAAAATGGGTATAATGTATTTGTTCAAAATATAAATGTATGTAACAGGCAGAAGGAAGCATCTCCGACCCCATAAAGTATATATATTCTTGATCAGCATCAATAGCCGAGTCGATCTAGCCATGTCCGTCTGTTTTTCCGTCCGTCTGTCGGTCTGCCCGTCTGTCCGTCCGTCTGTCCGTCCGTCTGTCCGTCTATCCGTATGTATGAACGCAAGGATCTCAGAACCTATAAGAGCCAGAGTCAGAACCAAGAAATCGATAAAAATCAAAACCGACATCCTTAATTGTTTTTTTTTAATAATTTGGGTTATTTTATAACCCAATAAACATCTTGTAACTAATTGTAAGTAAATATTACTGAAGGAAAGTTTCTGAACTAATCAAGCAAATGCTAAATAAAAAAAACAAAATATTATAATAAATATTCCAAAACCATTTAAGACTATTTAGTCATTGTCAATGTGGAGAATGTCAAGAATGTTAATATCCAAAAGGGAAACAATATTCCGCTATTTAATTAGTTTAGTTTTGCTAAGATTTCATTAACGAATGCTTCATTTAATTGAAACATCTATTAAAGTAAATTTACTTAAGTCAGCTTCATAATCAGGCAATGTCTTATAGATATAACTCACATAATAAATAGTGTGCAGTGTTGCCATATGTCTAAACCGACGCAAGTGGGCAACGCTAGGGGTATTTACCGTTAAATTCTTAACAGGCACTTGAACTGTAGATCAGATAACAACACATAATGAACTTGAGTTGAGTGTTCGACATGGACAATAATAAGTTAAGCATAGAAAATGTAAAGTCTACAAAACTGGGATGCTTTAAAGAGTATCTTGAAAGATACAATATAATCTATCTATGCTTCATTAATATGCACAACTAGATAAATTAACGACATTTTCAGAGCTTTGTATGTTTCTTGTAATCAAGAACATGTGCTTAAAAATAAAATCCCCATAATCGCGATGCCAATGGGTTGGATTGTCCTATTCCGCATAGGTATAGAATTGCACCCACTCATCCTTGGTCGTCCCACTAAATGAGCATGTGAAAATCTCAGCGAGTGAGTGTGTGTGTATGTGCGTCAGGACATTCTGGTGTCTACGTATGTGTGTGTGTGTTTGTGTGTGCTCATCAGTGCGCCATACGCTTGCCATATCCTGTGGCATGCATAAAGAAAAGTGTAATAAAATTTGATTTATTGTAGACAAGATTCGAGCTGGATATGCTGCTCTCTCTCCATGTGTGTGTGTGTGTGTGTGTGTGTGCATTTCGCATGCTCATTCGCTGCTGCTGCTACTGCTGCTGCTGCTACTGCTGCTGCTGCTTACACGCCTGCGTCCTCTTTCGTCTCGCTCTTTGGCCTTCCCCTCGAATGGCAATGGCAGCCATGTCTTCCTCCTGCGCCGAGTCTATCCGGCGAATGAAGCGTCGGAATTTACGTAGCCACCCACATGGCAACTGGCAACCGGCAACTGGCAACTGGCAACACATGACAACACTGGCAATGGCGCCTCTGCCGCCCCCAGTGCGACTCATGCATCATTCGTCTAGATATCATCCATCTCGTTGCTGGCGTTTACCTCGGCACATTACCCACACCGGATCCACCGTTCCCACTCCCCTCCCCCCTGTTCACCCACCACCCCCTTTTGGCATGGCCGCCCTACAATCGCATTCACATTTTCTGACACTTTGCAAAACTTTTGCTGTTCGCACTGCAGGCGCTTGTTGTCCTGCCCGCCTGCCGCCTCGCCCCTGCTGCCCGCCCGTCTCCTGTCTGTGTGTTAGTCTCATTAGTCCTCTCTGGTGGTGGCTAATGGAAGGCGTTACTTTCAGCTGTCTGCGTATGTTTTTTGCTACGAATTACTAAAATATACTTATTCACATTTATCTCAAGCATTCGTTTTTTCCCAAAAACCCGCTTTTTTCCCTGGACTTTGACAACAGATCTTAACGACACACGGCTCTACTTGGAGTCCTTCCAGTTAGTTGCATATTTATGAATGGGTCTGGTTAAGGTTAACTCCAGCTATTCCTTGAGATATAATACATTTTAAATATATGGGCACATGCAAAACATGTCAAATGATAATGTATTACTACGTGATGTACTTGAGATGATCTACTACTTCTACATAATGTACCACTACTATATAATGTACTATAACTAGGGGATCTACTACAGATAATTTACTACTAATGATGCAATACTACTTCACTCGACGTACTTCAAATGATGCTCTACTATTTCAAGGTATAGGACCGATTTTACTATGATGGACTGCAGATAAAGTACTACAGATGATGTTTTACGAAAGATGATGTTCTACTACAACATATTGCTCTGTTAATACTATAGGATCATGTACTACTACATGATGTACTACGGATGATGTAATGCCACTATATTTTGTATTGCAGATGATGTGCAACTACTACATAGAGTACCTTTACTATGTGATGCACTAGAGATGATGAAGTCTTACTAAATGATGTATCACAGATGATGTAAGGCTAATGCATGTTCTATTACAGATGATGTACGCACTTTTAGATAAAAGCATTTTGTCTTGTGTAAAAATTTGATACTTTGCTTTCAACGCCTCGAGCGACTTTTGTCACACACACATACGCACACATATCTAAGCACACTCACACCCACTCACACGCACACACACACGCTGTGTAAGTGTATGAAGGCGGCAGTTTTGTTGGCTTATCAAGCGGGCAAAAAAGTAAACCGTTATTTGCGATGCATGACACTTTTGAGAATTTATGTGTTTGTATCTCATTAAGCGAGACAGAGGCAGCAGCAGCAGGAGGGGGTGGAGTTAGCTGGGAGTGGGAACGTCGGACCAAAGGGGTGCGGGGTGTGGGGTGCAGAGGAGGGAAAACCACGCGAAACGAGCCGTCAATGGAGCCGAACACACCGAACACTGAGGCGGGCGGAAAAGTTTTGTGAAACATTTTTGGCCAAAAATTATCTTTTAACACAAATGTGACACCAAATGGCAACAGCCACGCCCCCAGGCGAGGTGTGTGCTTGTGTGTGTGAGGGGGAGGGGGTGTGCGTCTCCGTTCAGAAACAACACGAAACACATCATAAATTTTAAGTGAAAATGAATCCTTTGGCAATTGAAGTTTTCGAGGAGATTTCGTTGGCGTTTTGGATCGTCATCAGTGTCGCAAAAGATACGAGACACACACACACACGCTCATGCACATCAAGCAGTAGTGTGCGTGTGTGTGTGTGTGCGTGGCATCTATGAAGTTCGTATCTGGGCGTCGCGTCTTAATCCTTTGTTGGCCATAAATCAGCGAATCGCGTTCACATTTTGCGCATGTTCCTGTTCTTGCCCCCCTTGCGACCCTTTCCCCCAACCCCTCCCCCACCAATCCCTGCCACAGTCTAAGCTACATATAACCATGTGCCCCATAATTCAGGTTTAATTAACTCGCCGTGTTTATTAGCAAATATTAGTTTACAATTTGATATGCCGTGTCTGCAATCCACAATTAACTGGGATTTGGCCAGGGCTGGACCTGGTCAGCAGCAGTGAATTATTGAGGCTACCCTTGGGGCAAGCCACTGAAGAGCTAGTGCCATTTATGGGGCTAGAACTGGATGGGACTAAAGTAACACCATAAAACACAATATCAAGAATATACGCCCAATGATATGGTTTATAATAGTTGATTGTAACTTTAGGAAACAATTTAAAATCAAAAAGGTTGCAAAATATACATAAAAGCAAGGACGAATTAATGGATCAGATTTATATATGTACCATATCCGTTTCGCCGAAGAAATTGAAACTTATGCAATCCAATTTTGACCATTTGAGCTCTAAAACTGTAGAATTTATACATTTCTTCGATTTGCCACGCCCCCAGTCACGCATCACAACACTTTAGTATTCATTATTAAACAAACTTTTGTTTAGATTAAATAAAAAGTTTGCAAAGTCGAATCTCATTGAGTAATAAAAAGATAGTTAGCTACATAAAAACGTTTGGAATGGAACATGTGCTCATATTGCCGATTCCACATGTAATCACATGTTCCATTCCACAGTTCCCCGCAGAAGACTCTTCCTTATTAAACGCTCATTGAATATTTTTCTTACCTTTCATTTCATTTTTCAATAACAAATACATATGTATTCATTTAATAAATTAAATATTGAAATTGTAAATTTTCAAATTTGAAGAATAAATTTTCCAAAATATTATTGAAATTATTTTTTTGAATATCGTATTACAATATTACAGTCTTTAAGCTTCCAGATGTAAGCCGCAATTGAAAATCAAAATATTTTCAATTTTTCAAAATATTATTATAATTTTTGAATAATTCCCCCTTTGAGCCAACAGATGTGAATCGAAAATTAAATCCAAGCTGAGAAAAATGTTAAAATTGGAAAATGGAAAAGATAAAATTTTCAAATATATTGAAATTATTTAAAATATCATATAAACAATTTCCGCTAAGAACGAATTTTCCACAATTTTATTATTTATAATTTTTTTATAATGTCATATAAACAATTCTCCCTTTAAGCCCCCAGAGTGAGACTCTGTGAAAATCGACTGAAATGCAAACTCAAAAAAATGTTCAATTTGAAACATACAACTTTTATTGAATTCGTCTTCTTCTTATTGAGCCGTTTGCTTTTGGTAATTTAAGATTTGAATTTGAAGATATAGATACAGCTATATGTGAGCCACATTGTCAGAAATCTCTGGGAGAAATACATTTGAATTAACCGTTTGCTGTTTGGGATTTTGAAATATTATTTTTTATTGCATGTCGTTTAACTTACTTAGGAGCTAGGCGAAAAGGAAGCGAAAGGAGTTTTAAAAATAATATCACAAAAACTCAAATACAAGTCGTATACGTACATATATATATATATCATTAATAGGTATATAATAGGTAGATCTATAAATTAGTTTCTGGTTGCTGATGATGTTTTTCTTCTTCTTGAGATGACGATGAAATGTTTGACATTTTTTATAGTTTCTTTCGATTTCTTCTCTTCGTTTTTTTTTTTTTTTTTGTTTTTTTGAAGTCTTAGGTTTAATCTTAGGTTAAATACATATTTTGTAATATATTTATAGTTTGTTGTTATTGTTGAGAGTTGAGTTGTAAACATATATATTAGTATTTATATATGTATGTGTATATAATTTGTTTTCAAGTAGTTTTTATATATATATATATTCGTGTAGTTAAGTATATTTGTATAATTTATGCGTATACTTGGGTTGCCGTGATTACATTTTGATTTGACTTCAATTGTTGTTAATTAATTTATTATATGTTTTATATTTTTATATATATTGATTTTTGGAAGGAAGTGCTAATTACTAAGTTTATTTACATTAAACTATTGAATGCGTATTTTAAATTTCGCCCTAATTGCTGCCTCTTGGCTTGGTATACAATTTTCATTTTCAAAGGAACAAAAATACAATTTAAAATTAGTTTTCTTTTTTTTCGAGAGAGAGTTTTGGTTTTTTTTTTCATGATTTTACGTATACTGCGTTGCATTTTTGTAATTGCTTAATTTTAATTAATTAATTTTGTTTTTTTTGTTTGTTTTGTTTTTTTTTTTTTTTAGTTTTTGGCACACATTTTGACCAGGAACCGCGAAAATTGATTTCGATTTGCAATATTTGTTGAGCCAACAAAATGCACTCAATGAATTTGCTCTCTGCGCTCAATTTGCGCTCAGACCTGTTTCGATTCCACTCAATAATACCCCCCACCCACTTGAGCGTTGTTATTGTTGTTTTGCTGCTGTTGCTCCATCCAATCGCATGGGTCAGCATTGTTTGCTTTTGTGCTTTGTTTTTGCTGCTGCTCGCTTGCTTTGTGTGTTTGTTTTTCATTTTGACGAACTGTTGTCGTCGCCTTTCGTCAAACTGCTGCGCACACTACAGCCGTCTCGCTCTTTCGCACGCCTGCAATTGCACTGCACTGTTAATGCGAGTGAGTCTGCATGTGTGTGTGTGTGCTCTTTGATGGACAGCAGTTCGTCAAAGTGGTGGTAATTGAATTTTGGACGCCTCTCGCGCGTGCGAATGCGATGGCAAGCTGTGCCATTTGGCAAACAATAAAACTGGGCAAACTGAGACGTCAGCGCCGTGACGTCACACAATACTACCCCAGACAGTTAGCATGGGGCAAATACACAGGCTTGGGGAAATGTTGCCGCCAATTCAGCAAAGTAGGGGAAATGCGGCTGCAGAGAGCGATAAAATGAGAGCGAGAGCGTGTGAGAGAGAGAGCTAAATTATCTGCAGACTCGATTCGTTCTCTTTGATCGGAAATCAATGCAGAGCTCTGCGAAAGAGTTTCAGCTGAGGCATCGATTACACTATGCAACATAATTAAGAACAATTAACACTTCTAGTTGTCACAAGGAGTTCAAACATAACCTTACTTATTTGTTGATTTTTTTTTTGTTGCATGGTGTAAGTTGACCCCCCTTCCCCCTTCACCGTTCTGTTTACGTTTAGGCATTCTTGGAGGACAGCTGCTTGGCCAGCTCCGTGTATTTGAGAAACTTGGACTGCGGACTCTCGTCGTACGGTGAGGGCGACGTCTGCGGCTGCAGCTGCGGGGGGGCAGCTGGCGTTGCCGGACTGCGCGAGGCCGAGCGCTTGGGCGAAGCCAGCGGCAGCGACTTCGGCGACTGCGCGGCTGCCGGCGACTTTAGCGGCGGCGAATCCTCGCCGGCGTCCTTCACGAAGTGCACCTTGGACAGATGATGGCGATAGGCGCCCTTGGAGCCGAACGGCGTATCACAGAACGAGCACTTGATGATGGCGTCCGCCCCGGCGCCGGCGCTCAGCAACGCCTCGTTGCACGCCCAGCTGAAGGCGACCAGGTCGCTGCCGTTGCCCAGCCCGGCCACCGTGGAGGATGCGGAGGCACTGCGCGTATTCGAGGCCGGCGGATCTGTTGTCTCGCAGAGCTTCTGCAGCGCGGCCAAGGGGTGAGCCTTCGGCTTCTTCGTGCTGGCATTCGCATTGTTGTTGTTGTTGTTGTTGTTATTGTTGTTGTTGAAGCAATTTCCTGAAAAAATGGGTGAGTGATACGTATAAAGGTGATTAGTGTGGAGAACAATATGGAAGGGGCAGGGAGGGGGTGCACTTAAGCTTAAGACTATATTTTAAAATATTAGAGCTTTAATTAAGCTAGGGAGTAATTCAGTCAGATGACCTCAGAGATCTCTTTTATTCCAGTCTAAGCCAACAGTTCCTCAATATCCAATTTGAGTTCCTTTGTTTCCGCTGATTATTCCAATTCGTAAGGAATTTATCACTTTGTAGTGATTAACGCTTAATCGGAATAAGCGTGGAATTCTAGGTAATTACAAGTTTCCCTATGCTGCTGACATCTTTTATAAATATCGGATCACTTTATCTTCTCTCTCCTCTCTGGAAGCGGCAAAATACCCTTGTAAGCTCCTCCTTCTGCTTCCACAGAATAATAGTTTTAGTTTAAATATTCCAAAAACTTCCGTTTGGGAATTTTGCTAGACTCAAAGATCCTGAAGTGAATCTCCCTGCTAAAGCCTTAAGGCATCCTTTAGATTGTAAATCACTTTGTAAGCTCCTCCTTCTGCCTCCACAGAATAAAGGCTTATTTTTCCTCAGCTTAAATATTCCAAAATCTTCCGTTTGGGATTGTGCTTGACTCGAAGTTCATCAAGCTAATATCCCTGCGAAAACCTTGAGGCATCCTTTAGATAGCTTTAGGTTCGGTAGGTTCCTAAATAGTATTTCCATAAATTTGCCTACAGGTCGTATAGTCCAAAGCGTTGTTAATCTAGTGGAGGAATTTTGGTTCCATGAAACAAGTTGATGGGCCACATATCTAAAGAAATCCTCTGTCTGCTAGCCTCTCTAAATATCTGAATGGAGAGAATCTTTTTGTAACCCCCCATTCTGTCGATCCCGCCCACCTTCCCTCTCGAGTCTCTGCATACCTGTATTATTGTTGTTTGCCTCGACGCTGCTCAGCTGATCGAACATGGAGTTGAGGGCGAGGAGGCTGCCGCTCTCGGCTAACGTGCTGCTCTGGACAGGCGGCGAGTTATTGGAGCGTTCGCTGCCGGCACTGGGACTCTCGCGGGGATTGCCCGTGGCAGGCTCCATGCTGAACTCCTTCTTCACATTGATCAGATGCCTGCTGCTGGGCTCCAGCTCGCCGGACTCCGGCTCCAAGGGCTCCGACTTGATGATGGTGGTGCTGCTGCTGTTGCTGGGCGGTGGTGGTAGCGAGGGCGTGGCCACAGTGGCCGTAGAGGCCGGCGTGTCGGGCGTGCGTCGGGGCGTGGCCTGCTGCCTGTCCGGCGTGTAGGCGGACTCCACGCGACTGGCGGAGCTCGACTCGCTGGCGCTGCGATCTCGCGTGGCATACGTGGAGCGCAACAGCTGCATCTGCATGGCCTGCGCATCCATCAGGGGCTTCGTGTAGTCGCTGCTGTCGTCAATGCCCAGACGCTTCAGTATGCTGGCGCCCAGCGGCGTGCCAGTCTCCGGGTAGCCCGGCGCCAGCCGACCCATTCGCGACTCGAAACTCTTCTCGATCAGCTGCTCCAGCGCATTCAGCACGGAGGGGGCACCCGAGCTGCTGCTGGGCTTCTCCGGATGCACCGACATACTGGGACTGGCCAGTCGCTGATGCGGATGCTGCTCCTGCGCCGGCGGCCTGCGTGGCGGTATGGGTATGCTGTCGCCGAGGCACTTGCGTATGTGCTCCACGAACAACGCGGTCTCGATCTTGCTGCCGCACTTCTCGCACGTGATCTTCGTGGCGGCCGCAAAGTCGCGCAGCGGCTTCAGCGCCGAGTCCAGCCCGGAGCCGCTGCCGGAGCGCTCCAGCTCGAGGAGTTTGCGCACCGGCAGCGACTTTTTGCGCTTCTCGTTGCGCGGCTGACGACCGCGTTTCGAGCTCAGCGCCGCGCCAGAGCCGGACGGCGGCGCTGGCGGCGACACCGAGGAGGAGCAGCTAGAGGCCGTGTCCTTGTAGTGCGACTGCTGCGCCATATGGGCGCTCAGCTCCTTGAGCGTGGCGAACGCCTGGTCGCACACCTTGCACGTCAGCACGGCGCTGACACTGGTCGCAGTGGGCGTGGCACTGCTGCTGCTGCCGCCCTGACCCTGGCTGCCATTGCCATTGGTTGGCCGCTCGTCGCCGGACTTCCAGGAGATGATCTGCTCCTGCGATATGATATTGGTATAGTGCTGCGTCTCCTGCATGTGGTTGGTCATCTCCGCCAGCGACCTGAAGCTCTGGCCGCACCACATGCACTTGAGGATCTGGCGCGTCTGCTCGGCGCCCTTGCCCAGCCAGACATCCTGGCCGCGCACCAGCTTCCTGGGCAGCGGCATTGTCTCCTTGATGAGCATGTTCAGCTCGGACTTGGACGAGCTGGAGGAGGTCGAGCTGCTGCTGGAGCAGTTCGAGGTCGTCGTGGACGTTGCATTGGTGGTGCGCGTCGCCGCCTGGCTGAGGCCCGCCGAGGGCGAGGGCACCTGGACGCCGCAGTGCTGCGTCTCCTTCATGTGCGTAGTGAGCAGCGCCAGCGTGGCGAAGCTCTGCTTGCACCACACGCACTTGAACACATCCTTGGCCGCGTCCGCCCCCTTGTTCAGCCAGTGCGATTGCCAGGCGCTGTGCCGGCCGCCTCCACCTCCGCCTCCGGTGACAGATGGGGCGCCTCCACCAGCTGGGCCGCCGCTGCCTCCTCCTCCTCCGCTGGTTCCTCCGCTTGGCGGCGGCGTCTCCAGACGGCTCATCTCGCTCATCTTCTCCAGCGCCTTGCTCGCCTCGCTGGGCGCCATTTTGCCGCTCAGCCCGGACTTGGCCGCCACGGCAGCCAGGTAGGGATTGATGGGCGGCACCCAGCTGCCTGGCGGCAGCGGCGATTTGTAGTCTGTGGCACGTGGCAGCTTGCGCGCCGGCGTGTCCTGCTCGATGCTGGGCGTCTGGCGCTTGCGCGTGCTCACCGACAAGTCGAGGGGCGCCGACTCCTGATCCGGCTGTTCCTGTTCCTGATCCTCATCGCTGGCCGTCGCCTCGCAATCGCTGGGTGTGCGCTTCCTGCTGAAGTCCAAGGCTGGCGCCTCCTCCTCCAGCGCATGATCCCCCGGCGAGGCGGCCTGCTGCGTAGCCTGCTGCACCAGCGAAGCGGCCGCCGCCAGCGGATTGGTCAGCAGCAGGTGATTCTGTTGCGCTGCCGCCAGGTAAGCGGCCATCGCCGCCGACTGCGGCGGCAGCAGAGCCGCAGCTGCCGAGGGCGCCAGGGTCGCGGTCAGCGGCAGGCCCACGGGCGAGCTGGCTGTGGGCGTGGGCGCCGGGGTCAGGCAATCGTTGGCCGAGCAGTGCGACTCATTGGACGGGCAGCGGGCGTCTCCAGCGGCCGCCGATGCATTCGATTCCCGCGATTGACAGCGCGGACTCGCCAGCTCACTGGAATATGCAATTCAGAGAACATATTTTAAGGGAGTTGCTTGTACAAAAAAATGCCTCGGATATAAAACGCTACAGGAAACTGGAATTTGGTTTGAGAGTGCAATAAAATCCGACTTGCATCTCCAATTCTAGATTCTAATACTAATATAGATCGCTTTTTAGTTGTTAGGTGTCTTTAACTCTAGTTTTCCTACCTTTCCTTCTTAACTCTTGTAATTCTCAACTAGTTAACGCTTCGAGAAGGGGACAAGACATTTGCCATAAAAGTCTGCTTAGATAGAACTCGGAAGTTTTTTAAATAGCTTTCCAGACAACCTGTTTTATTTCTTGTTGTTTGCCGAATATTATTTTTATAAAAACATTAACAACATTGACCTTGAGTCGGTCAGCTTTATTATTAAGGTATTTACTAAACCCATTTGTTAATTTGTTGTATATAGAAGGTTCATGACTTTCAGAATTCAGAAATTCGAATCATCGCTGGAATCGAGACCTACCTCTTCCTTAAATCCACTTATCATAGTGACTGCTAGTAAAATCAATCTATCAAATGCTAAATTTAACTTTTAATATAGTTATTAAATATGAAGATTATTTGGCAGCGTTAGTTAAACTATACTTCTTTAACTCCTATTCAATGCGATAATAAACTAGAATTGAGTGCTAATAAACAAAAAATTAGCATTAAAAAGTTGTAAGTTCTGTACTGTAGAGCCTATTACTATTTCTAGAGGTCCATAAGCCCTTCAACTTAACTGCACACCTTTTTTGGATATTGCAAAATAAAACAATGATTTAAAAACCTTGATTTAAAAACCTCGAGCTCGCGCACTTTAAAAAACCTTCTTATGATGGCGCAAATATTAATTTATTTACTTTTGTGTACGTATTCAATCTAAATTTTGCTAACATTAAACATATATGAAATAGCTCCGGTGAACTTAGCAAGCGCTCAGATAAGGTAAGTTCTTTAAGAATTGATAACAAAAGTGTGTCAAATATAATATGAATATATATATTTTTTATATTTGTTTCAAACAAAGTGCCATAGGAACTACGTAATTAATCGCAAAAATGCACAATTTAAATTTAAATAAATTTGAAAATATTCAAATCAAGCAACAGACATTAAAGTCAAGTCAAGGAATGCAAATTTGATCTATGTACATGAAACGATCTTATTAGTTCCTAGCGTATTAGTTGGCACGTAGTTTAATTAAATAAAAATTTGTTTTTGAACTCACACGAACAGTGCAAACAATTAACAAAAGTAACAGAATCAATCAATCCTTAAAGTCATAAGTAAAAAACCGAAATAGGCAAATTAATTTTCATTTAAAAGCTATTTTTACTGCCTGGTCTATTGCGATCCAAATGCTAACATAAAAAAAAACTCTAAAAGGAGCTTTAATTCCATTGCCCCAACTTTTCTAAACACTCGCAATGCAACACATAACAATACGCTCTAGAACTTTCCAACACTGCATTCAACGAATTGCTGTCAAAACATTTGCCTAATAACGGTTAATTGCTAACGGTTAATTCACCTTGCACTCAACGCCTGGCGATAGATCTCCAACATGACAGCCTCGTGTAGCATCATTTTGTGAATAATTTATTTTTGTTGTCTCTGCCTTTAAATACTGTTATTAAGTTCGCACATCGATTGGCGAATTGCTGTTGTTTTTGTTGTTGTAATTATTATTTGTTGTTTGTTGGTCACACTTTGAGACAAACGCGAACGCACTTAACTAAGCCAAATACACGAGTTCGAATACAAATACAAGCACAAATTAAATGTATTTCATTTTATTTTCGTTCCACGTTTGAATTCTTGAGAGCGGCGTCTGCTTCGCTTTGTATGTGTGTCCGTGTGTGTGTGTGTGTGTGTGTGAACGTGTCAGTTTCGTGTTGAGCTTCTATCAAAAACACACACGTCAAATAAATCAAATGTCACAATGGGCGAAGGGGACGAAACACGGCGCCTCCCCGCCTGCTTCTGCCTGATGACGAACTCTCGCTAGCACAATGTGCCTATGTGTATATCTGTGTGTGTGTGTGTGTGTGTTGCATGCGTCGTCGTCGTCGTCGCTGCGGTCAACTGCCGCCAATTTCCAAGGCACTAGCAGAAGGCAGCGCTTTCTCTTCCTCCTCCTGGCAAATACCAACAACACTCACGCACAACAGCTGTGCCGCTGCGTGTGTGTGTGTGTGTGTGTATGTGCGTGTGCGTGTGTGTGGGGGCTATTAATTTAATGATTTACTGACGCTTGCCACAAAATTTATTATTATTATTTGCTGCTGCTGCTGGCGCTGCTTTTTCCGCTTCTTTCGCTGTTGCTTTTCTTATTTTTGTTTGGGCGACTAGAAAAACGCGCGCGACTTGCGAAACGGTTAAAATGTGTTTGCTGAATCGGTTTGAAACGTCAGTTGTAACGTTTACCGTTAACCGTTAACCGGACCAGGCGACTTATTAGCGTCGACTGATTGACACGCGCCACGCACTGCAATTGTATTGGTAGCCCGCTGTCGGCAGCGACGTCGCTGCATTTGACATTAACGTTACTGCGCTGCTGCTGCTGTTGCTGCGGTTGTCGCTGTTGAATTTCTAGCGAAAAATTCAACAATGAAAATATGCGACATGATTTCGTTCAGCGCTGCCGTTGTCGACTAAAACATCTTTTTGACACTGACAACGTTGAGAGCTGACAGCAACGGCAATAGCAGCGCCGCAGCAGCAGCGGCAGTGGCGACGTCGCAGCGAGAGCGAAAGAAACGCGCGCGCGAGGGCTATCAAAATGAATTGTGGCGTGCACAAGCGAGAGAGAGCCGACGACGTTTTCCCCATTAAATTGATATATGCCGGCAGCAGACAGAAAGAGAGCGTAACGTGCTCAGAGAGCAACTCTGCTGCTTCTGCTGCTGCTTGTATTGCTGCTGACTGAGTGAGCTCTGCGCATGCGGCGTCGTCGCCAGCTGGCAGCGGCTGCAGTTTTGTTTTGATTTATAGCCGTTGCTTTACTACTTTGGCTTGGAATGAGGAGAAAGCTTGAGCGAAACGCATGAATCGAAATGGAAACAAATGGGCAGCGGAACAACAGCAACTGCAATGGCTGTGAGAGCACTTGTGCAAGAGAGCCCCACACAAAGAGAGGAAGAGAGAGCGAATAGCGCTGTGCAGTGGCGACAATGTGCAGTGTGACAGGTGTTTGTGTGTGGGGGCCGGTCTGGCCCGCCGTCTCTCTCTCTCTCTCTGTCTCTCTCACGCGCTCTTTGTGTTTGCATTGCAGCTGGTCAAACGACTGTGGGGGTGGGAGCCGCCTGTGCGTTGGCGTCACTGCCGACGTCGCAGCCGCTTAAATCAAGGTTATTTATTGAAATTGAAAATGAAGCGTCGCAGCGGACAGACGGAGGAAATGAGCGCTTCGCTGCTGCTGCTGCTGCTCTGCTGCTGCTCTGCTGTGCTGCTGCTGCTGCTGCATTCTGCTTTGTGCGCCCTGCATCAAAACAAAAATTTTAAGAGCTGCGTGTAGATAACTTTTAACTCTTTCCTTTTTTGTTTGCTTCTGCTACACATGCAAAATAAAATGCTAAATCAAGCCGTTTATCGCTGCCCAGACAAACCGCCCACTCCCCACTCCCCTTGGCGGCGGCAGCAACAGCAGCCCAATTGTTGAATGCGCTGCGCTGCTTTTGGCGACCGCAAAAGCTGAGCTGAGCTGAGGCCGAGGCCGAGGCTGTAACGTGCTGCGTAAGGAACAGTGGAATGGGTAGGCGGGCAGCCTCTTGCGCACGTGACAATCTGCTTTGCCTTTGCTCGGCCGGCAATTATGAGTGTTTCGGAAATGGAACATGATTTGCAACATTTGCTTAATGCACAAAACGAGTTTTATTAAATGTTGAGGTTAATTCAATTGTTTCTATTCCGAATATTTCAGCTTATGTTCCGTCAGCTTTTCATCCTTTTCGCCTGTCTGTAATTATTTTCCGATACTTGTGCGCAGGCAACCATTACGCATCTTTATGAGTTTCTGTTTCTTGTTCGGCGTTTCTAAGAAAAGTTCTTTGTTTTTTTTTTTTTGATTTTCTTTACTATTTCCAGTTAACTGTCGCTTACTACTCATATTTCCAATTTCACCTCGGATTTTAGCTTGGTTTCCTGTAGTATATCAAGCATACGCATAGTTGCATTTCCAGCTACATTTAGTGAGGTTATGTTAGCTATTAAAAAGAATTTCGTAATATTTGACTTAAATTTAAACAAACAATTATGAAATATATTAAATTTAATAACATGATTGACTCTGTTAAGCTCAACATAAATCAGTGTAGCACATTTATGTAGAATCCCCTTGTTGAATACATGATTCACTAGCATAAAAACTGAACTCTTTGTTTTAAGCTTATATTAAAGCTCTTGCATTCATAGAGAAGAGCTGTGGGGCTGGGTGCTCCCCCTGACTCTACCATTATATGTTCAAATATCTGAAATCGGATTGACAGGTCCTCGAATATCGCGGCACCTGACAATTGCGGCCAAAATGCAACGCCAACTGCTGTCACACGTCAAAAGTTGGATTCGCTATTTTTTATTTGTGGGCTAGAAATGTGACACAACGGAATGTTACCATGCCTACCCCACCTCTCTTTCATCTCGTGGCACATTGTAACATGATTTCAATTGCACAATGCACTTTTTTTTTATTTTCATATTTTTTTTTTTTTTTTTGATTCAATGATGATTGAAGGAAGAGAAAATCTGTGGAGTGGAGCTTTGCAAAGCACAATAATATACAAATTTATATATTTTAGTAGGCTCCGAATATGGCCTAAATGGCGAGGATTCAATTACTTTTAAAAGTTTGCGTGGGGACAAAATGGAAGTGAAACACCAAATGATTTGAGGTTAAGGACGAAAGCTAATTAATATGAACAGCTCTGTTTAAGGCCTAGAACTGAGCTTTATTGTTTTACAAAATAAATAAAAAATAATAATATTTTAGATATTAACTTCTGATGAATTGCACCTTGTTTTTGCACAGTGTTGCGCATTCAACACCTTGTTCTGTTTCACCCTCGGTCCTTCGCCCTTGACAGGGTTGTCGCTCTGCTGTCACTCAGCTGATGACCGAACCGGTTAGCATTTATTTAGCTCGCCCACATCGCAGCGTCAACAAACGGCCGGCAGCATCGCATCTTGGAGGCAGGTTGCAGCAATTGCGTTGCAGCAGCTGCCAATTCGATGCCACAGATGTCATGTTGCGCGTCCGCTTCTATTGCAACAAGCCGTGGCAACAGCCCAGCCGGCACCCAATTTCAATTCCAATTCCATGCTTCCCATTCGAAGGTAATAAAAAAAAAATGTTGCACTTGCTGCATGTTGCCGTTGTTTTTGTTGCTGTTGCTGTTGCTGTTGTTTAGGCGGCGGTTAACGTCAAAAATCGAATTGACACACGATTTTATCACACGCTCCGCTCCTCCCCATCCCGTCCCATTCCGTTCCGTTCCCGTTGATTCCGTCTCGTGTCCATCTGTCAAACGGCTGAAAATTGCTGCATGCAATTTTCTGACACCTTTGCGGTGACGGACGCGTCAGACGCTGATGCTGACGCCGTCGCGGCGACTGCGACGCGACGTCATAAAAACTGTAAATGCTTGGCGCCAGCCACGCCTGCCCTCTGCACGCCCCCAACCCCTCCCCCTTCCACGTTACGAAAAATGCGTCAAAAACATTTGTTTTGCGAGCAACTTTTTGTTGTTGGCGTTAAATTTAGACCGTGCTGCAGATACATTTGCAACTCATAGCTGCAGATACATTGTGGCAACAACAACTTCATATTTGAATGGCATTTCTGAAAACCCCCCCAGCCCTCCCTCACCCAACCCACACCCTTGTCGCATCGAACGATTAAGCCCAACCCGCCTGCTAAATTACATTTGCACACATCGGATGTTGGGAAAAAAGTTTAAATAAAATCTATATCTATATGCAGCATTTTCTATATTTTCTACCAAAAACATTTGTGCAAATGTTTATGAGTTGTGGTAAAGCGTCTGTCAGTATTTTTTGGCAACATTTTCATCAGTGCCGCGGGTTGTTTATTTTTCGGAGCGTAGCTTCCAATTAATTTACTATAAGACGTAACAGAAAAGGGCGCAAAATCAAAAGGGGGCATCTGACTTTGGGCTGGGATGAGATCTTTGGATTTATGATTTAGGTTTTAAAGCTGAAAGGGTACATCTTTTTTGGGGGGATTTAACAATTGGCATTACAGGTAGATGAGGTTCTCGATAGAGTTTTTGGAAGAACAGCAGGGTGAAGATCACAGCTCGAAGACTAGGTTTAGGTAAGTGAAATTGTTATTCCTAAGCCATGTTCAAAGCAAAAATTCAGGCTGGAAGGACGTGAACATTAGTGCAAATTATCCCTTCACATTCTTCTTCCTTTTCAAATCTACACTCTTCTCATAATATAGCATATTATAAGTATTCTGAGTGCAAAGATCTAATTTAACAATAAACAATCTCTTGCTAGACTTTCATTCTTTGTGTTCACAATTTATTCCTGAATTGTTGGCTTGTTTTTCATAAAAAGAAAAGCATATGCCTTCGAAAGCATTAACTGGACAAATTAAAAAAAAAATACATCTAATGGCAGGCCAGGCCATTTTGTAATCAAACCCATCCCGGACACTGCATATGGCATCTGTGTCTTTATATTATATTTAAGGTTTTCCATATTTCTGGCACTCTTTGCGCTTTTAACAGTTCATTTATTGGTTTATCTACATTCTGGATCGATATGCAGACAAATTTCTATCAAGCCATTCATATTGTTGGCCACAACTTACAGTCACATTATGGAAAGCTTAGCAAACATTTGCCGCATTCATCAAGCGGCAAAAGACCGAAGCGGCACTCCTTACACACGCCACGCCCACCGCCCAGTCACTCATACAGTCATACAGCCATGGCCACAGCCAGACAAAAACACAACTCAAAATACAATTCATCTGCATAAACATTTGTGGAGCAATTGAAAAACAAACACAAGCCACCAGCAACAACAACAACAAGAACGACAACAACAAGGGGACAAATATCCCAAAAACAGTGTTGAAAATGCATGTGAGTGATGCGAGTGGATGAATTGCCGCACACTAAACACCCCTCACCTTGCCACCCCCTGCAGCGCACAAATTAACAGGCAGCCAGCATAGACAGAGGACAGCTGCAACAACAAGGCGTCCGACTAGTAGGCACCCTGCATCCCGTTATATTTTTCGTAAATAACAGGGTTTGGAAATCGATATTTATCGATTTAAGAAAAACGGCGGAGAAAGAGAGAGAGAGAGAGAGAGAGAGAGAGAGAGAGTAATTTAAGCTGAAGTATGCTAAAGTTCTTGTTCCCCACAAATTCAGCATATTTTACACTAAACATGGTTTAGAAATCGATATTTATCGATCAAAAAAATACGGTGGAAGTTGTGGAAATGAGAACAAAAATGTATAAGCCGGTCGGCAATTTTGATGTACCAAAATTTTCACGTTATTTTAAAACTCGTTGTGTTTGGAAATCGATAACTATCGATTATAAAATGACGGCCGAAAGTTTCGAAAGAAGAATTTAAAATATTAACAAAGAACATCCATAATAAATTTCGTGCTTCCACAAACTCAATATTTTTCCTAGAAAACAGGGTTTGAAAAACGATATTTATCGATACTAGAAAATCAGAGGGAGTTGTCCAAAAGAAGAGTGAACAAATTTGAAAATTAACAAACAATGATAAATTTTTCCCAAGAAACTGTGCTATTCTAAAAATAAAACAGGGTTTGGAAATACTATAAAATATGTGAGGTATGTTATCAAAATAAAATAACAGAAAATTTAACTATTAAGTTCTCAGCTCAATTGCATTATCGACAATTTTTATGCCCATTGTAAACTGAGATGCCTTTACAACCGAAGCATATCCCCTTAGAGAATTTTTAATGAGCACAGGGTATAATAAGGATGAGCATGACGAGCAGCAGCATGTGAATGAGAACTGACGACTATGAAGAAGCATTCATCAGGCCAAAATATCACAGAATCACCAAAGTCTGGGGCGTGTTGGGTGGCGTCCACAGGCTGAAGATAGTTGCGGCGCCGTTAACTATGCCAGGGACACAGTGCCAGATCCTGAGTCGAGTAGCTTTTCAGTTGGGGATGGGGGATGGGAGATTTTTGAATGGTTCGTTTCGCGTTGCTTCAATTGTGATGAAATTCAAATGGAAGCGTTGTGGCAAGCAGACAGCTGTTAGCTGGTCACAGGCACTCGCATAGCGGGAGAAGGTTGGGGAGTGTGGGAGGGGTGAAGCTGGTAACGAGCCCAAACAAAACACTAAACTCTAAAACTGAATGAATGAGTGTCAAGTGTGATATATCACCGCAAAAACAAGACCATAAGCATGAGTGATAAACGCTGTTGAGCTCGCTTGGCGCATTGCAACAACAACAGCAAAAACAACACACACACACACTCAGATATGTGCGTGTCCGTCTGTGTGTGTGTGTGTCTGCAGTCATAGACATGTCAACATGTTGATGATGGTAACTAACTAGAGCAGCGCGATAAAACCTCGACGAAGGGGTCGCTGAGCGGGGTGGATGGGGCGGCGGGAAGGGGTACACTGCGAGGATGTGGCATGTGTGGATGGACTGCTGCGAATGTGGTGGCATGCAGCGGAGCTTTGGAGTCGCAGGCAGCAGACCGAGCAAGCTCTAAACATACATTCAAAGTGGCGCACAGTGGTTGCAAATGCATTTGTAAATGGATCAAAGGCAATTGAAGCAAAGCTGGGCGGTTCACTAAACGAGACTATAACCTATTATGTTCTATTATTAAAGCACTAATGGGGCTTAGAGCAGGCCTATGTCGAACCCTTAATTTTATACATCACAAATCAGCTAGTTGAACAGGTTCGAAACTGCATTTTCAATATTTTGTTTGCCATGAATGTGTGTATCACGTTAGATTGATAAAGATCCGCATGAGCCCTAATTCAGAAACAATCAAAAAACAGTTCGATTTGAACCTGTAACCAAGAAAACAAGACCAAGTTCATGAACTGAGCCTTAAGGCTGGTTCGCGTTGTGAACCGAACCAATTGAAGCATGAGTTCAACTTTGAATACTATTTATACTATCGGCTATTGCAGTTAACAATTCATTTCAATTCAAGATCTTTTTTAAAAATATACGAACCGAAACGAAGTGTTCGATAATACAAAATTATTTCTTAGAAATTATCGATTAAAAATGAATGGATGAATGAATGAACTTTGAAAACGCGGAATTGCTGTGATTGAATCCCTTACACGCTTTGCTTTAACAACACTGGAAATTTTATCTCCGCTTGCCGTACAAACAATTTTGCAGCACTGTGCCACAGCGCAATGCTTTCAAATGCTTGCAACATACTGCGGCAATCACGTGTGATGAACTGTAGAGGCACACAGGATTAGGAGTTGCTGGAGGCAGGGTGAGGGCTTAACGCGCTGTGGTCGCTGTTGTGTGTTTTGTATTCGTTGTTGTTGCTGCTGCTGTTGTTGTTGTTGGCAAAAAGGCGTCAAGGCGTTTAAGCCGAAAACAAAAACTGGCAACTAGGAATTCATTGGCCAAAAACAATGCAATTAATTTCACTTACCCGTCGCCGTTGCCTCTGGTGAATGATGATGCCGTCGCTGCTGCTGCGGCTGCTGCTGTAGTTGTATGTTGCTGATGGTGCGACAGCGACAACTGCCTGATGTTGTTGCTATTGCTGATCCAGTGACTCCAGCTTCAGCATGTGGCGGAAGTGTCAACGAGCGGCTTTCACTGAGCGGCTGTTGCCGCTGATGAATTTCATAGTTGTTGATTTTATGATTGCCGTTGCTAGTTGTTGTTGCTGTTTTTGTTGCTGTTGTTGTTGCCTCTATTGCTGTTGTTTGTTGCTGCTAACATTTCAGTTGTTTGATGCTGTTGCCGTCGTCGCTGGGGCTGGGGCCGGGTGGCTGGCTCACATGAGCCCAGCTTTTTACAATTGTCAACTTCAAGTTTATTGCCGCTGTTGTTAGCGACATTGTTGTTGTTGCTGCTGTTGTTGTTGTCGCTGCTGCTGCTGTTGTCCTTGTTGCTGTCGCTGTCAACAGCAGTTTGAGCTCTCCCAGTGAGGTGTGTCCATGTGTGTGTGTGTATGTAGTTTTTGTCTCGCTGTTGCTGCTGTTGCTGTCGCTGTTGGTGCCTCCATCAGCAACAGTCAACCGGGCTGGCAGCAACATTATGCCGCATGTCAAAGGACGGACACTATCACATCGTGAATCCTTCAACACCAGTTCTAGCTGATGCCCGCTGACTGGCTGACCGGGCTGGTCAGGTGTCCGACCATGTCGGGACGCTTTGTGGTCCAACGCAAATCTAAGCAATTTGCATTGTCGCCGTTGTTGTTGACGATTTGGTCACACGAGTCCGCAATTTGTGCGACCGCAAAATGCAGCCACCCGCCGCTCCGTTTGCCGCCTTTCCGGTCCACACTTCTGTTCGGGCCAAGGCCGCGTCCGAGGCCAACACCAGCGTCATCCACTTTAGCAACTGTTTTCGCTCGTCAAATCGACAAATGCTGCTGATGTGTCTCTCGGCTTGGACGCTGTTGATTTCCCACATTCGACTGAGTTTTAGAGTTGAATGGAAATTGATTTGACATTGATTTTAGCTAAAGTTGAAGTCTGGCGTTGGCTTAAATTAAATTGACTGCAGGCATATTAACTAAATAAATTACCTTGTTGGTTTATTTTTGTCAATTGGGCTTATATCTTAGGACATTAGACAATTAATTTTGGATGAGTAAAGAATAGATTTTGGTTGATGGGCAAGAATTAAATAAATGGCCGCATAAATAATCAAATTATTTGACACGTTGCGGATTTTAATAAATTTTCCAATAACAATTGAAATTTCATTTGCGTAAAGCTTAGCAATTTTGTTAATAAAAACTATTTAAGAATATTTTCTTTGAATTATATTCCTAAAATGTTTATAACTTTGTATTTTTTTATTGTATTTATTGGAACAATATGTTCGTAGTGTGTTCAATTTTTTCAGGAAGTATGTTTTGGTAAAGACCGAAATTGCTGTCATTTAAGGAAGTTCCATATTTTATGCAACAAAGCTTGTTCCGTTCCCACCATTCCAATTGTCCCTAAATCGATAACATTTCTTTAAGCGCGAAAGACCGATAACGATCATTATGAAGTACAGTTTTGTTAAAATTTATATTATGCATTAATATTTATAAGGGTTTAGGGTTTCCTCTGAGGTTTGCTATAGTCCTCTCTGTCGTTCCTCCAATGAAATTCAGCTCAAAGGAACTGCATAGTTTTTTATACTGCATACTTTTTGGTCAACATTTAGGGAGCAGTCTTTTGAAAGCTGATCTCAAATACAAGTATTTTGCACCATAATAGCTGCCAAATGATGTGTCGTTTATTCAAAGTGAGGGAAACCGAATCTTTGAGTCTTTGCTGTGGTTCCTTGCAGTCTGGCTCTACCTTTCCGGTTATGGCTGATGCCTTTTGGCTTATCGTGGGCCGCCATCGTGATGGCCTCATCATATTTTTGCAACATTTTTCAACACCAGAATGCGAGAATCGTTTATCAAGCGACCGGTATGAAGGATCTGCCAAGAGCTGATGCAGATGCTCCACACGGGCTGGCCGTAAGCGAGACGGGCAGATAGAAAAGAGAAACGCGAATAAATTACGCACATCTGTCAACTCTTGAATTAGCCATTAAGGCACAAAATGTGCAACATTAATAACTGACACGACGCCCGATTTGATTCGTGCAAGCAAGATAGCACTCTGTCGAGGGAGAGAAAGATTGAGAGAGAGGGAGAGAGAGTGTGTTGCACATGCGCGCTATGTCAATGTCAACGGCAACAAAAGTGGTTGCAACGGCGGCTGCTGATCTCGGACAGCGCATGCGCAGCGTCCTAATTGAAAGAAATTACTTTGAGTCGACCATGTCATTTGTCACCTTTTTGTTGTGGACTTAGGATGACTGCTGGGAGGAGGGGGAAGCAGGAGGCAGCAGGAGGAGGCTGCGTTGTCGCCAGGCTGTGTTGTGATATTATGATTGAAATTAATACCAGCCCACAACATCGCCAATTGTTGAGGATTACAATATAACCATAAAGTGGACTTGGTAAAACTAATGAGTAGCTCAACTCGTGACACCAGGGAGGGAGTATTAGTATACACGAATACCCTGCTTGACACCATAGAGAGACTAGCAGAATGTGAAGATCACAGCTCACATCTGTTTGCCAAAGAAGTGTATATTAAAATACAAATATATTTATTTATTGTCTATAACCCATAAGTACATATATTCTTATTCAGCATCAACAGCCGAATAGATATAGCCATTTTCGTTTGTCCGCCTGTCTGTTTCTATGCGAACTAGTTTCTTCCTTCTTTCTGTTGCTTGCAGTACATATGTCGAAACCGGCCGGATCGGACCATCACATAGCTGCCATGGGATAGACTGGTCGAAAAGTAGCTCTGCATTTACGAGCTTCACTATTTTCACATCTCTGCAAAAGTTGAATGTCTGCAAAGGGTATTAATTGTACGGCGTGCCAAAGAATTCCTCACTCTCTCGTTTAGCTTATTTTCAAAGGTAGACGTTTTATTTCAACTATTAGCGAGTATCGAGTTTATTTTGCAAATTCAATTTTCAGCTACTTGGGAATTCCTTCAAATTCTTTGCCTCGCGCAAAATGACACAAGGGAAACTGTGAAAATGCTAATGATACTAACAGGGCCAGTTAAGGGGAAAACTGAACACACACACACACACACACAAACACACAGCCAACGGACACACTTGAAATTAAAAGCCTGGCATGCAAGTTAAATTAAGACACTCAAAAATGATTAAGAAATGCAAAAACAAAAGGCGAATAAAAAGAAATGCGTAGGAGAGATACACAGAGAGAGAGAGAGAAATAGAGAGAGAGAGAGAGAGAGAGAGAGAGAGGGGGAGAGTGAGAGTGAGAGGAAGAGAGGGAAAGGGAGAAAGAGAGGTGAGTAGTGGGAGACCACAAAAGAAATGAACGTAAAACCGAAAGCCAAAACCAAACCAAAAATGAAATGAAATGAAATGAAATGAAAGCCCCGCCGCACTGATGGAGCAGATGATATGCCCGCGGGAATCGTTGCTTGAGATGAAGCCAGCAGAAAGAATGGAAAAATTGTGAAAAGGAAAAGCCAAAGCCAATGAAAAACTTAAAGAAAAGCCCCAAACCCAAACCCAAGCCCAAGCTCAGGCCGAAGTCCAAATGAGGCAACATGCGAAAAGCGAGAAAAACATTTTGTAATAATTTCATTTTGCAAATGACGTGCGAGTAACGAAACAAAAGAAATTAAATTTAACATACAAAGGGCGCCAGCTGAGAGTGGGAGGGAGGAGCCCAGCAAACGTCATGGGCGCCCAAGGGCGTGGGGGGGTGTGGTGGGAAAGTGGAGGGGGAGAATACTCCGAATTGCCTTATGCATTATGAAAGTGATGTCTTAGTCGGCAAAAGCCGGACAACAAACTATTCTGCAGCGCGAATTGCGTTTTCATTTTCACATTTTCTCGCCCTCTCGCTCCCGCACTCTCCCTCTCGCTTTTTTTTAATGTCACTGAGAATTATATTAGAGCATGGAAACAGAGGTGCAATAAAATTGTGCTCACTAATGTGCGCCCGGTCTGTGTCGAGGAGCAGATGCGACTGCGATAGCCTCCACAGACAGACGTTGATAAAAACTCATTTCAACTGATGGCCCGACCTCGAGCCCGACTCCGATGCCGCCTCCAACCCTCTGGCAAATGGTGTCCAATGGAGCGTTATGGCGCCCAACCAGCTTCCAGTTCCACCAGCCGAGTCGAGACTCCTTTCGTTTGACGTACAAATGCAGCACGTTTTGACGACTCCTGACATGACGAGTGCAAATGCTCCGTCAGATCCCCACCAAGCTCCAATTGCCGCCCACCAACCGCCGCCCGCCGGCTGCTCCTGCTGCTGCTGCTGCTGACGTTGGCAACATTCAGCGCCGGACGCTGGCTTCTGCTCCTGCTGCTGGCCCAGCGCCGGTCGTCGCCATCGTTGCGTTATATTTTAATATATTTGATACAGACCATTACTTTTAACGATTATTTTCTAAAGTAATTACGTTTCAAGTACGAAATATGAAGAAGCAACGGGCAGCGGCCAACTGCCAACTCGTCTCACATGGCTAGTGGCAGCTCTTTCCCTCTCCCCCTCTCCCTGCTCCCATCTGTGTGTGTGTGGGGTTACGGCTACTCGCCACATTAAAATGAAATGTTCACACAGTCAACTCGAAGCTGCACTTTACGTACCAACTAACGACAGCGTCTAGGCCCAAACTGCCTCGACTCCAACCTGCTTCTGCACACTTAGCCCAACTCAACCCTTTGACGAGCCATGAATTTCATTTGCGAGGCTTTACTGTAGAGGCGACAAAAAAATAATATATATATAAAGAGAGAGAGAGAGAGCGAGTTCGCTTCAAGTTGGGCACTTTTTATCGCCATTTTAATGAATATTGCTTTTGGCTTTTAATATTTGTTGGCATGCTAAGAAGTTGGCCCCGGCCAAATCTCAGCCCTGGTGATTAGTTCAGCAATGGAGGTAAGTTGATGCCAACTGGGGATTAGTCCAAACTGAAAGCTGAAGCCATCAAGCTCATGATTAAACTACACATGATTTAGCTATTTTATAGTAAAAGGGCTTTGGCTCAAGGCAAATAATGCAATTTGGCCTAAAGACTGTTTAATATAATGATCCTCGCTCAACTTTATACAACACCCTTTGCTTAAGAAGCGTACGTTCCAATGTTGTGCTCAACAATGTTTTAATCAAAAAGTGAGATCTCTGATGCATACAATAATATCGCAGTGTTATATCCGAAACAATATTTCGTACTTTAATAAAAAATTTTAAAAATTAAAAACAAAATCTGATGACATTTTCATAATTCTAGTATTTTTTGGATGCACTGACTTCTACAAACCTAAGCGTAGACATCACTGGATCCATAAACAAAATTGATATCGGATTCATTTAGATATATAGATAAAAATATATATATAGATATATAGATACACACATATATAGATATGAAGATATGTATATGTACAGATATATGAATCTACATATCTGTTAGGATATTAAATCTTTTGCAGTCCGAAGAAAATAGCTATTTTTTGAGAATATTTATTTTATTTTCGCCTAGATAGGATATATATCAGCAGGCTTTGATCTAGATTCCCATCATTATAACAACAGGCATTTGATGGGTGGCCACATAAAAACTGCCCTGTTGGAAGAGTTGTATGAAAAAAAAGTAGTTGCATGTCACAGAGTTTGATGCAAAAGGGATATCCAAGCCTCAGCTACACAGAACAACAACAAGAGCAGCAACAACAACAAGTGAGCAACTAAATTATACCTTTGAGAGTAATTTACGTGCTTTCGTTCTTTATTAGATGCAGAGCAGAAATTCTGTGGGGGGCACCGAATAGATAGGACAGCCAAAGCAGAGCCCAGAAACAAAAAACCCAACCAAAAAAAAAAAAAAAGAAAAGAAAAGAGGTGAGACAGCGCTCACTGGGGCCAACGGCCAACCCAGCTGCCCGGACTTGTCATGATGTAATTGTTGTTTTTGTGTCCAGTTTTTCAGACTCACCTCAAGCTCAGCGTCAGCCGTGTTGTTGGTTTTGGTTTTGTTTTAGGTTTATTTTTATATTTTGAGGGTTTTTTCCGTGTGTTTTTGTTGTGGGTGATTTACAGACACTTTGACGTCCGTCCGAGTTGACGGTTGACCCATTAGTGGAATGCCCAAGGAGGCCTCCCTGGGGTCGCGGCGCGCCCCGGGCTTGACCGGGCGTGTGTCCAGTGTGGGAATGGCAGAGAGAGAAAGAGAGAGAGAGGGAGAGAGAGAGCTTGGATGTGCAAAGAACAAAACAAAATCATGAAATCATTGTTCATGATGATGTGCAATACATTATCCCATGCCCATTCAATGGAGACGTACCTCAAAGGACGAATCCTTTGGTCGTGTGGCTCTTTGTCTCTCTCACATTTTGTTGCTGGTTTTGGCCATGAGTGATTTCAGCTGGACTCAATCCAGTTGGGACGTATTCATCAATAATTCAAGCACACTTTTCAACCGCCTGTTGTTGTTCTTGTGCCATTTCTGCATAAAAATTGCATCCGAAGCGGTTAAGAGCTTAGACCAAGTCGCATTAAAGAGCTGATGGCTCTGATAGCTCTTCAGGCCCAAAACGAAAAACGGCCCAGCCATCAGCCCATTTCCCCCACCCCTTTAAAATGAATCCAAGGAGCTGGCATACAATCACCTCAATTGTTGTGGTCCTGTCCTGACGACGGCACCGCATCACGTTCGAGCTCAGGTTCACATTCATGTCCTGTCCTGTGGTGTCGCAACCCTCGGTTCAAAGCACCAGACGTTCCATATAACAATTGGTAGAGCTCCTTCTGGCTGTAGCAGGAGCAGCAAAAGCAGCAGCAGCTGCTGTCCGCCAAGGCTTGTGTCAAAGTCGAAATGGGCGATGGGCATCTTCGAGAGCAATTGGCTAATTGATTTCGATTCTTTTGGCTGTTCGAAGGTTCACACGTTCTATCGTACTTCGAGGGGTGATGAGGTGAGGAGACGGGTGGGAGGGAAGGGGGGAGGGTGGTTGGTTATCATTAGGTGGAAAGCAAACGTTTGCAGGACCTTTGTCGACATTATTGTCCTTGTCCATCTGTGATTTCTATTTGCCAGGGCTAATTTCAAGCAAGACGCCGACACAGCAAACGGTCAAAAGTTATTCGTCTTCTTTGAACTTAGTACGTCGGAATAAGAAGAAGAAGTCTTTCCAACACACGCACGCACACACACACACACACACATATACATTGATTAAAATGTTGTACAACAAGCCCCAACCCGCCCGCTCGCCATTTCTATTGCCACCCCTTGAAGAAATGTGCGCTAACCAGTTTTCTTTTAACTGAAATTGTCATCAAGTGTCTGCGCAATTTCGATGTGTGCAAACAAGTGCAGTTCCAGTAACCGCCCCACTCTACCCTATAAACATCCCCCCTCCCCTACACATGTTTAGTGCATTGCTTTTAATTACAAGTCGACAAGAACTCGAATCCCACTGGTCCAGGGCCAGAGCGAGAGCCAGCGCCCGAGCCAAGACAACCCATCAGCGTCATCCTTGCATCATCAGCAGCAACAGCAGAAGCTGGAATAGCTGGAGTAGGAGCAGGAGCAGCTGCAGCTGGAATAGCGATAAAAGTTGCCATACTTATCCGGACTGGGCGGAGCGTAGGTCAGGGGATACTCTTAATAATTGATTCACGGGTGTTTCTTAAAGAACGGCATCTGACTAAGCTGAATTGAAATTCTTAAGTAGTTAGTGAGTAAGATAAAGGAGTAAGATAAAAGGACCTTAGACTTACGAAAGTTCTACCAAATCTGCAATAGAACGGGTTTAGGGAAGTACAAAACATCAAGATGGGATGCAAGAGATCACAATAGGCAAGCCGTCCACTTTCATGATATTATATATTTATGTAGTTGGTTAATTGATTTTATTTCTGAAATTACTAAAGCCCCTTTTTCAACACCCTTTTGGCCATCACATAATAACATCTTCGTCAAGAATAAACATTTTTCTGCAATCCACACACCGTTCCATCTATCGCTGTCTCCAATTAGGAATCTAATCCAACCACTCAAACGCTCACTTAAAAATCTCATTAAAACCATTTAAGAAGAGTTCAGAGAGATATAAGGCATATATATATCAGGAGTTATAAATTTTTAACAGAAGCTGGATGTGAGTGGATCCTTTTATTATTCAGTCGATCCAATCTGTTTCCTTCTTTGCCTTAGACCAAATTTTGGGAAAATTAATTTCTCTCAATTTCGTGAGAGAAGGAAGGGAGGAAGGGAGGGAGAAGGGAGGGAGAAGGGAGGATGGAAGAACATAATTCAGCTCTTTCTTTTTTTAAGAATTCAATTTGTTTTATTTTGCGGGAATCGTTCAGTACCTTCTGATCGCTATTTTACATTAGATAGTCCAGCTAAAAAATTGAGCTATCAAGCTTTTAGATAAAAGCGAATGCAGAATTCAAGTGAAGTTAAATTTCATTAAAGTATAACCTAAACTTAAAATGCAAACTAGAACTTGTCCTTCATGGTTTGGTATTAGGTAATGGAATCCTTCAAGTTCTCAAGTTCTATAAAAATTCTTATTAAAAATCAGCCCCCCTTTGGCAGGCACGCCACTGGAGAGCAAAACGCCAAACACAAACATTCGATTTTCAGTTTTATTTTCAGTGCATTTTTGTATTGTCTTTGGAGACTTTTGATGCGCAGCCAAAAACGCAGCGATTTTTGTGGTTAGTTTTAAATGCTGCCCTCGTAGCTGAACAGCTCCAAACTGGCGCATGTCTTGGCCCCTGACTCCCTGGCATTCTGGCATCTTGGCTGGCTGGCTGGCAGAGTCAACAGCAAGACAAAGATTTGGACATTCTGCTAGCGAGTTGAGACTCGAAGTTGTCATTTCAGTTCACACAATGCCCACGAATTGATCCGAAAATTGATTCGGTTGCATGTGACATGTGTACGGAATTGTTTTTTGGTACTGCCAAGCGCAGAGAACTCAAGTAGAGGGAATGTGCTGTAATTATTGGAAGAAATGCAATAGCAGCGCCATTTAGCCATTTAGCGGACAGCCCTTCTACACGAAACTTAGGGGTTTCTTTTAAGGAGGAGGGCGGGGAGTTAGGGTGATTGCACAAATCTTTTACAAATCAAAAGCATGCCGGAGCAGGCGGCATACCAAATGTGGCTGCTTTGAGGCTAATTAGTGCGGTCACTTGGTTGCCTGCTCCTTTATTTGTTTTCTCCTTCGTTTTTTTTTTTATATTTTTAATTAGAGACGCAGCGAAAGGACAAAGATGCGTCAGGACAGTCGGCAGTCGGCAGTCGACAACAAACAAAAGATATCAAGAATTTCATTTCTTGGCACCCAACAAGACTCGGGCGGAGGCGGCAATTGAAGATGAGAGCAAAGGCAAAGAAAATAAAAAGGAAACGCAACGCAACGCAAAGACGACAACGGCTATCACAAAACGGACGCATTTGGCTAAAATAAAGAAAATGCCAGCGAATTAGCAACGCCAAGCCGAGCCACGACAGCGCACCACGGACCACGGACCGCGGACCGCGGACCACAGAGCCGGGCGATGAATTGCCCATGTCCATGTCCATGTCGGTTCACATTTTTTCGCTGGTTTCGGCACAAGGCGCAAGATGCGCTTTAAAATTCCACTGATAACAGGCAGCCGCTGCCCGCCGCCCGCTATCCGCTGCTCTTGCCCAAATCCAGACCCATTGCCATGCCCATTTCCATTCCCATTCCCATTCCCATTGCCGTGCCCATATAGCCACTGGCGTTGGCACTGGCTCTAAGAAGGCGTCAGTGTCAGCGACAGGCATAAGAAATGTGTCCCAAGCAATTACCATCGCAACTCCTGGTGCTCCTGGTCAAGGGTGTCCAGCAGCAGTCGCTGGGCGTCTGCCTGGATTTCGGTTTGAGGCTGAAACAGAAGTTCCGAATGGAAGTTTTATTGAAACTGAAATAATATGCAACCTTTCAAGAGCATTAGCCCTGCGACTTGGCGTGAAGATGCAAATATTTTATTTTGTGTGGGAAATGCCAAGAACTGTATAGTGTTTAGATATATTTAAGAAAACGAAGGGCTTGCATCAATCTTACGTTAAATAGGCACAAGTTTGAGTAAGTTAAAGCTCAGAATTTGTATTGTGGTTTATTTTGGTCCGTGACAAAGTTTTGGGGTTGGGAAACTTTGACCTATGTCTATATAGGATATTTGAAGGTACCATTTTTACATGAATTTTGACCAAGAATAATGTTTGCAGATTTAGAGGCCAAATTGAGTTAGAGGCCAAACCACGAACAAAGAGCCCAACCTCGTGAAATTCAGATGAGATTTAGACCCAGTTATGGGGTTGGCAAATTTTGACCTATGTCTATATGGCGATTCCTATTAAAAATATTTTAATATTTCGTTATATTAATCAAAAAAAAAAAGATTTCAGAAGGTATTCACAAAATTAAACAATACTCCACAAGTAATTTAAATATATTTGTCTGTTAATATGTGTACCACATCTGGCAGATTTATTCCATAGCTCTGGAAACATCTGCAATTGTGTTTGTGGCTACATATGATGCGCATCCATCAGCAGTTTTATGCCAGAATCCCATGATTGATAGACTGAGAATCAAAATCTGCTGCTGAACTCGTATTATCTGCAACATTTCAGGCGAATGATCAATTTAATTGCGGTTATATATCAAAACGATGTGGAAATATACTCGATGCCTGTGAATGTGGCCATATAATTCACACACAAAAATATAAAGCAGAAGAAGAAGCAGCAGTGAAGAATCGACAAAAAATAAATTATAATTCATAAATTAAAACAATGCCCGTTCGCACTTTCGCACTGGGGGTGGCCGAACGGCCGCTGTTCTAAATATTCTATTCGAACTGCGGAGTCGTATTGGCAAAATTTATACCCTGCCAACTGCGACGGCGACGGCGACGGCGACTGCGAGGGCGACTGCTGTTGTTGGTGCGAAGAGATTGCCCATATCAAAATAAACAAATCATCAATCAAGCGATCTGCACGCCACAAAATAAGCAGCCACACCCGATCGCGACGACCCGGTGCGGTCCGTATTCTGGGGGCATCGGAACGAATCGAATCGGATCGGGTCGGGTTGGGGCTGGGATTGCGTTTGCGGTCGGTGCGATCGGTGGGGCGAGGCAGCTAGCTGGGGATATCTTTGACAGTTTGCCCAACTTAAACAAGCATCGGGCGGGCGGTCGACTGTCGACTGTCGATTGGAGCAGCAGCTGGAATACTCATATATGCACTCAAGCAATCAACAGGCGCGAGAAACGGAGCCAACTTTTCTTCTTTTTTTTTTCCAGCGGTGTTTGCTGTGGTTTTGTGGTTCTGCTCTGCGGCCCTCTGCCCCACCACGCAACTGCTGTCTTCTGCACAGCAGTTGGCATTCCTGGCCAGCTTGATAGACATTGCCACAGCGTGTACACTCCGAAGCATAGTTGGAATACATTCAAGTTGGAATACATTCAAGAACAAATGCATCTTAGAAAACTATATAAAATGTTGTTAAATGCTTTCAGTACACATTCAAAAGGTGTTGGTAAATTGTATTTATTAAATGCATCTTAAAGTATAATAAAAACAAATAAATAAATAATAAGAAAATATTATAAATGAGTTTTTTGCTTAAAGAACTCAAGACAAAGGAAGAAAATACATCTAAGCATATAGAGATTTTGGTATAAAATGTTTAAAACAAGATATTTTGCAGTTTAATGCAATAGTTGTATTAAAAATTTCGGTATCATGAAATAACCTTCTGAATTTGTCGAAAATATAAATTCAATGATTGGGAAACGCTCCGTTCATCAACGACTGATTAGTAAGAGATTCATTATGTAATTCAAAAGACACCCGAAAAAGCCTTTTGTATAATTTAAAGCCGAGGTACATACATTTTTTTAAAATTAAATCTGGTAGAGTTATATATTTTCGAATTGGGCAAGCGAAATGTTGTTTATATTTATTTTTTCGGTCTTGTAACTTTACTTTTTATTTATTTTTTTTTTTTTGTGGTGAGTAAACATTGGGTAAAAATCGCATATTACATCCCTTAATTAATATTATAAGCTTCTTCAATACATTTCTCAACTTAATCGAAATATTTTTAAATAAATGAAAAAAACTGTAATCAAACAAAAGTTTATCTTGTCTAAAAAGAAAATGTTATATTTCACAATTAAATTGAAATATTTTATTTTACTTGCTGGCCAAGAATAATTCGTTTCAGCCATATACTTATGAAACGTGCTGTAGGATAGAGAGAAAGATCGCTTGATACGCTCTGGCTATCCAAAACATTATCCCCCCACCTCACACTTTTTCCTCCTCTGCCAGTCTCCACCTCTTCCGCCCCATCTCATGCTGTACTGTGTGCCATTTTCCGTACGGCAAGACATGCAATTATGAGAATTGAAATCAAGTGGCTCGACAGCTCACAGTTGGCTCTGCATTGAGATTTGGGGGAAAACGGGTCGGATCGGATCGGATCGGATCGCATGGGCTTGGATGGGATTGGATTGGCAACCCACCTCATGGCGGGCATGACAGCTCCGCGATCGAATCAATATCGCATCGTGTGCGGGTGGCCAGCAGCCGGAATGCGTGTGTCTGTGCAAATGTTTGTCTGGGAATCAACGCCTCGGCGAAATGATTTGTTTATTATTTCTTATGGAGTGTTTTTGTTTGGCATGCGATTACGTTCTGACAGGCGACGGCAAAGGCGACGGCTATGTCGATAGCAACAACAGCAACAACAACAACAACAAGGTGGAGGCGAGTCCATATAGAGAGCAGCTGGTTGACGCCGATCGGCATAAACAATGGCAGCCACCACGATCCACCAATGAGCGGCTACCGGGCTGCACCCGGACATCTCCAAACGTTGACATCTGGGCCTGGCCTGGCCCAGCCATCCGCCTCCCCCTGTCTGATGCACAGACAATGGCCACTTTGTTAGCCGCCGCTCGCTGCTCCGCCAATGGTAGCAGCGGTTTTTTTTTTTTTCCAGCCAAAGGTGGCTCCCGTTGCCCCCAGTTGACATTGATACATGGCCAGGCTGTAAGTTTGATAGCTGCTACCATTGTTACATTTTTTTCCTTTATTTTTCTGTTTATTTTTTCTTTTTGCCCACTGCCAAAGTCGCCGAGCAGGTTTTCTCAATTGGTCTCCTTTTTTCTCGTGCTCTTGGCTGTTTATGCTCATTGGCTGACCGATCCAAGTGGACATCAATTACCTTCGCAATGGCACTTGCTCTTGGAGAGTCGGCAGTAAAACGAGTCAACGATGCGCAGAAACTGTCTCAAGTCAGAATTTCAATTTGTTGAATTTGTTTTCTTTTGTTTCAATAAATTTAGCAGCAACAAATTCGTTAATTTGATATATATTTTCTTGATTTACAGCAAAAGTGGGCGTGGTAGATAGTTTTGACAATTTTGAAAATCGATTTTAAGCTGAACTTGGATATATCGATTTGACGACCATCGAGTAAATCGTATATAACAGCTGAAGCGAACGTTTTATGTTTTTCTGCATACCCTGTAGCCCCATTTAAAATGGAAGTAGACGGGTAGAGGGCAGAATAAGTCATAAGGGACATAAAATCTCGTTTTTTGTTTTATTATGCGCTACTACGCTAAAGACTGTGAATAATATATACTTCATAATATATATAAAATATAATATATTATATAAAATAGAATATATTGTATAAAATATACATAATCTTTCTATATAATCTAATTCAGAACGCCGAGACGAGTTGATCCAGCTCTTTCCATCTGTATAAACTTTTTCATTTCGTAAGCTACACAAGCTGAAAACTTGAGGTTTTAAATATCGATATATATCGATATATCGATATTTACTCTTATTTTCATAATATCGATAAATGTATATTTGGTTTTTCCATTTTTAATTAGATGTGCAAAAAAATGCAAAAATATGTGAAAAAGTCTCCGAAATTTTGGTAGGCATTGAGCTTCAACTCAAAAGCCCACACATTAAAGTATTAATTAGATGGACAATAAAAAAAAAACATAATTGTGAAAGCTTAACTTTATTTATAAAATGGAAAGGATTTAAAAAAAAATACATATATACATATATAACTTTATTCTTATTAAAAATAAATTCAGTTTAAGTATTGAGTTAGGTATTTTAGGTTTTTTAACATACTTAAGCGTTATACTTTAACATTTTGCCTAAGCATTACCTTATTTTAAGAAATTGTATGTTAGGTAACTTTGAATTTGTAACATACTTAAGCATTTGTATTGTTACAGGCAAGTGGATGTGTTTATCATAAATAATATACAATTCTGGGAAGCATTCACACAATTTCTTATATCGAATGCCAGGTCTATGAGTGGCCCCAGCGTCATTGCCATTTCTTGATTACTTCGCGCATCAGATGCCAACAGATTTGAAGCGGATGCAGAGATGCGATGCGATCCAGAGAGAGAGATATATATATATACATAGATAGATACTGCAGTGACTGCGTGGCAATCCTTGCGATATGCATGTCTGTCAAAATAAATTTCAGGCAAACGAGCGCAGCCCCGTGAATAAATCAGTTTGTAAACATAAATAAAACAACAGAAATAATTTTCGCACAATTCGTGGTGGTGGCGGTGCCTGTGGTTGTGGCTGACGCTGAGGCTGAGGCTGTGGCAGCGAAGTTGTCGGCACCGCCGTGCATGGAAAATCTCAGCCAACAGTCAGCATTTGTTCGTATTGGTATTGGTATTGTATCTCATGGATTCCATCAGCAACAGCAACTGCATCATCGCCCAAGACACCAGACCTGGCGGCCATGGGCATGACTATGCCAATTTATGAGTCCAACTGCTTTATGGCCATGGCGAAGCACCAAAATTAACGCATTATAAATAATAATTTTTATGATTTGCAAAATAGATGCAATTTATTGCCCAAAAGTGGCCGCCAACTACAGACACAAAACACGAGCACACACACCCAAAGTATTGGTCCACCCGACAAATATTTCCAGTTTCAAAAGAAAGTGAATACAGAAGCTGCTTCTTAAATTAAACATAAACATATGAATATGTATTTTCTATACATATGCATAATTGTTTTCTGTATATGTCTGCTGATGTCCACAAGAATTCATAACGATAAGCAACTAATGAAAAAAATCTTCTCAGTTCCAAAATTTTCACACAGTTTTATGGTTTTCTACCCCTAAAATAAACTCCTTTATTAGCTGGTCCAGCTATAAAATATGCTAATGATTGTCGATACTTAAAATCGGTCACAAATTTCCCGCTCGGGCCACAACTAAACATCCGATGGAGATACATTTGTGTATCTGTAACTTTTGGATGCGAGCACACGGTTTGTGGTAGGCGTGCGTGTATTTGCTGCATTTGTTTGTCGATATTTGAATTATTTCCATCGCCACTTGTGACGGTTGTGGGGCGAGGGGGCAGACGTACTTTGCTGCCGGCCACTTTTGGCCACATTTGTGGCCATAGCCCTGAACCGGCCCTGCGGCCCCGCCCGCAAGCCTCGACCCGCCGCCAGCTACTCGAAATCAATTGTCCGCCTGCGTATGCTGAGTGCCTAATGTGCTGTCGATGGGTTTACAATCCGTCAAAACATTTGCCACCACGAGTGCATCATCATTGGCACTAGGGACCTATTAGGGCAGCACTACAAATAAACAGTTCCGAAACAGTGCGAACAATAGAATAGAGTTCTACTTAGCTGGAATTTAGATAATTACCAGCTGATACAAGTATCTACGCAATTGCGTGTGCATGCGGAAGAGAATTTTACTATTATTTAGCCCAAATGAATTGAAAAGCTTAAGCTATTCCTAGGGTTATATCTGTGCGAAAGATATGAGATAGAGAGTAAATAAAAAAATAATTAAAGATGAACATGTGAAGAAATATTGATCGAACTTAAGGATAGTTTTATTTTATTTTAAATCGGAATATCAATAGAAATATTCGATTTTTATGTAATTATTATTTCATTTTGAATCAAGCTCAAATAAACTCATTTTATGATATGGCTCTTTTAAAATCTGGACGAAATACTTCGTTAATCTAAAAAAATGTCTGTTTAGGTAGAATATCCTTGAAAGGAAATACGGAACTGATTCGTTCTAGAAGAAACCTTGGATCAGGTGTTTCTTGCTCGCTTTATGCATTTCCTGCAGTTGGCTTTTGTGGCTAGGTCCGGCTTTAACTTATCACTTGATATTTTCTTTTGGACACATTTTGTGAGTCAGTCATGCGTTTCAAAAAAGTTACTAACATCACGACAGGCGTATTACAATAGGACTTTAAGAAAGCATTTCTTCAGCTTTTCTATTGTATGAAATTGTCTAGAGTTTTGAGGATATATACCGAATGTTGGCTTGAGTAACTCCTTATTTATCTATGCATCTCGTTAAGGGTATTGTAATCAACTTTCTTAGCGCACGGATAACAATGGTCCGCAATGGCCTGCAATTGCCGAATTTTCTTTTCTTTTGTCGATGGCAACGATCCATTAAAAGTGAACCATCATAAAGTCAGCGAATGCCGCGAGCCAACTGGCAAGCCAGTGAGTGGCCAGCGGCAGCAACAATGGACAATGAGCACATAAATCAGTGTAATTAATAGAAAACTAGCCAAAGGCCAAAATGTCCACGCATGCGCAACGGCAGCAACAGCAACAACAACAGCAGCAGCAACAGCAGCAACAGGTTTGTTTGGCCACGTGCAACGGAATCGAACTCGGAAAATCCCAGTGGCCAAATGGAGCCCGGGCAGATCCATTTTCGGCTTGTTGCCGGAATGCCAACAGTCTGCCAAATCTAGCGCCTAATTACAATTGAATGCGGCAACAGCAACAACAACAACAACAACAGCAACAGCAGCAGCAACATTAAGACGCGAAGAGTATTTGAAAATTGTGAAAATTGCAAAGAACTACGCAACGCACCGAAATGAGTTGAACTAAAAGTATTTATCAATATTTATGCCCTGGAGTAGCTGTTGCTGCCCACACACACTCGCACACACGCACACACCTCGGAAGTGTAAACATTTGTGCTGTGTTTTTTGTTCTGGTTTCATTGGCGGCAATTTATCTCACAGTTTGATGCAAACGCATAAATCTCTCAACGCGCGCCCAATGCGATATTTCAATTTCAAATTAAAATAAATATTTAAACGCTTCGCTTTTTTTTTATTTTTTTGGTTTTTTTGTAAACTCTTAAGCAAATTAAATTTATTATCAATAAAGCAAATTTATCAGAGCTCACGCAGCAGCCGGGCTAGGGTTGGGGCTATTTCCATCAGGGCACAACATCCATCAAGGTGCAAATCTCAGCCGCAAGAGCCCTGCAAGTCTCCAAGGAACTAATTCATTCATTTGGCCCGCCAAATCACTGGCCATTCATTTACCAAATGTCCGGCAAACGGACAAATGGCCAAAAATCCCCACAAAAGCGAAAGGGCTGCGCTGAGTAGGTCAACCCCAAACCCCTTGTTCACATATTTTGCAGCCCAAAACAAAGTCACCTGCAATAAGTCAGGCAAACACTGAAGCATCTCTGTTGATGCTCAGCTATCACTCGCTCTGCCCTTCAAATTACCAACTGATTAGACTCGTGGGAGTCGAGCACGAGCTGTTCCCACTGTTCCCACTGCAGCTCTCGACCAGAGTCATCTGTTGTGGCTGACAGCGGGGCAACACGACAACAACCATCGCCAGAATTGATGCGGTCTCTGAGTATCTAATAGCTCAACCGTTGCCGGGGACTACAAAATATGCTTGGCCATGTGTCAACAGTGCGAATCAAAGTGTTGGCATAAATAAATACAGCTCAAGCCATTTAAGAGCCCTCACATGTAACTATTGTTGAGTAATATGTGGCTGACCAACAAACTAACCACTCATTATTTATCTCAAACTTGATTGAGCTGAATTTCTTTCATTTGAATAAACAAGTTGACATGTTAAATAATTTCATTTATATCCCAGTGAAGCTTCTTATTTGTAATTGAGATAATCTTTTTAAAGTTTTCGAAAAGGTTGAGTACCAATTGATAATAAATAAATAGGAAACTAAAATATATTTAAATGTCAAAATTCTTATTAAAATTATCATTCTCGATAATAACAATAAAGTTTACTAAAATATGAGAGCTTGACAAAATCTTAGAGTTTTCAGAAGAATTAATATTGTAAAAAAAAATAATGAATGAATATTGCAACATGTTTAGGTAAATATTTTTTATACCATGAACCCACCGGAATGAGGAGAGAGACAAAAGGAATAATCTCCCACTCTATAAAGTATATAATTTCTTGGTCAGCATCAATAGCCAAGGCGATCTAGCTACGTCCGTCTGTCAGTCCGTCCTTCCGTCCGTATGCGTCGATCTCAGAGCCTATGAAAGCTAGAGCCTTAAAATTTAAAGCGGAGGTCTCCTAGTCTCAAACTGTATTTCAGATGCCTAACTTATAGCACTTGTCGCTCTATTATCTGGTAAATCACATTCCTAAGTTTGAGTTCTATAAATAAAAATATACACAAATATGTACAATCGAGAAGGAATTTTGTTGCTGGCTGCATAGCGCTGGGCTTGCATTTTGCTAGTCAAAGTTTAAGCGTTGGGCATAAATTTGACTTTGGCCACCGATCGTGTGACAAGGGGAATGGTGACAACCCTAAAACTTATTGACAACGAGCCAAGCATAAATTATGGCGATGGCAGCGCGTTAATCGCACATTTTACTCCCAACAGCAACAGCATCATGGAAAGGGGGTGGGGTAGGGGGAATGGGAGCTTAAACGATTGGCAAATCGGCAACTGCAGAGCAACGAGAACGACTCACGGCAATAACAAAAACAACAACAACAACAACAACAAGTTTGTTGCTGCGATAACAATCACGAATGCAACAGCAGCAGCAGCAACAGCAGCAGCAACAATCGACTGAGAGCGAAACCAATGGCAATGACTGCTCCTGGATCTGAGATCTGGTACACTGGCACTGGGGAGAGCGAGTGTGAGAGATGCAACAGGCCCGAACATAAGCAGCAACACAAATAATTCGCTTTAATGAGATCGCAATCTGGCGATTTGCGACAAAAACACACGCGGTTTGTGTCTCAGTGCGTGCGATCAGTCCAGAGATGAAGATGAGCAACTCTGGCCCAGCACAGCCCCCAAGCCCGTTGCCCGATGCCCGAATCCCGATACTAATGCCGATACCAATGGCGATCCCGAGATGCCGATCTCAATCCCAATCATTGAGCGCACCATCGACGATCGTTCAGCTCTTGTTTGTTATTGCTGCTGATGCTGCTGCTGCTGTTGTTGCTGTCGTTGTGGTTGCTGCTGCTGCTGTTGCTGTTGCTGTTGCGCTCATGTTGCTGTCAGCGCGCGTTGACTTGTTGCTGGGGCCTTTGGCAGCTCCGGGTCCGAGTCGCTTGTTGACATGCCCAGCATGCTTAGGCATACAGCCAACAAGCGGCTCTCGACTTGGACTCAGACGTCAACGTGTTGTTGTCATCGTAGCTCCCTCTGCTTCTCCACTCCCCCCTTAGCGCTCCCCTGGGTCCGGCAATATGACAACGAACAGTCGCACAGCGGATTGGACTTTTTTTGTGATTTGATGCAATAATTTTTATAGATTGCACGTCTGTCTTAGCGTATAACCACGCCCATATCGCATCACACTTTAATCAATTCAATGTAGAAAGTTCCAAAAAAAAGCACAAACACATTTTGGACAATTAATTGAAGCAATTAGTGCGACATGTCGCGAACGGAATGATTAAAGTCTATGCCACACAAAACTGAGACGAAACTGACAAAATGGGCGTTGGACCAAGTTTCAGTTTCCCATTTGTCAACAGCGCTCAAATGTGCCAGACGTGTGTGAATGTGTGTTTGTGTTGCCCAGGACATTTATTAAGACTGGGAACCAACAGTTACTACATATTTAAGCTAAGACTATTTAAGGTTTCTATATATATAACCTATTTTATATCAGTTGACAATAAGTAAATGAAAAAAAAACTACATATATAACGTTTCAGTTTCTCAAGTGCTTGTCAATTAAATAATAATATTGCAAGCAATTGTGGCATTAATAAGATCAAGGGTAAAAAAAATGGAAATATACATACGTCAATTGAATAAAAAGTCCCAAATTTTCGATAACATAATTTAAAGGTCGACTTAAGTCGATTTATCGAAAGAAAAACAGTGCTGTAAAATATTATTAGCAAGTTGTCAAATTGACTTCCCTATTCTCGAGAAGAAAAACTAAAACAGAAACTCAGTAAATATTGCTTTCTTCAGAAATAAAAACAATCTTTCTGTAAACTCATTCCCTGCTAATCCTTAGAAACAAAATGATGGCTTTAGGTTTATTACGTCGAGCCACAGTCAGAGCTCAACTGGGTCCCTTCATTAACTCTGCCTTTGTGCGAAAGCAGAAGACTATGCACAATGTGGATAAGCATGGTATGCCGCCCAAGAAGGGCTATTCTCCATTTGGCAGGGAGCAGGTCGGCTGGGCTGAGTGGTCGGTGACGCGACTGGATGATTTGCTGAACTGGGGTCGCAAGGGCTCGCTATGGCCCATGACCTTTGGCCTGGCCTGTTGCGCCGTGGAAATGATGCACATTGCCGCGCCGCGCTACGATATGGATCGCTTTGGCGTCGTCTTCCGCGCATCGCCACGTCAAACGGATGTCATTATTGTGGCTGGCACCTTGACCAACAAAATGGCGCCAGCTCTGCGCAAGATCTATGACCAAATGCCCGAACCGCGCTGGGTCATCTCAATGGGCAGCTGTGCCAACGGAGGCGGCTACTATCACTACTCCTACTCGGTGGTGCGCGGCTGCGATCGCATAGTGCCCGTTGACATTTATGTGCCCGGCTGCCCACCCACTGCCGAGGCCCTGCTCTATGCCATATTGCAGTTGCAGAAGAAAATCAAACGTATGAAGACCCTACAGATGTGGTACAGAAAATAGGGCGACAATCTTATAAGCCAACATGTTGAATATATAAATATACATGTCTATAAATTCAACTCTTCCGGGTACCCACACTCAAATACTCAAATATTTGCTTCAGATAAGAAGTTTGTAAGTAAAAGAATTACCCTTATAGATGATTTGCGATTAACAATTAAATTTGTAAAAAGCTTCACAATTTTGTAATAATTTTTATAAAATATATAAATCTTTGATATGATATTTAAAACGAACTTTTATCAAATTCCAAAAATTATTCAATTTAGAAAATGCGAAATGAATTTTTTGATTTATAGAGTAAGTATTTTACCTTCAATTCAAATACGTACAAAATCTTTAATGAACGTTAAGATCATAGATGTAAAAAAAAATTGATGCAGCTTAAAACAACACATACATATATATTTTACTTTTAATTTTAGTTTGAATTAGAGACAGCATATAAAGTGTGTTAGCATATAAAGCAACTCTTTCTATGATAGAGAAGCGTGCGTTATTTTTTTCAAGTGCAGCGATCCGTCGTAGACATAAGCTTGATAAGGATGAGACTTAGACTTGTGTGTGCGGCAGTAAATCGAATGCCTAATCGATTGAATTTAATTAGAAAACAGCAACCATCAAATGTGGCATGCAGCTGCTGCTCCCCGTCTTGTCCGTCCTTAACTGTCCGGATCTTGTCCGCAATCGCATGATAGCCATAGCCGAGGGATTAAAGCTCAATACGATCGCTGTGCATGCGATTCGCGGGTGAATCGGTGGGGGCAAGTGCTGCCCACTGCCACTGGGCCAGTTGGTAGCGATTGCTGTTCTGTGTGTTGTGTAATGTGGCTGCCGTCTGTGCCCCAGCATGTGCCCAGTCTCTGCCAGAGCCAGAATGCAGATGTGGATGGTGTAAACCTGGGGCGCAGCTTGTACTGGGAGTCGACACATGCGCTGCGGTATCGAGGCAGTGCGATCGAAAATGGATTTGTATCAATATCGACTCACTAACATGATTCCAATAAATTAATATGCATACAAGACAGAGGCAACGAGAATCCAGCTCCAGCTACGACTCTCTGACTGCGACTGCGACTGTGACGACGCCTGTCGCCGTCTGGGTTCCCTGGTCTCCCTGGTCTCTGGGTCCGATCTCGATCGACATCGCACAACACACGATGATGCATGTGCAGTGTCTCTGAGTTGTGATCGTGTTAATGTAAATAATTGCCAGCGCCCCAGCTTCATACGCCATACTGTGTACCCAATCCCAGTCCCAATCCCAGTCCCAGTCTCAGTCGCAGTCCCAGTCGCAGTCACAGACCATTGCAGATGTAATTAAAATCTCTCTCTGCGGCTTCTCACTTTCTGGCCGATCTCTGGCCTGTCTGTCCGTCTGTCTGTCTGTTTGGCTTGGTGTTTGTCTGCTTGTTCGCCGGCCCAGCGGAGAGATTCGTCTTGACTGATATGAGCCAAGCGACATACACGCAAACCTCGCTCCAACTCCAACTCCGACTCCGACTCTGCAGTTCAGATGTTGACAGTTCACGAGTTTTGTTTGGCATTTCGCGATATTTCTTTGCTCTGTGGCAATTGTCAGACATTGGGCTAGCGATACGATTTCGGTTTGGGATTGGGACTGGGATTGGGATACGAGAGTTCGGATTTGGATACAAGAGCACCGCCAGCCAATGGCACTGGCACTGGGAATCTGTTAACGAGTTGTCTAATTGGCATTGTTATTTGTATTAGTCTCATTGAAAGCTGCCTTTTGACATTTTCACAGTCTTCGACTTGTTGTTGGCAGGTTTTTCTACGTTTTATCTGAATATTGAGTAGAAAGTTACAAAGGGAAAATCAATTGCATAAATTTAAACTATAATCCAAAAACCATTTGGGTTTTAATTCGAATCAATCCTTTTAGATTAAAAATAATGAAATTTTTCAAATGCAGTATAAGAATGTTTTAATTTCTATTTAAATTTGCATCTTTTAACGAATTGTTTTTTCTTCCTATTGACAGGTTCTCATCTGATGATTAAATGTTTTTTCATAGACCCAAATGTAAATATTTATGTTTCGGTATCTCAAATGGCGAGCCATCCTTTGAGAAGAGTATAAGCCAATATTTGTCACAGTTGCCTAGATGCAAGTATGTGTTTTAAACGTAATGTAGGTGTCTATTTAGGTGTTTAAGTAGTTCGCATGCCCCTCAAGTAGTCAACTTCAAAAGTTTGCCAATCTGCCATCGACAGTGCGAAATGCTGCGCCTTCGATCTAAATGCACGTGAGTTCCATGGGGCATGAGTACAAGTCGCACGAGCAGTTGCCTACTTGGTTACTCGTATGTCAGGGCAAAGCCGAAGCCCTTGCGAGAAGCATTCGACTGTCTGCGCTTATTTATGGCCAGAGATCCTAAAGATATAGCGCCAGACGACGACGACACATCAGAGGCTGAGGCAGAAGAACCGGGTCCAGACGATTGGCAGACGCAGGCCGGGATTACTTACCTGGGTATATGGTACGCGATATCTGCAGCATCAGCTGACGGCGTTTCACAGAAACTGAAGCTTCACCTTTATATCGATGCATTGTTGATTAGTCTGTCCAGGATACAGACGCAGGCTCAGATTTGGCTACGGATTTGTATGCGTTGTCTGGCGGCATGCAAAATATGCATCTTCTCTTTTGGGTTTAGTTAAGACGCAACAGTCACGCATTCGCAAAGCTCGCAACTCAAGGCTCTCTGCGGCAGTAAGTTGTCAATCAGGCCGCGAGACGAGGCTCCACTGTGCTGTCAATATATATATTCTGTGCGTGCCGCGCCAATATCGCAATGTCATTATTTGTGGGAACCAATCCAGAAATTTGTATATCATCACGCACAGTTCCAATCGCGCGCGAAATATCGAAAATCATTACTTCAAATCGAACGGCGCACCGCGTCAAGCAATCAATCAATCAAGCCAGCAAATCAAACACCATCGAGTCCAGCATCTGACCGACTTGACTGGTCGAGCCGTAAAAACGACTCGAAACGAGTTCAGTTTCTGATTCACACAATGGCGCACATAGGTATTACGACCACATATGACAGATCATTGACAATACGAGCCAGGCTCGAACCGAGTGTGTGTATTTGTGGGAGTGTGTGTGTGTGTGTGTGTGCACTTGAGGTGTTGCTTTTATAACGTTCATTGGTTTCTTTGCTTTCGATCTTGTGATTCAAGTGCACAAATAGTCGAGAGTACACAAATAAAGGTTAATGAGCTTTTTCTTAGTTTTTTTCTTTCTATTTTCTATCGGTTTTTATTTCTTTTCAGTTACCTTTTTCTATATTCACTTTTTTATTGCTGAAGTGTAACATAATGAGCTGTTTATATAAATAAATATTCACATATATTAACACTTGCAGTTCTATTTAGATTAGTTTTTAAAGAGGTTAGGAGGCTACAACTATTGCATTCTTTTGAATTACAACTATGCTAAAGTTACCTATTACTATTTTAGGTTATATACTTTATTTGTAAAGTAAAGATTACTTTTTCTTTTTTTAATAACTTACTTTTTTTCCATTTATTTTCATATTTATTTTTTATTATTTTTAACACTGTTTATTAATATTATTTTTTATTTAAAATCTTTCATATGTCTTATGCGCTGACGACAATATTGACAATTGTGATCTGCAAATTTATCTGCGTGTTAAATTTGTCATGCGTTGTACGCAAACGTCTTAAACGAATAAGACTAAGCATTATTAATGGCATCTTTTTCACACTAACTACAATTTAAACAGTACTTTGACAAGAGGATGACAAACGTAAACACAACGGTTTATCGACAAAGATCAACTCTAATGGAGCTCAAGAAAGCTGCACAGATGAGGACGCACGAATAGAATATCAATTTCGCTTGAAGCTCGTCAACAAGTCCAATTATAATCAGTTTAAATAAATAGATAGATATGTACCTGCATCTGGCTGTTAAAGCTCAACGCAGCTTAGCTACGCGCACTCACAATATTTGCTTTTTCCTGAAGTCTTTTCCATTTACCACACCCGCCGCCCCGGGAATACGCACGATCCGCGTTCGTCTTCGCTTAATGTTTGTGTTCTGCAATTAAATTCGTATTCTCTTACAATTGAGGCGCTCAAGTGGAACTTCCACGAATATCATGGATATGGATACGCTGACAAGCAGATTGAGATGCAGCTGCAATTGTGAGCGGGAACATCCCAGCAACACGACGGACCCTCTGCTGTCTTCTAGGCCCAGTTGCTGTTGCTGTTGTTGTTGCTGTTGTTGTTATTATAGGCCAGAGCCCAAGTAAATACTTGTAACTCGCACACCATCCCGTTGCGTATGCGTCGACTCTTGGCTCTTGGCTGGATATGGATTTGGTTTTGGTTTTTTAGTTGTTTAGTTTTTTGGTCTCTTTATCAATGGGCAACTGGGCAACGCGGGGGCATGCAGCACGCAGCGGCGTCTGAAGCACCTCCATATCAAAATAATCCAAATTTTGATTGAGTGCAGTTGTTGGTGCGTCTGTGTTTACACGATGACGACGCGGCGCAGCAGGAGAAGGCGAAGGCGAAGGCGAAGAAGATCGATTCATTGCCGGGTCCAGAGGGGTTTCTGTCCAATCACGTTGTTGATATTGATAATGACATTGATGGCATCGAGTTCGCCTGAGTGACTATGTGACTTCGCTACAAGATCTCGAGTGCGAATGCAGTCGTCGTCGAATCGATTGTTTGCGCGGATTTTGATTTTGATTTCCAGATGGAGACTGAGCAGCAGATGAAGTCGGAGTCAGAGACAGAGACTGAGGCTGAGACTAGGGCCTGTCAATCGGTGAAATCCGGCACAGTTCGATGGAATTGGTATTGGTATTCGTGTTGGTATTGAAAACGCAGTCAGGTTGATGCTTCAAGTTGAATGATGATATTGACATTATCGAGAGACACTTTAAATTGTACTACACTAAAGCATTTCATGTAAATGATAATGCGATGCTACTCGGATACTTGCACTCGTAACTCGTACACATTGTAATTGTTTTCGAGCACAACACTGCTGTGGGTATCTTTGAGATACATTGAGGTACTTGTTGTGCTCTCACACTCATCATCATCGTCATCGCCCTGTTCTCAATTGGTTTGATTGATTCGCTGCACTTGACAGCTAAGCAGCCATAAGACCTGACTCTGAGTGGTGAAAGCAAGTGGAAATTTATTAGTAATACTTGCAATGCACGTATACACTTAATTTTTGTAGCCACTGTGGCTCCGTTCACAGACCGTTCAGAGCAACTGATTTCCGTTTGATAAGAAATTATTGATTGCTGCAGTTGCAAACCAGAAACATACTTCTAGTGCATAAAACTTTAATTAATTTCAGTCTCCTTCAGTCTTCAGTCTACTTTGAGCTATTTTTTTCCTAGATTTAAAAAAGTTAGTAATAGATCAGACCTTAATATGTTTGTCCACTTTTTATAATGACCGTAATTTAGTAGGCGCATCGAATGGGCGAAGGGAATTATATGTTAACTGATATTTTTATATTGCACCGAACCGGCTCAAACACGGAATTCTAATTTATTTTTTACTCAGAAACAAAGCCAGATTGCCAAAATGTTCAGATAAATACTGCACCGAAATGTTCTGCAAAATTGGCTAAGTTTTAAGTAAGAAGCTCTTGGATTTTAGGTTCATGAAAGGAACTTTAACGCATGAACCGTAAACCGAACAACTGAATATATATAAACTTATCTAGGCTAGGAAGCGATATCTTAAAATCGGACTAATTTTTAGGACTAGGTCCAATAAGCAGCTGTTTTGTATTGTATTTTCTTAATGGCATCGACTTATTTGTGAATACCCCACTCATTGTCCTGTGACCTTCAGCTGCTTTTGATATGTACACATAGAGTAGATTAATATGCTCAGTTCACGATTCTAAAACAGATGGAAATGTTTCACATTGTTTACTTTAAAGATTTGCACACCTAATGATAGAGACAGCTAGAGAGGTCGGAGCGAGAGATATTGCAAATGAATTGTGAGGCAACAATCGGAGCAATTAAGCGGCCCACTACAAAACAATTTGCCGCTGACATGGACAATTGTCAGTGCACACTTCGGCGTGTAATTCATCAAAAACGATTCGTTGGACTGGCAATCGGGCAGGGTTGCGGGTGGGGGGGGGAGTTAGAGGGGGTAAACATCAACTGGAAACCGAAACATTTCATTGTTTTTGGCACATGGCCCATGAATTGATCCAGAGTCGATGTTGATGTCAACTGCAACGTGACTTGGAACTGTTTGCGGTTTGCCTTTGATTGGCAATTTTTCAAAATTGTCACCATCAGTCAGGGGCCGGAGAACTCAGTTGCTTGCCTGGGTCAGGCGGAGTCGCCATGTCGTTGGTTATTTATAATTCGACGCGATTGATTGATGGAATCGCCGCAAAGTCGGTGACACTTGGCAGTGCGCAAAAATAAATAGCCGCTCGCAGCATTGACAGCTGATTGCGAAAGTCCATTAGGGCCGAACCGGACGGTAAATGGGGCAACGCCTGAGAGGCATTGAGGTGCCACTGTAGCCGATGCCCTCTTCCTGACGCATGTAACGTGCCCCGTGCCACAGCCCGTACTCCGGCAAGCGGCAGCTCGGCTGTTAGCAACATGCCAGGGCTGGGCCTGGAGTTGCATCTGCATTGAACCTTGGCTCCGGCAGTCCCATCAAAAGTGCAGTCAATCAAGTGAACCAAATTTGATAATTTTACCAACAAAAAAAAAAAAAAAACTGTTTCATTTACGTATGTTTTTGGACTTCACATTGGGGGAAGAAGTCTCGATGGCCACACCAAGTGTATATATGGTATGCGCAGGCTGATGTCTGGATCGGACAGCAAGTTTCGTAAAGAGTTAAACAATAGACATGCACATAGACATGAGATGAACGGGCAGGGTCTCTCGAATATTGTAAAATAAATAACCCAACTGCAGAGACACGGTACGACAGGTTTTACTTCAGAAACTTCTTCATTTATTTTTATAAAACAAAAAGTAGGAGGTAATTCGTGCTCAAGTCTGACTTGGCTTAACATATATTCTTATCCATTTTTATATAAATTTATATGTAAATATGAACTTACCCAATGATTTCATAGACGCATGCATAACCATTCTAGTTGGTATCTATAAGTAGAAAAAGTTTATTTAATATAAACATCTTAATGAAAGAAACAATAGCAAAGAGGGAAAGGCCAAAAGCAAAAAGAGGAATACATTAACGCAAATAAAGAAAAAGAGAGAGACAACTTATGAGAATCGCGTAGAAAGGCATTTTTAAAATCCATTTTGTATGAAATGCACTTAGAAGTATAGTTGATCTACGTTTGGTATATGTGCATTCATACATACAGATAAACATATTTATATTCCGTATAAACATACATATGAGTCTATAAACAAACAAACATATAAACACATATACATAGGCAAAAAAGTATACAAAAAGGAATACAAAAATAAGTTACTAAATGTGTAGGGCTTACTTAAATTCATGAGAATCGCATAGAAGTGCAACATAAACAAACATTTATTTCAGTGCTGCGGTTCATTTGCAGTTTAGTTTCATCCTCTTTAGACACTCAGTTGCCCATTGTGACGAGCAAAGGACACGCCACCCAAAAAACTGAGCTGCTCTTTTGGGCAATTTATGCAACATGAAATATTCATCAGATCAGTGAAGTTTTTTTTGTTTATTTTTCTATTCTATACGCTGCAGTTGAACGAAGGGGATATGCAGGAAGTGCAATGTTCAAATTATGATTTAGCTTAGCATATATTCATACACATTTTCTGCTCAAGCAATCAAAGCAACAGGCAGCTGAGTGAGTAGCAAACCAGCTCTGGTTACAGGTTTACATGTTGCCAAATGGCATAAAAGAATTTTTTTTTTTTTTATATTTTTAGCACTCGTATCAGAGGAACCTTCAATATTGTGACATGACATGATTTGTTTGATGCAACATCTTCGCTCGAGGCCCAACCCAACGGGGCAGCTTCACTTGGCGCATCGCATGATGATCGGCAATAAATTGATGGCCGTCCCTGACACTCAGATGAGCACTGCGAGGGTCGGGGAAGTGGGGCCTGAAAGCTCACTGAGTCAGCTAAAAGCAGTTGTTGACTGATTTGTGCATCAGGTCGCAGCTGGCACCTGGCGGATACAGTCACCAACAAACGGTTCGTATATGTATGTAAAAGAAATATAAGAACCCATTTAATTATTGTGCGATGATTGATTTATGGCTGGAGAATAGCCAAAAACTTTTAGCAAAAACAGCTGTAGTTGCGGCTATATATGTATGTGGATTGCTGGCTGTAATTGCAGCTGAAGACATTTACTGTCCTGGCAAGCACGCGCATCCTGACATTTACGACCATCAACAGCAGTGCCATGAACTGAAGCTGGAGGTGTCAGAGTCCTCCACTCCCATTCGGTTGTCGCTCTGACATGAACACACTCGGACAATGGCAGTTAATGGTCATGCTGGCGAGCAGTAGCCACCGAAAAATAAACCAACTCACCAGCGCTACATAAATTTCAAAACTAGCCTCGACACAGACGCCGCTTCCCTTTATATGCCACACATTTCACGCAGTGACGACATGAATCCGCCAACATAAACACTCGTCCAGGACGCACTAAAACACACACACACAAACATCACACACACACACAGACAGACACTCATAGAGATACAAAATATTAGAGCTGCTGAAAAAACATTGCCAAATGGGCAACAGCAGACATAGCACAGTGGGCGAAACTAGACAAATATGTTACAAAACCTATTTTCAAATTTCAATTATCAAGATACTCGCTGGAGCAGAAGGAGCTAAGCTTTGGCACACTTTATTCCATTTTGTATGAGTGTAAAAGGGTCAACAAGCTTAGGGGCCTAACAAAATCCAATTGCAGGACATACACAATTATTAAAAGTTATATTGAAAACTTAAAAATACTGTATAATAAATACAGTATAGTTGTAAAAGGTAAATATCAAATAAATAATATAAATTTATAATTAAGATTACATTTTAGCATAATTTAAATATTCGATAAGGCGATTTGCTGTAACGCTTTACCTAATACAGCAATAAATATTTGAATACAAATATACACAACAATAAAGAAATGTTAAAATTAATTCGCTTATATTTTTGGACAATATCTATTAATCGTTTGGCCACTGTGCTCAGGCGGCTCGATCTAGTCCTGTGTAACACACAGCAGCAGCAGCAGAAAAAAAAACTGCGAGTCGGACGAAAAATGTTTAGTGGGTGCGTGGACAAATGCTGCAGCAGCAGCAGCAGCAGCAGCAACAACAACAGGAACAGTAACAACAACAACAATAAGGAGCACCTACCATTTGACCATTCTAACATCCCCGTCATGCTGGAGCCCGCCATGATATGGCATTCAGTAGCACTCACATGTCAGCAGTGGGCCGAACTGTGGCCGCTCTCGCTTTCGGTCTGTCGCCGTGGACGGAGCAGCAGCAGCAGGAAGAGGACAATAACGCAGGACAGATAGGACATCGGACAGGCAGGGACTCGGGTCCGGCGTGCAGCCGTGGCCAAAGTGGTTGATAGCTTGAAAAACTGTTTTTGCACAGCTCCGTCAAATTGCATTTTGTGTGACAGACCGCAAAATGCATCATCACCAACATGAGCGATGAGTGTTATTCGTGTTGTTGTTGTTGTTCTTGCTGATGCTGCTGTTGCGTTGATGTTTATATTTGCCAGCAGCCTTCAATCCCCCTCTACACGCCCAGCCCCCTTGCAGCACCCAACATTGTCCAGTAATTTACGAGCGTTTTTTGGGAACGCATGTGTTGGTTGCATCGTGTCGCAATATTACAGTAGATTCATGGGTTAGGCATCCATCGTTGGGAAAGTGTTTTGAGGTTAAAAGTTTTCAGACCTCCTGCCTATTCAAGTGCACAGTGGGCTCAAAGGGTTAAAAACTGATCAAATTGTCATCATTTTTTTTGTATATATGTTTTTATCGTAGTTCTTTGTAGCTAATGCCGAAAATCAAAATGCAGCTATATGATATATTGGTCCGATCTAGCTGGTTCCGACGTATGTACTGCGTGCAACAGAGGGCCTTCTGCAAGTTTAATGACGATAGATTTAAAACTGAGAGACTTGTTTGTATAGCTTGCATGATCAAGAATATATATACTGTATAGGATCGGAGATGCCATTTCGAGACAAAATTATAAAACCCCCCGCAACGGTATAAAATTCTAATACATTATAATTCCACCATGGCAAATGTCTTTCATTTATTAATCGGTATAATTTTCAGCACATAAACCATGTATTTGGTGCAACTGTCCGCGCGGCAACAACTTCATTCAGTTCGCATTAATGCAGCGTGAATTAAGTGTCAAGGACATTTTTTGGTTGCAGCCGGTTGCTGGTGACGACGCAACATGCTTCAGTCAGGCGTTTGGTCCTTACTCCGGATTCCGGACTCTACCCGGAACCACGCTCATGTCCTTGCGTGTGTGTGGCCGAGTGAGGTTATGTTGTCAGAAGTCTGTGCGTGTGTGTGTGTGTGTGTGTCTGCGCTTGTGTGTGTGGCCGAAATTGCGTTGCAACATTCAAGTAAGTGACGTAAATGCATCACGAACACAACGCACACAAACAGACAGAGAGACAGAGAGACAGTTGGACAGAGGAGCAGAGCGTGGAGTAAATCATGATGGCCAGGCTCGACGAGGGGGCGAGGCATCAGGCGGCAGTTATGGCTGTCAAGATGAATGCCATATCATCGCACCGAAAATGGTGTCAAAACGTCAGCAGCGCAGTCAGCGGCGCCACCGGGCACACAGTAAACGCAAATGGCAAACGGGCGCTGCCCCAGGACCCGATTGCCAGTACCGGCTACGTCTCTGGCTCCGGCTCCGGCTACGGCTCCAGCCTCGTCGTGTTGTTATCCGGGTGAATTATGAGTTGTGCAGCGCCATCAGCAACAGGAGCAACGCATGCCTGTCGTCACGGCCCGCCTCCTTGCCGGCCAGGCCATTCCGTGTAATCCGTCACATGGTAAATGTGACCCAGGCCGGGTGTCAGAGCTCGGCCTCATTCGGTTGAATGTTGTTTGGGTGGAAAAACTCTTAAAATACCGAGTAATTTATCCCTCAATGACCGCAGTAAAATTAAATGCTAAACGAAGACATTAACAATGCAGGTCATGCAATGCATGCCACGCAGCTTCTGTCCAGGCAATGTGTCATCAGCTATTAAGATTGAAGATTACTTCCGTTTAAGACAAGGCGTCCGAAGTTAATGAGTAAGCGAAGGTTGCTCTACGATTTTCCATACGATATGATATCACTTCCTCAATATAATTTTGGAAAACTTAAAATTTGCTGACTTTAAGTTAACTATTATACCTTCTTCTTCTTTTTATAAAAGGAATTAAGAAATGCGAAGATTCTGCTTAGAGTGAAGATGTCTTCATTCTATTTAGACATACGTTTATTGAAATTCTTGATAGTTCAACGAAATACTTTGCGCTATTCTATGTGATAATTTAATAATCATTATTTTTGTGCTGTAAAAAAGTAGCTCCAGTCTATTTAAAGAACATAGAACCCATCTTTAATTTAAAGACTCCGACATAATGAAATACAGGAACGAAAAAATATTGTGCTCCGTACGAAAGCAAAGACTAATCTCCACAGATCGTCACAAAAAAAAGTTGTTTAATATGCAATAGAGTTTTATAGTTAAACTCATCAAATCTACATGCTAAAAGCACTGACTAAGCGTGTTACTTTTCAGTAGGTGATTCATGCTGTTGCCCTTAGTCTTTTTGACTTTTTTACTGCTCTTGACTGCATTTGTCGTTGGACTCTCATGCCCAGCGCGTATTGCACAAATGCGATAATGAAATTCGATACAACATCGAAACCCACATCCACATGCCACAATTTACTGCTCGTTCATCAATTGTGACATCGGCTCAAGTAATTCCCTCGGACATTTCACGCCAAACTGCACGCAGACGACACCCAATCAAAGTGGAGTCGACTCCAGAGAGTGGAATCGAGAAAAGGTGCAACGAAATAGTTGGACATAAAAAACAAAAGGGAAACCGATAACCGAAGCTGCCCCAAAGTGAAGCGCGGAAGCCGCCCAGAGAAGATGTGTGTGCGTGTGTGTGTGTGTGTGTTTGGGGGAGCAGACAGTCTTCCCCACTCGTCTTGAATTTGCTGACGTTTATTAATTTCCGATTAGCGACATGGAATTTATGCGCTACTGAAATTTTCGGTAGTCCCAGACTTCGCCACGCCCCCGTCGCCCCGATCAGTTTTGGGGCTCGAATTACCTGGCGGCTCCTCGGCTGCTGAGACGACGGCTTCTAATGCCGCCTGACACTTGCTGCCAAGTGTAAACGACGCCACTTTACGGCACATTTGGCGCCAAAAAGGAAAGAAAGAGAAGCATGCTCTAGTCGGGAGTACCCGACTAGGTGATTCCGTAGAAATGGTCGGTTATCAGGTTACCAGAGAGATAAATATTCTTTATCTACATGTACAATACCACGTTTGGTGTAACTAGCTCTTATAGTCTTCGAGATAGACTAGAAAGTAAGGCCTCAAAGTCGATATTTATCGATATTATAAAAATGGGAGATATCGATAAAATTATAACCTTATTCTGCGTATGCTATAGTCGATTATATATGTACTTCAAAATGCAAATGTCTGCCCACTCTTCTGGTTTTCGAGAGCAACATGTAAACATAGACGGACGGACCGACGCACGGACAGGCATGACTAGATTGACTCAGCTCGACCTCTTACATACATGTGCACAAAAACACTTAACCCTTTTTGAACACTTTTAAAGGGTATGCCAACTTTGGCAATACCCTAACTGATCTTTATCTATGCCATATTTCGCCATATGATTTATTACCATTGCGGCCATAAATCAGCTAAAGCTTTTCTGCAACTCTCTGATCTAAATATGCGTTAAATGGTGCATCAAGCTGCGGGGGCGGTGGCTCCAATAGGGGGCGAGGTATACCGTCCGTCTGTCTGGCCTGTTGCTGATCGCTTAATCGGGCTGGCAATCGAGTTGCGATACAATTAACCCCAGGGGGGCCTCCATAAACGTGATATCGTTGGTGGTAATCACCCGGTAACAACTTTTCTGTTAAGTTGCCACGGCCCACGCGTTGTTGTTGTGGTTTCTGTCTGTTGCTTTTGTTAGGCCAACTTGTTGCTGCTGTTGGTATGTTGTTGTTTTTGCTGTTGTTGGGTAATTGGAATGTCAAAAGTGACTAAAATCACGACTCTATTACATGGGATCATGTGAACAGAAGCCAAACATTTTTCAAACCGTTGCCAATTCACTGATGAAACAACCTGAGGGAGTCAATGAAGATTTTAAACTCGTCAAGTTTCACTTAAACTATATTATTACTTTTGTCATTACGTATAAGTTATCTTACAAGTCATTGGTTATTGCAACGTGCATACAGTAAAGTGGCCTTTAAACTTGGGTACTCGTTGTTCCAATGAATGGGGAAAAACTCATTTAATGGTTCATGTAAATAATAATAAATATACAAATAACGAATAATGAATTGCCTTAAATTTATTTTAATTTAAGTATGTGTAACATATGATTATTATTGCCATCTTTGAGTAGGGCGTAAATAGGCAGTTTCTTTCGTAGAAGTAATTTTAAAAATTAAGACTGAAGAAATAGAGAACTGATTAGATTGAAAGCAGATCAAAGAGAGACGTTTAAATGATCTAGGCATGCAAACCGACTTATTTATGTGAGTTCATGAGAATCACATAGAGAGGCGATGCTTACAATTACGTATCGTAAAGTAAAATGACATGCCTTTGGTATTATATAACATACAAAGAGTGTATAACCCAGACCTTCCAGGATAAACTTCTGTCATTAAATATTAAATAGCTTAGTGGATATTCGCAAGTGGGGAATGAACAATGCGATGGAAGTTGATCGAGCTTTTTATATAAATTCATTGTATACTTAATAAATAATTTTCAAATAATCTTATTTGTCGTTTTGGTCACATTCGTCAGATTAAAGTAAATCTGTTTTCAGCTAATTGTCATTAATTATTATTATTATATTATAACTTATATGATATTGGACGAAAGATTTGTTAATATACAATACTGTTCTTAACTATAATAAGTATGTATAAGTTACCTCTCTTATAGAAATTGTGCACAGTGTGGCAAAATATTAAAAAAAATTGTAATCGTTAAGCACGTAAATTGTGAAGAGGCAATAAATATTCTATCCGCAACAAATTGCAACATTATAAAATTACAGAGTTTAACGTGTGATGCATGATAAACATTGACAAAGATAAACACGTTCAATCATGCCACCTGATTGACGAGCAAACACGCACACACACACACACAAACACACACAGATACGAACTGAAAGCTAAGCCGAACCTAAACCAAAACCGGGGCACAGATCAATTGAAGCCAGCCAGCAACAATGTGAAATGAATTTGATGGAGGGCAGAACACGACAGCGCACAATGAGTGAGGGGCAACAAGGAGTAGGATGACGATGACGATGCCGATAAGTGCGTTTGTGGCGGTGCCACGGGGCGTATGCGTTCACGGGCCCTTTGATTGATTGATGACGCATCGGGCGTCGTAATTCATGTTGAGAGCCGAACAATTTGCCTCGGTCCGTCCGCCCGTCCGTTAGTCCTTCTGGCCAGAAAGGTGAGACAATAAAACGGCAAACGGTTTTTCATCTCCTCAAGCGGCGTGTGTTACCCCGGATTGTGGGAGAAACTGTGATGTGCCGTGAGAAACTCGCTTAGCTATGCCTACGCCTACGTGTTGCCAGTAGTAGTTGCCCAGACAGGCAGACAGCAAGCACACACCCACACCCACACACACACACACGAAGGCAGACAGAGTCAAGTGGGACTAGGGCAAGGCCGAGGAATTAAATTCGCATGCCACGCCGTGTGGCAGAGCCAAAGGCAAAAGCAAAGCCAAAGGCCACGCAAACGTGCAGCAGTGCCTCGCAGTCAATGGGTGCGCCTGGGCAGCGGGTGCGGGGCGGCGGGCGGGGTCTACGGCAGAAAGACAAAGCAAAAAGTTCAGGAAAAACTGTTTTTCTAGCATTTCTCGGTTTCAGTTTCCTTTTCTGGCGAGCGGGCGCATAAAATGGCACGAAGAAAAAAACCCCAAATAGCGAGCGATTTTTTTCACGTTTTAATGTTGCCTTTGACTACCCGATACCAAGCCTGTTCCAGTTGCTGCTCCCGTTACCCAAACTCGTCCTGCACGGCGTCGACATGCTCGACATTCACACACACACACACGCACACTCTTTGGTTTTGTGTGCGTGTTGTGTGGGGTCTGGGACTTGCCAAGCGTCTGCCTGCCGTCTGCTGGCCGCGCCCGAGTTCAAGTGCGCCTCGCCTCGCCACGCCACGCCTCACCTCTTAGACCCCCCTGCACGCCAACCGCCGCACCACCGCCCCCTTGGCTCCACCGTTGCTTCATTCATCGAACCGATGGCAACTTGTTGATTTTGTGTGAAATTCACATGCAAAAACCAAACCAATTTCGCCCTTCATTTGCGGGCGCCAGTTGCTGCCGGTCGGCTGCCGTTTTTCCTTTATTTTTCTCCATGTATTTTTTTTTTTGTTTTGTTTTCTTTCGCCATTCGTTGAGTTTGTTTTGCGTCCTTTTTTCCGCTTTTCCCGAACTAGGCTGCCAGCATGCCAAAGAGAAATCAATAATCGATTTTGTTGTAATGGCTGCCTTTAAAGAATCACGGAAATTTGCTTTATGTGTGCGTATTAAAGAGTCGCCTGCGGAATTTAAGCATTCACTTTTATTGGCATTCAATTTTATTGCGGCAATAAAATAGAGCGGGTCTTCATATAACTTATCAAGCAAATAGCGCTAACAAGTTGAGTAATTCCCAAAGAGGAGGTCAATTCATTTAATGAACGCTTAATTTATGGAAAAGCGTTACAACTTGATCCTGGGTTGGTTATTGGTATTTATAAGAAAGAAAGAAAAAATAATAATAATAGGCAAATAATAATATATTTGTTATTTAAAATAAATGCATCGGCATAGAAATTCTGCCTCCCCAAAGATTAAAATATTCATAGATTTAATATTCAATTTGATTTAATGAATAAATAACAAGTAAGAGGTTCTAGTCGGGAGCTCCCGACTAGGGGATACCCTTAACCCTCTTCTTCCAACACCAAATGCAAATATATATAATATTCTAGAACCTATTTGTCAAGTTTTGTGACTCTATTATTTACCAAAATTGCTAAAAAAACAGAATGTCGCTATCGACTTTTATCGATTACTTGGAAACGGAGTAAGTTATCGATTATCGGAAACAAACTCGATCTGCGTAGAAACTAGGAGCACCTACATTTAAAATTTCAGCTCTTATAGGTTCTGAGATCCTTGCGTTCATACATACGGACGGACGGACGGACGGACGGACGGACGAACAGACAGACGGACATGGCTAGATCGACTCGGCTCTTGATGCTGATCAAGAATATATATACTTTATGGGGTCGGAGATGCTTCCTTCTGCGTGTTACATACATTTGCATAAAAACAATATACCCCTTTTACCCATTTTTAATGGGTTCAGGGTATAAAAACGGAAAGGGAATTCTTGTGGTATTCTTCGATTTATGATTGAATATTTATGTATTTAAACTAAATGTTCTGGGAATTTTAAGAATATTTCTTCTACAATCAAGTTAATTTTTACCAATTTTAATATATTTTATATATATATTAGGAAAAAAGGAATTCTGTCAGCCTGAAGCTTAAAAAAAACCATGATTTCAACATAACTTTGATTGATAAACAATCTGCTTCAAGCAATTATGCTTTGAATTTTAAGAACAATAAAATTGAATGGTACTTAACTTCACGAAATTTTTGCATTGTTCAGAAAGTTTGAAATAAATGCAATCAACATAAGTTGTCAACCCGCAGAGGGTACTTTTCCCTGTTGGACTTTCTGAAAGTCCAACGAACACTAGTAAATTCTTAAGATACCATCAATATGCCCACTTTAAACGGATCCTTTTGGGCGTAGATTAATCAATATACTTACATATAAATCATTATTAGTATTAATGCAAAAGCCCACGTCAGAGCATTTCTATGCCATATTTAGCAAAGTTATTTATGGATCAACAGAATGTACTGAGTATTTGCATTTGAAGCGACAAATCAAATTATCTGCAGCGTGACACATTCGTCACGGCCACATTGAAAGCCGGGGACGGCAGACGGAAGTGCAAGGTCCGAGTCTGGTGCCCTCGCCTGTTGCCACTACAATCCACACCTCCCCTCCCCTCATTCCTCCCATGGCTGCTGTGGTCATCGTCCAAGTGTGCGCGTATTGGCCTCGGTGTCGGCCACAGTCACAACCATCCGTCATGTCTGGTGACGTTGAAGACATGGCCGGTACTCGTCGTCGTCGACGGCGTCGTCGTCGTCGTTCGAGTGCTCTGGCATCGGATTTGAACAGTTTGATGGATCAACTTGCGCACGTCCTCGTCATAACTCACAACACTTTCCGCTTCACTCCGCTCCGCACAGACTATGTGTGTCCGTCCGTCGGTTAATTCCGTCCTTGGGCACGACGCCGATTTGACGTTTGACGTGAGCGCACGTTTGATGGAAGATCTGTCAGGGCAGGCATTGAGCTTGTTCCCAATACGCTTGCAGCTTTGCGCTGTCTGTTTCAATGTTGGCCAATTTGGGCACTGAATGATTGGCGGCGGCTTTTGTTCTCCCAGCACTCCCCACAAGGCGCAAATTCTTCGCTCTTTATATTCGCCATGCCCTGATTTATTGCCAATTAATATGATTGAAGTGTCATAATTCATAAGCGGCTTTCGTGCCCCCAGTTCCCTACAGCAATTGTGAATAAGCAACTAAACAGGCGATTCCCAGCAATGAGTGTGCACTTGGGAATCTTTAGCAACAAATTGTAAAGAGATATGCGATAATGAGAACTCAAAATAATTCAGTCTATAATCGAAATATCTTTACATTATACCTATATTTACCACGCTTAACGTTCTCTGCATTTATTGTCAATTATTTGCTGTCGGCTGGTTTTGGTTCTTTTCACTTTAACCATTTCGTATTTATATGAAAATATCAATTGTAATAATACCCAACATACCTAAATTTGTTTGTGTTGTGTATAGAACAGGGTAGCAGAGAAAATCATCTGTTCTCTTCTTCAACTGCAGAAGCTACGAGCTTATCAAACGTTTCGGTGGTTCGGTTCAGGGTTTACCCCAATGCATCACCTCATTTTAAGTAAATTGATTATCCATATATATAAATGTGTGGGTCCTGTCCTGAGTTACGGTTCGGTTCATCAGCATGGTTTATAGAAGATTCGGATACCAGATTAAAATTGGTTTGAAGCAAATTCGGGTTGCAGTCTTTTTCAGAAGTCTGATATTCAAAACAGGATATTAAACACCAGTCAAGACTTGAAGTTAGGTATTTGAGCGATTCAGTATGCTTAACTAATTCAAAGGTCAATTAATATGCTTTCGACACGAAAATGCCAAATGTCAACTCAATTAAGTGAATGCGTTGGGGCGGTTGACTAAGTCGACATTTCTAGCTGGAACTTTGTGATGAGAATTCAGTTAGTTGGATTGAGCAAATCGGTTGGTTTTTGGGCCTGGTCAAGTACTAAAACTTTTTCCACTTAAGATTTGTGCAATGTTCCCCTGCCCAAGGCCCGCCTTCACATTTTTATGACACTTATTCATGTAAGTCTCACGTGTTAAGCCTTCTACAGGCTGTAGTTATTTATTTCGGCTGACAGCTGAGTTTAAGCCCAAACAAGACGCAAAGTCGCCACAAACATGAGTGAGGACTTCCTAGTCCTTGTGCCCTGGCATCTGTTAGCTGGGCGGATGTTGTACTTGAAGGGCGTGGCCTGGGAGCTTTCAGTTTGACGCTTTCTTTAATTTTGACAAGACGTAAAGTCTATTAAGAAAGTCAATCAATGTCTCTCAAGCGAGTTGGCTTCGACTTTGGCTGCGGGCACGGGCTCCTTCAACTTCAGTGTGCGCGCAGGATGAGCGCCAAAGTTCTGCAGTGACAGACAGACAGACAGACAGGCAGACAGGCAGGCGGAGGCAGCGAATGCGGGACATACAGGAAGACAGACAGTTAGTCAGTCAGCGGGAGTGACGTGTGGATGGTGCGTCGGGGCTTGGGTCTTCACTTGAGTGTCGGGCACTTGACTGACAGCTGGACGCGAACGTGAAGTTGGACGTGGACGTGGCCGTGGCCTCGGGCGATTGTTTTGCGAGTCCTGGGAGGCGGACTGCTTGATTGAGAGGACGCATTCAATGTGTGCACACGGCGAAATTATGAAGAAAAATTGAATTCGCAGCTGAAAAGTTGACAAAATGAACTTCAAGCAGCAGAAGAGTGCGGAGAGAGAGTGGGGGGGGGGGGTCATCGAAGCACTCTGACAAGGACCAGGAGAAAGAGTGTCGCTCAAACAGGCGAACAGGTAAAACTTTATCCGGCGACATTAATTTGTAAAAGTGTTTTTCATCAAACAGGAATTAATTAAGATGCGCCCCCAAAGTTGGCAGCAAAAAAAATTGGTGAATGGAAAGAAGAATCGGAAAATCTTTCGAAAAGTTACCCCCTCCGCCATAGAGCGGGAAATGGGCATGTGAAGTGGGAATGGCGTCAATAATAATTGAAAATCATCACTCGAGATTTGCTAATTATGTGGAATTATCATCTCAATTATTTATTTTTCGATTTCCATGCGTTCTTCCTTCGCCCACTTCCGTCTAATTACTTTTTTTCTCACTCTCTCTCGCTGCTCGCTGTTGCTGCTCAGGTGCGATTATAATCAAAGCTTCGAGGATTTGCCGTCAAAGTCTCGAACTTCTCAATTAAACGAATGCATAAATCATTGGTCGGCACGTCTGCAGATAATTCCCAAAAGTCCCAAACGATGCGCATTAGAGTGCGAAAATACACACACACTCACTCACACACACACACACACACACACACACACAAACAAATCAAAGACGGTCAGCTAAGGACACTCATAAATCTGTAGAAATGTTGCTAATTAAAAAAATACGCATATTCCATCATCATTGTGCGGGGCATTTTTCTATGGTCTCGACTTTCTGTGTGTTTTGTTTCTGATAAAATTCTGCTGAGATTTACGCCCTCATAATCCATAAATATGCTTTTACCACACACACACACACACACACACACACACACACACACACACACACACACACACACACACACACACACACACACACACACACACACACGTTTATATATATATAAATAAATACATCTTAATAAATTTGCTCGGCTTCTTGGGTGTGTCATTCCATGACGCATTAATTAATAGCCACATCAACAACTAACGCCAACAACAACAATAATATATAATAAGGTTTCACGTAAACACACACACACACACACACACACACATACATGCATCGATTTTAACGAATCTTGACTCTGACGAGTCCTTTGGGTATTTGAGGCGTTAGCTCACGTCTCGCGGCCTGTCGATTGCTTTGCCAGCTTCATATTGATTATTAACTTAAAGAGTTTTTATAGTCCATCTTCTTTATAGTCTTTCTTTCTTTTACATAAAACAATCTCAAGTAGCTTTTTCGTTGCATTTTGAATTTTTTTCAGTTTTCGACACAAATTGCTCGCTTCTAAGAATTAATTAAGACTAATTCAATAATATTTAATTACTCTTATATACTCTTAATTGTTATAATTTATATTTTTAGTTGGCAGAAAATTTGAAACTCTGCCTGTTGAGGCTTGTCTATCCAAGCTGTATAGAGTGCATTACACTTTACTTCCTGGAGCCTTTAAATTCAGGACAAATCTAAGTATTATCAGCGTAGTAGGACTCTTTATATCCAGTCCGAATAGATGTATATAGCATACTCTCAGGCGCCCCAGTGAACATTCTTGTACAAAAGACAACATCATTTTATTAAAAACATATAAATTTCCTATAATATTTAACCATATTAATATTATTTTAATAATATTCAACAAATAGAAATTAAATATGATTAAAAATATATCCCAATTTTTAAATGTTTTATCTTCTGTTCTACCTCGTTATCTTTAGCCAAGTATCAATATCAACATAAACCTGAACCAACTTTTTCTATACTTCTACTCACGTTTATCGTTCATTTTTGATTTGAAACCTTCAACCATGCGATAATGCAGGATATTTAATGAATTGGACTTGGACAAGCGAGAAAGTCTTGCAACTGAGGCGCACACAAATGGGGCAAATTATGAATGCCCCGTGATAAATAGCAAATAACCAAATGATAAATAATAATTTCAGTGTGAATACATCAGAGGGCCGGACTGCTAATTGGAATTGATTAGACTGGCAACGCCCACACGGTACCCAGTACCCCAGTTCTCTGGGCAACTGTTCAGCGTTCGCCCAATGCACGTTCCACAAATTTATCTGCATCTAGAGTCACATATGCGATGAGTTATCCCACGTACCGCGCCATGCTGCCCACTCCTTCAGCTGCTGCTGCTGCTGCTCCAAGTTGAGTAGTTGGCAAAGTTTTGTGCCACGGAATAGTTGGGCGGTTGGGCGGCTGGGCGGCATAACCGATGTAACAAATGTGCTTAATATTTGTGATCGATGGAAAGTGCTTTGTTTTATTTCCCGTTCATATTTGTTGCAAAATATCAGCAGCTCAAGCTCGTGGGCACGGACCCAAGGCCTTATTTCCACCCCTGGTCTCTCGGCTAATGAGCAATACAGCATGGAGAGGCGTTGCACTAATCACTTCATTAGCTGACGCAGACCAGCTCCCAGCTCTCAGACTCAGCCCCAGCCCCAGCTCCCAGTTTCAGCCTTGTCCAACTCAGCTCGTCTCGGTTCAGGCAGGACCAGACATATTTATTTAACCTGCAAATCACAAATTCATCCATCATCCTTTATGCCAGGCCCGTGCGCTGTGTGAGTGACAACCTTCGAGCTGCCTGGTCTCCAATTCAGCTGCTTCCTTCCATGCTCGGCGACGACGTCGTCGTCGCCTTTGACTGACATTTGACTTCAGCGCTGACGAGCTTGGCGACGATGAAAGCGACAAGTTCATTGTCCTTGCACTGCCAAGATGCCGGCGACGACCGCTCGTAATAAACACGCCCTCTGCTCGAAAGGACTACGCACACAGCTCCATTTTGGCTGCATAGTCGGGACTCTGGTGGGCCACGAAGGACAAGAAACGAAGGACGCACTTTGTTCGCAATTTGTTTTGTTTGCTTATTTTCAGATCGCGCGCCCCTCGTCCCGCGTCTGGAGCCGTCTGGGTGGTTGGGTTAGCCCAGCAATGCCAAAGGGGGTGGTTCTATGTCTGCCCGGTTAGTCTTAGGAAATCTGTCTGTGTGTGTGTGTGTGTGTGGGGGTGTGTGTGCATTCCTCATTGTTCCTTGCCTGGAAATGTGTGTCGTGCTGAAATATGCTTTCAATTTAGGTTAAAACTTAAAGCTCTCCTACGCATACGTTGTTCATTAAATAAATCAGTACATAATCTTGGTAAATGTAAGTTATCTCAAGGTTTAATCAGGAGTTATGTGATGGAATTGTTTTGGCACTCGCATTAGTTGTCGAATCGAACTGCATTATTAATGTGTGCTTTAAGGGTTATTAATAAGATGTTTTGCATGTTTTAGTTATTGTAGAACATTATTTTGTAAAAAACAGCAGCAAATTAAAATACGAGTCTTTCGGTAGCCACACTTAAAAGAACTTTGGCCCTTCGAGCAGGTTGATATTAATAATGAGAGAAGTTTTTTTCTGTATAACTCTTTATGCTTTTCCTTGTCGATTTCTAGAATAAGCGAAATCTTAATTTCAAATTTTAAATTTATACTTTTGAGATATATATATACTTCTCCATATAGAGCTAGAAATTGCATTGCTTATTACATTTAACATGGTCCTTTAATGTCCCTTGCTGTGTTGGTTTATGCCCTTAAGATACACACATCTAAGTTGAAATGCAAACGCGCAATGAATCAATTGCTTGGTTAAGGACCAGAACCAAAATTGTGCACACAACAAACAGTCACACACACAACACACAGCACACACACAACACACAGCACCCACCAACACACACGCGCACACATGAAATGCAATAATAGGCCCCTCATAATTAGCTGCTCATGTGTCACGCAGCAAGTGCAACAGCTGAGGCGCGACAGACAGACGGACGTTTACGGACGAGAATAAGGTCCTTTTGGTCGACTGAGAATGTGAGATTTGGCGTCAACAGCCAATTTGGTGCATTAGCGAAAACCGTTGGGCAATTACTGTCAAGTAGGTTTGTAGGTTCGTGGATTACCCAAAGCTCGGCGAGTTGCTAATCAAACGCTTCTTCGTGGTAGGGGCCATGAGGGAGTTAACCGGGACATGCCTGGGCCATTGAAAAACCAGTTGTCAACCGGCTGAGTCGCTTGTAGCACACACAAAAGCAGGCAGGACATCTTTAATCACACACGGCCCGGGCAATCCGTGCAGGTTGCAGTTGTCCCAACTCAATAAATGTCATCATTGGGCTAAAATGTTAATTAGCCAGCGGCACCTCTGGGGCGGCAGTTGGGCGTGGACTTGTGCGGCAGAGTCTTGGCATGGATTGCAGTACGTGTGCGACACTAATTACGCTGAAAGCTGCGATTGTCAGCCGAGATTGCGGCTATCGGAAAAGTCCTTTTGTTTTCCAGTTTGAAGCGAATTAATCAGCGGCAAGCATTCGACATTGTTATCGGACGTCATCAGCAGCCCCGGCGAGCGCAACAACAATGGGCCAAGAGCCAAGGGCCATAACCATAACAATGACAGCAACCATCAGCAGCTAACAACAACAACAACAACAATACTGGCAAGGAATCTACCCCACACACACACACACACACACACACACGCGCGAGCTAAACAACAAACGGGAGCCTTCTCCATATCTGTCGCCTGCCTTTGATGTGCGCCTTTGACAAGTGAGTTGACAATGTCAACGTCAACAGTTGACAGCCTTATTATGGCATTATGTCTGCCCCTGGATATGCTTGAGCCTCCCGGATACGAATATGGTGTTGACTGTAGATAAAGACTGATGAAGACCTCTTAATGGCGACCCTTATACCGTTGGTACCCAACACCCAGGCTTGATGCAAGATGGTAATCAAGCGCATTGACGCAAACATTTTGCAGCACTGAACGAAAGCACTTTGTCGACAACATTTTGCAACACTGAAAGTAAAAGGCCGAACATCTCTGGTAAGGAATACTGGCACTTATGCTGCATAATTTGCCTCAAATAATTTCTTATGTTTTAATAGCCTTGTAGAGGGTATTATAATTTGTTCATGAAATGTGTAACGCTTGCCTTTAAGAGGAGGTGATAGTGTTAGATACTCCTTAGCAACACGATTTGATATTGAACTTCAAGAAACTGCATAAGTTTACTCTTGGCGAAATTTTTATGTGATAATTTTCACTTCCTTCATTTGCTTTCTACTTCATGGGATTTGTTACTGTTTTCCTTGTGATATATCTGAGGATATGTTCCAAATGCCAACTCTTTTCAAAGATCCATTATACAATTCGTAACCAAAGGTTTTGCCAACCTCAACACAACTAATCTATATATGAGCATCGCCTTCCGTTACAGACTTTCAAGTGTCAGCTAAATCAATTTTTTTATTTTTCGGAAAATATTCTCGTCAGGCTGTGGACGAACGTCAAATGCCAAACTAATTACATACACCAAATCATTTTTTTTTAAAGAAGAAATCAATGATTTTTATCCAATACCGCATTGTCATTCAAATGTTGACCAGATGAAATGCGTCATTTCATATTTCATTTCGAATGACAATAAAAATTCTGCACATATTACCTGTGAAACTCATCAGGTCCAGGAGCAGGACCAGGAGCAGGCTCTCTCTGTATCCTCATCAACACGCCGTCCTGTCAGCGACCATTGAGACTTCAAGTGTAAGACATGTCAGGTCCACTCAATGACAATGCAACCCCTCTACTCGCTACCCCCGCTACCGGGGGGCTTTATCCCACTGCCTGTCCCCGTCGAATGGTCATTCCCATTTGCACGAGTGCGTAACACTTGTCCGTCACATCAAAAGCATCAAAAGTTTTGTCATGTGAATGAAAGTTTTGCACCTGCCTTTAATACAAAAACATTGACATAAGTATTAATCCTAAATAGAAATTTCATCAACAGGCAACAACAATGACAGCCACAGGAACCACATTATATAAATATATATATATTTATATATATATATGTATGTATGACAATGACAGCAGCTCAAACTGTGGGCCTCGGACTCGGACTCGCTATATGTCTGTTCTGACGGCAAGTGACAGACTGTCAGCCTGTCTGCTGATGGGCGCTGGGCCGTGGGCGTGGGCGTGGGTGTGGGTTGATTTGACATTTTATGTCCAGGTGCAAAAAAATGTCAAATAAATACGCTTATGCTGGGCATTATTTGGTGGACAATGGATTTGATGATTAGAATTCCAATAGGCAATGCCTTCTCATATGCTGTTCAACATGGTGATGGATCAAGCCCAATAATTTTTAAACATTTTTAAATTCCTTCATCAATTAAGGCTGCTTCAATAATAGTCTTTACCAAAGCCAAATAAATTGCACAGTGCTTGGCTTATCCCCTTTGGAAATGGTTTATATATAATTTTCAGAAATTTGCCAAGATGTCTTATTGTCAGATTAAAAACTAATTTTAAAAAATTAAATTGTAAATTTATAATATATAATATATAATACGCAAAAAAATACTATAATACATTATAATATAACTTTTTTTCTTTATATATATTTGTATACATTTTTTTTTATTTGTATTGATACGTTAACATTTTTCTTTAATTTTTTTGTGAGTGTACCGAAGGGTATTTCATTTCCATTACGCTAAGTTCCATTTCAAGTTATGAGTATTAACCGAATAAAGGCTGTCCTATGCCCATAGTTTTTTTATTAAAATATCATAATTAATTTACAATACTTAATTGCTTACTGTCCCAGCTTGGCCTGAATCGGATCTCAACTGAATTACTGCCCAAAAGTTAACCTCTTGGCAAGAAAAAAATATTTTAAAAAATGTTTTCAACTAAAAAGTTAAAAAAAAAAAACAAAACGAAGTACGGCAAGTTAACTGCACATTTAATGAACTCAACAGCCGCGAGTGACGCATTGTTCCATTTGGAACGGGGGCCGTTGCCCAGCCGCCAACTGGACTGGGTTCACGGATGTCGAAGGCTCGAATCCGGGCTTCGAACTCATTTGTCGCAGCGAATTGCGATTGACAAACTGTCAAGCGACGGAATTTGTTGTTTTCATTTTGGCCGCTGCTCGAATGCAACTCACGGCCAAAAAAAAAAGCAGCCGAAATTAATTGAACAATTTAAAGAGGTTTTTTTTACTGCTGGTTTCTGGCCGGGCGGCGGTTACCGCCAGCGGGCACTGGCTGTCGGTGTCAAAAAGGACATGACCGAGCATTTGGGTGAGTGAGTGAGAGATTGTATTATTGATTTTGCATAATAAAAATGTCACACACACGCACACACACAGACTAGTGGGCCTAGAGTGTGTGTGTGTGTGTGTGAGTTGACAATACAGCAACAATAAATTAATTAAGCCGATGAGACAGTTTAATGTCATTTAATAAAATATTGACGTGTCACTGACGCTGATGCTGACACACACGCACACACACACACACACACACACACGACTACACACACATGAAATGAATGACGCCATTTTGTTTTTTGGCTTTAACATCTGATGGGTGTTAAAATCAATTGACGAAATCAATTGGAATTGGCGGTCAGTTGGCGTCGAGTGTCCAAAGCGCATGTTGATTGATTGACAGGCGACATATTGGGCAGCCCCAAGAAGATTGATGGCTTCATCAAGAGCGTGACAAGGCACGGCATGAGAGAGGGGTCGTTGGAGAGGGGAAGCGGGAGGGAGAGCCAAGCTAGACAAACTCATAGATTAAGCGAATTGGTTTTAACTGCATTTCCAGTCACACTCTTCAAAGTCGCACATAAATTCACATAATGAAATGTTAATTTTGACACGTCATTAATATATTTTGTCTACCTTCCGATTGCCACGCCCTCCCACAGCCTCCCATCCACCTCCTCGTCGACGACCACAGCTGACCATTCGTTCAATTGACAGCGGCAGCGACATTGTAATTAGTTTTGACGTTTCTCGTTGCACAAATTAATTTATTTGACATGTCAGACGACCATCGGATCGGCCATTGACAATTGGCCACTAGCCGCTGCCACAGACGCCATTTGCCACAGAGTCTCATGGTTTTTCAAAATGTGACATTTATTGGCAGAGCGACAAAACACGCACACATCTACATATCCTACCTGTCATATCATGATATTCAAACATATATATATATATATATATGTTTACAGAGTTTTGTGCATGTTTGTGTGTTAATTGCAATTTGTCACATTATATTAGACAACAATTTAGTTTATGCTATGATTATGGTTAAAGTCAGATATTTCAAAGTCTACCTGAATGCTCTGACTATCATTAAAACAACTCTAAATCTCTTCACAGAGGAAAGCCCAACACAGAAACTATCTTCTTAGTATATAGATTATATAAATTATAAAAATATATAAAATTATATTAAAAAGAAAATCTTACAGAATTCTTATATTTTGTAGCCCAATAAAATGTTTGCAATTAGCATTTCAGTCGCAGCTAAATTTTTCTTAATGATCCATTACCATTACCTATCAGCGCACTTTTCTCATGGAGGTCAACTCGAGCGCTGAGCACTCAATACACACACTGACAGAAGAGGGATTATCGGAGGGTACACGATAATTAAGTGTTTCCACTCCTTCAAGCGTCCCAACTCTATTTGCACTTTAATCAATGGTCACTCCCATTCAGTAATTTTCTTCTTGATTCTTTTTCCTCAGCATTTTTTTCACTCGTTCCTTTTTGTCTCGCTCCATTTGAATATATATTCTTGGGGGCGGCATGGTGGAGGGGTTGGCGGGGAATACGGGGGTCAGCAGTTGACACTTTGCATCTTGTGCAATCACCAAATATTGTCAGAGGATGTCAACGTCGTTTTCGTCGCAGTCGGCATCGGCGTCAGCTCCAACTTTGTATCGAAGTTTGCACACAATCAGTAAAATATTTTGGCCATCCTTCGGGGACGACCTCATTTCGTCTTTGTCGTTGTCAGTTGAACGCTGGAGGGGGTACGGGGACGAGGACGTGGACGTGGACAAGACGACGCTTCGTCGCCTGGTCGGGACTCTTCAATGTTTTTCTTTTAGCCCTGCACATTTTTCCGTTTTTTAATCTTTTGCCTTTCGCTTCTGGTTGCTTTCTAAGCCTTGCCCCTTTCGATGCTCCGCCAAGCCGGAGTCCTGGTCTAGCTGAGGGCAAACTTTTTGGCGTTTCATCTGCAGCACATCAATTTTTGTTGCTGACGAGCAAAAGTTGCAATACTCTAAGTCCAAGGCAATGCCAAAAGCCAGCCACCCAGCCACCCACTACACCACGCCCTACAATGCGAATGCGAATATTATTCTACTATTGGGTCGCAGGCTGTCCTTCCGGCTGTCTACTGATTGACGGCGACTGACAAGTTTCTCTTCGACTGCGCATTGACTTTTCTTTGCAGTCGTTGCATTTTACGAGTATGTTCCAAGTTCCAACTTGGCTCGTGCTCAGGCTCAGGCAGGCTACGCAGACAATTTCAGTAAATATCTAATCCTTAAGTATATGGCAGGAAGCGTCAGCCCTCTGATGTGTATGTGTTTTGGTCCTGGCTATGTGAAATTCTGTCGCTTCGTTGCATAACATCGTGCCTGCCAGACATCGCATTCGCAGCTAACACCCCCAAGCTGCCAGCCCGCCCCACTGGGAACTGGGCAGCCCAAGGAGCTTTTGCCTGTTATTTGCTGGTCACTTTGTCAGTCTTTCAGTCAGTGCAGTTGCACAAAACTGTCTACACTGAGCCCCAACAACAATGACAACCAACAACACGAGTCCTTATTACATCTTGGCGACAAACTCCTTGACCGTATTTTCTTCCTTTTTTTTTTTATTTTCTACTTAGATTTTGCATGTTTCACAAACAAGTTGCAAGTAAATTTCGATTAAACAATTTCTTTTCTTATCAACAATTTGGTATCATCTGAATGAACTTGACTTGGCTAAGAATTTTGAGAATTTTTAAAGTTCAAAATTATCCCCAAAAAGTACTGAGGAATTTCGAAATAACGAACTCTGAACTGACAATTTGTCTTTTATTTAGACAAAATAAAGCTATCTGAAACTACAACAAATCAGCCACCAAAAAAAGATATTACAAATTACATTCATAGCTACTCTGCCATTTCTTCAACTACCCGACGTTTATCAACACTGGAAGTCCACATCAATCAATATGTATACGCAATGAAAAATACATAGCAGAATGCATCAGGATAAGAGAAATTGTAGAACTGACAAGCGTGAGAGAGAGAGAGAGGGAGCAGGAGAGAGAGCGATGGTGGGAGATTGAGAGGAGTCGAGAGATGAAAAGAAATACGTTGGCTACTTTGTGTGGAGCAGAGTTCAAACCTCAAGCTCATTGCTTAAACTTTTCAACCGACCGAAACCCAAACTCAAACTTGAAACTTCAACTCGGACGTGCATGTGGACGTACAACATATAGCGCATCAGTCAAAAATTGTTCTTGCTTGTCATCAGAGACGTGCCACGTCCGCGTGCAGCGTGGCAAAGGGAAGTAGCTGGAAAAAAGATGAGGAAATGTTGCAAAAGCACAGAAGAAACTTTGATGCTGACCACAAGATAGGCAAATCATCAAGAAAGTTTACCGAACCGTGCATACCCTAATCAGAAAGGTGAAGAAATTATAGCTGCCTAAATTACTGTAGTATGTGCTAGAAAATACTGTTGCAAAGGGTTATATTAACTCTTAGCCTACACCATCATTCGCCTCCAGCTATACATCATTGCCTCAATGGCAATTGTTTACGATGTTGTCCCAGGAGAAATACATTAGCTCTTATATTCCTATCTAAGCTCCTACATCATTCGCCTCAAATCACACATCATGATGGAAACATCTTTAAATTAAGGGTATACATTACCCAATTTACAATTTTTTACGAAAAACATTATAATATAACTGAAACAGTTAAATTAACTTTGAAGTGCCTATCAAACCTCCCACATTATACGGCTCAAGCTATACAACACGATTGAAACGCTTTTAAAGTGAGGGTATTTAGCACACAGCATCTATGGCCAGTACACACAGGAAGTCCATATGTGTAGCTTCTGGTTAGTTTCCTAGTGGACGCCGCATTGATGAGGGCCACGTCAATAAAATTGCGGGCGGGTTGGGGGCTGGTTGGACGCTTGGCGAGATGGAAGCTCGACATGAAACAAAATGTCTAACTAAGAAGTATAAAAGAAATGCGCCACGTCAGACTAATCCTTGCGCCATCATATTACAGCATCGTCGGGACGACTGCTTCAGCTACAGCCCAAGAGCCAAGAAAACTTGTGAATATTGTGCAGGAGGCGCTCGACTCCTCGCTCCATCTTCGACTCGCCTTGCCTCTGGCAGCGCCCTCCGCATCAGCCAGTGTGTCATGGAAGCCATCAATCGTTTTGTTGAAATGTGCAATAAAAGAAAAGTCATGAAAACTTTCTGCGCTGCTCGCAGATTTCTCCGAATAAGGAGGTCGCCATGGGTTGGGTTGGGTCAGGTCTGGGCTTGGATTCGGATTTGGGTTTGGGTTCGCTGTTAGTTGCCTAATGCCAGCGACAACATGGCACGGCAACGACTTCGCATCCGCATCCGTTCGCCTGTCCAAATGTCCGTCTGCCCGTCATTTTCCTGCATTTGACAGCGTCTTGGCGACATTTGACGATTGACGAGGACGTCGAAGACGTTCGCCTCAGTCCCAGGCTCAACCGTTGCTCTGGTCCTAGCTCGTAATGGCCAAGACGTTGCCCACACCCAGCCAGGCTCCAGCTGCCACTGGTCCATGTTGATGTTTTCTGCCACCCAAAAATGTCTCGGGTCAAACTGTCGTTCGCACGTTGAATTGCGGTTCGCTGGGGCATGGGCCATGGAGCCAGGCAAACTGGGCTTGTGTATTGGATTTGCGCCTGACTGGGACTTGACTTGACTGGGAGGTCGGCGCTGGCGTCTTAGTGTCAGCGTCCGAGTCCATGACTGCGGCATCAGATTCTAGTATTCTCTCTCTCACTCTCTTCCTATCTCGCTCTCTCGCAGCAACTGCAAGCGACAAGTGCAGCGTTTGTCCCTCTGCTCCCTTCGGGCCACGTCCTTGCTTCGAGTCACTCGGCTCGGCTCGCTCTATCAATCCGCACAGCACATTGAACGACAGCGTCAGGATTTTTGCAATTTGAGAAGTTGCTACGTGACATTTCAATAATTTTTGAAAAGTTTCTTACTTAGCCCCGCATCTACACCGCGCACACGACCTTTTCCTGCTTATTTTCGCTTCAGCTTCCTTTTCTCTTCTATTTTATATAGGTTTTTTTTTTTTTTTAAGTATTTTTCGCCGTCGTCTTCTTTATTTTATATATTTTTATAGTGTATTTTGCGCTGCGTCCTTGGGACAAAAAGCGAGGCGAGGCGAGGCGGATGTGCATGTGGTTTGGTCCTGGGCATGGGCACACGGTTTGGACTGTCGCATCGGGCGGCGCCGGAACTAGGAATTTTATATTCTGCAATTTTCGTGACAACGTCATTTTGTCCACGACATTCTGCCTGATGCGTCCTCGTCTTTCGTCCAGCCTCACCGCCTGCCGACCCATCTCCAGTCCCATGCAAGAAATTTGTTGTGTGCATTAGGAACTTTGACGCTTGACTGGATAGCTGTCAGTGGGCTGGCTGACTGCCTGACTTGGGTGTTGGCTGCTTTTGGGGCGTTTGGGCAAGGGTTGCGGATCTGGATGGTTCGCCTCCTTTTGACGTTTGAATTTTGATGCTCCGACAGTTTATTCGATTGTTTTTCTCGCTTTTACTCGGCAAAATTACGGAAGTGCAGCAGATGCCCCCTCCTTCGCCCACCACACGCCTAGCCAAACCAAGTCCGCCCGCTGCTTCTCTCATCTGGCGCTGCTCGGGCTCTGTCTCGGGCTGGGGCTTATGTAAGAACAGAAAATTGCTAGCACAAATGGCGCCCGGCCGTGTCCTGGTGCTGGGCTGCGCCATGCTGTCCGCTCATCTTCATTAGAATTTATTTTTATTGTTTTGCGCAACTTTCAACTTTTACAACTTTATCAATATATGAATATAGATGCGCGCATAGCTGCTTCCATAGAAGCCTTTAATTATGAAAATGCTTCTGACGATGACGATGACAACGACAACGACCACAATAGCAATGACGACGACTTCGCTTCCGGCGAGGTGAATTTTAATGTTAAAGCGCCTTCAGAAAGGCCATTCAACAATATTGGATAATCTATGCCAACCTAAGACTGAATTACATTACATAGATATCTCATACTTTTGAGTAGCTTCAATAAAACTAAATTCAGAGAGCTTCCAATTTAGAAAATGGGACTTTTTCGGGGAAAATCGGTGGCACAAGGTTTCATCAATCTAGTCAATACCTTTAAATTATTTTATTCAATTTTTAGATTTTATTAAAGACTTCGAAGTTTATTGACAAATTATTTATCGGATTTTCCGCCACCTTTCAAGACTCTTTCTGACAACCTAAATACATCAATTTCTGTAATTTTAAAATCAAGTTTAATAAAAGAGTATCGAAGAATCGCATTTGCCGATTGTCCTATGAAAGTAATCGACTTATACAGCGCTGAGCTTATCGGCTCAATTTAAACGTTTTACAACACTAACCCGGACGAGAAGGCAAACTTATGACGAAAAATTCTTTCATTGCGTTGACATTGCTCGAACTGCTGTCGAAGTAATATTAAATTTGGAAATTTTCAACATGTTTATGCAGAAAGTTGATCGCAATGCAATTTACACCGTGCTCTTCCGTTCGGGAGTTATGTTTGCAGAGCGCGCACCCCAGAAGATGCATCCGGAGGAGGAGTTGAAGCATTTGACCAATTTGCAGGTTATCAAGACGCTGCAGTCGCTCAAGTCGCGCGGCTACGTCTCGGAGCAGACGGCCTGGCGCCACTTCTACTGGTGCCTGAACAACGAGGGCATCGAGTACCTCAGGGGTTACCTCCACATGCCCACCGAGGTGGTGCCCACCACTCTGCAGCGCCGCAACGAGCCCGTCCGCATGTCGCGCACCTCCGAAGATCCTCGCTCCCGTGGACCACGTGAGGGCAAGGAGCGCGACGATCGCACCATGTACCGTCGCACGGAGCGTCCCAATGAGACGGACAAAACGGGCAATGTGGGAGCTGGCACCGCGTCTGTGGAGTTCCGCGGTGGCTTTGGACGTGGTAGAAAATGAACAGTACAATTGCCCTTTAAAGCTTAAGTAGTACGAATAAATCTCATATTAACTCTTTAATTTGTCAGTTATTCCAGCTGGACCCACATTCACATGACGTCCGCTCAGCTGGTGAGGCCGACACCTTTCTGAACATATGTAGCTACAACTTCGACTAGAAAGAATTTGCATTTGAATGGATTACAAGTGTTGTAGGCGACAGCGGGTTACGGCCTCGCGGGGGCACAGATCAGCGCCACACGCTGGCAACAAGTGTTCCAGGTTGCGGTCGTGGAGTTGAAGTTGGATTTGGATTTGGTCTGGGGAATCGTGGGCGCCTGGCTGAGGTCTTTTGCATATCGCGACATGGTCGTGTCTTTGTCGCTGTCTTCGCTGCGAGGCGACAAATAGACTTGTTTGCCCAATTCCCAGCTGCTAATGATGCATTTTCGATGACGTTTCGTGCGCATGCAAATTTTCTGTTTGCTCTGAAGCCGCCAAGCGCGACCTATTACCCAGGAGAAGGGGACTGAGGCAGTGTGTGTGTGTGTGTGTGAGTGTCTGGGGCGGCATAATCACAGCCATCAGTAACGTGGCGTGCGACATTTATGACACGCTCCGCTCCAAGCTCGAAGGCAGCCAACGCGACAGCGTAACATAATATGGCTCATCATCTACAGCATCGCTGTTAACCTCATCAGTTTCAGCCTCCGCGCTGAGATTGTCACCATCAGTTGCAGTTGCCTGTCCTTGTCCCGGTAACAGAGACCGTCGACGGCGTCCCTGCCCCTGACCCTATCCCTATAGCTCGCCCGCTCGTAATCATGCTCATCAACCTCGTCCTCCTCGACGCGACTGCTCTTGACGACGACGACGACGACGACATCAGCATCATCATACTCTCAGGCATCAGCTTCAGCTGCAGGGACGGCACAACATATCACATCATCACTGGGAATGCATTTTGCATCGCTTCGTGTCACTTCTCCGCATTTGGCTGCATTCCTTGCCGCCGCCGCCTTCTGCTTGGCGTGTCTCTGGCAGCCGCCGTTGGCTGTGGTCCCCAGGAATTATTTGCATGCAAGTCAAGGATTTTGGCGGGCTCAAATGAGTTACGATTCGTGTGGACCAATTTCGAAAGATTGAGGATTAATATATACATATGCATATATAATGTTTGCATGTTTTTAATTTTTACTGTGTCTCCAGATATTTGTTGATATAACAATTTAAAGGTTTCGATTAGTTTACAATTTATTTTATTTGTATTACTTTTTTATACTGAAGCTCTGACTGGATATTAATATATTGCATTAATATCCAGAAATATTACAAGCATCCTACACACTACACGTCACCTACTTACAATAAGTCCACATACGAAAATCATCTACATATAAGAAATCTTTTTCTACTAACTATTACACCTCAAAAATCCTTTTACACCAACTAATACATGACCTAATGTAAGACCAGTTACACTCATAAGAAACCATCCAATATCTTTCTTTTCTATTTTAATACTTTTGGAATGTATTTGAGTCGTGATATAAAAATCCTAGCAGCGAGTAATCGTAATTAAATCTTAAATAAATTGTATTATCTGCGTAATAACACAATAATACTTCTAATATTTCTTTCATGGGATTGGGTGAGCTGTTTTTGTTTCTTTCTGAAAATCCTTGTTTGTAAAATATTTATAATCCCCATTGGAAGCAATTTATGACGTCCATTAGAACTTGCAGCAACAGGTTTCGTTGCTTTAAGAGTTCAGTCAAAATAGATTGGAAGTTCATCTGAGCTTTTTGTTCACTTTATTAAGGCAATGAAATGCACATATGTACACATAAGCGCACGAATAAATTTAAGTGAAACATAATTTAACAAAAGAAGACAAAGATTCTAAAATAAGCGCCTAAATGAGCTCCTCCTCAGGCGGGGAGTGTCTGTTTGCCCAGCTCTTTGTGAAATTTCACAGCCTAATTTGTCAGGGGCGTTGACAAAGACGCTTTGTTGGCTTTTATTTTTTGGTTTTGGGATGCAACGCGTCCAGCCTGGCGACTGCTGCGGCAAGTGGAAAACATTTCCGGATGAGTAACCCATCAGTCAGCGCGCCGAGAGCTGTTGACACCACTTTGGGGGCCAGCGTCATGAGAAGATGCAAAAGTTGCAAAGTGATTTTCAGCTGCTGCAACGTTTAGTCTGCTTCTGCCACTTCTGGTTGTTGTTGTTGTTGTTGTGGCGCAACAAGTGCGCAGTAAATCATGGCATGCAGCATGGGAGCTGTGGGTAAGCGGAGCTGTTGCTGGGTGGCGGGGACACGTCGAGGCGTTGCAATTCAGCGCGTGATTGAAAACTGATGGCGTGTTGGCGGCGCATTCGAAATGCATTGGCATTAAATAAACAGAAATTGCGCATTTCTCACGCGGAAATGTCTCGCAGTTGCCGACAGACAAACAGACAAACAGCTAGAGAGTCAGTCGGACGGGCAAGAGATACAGATACTCTGATAGACTGACTGAAGCATCTACATGGATGCAGATGCAGATGCATCTGCTGCGCTGTCGCCGCACATCTTCACAGCTCTCACAGCCGATGCCATTCCATTCCATTCCATTGGCATCGCCAGCGGCACCCACTTAATTTGCCAGCTCGCTGCAACGGCCGGATGCAGATGCAGATGCAGTCAGTCAGTCATCTGGCTGCCGCCTCTGTGGATGGGATCGCATCTATTCGCGTCACTTGGCCCTGACAAAATGTATCTGTTTGCAATTAAATGTCACCCATCGTGCATAACGGCACTCGCTGACAGCCTGCCAAATTCCAGAACTAGGATATCTCATACTGGCGATGTCATATCAAATATGCCAATGGCAAGCAATCGCCAGCATAATAAGTATGTCATTGGATAGAATATATTCAAAGATACCTTAAAATATTTATCATGCATCTATAGTTGTGCGAACTAGTTACTTAAATGACAAATATTTAAAGGATTCGATTATATGTCCGAATACTAATTTAGTTTTATTTTTGTATTAATTTAAAAGTTCCTATAACTTGCCCATTTGATAGAGTGTGTGTCAAAATAGCTAAGCGATACTTGGGAATAGAATTGAATTCTCAAATTATGTGACTACATAATAGCTCAATAGCCCAGAAATATAATGATTTGAGAATTGAAACTTTAATAGACAGCATTAGCTTATCTTATATGAATATATATATATATAATTATTATATGTATACTTATATTATATATACTTAAATATATATGATTTAAGGAAGAATCATAAATTTTACAAATATCTAAATAACTCATATAACAACTCGCAATTATATGCTTTTTATGCTTTCAAGAAACACCCATTTTTCCACTAAAATCCACCCTCTTCACAACTTCTTTGGTTGCCCAACATAATTCCCGTAATAAGTCAAGTTTTATACGAATTTTGCATATCTTGGTAAGCTCAGCGAGCTGTAGATATGCCGCATATTAATTCGGCTGCTAATTGGGGAATTGAGAGGCATACGAAGGCGAGAGAAGTCGACTATCTCACGGCTGCCCATTGATCTGGGGCTGCTTACTTATTGCAATTCAAACAATTACCATAAATGACGATAAATGGCCAGGGTTTAATCAGAGCTGAGCCAAGACGCAGCAGCGCATTCGACTGGCTACTGGACCAACCGTGTGCTGGGGCTGCCAAGGCGGAGACGCAGGCGCAGCAGCCACCTTGGCTGCTTTACGATGGCAGTTGGCGGGGCACAGCTTTTGTGCGGCGTGTCAAACGTCAACCTACTGCGAACTGGGAGAGTTAAACATGCGCCTTGCAACCAGGCTGCGAGGCAACCAGTAGAGACTTTGACTTTCCCAAGCGCTGCCAGCGTGCAACGGCACCCATTTGCCATGAAATATAACCTCAATCAACATTCGCTCATTACCAGCCAAGCAGCCAGCGAGCAAACGGCGGCGGCGTCGGAGGACTCCAGATGACATTTTATTTATGAATACCAAATTGTAAATTATTAACATGTTTCACGCAAGTTATGGCCGGGCCGAGTGCGAGCTCTGACAGCGAATGTCCATGTCCACGTTCACGTCCAAGTCCAACTGCAACGGGTCGCAGCCAGACAGGGAAAGAGACGGAGGGTGAGAGAGCGAAAGGGAGAAAGAGATAGATACAGTGAAGCGACTGGCGATGGATCGCTGACTGGTCGGCGGTTCCATTGGACAATCTCCATTTGGTCGGGCTGCCTGCCTTCCTGCCTGCCTGCATTTGCTCAATGCAACATTTTTCGCGTGGCAAATGAAAAGTTAATGGCCCGCTTGGACATACAAATGAGGTTATTAGCGCTTGATTATGGCGTCCATTTAGAAATGCCATACCATGGGCATGTACTCCCAGGAAACGACATCAATCGGGCGAGCAACCAACGAGCGAAAAAAAAATTTACAATACAAAATGCAAATGACATAGAAGAGGGTGAAAATAATTGTGGGTTTGTTAGTGCCAAGAGCTGTTAGCTCCTAGTTATGAACCCAAACTATCTGAATAATAATATGATAAGATACAGTTGGCAGATATTCCTTAAGCTCACAGAATTAAAGCTACCAAGAACTCAATGCAAAGAGGCAGTAAAAATTATTTAATATAAATAGAAATATTAAGCATTTAATGTAACGCGATAGAGGAGAAAGCAACAACGAGAACGTAAGGATATACCCTTAAATGTTGAGTCTGATGAAAATATCTTGGAAATCAGGATAATTTTCCATAGAAGAACCTACTTTTCAGCCTAGCCTTCCTATGGCAGCTATATAATATAGTATCTGATCCGGCCGATTTCGACATATGTACCTCGTAGGCGAACCTAGTTTCAAATGAAAAGCCTTAATACTGAGGGACTAGCTCACATTGAAACAGACAGACGATCAGACGGGCATGGCTATATCGACTCGGCTGTTGAACTGATCAAGAAGATGTCGGAAGATGTGTCTTTTTTATGCGTCCCACATTTTATGACAAAATAATAATACCCTCTACAAGTGTATAGGAATCTAGTTTAAATTGCATCTTCTGTGGGGACAAGTTATAATCGAACTTCATTCTGTCCAACCTCTACATATTCTGTTCCCACGTAACCCTTGATATCATCATAAGTAATAAAAATTAACTTAATAAAAATATAATTATTTTATAAACTTAAGTTTTTTTGCAGAATTGCAACCACGAAAACTAAATCATTCATTCTAACAAATGATTGGATTGAAAGACAAACTCTTCAAGTGTAATTATAAATTATCAAGTGTGAATATAAAATAATCAAATTACTACAACACAAATAATAATACATATTAATGTTTTATCCACCAAAAAGTATTTTTATTTCACTTTGCAAAACTTGAGAACTAAACTGTTTTTATTAAAGTTTTATTTGAATTGCTTCCGACAATATTCTTATTTTTTTTAAATATTATAATTGTAATATTTAATATATATTATTATATTTTTTGCCTAAGGAGAAATCTATTTGCTAACTCAAAAGAAGAATCCAAGTAAAAGTTGGAATATTAAATTCGCAAACTCTGCAAATAAGGACTTTGCCACTTTCTTTTAATTCACAAGCCGCGATCTTCTTTCGCATGCATATGTTGTACTAGTTATATGCTGCGACCTCAAAACGTAGTGTTCATAAATTAACACTCGACTAAGATCCAAAGATCGGAATCTGCAACACTTGAATACGTATACGACTACGTACGCGTTCTTCGTATACATGTATGGATGTATGTGTGTATGTATGGAAGTGTGTATCTATATATCATTGCTTGAAACACAAATCAAAGCGCTGTGAAATCTCGGACACTTCCTGATGCAGCGGATCCAATGGACCGAGTGCCTCGGCGCGCCTGGCTTATGGCTTATGGCAACTGGCCGCATCGTTAGGGACGTTTCAATAATTTACCTGAAAAATTACATGCGGCCAGGTGACGAATGAAAGCAGCCGCCGCTGTGGACAGCAGTAAAAGTTGCCAAGTGAAAATCGCCAACTGATTGCGATTCGGTCAAACGGACGGACGGATGGACAATCGGACAAGACAGACGGACAGAGAGCCTGCGACTTGGCGACTTGGCGACTGCGAGCATCGTCAATTTATCTTTCTCATATTTTTGCAGATAAACACGAAAAGTAGACGGACTGCAAACAAATCATGCGACTGACTGCATAAATCACACAATACATTTGACACTTTTGGGATGCCACTGCAGCCACCAATCGCCCCTCCTCCAAATCCCCTACCCCGATCCCTCGGCCATCATTACCGGCCCGAATCTGAACGGAGCAGCGCTGGATAAAGCAAACGCAACTCTTGTCTTTGATGAGAATTGAACTGAACGAGACGAAAGTTCCATGGTCTGGGTCAGAAGTTGTATCCGTGTGCCTGTTTGTGTGTGTTGACCGAGGTCAACGCTGATTGCCCGTGAAATTGTTGCCAGTTTCTCAGCTTAAATGCTTACAAAATGGCTACCCGAACTTATCCTTGTATTTTGTATCTGACAGGTATGTACAGATAGACACTCTTTAGATACTTGGTAGTGTAAAACTTGTTAAGTCTTAACAGGATCAAGCTTTACATTGATATAATACTTCTATTTGTACTAGATGACAATATTTTACGTAGCACAAGAGTTTTTAAAAAATTTTGAGAAAGTTGAAAGTTAAAAATATTCAGTAAAAAATATTTCTGAACCTAAAAATTCAGATATTTAAAATTTTTTTTTCTTTTGCCTAACATACAAATTTTTGAAAAGAATAAAAAATGATTCGTATCCAAAATAAAAGTTCCCATTGTCTTTCATCAAATATTGATTTCAGATGTTAAACATAAAACTTTGCTACAAAATTTTTTCGCGATTTTTCACACTTGCGGCAGGAATTTCACACAACCTCGTCTACATCACAAAAGGGGGTGCAGTGAAAATTTCAGTTGTCTATCTCTAACGACTTGGGCTGTGCGTTCATCACCAATCAGTCAGTCAGTCAGTCAGTCAATCAATCAGTCAGGTTCTATATATAGAGCGTTTAAAATACATATAATATTTGATGCTCTTCAATTTAAACGTGAGTTTTTTCTGTTTGTCTTATAGATTCACCTTGGTAAATAATCCTATATCAGGCCAATCTATGGCAAGGTCTCTCACTTTCGAGATGCCGACGCAAGCTTTTTGGTTAATGTTATTTTATTTAAGTTTCTTTCTTTTTTGTGATATTTTTTGCTTAATGAGGCTAAGGAGTTAGGGCTCGTTTCAAAGTGCAAAGGGAAAAGCGGGGCAAACGCTTCACATGCCACCCATAAAGTGATGGTCCTGCTCTTGGTGTCTTCCGAAACGCTGCAACGCGCAATGTTCGGCTACCAGGAGTGGCCTCTGCTGAGCCGCAGCAGCTCCGCTCCGCTCGACACGAAGTTGATTACACTGATGGCGTTGCCGTGTAGCTGTCAGCATCGTTGCCTGATGACGACGATGATGAGCTCGAGGACGCGGACGCCGATGTGGTCGGTGCCTCGCTGCAGTTGCTCACTGACGGCGGCTGCTGCTGCTGCTGTTGTTGCTGCTGTTGTTGCCGTATCTGTTTGTTGTCAAAGCGGGGTTGCCCGTTGCCGGCGAGAGTCGCTCGACTCGACCGACTCGCTGGCTGTGTAATAAATCTGTCAGTAGGTGATTTTTATGGCCCCGCTCGACACTCGCCGCTGCTCGCTGCTGTTTATAATCAAATAATAAATGCGCTCCAAGCGTTTCCCAGCTCTTCCCAGCCAGCCAGATGCCCGTCTAAAACCAGGTCTGATCCAAGCTGCGTTGGCGTGGCCAGCACTGCAACGTCAAGCTGTGGATTTATTGTCGTTATCCCGCGTCGGGGTGAATTGTTTATCATAATGTAGACACATATTTTTAGTGGGTATTTAAGTAGACAGCTAAACGTGCAGTTGATTGAGCAACTGAGCGGTAAGAACTGGGCAAATGATTGAGTCTATGACACGATGCAACAAGGATTTTACACAAGCAACTATAAATATGTAAACCAATATTTTGTAGGGGCACAAAATAAACATACAAGGATAAGGACGCCAATTTGGATCTTCAAACATATTCAAAATAGAACGATTCGGATCAGATGACTATATCACATTACATTCACTGTGATATTGTTAGTGTACGACATTTCATTCCAAGATGTATTGAAGAAGATTGATATTTATAAGACATGATTGTGTTTTAGATTTTAACACCAGTTCATTAACATAATCGAAGCAGATATTAGTACAATACCAAAATTGGCTTTATTATATGTAAATGCGTGAATAAATTGTTATTTACATATACTCGTTTCTTAAATTGCTTCAGCTTTGGCATAATTAAAGGCAAATTCTGTATAAAATTCTAGGAAAATGGGATATTTGCCAGCTTTACTTGCGGCCACGTCCAAAGCCACCGCGGAACTCCACAGACGCGGTGCCAGCTCCCACATTGCCCGTTTTGTCCGTCTCATTGGGACGCTCCGTGCGACGGTACATGGTGCGATCGTCGCGCTCCTTGCCCTCACGTGGTCCACGGGAGCGAGGATCTTCGGAGGTGCGCGACATGCGGACGGGCTCGTTGCGGCGCTGCAGAGTGGTGGGCACCACCTCGGTGGGCATGTGGAGGTAACCCCTGAGGTACTCGATGCCCTCGTTGTTCAGGCACCAGTAGAAGTGGCGCCAGGCCGTCTGCTCCGAGACGTAGCCGCGCGACTTGAGCGACTGCAGCGTCTTGATAACCTGCAAATTGGTCAAATGCTTCAACTCCTCCTCCGGATGCATCTTCTGGGGTGCGCGCTCTGCAAACATAACTCCCGAACGGAAGAGCACGGTGTAAATTGCATTGCGATCAACTTTTTGCATAAACATGTTGAAAATTTCCAAATTCAATTTTACTTCGACAGCAGTTCGAGCAATGTCAACGCAATGAAAGAATTTTTCGTTACAAGCTTGCTTTCTCGTCACGCAAAGTGTTGGAAAACGTTTAAATGAAATCGATAAAATGGTACTCTACAAGTCGTAATTTGAGCTTTTAATTTTTATTTTTGAAACGCATCAAGTAATTTACTTGTGCGATGAATCAAGTTGACCAGCACTTGGCCTAAAAGTTGCAATTGGAAATGCAAAACTTAAAAGTAGTGTTGATTAATGCCGTCATTAAATCCCAGCTTCCCTTTGAAAATATTCTAATTCTTTCAAACAATAAAGTAGCAGAAACTTACAAAAAAATTGTTTATTTTGGAGTTTGATTTAAGCCATCCATTATCATAAACGCCTCGTCGCAACAAAATGTGTATTGTCTTTTGAGGTTATGCGCACGCACACATACTGCAGCTGCGAATGTGTGTGTGTGTGCAACCGCATGTGTATTCCTCGCATCAACAGCATCGCAGTCGTCCGTCTCCAAATTGGCCAAAAATATGTCAAAGCAGCGGCGCCGCGACAACTTTGTTAAGTGCAAGGCACTCGGTGGAATCGGTCCCCATTCATATATATGTATGCATGTACATATGTATGCATCTTTCCCATCATCCAATGTTGTCACTTGCAACGCGTTGCTGCAAATTGTCACCGAGTCTGTCACAACAGACTCGGCCCAGAAGGACGGACAGCATCGAAGGAATGCCTCATATCTTACGACCGACTGCCGGCGGCTAACACAAAATGTCAATGTTCTTATTGTTATTGTTGTTTTTGGCTTTTGCTCTTGTTGTTGTCGTCTCGTCGCTGCTTTGATTGAGTGACGGTCGCTGCGATGTTTGCCAAGTCGACGGCCAACATATCAGGCATTAGATCACCTATGCAAACTAACAGCGCGGAGCGCACCTCACGTCTATAGGTTGCGAAGTTTCCTCATTCCGTATTTCTAGCAAGAAAGTAATAAGTACTCGACTTTCACTTGACTTTTTCAGCACACAGTACAATTGCCAAGGATCGGGAGTATTTACTTTTAACACCCTGAACACAATGAAAATGAGTGAAATGTATGTAATGGTCAGATTGAGGCACCTCCAATCCTATAAAGTATATCTTATATTCTTGCTCAGCATCGAAACGCGTCGATATAAGAGATTATAAGATCTAGAGCCTTGAAACTCTGATTATAGTTTCTCCTATTACCAAATCAACTTTTCTTCAAATCATCTTTTTATCTTCCCGATATCGAAATCCATTTTTTGTGAACATTTCTTTGAGCTTATGAAAGCTAGAGGCACCAAATGGGGCATACAACATCTTGCATAGTATACTCAGAGCTTCAAAACTCTCGATGAAGCTCATACTATTAAGTTTGTATGCTTATTATATTGCTTCAATTGTGGGTACAGGGTATTTCTTAGTCAATCAATCTTCGCTAAGCCAAGGCTTAGATGTTTTTAAGTGATTGTTATCACCGATATATGAAGTTGATATAAACTTGACGAATGGTTCACTAAGTAAGTAAAAAGTTGGATACCAAGAATTCGAACCAAACTTATGTACATACAAGTTTTTACATACAAAGTTGGTATCAAGATTTGGTCCATGGAAAATGTCGTAAATAAATGAATATGTATGTAACATGTCATGGTCCAAAAGCTAAAATAAAACATAAATTCATAAATGAGCGCAACATTTGCCGCTGTGATGGCCACTACACACACCGACTGATGGACTGACTGACGGACTGACGGACTGACGGACTGACTGACTGACTGACTGACGGACTGACAGACTGTCTGGCATAAGTTTTTGAGCAAAAACTACAACGACATAAATTGTCAGCTGAAGCGTTTCGTCTAGTTCGTCACTCTGGCGTATGAATGAATGTCATATTCTTGGTTGAATATGACGAACTGCTGACAGGTGGCAACGTCTAATTGGGCTTCTTAATTTTTTGACACTCGGTTTGCCAGCGCATAAAGTGATTTACATGCGGCGCAACCCACCGCCAACCGCTGCGCCACAGCATTAGTGAATGCTGCCCAAAAGACACAGACAATCGCTTGGCTGCAGAGGAAATTCCTCGGAATTGCCACATTTCTTCAACGTGGTCGTCGTCGTCGTCGTCGTCGTCGCTGCTGTCATGTTGACAATCCGCGATTGCCGCTCACAGTGGAGGCTGTGGCAGCTGAGATGGTACGGGCGCGGGACAGCTTGCAATTGGCAAAAGGCGGCCAAGCAAATCGGACAACCACGCGTTCATCATCATAATCATCATAATTCCCTGTCAAAATAAAAAACCAGAGAAAATACTGTCACCATGAGGCATGTCAGTCTTTTGCATTGGCACAGTGGAATGCAAAGGCATATATAAACATGTACACACATGTAGATTGATCGATCATTGAGATAGAAAAGGCTAAGGAAGATTAATTATAGAACTTTGGCATAGCAGAGCACTGGCTACAAAGGCCTTCTACTAGAACAGAAATTGGCAAAAATTTAACTAGAGCCTGGATCCTCATTGTTAGACCCCCTAGGCGGGGTATTATACAAATGAACTACATACTTTGAAATTTTATAAATTCTCAAAAGTTCAAGGCCTTCAAAAGATTACTGTTAAATACATCGATAACACGATGTTTGTTTATTGTGAATGCAACCACACTGCCAACATGCACTATTGTGTTTACCAACACTAAATAAGGCTATATTTCAATTTCCTTTAACGCGAGACATTTTTTGCTTGGAGTTTGGCAGTTTTTTGCTAGCATTGCAGCTTTAAATATTAAAAATTATTTACGATTTTGTAAATTTTGCCATACTGAGCTATATACATTTGTCAAATATTTGAAGGAATAGTAATTGCGTCAGATCTACATATAATGCCTTTTGCATCTAATGTCAAGTCGAGTATTAACAAGTCCGGGTGGCAAATGATTTATTCTACTATGAAGTCGTACAATTAATAATATATATTCGTATCTATTTGACTTCATTATTTCGTACACTTTTTGCAGTAGTGTTGTAAAATGCTACCAATTGGACAATCAGTGCTTGTAAGTGTGCGTCAGCAAATATTACGTGAAAAAACTATTTAGTATTTTTTCGTTTAGCAGCACTTTTCCTATTAAAATAAAGCTCCTTTGAACCAGCTTTGACAGTTGTCAGAAGAGAATTAAATAAAATAATAATTTAAAGTTTTTACAAATCAAATGTGACTGATTAAAGTTGTTTGATGCAAGTATTTTAAATAAATTACAATTTGTATTTGCCACATTTTTGGTTTGCCATCGAAATACGCGTGTATATATAACATCGTCACCTTTAATTAAGTTCCACTGTGCACATCGCCTCAGTTTCAGCAGGCCACGAAGCTAAGAGAAGCGCCCGCAGCATCAGCCACAGCGGCGAAGACGACGTTGACGCTGACGCTGAAGCTTGTCACTTGTCAGTTGTTTGTCATCTGACATACATGTGAGTGATATATAAACACACACGGTCGGTCGGCTATGCGACTCGGGACTTGGCCATGTCGGCGTCCACGTCCCCCAGTACTGGGGGTATTATCCATCCACATTCATGTTCACATGCAGGCACTTAGTCTAAATTCCCGCGTACTTAGCGGCATGTACTTGCGGGCCCAACTCTCTCTGATACAGAGGGAGAGAGGGAAGGAGTGCTAGAGAGAGAAGGCAAGAGAGATATACACATACACTAGAATATATGCATTTTGGTATGCTGCTTGTTTTTGTCAGCAAAATTTATTGCTTCATTTGTTTCGCAAAATCCACATCCAAAACCTGGCACGAATCGCCCGCCACAGCAGCCGCAACATGAGCGAAGGCCTCTTTTAAACGAGCAACGTTCGGTAGGGGGGAGCTTACAGTTTAGTTTTTCATATTTTTCAGATGTCAGTGATATATCATCGGGCAAATGGCCACAGCGAACACGGCGCCGAAAAAAAGCAGCGTATGAAAATATAATTGAATAACTAACCATCAGCTCGGATCAAGTGCCACTTCCGCTCAACTTCCTTTCAAGTGCGCAGAACATCTATCAATCAATCTGTCATATGTGGACAATTTATGCTCTAAAGCATGTACAGACGCATAGCTCGATATTGTGTGTGTCCAATACATAATTCGATATATAATAAGTATAATTAACATTATGTCGAACTATTTGACATTCTTTAATTTTTCAAAATCGAAACGCAAGAGAAACGGGGGTCCGAGTTCTTACATATGAGACTTTGTGGTTTTGACCAAGAACTCAATAATATTCTTAGTTGTAAATTGTCTGAACTGTCATAGGTAGAGTTTTTATAAGACACGCATAAACATGTCCGTATGGTTGCTCGTTGCGGTATTTCGTTACATAACGCTTATAATTCTCAACAAGTTAGGGCTTCGCAACTGGGAAAGCAAAGTCTGCGCTGACAATTGAAGTGAAAAGTCCCTTATAAAAGTTGAACAGATAACCCGCCCAGTTTTAAGTGTTTAAATCTTCCACTTGTTGGTTATTATTTAATAATATAAATAAGTTAGTTTTTGCATGAACTTCGCTTTAAGACAATTTACAAAAATTCAACAGCTATCAACATCGGAAATTGTGAAGAAGGAAGTTTAGTAGCAAAAGGCGCTTAAAACCATTCATAACCTAAGGTTTACACAAAAGTTGTGTCTAATTTGTTAAGTAAAATAAGCCACAGCCGCAAATTGGCTCGAGACACATGTCTGACCCATCTGTTTGATGGTTTGTGTCGTGTATATACTTATAATATATGTATATATTTTCACGTCTGTACACTAGCGTAGGGCTTTTATGACGTCCATTGAATGACGGACGGAATGCAAAACGTCACGTACTTTTGATTGACGAAACAAGCGCGCACAAAGCTCAAATCCATCTAAGTTCGTACTGACAAATCGCCAGACTGTGAGACAGACTGACGACGCGTCGTCGTGGCTAAAACAAAGCGCCAAAAGGCGGACGGTAAAAGTTTTGCAATGCATTTGCACGGGGTTTTCTCTCGCACGGCACTGCGAAGGATACGGAACCGATTCATTTGTACGTGCGGTTGTTGTACTCGCTGCGTTTTCTATATGTATGTTTTCTATGTATATACGTAACCATATATAAAATATATATAAACCTCTACAAGTTATTTAATCTCATCTGTCTATCAAGCTGTCCATCAATTTGCCAGTCAGTCAGTCAATCAGTCAGGCTGGCGCTTAGCTAGTGCAGTTCCGTTGGCTTCGTGTGTTTCAAAAGCACCCAAAGTCGTAACAATGTATGTCCATCTAACAGGCACATCTAACACACCACATACACACACACAAACATACACACTCATTTACACACATACATGCTGAAGGATTGTAAAGTAACTACGATGGCTGTCCATCATTTTGTCTGCTCTATAAATTTTCTATTTTAAATTGACAGCGTTTCGTCCAAAACTGAAGCTAAACGGAACCGAGGCACTCAACCTCAGGTTCTCCTGCTTCAAAACTGAACATGCAATTGAATGGATTGAGCGAGTGACTGCCTGACGGACGGACGGGGGACGGACGGGGCGACTAACTGACGTCCTGTCTGGGCAAATGAGCGAACGGGTCGAGGCAGTTGACAGATTGACGTCGTCCTCGCAGACCAGCCCGCCCGCCCACTGCGCCCAATCCGCAGTCATTGCCACCTATTCTATTTAGTGCTGAACTTGAGTTGCAAAACGGATTTTCAATTGGCATTAAATTATACTCAAGGACGACGTTCAATTTAAATGGCATATTGCATTTAGCTAAAGGATTTTATGGGTATTATACAGAGATCGCTAGACTACAAGAACTTGAGGAAAATCCAAATTGTCAAAAATAATAATAATTACAATTTTTAACATTCTGTTTTCGCTTAAATATCCTTTATAGACATGGGTCGAAATTTCCCACCCCCATAACTCGGTCAAAACTCGAACAGATTTTCATGAGGTTTGGATCTTTGTCAACTTATTTTATACGTACCACGGGCAAAGCCGGGGTATATGGACAGGTAAAGTCATGCTCAGCTTGATTTGTACATCCTTTTAATTGCAATCTCTGGAATCTATCCGAAAGCCCCGTCTGTAAACGCACCTTTCTTGTGGACTATGGCGACACTTGCACAGCTTGTAAACTTAGTGAACTGCCACTTGTCCTGTCAAAAGTATGACCAGGACTTTCGTAAGAAGCGAAATTATTTGGTGAACTCAAGGCTCGTAACCCTAAAGACACACAAACACACACACACACACCACAACATAGAAGTGTTTTGTAGCTCAACAGTTTTGTAAAGGCGCCGGCAGTCGCGTCCTGCTCAAAATTTATGCAAGACTCTTGTTCGACAATAACAACAACAAAGGATCTGGAAATTGTCTGTTTACTTTAAAAATTATTTTCACTTGACTGAAAAATCATTATCCCTAAGGTAACACACTGCGCGTTTGTTTTGCGTTCCGGTTGGCAAAGGGAAAGTTCAGGCGCCCCCTTCCCCTTCTATGTCCGATGACCGTCAACTGTTTGGCATGGCTGGACATGCGTTCACACAGCCTTGCCCCTATCGACCCACACTCCCCGCTCTCTCTCTCTCTCTCTCGTCCCACTCTATCTTATTCTCACCGCCCTAACCAAGTCTAACGCCCACAGTTGATTGTGTGGACGTTGGACAGTTTGTAAGGTTGAGTGGGCTGGGCACATTATGTGTGTATGAAAGGATAGAAACCTGTCTCTGACAAGTCATCGTCAGCTGTCAACTTATTCTTTTGAAGTGTATTTAGTTGTGTTGTTGTTGTTGTTGCTGCTGTTCAACTGGGTGGTTGGTCCTTCATCCGTTTGGTCATTCATTTCAGTCCCCCACCCGACCCTGTCTCAGAAGCGACTGACTGAAAGATTGAATGAAACGTGCGCCGCTGAGTTCGTCAGTTTGTCAACTTTGGTTCATTTTGCCTTTGGCCTCAGTTCCTCGGTGTTCTGCTGATGCTGTTGACACTGGCGCATAATATAAAGTAACGGTACAGTTAATGTCCAACACTGGACAAACTGTCAACCGTGTCCAATAAACGCAGACAAAGCCCCACACACACCCACCCACACAATAAGAGTGTGTTAAACATATGTGCGGAATGACACATTTTGTATGTGCAATAAAATATACTAAAAGATTTTTTGTTATCTTGAAGTATAGCGGAAAAAAGTTGGTAGTTGTATATAGTTAGGTTTTGAGTCGAAGAGAATTGAAAAATTAACATTCTCAAAGCTCGGTTTGGTTCCGAAACACAGAAAACTTTTACTGAGCCTTGGCTCTTGGCTGTGTCGACTTAATTCTCAGCTCTACTCACTAAGACCTTTCTCCATTTGCAACAGATTCAAAGCATAGTCAATAATTGTCATTCCAAAGTATAAATATAATCGATGTGCAGTCAATTAAATCGAGATAAATATTTTCAAAAATGTTCTAAGAGAATCTAAAACGCAAGATTTGAGCTGCATCTTGAACCAAAAATATATATGTTATTATACAAATGCTTACAGCTACAGATTTCTCTCCCTTTGCATTTTTTAACGCATACTAAATCGTAATCAAAATAAAAAAGCAACACAGTATTAAGTGCAACTTGTTCTTTATATATCTCGCATGCTTTTTAAAGCCAAGCCAAAAGAAACACATATAAGTTGTGGCAAGGATATAAACCGACTGCAGTTTGCAACTGATGTGTGTGTGTGTGTGTGTGTGTGCTATAGCTTTTTTGTCTTTGCAATTTGTTAGCCTCGCAACTAAAATCAACATTTCAATTAACAGGAATTTGATAAACTTTTTTGTCCAGAAACCTGCAACAGCAGCAGAGCAGCAGTAGCTAGTCAAATTTCTATTTAATTTCTGGCCAACAAGCGGAGGACGAAGTTCGTCAAACCGAAACTGAAAAGTGACGAACTCTGTCCATCAGGCAGAAACAACAAAAATTGTTGAAAATATTGAAGGGAGTGAGCAAAGTGGACACAAGCCAAGAGGCCAAAAGGATGCAGTGGGCTGGCGAAGTACAAGCAGAAGATGGACAAATGAAAAGCATAAGGAAAAAGGACAATATTGGACAAGTTGGTGGCACACATGCGACAGAGCTATCGAGAGAGAGAGAGAAAGAGAGAGGGTCGGAATGCTGCCTGAGCCGTGGGCAACGGCTGGGTCAGAAAACATCCTGACGAGATGTAAAGCGACAGTAGAGTAGCAAAGGCAACAGCCGTTGGTTTGACTTGAGATTGAGTTGATGACGAAAAAGATGACAAGTTGAAAATTTTTCTAATGAAGGACCTTTTGTCGCACAAAGGACACCCACACACACACACACACACGCACACCCAGAGACATGCAAACCGATGGGCAGACATGCGCTTGTACTTGTATATATATATATGTATATAAATATATATGTATATATAGTATATATATATTTACCAGCGAAAACTCATTTGATGCTCTGGGAAGTAACTCGAACTACTAACCGAAGCGGAACTACTCTTGGAATGGGATTCTAATTAGAAATGCTGAACTGTTGAAGAATTTAAATTGAAAACAGTTAAGAATTTCAATTGGTATTCGGTCCAGATAATCTATTAATTGATAACAGCAATTGACCTAGATATTGATAGTCCTCGAACTACGACAATATATATTGTATAGACACATAATAATATAAGGGGAGGCAATGGAGATTCCTTACAATACCCTGAGTGTGGTATTTTAACGTCAAATATCTATCAATTATCAGCTTTAAATCTTGCATCGGTAGATAAGCTTATCGATATGTCCACTTATCGATATGTCCACTTGTATCGATATGTCAACAACTCGATTAATAGCTTCTTTTCTGCATCTCCCCATCCCATACAGCGATTTTAAAAACAATCGATTTTAACCTAATCGATCTTTAAATATATTTATCAATATCTAAAGGCCTTTGGCGATATCTATCTAGCATGTTGCTTAACACCTATTGCCTGCATCTGCATCAATATCCCAAAGAATATTGATGATTGGAATAGTAGATATTTATTATCATATATATTGTCAATATCTTAAGGCATTTATCGATATCTACATTTATCGATATCTAAAGGATGATTTTGATAAAAACATCTACAACTAAATAATTATTTTTCGATATCTACAGATATCTATCGATACCTTTAACACGCAACAAAGTTTCGTGTTATCGGTAAAATTGAGCTCTTATCACTATCCTTTTCGTTTTACTCGAAGCTGTTGATAATATCGCAATGCCCAGCTCGAATGTATTTTTCTAAAGAGCGCATCAAAACGGTTCAAATAAGTAAAGAAATTGTGAAGTGTGCTTGTTGGTGGCGTCAGCGTCGTCTCGACTTTGAAGCATGAGAAATTACAAAGTTACTCGCCTCCAGTTGTCAATCCGTTGAAGGATCTTTGTTATCTGCTCCAATGCACATGCGGGTGGCGGCTGTCAACCGTCGCCCGTCGACCGGGTATAGGACCGGTCTATGGCCAAGACGTTTGCCCTGATGGCACGAAGATGATGTCCCTGAGTGGATAGATAAAGGATTTGTGATAAATGAAAAGCAACTGGCGTATGAAAGCAAAAACGTAAAAGAAAAATATGTGTGTCGTCCGACTGACGGATAGACGGACAGAGAGCGGACAGCGCACAGGTCCTCTGACTCATTGGCGGTCCGTCGTTATTATCCCGTCGACAACAACTCGGCTGACATCTTCGTCAACGAACAGTGCTCTTAACTTTAATGTACACGCAGTTGTTTCCTGCTACCGACGCCCCCAGGTTGCTCTAGTTCGAGTGCATCAGCGCACAGCTGGGGGTAAGTTTGACCGGAGCTTGGGTTGAATATCGATTCGAGATGTGTTAAAAAGCTGGCAAGACCATATATAACACACACATATATATATATATATATACATATATTAACGAAGAGCTTCCGGAAAAATATGACTCTCTTATATGATCTATTTGGTAATACTCGAATTTGTCTTTCTTATAGACGAATTCTCAATGCTCAACTATTATTTCTGAGAGGGGGGCAGTTGGAATAAATTGCAAAAATAAATTGAAAATATGAAATATCGAAGGTTGACATCCTAGCGAATGATTTATCCTTCCGCTTGTGTCTCTGTGTCTCTGTGCGTGTGTCGATTTGTACATTGCTTGTCAGCGTTGTCCATTGTCAATTCGTTTGTTGTCACATGCGTGTCCTGCGGGTGGTTGTTTCATCATTCTCAGCATCAACAGACGCAACATCGGACAGAGAGAGCGAGAGAGAGGAGAAAAATGAGCTGGTGCTACACAGCTTTTGGTTTGATTGAAGGTTGTGATATTTGACAGATTCGATTGAAAATCCTTTGGGCAAGCACAAGACGAACTCGTTCCTCGGACTCGCACTCGGACTCGGACTACGAGTCGATTGAGTGACAGACTGACCGGCCAACTGACAGCCAATCCGACCGTACACACACCGAAATCGACGGGCAGACCAGACTGGACCGATGCGGCGGCGGACCCATCAAGCCGGATGGGTGTTGCAGATTGTGACAGCGGCAAAAGGGTAAATAACAGCTCTGGAAGGGAGAGCTGGGGCAGACTCTGGAAATAAATTGAAAGTGCTGTGAACGAAAATTGACGAGCTGCCATCGGAGCAGGGGGGCGGGCAGCGGGGCGTAGCGTTTGAGGAATCCTTCCGCTACAGTTTGTCTGATTGAGTGAAAGGTGATTGAACTTATTTGCATAAAATAGCCAAACGTAGACAGCTTCTACTCTAGTTTTTCATTGTCAGAGTTGTGTCTCAAAATGGTTGGACTTTAATTTTTGGCAATGCTTCGAAATGGAGTTGGGGGTATGGGACTGGAATTGGGACTGGGACTGGGACAGGGGCTTGTGAGTGCCAGACAATTGCGTCTTGCGGTTTGACAAAAATACAGAAAAAGACATTTCCCAAAGACAATTGCAATGCTCTCTGGTTGGAAATGGGAGGCGGGGTATGGGTATGGGGAATAACACATCTGTTTCGTACAAATTCATTCAGTCGATTGTTCCCAGCCAGACAGGAAGACGAGCGCTAGCTGGATGGGGGTACACGCCCAGGCGACACTCAATTCCGTCAACAGAAAAGTTCAATCAGAAATTAAGAAAACAGCCGCCGCGCAAAAATTGTCGCTGGGAAAAGGCGCGAATACTCAAACTTTGCACCCCGCGAGGCCAATGGTAAATGAAAAGAAAATGGCATTAGACAATGAAAGAACTCTAGGAAAAACTGAGCCTGAGTCGGTGGCCCCGGAACATTTCATCGCGTGTCGAAGACGCATTTGAAGGCTCGACGACACTTCAGACACTTCCGCACAGCCACAGGGAATCGAATATTGGGAGTTGGTGGAGTTTTCATTGGGTAAATCAGTAAGGACATAAAAATACAGTTTTTACCCAAATGCAGATTAATATCTTTAATGGGGAAGTAGGAATAGGTATAGTTCGGTTGAAGAAAAATTAAAATTTTTGTAGCTATGAAAGGGACCAACTGACTACCGAGCGAAATTGTGGGCATATAACTTGGTAAGGCCAGTTTGTTCAGGCTGATCGATTGAGAGATTCCATCTGGCAATTTGTTTCGATCTGAGTATTTCTAGACGGGAAGTTAAGAGTAATTGGTTTAGAGAAGGAATCGAATATAGAATGATCTATTTAGAACCTTTTTAAAAAGTGTTCCGCCTGAATTTCAATTATTCTCTTCGGCAATACCTGGTGTCCCGGCCCGCCTTTTATCAATATTTAAGAATTTTCCATTATTATTTTTTGCATTCAAAAGTCCGGTTCTTGAAGAAAGCATTTGTTTGTTTTCACTTTTTCCACACTTGGCTGTCTGAAGTCAGTTTCAAGGCCCCGTTTGCTTCTTCGGTTAGTGCCTGTGAAATATGTTGCAATCCGTTCTGTGGGTAGCCGAAGTGACTTTGCGTTGATTGAAAAAATAACCGAAGCGGGCATAAATTTTGCGACTGGCAAATGCCACAAATTCAATTTACGATGAACAATCAATTTTGTATCGAACGATCGCAGGTTGACTCTTGGCCCCCATTCGTTAGGTGCCCAGCCCCAGTGGGATCCCAACTAAACAACACACAACACCCGCCACACACACTCCCATAAGAACAACCACAACAACGACTACAACAACAACAACAACAACAACAACATTCACTTACATATTTCATTTTGTTTATTTTCCGCCGCACGCCGCCGCATGGCGTTGCCGGACTTTCAAGTTCTTGACGTTACGGCTGAGTTTTGATTCCCAGAGGTAGAAAAACTTGCTGCGGAAATTGAAATTTAGCTGGGCAAAGTGAAGGCGGATCGATTGAAGGCACTGATCAAAGTCTCAACGGCTCACAAAAAGCTTACTCGCCTGCAGATACAAAGATACAAAGATACTTTGCTTGTGGCTAGCTGCTGCGTATCTTTGACTCTCTCTATCTCTCTGACAGCACGTTGTTGTTGTTGTTGTTGTTGTTGTTGTTGCTGCTGCTGTTGCTGTTGTTGTAGTCGTCGTCACTTGGTCTGTGAGCCACATTGGGGCCTCAGTGCAATTTTTATTGTTGGCATTATTATCGTCACATGTCGCTCACTAATTGATTTTTCTTGTCGCCTGCCTCGTCGCTCGCTCGTTCGTTCGCCTTTCGTTGGACATTTCGATCGCCTCGGATCGTTGCTCGATCTGAATGATTGGCTATATTGGTGTTGTTGCTGTTGTTGTTGCTGTTGTTAATTTGGTTGCTGTTGTCGCAGTTGCTTGCAAATTTTGTGCGCACATGACACTTGCCGAGACAGGCAACATCAGCGCTGCCAGTGCTGCCAAATGTGTCAAGTTGCGGTTACATTAATAAATTTTGCGTACATCACACTAGCGCACCTCTTCCTTGCCCCGCTGTTCCCCCTCTCTGCCATTCAAACAGCGGCCAACGGGGTGTCAACAGAGCTCCCACTTTCTTCTGCTAGCTGCAGCTATATCTTTGCTCGATCTGTAGATGTCTATTCCCATAAAAACTGTTCGTTTAGAAAAACTCGGCCTACGACTTGTTCTTGATACGATCGTAATAATACAAATTTGTATATGTGTTTATAAAATTTGTTGCAAAATATCAGTAGAATACGAAGAGTATTTACCGAATAGGGAAACGGTCTGCGATTTGGTTCTGCTCTTTGCCAATTGAACGAGAGAGAATCAATGATCCCAGCTGCGATTTGGACGCTGGGTTGTTTGTGGCTGTGTGTGTTGCTTGTTTGCATTGACATTTTGTCACTTAATTTGTTGTTGTCGGGCTGCTGCTGCAGGTTGGTTGCCTGCCTGCCTGCCTGCTTAGTTGGTTAGCCTGGACAGCCAACTGGTTTGGCTATGGCCCGGGCAGCTGGCGGCTTGGTGCTGCTGCTGCTGCTGCTGGTCGGCAATTGCCTCAGCTGCATGGGGCAGCAATTTGTTGGCCGATCGCAGATAGGGCAATTTTAATTGGACTTAACGGAAACTAGCTAAGAAATGCATGCAAAGCATACAAATGAAAGGTGAAACCTGGCCGAAGCAGCAGAAGGGGAAAGCATGTCAAACTCTTGCCTAAGAGCTGGTAAATGTGCTGGCTCCGCGCTGTGAATTGAGCTATCTAAGAGTGATCATAGCAGCAGTGATCGCAGTTTGATTGCGGCAGCCGGAATCCTCAGACCGAATCAGTCTTTGACAGGAGCACACCACAGATCGTGAGAAATTCACATTTTGAATGTCAACTGCCAATTGATTTTCACAGCAAGTTAAAATTCCACGAGTATCAGCGGATTGTTTTGGTTAAACTGGGAATTTTTCATTGCAAATTTTGCACTACACCTGCGACTTTTTTATCGACGGTCAAAAGGTTTTTATAATTAACTTATGTTAGTTCAAATATGTTGATTTTGGCTTAAAGAAAGTGAGTTTTTGTGACAATTATGTTTTTTTCGCACTTCCCCCTTAATTATTACAAGTTCAATACTCGAAATATATATAGACCATAAATTGTTTGGAAATTTTCAAAAGTTTGTTAAACAATTTTCAATTTTTGAAAAGTTAAATAAACTCTTGCTCTTCTTCTTTGAATGACACATTGGGAAAATCGAAGGGAAATTAAAACGAATTGAAAATTTTAAAGGGAATTTCTATTTGGCGTACTCAGCCCTTATCAAAATTGGCGAGCTTGAATTTATCTTTATAAAACTCAACTATCTAAAACAATTTCTTTTGACTATAGACAAATGGGAATGCATTCACCACGTGGCGACCAGTTGGTTAGAACTGCGAAAGCAACCTGTTTCGAAGCTAGCTCCAGTTATGATTGATTTGACTGAACAACGTAATCTAAACTCTTTCGTCATCAGCTCCATTGGAGGCGGCGACGGCGGACACTGGCTGAGTACGTCGCCTTGTGAAACACCTGCGCCATTATTTTACGTTATTGTCGCACATAGCGGCGCCAATATATCATTGATAGCCGATGACGACGAAGCTGTTGCTGCTGCTGCTGCTGCTGACGCCAACGATTCATATGCCCCTACAAGCATGTGTGTGTGAGTGTGTGCCACGTCGTGGATGTTGCACATTTCTCAGACGTCACAAAGACGACTCCTTGCCCTGCACAGGCCAGCCTGACCGTAGTGGAAATTGGGGCTGGGCTGGGGCTGGGTCGTCGCCCGGTTGGGTCTTGGTCTTGGTCGGGCTGGGTTGGGTTGGGTGACTTATGTTAGCTGCCGCTGCAGCCGGCACATCCATCATCTATCAAAGATGAATTCATCTCCGTCAAATCGCTGGGCTTGCGCTTTGAATGTGGGCTACAACATTTATGAATAAATTGCACGTACGGCGACACCTCATGGCTGCTGCACTCACTCGCCGCGGAGTGGAGTGCAGCAGCAGCAGCATCAGCCACGTCGTCGTCGTCATCATCATGTCAACCCACTTGGCCGGCCTAGCCGCGCATTGCCAAATGAGCGCTGCTGTCGCTGCCATTGGACCAGGACAGGACCGGGAATAGTTGAGTGGGGCAGGGGGGTTGGGGGCGGCTGACGTGGCCACACGGAGACGAAGACGATCATTTGCTGCCGCCAGGAAATTTCAAATTTATTATCGCATTTGCCATTATTTATGATTTGTGCAAAATCTTGTCGTATATCAAAGTCAATGGTGTGACATAAACTATCGATGGCTATCGATAATTTACGTCAACTCTTTCAAACTAATAACAACAAATACAACAGCAACAACAACAGCAACGAGAAAAACAACTAAAATAATGATGATGCTGCAAATGACGTCGTTGACAGTGTGCCGCATGGCATTCAGTTCCAGGAAATACATTTCGCGAATTGCATCCGGTTCAGCAGACGACATCTCCAATGCGGAGCTCACATTAGGAATAGTAGCTAAATCAATTGAAGAGATTTATCATTAATCTCTGGCCAGGTTTCGGTTAATCATGCTCCCACGCTCAACAAATATTTGTGTCGCATATTAACAAAGGTTGATGTAAAATTAGAAAAGTGTTTAAAGAAAACTTTTGAACTTTTCTATGTATTATTGACCCTGGAGACTTTAAGCTAGTCATAAGTAAGATTAGTCAACCAATTCTGGGCCCCTTTATCTCCCAAAGTCTTGGAACTTTCGCTTGGGATTGAACATATTGTCTAATAAAAAATGACATCTACAAGGTACCCTCCAGATAATTGAGAATATTTCTTGCCTGTAAGTCATCAAGCATCCAGAAAATGTTTTGCCAAATTAAGATAATTATTTCAAGTATCTTTCTCAAAGTATTTTAAATATCTATTACCGACTATTGCTTATCTTTTATAGTAGACTTTGTATCTAATGTCACATCGAATATCATTACGTCTCATATAAAACCCTTTCAAATTAAATCACTCGAATTCAGACCGGCAACGGCAGCAGAGGTCTGCTCCAGCAACAAAATTAATGTTTTAATTTAAAGCAAAACTGCCGTTTTATTAAATAATATAATTAAAAATTAAGTGATGTGACAAAAAGAGAAATTGATCAGATAAAAGCCATCAAGATAAAAGACAACAAAATTTATAAGTAATATAATTTAGATGAAAAATAATCAATATATATTTAAGTTTCCAAATTGCAAAAATATTTAAAAATTACTTACCTATTTTTTCAATTCTTCGAGCGCCAGAATTAAAGTTCTTTCTATTTTCTGAAATTAAATTAAAATATTTTCATTATTTTAAAAATAGTTGAGAATTTAGTTAATTTTAAAATAAGTATATGTAGTTTTTTATAACTAAGCTCTTCAACATTCAAGTTAAAATTCAATAAATAAATGTTGGAATAATGAGAATAAAAATATTGCAAGATTTACTTAACGATATGTATTGCGGTCAAAATTTCTGGTACTTAAAATTATTGAATGTTTCCAGATATAATATCTGAGTTAATTTCAGCTAAATTAATCAATTAATTTTACATAGGGCCGGCAAAAATCCTCTAACTGAACCCTCCACGAGGGTGCCGGCCGGGCAATGGGCACTGCCTTAGTTTGGATGAAATGGGCAATACCTTGCACGCGTTTCATCCAGGGAATGCAGTGTCTAGCTAAGGCTCCGGTATAAAACCGGAGCCATGGTTCAGAGGTGTTGATGTCTGGCGGTAGGCAAAAAACGCTAGGGGTGATTCCCTGAATTCATAAATCGCAATGGAGGTGAATATAGCAACAACTCGGGCTGGGATATCAGTCCAAACGTCGGTGGAAGAAGTGACCGCTACCACCGGCGGGCACGGGGAGAAGATGTCCTCTCAACGTGTCGCCAGTGGTCACACCTCGACCTTGGTGGAAGCAGGCCAAGGTCGTTGCACAGCGACTGCCATCAATCTAAGCATGCCGCAACCGAACCTCATTCAGCCAATAAAAACTGAAGCGGAGTGCGAATCGTGTGGCAATGCTGAGGCACCTCCAGCTCAGACTGCCGCCCCCAAGGTAGAGATCAACAATGCGCATAGTCAACACAACGTATCACTTCAAATCAGTTCTCGTTCACAGGCCTGTAACGACTTCTCGCTCCAGAGCGAAAGTCAATCCGTTGCGTGGGCGGAGGCAACGGGTAAGTCAATCTCTCCCATACCTCAAGTCAAAGTCGAGCCAGTGACCCCCAAGGGCACACAAATTGCAGCCAAGCCCGAAATGCAGCCCAGTGCCAATAAGAAGTATAAATTCGATGTACTAGGAGCCACTAAGCTGAAGGATGGTAAGTACTCGGTTGACGAGTCGTCAGCCTACAAAAGACCGCGCTCGTCCAGGACTGAAGCGCCTGCGTCCAAGCGGCTTTGCAACCAAAATAAGACAGCCGATAAGACGGCCGAGAATGAGGCCAGAAAGGATGATGATCTGATTGTGGCACTCATTGATAAAAGCAATTCCTCCGGCAAGATTTCACCAAGTCAGTGGCAGTTGGTAGAGACCAAGCTGGTGGACGCCATGCTTCAAAGTATGGACAAGCCCGACAGTATACCCGCCCGTTTTGATGATGCCGGTTGGCAAACTGGGGTCAAGCTTATCGGCTGCGGCGATGACCACGCCATGAAATGGCTCTCCACGACAGTGGCGGCCATGGATGCCCCATGGCCAGACGCGAAGCTCGAGGTTGTCAATAAGAAATGGATACCGCCGCTGCTCAAAGCGAGGCTGACTCTGCCGCGGGCCATGCCGAGGGAGCAAGCCATGGACCTATTGAAATGGCAAAATCCGGATATACCCACCGCTGACTGGCAAGTGGTTGCTGTCAAGCCTGATAGCAAGGGCCAGAAGATGGTACTGAAGATCACCAAGGAGTCCAATGAGCTGCTTTTGGCTAGACATGGAAAGATGGCCTGGGGCATGGGCACCGTGCGGGTGCACGTTAAGAAACGCCACAGAGAAAAGAATGCTGTTGCTGCTGAGGTGAAGCAGTACTCGGCTCCGAAAGCTGCTCAAGGACAGGGAGCTGGAAATGCGGCCATTACAGAAAATCAAGAGATGCCGGAGTTACTCGACAGCAGTGTAGCTGTCGGTACTCTAGTTCAAGAAGCGTAGGGGCAAGTTATCGTCGATGGAGTTAAAAAGTCGCGTCCCGACCAGTTTTCCCAGCAGCCTTGGGTGAAATGCAAGGAAACCCCTCTTGCTAAAAAGTAAGTTAAACCAAAAAGGCTTTCTTATAAGTATTACCATCAATTCTTTTAAAATTTCCAATTACAGCGCGGAAAATCTTTCTAAAAGAACAGATCTCGTAAGCTTACAGGCTGAGCATGTATTTCCTCCATCAAGCAAACGGAATACTTATATATTCTTTTTTATTGTGTGCCATAAGAGGCAAACATACATACATACAAAGTACATACGCCCAGTAGTTGGGTATTATAACAGTTTTTTCTCAGACATTTTCGACTATTATATTATATTTATTAATAAACATTAGCTAGTATAAGATCTTTTTTTATGTTAAGGAAGTTCTAGTACAAAACTAGTTCTGAATTTCAAAGTCTTCGTTGAAAAACAATAATATATATTATTTAGCTCAAAGTAATTTTTAGTTTTTTATATGCATTATTTTGTGTGCCCCCTCTGCGAAGTCTTTAGTGAGATGATTTTTCTTGAAGAAACTCATTCAGGAACTGATTCCATTAGGGCCTAAACTTTGGCATATAATTTCATTCAAATCGCCAATTATTGGGACATCGAAGTCGGAACAAACATCAAAGTGGCTTCAATTGCGATGCTGAAACGACTTGAGCGAAAAGAATTTACAGTTGCATTATACACACTCAGGCACACACACGCGCACACACACACACCCACACACCCACACACACCCACACACACACCCGCTCAGATGGCTTGCAAGTTGTGCCGGAAAAATCTTTCACATAATCATAAAATGACTTGGAAAAAGGAAATTCTAGCGACAGATTTATGCACTCGAGAAAGCTTTTGCGCCGTTGCATTCAACTGCTCTCTGGGAACTGGCTGCTCCATGGAAGCGAATCCTGCCCAGGGACTGGCACTGGGCACTTGGTGCAACTGCAGCTGCCATTTCTCCGCTGAAATGTGATGGCGGCGCAATCGCTTGGATTTAGTTGCAATTATTTTTAATGTTGTTTACTTACACTTCAATTGATGATGCCAATAACTGTTTCAAAACTTTTTCCTCAAATCGATATACGTACGTATATACTTTTTTTTTCATTCTTTGTAAATGTGCAAAATATCGTAAATGTTGTGCAGCAGGGGCGGGGATCATACTTAATGGGTTCGCCATAGAACTGGGGATTGCAAAGAATATATTTGGTATTCAAAGCAGCTGCGGTTGCATAACTCTAATCCACACAGAGCTATCTATAAGATGTCGATGCAAGAGTATTGAATATATAACAATAGATTATCTGGCTGGAATTTTGAGAATATATCTAGAGTACACAACATATTTGTGAGACTGTTAAAAACAAAAGAATTGTGTACATTGTTCTTAGCTTTAGCTAAATGTTTGTTGGAATGGGTAATGCGAGTGATATGGGGAAAGTCTTCATAAATAATCCCAAGAAATTACCGCACGCACCAAACATTTGAGAGTTTTCTCTGCTTTCATACCTATTTCGGGCATTGGCAATTACCATTTCAAGCAGGACGACGACAGGGACAAGGACAAGGACATCAAGTCAATCTAGGAAAACTAATCAAACGTCGCTGCCCAAAAACAGATGAGTCCATGGCGCGAGTGCAGGCAGTGGCACGTGGTTCGCTCGGAGTATGAAACATTCATTTGACGCATGCGACATGAGGACACATCAGAGGAACTGCCGAGACGTAGTCGGAGCTGGGTAGCAGGCTGGAAGTGATGCGCGAATTTGATATTATTGTATATGGCTGTGCGTGACGTTGCATCACGGATGAAATGGATGGAAATCGTGATGGAAGCGCGTCGAGCATAACAAAAGCTGCCAACTGAGCAGCACCAACTGACGCCCGATGTGCTGCATTGGCATCAGCCCCAGCATCGCCATCGGCATCAGCATCACATCGCATCGCATCAATGAAAGTGGCGCCAAGAAGCACCACCAGCCAGCGGGAACTTCAGCCCTGGCAGCATTTGGAACCGCCATTCACACGTACCGCTCATACATATCACAGACACAGGACTAGAATTTAACCTTGCGCAGGGCACGAAGGACGCGCTGGGGTAAACAAGGCGTTTAAGGACACACTCGTATTAGGCTAACAACCATTTCAGACACAACAACACGCAGCTCGTATTGTCAGCCATGTTGAAGAACTGAATGAAAATCAGAACTATATTAACTAAGTCAAGATATCTTTCGCAAAGAACTTAAATATATTTTGTAGCATTTGTTGCAAAAATTTTAAAGGGTTAAAACTTAGGTGTAAATAATGTTAGTAATTAGAGAATATTTTCAGTTTTTTAATATTTGATAGCTTGTTTGAAATGTGAAAATATGTATTCACAATTAACGACTAGTTTAGCGATTGGTGTTCGAGGAAGATAGAAGATAGATAGTAGAAAATAGAAGCAAAGATTTTACAGCAGCTATCTTAAAAATGAATTTCGGTATAACCCTCCCAGCCAATTTTCAAAGATCATTGTGAAAATTACAATAACTAGAGCCGTGTTTTGCAAAACTAGGCCCTTCTCATCTGGACAGAAAACACGTCATAAGTTGCATTGGTGAAGTTTCTGGTTCAAACCCATAAGCATTATTTAGAGATATATGTACTTGTAATTCGAACTCGAGCTTGTAAACAAACTTTTCAGTTGTCTAAATGGGCTACAAGCAATTTATAGATATTAAAGTACATATTTTTTGAGCATATGCATTGTAAACAAAAATATATACTATATGCAATAAACTTTTAAAAATGATAAATTGAATAGTTATAATTTGGGAACTAATCAATTCTTACAAATTAAACAATTCATCTGTAGTCTTTCATAGATAGATATAAAAGTTGATTGTGATTAATAGCATGTAACTAGAAGTTTGTTTCAAGTTTCGCAAGTTTAATAATAGACTAACAAGCACATATTTTTAGCAGTTAATCAAAAAAACTGCCAACAATTAATGTTATTGCACATTTTGCACTGTTCATATCCCATCCCGCCAAGAAACTACTGCACTGTGGCGAACCTAAACCAAAATTATGCTGCTACATTGCATCCCCAGGCATCCGAAGGGCATGCCGAAAAAAAAAGAGAGAGCGAGTGAAAGGGAGGCTGTGTGTTTTGTTGCATAGTTGCCGTCGCATCGGTCGCATCACATCCCACAAACATAAACAAGGCAAAGTTATGGACGCAGCTTATGTCCTGCCAAGCTGCTCCACATCTCAGCCAGAGTCGCAGCGAGACAAACTTTCGTGCAATTCGGAAATGATTTGTGCAGTTCGTGCTGGCTGCCTGGCATGGAGCGACTGGCAGGACTGCTGATAAACGTTGTCCTGGCACTCGTGCTCCGTGCCGTGCTTGTTTCGCACCTGTCTGTGCCGAGGCCCAGGCGAACGGCGGCGGTGGGGCAATCATCCGGCCAAGCCATAAATAGAAAGCGAGTCAAGAGACCCTGCGGCATCATTGCCAATGGAAAATATGGCAACGCGTTGTCGGTAATTTGCGCAAATTATGTGCCGCCGCCGACGACGACGACGACGACGACGCCGACGCAACCGATGCTGCCAGAGTTGCCGTTCGGTCCAATCTTTGGAATGTGTGCACGTGCTAATGGCCGCTGGAGCCAACGAAAATCGCCAACAACAGAGCCCAGCCAACCACCCGCCGCACAGCCCAAAAATGCCAACTCCTCCAGCTGAAATCTCGGCCTGCCAGTTGGGAGGCGGGCTGCGCACCATTAGCATTGGCCTGGAATTTACGCTCTGCACACGTGCCCGACGCCACTGGATATTGACACGATTCCGTCATCATCAACTGGCAGCTGGGAGCGTCGGGTCGATGGGTTAGCTTTTTATCAGCTTATTTGCCAAATGTTGCGCCGAAAATCAAATTGTAATTTACCAAAATCGACTGCTAAGCCCCCACAGCTCTGCTGCGCATGGTTTAGGTCTACAAATCTGGCTTACATAGAGGTTTGATTAACATACCTACACAACTGTAATATACAGTTGATAACACGATGTAATCAAAAGAATTATCCTCTTTAGCAGAAAATAAAATTTTATAAAAATAACATTCAAAGAATTTTAATTTAATGAATCGATAAATATGTATATATCATCTACATTGTTGTACAACAAAATCAGTTATTAATGCTAAAACATTGATTCCGAATTATCTTCAGTGTTGTATAACAAAATCTTTGATTCCGAATTCACTTTTAATTGATTAATATTGATGTTATTTTTAGAAAATTGCTGTACATTTTTCACTTAATTAATTAATGCATATACTACTACAATATTTTTTAATAAAATAGTTTTTTTTGTCTCCCATTTAATCTGAACCAACTCCTCCACCCGTCTTTGGTCTTGGTTACTTTGGCTGCCCGGTTTTTCCCCCGGTAACTGATAATAATTAAAAAGATTATCATGTCCCTCAAATTATTATTTTTTAATGCTTGTAAAATAAATATCTGATTCAAAGTTATCCAAATAATTAGATTATTAGCCCGTTGTCCGCGAGGGACCCATTATATTGTTCTTATTGTTAAAGGAATGTATATTATTCTTAATCCAATGACAAGAAAATGAATAAATAAATAAACTTTATTATTGGCTGATTAAAACAATAATTAGCGCACGGACTGCGTTGTGTTGTCCTGTCTTGATTTGACTCAAAACTTTTTTGCTACAAACAAATATTTTGTAATAATTTAAACTCAAAAACCTGGTAGTCTAGAAGTGTAACCCCACAAGGGGTTAAGCTAGACAAACAACTAAATCAACGCCGTCCGAATAAGTGCCAGCTAGTTGGCTACTGTCTGGAGGGTGGAAGTGTTGGGGGGTAGGGTTTAGGTTTATGGCCGCATGCGGTGCTATTTATGACACGTTTCCGTCAAAATATTCGCGATTTGCGAGCGACGCCGTTGAAATGCAAAAACTTGGCTCGCACCGAGGGCAACATTGGCTCTCTGAAGTGCAATCACTTGTGAAAATCAACACACACACACACACACACATACAGAGAGTGAGAGAGCTAGACAATTGTGTCGGTTGCACCCTGGACCCAAAAGGACTTAAACTGCCTGCGATTGTTCCTTGTGGCAAAGCCGCGAGTCGTATGTCGAGCACTTGAAACTTCAAAGGAAATGCCTATCGCTGTCAAGGACATAAATTGCGCTGACAGGGTAAAAATTTAATGCCACAGTTGTTGTTGCTGCTGTGCATTTCAACGTTGCCCCCACAATCCCCTCCATTCCAGCCCCCTCCTGGCCAACAAAACCTGGAAGAGCTGCAGCCCGTTCCGATGCGACGCTGTAATGTATGCAGCAAAATATTTTTTAGCAATTGCATAAGGCAGGGACATCAATAAAATAAATAACAATAATTCTGCAAAATGCCCATAAATCCAAGGGGCGACGTCATAACTTTCGTTTTTATGACTCCCCAACTAGACAGACTGACGCGGCCTGAACTGTGACAAGGGAGAAGGTGGTGGTGGAAGGGGTGGGGGGTGGGATTGGTTCCACCTGCGTGGCAGCCGAACCGAACGGAACCGGGCCGTGGGCCACGTCAGTCAGCAATAAATAAATGCAAGCTGGCAGTCAGTTGGTCGTCACACAGGACACACACAGGACAGGACAGGACAGGACAGGGCGAGGGGCACTGAAAATTTGCAGCTGAAATTATTGCATTTAAACAGGACATTATAGCACACTCTCAAAAACACACACACACACACACACGCTAGACACGGGACATGGGGCAAAAATTGCAGCAGTTGCCTTTTTCCAATTGTTGTCCTCTGTGCTCTGTGTGGAGCTGTCCGTGTCATTGTTGCTGCGACTCATAAATTAAGTCCTCATAACGGCAAAGTTATTGAAGTAATAAAATTTTACACTGACATTTGACAATCGATGCGTCGCCATTGCCATTTCCATCGACATCGCCATCGCCAACGCCCGGACATCGCGTTCGTGTCCGTGTTGCCAACGTTGTCAAAAAATCAAATGGAATGGTTGCAATGGGAACTGGTGGAAGACCGTGTTAATTTGATTAACTTAAGTTAAGATAAAGCAAAGAGGACTTGCTGGAATCACAATAGATATAATCAAACTAAAGTGGGAAATCTTAGAAACGTACACTTTATGCAGCTTATAAGGTTTTGGATAAAATAACATTTTCACGTCTATTTCATGGAATTGAAACTTAAATTGTAATTAAAATTTGTTACTTTATTTATATTTTTTATTTGTTTTTTGTTAATTTGTTTTTTTTTTTCAAGCGATGTAAATAGCTTCTTTTTTAATCTACGTGAATTACCTACGTACGCTTACCCCAGTCAGGTGAAAATCCAGGTAAAGCTCTATACATGTGAATTTTCTGGTCTGAGCTCTTGACTAATCTCTACGGTCGAAGAAAAACGCAATGTTTGCCAGTCAATTTACATTTCATACACATTTTGTGTGAGTGAGAGTTTATTTACGTTTTGAAATGGCTAAAAAGTCGGGAGACGTGCGCCCCATTATGCGGCCCATATTGCCAGACATTTATTTACCGTAATTTACCCACACCGATGTCTAATTAAATTTACCGGCGATTAACCAACTTGCTGGCTCAACTCAAAACAGAAGCACACACACGGAGACCAACGAACCGGAGAGACGACAGTAATTCGTTTATAATGCGTAGGACATGTTGACAATGCCACAGGACATTCGTAATGAGGAGGCAAATGTGACAAGGGGGCTGAAGGATGGAGGAGGGCTGGGTGCATCAAAAGCGAAGAAACTTCCCGGTTTGGCAACTTGAAAGCCGCCCACAGACTTTGACAGACGCGGCAGAAGGAAGATGAGCAGCAGCAGCTGCAGCCGCTTGATGAGAAGAGAGCTATAGAAGAGGGGCAGGAGACGGTGGCTGGTCAGACGGGGGTTGGCCCGCTGACAGTTTGGTGCGCTGCCATCCGGACGCTTCAAAGGTTCGCCGGGCTTGACGCATGTAAATGTGGTTGAAGTAATGACGAAATGGGCACTAGACACACACACACACACCCATGCACACATACGCGCGGGCAGACAGACAGACCCCTAATGCTTCACCCTTGGCCCAATCCTTTGACTTTGAGCCGTGCGGTGGTCGCCGGCGACGCTGCCTGTTGTTGATGTTTGCCCTCATTATTGTTGTTGTCGTTATTGCGGTTGACATCGTTTTGTTTGCCTAAAGGACGAGCGCATATTATTGTTGTGCGTAATGATGGGTGGGTGGGCGTCTGGCAGGTGCTCTATGACTTTTTTGTAGTACGAGTATTTGCCGGCCGCGCATAAACCCCTAAATCCGGCTTCCGTGGGTCGCCCATCGCCTTCTACTTGCGCTAATCCCTGATGTGTCTGTGACATTTGGACTGACAGTGACAACACTTTGATGGGCACACCCAGAACCAACTCCAGTGGCTGAGCCAGTGACGACACTGACAGCGAGACAGAAGATCTCTCTAAGGCATGCCGAGCACTAAACACCCTAGTTGGCACATGTCTTAGAAGTGCTTCGGAAGTAATGTTTTATTTGTAATATATATTAAAAGTAGTATGAACTTTGGTCAAGGTAAGCCTGTTAATACATATATTTCGACCAATTCTTTCCCGATCTATGGAACGATCCATCAGTCCAATTGTAATAGGAATTTGCTCATATGTATGAATAACAAGATATCTTGAAAAACAAAGGAGGTTCTTCAACAAGAAAATAATTTCTATGCCAGCTATATGATATAGTGGCTCGTTTCGGTAGATTCCTACATACATATGTATTGAGAGATTTTGGGAGAGAGATATCGAGAGATCAACCTAGCTATACATACACTTTATGAGGTCGCACAGGTCACCTTCCATTTTGTACACAATTTGTGACAAAACAAGAATACCCTCTTTAAGGGTATTTCAGCAATGACGCGATATGTCCATGCGACTTGCCTCCGGGCGTACTTGCGCTTTGTTGTCCAACCTACGCAGTTACTCCCAGCGTCGCTGGCTGTCTGGCCTTGGTCTCATCTTGGTTCCCGGAATGCCCTGCTTATTACATGGAAGCCCTTTAAGTGGGTTGCTCAATCATTTGGGGTTAATTCGTTGTCCGGCGCTGGTGCGAACTCAATTAAAAAGCTGTTTTCATGTGCCTTTCATTTGCGAGGGTGTGCGCGACTCATGGATACACTTGGCCCACAACTATCCCACGCCTGTTGGCCAAGTGAAGAGCCAGAGATTGAGCACTTCGTAAATGTTCTCTAATCGCATTGAGGGATCTTCAAAACGGAGTCGTAAAGGTTTTGCCAGCTGCTGCCGTGTGACGGCTGCTGCCACAGCCCGTTGCAAGCCTTGTGTTGCAGCAACAACAGCACAAACTTTTGTCACCCGCATTTTTCGCCAAGCTGGAAAACAGGCAACTGGCGCAACAAATTGCAAAGATCTGCACAGGCTACACAGGACGTAGGCGTTGCAACAACAAAGACAACACGTTGCCAACGACGCGATGGAGGCCCGAAAACTGCTGCAACTTGCAGTTGCTGCAAGCAGATGCGACAGAGCCGACGCTCGACAGCAGCAAATTCGTCGCTTGTTTTGAGAAATTGTTAACAAATTTGGGAAGCTGTCGCTGTTTGGTAAGAGACACAACAGTCAGCACAGCGAGATAGATATCTCTATTAGAAGTGCAGTAGAAGAGGAAGCTTGAGTGAACTCTCTATTCTTCATTCAGTATGTATAAGAAGCTGTATACATCATGGGCATGTTATCGAAATAGAGCTAAGCTTTTATTATGCGACTTAATATTTGTATGTAGAGAGGACACGCTCTGCTGTCATGCTCCGCCAAATTATGTGAGTAAGTAACGAGTAATCCCTTATCCTCTTGATAAATTTAAGCACGCAAGTACAACCAATTGTCACTAACATCCAATAAAAGTGTTTATATTGAAAAGAATGAAAAGAAATCAAGAAGAGAAAACTATTTTTGGCATTCATATCCTCTCGGCACTTGTCAACCAGTTTGGATATATTTAACAGGAAGATTAACTGCCTGGTAAATATTATGTAGCCATAATAAAGTAGTTGCTAACTGAGACTGGGACTTGATAAACTATTTTGATTACCCGCAAAGATAATAGATTTGCACCTTATTCTCCTAAGAAGTTTCATCAAAGGATCCGGGACTATGTACATAATTATATGCTGAACTTTTTATGCTTTAGACGCTTAGATTTTTCTCTGTAAGATCACACTTGCTGTTGGCTTTTCTTCGCCTTTCCACCTACAGTCCTCTCACAAATCTTATCTATTCAATTAACCAGCTCATATGTTTATCACATAGAAAAGAAAGAAAGAAGCTAAGAGCAAAATATGTGATGTGGATGAAATGAAAAAGAAAACTAATCAGAGAGCTATTCACTGAGCATCCTTCAATAGCTTTGTTTTTGCTTCTTCATATGGAACTGTCTTTAAGTTTTTTCTGTGGATCTGTGTGAGTGCGAGTATTCGAAATGGAACATTGACAGGCGAGCCAATAAAATTCAAATGTGTGGCGATTGTCGCAACGCGCGGACTGTCGCTTCATCTTACGAATGTCAAGCAAAAAAACAAGCGAAATGGGGGGCATAAAAAATGGAAGTGCAAGGAGGGGAGAAACGCCAAACAATAAGACAATGTTAGGAGGAGGAGCTGCAGATGGGGGGATGAGGACAGCGGTCGCGCTGTCAAAGCGAGGACATCAGAAGCGAGGATGAAACGAGACTAACACGACAACATGCAAAATATCGCTTGGACAGCCGGGCAAAGGGTTTTGCGGGCGGGGGTCGGCGACTGCACAACATTAGGGAACATGAGCCCCACATATCGCTGCGACGCCGACGACGACGTCGACGGCTTCTCTCTCTCTTCTTCGCTTCACGCCGTGTGACATCTTGGCCACATATTTTGCTTGTCGAGCGACGGCGAATGAGGACACAATACTGTCAGCCAAAGGAATGCCCGCACATTCATTTCAATAGACCCCAGCTACCCCCCCACTGCACACAAACACACACATACACACACACACACACAAACACACATACATACACACTCACACATCACATCAGCATCAGCTCGATTGACCGAAATAGAGAAATTCTATAGTTGACTTCGCGCCACGAACCCAACATCATTTATCAGTCGCAAGTTATTGCCAACTCGTCCAGATTTCTGCATACCACACGAGCCCTCAGAGCAAAACATCGAAATGTGTCAAAGCTTGTTTCACAATTTCGAATGTTTCCAACATCCTCCAGCAGCATATACTGGCCCAAGCATGCCTTTACCCTTGCCTGATGGTGTCTGATTTTTTAGTCAGCTGCAATTTGTTATCCATCAGTTAGTTTTTCTCATAATGGAAGCTTTCTATCTTTGCTTTTACGGATGAAAGGTCGAGCATGCATTGTTCTATTTCGGGTATATTAAAACGAAGCGTATTTACCCACTTTTTACCCACTTTTTCATTTACTTGCTGAGCTATAATTCGCAACTAGTTAAAGCCGTTTTCAGACTAAGCCAATTTAATAATTTCTAGATCTTTATAAGTTAATACGAATATGTGTCCTCATACATTTTATAATATTATTTTAACAAAAGGAAGACAGTCGAGATGTATACTCTTAGCTTTTTTAGCTTTTGGCTTAGGCAATGCCACAGCTTGGGATTCTCGTTCACTTGCCCATTTGAAAATTCATCTACGAAGTATATTTAAATTTGAGTTCTTAGTAAGACATAGCTTATTTTAGATCAAATTTAGTATCCACATCAGTTAAGCCCTTAACCCAGTAATTTTTGTTTTCTCACCTCAACTAAAAACTGTATAAATTTTCAACTATAAGCACTTGAGTGTCCCATAAAGATTGTTTCTATTATTGATGCCCGGGCCACCTTGCTTGCAGTTATTGGATCTCATCATCATAATCATAATAAGCCCGCCCCCGCGTATCGCGTAACCTTGACGTATGCAGAGGCCCAATGCAAGTGCAGTGGAAGAGCATTTAGCCTTTCAACTGCTGGCAATCATTTTTAGCAAATGTGCCATTACAAAGGCGAATTTATGTTATGGCAAATCTTGAATCTGGGATACAAACTCAGCAGCACACATGGAATAACATTTGAGTCATAATTTGATCAACTAAGTTCAAAGAACAGAGGAACGTGAATATATATCTTGAATATTATTTGGGCAATAATTTTGAAGGCAGTTTGCAGTCACAAGCATCGAGGAGCACGTAATCAGACGAAATAAACACTTGCGCCTCTAAAATAGATAAAAATATCTACACTTCAATAAACATGAAAATCATGGGCTATCGGACAAAACGGGGAAACGGGCCCGAAACGACCGCAAAATGTGTTGAAAATTGCGCAGCAATGTGATCATAAAGCATTCGCCATTAATGACACAACCCGACAGATACATCCCATTGTCAATAACTTTTACGCGCCGCAGATTGCCGCCCCGTTCCAAAATCAAATTCAAATTTCCCAAACGAGCCACAGCCACAGCATGCATGCACTTGCAGATATGTATATGCAGATGCCAATGACGTTACAATTCAGCGAAAGAGGAGGCCATTCGGCAACTAGCTGATGGCATCCGCCAAAGCGCTGTTCGCCCGCGACTAGCGACTAGCGACTCGCGACTCGCACAAGACACTCGCACATCCGTAAATTTATCGACAAACATTTGGACAGCGCCGGGACAGGCGACTGGCGGCGGCGGCGGCGTTGACTAGACAAACTGCGCGAGAGGCGCAACAAGCGGTGGCAGCACCAGTGGAAGCAGTTCTCGATGCAGCGAACTGGCGGATCGTTGCTTCCTTTTCAATTATTAAGTGTTGCCAACTATGCGCGAATGGGCGATAAACGAGCCGCATGTGTGTGTGTGTGTGTGCCTGTGTCTGTGGGTGTGTGCAACTGTGGGGCACTCATAATTCGCGACACGTTGCCGCACCTCGCTGCTTGTTGTGTGTCTTCAATCTTGTGCAATGGATCTGTAACTGCATCCATGTAGCCATTTATTTCGTATTGCCTGGCAGATAACTGCCAATGCATTTTTTCTTCTCCGTCTTCTTCTTCTTGTGGCGCCACCTTGTTGTGCCGCCTGGCGTATTTTTCCATAGCCAACAAGAAACTGTTCGTCCAGGAAAGTTAACGCCTGGGGCATTCGAATTTCCATTTGATAGTCAATTTACGACATTTATATGCCTTTGGTTGGGTTTTTGGAATCAGCGCTCAACGCGACATTTACATTCGACTGTTAACTCTTAATGGTCTATGAAAACATATTAAAATTATAGATTCTAAAAGAAAATTTTAGAAATCAAAATAAGAAACACATTAAAAACGTTCTTAATTTTCATCCAAGCTGTCCCTAATTTACCACTTTTGCGGGCGAAATAAGTATTCGGCGAAATACGTTTTCATTAAGTTCTTATGTATATAATATAAGTTGTAAGCAAATCGGACAAACAATAATGCTGCCAGATTTAGATGGCAAATTGATCTAGAGGCCAAGCCATGGAAAAAGACCCAAACCTCGTGAAAATCGTATGAGATTGGACCGAGTTTTGGGTTTGGCAAATATTGACCTATTTCTATTTAGGATACTTGAGGGAGATTTAAACGAACGATTTAAATAACTTGAAATCATGTGCTCCCTGAAGAGCGTAGGCGTTTTATAATATAAATCAAGAAACTGAAAAATTTGCCTATCCTATCCTATCTTATCCTAAGGTAAGCCTAAAACTTATTGAATTTTCTATCTTTATAATACTTGGGGATTCTCATCTTTGAATGCAACCATATTGTTGTGCATGCAGCTCAACAATTAGTTAAAAGTTGCATTTCATTGCGTTATTAAAGCGAAAATAATTGTCTTCAAAAAAAGATGCTTCACTTTGTGCGTATGCAGTATTTATAAGTTGTGGGGGGAAGTAGTGGAGGGGCTTTGATATGATTGGGTAATGTTTACTAATGTAATGGATGCAAGTTCTGAGTTATGTACATTGCATTACACAAAGGCTCAAGGATTTCAACAGCAAAGTCCACTCATAAAAGTGCACAAAGACGGCGCACAAATATTGAAATAAAAGCAGGATTTGTGGGCAAAAAGGAAGCAACACCAAAGGATTAACCTAAATAAATACAAAACAGATGTAAAAATTGTGCCAGCGCCCAAAAAAAAAACGAAGTAGACAGCATGAAAAGCTCGAGAGAAAATGCCATTTTGAATGAGCTGCCGCTTCAGCCTCAGCTGTTTGCTGCCAGGGTTAGGACTCGGACTCTTCATTATGTCGGACAAATGGAGCAGGACATAACCCGGACGGCGTCGTCGGGCGGCGGCGGCGACTGCTGCTCGGCCGACCGCAATGATCTATCGCCTCTGATGGCCGCCAACACAGAGCGACTGAGGATGAGAAATAAAAATGCAGCTCTGAATAAAAAGCAAACGCCAAGTGAAATAATAAAAGTCGACAAAGAGCGCCGCAAAAAGAAGAAGAGTAACCATTAAGGAATAGCTAGTCTCGGCATGCCAAAGAATTGAATACCCTTGAAAAAGTGCTCCGATACGAGAATCCTTTTTCCAACCGATTGATTTTACAGGAGCTGTGTAGTATTATTATCTAATGGGATGCAGCCGGGCAGATATATTGGGAGAACAGTGGGTCAAGATATTTTTAGACAGGTTTTTCATACAACAATTTTTCTTGTAGAGCTATATGATATAGTATTCCGATCTTGACAGGATTTAGCTCATATGTAAGGAGCTCATAACTGCAGACATATCTTGAGAACAAAATAGTTTTTCATACAAGAACTTTGATTTAAATATAGAGTTCTGATCCGGTTGAATCCGACATATATTCTCTCCGCAACAGGACTAAACTTGGTCATCTTCTATGCGTTATAGAATTGTTATACCCTCGGCAAGGGTATGCCGATGAGAGAAACAAATGCGCGTAAAGGGATATTGTGGCTAAATGCAGGCTGATGGCGAGTGGCGGCTGGCGGCCACTTCATTATGTCGGCAATGCATGAAGTGTTGAAAAATGATTCCCTCAGCATCATCAACACGAGCAGCAGCAGCAGCAGCAGAGGGAGCCGGGCGCTGGGGGAGTTGAGGCGTGGCAAGTGCATTTGACTTTTATGCTTACTGAACGCCCACGGGGACTAGCGCGGGCGTTGAAACGAATCCGCTTTTGCACAAAGCGCCGCAGGATTTCAAATAGTTTCCAATGCAACAGACAAAAGCATGGAAAGTGTTTGCCAGCTGCCTCCCAAAGCCAGCGATAAGTGCAGCGGACACTGAAACGCACAGCTGTGTCTTGGTCCACCCTACCTAGTCCAACCTGGCCCCACCCTAGCTGCCCCTTTGGCATCATCAGCGCCCAGTCGACGTCATCATCAGCGTTGTCGTAAATTGTTTACTTGATGCCAGCAAAAGTTACTTCAAACAAAGTCATGTGGACACTGAGCAGCACCAGCAGCAGGACAGGGTGCATCCTGGACAGGATGGGAAGGCACAGCACAGGGAGCTGCCAGCAGACATCAGGCAACAGACATCAGGCAACGAGGCAACCATCAAGTGCAAAATGTTTTGGTATCGGGCACATAATGTGAGTTCTTTAAAACTTTTATATGCACATGGCCCCACTCATAGACTCCTTTCGTAACCCCGCGCCGCGCTCCACGCACCACCACGGCTGCATATTGCATTCTAAAGTAATAATGAGATGAGCCAAAGTGCCAGCTGAAAGCGCATTTTTGCCACATCTGGACATTGAAAGTTGAGGTAGATGCCAAATTGTTGTAATCATCAGCAGATAATACCCTAGTATACCCTATATATATATATAAATTAGGTCTTTTATCAATGAAGAAAACAGAAAGGTCCTTGGTAGATGAATATTCTAAGCGATAAGCCTATCAGGTTATTTAATCTTTAGACATCATGCTCTTTTATAAAAAGATATGGCATAACCGAACTATCCACGTTCATAAGTCTATATATTTATAGGCAATTTTGTCTTGACATCGAAAGCAGTCGAATAAATACTAAGTCTTTCTACTTGCTTAATTGTTTGGAATAGAAGACTTCACACACGGAAGAGAAGATTCCGAGCAAAATACTCAAAAATGCTTGTGGTTATCGTCGCAGAGGACTCGGAACGGTTCATGAAAGACAGAAATTTTATTGGCTAGTCAACCCATCTCGGCTAATAATGTACAAGAGGTTTTTTTATACCATTCGTTATTGTTCAATTAGAAAGGAAGAGTATTATATAACCTAAAGTGCCTGTGTTTTGGTTTCAGAGAAAAAATGTTGTCATTAATTCCCACAAAAGATTTTAGTAAAAACAATCTGTCTTACTTCGTTAACTATTGTCTTTTTTCAAACTCATAGTCCTTGAGCAATATTATTGTTAATTATTTAATTTGTAATTTTCCCGGCAGTTGTAAGTTCTTATAAATTAGCTACTTCATTGAACGAAGCCATTTCTAACATAAGATTAATTTAAGCTTAAGCCTGATTCCAAGCGAGTTAATATAATATTAACTTCTAAATACTTTTGCTCGACCGCATTCAAGAGCAGAAAAAAACGTAATGCACAGAGCATTACTTTATGTCAAGTTTCTCCAAACTGGGGGGGGAAAAAAAAACAAAAGCAAAAAAAACAAAAAATTGGATAAAGGGTTGTCCGTGAGGATGAGGCAACTCTGACAGTGACATGGACGTCACTTACAAAAGTGGAAGTCCAATGTGGACCGAACACCCGCCCAGCGGCTGCATTGCTCTCAAAGTGTCCCTCAGAAACCCCCTGGTGCAACCTATACGTGTATGTGTGTGTGTGATTGTGTGTGTGTGTGTGTCTCTGATGTGTGTGTGTGTGTGTGTGTGTGTGTGTATGCTGGACACTCTATTTGTATTTCCTCTGAAAATTTATTGTAAAACTTAAAAGTTTTGATGGAAAAATGAAATAAATAGTGACATCACTAAAAGTAAAGAAATTATAAAGTGTCACCGGGGATGATAAGTGGGCTACAGCAGCAGCAGCAACAACAACAACAGCAACAACAACAACAATAACGAGTACGTTGGCAACAGCATCAACAGCAGGAGTGACATTGCCAGCAACAACAACAACAGTAGCAGCAGTAGCAGCAGCAACGACGAGCACAAGTTGAGGCAGGACCGTCAGGACTTTAATAAGGACATTGGACAAGCAACAGCAATGCCAGCGCTGCCATCACGGACAGCCGGACAGCCGGACAGACGGCCGCAGGACAATGCGGTGGCACGTGCGGAGGCCAAGGAGCGGGTTGATTTAAACCAAAACACGCAGCAGCAAGCACATCGTATAGCCAACAGAGCCGGACAATTGATGTGATCGTGAGCGCAAGCTGGCTAGCTAGAATATGGCAATACTCTATAAAATTCGGGCACTCAACTATTAACATACTAAATGTTCTAGAATGCATAACTAAACAAAGGATATGAAACATGATCTGAAAAAAATACTCAGGATTTGCTAGAAATAAAACTGACACGAAAAGATGAAGGACAAAGATTTTCTAGAAATCTGCAAGAATTGCCAAAATGAACAAAAATATTCTCAACATGCAATTAAAAAATATTAATATGTTGCATGAAAAAAAAGATTGTCATTTTTAATCATATTTCATCTAAAATAATATAAATATAATATTATATTATAATTTAATGGTTTATTAGTTTCCTTTATCTGGCATTGTCTTATAACATTGTACTAAGCTTTATTGTGGGCATTCTTAGTTGCCCACTCGATTGGCCACAGCCAACTTAACGTTGTGCAGCGTTGCCAGCCTGGCATTAAGTAGAGACACACACACACACACACACAAACACACAGGCGCACACATATTTGGACTCACTCACATGGGGCAACTCTGAAAGGCAGCAAATTGACAGGTTCAACGAACAGAACGTCAAAAAACTTAAGAACTATTAAAGTCCTTTTTATTTTTGCCGCTGTGCTACTGATATTTTTTTCTGCTACCATTTTTTCTGCAAGTTTAATTCTAACAACATTTCAACTTTCACATATTCTCTGAGGACAACAAAAAAAAATGAAGAAAAATAAATAAAATGCAGGACATTCACTTAAAGTTTTGCTGTCAGTTTGCTGCTTGCCCTCACTTCATTCAAGCAACGTTTAAGTTTCCATCATTATTTAGCACAAAGACGCGGCGACTGGCCACATGGGGGACTACGGCAACTGACCATGGCCCGAGCCGGGCCCAAGGCCCCAAACGCCTGAGCTCCGGACAGCGACGGCGGCGCCTCTGGAATATTTGAATGCTTGCCCGCTCTTAACACTTTGATGCTCATGATATTTTATATGTATTAATTTTGAGAAGCAAAAAATTATAGGGAGATGAGGCGGGCAAGATTTAATATTAAAGATGTTCCAGAATATTTTGGGCTTCATGGGTATATTGGGTAAATATCTAGTTAATTTCCCTCGGCACTTTACACTTTCAGTCAGGACAAAAAGTTGTACATATAGATATAGATATTTATCCGAATATAAATGATCTAACTTAATTCCACTCTTATATAAACCGGTAAATAAGGATTATATTAATTGTTATTAGTTTAATCTATGCATCTACCTCTCGTTCTTCATCAGTCCCATATATTTCTTTTCTTTTGTGTTTGCTCGACGGGGCCTGAGTGGGGGTGGACAGCTTTCAGGTTGACATATCAAAAGTATAAAATATTTTAAAAGAAATGTTTTCGGTGGAAAAGTTTTCAATTACAACATTATAAAGATCGACAAGCTGTCTGCGGCAATATGGCTGGACAGGGTCCGAAACTCACACACACACACACACACACACACACCCACATGCGCTATGTGCCAGAAATTATTATTTATATGAGCTGCGAACGAAATTCATGTTCGACACACGTCTCTAAGGATTAACAGGAGTGACCACAAAATCATCATCAGCACAAAAAGGCCAAAAGTGTTATGGCCAAAGCAGAGACGATGATGGCCAGAAGAGGGACCCGTCGGGCGTCCGGGGTCGGTCGTCGAGGTGGGTGCAACGAAGTTTGACGTGTGTCTGGACGGAAGCTGTTCGCAGTGAAGTTTCTCTAAGCTACACAAATTTTTGTATAAAAATGCCCGATGACTCAATTGCCGAGCTGAGAGGGGTTGGGCTTTAGACAGGGAGGACATTGAAAAAAATAAAAGAATATAAATATGTAGAAAAATGTTCCCAAGACAGGAGCTGGCCGCCGGGTCCGGCTAACAGTTACTAGATCTATGGAATATGCGCCAAACAGTAAAAAGTGTCCATCAAGTAGCGAGAACTTTTTTATACGTGGCCAAAAGCAAAGTGTGTCCAAGCTGTCAAAAGCCACTATAAACTTGTGACGTGTCAAGCTTCACAACATGCCCCAACTGCTCCAACTACCCCTAACCCAGCGCCGAACACAGCTCGACTGCATGCGAAACTTTTGAATTTATTTCTCATTCGCTTTTCACGTTTTTTATTTTCATTTTTCCTTTCTTCTGCCCTAAGTATGTAATTTTTTAATAACGATAAACGGCATGCCATGCATGACAGCTGAGCTGCCCGACCTCAGTTAGGGTATGAGCTATTTGCCGTTCCCTGTACTCCATTGTACATAACTGTCAGCTTAAGTGAAAAATGTCATACGCGCGTCTGTCCAAAGGTGGCGTCCCGCCTGCCTCTCCAGAAATCGCCGTGCTGAAGCAACAGCGCCCCCTGGCGGCCAGGCCAGCGCAAAACTTTGCACATCAAAATCACACGGCATGTCAACGTCACTTGCCAACTGACCAAATGCCGAGGAAGAAATGGCGAAGGAGGGCGACAGCGTAATGGAATGCTCAAGAAGACTGATGAGGGCAGGGGAACACTTCGCGTTCCATTTCGGTGGTTTTTCCACTGTCTTTCGGTGGCTGTGTGTGTCTCACAAATCCTTCACAGCCAATGATCGACCATATAGTCAAAGTCATAGAGGAGCTCATTTGCAGTCTTTATTTCAACTTAGATCACCTTAGCTCTAAAACTGTGGGATATTTCGATTTTCGTGATTTGTCACGCCACCTATGGGCTTAGGCATAAAATAACCAACGATTTGCTAATCGTTGCTATACACAAGTATGCATGTTTGTATGTAAACATTCCAAGACTCAAGTCTCTAATTTCCAAGCAGAAAAGTTTGCGTTCAGACGGACAGATGCTCAGCAAGACGGACATATTATAAAAGAAACATATATGTAAATGTACATACATGCATACATTCATATACTACATATACTTTTCTATTTACTCTTTTCACTTCTGTATGTGTGTACACATATACATACATGCATGTGTAGAAATGCATGTCGTATGTATGCATGTGTGCACATGTAATATGGTAAAGATAACGGCACAACGAAATCAGCTTAGTTTTTATGCACTACAAAAATTGACCAAAAAACATAAAAATTCTTAATTATATATACAAACGTATGTCCATATGTAAGTTAAGTCCAGACAATTATTGGCAACATTCATAAATATACATATGTACATACATATATTCACACAGTACCGTATAGCCAAACACATGCATATGTATGAGCATCGTATACACACGTACACATGCAATTAAATACATACATACATATGTACATAATAAGGATTTAGCACTTACCACTTTTATTTTCGGTTCAATTAGCTTATAAATTATTCCGTAATTTGTATTTTAAAAGCCGCAGTCAATTTAATAATTGTTTGTTTTATTTGTTTTAAAATCGTGCACTTCACTTCACAAATTTCACTACTCTTACACTTCCACTATGAAAAAGAACTAAATTTGACGACGAGAGCGAGACTTTCTGTTACGCCTTGTTACCATTCTGTTTCCAATGCACAACAAGTGAGAGTGTTCTGGTAGGGAGTGCCCAGCCATGAGATACCCTAAGCCCAGCTATGCGCTGCTGTTGCAAAACTATTGAACATGCTGACTGACAGGTAAACCTTGTCAAATGGACTCGCATATTGCACTGATCAAGAATATATGTATATACTTTAGTGTGTCGCAGATGCCTCCTTCTGCCTGTTACATTCATATGCGCAAAATATCAAATCCCTTCTACGCACTTTCAAGGAGTACAGGATATACAAATGCAGCTTTGCTTTCACAAATTCTTTTCAATTTCGTCGTTCTCTTCGCCCGCTCATTGTTGTTGTTGTTGTTGTTGCGCATTAGAAGAAGCATAATAAGACAGAGTGAGCAACTGACGCGGAGGCGGCGTCAAATTTAGTTTAATTTGTGTAGTGAAAGTGTTTTGTGAAGTGCGATGCGCGGTGTTAAGAAACTAAATCAACTAAATAAATAAAACCAAAATCCAAATAACACATAATATGTTCATATGGAAATATGTCTAAGCAGCAAAAAAACAAATGTTTTAAAATCAACTACAAAAAAACGCGATAATTGTGTAAAATTGAATTATGTACATATGTATGTGCTTCAGTATGTATACACATATTAATATTCAGTCAAAATGAGTAAAACGGCTCTATGCAATGTATAAAACAGAAAAAAACTCCATTTGTTTTATTCTTGATCAGTGTCCGTTTGTTCTTATGTACAAACGCATAAAGCGTCTTGAGTGCCTGTGTGTGTATGTGTGTAAATGCTCACTAAAGAAAGTTCGAGTGTTAGTAATGGCAGCTAAGAGCTGGGCTTATGCTATCGCCTTGCCGCTCATTCCCCCGACTGGAGCAATCTCATTGAAAAATGAATGGAAAGAAGTAGCGGAGGAATAAGTGGAAGAAGGACGGGAAGTCAGCAGCAAATTTACTTCGATCGCCAAAGTGGAAGTGAAAAATAGTGAAAAAAGTAAAGTTTGAAAAGTGAACGTAATAAAGCAAATAAAACAAATAAATATTATTTTAATAAGACCTAAAAATCAAAAGCAAAAATCTCAAACAAACTCTGAGTGCAGCTGCAAGAAAAACCGTAAGTGCAAAGTCGGCATTATTATAATTATGTATAAACATAAATACATATGTATGTGTGTCGGTATAAACGTTACTGCGTAATATGTAAGCATGTATGTGTATACTCTGTGCAATTGCTTTTAATTATGTTTGTATAGATTTATGTGGGTACATAGAAAAAATAAGTTGATTTTATTGCATATTTATGCCAATATATACACACTTACATATACATATGTATATCGGCTTATTTAAGTGTATTTGATATTATAAGGTTTTAATGGCCGTTTTAAACTCATCACCCATTGAAAATTGGTAAAAGGGGTATCATGGTTTGTGCAGGTGTATGTAACAGACTAAAGGATGCATCTCCGATCCCATTTGGCATATACATATGTAGATTCTTGATCCATGTCTGTCTGTCTGTATATGTCTGTATATGTTCACTGAAGAAAGTTCGAAAGTTTGCAATGGCAGCTGCGTGCTGAGTTCAGGGTATCGCCTAGCGCGCATTGCCGACCAGAGCAATTTTAGGTTTTGGGCAACGGATGAATGAATGAAAGGAAGAGGCAGAAGAATAAGATCGCCAAAGTGCAAGTAGAAAATGGAGTAAAAATGTGGAATTTGTGAATTGTCCGCCATAAAGCAAATAAAGTACATACATACATACATGCATACAAATAAATATTTTTATAGAAACATAAAACCCTAATTATATGCAAAAACGTATAACAAATTCTAAGAGTAATGAAAAAAAGTGTGTGAAAAAAAAGCGATTAATGCTAATTGCGTGACTTTATAATTACATATATGTATATATATGTATGTGTGTGCTCATGTATACATATGCATATGTGTGTCAGTATAAACGGTACTGCGAACGAGCATAAATATGTATGTACATATGTGTGTAGATACACTGTGCGATTGTCTCTTATATTCTTACATACATACTTATGTGCGTATATACATATGTATATAATTATCAATTTTGATGGAATTGGGCTCATATTTTCGCATGCACATACATATGTATGTATTCGAATATATACATATATATGCGTATAAGATAGATGGGGTACAATTTGTTTATGGAATTGTATGTAACAGGTAGAAGGAGGAACCTGAGACTCCTTCAAGTTTATATATGCATGTATGTATGTATATTCTTGATCAGGACAACGAACTGATTCATTTTAGCCATATCCACCTGTGCGACACCTGTCTATAAAGTGATTCGTAAGTGTCCTTCTATGATCCTCTAACACTTCTCCCCTACCTCTGTCTACCGCAATATTCCTCTCTTCCTCTCCTTATGGACTGCGTTGACCCTTCCTCCGATACTTTTTGCGCCGCATCCTTAACATTTTACTGGCAATTGGAATTGGAAATTTCTCTAAGCGATTTGATTGTTCAATTTCATCCGATATAAGAACAATTCATTTAATGGTTCCCTTTTACTATTTAATATATTACTCGATAAACATTTATTTGGAAATGTGCGTTGGAAAAGGCCACTGACATTTTACAATCTGACTTGTGACTGAGCCTGAGAGACACTTGCACAAATGAACATTGGCAGAAAGAGTTCGACTGAGTGACAGTCGGCAAGACAGCCGACAATGTTCAGTTTTCAAATACTCAAACACTAAGATGGCAATACTTGCTATAGACACACACACACACACCCACACACCCGCACACACGCACACGCACACACACACACTCAGTGCTAACTAAACAAACACGTACATACTTGTATGTCAAAAGTATTTCGAGATTTTTAGCTACAAAACTGCCAATAACAAAACTCCAAGCATCCAGCCTTCATGTGGAACAGCGCCTTCCACACCCCGGCACTCCCCGGCATCGCCCCCAAACCGTTGGCGGATGCAGTTTGGACAAATGACAGCAGACACAGCCTCATCTCGTCTCGTCCTCGTTGCCCATCCCATCCAACACGCACCACCCACACGGCGACAGGGAAAGACAAGCAAATGATGAACCGGCATATAGAAGACTTTAGATTTTCATTTCGCCTTTGAACCAGGGGGGGGGGGGTTGGAGGAGCATACTGATGTAAAGGAAGTTCATTTTGCGAAAGGGCAAAGATGTTCATCATCAATGGGAGGCGAGTGAAATGAGCAAAAAAGCCTGCTGGTTGACAACTAGCAAAGTATTTTTTTTTTTTATGTTGGTCATGTACATAAAATATTTTATTTCATTTGGGATTCTCAAGTGAACACATCTCCAAAATACGTACGTATGTATGTAAAATCTCTCACTTGAAAAATAGTTGACATTTTGAGTATTATTTTAGATTTTAGTGCGCCTGTCTTTGCAGTTCCTGATCACTGACAGTCGATGCAAAGGCATTTAATTGGATGTTGCCTTTGGCCTGGCCAGCTTTTCTATTCTCGACTCAACGATAAAATAATTGTTCGCCATGTAGGCTTCATTTATCAGAATTGCCTTCGTTGTCAATTAGATAAAAATAATGGCGATGAGCTGCAAGTCAAATACTCAGCAACGCTTTAAATAAATCTGGTTCATCTGTTCGGTTTTCTGCTTGGTTTTTCTCTTAGTCTTTGTCGCTGTCAATCAAACTGCAACTTACGTATGTCTCAGGCAAATCAAACTGTTTTCGTACATTGCAATTACTTGTCTACCCATCAACCCATCCATCCATCCATCCATCCATCCATCCATTTATCCACCCATCCATCCATCCATCTAACACAAGCGCTCAACTGTCCAAACTGTCTATTCAACTGGCCATCTAATTGCAGCAGTCAGCTCACTCGGATGGCCATCATTCTCAGCCCAGCTCCTGCCGCCAGGATTCTGGTAGAGAGTGTCCTTTGCAACAGCATCCGTTGTGTGCTTCGGCTTCTATGTTGTGTAATGTGCTATCGTCTCTGTCTTTAGTTGTAAATTTTAGTGTTTAGTCCTTTATTATTTTCACATTTTGCAGTCATTTACACTGCTCAGCGGAATAATACAGCTGCACTTGTGTGTCCTGTCCAACTGACCGTCCATTCCGATGCTCATCCGTCAGAAGTCCGGTCCAGTTGTCCTTGCGTCAGATACCCTTCAGTTTAGTTTGTAGTCCGTATATTTCGAGTGGAACGAGTCTTAAGTATGTAGCTTGAAGTTTGTAACGAGTGGAACTAAGCAACGAGTAAGAGCTTGTAATGAATTAATATTGTAACGAGTATATTAAATTACTATAAATCAGTATGTGGAGCCAAAAAGCAGAATAGTTAGCCGAAGTAGTTTGTTAAGGGCAACGATATAAGTTGAAGTGTGTAGCGAGAGCAAGTATGAGTATGTGGCAAAAAAAAAGATTGCAGTGTATGTTTATTGTTTGGAAATAGCAAACAATGTTGAACCCAATTAAGTTTTCAACTTTATTAGCTTTAAACGGAGGTATATAATGAAAATAGATCAAATGAACATCGGCTCGAATCCCAGGCTAGAGGATTTAGTATTGTCCAGGCCGAAGGCCTTAGGTCTTAGTGCTTGCTATAAAAAGAGTTGATTGTTGACTGTTTGGAGCTAAAGATCAAAGTTTAGAATATAAATAGATCCGAGCAGATATTGAATCTAAGAGGTATCTCATCTCTCATACAAAAGAACAGATTAATAATCAAATGGTGTAGTCAATGCGGCAAGATAAAGTTTACAGTGTATGTTTAGCTTGTGGAATTAACTCTAGCAAGCGAATGAATGAGGAGAGAAGGTATAGCTACAAGTATGTAACCTATCTGATATTAAAATAGAGGGATATATTTACAATGAAGGGGAAGGAGGGGATTAAATGATTCGCCTCGGTAGATAGGTCGCCGGGGTGTAGGCTTTTGGAGGCGCCTCTCTTTGATGGGGTCAGCCAGGCTTGGTTGGAATCCTAGGCTAGCGTTGGGAGCTAGTATTTGCATAGCCGAAGGTCAGAGGTCACAGGGCTATAAAAAGTGTTGCATTGATGGCTTGTATCTGCAGATTAAAGATTAATCTATAAATAGACCCAACCTCATGTAAATATTGCATACAACGGAAATCCCATTATTGGCAATATAATTTTACAAAGAACAGATAAATAGTCAAAAGCCGCTTAAAGGCCATCGAACCCGACATCGATGTGTGTCTCCCCCCGCGTGAGATGGGAGCTTTCCACTTTGGTAATTTGTGCGACGACTAAAGTCTATTTGGTTATTAGTCTGTGGGCCGGGTTCCATTAAATGAGCGACAAGTCCGACGGCATCATTACGCTGGCATTAATATATCGCATGGCCAAAAGTCAGCCAGGCTCAAAGCGGGGATTGGGATACCGTAATTGCGGTTATGTCTGTGTGCGTGCGGATCGAGTTTGTTGTTGTTTTTTTTTGCTGCCCAGCATTATTGGCAAAAATTAATTAAATATTTTCCAAATGAATGATTCAACGTAACCATTGTGCGGGATGGCGGAATGTCGGCAGGTCAATCCCAATCCGGCGTCCCAGCCAAAACCTGACCAGGACCAGGGCGCAGTAGACCAAGGGGAGGGGGGCGGCACTTATGCACTCCTGCATTTGAATTATGTCAAATCCATTTTGTTTTAATGAAACGTTGATTGTTTCGCAATTAATTTTCTATTGTTTGACAGTAATTATTATTATATTATAATTTATATATTTGCATTGTTTTGAAGCACACACAAAAGCCCAGCAAATTATTCGCTTGATATGCAAAAACACATCCTGTCGCTGTTGCGTGTCTCCCAATTGACAATGCAAACGATTTTGTCTATAATTGTAGGGCGATTCTGATAATGGTTGACATATCGATAACAAGTGTCCATAAAATGATGAGTCTGCGAAAAAAATAACAAAAACCAAAGTTTAAAGAGCCGTGGAAATATTAAATTAAAATTTTCAAAAGCCTTGCGACTGTTTCATTCAACTTTACACAATCGCTTATTTAGTTGAATGTAGTTTATTATAATGAATTGAGAAATTTAAGGAATAATCTCATGTTTTTGAGGTATTCAAAATGGGTAAAAGGCTATGATGGTTTAATGCCAATGTATGTAACAGTGTGAAGGAACTCCACAAAGTATACATATTGTTGATCATAAGGCGAGTCGATCTAGCCAAGTTCGCCTTTGTGTAATTCTGTCCATCTGTCCGTATGTATGAACGCGTCGAACTGAAAACTGAAATCATAAGAGCTAGAGAATTGAAATGTAGGTCTTACTAGTGCCGCGCAGTATGAGCTTGTTTTCGATAATCGATAACTTTCCCAGTTTCCAAGCAATCGATAAATATCAATATCGAAATCTTGTTCTTTACGCCTATCTCGTAGGTTATAAAAGCGAGAGTCAGCTAACTTTACTCGTGTTAATTCAGTCAGTCAGTCAGTCAGTCAGTCAAACAGGACAAACCTGTTTTTAATATAGATATATATCTATCTATTCATGGGATTCGTATTCTTTACAGTCGCAAATCGGCATGGAAATCAAAATGTTCTTAGGGTCATTTTTCAACATCTGATAGGCACCTGTTGAAACATATTTAACTTAAGCAGATGCTTTATTTGATACACAATTAATTTGTATACATTTTTAAGATTCATCTATAGGTTTTAACACGAAATATACTTGTTCAAGCTTCGAGGCAGGTATTGCACTTATCTCAGTTTATTCGGGCTCTTAAATTAACAAGTAATAGTGCTTAGTATTTTGTATATGGCTTGGTGACCATTCCTAAAACTCGTACGACAACAATTTATATCAAGTGATGGCCATTTTCATGGCATTTGCTGCAGCTGCTTGTGCCCGGCCCGACACACTCCGTATGTGTTTAGCTGGATTTTGGCCATTTGAACTGTGGGAGGTGGAGCTGGAGCTGGGGGAGACGCCATCTTGAGTATGGGCCATAAATCGCTTAGGTTGGTTCGTCTTCGTCAGTTAATTTAAAACATGTCAGACAACTCCGACAACTTTGGACAATTGATTGACGTTTTAAAAGTTTAGCAGAGGAGGCGTCGCTTGCACCAACAACAACAACAACAATAACAATCACATGTAGACAACAACAAGGCCACAAGAAAATCCACTGCAACTGGACAAAGACCAACTGTTGGCTTGGCTTAGCCACTGGGCTGGCCTCCACAGGCCAGGCCAGGCCCAGACCTGGACTGACTGCTTGACCAGAATATGCAGTGACGTTTTGGAATTGCAAAAAGGCCGAAAGTAATTTATTTATTCTCCATTTGTCTTGACGATGAGCAAACGAGCCAAGTGATGGCCGGCCACGCTTCGATGAATGGCGTTGGCGTTGACCGTTGGACGATATGTGTTTCGGCCTCCTTGACTAGCAGCTGGCTTTGGAGTTTTTGGGGGACACAAAGTGGATGCACTCGGTTGACTTTTGAGCCGGATTTGACTAGCTGCCTGAGACTTGTTGGACCTACTTAGAATGAATGAATATGTTAAAGTTCAGCTTATCCAGCCTCATTTGAGTGCACTATTCAGTGAGAGTCGTTTGTGTGGTGCATAATCCATATATGTAAATTTAAAAGATATCTCAAAAAATGTAGAAATCTAGTTATTTAGATATCGAAACAGAACGGATATCTTGCGTGCCAGGAAAGTTGAATACCCTATGCTTATGTTTTGAAATACAACAAATATTTTCTTATAAGAACTTCTTTTTTACCAAAGAATTTGACTATTGTATGCCTCTATGTGGCATAGTGCTCCGATAAGGTATAATTGCTGTGTGCAAAATAATATAACAATAGGTAAAAATCTGTTATACTTATATGCATACAGCTTGTCATGAACTTGTGTATTTTATGACATCTCCTTCCATGCAAAACATATTTTGTGACAAAATGTATTACAGCAGTATAAAAGATAGAGGCATCGCCCTTCTATGTGATTCTCATGAACACAAGTGAAATTTGCTGCACTTTATGCTTGATATATTATATCAGCTTTATTGTACCTATACACATGTATTTAGATATTAACAAGAATGTATGTTCACATTTCAGACCCGGGTTGGGCTTATCTCCTATAGATATTCTTTTCCATTAGGCAAGAATCTAATAAGCAGGCTCAACTCGTATTTCTTTGGCAATTTAAAATGTTGCCAAGGGCAAACAAGAAGCAGCCATCCATCTATCTGTCTATGGATGCAGGTTCCTTTGCTGCTTTTCAACATTCTTCTTAACTAACCATCAAAAGAAATGGTCAGCAACTTTTTATGAAAAAAAACAACAAAAAAAAACAAAAACAAACAAGAAAGCCATCAGCTGTGCATATGTCTGGTTCTGTGTGTGTGTGTGTGTGTGTGTGTGTGTACTCTTGTGTGTGTGTGGGCCAAGAGAGCATTTCCAATGCAAGATGACAGCTCATTCGTCAAATCACACAAAGAAAAATTTGAACTCTTCATCAGCTTTTTGGGTCGTCGTCGTCGTCGTCCTCGTTGGACTCCTTGTCCTTGTTCTCTGTCCCTGTTCCCATCACCGCCGACATCTCTTTTGTCTATGCAGTGAGCGCCATTTCGCCGCTGGCGAGTTGATGTTGACGTTTCAATATTGATGCAATGTGCTCCAACTGGGCGTTCAGCCCCTTTGCATCCCCTCTTGCTAGACGAATCTGCTGGCAGAATCTCTCCCTATATAACTATATATATATAACATATTTCATCGGCCATGTCCTGTTTTGCTCGCTGCTTGCCAATTCTTGACTGACATGAAAAATAACAAAACAACAAAAGCGGTCAGTGCCAAAAGGATAACGCGAGTAAACAGCGCGCAGACAACGTCAGCTTGATGACGATGACGTTGTATTGGCTCCGGCCCTAAACTCAAACCCATTCAATGCCCGGTCAACGGAAGCAGAGTAATCCATCGTCGAGCGCCTTGCTCCCATGTCCTTGGACCCGGCAACTGCCAACTCGCTGCTGCATATGCCGCGCATTGCATTCCCATCCATTCATTGGTCCGCCCCTACCCGGCCCTGTCCGGCCGCTGGCTGGCCAATTCTGTGCAGCTGTCTCTTAGCAATCGATGGATGGATAGACGAGCGGCTCCGCAAATCCTACAAGTACGAACTTGCATGTCAAAATTGATGGACACGTTCAACGTACTAGTTGCTAATGGAGCGTAAGCTAAACTCAAGCAGATCTCGAAACCGAATGCAAAATGGTTGAGATGGAGCCAAGGATTCATAGAAATTTATCATATGATTACATAATATCATGAATTCTGTGACATTTTGTCATATATTGAGCCAATAATGCCTTTCAATAGATTCGAAACTCTGTCCAATTGCATCTGCATGCCTATTCTCAAGAAATTCTCTTAAAAACGCGCGTTTTCACTCTTTTTCCACACTAGGAAGTGAAATGAATGGGGGACTTCTGATAAATATCTGAAAACTAGTAAGAAATTGTTTTGGAATGGTTTCCCAACTTTAAGCTATACTCCATGTATAATACATGGAAATTGGCTGTTGGAAGATCTTCAGGGTCTTCAAGGATCGACAGCTAAAATATTTTATATACGTCTTTTGCTGCTATGTCGCGATGTATTCCACAAACTGTCATTCAGTCTGTGAGCCCTGACGCCCCACCCGAATCCATACACCAAATGATGCAATAATTCTTGAGTCTTGTGATGGCAACATCGCAGAACTGGGCGCCAAGAAGCAGCTGAATCAAGAAAAATTGGCATCCGGGAGTTTAGCTCGTGCGCAAAGGATTACTGAGGACAACTGAGGAACTTGGCATAGGTTATGTGAAAAATGCACAGGACATTAAAGCAGCTGCTACTGGCTAGCGCTGGCGCATGATGTATGGACCGGCAGCTGCTCCTGGCCTGTTCTCCTGCTTACCTGCTATCCTAGCATCCTGGCAGCCAGCATCAGCGTGGACAGCTTCTTCTCGTCATCTTTGCAGCGGTCAGACGGTGGCTGACTGACGGTCCGGGCACTGTTAATGGCTTCGGTCCATTATCTCGTCATGTTTGTTACGAAATTTAATTACTCTTATTTATTTTGCAGTGCTCCGCCCCGTACCCCCCCCCCTTCGCCACGTTCCTTGCTCAGCCAGGAGCTGCCCCCAGGTCCTTTGTTGTGTTTTATGATTTTCAACTTCATCAAAAAAATGTGAACGCAAAAATTAAATGTGAAAAAAATTAAATTAAAAACACTTTTTGCTGGATGCGTCCTTGTGCTGCTTCTTCCTGTCTCATGTTTCGCCTGTCCGCCTAATGTTTCGTCAAAAGGACAAATCAGCGCCAGGACAACACTGCACTTGACCCCTCCACCCAAACCCCAACCCATCCCCCAGCCCGTTGCCATTGAGCTTTTCGAGGGAAGTGCGGTAATGAGTGTGCTTTATTTGTTTTTGCCCTAGTAAAAAAAACCATTTACAATTTGCGCTTGCGATTAATTTTTTAATGTTTTTTACTTTGATTTTTTTCACTCTTCGGGTAGCTTTACAATATTTCGTTGCTGATAATTAAAGTTAACAGTCATATTAATGTCAGTCTGGAATTATAAATGATATCTAGTATTGAAGTCTTAGAGGAAGTTATAAATAAAAACCCTGAAAATAAGTTTAGCTGGTGCATACAATCAATTTAGCCTAAAGCTTTAATGAGCTTTAAAAGCTGTTCATAAGCAATTTTGTGGCAGTTAGGAAAAACGTAAAGCTCATGCAATTGAGCTTTCTGCTCTGATTAAAATATAAGCATATAAAGAGGGTTCACTTCCGACTAAAGCCTTACTTGTTTTTCATAATCTAGGCAATTGCATGCACTTAAAGTATTCTTGTGCTTTTGTATATGTGCTTTTAACTAAAGCTAGTTTTATTTAATCAGAATGAATGCAGTATTTCTTGTCTTATCCATTTTATTCCCTATTAATATAATTCAAAATACATTTAGCCATGAATCTTTGAACTTAATCGAGTCCAAGTCGTATTTAAGGCTAAGCGTCAGAGCTGCCTGCTTGCCTTTGCCTTTGGTCGTCACTTCTTGACGCTCTCAATATTCATCTAAGTGCTTACCAGCCCTCTATGTGCCTCCCTCCCTCCCTACCACTTACACTACCGCCCTCTCTCCCCCCTCTCTCTCTCTCTCTCTCTCCCTCCAGCGCTCTGGGCTTGTCAGCTCCCGAGTATAACCAACAAAACGTTCGTCATTTGCTTTTGTCTTTCGGTTTGTTTGCACACGCCGTTTCTTGCACAATCCTTTGCACTTGCCATGCCACGCCCCACGGCCTGGGCACCATGCCTCACGCCCTACGCCCCATGAGCCACGCTCCATGGCGCCCGCTAGCCTCGACTTGACTCGACTCAGCTCAGCTCTGCTCAGCTCGGCTCGGCCCCTGCAGCTGTCAGTCAATGTGTCGTGTCACAGTGTCTCTCCATCTGTCTGTCAGTTGCATGTCTCTTGTCTATCTACGTGACATCAGCCCAGCGAATTTTGCTCCTTGCGCAAATGCTCGCAAGCAGACTCGAAGGATGCCGCCCGGCCAAGGCGAAGGATGCTGCCAGAAGATGCTGCTGCAGCCGATGGATGGATTTTTGGATTCGCAACTTGCACTTGGATTACAAGTCTGATTTTGATGCGTACATGCTGTACCCGGGTGTGTGGGTGTGTGTGGGTGTTTGTGGGTGTTTGTGTGTGGTCGGGTGGGTGGGCGAGTGGCCCACAAAATATTGCACTTGCTCAGCTCAGCTTACTCAAACTACTAAATGGGTCAATATCCACATTCATAGTCACACACTCACCCGCCCACACACACACACACACACACCCACCCACTCGCCCACACACAGTGCGTTGTGAGCTCAAGTTTTCTTATGCTTTTGTCTTTTGTCCTTTTATTATTTTATTCCTGGCCTTGTTTTAATTCACAGCGTCTGCTGGCGCGTCATCCTCTGGCATTCTTGGTAGACTTTGTCGTCCTTTGGCAACGTCTCCAGCAACATTGTCTCAGTCGCATCCTTGGCTAGAATGTTTACACATAGCTATAGATACACACATGCTCGACTATGCGTGTGTGTGTGTGTGGGTGTGTGTGTGTTTGTGTGTGGGCTGCCTGAGTTGTAAGTGACATTTGCAATTTTCAAACTATTGAATGAGTGACAAGTTCTGCAGACACGATTGAAACTGACAGCTACGTACTGCTTTGCACTCTCGTATTCCTTTCGCTCCAGCCAAGGGCCAGTCCTTAGTCCTTGCTGCACTTTGTTTCTTCAGCTTGGCCTCGTACTCTGCCAGCTTAAAATCCTTACCGCCCCTCTCAGTCCTTGTGCGGGACACGCGTACTACCACACTTTTAAATACTCATATATCTCTGCTAAACGAATAAACTTTAATTATTGCATCCAGTATATTCTTGCTTGCATGCAAGAGGGCCAATCAATTATTTATATGACCTTATCGAGTCGTACAGAGCTGGAATTGCAAATGTGCATTGCTATTAGTATTATTTTTATTATCATTAATATTATCAATATTATTATTACAATTATTATTATTATTATTATTAGTATAAGTATTATTATTATTATTATTATTATTATTATTATTATTATTATTATTATTATTATTATTATTATTATTATTATTATTATTATTATTATTATTATTATTATTATTATTATTATTATTATAATTATTATTATTATTATTATTATTATTATTTTTATTTTTATTATTATTTTTATTACTATTATTATTATTATTATTATTATTATTATTATTATTATTATTATTCTTCTTATTTTTATTATTATTATTATTATTAATTTCATTAGTTTTATTATTATATATTATAAGTATATTATAATCTGACTATGTTGAGGTAATATCATGATTATATAGCTAATATATACCATAAATTCCTGTTGTTCTTAATAACAAATTGCGTTTTATGTTTACAAATTGTCTTGCTCATTATCGTTTTGTATTTTAATATTAAATAAACTCAAAATTAGTCTAGAAATATGAGTAAAAATTTGATTAAATTATATATATATATATATTGTGCTCTGGTTTTTAATTTATGTATTAATTGGGCTGTGGAGCGCAGTTCGACCGAGTAAAAGTAAAGCCAAATAAAATAAATTAATATTCACTTTGGAATCTCACAATTCCACAATATAAGTTAAACGTATTCTTATCGTATCATATGCATATTACGACTGTCTATAATTGTCTGCATATGCATATTAGATCATTTAGATGGCAATTAAATGCAACCGGATTACTGTGCAGTTTAGTCAAGTCTCTTGCAACTGGCTCAAAACACATAAAGGTGTTAACAGTACAGATTGTGCTTACATTTTATGCTTATATGGACAATTAAGAAGAGATCATTGGTAAATGGTAGAGGTAATTGGCTTTGCAGCGGACATTAACGAGCCTGCAATGCGGCAATTACTCAGGGTAATGTGTAATTTGCATAATACCGGTGCGAATGTATAACAATAAAATAACATATTAAATAATGGCTAAAAGGCACTGACTAGCCGCAGCCCTGTCTAGCTGACTGAATGACAGACTGACTGACTGACTGTCTGACTGACTGACTGAACGACTAGATGACTCACTGGCCATTAACAATTATATTTATTTTGTTGGAGCTGCGGCATTCGGCTGGCTGTACGTCAATGTCAACATCAATGTCACATCCATTGGAGATGTCGGCCAGACATACATATCTGACGGACATTTTGACAAATAATTCAAACCGCATTTTATAATGAATTCAACGCATTGTCCACAGTTAGAGCCCCAATACGAACTCCAGCTACGGCTGCACCTGCGCCCTTTGGAGCCCTGGGCCACACATAGTTATTTACACTCTTGCCCATTTCATCTGGGGTCTGACAGTCGGCTGTGTGTCGCTCGTGTCACTTCTTGCAAGATTTATGCTGTATAAATTCAATACCGACAATCGCAAAGATGAGCCTGGCTTATTTTTGGCGCTCTTAAGTGCCGGGAGGTGCGTCCATGTCGATGTCGCAGTCGAAGTCGATGTCGATGTCGATGACAATGACGATGACGACGACTCCGTCACTCACGCATCATCCTTTCCACAGTCGTAAACTGATGGTTTTATTGGCCAGCTGAATCCGTCGCACAATGTGTCCGGCTTGGCGCTCTTAAAAGTCGCTCGTAAATTTCAAATGAAGCGTTGCGAATGCAACGCAAAGCAAGTGGGCTTGATCGTATCGGCTGTAGCTGACTTTCAAATACACTGCAACGGCATTATCCTGACAAATAGTCAAGGTAATTATTTATATTTATATTTAAAGGCATTTCTGAATTGTTAGATTATAATTATCAAATCATTCCGGTCCTATTAAAGCTTGAAATTAATCAAAAACTTCATTATGTTGAATAAAACAAAATTGTTTGAAGGACTTTGGGCTTAATTATAGTTATAGATCACGTTACATGAAACTCACATTATAATTAAATAAATTATTAATTAAAATTACCAAAGAAAAGACAATACAATTTATTGTTTTATAATTGTTAACCTATTTAGTATTATTATATTTTTATATTTATTATTATTAATATACAATTAAATCAAAGAAACTTTCCTTGCAATCTTTTTTTTTTAATATATACTATAATTACAAAAATATTAAAATTGTTATCTAAATAATATTAAATATAAATATATAAATTTTTGTTATCACCAAATGATCTTAACGAGCACTTTTGTAGTTCTATGCACACTTTTGGGTGATTTATTATTATTATTTTTATTTTTATTTACTTTGACACTTTTATCTTCTTTTATAAGAAGCATACTTCATTGTTGGGCACAATGGGCTATAGGAAGGCAAATGCGCCTGCAATGCTCGAGGAGCTGCAAGCCGAATTAGTCATGCACTTAACCCGTTTGCTAACTGCTCATATTTACATAAGACGTACTCATTAAACGAACCCTAAAAAAAAAAAAACAAGCAAAAACAAAGGATATACATATATTAGTCGTATTACGGCCGCTGACAGCTGCCATCATATTCGATCGCATCATCATCAAAGTCAATTAGCATAAAATGCCTTATCATTGATCCAAAAATAACGCGAAATATTGATGGAAATTTATATATTTTTGGCATAAACAACTCCTGAAACGTGCCAGCCAAAAAGTTGATATTGAGGAAGCTGGAAGCCAAGATTGGCTTACTCATTGAGGAACACAATGGGAGCCAGCGAAAATTTGCGCTCTTCTGTATTGTGCTGGGCTAAATGGTCGCCTATCGGAAATACTATGATCTTCTTTTTTTCATTGACCTGCAGCGTCTCATAGTGAAAGCGATCGACAATGTGCACATCAATTTTGTTCAAGGCATGTGATAGAAGAATGGGGCTCAAATTCACATTACAGCAGTTGAAGAAGAAGTTGGTGCAGTCGAGGTTAACGGCCAGCTGATAGAGACCCTCCACAGACTCGTTCCAAATGCTGACGCTCTCAAAGTGTACACTGTCCTTGCGGCATATATCGATGGCCTCGTTCGTGGTGCGGAAGGTGTGCAGGCAGATGACACCTGTTGGACCTCGGCCCAGCTGACTATGCTGGCCATTGCAGACCACAATGGGCGAGGACAATGACGGCGGCACCTGCTCCTTGCTGGCGACGATTACTTCCAGATTGAGATCGTGAAGCGCCTTCACTGAGGCCTGATAGCTGAAATGTGTGGCCACCCGGTGGGACAGCGGTCGCATCTGTACACGAATGCGCTCCACCAACTCGTCGCGAATGCTCTCCTCCACGAGCACCGAGACCACCGCATTCGATTCGAAGGGTCGATGTAGGGAATCAACTAAAAAGTATAGGGCACAATTGATATCACCCTGCCCATAGATGATCATGAGCTGTGGACAGAAGATTTCAATTTGAGCATCTTCAACATCTTCAACATTCAAGTTTAAGGTCTCTTTCGACATTGGATCAGAATCGGCTAAATCAAAATCCCCAGCCTCGGAAACTGGCGGAGTTGGCGGCACAATGATCGACAGAAAAGGTTGTTCACCGTCGGCATTACATTTCAGATTGAAGACCATACGGTTCGTTACTCTGACTGCATCCTGCGATGGATGCGAACTTTCCGACTTAATTGGCAGCGATTCATAGGATGGTATGGAAACAACATCGTAGCTGTTTCGACGGTCCTCGTTCTGCATATTCAGTGTAAAATTTTCAAATTTTTACAAACATGTGTATGTGTATTTAAACATTTGTGCGTAGATACGTTTTGTGGAATTACATAAGAATTTCATTTGACAATTTTTACCATGCACTAAGGAAGTCTAATTAAATATCGCAATGCTGCAAGCCTTATGGGCTTATAAAATCCTTTCAGTTTAGCTTTTCCCCCCGCATGTGGCTTAGTAGCGGGTAGCACAGAATTCACTAACCCAAACCGCTCGACGAATTATTTATTAATCTGAAAATTTATGATCAAATGTGACAGTAAAATTAAAATATCACCAGCAGATACAAAAGTACTTCTATGCAAAACTTGTGTTTAGGCATCGAGCCACAAATGCTTTTGGATTTGTTGAAATTAGCATTAAATTATTATAAATATAAACTATAATAAATGTTTGTGCAAAATATTATACAATTTTTTGCTGTTGTTGTTGTTGTTGTTTTTGTGGATTGTCCTCATTTTGGGGCGCTTATTACAAAGAGCATAGAATGTTAATTTTTTGCATAAACAACAACAACAACAGAAATGACTAATACAATTAAAAACATTCAAAACCGCGAAAATATTTTTGGTATTCTATTTAGAAAGGGATTTGAGGGGCGGGCAATATGAACGAGATATTCGAGTATTGGTAGAACAGAGAGGCAGTGAGAGAAGGACTGGGTGAGTGTGAGAAAAAGGGAGTGGGGGGGGACAATTAAATTAAACAACATCAAGTGCAGTAGATGTAACAACAACAACAACAAAAACAACTACAATAACAAACAAAAATGCTGCTGCTAACGATGACTATTTACATTTATCAAGAGTAATTATAATAAAATGCCAAAAATAAAATTTAAATTAATATAGAAAGCCGATTATAAAATAGCTCCCTACCCCCACACCCACCCCTACACACACACACACACACACACACACACACGCACACACAGCTTGACTCTAATAAAATGGCTACAACAATGCAGCTGCAGTTGCCACTGCCACAGCAACAACAGCAAGTGTCAAATATAACAAATCCCATAAATCAACAATGTGAAATTGTTTACACGAAAAAAATTGAAACAAAAAAAATATAAATATAAAGCAGGCCAACATTTACAATAAATAATTGGGCTTAAAAACAATTTTTACAAGTATTTAACATTAATATGTACAGATTTTTAGTTAGCTATGCAAACAATGCAAACGAGAACAAGAAAAACAGTTGGCTTCAAAATGTTGAATTGCTGATACCAGGGCTGCCAACCGGTTTTTTAGCGAAACCGGTTCGAGCCCGGAACTCTATTATTAAATAGAAAAATTATATCATATAAGAGTCCGATGTATATCAGACTATGCATATATGTACATATATGAGGACCAAAGTAGAACTAATAAATCCTGAGTTATGTTAATATAAAACGAGAAAGAAAGGCTATCTTCGGCACGCCGAAGATCTAATACCCTTGCAGACCCAACCTTTTCATAATGCTCATAGTGCTTTGCCCGTATCTAAGAAGCAAAATGAAAATAGTTAATGCCGAGTTTGGTCAAGATACAACAACTTAATTTTCGACCGATCGTTCCTATGGCAGCTATATGATATAGTGATCCAGCTGTGCTGCGTGCAACAGAAAAAGGGACTACTGCAAAGTTTCATTAAAATAGCTTTAAAACTGAGAGACTAGTTCGCATAGAAACAGACAGACGGACAGGGCTATATCGACTCGGCTGTTGATGCTGATCACGATTATATATACTTTATGGGGTCGGAGATGTTTCCTTCTATGGGTTACACATTTCACGATAAAATTATAATACCCTCCGCAAGGGTATAAAAAGGTTTTCATACCAGAAAGTACTCTTAAGCCGATCATTTCTATATAAGTACATAGTGTTCCGATACAAAAATATAAATATTTCAGCTTTGTCGGTATCGTATCAAATATGATTTGGAAAGCAAAATTCCAATATACATATACTTAAAAAAATTATTTGTTTATCGCCAAATTATTTATATAAAAATATTCACAATACCTAGAACTAAGCTTAGCAATATACATCAAAATTTATCTGGGAAAATATTAAATTCCCAATATGCTGGCAGTAGCTGTTAAATATTCATTTATAGTTATACTTGGCGTAAGGATTGTTAAAAACTGACTATAATATTAAAGCTGACAATTTTAAAGCTCTTATCATTGACTCTTTTGTTTCAGTTTATAATTGTGATAACAGTGCGCATAACTTTGCCCCTTATATTGGAATATGATGAGCACCATCTGTTTAATAGAATGAACTTTCTTGTGATAAGGGTCTATCTTTCACTAACTAGTTTGATAGTGCTTGAGATGGTATCGATATATCTGAGCGTTAGTCTGCTCTACGTGACGACCGATTGGATGGCTGTGCTGGTATGTAAATGAATGACTTTTAAATATGATTGAAATATAATTGCAATACCTTAGTATTTGCCTCTGCTGATATATGCTATGCACCGCACATATGACACATGTGTCGTGCAGCTTGCAACACTAATAACTGTCAAATATGCTCGCGATTTTCTTATTGAACACTGGCGAAAATACTTCGAATCTGATGATCAGTTTTGGATTGGGATACAGGCAAAGGTGGTGGATCCCCTGATTGCAAATTCGAAATATTTATTGTAACATATATGTACATTTCTTGTCTCAGTTGGGTTGTTGTGGCCTGGAGGGACCACGAACTTATTTGGACTACTTGCGTAAGGTGCCGCCAATATGTTATAACGAAGGAAGCGTTTTAATCACGAGGGGATGTGAGGATGTTGTTTATGATAGTTTCAATGGCGTACGATTGCTGGCCAAGGGACTCGGCTGGTTAGCACTGGGTCTACAGTTTCTTACGTTTATTATTTATTTCCTGTTTGCTTGGCGTCAATATATTTATTCAATGAGCCCGAGAGGAAGAAGAAAGAAGACAGAACACAGAAAAAAGATTTGGGGACAAACAGCAAAGGTTGGAGTTCTGTTCAAATTGAACTATTTCGATGGTTTTTTTATAAAGCGCACTAAATTATGATATATATTAAGCTATTTTTAATTGAAGACAATTAAAGTATTAGGTTTTGTTATTTGTTATAATATATTTAATTTGTTATATTATTAAAAAATATCACTCTCTTACCCGGACATTTGCCGAGCACTGAGAATCTGTTGCGAAATCGAACCATCAAGTCCGTCCAAAGCTTTTCCCAACGTAAGAAATTATCTATTTGATTTATTAAATTCACAAATATAAACAGTACTCAATGTTGGGTTAATACTTGTGATTTATTTTGCTATAGATAAAAACAATACAAAACAATACTGGAATTTATGTATTTGTAATTTTTAGAAATGTCAATTTTATCTATGCGCTTTCTGTGGCATTTAATGGCGGTGGGCAAAGGGGCAAAGGGGCAAAGGGGCTGCTGACAAACCTGGGAGAGACAAATAAAATAAATTGAAATTAGCTTCCTTTGTTGCCGTTGACAATTTGAATAAAATTAATATAAATTTTCGCCCATTTTTAATTAATATATGTCAAATATTTCGCGTATGGGTATTTATTTGCAAATTTATTTGTCTGATTTGTAAACAGTTTTCTTTTTCTGCTGCAACATTTTGCGGAAATTTTAATTCTATTTTTGCTCTTTTTTTTCGCCGCTGTTTGTAAATGCGGCGATAACAAATTTCACGGCTAGTTGGGAACTGTGATGGAGGAAGCCAATCGGCAGAGAGAGAGAGAGAGAGAGAGTGAGGGAGAGGGATAGAGAGAGCGAACGGAAACATACTTTGGACTTTCAAGCGGAAACGGAAGTCAATATTAGTAGGCAAAAATAAATTTTCGCTATTGGTCAATAACAATGCACTGCAATTATTAATGGTCAAAAGCTGTCGCTATTCTTGTGGCTTCCAAAAACCAAATTTTTCGTTCGTTTTTTAGAAATTTTATTTATATACCAGCTGGTAACAGGAAATTATTTACAAAATTTATTACCCAAAGTGCATGGCTCATCGTGCATATTTTGATACATTTTGAGCCATGCTGAATGCTGAATGGTGACAATTGATAAGGAAATTCATGTTGCCATAAAAGTGCGACAGAGCGGAATCAGTTTCTAAGTTTTTCTTCATTCTTATCTTATTTCTGGACTTTCCTTAAAGTTAGTTTCGAGAAGAGCGTTCGGTTGGTTCTTCGTACTTAATGATCAATTATGGATTAATGATAAATATCAAAATCCTTAATCCCAGACTTCCAGAATGCCTAATATCTTCGCCTCTTACAGAAAATGAATCTCTTTGGCTTTTTGCATATAATGCTCTTGTGGGGTATTACAATGACTCCATAAAGTATTTCTATGCTAGATGAACATCATCATATCATAAAACTGCCAAAGGAAAGATCGGTCGAAGACTAAGTTCTTATATGGCAAAATATTCGGTTTTCCAAAATACTTTCCTCAAACTCAGCATTTACGAGCTTCACTATTCTCACATATTTGCAAAAGGTAAAAGGGAAATGTCCACAAGGGTATTAAATCTTCAGCTTGCCGTAGATATCTTGACTTTCTCGTTTTAATGTTATTCATAAATACTTATACAAAAAGTATGTTAACTATCTGGTATTAAGATCTCTGTGGAAACCCAATTTGTCACTAGAAGTAAGTTGTATTTTACGCGGACTTTGACAACATTTAGCGACTGTGCCTCTAGATGACCAGCATGATTGATTACAATGGCAATACTGAAAGATAGGGTTGTACTCTGTCAGCGTTAAATTTAAAAACCGCGTATACGTTAGATAATCAGGCCAAGTCATAAATTTCAAATGCACAAAACAAGCGCGAAATAAAAAACTGTCTACAACTCGTGTGTGAGCAATGTAGAGGATGATGTTGGGGGGTTACGGGTAGTTTTCGAATGCCAATTGTGAATGGGGCTGGCAAGTGTCAAACATTGGCCATCAGACAAGCACCCAGCAGTGTGAGTGGGTCTTATCATTTGCTCATAAAAATGTCAAAACTATCTCAATGACATTGACTGATGACATCGGAGATGTTTGACGATGATGATGATGATGAGGAGGAGCGCAATGTGCTTGACACTCGCATGGCTTGTCCTGAGGATCTCATGTGGCATGTGGCATGCGGCATGCGGCATGCAGCAGGATGCCAATGCTAAATGCTTTTTGCCAGTGCTACTCAAACGACAAGTGCCTGCCATATGGATGGGTGTATGGGGCCAACATTCAACACGCATTCACTGTTTGAGCGATTTCAGTTTTTTTCTTTCGAGCTGCAAACCAACCGAGCTATTCAGCCATCCATCCATCCGTCCATCCGTCCAACCAGCCATCCATCTATCCATCAGTGTTGAATGAGTGAGACCGAGTCGCTTTTGAAGCCATCATCAGCATAACCATCCTCTGGCTGTCATGATTCATGGTTTCGATTGAATTTTGATTGACAATATCGCAAGCATTTAAAGTGTCTGTTTCCCGCATCCGTTATCTACGGAATTTTTGTGTGTGCGTGTTTTTTTATTCCCTCTGACAGTGCTTGAAGTAGCTCGACTTCTGGGCTCTGTGGGCTAAGTGATGCAGCTTTGCGAAGTGATTTTAAAATCATTTGTCATTTGACAGATGAGCCTTTGATTGACTCCAATGGCAATGAATACATCAACTGAGGCGTAGATAATACACGTACGAGTACTCAGCTACGCATAAATACGCATACAGAAGCGATGAATAGCTCGTTCGGGTTGAAGAAAATACTCGCAACTACTTAAAGTTACTTAAAGCAAGTACAAAAAAATACTCATACCGTAGCGAACAGCTTATCGCAATTATATCGCATATCGCTCTACATAATGAATAGAGAAATTAGTTTACTTTAATTTATGAGCCAACTAATATGTGTGTCATCCCCATGGAGCCCTGCTGATTGCAACCCCATCTCATCTCGGCCCACCCGCTCGGCATACATACACATCGATTAGCGATAAGATCGATTTATGGCCGCACTCAGATGTGAAATAACAATTTCTTTTGACATTGATTGAATTAATTTATGAGCCCAATCCCAAAACACCAGCCGTGATCGGAGCAGGCATCAACCATATTGACAACTATTTATGGCGTTACCAATCTGAACCAAATCAGGGCGATTTGAGTGATTACCTGTTTGCCCAATTTGAGATTTATACTTGGACATTGAGTGAATCGAACGACGTTGTTGCCACGAGACATCGAAATTTACAGCCTTGGAGCACTTGGAAATTACATCGATGCGGACTGCCCCGAAACCGCACATTGAGACCCAAAAGTCTGCACGAAATTCTATTCTATATTCAAGAAATTTATTGACATACTCGATTTATACTTATCAGTTAACTATCGTAACCTCTTTGGTGGGAAAGGGCATAACTACACTCAAAAAAAAATATCTGCATAAATAAATGTGACACTGAAATCACAACAGTTTTTGAGAACCTCCAGAAGTTTTCTTTTTTGAATGTTCAGTTTTGATTAACTATTTCCAGCCCCCAACTCGATAAATCAAAACTCTTTTCATCCCACCCATTAGTTTTTTACAGATTTTCTTTGATGTATTGTTTTGTCAGAAAGATTTCTAACCAACCGGAAATTATAAAACGTTTTAATTTTATTTTTTTAATTATTAATTTTTGCATAACAGAAGAAAATTAACTGATTTGCTATGCGATTTTGTTCAACATTTCTTGCAGTGTATAAAAGAAGAAAAATTAATGCTTTGGTAGGTGCCTGGAACGATTTCGACTGATATAGTCCGATAGTTCCATCTATGCTTGCATTTTATATATTTGATCAACCTGGCTTTAAATGGCGATTAATTGTGGAAAATAAACCAAAGTAATTAAATTGTGAAATGCCGAAAGCCAGCTAACCGAACCTTTATATTCTCTCAGTACTGGATGCAAGAAATTCATGTCCAGCTTGAGGATACATAGGAATAAGTTATGATTAGCACGTATTTGTGCTTAAAATATTATTGTTCTATGGTAAAGAAATCCTTTAAACCTATTTTATAATCGATTTAAAAAGAAATCGAGTACAAATCGTCAATATCTAGATGTTTTTCGCCGGAAGTTTATTCTATTCGTTCCGCAACTAGGTTTCCCGTTTTGTGTTCCTGTAATTTACATATATATAAGAAGTTGCCGGGATAAAAGTTTTTAATCTTAGAATAATAATAACTAGTGAGTATCGAGTACTGGCAGCCCCGCTGCAGAGCGTTTCGATTAATCTGTTGAAATGTCATGTGACAAGTTGGAAAAGAGTTCAAAAACTGACTGGCAACTGACAGCAGCTGGGACAGTCCATTGCTTAATTTTATATACTTTTATCCCATTATTTAACGAACACAAAAAGAATAAAAAGCAGTTATACACTATGGGATTGCGTCTGACAATCGGGATTGGCAAACGTTCAGCTCACGCGGGGATCACGTACCGCGGGCGCATTCCAATTTGCCAGCCGCCGGCGCTGCTGAATGTCAGCGGAGGCCGCGCTTGACAATCGCCAACAATCAGTGAAAAATGCGTTCATTTTAGGACATTTTGCATTAATTGAATGCGAGTTGTGTGCTGGACAAACCGAATCCGGCATTTGGCATTGGCATCCATGGCGCCGCAGCCAAATGGTTTTTAATTATTTTTTTAAATTTATAATTTTTGTTGCAACACGCGACCCCCGTGAATCCCCTCCACGCGCACATGTTGCTCGTAAATAAATTGCAAATTATAACGAATGCATTTTTTTTTTTGTGCCCGCCTTTGCGCTATATATTTTAATTTTAATTCAATTGCACGTCTCTCAACGCCGACAACTTGGGGACTGGCTCTTCAAATAAACTGACATTTTGACGCAAATTATCCGCTGCGGGCAATCCCAATGCCTGCGGCTATAGTTGATTCATGTAAAGGCTTTTCAGGGCCCTCTTTTTTTTTATTTAAATATCAATTTTATGGCGTTTGCTTAATAAATTACATAAATTGAATAGTCAGATAAGGGAAATTAGTAAGAATAAGGCATATTTGATATAAAGCATTGTCCGAAGCTTGATTATTTAAAAACAATTTTAATGAGGAACGAGAAAGAAGGGCTATCTTCGGCATGCCGAAGATCTAATATTGCAGACCCAACCTTTTAATGCCGAGAAAATGGTTAAGGCCAGTTTGGTAAGGTATATTGATAAACAAAAAAGGTTTTAATCAAAAACCGATGTAAATAAGATTTTGAAAAATGAAGGGAGCATAGTGAAATCTTTAAATGCCTGTTTAATCGCAAAATCATAAAAACAAAAATGCCATAACTTATAATATGTTGTGGTCATTTAATAAATTTTGATATATATGGGAGCTTGTAGTAATAATTGTTTGGTCAGATATCTTGAAAACAAATTTTTTATACAAAACTTATTTCGACCATGTTTATGGGTTATGATAGTGGTCCGATCCAGTGGTTTTGACATATGTGTGCAACAGAAAAGGGACTTCTGCAAAGCCTCATTAAGATAGTTTAAAATAGACTGTTCCTGAACAACAGACGGACGACGACTGGCTTATCGACTCGGCTGTTGATGCTGATCAAAATATATTTTATGGGTTTAACAAAATTATAATACCATCTGCAAGGGTATAAAAAGGGTTTGTAAAAAAATAAAAAACAAAAAAAAAAAAAAACCCCAACAAAAAAATTATTAAAAAAAAATGATATTTGTAAGCAAGCAAATTTATTTGAAAAAAAATTGTCAATGCTTGCCGATGCCTAATCTCTCTGATATTAAGCTAATCCAACATATTGATTTAATTTGCTAGCTGGTCCACGAGCTATTGTGACCGCTTGAAAAAGTTCATAATTTACATTTGGCGCTTGTAAAAAATGAAAAACAAAAATGAAAACTCTTTTACATCGTGGCGTTGCGGTATTGAACAATTCGTAGCGAACGCAATAATATTTATGGTTCACAATCGGAAATTATAACCTATATGAAAGTCAAAGAGACGAAAGCCAAAATCATAAATTCAAATGCATACAAAAAGTTTCAACAAAATACGTTTGATGACAATAAATATAAAAAGATCATAAAGCGAGCCAGCACAACACCCAAGTCCAAACAACAACAACAAACAACAATCTCAGCAACAATATCAAAATCTATGACAACACTCACAATACAAATCGCGTTTAATGGGTATGAAAAAAAAAACGCCAGCTGGAAAGCTAATGCCGCACGTCGAAGACTAAATGCTCTTGTCATGTGGTTTTGTAAAACAAAAAAAAAAAATATATTGATTCGATATTGAAAATGTTGTTTATATGTAATAGCCTAATTCCACTATCAACATTTCATACATTTCTTGCTAATGTGAAATATGTTGCCTGTAGATTTTTCCATAAGAAACCACACTTTTCACATATGAAAAAATTAAAGAAATGTTGATAGTGGAAAAGGCTTATCACACAGTTTTTAACATTTAAAGATACTACGAGGCCGCTTTATTTGACCTGAAATCCAAATTAAACCTATTAGCTGTTTATTTAAAGAAGCGGTACTTTTGCCAACTGACACCTGATAATGGAAGCGCAGAATGTGAAGTTTGTAAATGTAGCATATTTTGAGCATAGTGGAATCAGGCTATAAGGTGCTTGGTGAAGAGGGATGCATATATTAAACTAAAATGTCTTACGACAACTTTATTTCCGACCGACCGTTCCTAGCTATATAATTTAATGGTCCGAACAAAACGATTCCAAGTCCGTGATTCGGGTTATCGAAAGGCATATAATTTTTTAATATATTGATTGCTTTTTGGCATTGGGCTATATGTATTATATATATCCATATATGGGCACACAAATTAATTCGATTTCAGCAGTAAAATAAACCGCAAACAGTCGGCCCATGTGTCACAATTATCGCAATGAAATATAAATACTCTATGAAAGTGTATTAAAAAAAAAACAACAACAAAACTCAACCAAGTCCGAGGCGAGACCCGCGTGTCATAAACCATTTGACATTTATCAGTTCGTCAAATTGAACTGACGCGGAGCTTGCCTCGCTTGCCTCGCTGAGGGACCGTCACTGGAGCCAAGGCAGAAACTGGAAATGGAAATGAAAATGGGTCTAGCTCGTGTCTGGAGCACGGGGTTCGACTGTCTGGCGGCGACTCGACCGAGTGATAACTTTTGCGCTTTCGAAATGAACAAATGCTTTATTGTAATTGCCGTTATCACGATGTTTATGCGCTTTTCGGCCAGACTTATAAAATACATCTTATAAAATTATATTTCTGTAAGGGGACAATCCCTTAATTTTACGGTTACAAATCTCTCTCCGGAAACAAGCAACTTAGCATTATAAATTCCATTTATAAGCAATAGCAGAACATTTCAATGTGATGATCATTTACACAATATGATTGGTTTCCATATCTGTTGGTGCGCGTTATGGCACCATTTAGAGCTAGCGAGTTATCCGTAAATCTTGTGGTTCCTTCAAAAAGTCCCTTACCCGGAGACGTCTGCAATCGAACCTTGACCTCAAACTGCTTACCAGCGCCTTTTTTAAGAACATACGCCTCGTGCACCTTCTGCAGGTACAATTTCTGGCAGAGCTTGTGACTTCTGATCAGCATGTTGATGCTATCCACGACAAACCGAGCAGCTCGCTGGGATACTTTGGAAGACGTACGTATTTTTTTCAGCTTATGACAATAACATAAATTAGCTGGAATGTGCGCCAGCTTACAATCTCGTACCTCTGGTATGGGTAGAAAGAGGCTAATACCTCGAGGTATCTTTTGTCCCAGTGCCTTCAGTACTGCCGATCGATTAACAATGTTGCTAGTCCGAAGCAGCTTCAAATTGGTCAAGTCCTTGAGGGTTACGTGTAAATCGAAGGTTGTGACAAGGCTATGGGAATTAAATCGAAGATTAGATATGGCTGCGGGGTAAGCCTTCTCTAACCACTTGGGATACAGGGCTATCAAAAATGGCAGAGACTCCTCGACCATGCCCTGCCAAGTTCTGCGAAAAGAACCGAAACGCAAACCATGATCGGACATAAAAAGCACCAGGGTGTTTTCCAAAACAGACTTATCATGAAGGCGTTGAAGTAACCACAGATATCGCTCGTCTAACACGCGGGCATAATTGTAATAGTCGTGCACCCCTTGCGTTTCCCAAAAGAGCGAAAAGTGATCACCGCTGTTCATATGAGGTATCAGCTTATAGATGAATTCATGGTGAATGTCCGCATACTTGCGTCCTGCACTGCAGTGTATCAAGTCAAGCTCATCTAGGCTGTACCTGGTGTTACAATTCGACTCAACCATCGCGGGCCGCAAATAGAAATCAGTGGGCTGTTGTGCAAAACCTTTCTTGCCGTAGGAAAATGTACCAATAACCATGTTATCTTCGCCAAAGCTCGTGTTGTACCCCGCAGCCTTGAAGTGATGCCACAGAAACTTGCACCCATCAAAAGAGGACTTATTCTTATAACAGCCACTCTCGATTTCCTTGTCGCTTAGACCGCTTAATAATGGGACTAGGTTAGGAAAGGAATTGACACCGACTCGGTTGTAGCCCCAAAACTCAACGTGTGGCTGATGCCTAATAAAAGCAGCTGTTGAGGGCATCATGCGAAGAAAATGCATATGTGATATGGAATCGATGCCTAGTATCATCACAGATAGGCGATTCGGTGTCGATCTTGGCGAGATTCTGCGTGGAGGTGGTGCTGCAGGTAAAAAGAAATGAACATCGTGGTAAATCCATTTTTTCTTTGCCCCAAAACACTGGATTCGCAATATCCTAGAACCGCCTTCAACTTCAATTAGTGGCATATGATTGCTCAAAAAAAAGGTTCTTCTTTTCGTGTATTTGTTCGCGAAGTCATTATGTCGTTCCACCAGCTTATAAGTGCAGTTAACTTCGGTAATGCTTTTAACTCCGTAGGTCTGTACAATCTCTGTCTCTGACATTGCCAGCACCAAGAAATTCGTATCCTTTACCGTTTCGCCACGAAATAGTTGATGCTTACTGCAGTTTCTGGACTCGACTTGCCGAAAGTACTTCAATAATGGTGTTGAATTTGGATTCAGAGCCAGCATACAACAACCGGATGTGTTGACAAAGTAGCCATCCATTACAGAATCTCGTTCCTCGTCCGTGTAGCAAATAATGTTTATCAGAAAATAGTTAAAAACGCAGACCAGGATGGCTCCGAAAGTAATCCATGTGAGCTTCTTATTACCTAATCGGTGATTCAATTTTTCTTTTAACATATTTTAACGAAATAAACTTTGACAACTTGACATATATACAAATATCGAATCGAAATTAGTGCGCCCGATATACATCGGCTTACTAAAATATCGATATATTAAGCTAACATTATCGATATCAATGCCTGCGTTTATTTAAGAAATAACTTTAGCTGCATTCTGCAGGAATCTGTTGCCTTACTAAAGCCCCATGTTCACCCTTAGCGAATATGGAGATACCTTGGTTTATTTAAGTTCCTCCAATTATAAACAATAGCAATACATTTCAATGAGATAGTTATGCACACAGTACGATTGATTGCCATATTTGTTGATTCGAAGAACAGCACCATTCAGCGCCACTAAATCTCCTGTAAATCTGGTAGTTCCTTCAAATAGCCCTTCGCCCGGGAGTCGTCTGGATTCGCACCTTAACCTCATATTCATAATGATCATTATTTCGATTCAGCAGATACGCCGCTTGCACCTCTTTTATCTTCAATCTCTGGCAGCGTTTCTCTCTTCTTATAAGGGCATTGATACTCTTCAACACAAACGAAGCAGCACGCTGGGATCTGTCGTCGGCAGTGCCCAACGAGCTTAAACTATGACAGAGACAGTAGGAGGCTGGAATGCCGGCCAATGCACAATCTCGCACCTTCGGTATGGGTAGAAAGAGGCTTATACCTCGAGGTATATTGTGGCCTAGCTCCTGAAGTTCCGCCGTTCGATATTCAATATTGATATTGTAAAGCAGCTTCAAATCGGTCAAGTCCTTGAGAGTCACGTGTAAATCGAAGGTTGTGACAAGACTATGAGCATTATATCGAAGATTAGATATGGCTGCGGGGTAAGCCTTCTCTAACCACTTGGGATACAGAGCTATTAGAAGAGGCTGCGATTCTTCTAGCATTCCCTGGTAGGTCTGGCGAAAAGATCCGAACCGTATTCCATGATCGGACATCAGGAGTACCAAGGTGTCGTTCAAAATCCCACTATTGTTTAGGTCTTGCATTAATTTCAGGTATTTCCCGTCCAATAACTGGGCATAATTGAAGTAGTCATGCACCCCCTGGCTCTGCCAAAAGAATGAAAAGTGCAGCCCACCTGCTATATTTGGTATTAGCTTCTTGATGAATTCGAGCAATATATCCCCATACTTGCGGCTTCCCGTGCAGTGAATGTCATCGCGTAGATCAATGCTGTAACGTGTGTGACTATCGATTTCCAGCATTACGGGTCGCAGATAAAAGTCCGTTGGCTGCCGATAAAAGCCCCTTTTCCCGTAATTAAAGGTGCCGCCCACTCGGGTGTCTTCGGCGAAAGTCGTTCTGTAGCCAGACAGCTTAAAGTGCTTCCAGAGCAATTCGCATTCGTCGTAGTTCTCGTAGCCACGATAGCAGGCAGCTTCCAGCTGGTTGACGTCCATGCCACTAAGCAACGGCACCAGATTGGGGTAAGAGTTGGATCCTACGCGGTTGTAGCCGTAAAATTCAACGTGTGGCAATTTACTGATGTACGAACCCAGGAAGGGCATTGTGCGCAGATAATGCATGTGTGAGAGCGAATCGATGCCAATAATCATAACAGATAAATGATCCGAGCGTTTTTTCGGACGATGTTGGGGTCGTGACCTTAAAAAGAAATGAACATCATGATAAATCGTAGTATTATGGCTATCAGTGCATCGGATTCTCAGTATTCTGGCACTATCTTCCACTCTAATAAGAAATGTCTGATTGCTCAAACGGATCATTTTTTTTTTTACGTATATGTTTCTAAAATCATCAAATCGCTGCGCCGTTTTGTATTTACAGACAATATCCGAAATGCTTTCCACTTTCCAAGCACTTAATACCTTCTTGTTCGACATAGTCCGTAACAGGTAGTTCTTTTTATGAATCGTTTCGGCCTTAAAAAGTTGAAGTTTGTCGCAATTCTTAGATTCAAGTCGCAGCAAGTAGGTTGTCGATCCCATTGGCAGCGGATTCAGAGCCATCATGCGACATCCCGACGTATTCACAAAGTAACCCTCCGCGATTTCATGCTCGGAATCGCCATACGGTATTATGATGCTAATGATATAATACACCGAAACGGAGAAGAGAATTGCCGCCAAGTAAATGCGATAATAGTTTTTAGTTCCCCATCTGAATCTTTCAATCGGTTTCATCGTATTCGGCTAAAAATTATGTCGAATAAATATTTACAAAAACAAAATAATTTTATCAACCGCTCTAGCTGTTTATTCAGACAGCGTTTTCTATGTTTTTGTGTTTCACACGAGCTGCTTCAAATTACAATGTGAATGTGAGCTTGTGTTGTGAACATATTAAATAAATCAATCAATTCTTAATTGTTGCCTCATTCATAACTCTCATCGAACCGGCTGCGATCCAGACTGTGATCTGTACCGAAAGCATGAGTGACCTCGAACTCACTGGAAACAACAAATATTAGAAATAGCCCATAGCAGATTATGCCCAGCAATGCGCCAGATCGACGTAGCATAAAATTAGTGGTAATGCCGTACAAAATCATCATAACGAGCGATATGATCAGAATAATAGAGGCCGATTCGCCGACGGTACCCTCGGTGATCTGATGAAGAATATAAAAAAAGTATAATAATAGTATTCGAAATTTCGACAGTCATTCATTTTATCAAGACCATGACTGTAGAACTGTTGCGCTCTATATTCTATATTCAAATACTCACTCGAAAGTCACCAGGTGGCGAAGTTATAACGTTATACAAAACTGGCAAGCAAACGGCCCCAAAGGTGGCTGAAATGGAGATGGCACACTAATTATAAGTTCCATCAATGAAATAGATGTGAATCGCGACATACAGAATATGATAAAGCCGAAACAAGAGGAAAACGCCATGCGGGGAAAGCCCTTGCGGGCCATGCCCGAACTTGATATAAGATCAGTTAGGCTACTGCCCCAAGTGAAGAGGGTGCAGCCGATGAACGTGTGACTGCGGTTGAGTGTAATGCCCACAGTTTCGACCACGGCAACCAGCTCTTTGGTCGCCAGGTACAGGACAAAAATGCTGCCTATCACGTTCAATATGGCCATGTATGAGTACCAGCGGGGCACCGAGTCCGTGCGCGAGTGCAAAAAGGCTAAGCCCGCTACTGGTATGGTTATGCCACAACAGATACCAAAAGCGGGTATAGTCCATTGGTATAGCTTTAAAAAGGTGTGAACTGTGGCAAGGAAAACAAGATGCAGGTCAATTATTAAATACCCAATCTGGTGCAGCTACTGACCGATCAATACAAGAATTGTTGTTGGCGCGAGGAAAATCTGAATGCAGCAGAGCAGCTTGGACCATGAGTAGTCTGAATTGTGGAAATACATTTGTGGTATATATAGGCGCAAGAGGATCAGAGGCGGTACCCTAACCAAAGCCCAGATCTTGCAGATGGTCCACTGGCTATTGAAGCCCTTTCTGTCCAGAGTGTCAAAGACCTGAAAGAATTGCTGAAATATATGCCTATTGGGCTTATGAGTGCGTCGCCTTATATCCAGAAGACTGATTGGGGTACTTGTTAGGAAGGAAAATGACGGCCTGCTAATGGACTCTGCGATTTGTTTTGTCTTCTCTCGCAATTCTGCATATAAGGGTCAGTGATCATTGCTGGGGCAACCCCTTCCTTTTTTGGACACAACTCACCCTTGTCCTTACGATACTGAAGGTACTGATCGCAAATGACAACCACAATATAAATGGGACATATGAGAGCCATCGAAATAGCCCAGGCAATTGTTATGTAACCGTCGCAAATCTTAATTGTAAAGTCCACATAGCTTACATAGAGCAATACGAAGCCCACGTCCCGGAGAAAGAAGGTGCCATCGATGGCAAATGGCGTTATCCATATGATAATAGATGATGTGAATACACTCACGAACAGATTCACGGACATGGCATCCGAATAGACGTGACGCGAGTCCGAGTGTAATGTAACAATGCCACCGAAAATGTCTGGAGCATTGTTGCCGAATGTCAGTACGGTCAGTCCAGTGACATATTCATTCATGTTCAGCTTTTTCGATATGTCCGTTAAAGCAGGCACAAAGCTAAAATGCAGTTGGGGCGAATTATTTGGATTTCAAATTATTCTTTCACTCTCCCAACACTACTCACAAGGTTTTCGTGGTAAAGTATATGACCCAGAAGAGCAAGGAACTGACAAGGAGCAGCAACAAGATGCACATAAATCGGAATAGATCGTTGTCATCGCAGCCACAGTAGAAGACCGAGTTGTAGTTCAACATAAACACACGGGCCTGACACGCTTCACTATTCCTGGCATAGTCGCAGCGTCGACTTTTGTCCATCAATGTCAGCCTTTCACATCGTTGCTGTTAACAAGGCGAAACCGCTTAAGTTCGCCCTTTGGGTTCTTTTAATTCGATCCACACATACCTGCGCCACCGGCTTGGCGAAATTCAGGTGCGCCTCACAGTGGGGCGACGTTTGATTTGTCGTATTAAAGTACTCAAAGAGCTCAATATTCATTTTATAGATTCAATATAAAATATAAATTGAAATATTACAAACACAAATTCCATGTGTTTATTTCGAACTCAAAGATCGGAACTGGGTAAAATGATATATTCGAGAATTAATCAATCAGTTTTTAAAATAATGCTGGTTTTCAAATAATAAATAAATATTTATGGAAATGTATTATTAACAAAATGTCAACTTCCCTCCAACAAAAATTTGGCCTCGACTTATGCTTTCCTTTGCAATTAACCCTTTTTAAAAAAACATTAAAAGAAATTATATTATAAAATAGGTTTCTTTTTATAATTATATGAACAATAAGTAATTAAATAATTTTTCTCTAATATTTTTGGTCTTGTGGAAATATGATTTTTATTTTCAATATTATTTGATGGGCTAAATTTCCTCAAAAAGTGCCGCAAGACAAAGTTCAAAAAAATAAAAATTCAAATAATGTTCTATGGAAATTCCGATTTAATTGAAGGTAAATACAATTATTATGCTGGTATCTATTTAAGTAATTGTGAAAAAAAAAAAACATAAAAGTGTACAAAGGTTCGATTCAAATATTTCTATGAGCACGATAATCTTGTATCGAAAAACAAGTAGATATCTGGCGGCGGGTAAAAATTAATTAAAATTGACAAATAATAAGAATAGAAATTTAGAAAAATCGAGCGCAAATAAATAAATTAATTTTTGGAAAACAAACGAGCAATTGTTGATCCCACATTTCGATATGACAAATATAAAATGCATTATGCTAACTAACCATAAATAAGGGAACAACAACTAAATACAATGCCGAAATGCTAAATACTAAATACTTTTTGCAATTGTTCTAAATAAATAATGAGCACAACTGTACGCAATTTCTGTGAGAGGTGTGGCATATGCGAATTATAAAATCTAATCACCTTTGTTTAAAATTTAATGAACGCTATAATTTCAGAGGATTTGCAGTTGCATAGTCATCAGCAGCATTCTGTGGGTGGCCGATGGTTAGGGGGGTAGGGGAGATGGTTAACCCAGGGGTATCGGTAATTGGTGACAGCCGCATTATATAGGTAGGGTGAGGGGGATAGGGCGAGAAACCAAATATGCTGGCCATAAAAATTTAACACAATTTTGCGAAAAACAACAAAAACTAAATACAAAAAACAAATAAAACGGATTTGTATCTGTTAACGAAAATCCAACGCCCCAACCAGTATAACAACAGCAAAAAAGTAATGCAAAACTATGAAAAGACAACAAAAGAATTTTAATTTTATGTTATTTACCGAATGCAAATAACCAGTTTACAGCATCAGCAAATGGCCCAAACGCTGGCTGACAACAACAAATATTTAATGCTTTCATAAAAATCGCACAATTTATTTAACAAATTATCCATTTTACCGCTATTCGCTTTGTTTTGTCAAATGAGGTTAATTTGTGTGTTAGCCCCAACCGTATAAGCATGCCCACATGCATCAATATATGTATATAATTACATAGATGTTCGTATTTACATCCTCTCATTTTCCCTTTTCCTCTCTCTCTCTCTCTCTCTCTCTCTCTCTTTAAGGCTATATGTATCAGTGTGCCAAGTGTGGGTAAACACATGTAGCCGATCGACAGTGCTGGTTAACGAAATTAGAAGATCATATGAAAAGGAAATGCTTATTGATAATGTTTGCAAGAATATAAAAAGTACTTACAAGAAAGATTTCACTAAAGACTTGGCTTTAATATTCAGAAGCTCACCAAATTTGAAATATTATTTAAATATTCAAAGAAATCATTAATTTGAAACAATCTTATTAAAGAAGAATGATTCGTGGCAGTCTTAGCTTTGGGTTCTATTCAGTAAGCTTATTCGCTTGCAGGCTCGATTCTTTGTTAATAAGAAATTGTAATTTCAGGCTCAAAAAAGTGGGTTTGGTTTGGAATTCTTAATGGCTTTTGCAGTATTATAATGACAAGGCTTACACACACCCCTTTGCGCTATTGATTTTGACGTGCATGTTGAGTGGTCAGTTGCAGGCCAGTGTTGGGCAATCCAAAATAATTGCGGTACACTCGGAACGCACTGCGGGATATGTTGGGCGAACGTTGGGGTCGTAATTGGGCTGGGGCTCGGGCTCGGTTGGACTGTTGCGTTGACGTTGTCATCAAAATAAAAATTAATTATGCATTCTATGCAGCGCATTTGCTTTGTTGTTTTTGTTACTGGCATTTCTATTTTGGCCTTTTTTGCTGCTGTTGTTGTTGCTGATGCAGTTTTGTGCGGGATTAATGTGGGATTAAAGCAGCATGCATACTTTTTAGCATTTGGATCTGATAAGCGTGGGCGCAAATAAATTACAAATATAATAATTAAGCAGCATTATTTCTGACAAAACAAATGTCCGATTATTTCAGACCATCAACCGCCCCATTTTCCACTAAATGCCACGCCCCCCATCAGCTGCGGCGCTATAATCGCTTCGACAATCGCTAAAAGTTAGCGCAGCACAATTGTTTGGCCGCGAACGGTAGAGGGCGCCAGCGTGTGGTTTGGTGTGGCGCCCAACGTGGGGCACTAAAATGCATTTGTGCATAGGAATTAATTACGCATAATGACAATTTGATAAAATTGAAAAATTACATTTTATTTAAATTGATTTATTGTAATTAAAAATTCTATAATGTCGCCGGCATGCAAATAACCCAAACAATACCAATTGCATTTTATCGCTATCGACAATATTCGAACCGTGAGAGGCTTCATACAGATTTGGGAACTATGTTCTCTTATTCCTAACCTATGTGGCATAAAGCAACGCTGCAAAACGAAAAGAAAAAATTGTGGATATTTCCATATGCGGCTCGAACCAATTACACGTTGTATAGTTCAGACAGTGAACCTGGTTCCAGGTTATTTCTTGCATTTATTTCTTGCCGAACTAGTTCAAGCCAGTTCGGCTTAAAGCTGATTTGTAGTCCAGGAATAAACAAAGTTTTCCATCGTGAAATGGATTTTTAATGCTAATGTTCATCAGTTGGCAATTTCAACTACAATAACAAAACAAAAGTGCCTATCAGTAAAAATAAAATATATAGGATATCTTATGCTTCAGCCATTGCCCAAAAGTCAACTTCCTGCGAGCCACTTGTCGCTTCTGTTCTTTTGCCAGCTTGGGAGCGGCAGACTTTTCCACAACCTTTGTCGGTTTCTCTGGTTTCGATTTCATAAGCTTGGCAGCCTCTTCCACAAGCTGTGCAGATTTCTCTGGATTCTCTTTTACCAGCTTGGCAACCTCTTTCACAACCTGTGGAGGCTTCTCTATTTGCACTTTTGTCTGCTTGGGAGCAGCAGCTTCCTCCAAAACCGTTGGCTGTTTCTCTGGCTTCTCTAGCTTCTCCAGCTTCTCTTGCTTCTCTGTGTCGGTATCGAGAACACATAATGGCGATAGGCCTATATTTGGCTCATCGCTAGCAGCGGCGCCTACGGCTGCCTGTGCAATCTTTCCTGTTGTTGCTTCGATTCGGGTCTCCAGCGTAGGATTCTCCGGCTTAACGTATACGAGTATATCGCCACCATAGCCGATCTTTTGGCCATCGTAGCTGAGCGCAATGTCGCAATCCATCATACAGAAATACTTCAGATACATTAAATTTGTTTCTGTGAAACTCTTGTCCACAATGTGTCCGATATCGAGAAAGAAACGATATACCAAATAGGCGCAATCCGGATGATAGCCGCTGACGGAAATCCAAAAAGGATTATCCAGCTCCATGTCAACCAAATCTGGCTCGGGATCACTTTTGATAATGGCCTTCTGCTCCTTCACCTGCGGCTCCTTGCTGGCTGCTGTCGTCTCTGCCTCTGTCTGCTCCGAGCGGTCACCGATAAATGGTGGCAAATATTGTTTCTTCGAGTGCTTCTCCGCGTCCCTTATAGATGCATTAGCCATGATTGTTAGAAATAATATATATATATATTTATATATATATATATATATATATATATGTTAATACCGACAGATGTCTTGTAAATATATACTTAAATGTACATACTGAATACAAATCTGTGACATTTAATTCTGGCTGAAAATGAATTTTTTGTTTATTTTTAACCATATAATCCAATGAATAGGTATTTGTGCAACTGCAGAAGGAAGTATCGCCGACCCCTTAAAGAATATGTATTTTTGATCAGCATTAATAGCCGAGTCGATCAAGATGGATATAGAGATGTCCGTCTGTCCGTCCCCCGTCTGTCCGTCCGTCCCCCGTCTGTCCGTATTGATGATCGCGTCAATCTCACAACCTAGATTGCTAGAGAGCTAGAGACTTGAAAGTAGGTCCTCCTAGTGCCCGCGCAGTACGAGTTTGTTTCCGATATTCGATAACCTGCCCCGTTTCCAAGCAATCGATAAAAATCGATATCGAAATCATGTTTTTGAGCAAATCTCTTAGGTTTTACGAGATACACTCTGGAGCTTCTATAATAGTACAAACAGATCAAGTATCTTTCATTTTATAGCTATCGAAAGCCTCCCGCTTCGGCCCTAGTTACAAATCAAAGGAAGAAAATCGATTGGAAATAGCCACAGATTGAATCCATAATTTTAATGCTTTTGTGTTTTTGAGACTATACGAATATTCCATAGCACAATAAGATCAATTGCTGAAATTTTCATGAAGAGCTGACTTTTTTTCTTTCTTTTTTTCTTAATACTGGACATGATTGAAAACTGCACCGAAAATCGAGAAACGTTCCGTATCATTATCTACCGGCAAGATCAAAAGCTTCCCTTCCGTTCTACAGTTTTTCTCCCTCTCTCTCTCTCTCTCTCTCACTTTCGCGCCATCCATTTACGCATATTTTCATAGAATTTACAATATGAAATTTTGACTGTCTATAAATTTGCTCATTTGGAACAAGTTCAAAGCATTTCTGTCGATTGAGGGCCGCGAGTCAATAAAATATTAAAAATTGCAGTTATAAATATGTTTCTGGCTTTGGCTTGGCTAATGCCAGTGGGCGCCACAAAGTGGTTGCCACCCACACAGCCGGCCAAAGCCGCCGACACGGAAGTATCCATCACGGCGGCCCATCGAGGGGCCCATCAAGAGGCAGCAAAGATTAAAGGCGGCCACCGATTGCCGTATCCGTGGATCGACTTCAAAAGAGGGAGTTGTTATTGTTGTTGTTGACGAACCTATTGATGCCTCTCATTATAATATTAACAATTGAATTATGTATCTACGTGTATCTAGATGTGTGTATCGGAATGTATCTATTCCTGCAATTTGTTTATATTTGTTTGTTGTTGCCCCGTCGGCCGCGGCGGCGGCCTTTGAACTGGCAACTCTATTGAACTCGACTGCGAACTGATGGATCAGATATTGCGATATAGTCCTACAAATGTACAAAACTACTTTCCAAGTCGGAGGTGTTAATCATCCGCGAATCATAATTATGTAATCTCCGATCAGATCAAAGTCCATTTCGGCTCGTGAGCTGATAAAGTTCATCAGAACTATTCGATTATTAGCTGTGATCTATCGATTGATTTGCGTTTCTCTGGATAAGTGCAAACGTTGGGCAAGAGAATTTTGGTTAGATACTATTTTCACTTAGCCGTTATTATTTCGACTTTAGTTTTACAGAAATTGAAATTTGCAATAAAAGTTTTATAAAATGTAGATAATTTACATTTATATTGGAAATGTAAAATATGTTCTTGTGAATTAAGGGGCTTGATGTACATTTGTGAATGGAAACGGTTCCAATAGAAGATAAAAATGTTCCACATTGACGAGTTTTTGAATCTCACAGTTTGTAATTAATTGTTGAGTTAGTTCAAGATATATCAAAAAAAAAAAAGATTTTTCAGCGTAATTATAAAATATATATTATACGTCATATTATTGTCTAGTAAAAAGTTGGTTTTGCTTGAAGTTGTGTCAAAATATCGTTAAGACTAAGGGACATACACTACGTAACTACCTGATCATGAATATATATATATATATATATATATTAGGTTCTGAGTTGCCTTTTCACATTAAACATTTTGTGATGAATTATAAAAGTCTCTTCAAAAGAAGTATATATAAAAAAAGTAAAGGGTTTTAAATGAATTATAAAATTTCCCGTATCTACCAAGAATAAACATCTGTAATGTTTTAAATTTTTTAAAAGAAAAAGATATTCGCAAATATATTCAAAATAATCTGAAAAAGTTTATAATATTCTAATAAGAAGGTTCCTTTTGATTCACTCGTCTTATTGGAAAACCGCCTACAAAGGGCCTAATTTACAAAAATCTAGGTATTAAAAAGCATTATGGTTGTGAAAATAAGCCCACCGCTCTTAATAAAGGGTAACTCTGTCGATAAATAAGTTGTCTTTATATTTTTCATTTGCACAATCTAAGCAAGAAAACCCTATTAATATTAAATTATATTGTAATATATTTAGAATAAAATTAGAATGTGCCCAATAAGTTTGCTGATAAATTTATCTTATTGGACCATATTAATATAAAATTATAATATGAATAAAATTGTAATGTGACCAATAAGATTGCTAATACACTTATCTTATTGGATATGCGTGCTCGAAAGAGATGTACATTTGATGTGCATTCAAAATTTTTTTATTCAAGTTTTTAAAACAATTAAGGATGAAAAACAATTAGGAGATAAGGAGTTAATCTAATTGATTAAATCGATGATAAGGTAATAAAAGACATTTTTTTTAAGATATCTTAAATAATTAATTTTATTACGTCGCAATTGCTTAAATCTGCGATTCTAACGGTTTGAAGTTGAAGAGATTTGAGTCTCACTTGCCAACTCAAATAGTAGGTGGCGAGTGGCAGGGGGGCTGGAGGTCGCAGTCGCTGCTGCAGCTGACGTCGCTGCTAGCGTTTGCCGGCAAAAACTTGCACATGCAGCGCCCCCTCCCAACAAGATAATGTGCTCGCTTGTTTGTGTTGGAGCGCACAAAGCAAAATACGCTCAACTGAGCAGCGACAACAATAACAATTCTCTCTCGCTCTGCATGAGCGTCGTGCAGCGTCGCCGACGCTGCTACAGTTCTGATGAGCACGAGAGCGACGCGAGCAATTGCCAATTGGTATTGTCTCTCTTTCCCCTCTTGCAGACGCTGCGCTGTTCCATTGCCGGCGCGTTCCGCTCTTCCCCAGCGCATTACCCCTGCGCTCACTCGTTCTCTTGCGCTCAAATGCTGTCGCTGTTGCTTATGCTTTTTAGTTGTTGTTTTCTTTTGCTTTCCCCTGCTAGCTGTCAGCGCGTCGCTCACACTTGCCTGAGCAGCGGGTCGTGCCATCTCGCTTGCGCACCCAATGAGCTGGGCTATTTGTGCGGCATGTTTCGTTTTCTGTTTTTTTTTGTGCTTTTGTCTTTTTTGCCTGCCCTGCTTTGTCTTGCTGTTTGCGTTAATTGTTGGTGTTGTTGTTGTAGCTACTGTAAACACACACACACAGCACACATTACATGTTTTATTTTTGCATTCTTCTCTTTGACGTTTGTTTTTCAGTTGTCAGTTCAGTTTTTTTTTTCTAATTAACTGCACTCAATTGTTATCGATAGAATTATCGATATTGGTTAAGCTTGACTGGAACGAGTTATACGGTTTTAGTAGCAGAAATATAAATAAATATTGATTAGTAAATCAGGGAAAAACTTTAAAATATTGGTATTGAAAACAAGCTATAAGAACTTGTGAATTTTCATCGATTGGAGAAATAAACTTATCGAATTCAACAATCGACTATCGATTAGAATTTTAATAATATCAGGTTAGGTATCGTGCAATTTGTAAAATCCAGATTGAATTCACGATTTAACGGTCCTCGAATCGAATTGCAGAATTTGTCAATTCGAAATTGAGATTTTAATAATTTTCGAAAATAGTCTTGAAATTTGGTTTCATCCAGCAGAATTGCAAAATGGTTTGCTCGAAGAACGGTTGCGGTGGCAAGTGCTGGATGAACAATATGTTCGCCGGGAGCTTGGTCAACTACTTCCAACAGCTGGCAACTGCCTACAACAACAACAACAAGAACAGCGCGGGCAGCTGCGGAGGCGATTGCTCGACCGCCCAGGCGAAGTATTTCAAGGGCACGACGCGGCCTCTGGATGTGTCCGAACGGATGCAGTGGCTGCGGCGATACCGGCAGCACATGTCCAACAACAAGTCCACCTGCGAATGCCGCAAGAGCTCGCCCAGGGATTATTGGTTTAACACGAATCGTGGCACCGTTTTGGCCCTGAGCCGGGCCGTTGGGCTCCATGCGGACGTGGTCTCAGACTTTCTGTACACGCTGACCATGCAGAACTTCGCCAAGGTGCTGAATCCGCGCGGCTGCTACTGGTACAATTGCCATGTGCCGCTGTGCAACTTCGACACCTGCGACTTCTACTGCGGCATCTTTGACAGCGAGGGTAACGTGCGCACTCCCTACCAGCCGGAGTCGCTGCTCAAGCTGTTGCGCGTGCTGCAGTCGGTGCTCAAGGAGGGCAAGGGGTCGGATAATGGTGCGCACAAGAGTCTCTTCGGCGACGCCAAATATCCGGCATTAAAATTCGGTCCGCGGCCCAAGCGGCGCAGTCAGAAGTTGGCTGATCGCTCGGGCATCGGACCGAACTCCCAGGCCAGGCAGAATGGGCTGAGACGTCGCTACGCGCAATATGAAAGCTATCATTTGGATGGCCATGATCCGATTGCCTTACGGAAGCCCTGCTTTGGGCCTGGCTGTCCTCTCGCCAACGCGTTTGAGCCTCACTTTCGTTGTGGGAAACGAGGCGCTGGCGATGCCGCCCTTAAGGCGAATATAACGAGAAAGTGTTTCGGCGATAACGAAGCCCCCAAACTTCCAATAGCTGAACCCAAACATATCGTGCATGTTCGGGAGAAGATTGGATATTCGGAGCGGGGCGAACATTTACGGAATTTGATAGATCAGATTAGAGATCATGTTGGCATCGAGCGGAACCTAGAAGATTTGGTAGCTGCGTTGAAAGGATTCGATCTGAAGAAGGCTCGGAAAAGCGAGATGACCAGAACGGAAGGCATTGCGCAGCACATATCCAAAGAATACAATTACATGACAAAAGACAACACGAACTCCTTAAGAATATCCGAGGTATATCACAATGCTCCCAGACGCAGTGAGCCCAGCTCGGAACGGGTCTCACTCAGAATCGAGAGTCGAGATTCGAAGAAACCCGTCAAGGTTCGGTACTATTATGGTGTACAGGTGCCGATATTGGCGCACAAACCCTTCGATCCGAATAGACCGGAGACTTGGATTCGTCGCCATCCGACGGTTGCTCGCATGGATGAACAAGGCAACGTGATCGAACGGGGCACCATTCATCGCTACAGGCGCAAATCCGTTGATCAGCGACTCCAGGAAGCCCGTAAAAGGATGTCCATACTCTCCGTGTACAGTCAAAACTCTGACGAGGATGTCAAAAAAGCAAATAAGAGGCCAAATTATAAGTAAACGTCTTGCAATTCTGTTGATGAAACCAACCCAAATCTATATAAACATATTTGATTATATCAATGTCCGCTTGAATAAAGCTGATGAAGAGGAATAAAAAGTCGGTTTTTTTTAATTGGTGGGCAACTTTACTCGAATCTAGGAAATATACTTCGTACTATGTGTATATATATATATATATATATATATATATATGAAGTTATGTGGAATTATATCAAAGTGATTTGTGTATTTTAAATGATTTTCTAAAATCTCATTAGTTTGCATACCTCTGTAGATGATATCTCTAAATTATTTCTGTACTTATTTGGGCAAATAAAGGGCGCTGGTTCAAGTCTTCTCGTAGCCGAAGAGCATCGCAGCCTGAGCTCTTCAAGTATTTTAAAATTGATTCTTCTTTATCAAACCTGATTTAAAGTAAGAAAAACTCCATTGTTTTCCAACTTATATACAATTTTCCAAAAAATTCTCACACGATTTAAAAAATTAAGTTGATCGATTTAATAATAATAAAAAAAAAATAGTGAGCTTTTTAATTGATTTGTTTTGTATTTTAACAAATCGAAATCAAGTGCACAAAAATTCGAATGATTTTCAACATGTATAAAAATTTTTTGAAAAACTCCTCACACGATTTAAAAAATTCTAATAGGTTCCAAAATTTATGAAATGTTTAAAAAAAAAATTTCTCACGTGAAATGTTCAAGACATTATGAGAAAAGAAATGCGACCATTTCTTTTAATATGCAATATAATTACTCCAAATTGTCCGTTCAATACTTTATTTATTTACTTTAAAGTGTTTATAATATTTTTTAAATTCCATATTTAGAACCTTTAAGTTGTTTGCTTGGTTTTCCACGCATTTCTGCGCCCAAAATGCTGTCTTATAGAGTCTAACAAAAATTGCTCAAAAATTGTTTGGAACTTAAATATAAATTTTTGTTATATATATAAAGAAATTGTTAACCTTTCATTGGAGCTTAATGATTTTCGTAGGGAGCCTTTTTGAGTAGAGACAATTGAGCTAGATTCGATTTCTTGGGCTTAAAACACTCGAACTCGCATCATTTCCCAGCTCCAGGCTACTTTTGGGTTCAATTCTTGTCGGCACGCATAAATTGGCATGGAAAATCCAGGTAGAGCCGCCGCCACAGCTGCGCCCCTAAATCACTCGGAGACATCCATGGGTACTCACTCAGCGCCAGCTGAAGCATTCCCTTCACTTCGATTCCCATTTATTTTTAGTCGCATTCTCCACAAAACATATTTTTGTGATTTGCTTTTATGACGTGTGGTAATTTGTTGGCTCGTTAAGTTGCTTTCAATAGATCCAGCCCCGACCCCAGCCGCGTGGCCCCACTCACAATAAAATGCACAATCCGTTTGGTTCTGAATGCAACTCCAAAATTTTGGTCTGCACTGGTCAATAAAATCATTCAAAAATAGCTGGACTAGAAAACACCCTATAAAAAACACATTTGTGCCAAGACGTTTTAAACAAGTCTCCACTAAAAAGATTGATTCCTTCAGAAGTGTTAAATTTTGTATAACTCTACTAGTGGATATTACCCGGCCTTGCCCGGTGCGCAACACATGCCAAGTTGAAGGTATGGATTTTCTAAATATTACATATAGAGGCTCCAATAATTTTTTACAGAGATCTTTGATAAGGAATTGTAAGCTGATCGAATTCTAAAGAACCAATTTTCCACAGTTGCGTGTGAAATGTTTTGAAACCTTGTAGAAGCTTTCAGCTGCCCAGCACTTAAGATTTGGGCTGTGCGTTATTCATCTGATTCAGTCAGTCAATCAATCAGTCATTCAATCAGTCATTCAATCAGTCATTCAATCAGTCAGTCATTCATTCAATCAGTCATTCAGTCAATCAAACAAATAGTTTTATATCTTTATAGATTAAAGAACTTGGTATCTCGTTGGGCTGTTCAAGTTGCCCAACTCTTGTTACACCTTCTATGCTTCTGGGCATCTTTCAGATCTTTATGATACCCTACATCATATATTTTACGACAACAGGGTATACAAATGTTTTACGAGCAGCCAAAGAGAAATGCATCTGAAATGTTTTTTATTGCATCAGAAACACTCAATAAAAGCGAATTATTTGAGTCCAATTCTTCTTGTTTTTCGTTGTTTGTTGTTGTAGCTCCGCTTCAGCTTTTACTTTTTCTCTTTGTTCGGCTTTTACTTTTGTGGTCTCTTTTAAAATTGCTAATTCCCGCATATTTTTCCGATTTGGCTTAGTTATGTTTTTTTTTCCCCCATTCTGCGGTGCAAATGCATTTTTATTATAAATTAAGAAAACAAAAAGCGTTTATATTTTATTTTATTCTATTTTTAGTTATATACCCTTCTAGAGGATGTTTGAATATTTGAGTATTTTTAGACTGCCAGGCGAAAGCTCAAAATTTTATGCAAATATATTTTAGAGATTTCGGAATTGAACCAAGTATATGTTCCATATTATAATTTAACATACATTACAAGAGTGTTAAAGAACTTGTATCGAGTTACAAATTTTTTTATTCAATTTGAACTAACTAAACAATTTGTCAAGTTACTTATGTCCAATATAAGCAAGGGTATTTAATCTTCGGCGCCACAAAGAATACCCTCTCTCCCTCTTCTCTTCCTGTCTAGCTACTAGTTTTCCATTTTTTTTTTTAACTTTTCATTTGTATCTAACCCATTTTTGTTAATTTTTTTAGGTTTGTGATTTTATGATTTGTTTATTGCAAAAATATATTTTGTAGAGCTTTTTCATATTTTGAATTTAGTTGCACTCGCGCTTTGATTAATTGGCACTTACATGAAATGCCATTTGGTCAGCTACAGTGAAGACTAGTGGAGAGAAATGTGCACAAAAATAGGATGTGAGAAATATGCAATTGTTGTACAGAATATTATTAAATGATTTAGTGGTAAAAAGGTATTCAGATTTTTATTTCATACTAGTTTCCACATGTTTGCATATCGCTTAGGAAGTTAAAAAGGAGATACAAATTATTTAAGCTTGGCAAAAAACTAAGGTATTTAGGAAAGGTAATCGATAAAATTGCAAACGGAAGGAGATTATATTAGAGTATATATATATATACATAAATATAAAGTACATATATACTGGATAAGTATTCGTTCGATATAGCCTCCCTTCTCTTCTTCTCTCCTGTTCTGGCTCTATCCAAACTAGCTTTTCACTTTGTAGATTTTGCATGTCAGAATCGCCCAGATCGGACTACTATATCATATAACTACCAAAGGAAAGATCTGTCGAAAATTCTATTTTTGTGTAACCAAGTTTTGTGTTTATTAAGATATCTTGTCTAAACAAAATCTTATTCTCATCGGACTACTATATCGTACAGCTTTACAGAAAAAAAAATCTTACATAGACACATTTTATGATCTTTAAAGATATCTTCACCAAAATTATCAATTACGGTATTCACACACCTCCGCATACTTCTGTAAGCCCCAAAGCCATATGTCTCTAGGGGTATTTGGTCTACGACTTACCTTTATTTCTGGTTATATTGTATGTCAATCATTTTAATTATGCAATATATACAATTAAAAAAACGCAGTATTTGTACAATCACGAGCTTACCCAACAGTTTTTCATCCGTCACAGTTTTATTGGAGTTTTATTTATGTGAAACTATTCCGTCTGTGCCATCAATCAAAACGGCATGTAAAAAACACAACAGTGCAGCATTTCGTAGCGCATCCGTGAGATGTGAGCAGAAGTATGTCGCCTGTCAGTGTCTGACATCATAATAGTGTCATTGTCATCAAAGCAGCCTGACAGAGAGGGAGGGAGGGAGCGAGAGGGAAAGCCAGGGAGTGAGTCCTGCCAAAAGCGTTTGCAGTCATAAATCAAAAGAGCGCCGCCAGCTGAAGGATGAGCGCAAAAAGCTAAACAAAAACAATTAGAAATAAGCGGCAAAAACTAAACGCATGGCCAGGATGGCCAAAGGATGCCACTGGCGCTGTGCTCCATATGCCAGGCATAAATAAGCAAATGCAACAAGGACAAACAAGGACAATGGGCCACGTGGGGGGGCACGGGCGCAGGAACGACAACAGGACAACGACAACATTTCATCAACGCAAACGAGCGAAACGTTTATCAACTGCTCAAATGGCCATTAAATGTGTTGTGCGTGCGTGTGTGTCTGTGTGTGCTTGTGTGTGCACATGTGATGGCATCAGCATCAACACCCAGTAGGCATCCTGTTGTTGGCCAGTGCATGGGCACGGCTATCTGCCAGGACATTCATCAAACGATAAATTGAGTGAATGACTTCATGAGCGGTGCAGAGGGCGCACTTCCGTGCCCCGGTGCCCCGATGCTCCCCCGTTTCCCCCCCACTGACAGACCGTGTCCCCCTTGTCAGAGTCTGCCCCTCGCTGCCGCATCCCGGCAATTGGCCAGTGTCGTTTGGAGGCGTTTGAAACTGTTTATTCTGCACTCATGTGAGTGACTGTCTGACTTAAATTGCCATCACATCCTGTCCGGGCAGGACGAAAAGCGAAAACAGCGAGCAAGAGAGAGAGAGAGAGAGAGAGAGAGAGGGAGACAGTGCGAGTGCTCGCTCCATTGCAGTTGTTTCTCTGATTGGTATTCAGACCCATCCGCATGTTACACATACGCCGCGTTGCACTCCGCCTGAACAACAACTCAGTTATCGCAGGACACACACACACACACACACACACACACACACTAACACACACTAAAACACACGTACACACTCACAGCCATCAGTCAGTCAGTCGTTCTCTTTTGTGTCCTTGTTGGCTTTTTGGCTGATTTGCGCCTGCAGTTGGCGCCGAATTTTCACATTCGCCTTAGGCACATTCATCATTCGGTCCTTGACGTGACGTTAGTGTTTTAATGGACTCCACTTGTCCGCTTTGATCACTGCCCAGCAGCAAGGACATAGCTGCTTCTTCTGCTCCGGCTGCGCATTTTTGTTTGTTCTACGTGTTGGCAGCAGCCGCTCTGCCCGTCACGACACGCCGTCTCCTTGACTCAATTTGACGTTTTTTCTGTGGAGCAGCCACACTTGCATTTCATTGAGTCGTTTTGCATGTCCATTTGCCCAACTGGCGATTTATCTTCTCAACGTTTGCTTGGACCAGCTGAACACATTCGAAGCTTAGTTCAGCACATTTGTAATCTACTAATTGCAATAGAATTTTAATTGATTACCTAGCGATTTTTAATTGTCGTATTGGCGTAAATATATGAATTATCAAGTTTTAATAATTGTTTCATAAGGCTCACCAATATCTAATCTTCAGGTATGTGGGAAACTCAATACTGGAAAACAGTTTTAGAAAGCAATAAACTTTCAGGACTCAGAAATAAATATAATAATAATAAATAACAATAATTCATAATGAAATAAATTTGTCTTCTACATCTCTCAATTGGCATAGAAACTATCGGTTGAAAATATAGTTTCTGCATAAAAAACATCGTTGTGTTATTTAGAGGGCATTATTTTTGTCGAAAACCTGACAAAAGTTTTCAGGATCTGCCACTCACCAGCTGATTTAAGCTGAAAGTATTGTTATCTCTGAAAACTTAACTCTCATGTTACTCAACTTTCGATTGATAATCATTTTCATTAAAAAAATCAGATTTTCTTGGCGTTGCATCGCAATGTCAAGACGAATATCGATCAATGATAATGCGGATATGGAAAAAAGAAAAAATTGCAATATTATCGCATTATTTTTGTCGTGTACTTGTCAGCTACTTAATGAGCTTACAATGAGATCTCCATTTCAATTGCGGGCAGTTGTTGTAGCTGGAGACATCAGACGACGACGACAACGACGACGACAACGACGACGAGGACTTCCTGACGTTAATCGCGCGACGAGTTCTTGGCCATTGGAATCGTGGCGCTAATATAAACTAATTGGCATACTTAGACGCGATAAGGAGAGCTCTATTCAGTCACAACCCACTGCGGTAGTGCGCCTCACAGAGCGACCACTGAAATGATCTAATGAATTTTCACTTAATCCAAATCAAGCGGCGATCAGACGGCAATCAACGCCAGTCGCCAGTTGCCAGTCCGCCAATCCCGCAGTCTGCCCCGATTCCCGTTGCCCACTCCAAGACACATCGTACTGTGGTGCATCTGTTGGCGTCGTCAACATTGTCTGCAAATGCGCCAAAATGCGTCCAACTCATGAGAGCTGGTTGCTGGCTGCGTGGTAGGGGCGCGGTTGGGGCGGGGGGCAGGGCCTGTCGTCGTACTGTGTCGCTGCTTGTCATAATCCGATCAGCAAAGAGCTGGCAACCGCTTTGGGGCAGGGGCAGAGCCAGGGCAAGTATGATCTGTGAGGTCGTCAGCACGATGCGATGTGCGCCTCTTCTGTGGGTTGGGACTTTTGGTGGGGGCTGGGAAAGGGGCATTTCACGTTGATTTGCATTTCATTTCATTTCATTTCATTTGCGCTAATAATTCGCATGACAGATGTTCAGCCATAATTAGAGATTAATTGTTCTATTCATAATTGGTGCAGAGAGCCTTGATATTTTTGGACATTTGCAGGAAGGCGCAATTACCCTCAAGGTAGGGTGAATTATATGCCTGTCAGCTGTGCCAACTGCCAACTGTCAACCAAACGTGCGTCCAAATCTGGACTGACGGCAACAGTTGGCAATGCGGAACTATCGAATCTGTTGACTCTCAACTCTACCAAAAGTAAATCCTCACCACAACAGCTATTTGTATTCAACTCCCTATTTATACTATATTTATCAATGAGCAAGCTATTCTTAGTCTCAGAGTTCTATATATATTTAACTGAAGGCAACTTCTAAAATTCTCTCTCGCTTTGCTTTCCCATCTGGCAGAGATCGGTTGAAAATTAAGCTGACAACCTTTTTTTTCTGCAAATATTTTATTTTAATAATAATTTCCGCTAATAGATCGAATTTTTTATTTGCATATTTTATTATATATGTTTGTCTGAAGCTATGCATGTTCTTTTGTGGCAAATGCCAGTATCGCCTTCCTATGCGATTCTCATGAATTTAAGTGTAATTTTTAGGTTTTTATGTTCTATTTAGCACATAAAACATTATGTATTCTCTTTCTCATTTGTTTCTCGCCTTTCCTGCTGCTTTTAATCGAACCCGTTCTCTTCTTCTTTTCTTTCCTTTTCTTAAATAAATAATTAGCAGATGTGAATATATAAATGTAATAATAAGAGATAATAAGAGAAGGAGTTGATTTTAGTGAAGAATGGTTTCTGTCCCTTTGCTCTTTTTTCCTACAGAAATGAGTCAAATATATAAATATAAAAATAAGAGTACATAACTATCTCTTATTATGCCCACAAACAGGCTTAGTATTTAAAAGATGCTACTGAAGACATTTATTTCATATTTACTACAATATGCTAATGATAATTTATTCGCGAGTAACCCAAAGCTAGCCAAGTACTCTAGATATATATATATATATATATATGGATAGACATGTATACATTTAGATATATATATATACTGATATATACTGGACATAAACAATACACTCATCTGGTCGTATACATAAATATTTATGAATTTCCGATAGTCGCTTTTGTTGAACAAATCGTCGCAAATCGACGCAAAGTGCTCTAATTTACGTCAATTTCTAGAGAGACGAAAACGAAAATGTCGCACAATTAGGAAAGAAATATGAAAATGTTGGGCAAAATTGGTCGCCCAACTCGCCGAACTCGTGCCGAAAAGACCGGAGAGCCGTGGGGCCAGAAACATGGCGGTCATGATGGCTCCACAAACGAAATAAAATTAATTTATGAAAACTATTTGCACAGGACGCTCGGACGGGCGATAAGGACAACGGCAGTCGACCAACCCCCGTTTAGCCGGTTAGTCCTGGCCATTGTCCTGCTCGATGGATAGACACGCGCTCGTCATAATTCTGTATAATCTATGTACGATTTGAGTAAAAACAAAGGAAAGCCAAACATAAATTTGACATTTTATGTGCGCTTTTCCATGGCTCGGCCACTTTGGCAGCTACTTTTGCTGCTGGTTGTGCTGCTGGTTGTGCTGCTGGTTGTGCTGCTGTTATTCCTTTTTCCTTTCGCTTTGCTTTGGCCCTTGGAGACATTTTGTGCGCTATCATTAGGAAAAATAAAATATGCCACAGCGGCTGCTATTGCTGCTGCTTCGCCGTCGTGTATCCTCTCCATTTGGGTTCGGGCCATGTCCTGCGGAATGTCAAACAAACGAGCCAGCCATCAACTTTATGGCCAAATAACACAAATTACAGAAGGCCAAAAATGAAAACACAAAGAAAATTGACTGCAGCCAATACAACAGCACAACAGCAAGAAACAATTGCGACTAGAACAGGCATAACATAAAAAACAAGGACGTTCCGTCAATTCTGCTTGCATTACATAAATAAAACCAAACAACATTGGATCCGCAGACGTTCCCTAGACCCCTGGAGTAAATAAACCGAAATATTAGTCTAGTCAGGCAAACTGCAATCAGATATAAAGCTTAAGCTTAAGCTAAAGGCAATAGCACAGCTTACATGCTTTGGTGTTGTTATAGGACCAGGCTCTAACTGCTTTAACATGATCTTGCATCTCATTTCACAATCAAAGCTCAGTTAAAGCCAATCTCTCGCCTTAAGGTCCGGGTAATGTAACTTGGGGCATATATAATCGCAGGTTTTGGCTTCAAGCTGATTCTCACAAAAATTCAATTTATTTTAAATTCAATTTCAGAAAAATAAAAAAAAAGCATTTTAATTTTAGGAAGAGGTTCCTTTTTTATTTAAATGATGAATTACTTTGTCATTAATATTGCTTTTTTTTTCATTAAAATTGATTTTTCTTTATTTTTTTAGATAGGTATTATGTAGCATAGGCTGACCTTTAGTTAGCTTATCCGAGATAAGGTTAGGTTCAAGGTAAACAGAAAATTCGAGTTCCTATTCTCATATTTCCTATTGCAATATCTTCTACGCTGCAAGCATTCTTCTCAGTGTAATTTCAATTTGTTAACTTTGCAATTAACAACAAATTGTATTAAATGTATTCTAACTCTTCGACTGGATTCCACAACACATGGACTCGCATCCTTACGCTGCCTCAAGCAACTATCTACGTTTTTCAAAAACTTATTTCAAGCAGAATGCTTTTGTATAAATACAACTAACTTAAAAGTTAAAAGTATCTCAACAATGCACAAACAGAATGTTTAAGATAAGATCTTTGATATTTCTCATCTCTGGGCTTTGACATTTCTATGAAGGTATCTGCAGATAGTTACATAAAGCCAGATTTCGCTTGGTCACACCCCTTTTTAGTTGCTGAAGCAGCCCCCTTCTGAAACATTCCAAGAGCTAAAGCGTGGGACAACCCACCAGGATATCATTTGCTTCGGTGGCTGCGTCTTTGCTCGTTTCGGTTCTCGGTTCGCTCGTCAAATGTTGGCTCCGTTGTTTGTTTTGATGGAAATCGGGCAGCCTGCTTCCACTGGTCGCTCCTCTATGGCCAGGCCATAGTTGGCCAAAAGTTTGTTGCAGACGACACCCACGAATGTGTGGAGCTCGTCCTGTGTTGCGTCCGTCCACGTGTCCATTATCCTTGTGGCGCATGTTTGTCTTTCATCATCTGTGTTTTTTTCCCCTTCAGTTTTCTTGTTGTCTGTGTGTGTGCTTTTTTTTTTCTCTCTTTTTCTTCTGCTCAATTTATGTTTTTTATGCTCTGCTTTTCATCTATTTTTGCTACATTTTTGCTGACCACGAAGCGGGAAGGGAATTTACAGCACTCGTCCTTGTTGTTGCTGCTGATGTTGTCCTGTGGAACACATGACTCCACTTTGACTGTGAATGCGACTGTGACTGCTCCCAGTTGCCATGTCCATGTCCTAAGCTCGCCAATGTCCTGCGCTGTGCCTTATCCTTGCCACCATTTGCTGCTTTCGCCTTCTCTCTATCTCTCTCCCTCCCTCGCCCTCGCACACAAACACAAACTCGTCCTGGAGTATCTTTTGGTCTGTTTTGTCTGTCCTGTGGCGGACATTTTTCTTATTTGCAATAAATTTGGTTATGAATGTTCGTTCGGCTGCCCTTATTGCTGTTGCTGGGAATTGTACATTATTTTCACAATTTTGATGTTAACTTGAAAATTTACGATACGATATTTTGAAATGATGGTTGCCACCAACCCAACCAGCTCCATCTCCCTTCCCACACTATTCCATCTATCGCTTAGCCTGCAATGCTGAATGTGGATGTGGTCTAGAATAGCATAAACAATTCATTTTTACAACGTTTTGCTTACGTATCGCAGCCGAATTGCCACTCTGGAGCTTTGGCATTTTGATTCGTGAGCGGGGGCCAAACGCAAGCGGTTATAACTAATTGACACAAGTCAATTGTCACCTGATTTGCCAGCTATTTAATATTCTATCAATTAAAAATGCACAAGGCTGCTGCTTGAGCATTTTGGTACTTGGATATTTGTATAAAATTCGGAATAAAAGCAAGCACAAGCAATAAAAAACCAAACACATGACACAAAATTGTCAAATATATATATAATATCTATATAGTCATAATATTTAGTTGAATAGAATCAAAAGTATTGGAAAAGCTGATATTTTATGAAAAGTAATAATTATTAAGCGTTGTGGGTATTAAAGAAAACTAAATAAAAAAGCTAAATACATTTTGCGAAGTTAAGAAATTAAGAAAAATTATTGATGCATGTTGGTAACAATGCAGTTAACAATCTACAAGTGAAATATTTAGCAGAAGGATAAATTGCTTGACAAATTAGAAGACACGGAAAACAAGCTTTTGCTATGTTAATGATGAAGTCTTATTGTTTAATCTTGTTCAAAATATAACTTCTATTGAAAAATACCTTAAATGTTTCGTTTGAGCTTAGAGCTGACTTAAATGCATGGCCATAAATGTATTTCAGCTAAACAAACAAATTGGGCTCCCATTCTACTGGTTTCACACATTTCCATCGTAATGTTCAGCAGACACTTTATTAGGGGAAACTTAACACATATTTTCAATGCAGATGAAATGTCAAATTGTCAACACTACCCAAACGCCTGAAATGAGAGAGGAATACCTCGAACTCAGAAGCACATAAATGGTCCTTTTGTTTTCTGCTCTGTCAGCGGGCAGACAAACCCCGAAAAAATAACTAAGTAGCCTTGGACAGGCTGAATGAAGTGCCAGCCATAATTATGTACAAGTGCCACGCCCACACACATATATTCACACACTGTGCCCCTAGACAACAGTTGACAAACCCGAATTGCTATTTTCGAAACAAAACAAAAGACAAAATCAACAACAACAAGGGGAAAAAAAAATTATGAGACGAAATTTTCACAAATTTTTCAGCTGTGTCAAAAAATTGTCAGCACGATGTGCTCTGCGGCAAATGGCAATCTAAAATGTTAACCAGCCCCACAGTTCCCCCCTCTCTCCGCTCCCCTCAGACCCCTTACCAACCCCATACACACACACACACATATGGTCTTGTGGGAGCTGGGCCTCGACGGCAACTGTCATAGAAATGTGAGTTACATTTGCTGCAAAAATTTGACAGTTGATATTTTGAAAATTGTTGAGCGAAAAATGCGGCAAAGTCGAAACCGAAACTGAAATTTCAAATGCATATGGAAATGGAAAAGCTTTTTTGAATTGTGAGCATTGACATCAAAATGTAAATGGACTGCAAAACATTTTCGATTTATTTCTAATTAGAGCCAACTTTTTGTCGTTCTTCTTGTTGCTGTTGTTGTTGTTGTTGTTGTTTTGGTTTGTCGTTTTGGCCGTTTTGTTTAATGAGTTTCAACATTTGCTCGCAGCTGAAAATATTTGACAGTTGTCATTTTGACAGTTTTGCGCAAAATTGCTAAAAACGGTCTATGGCTACAGAGAGTGAGAGAGAGCATGAGGGAGAGGGAGATAAACCGAACCGACCAGCGTCTACCCTCTCCATGTGAATAAACCTACTCACATGTGTCAATTCTTGTGGACATGTATTTTTGGACTTGAGACTTGAAAGTCGTGCGAGGGATTTGGTTATCAAACTGTGGACACTTAAATATATATTTAACAATATTTAACCACAAGTACATCAAGATGCATGGCTACCCCCAACTTGAGAATTATAAATCAGTTGGAATTTTTGTAAATAGTTTACTTAATTCAATAAGAAAGTTTCTTTAAGCTTAAGAATTATATGCCCATTGAAAGTTTTTAAAAAATTATGTAAATTAAATTTTAAAAAAAAATCCATTAAATGTTAAAAAAATCTATAACAGAATTTAAAAGAGAATCATAAATATTAAACTAAATATTAATACATAAAAAAACATAATCACAAATATAAAGTTCTAAGCTTACAAGTACAGGGTATCAGTAGCTCAGATGCAAACCATTTCCACTCTTATTCTATGAGCCCAAAGAGTTGCCCTCAAACACTGAACCTAAACTTTAACTAAGTCCTTCAAAACTTGGCAGTATGTGTTCTACTCCTTGCTTTAAATGTAGCAAACAAAAATAGATGTGCATTATAAATTGTTTACTTGATATGTATTTGAGAAATATGCAGCAAAAGTTCACAATAAAAGCTGGGCTTATTCACATCTGGTTTACGGACTAAACGAAGCGTTGGCTCAATAGGATCAATGGGGTTTGATATTCGAAAAATATATATTCTAATTTGAATTTAGCCAAAAATGGCTTTTTTCATAACGTAGTTGTTAGTTAGGAAGAACTTTATTGCAATTTATTTCAATCAATCTGTGTAATATATTTTTAAGTATTTTAGAAATGTATTTTCGATTTTTTTCTGTTCCCTTCTAATTTGACAACGTCTTGAAGAAAGCCTGATAAAAAGTAACTAGCTCGTAGAACAGTTTTAAATATATAATCGCAGCCAAGTTAACTAGCTCTTCGAAACAGCTTCAAAGAGACAATCGCAGCCAACTTAACAGCTTCGCAGGCCACTTAACGCGCCAATTGAACTGTTTAAACGTGCGCAATATTTATTTGGAAAATATATATGTCGGAGAGGAAGTACTGTAGCATCTCGATAGGCATGAGACTTTAAGGTGTGACCATGGGCTGTGCTGGTAGATACTAGTTCTGGTAGAATGGGGACTCAGTTTGCGAACTGAGGCTGTGTGTGGCTTCGTATGCGTTGCTAGATCTGGTCTCTCTCTTGTGGCGGTGAGGTGGTCACGTGTGGGTATAATGAGCAACAAAGGCAACGAAGACTCGCTGCATCCGCCAGACTTGAGTACGGAACACCAGAATCCGAACGGTCAAGCAACCAACAATGACGACCTGCAGGGAGACGACTTTAATTCTCCGACATATATATATATATATATATATATGTATAATTCATACAGCGCCCTCTAAAAAGTGATGCTCCCTCCGCTGCGCGGTTTATCCTCACATCGGAAGTCTCTGCGCTGCTGTTGGCCATTTATCGCTAGATGTGGCTGTGTCTTTGCGTCTTCAATAGGAGCTCTTCGTCTTTGACAAAAGCGCCGAAAATGTCATTAAGCATGTTGTACCCATTAAGCGAAATCATTTAGCCAAATTAATTAACTTGTTGTTCTTAGCGACAACAATTATCGAGAGTGAAAAGAACGCTTCCATCATCATAAAATATTTGCCGATGATTCGTGAAAATTAATAAAAATTAAATATGTATATGAATGAAAAGAATTATACGTATTCGCACTCTGTGTGTATAAATGGAAAGCATTTCGCGTCAAGTGCCTTTTTTTCGGCAGCCTCTGCTTTTGGTATTTGCTTCATATTCGAGTTTTGTTCGTTTTTAATTTTTGATTTTTTTTTCGGTCCCGCCATTAAATCATAATAAAAAATGATAATTGCGATATTCACCCGGCGAATCGTAAATAATCGCCGCATGCGAGTGCCGGGCAGACAAGTGTAAGTCGTGATTCAAATTGACGTGTCAACAATTAACATAACTCTCGGCGTATCCAAGCCCCCCTCTTGGCCCCGCACCCTTAGCCGATCTTATGCCCAATTCCCACATAGCCGTCAGGGGCTATGCCCACGCATTTGAATTTCCGCCTTTTTGGTCAGGCGACAAGAAATGCACTTAGTTCGGCAGCCGTCAGACAGCGGCACCGGACCCGGATACCCACCAACCTCCCCGGCCAAGCGGCGACCCCCGCTCTCTCTCTCTCTCTCTCTCTCTGCCCGTCGTGCTCATCAATAACTCTGTCCTCGCACTCGTAAATTGGACAAATGTGCCACAGCAGCCACAGAGCAGCCAGTGGCTTTGGGAGCTGCTTGTTCCACGACCCCATCGAACAGTTCGGAGACATTTCGCTGGCCACTGTTGACACGTAGCGGATTTGCTTGTCGCGTGGGTGGTTCACTGTGCAACGTCTTGATCTTGATCATAATCGTCTTCAGCATCGCGATCATGATCATGATCGTGATTGTGTTGTGAAAGAGCTTTGAGTTGCTGAGCCAAACGAGAATATTTGGGGAAATAAATAAGCTAATAAATCATTATGTTAAATTGGCACAATACGATATATTTACTATATTTAACGGCTCGACTTTTTTTTTTTTTTTGATTTTAAACCAAATGAAAATAGAATGTGAACATGTGTATGTGGAAAATGCTCGGTATGTTCGCTGTCATTCAGCCTCAAAGTTTACATGTGCTCACTTTGGATAGACACATGCCATTGTGGCGCACACTCGAGAGATCTTCATGGGATCTCTTGCGCAAATAAAACAACTGATCCGCAGGATTAGCGCTCAAGCACCGTGCTTAAAGAGCTGCCGGCAGCCGGATTCCAAAATAAAATATCACATAGTTGACTCTTGACTGTTAAACTGTTTTATTAATAAACAATCTTTTGATTGTCTGAAATACAGAAATCTTTGTTTTGTGTAGTCAGCGGTCCACATAAGTGAAATGTCTTCTATGATCACATTATTTTTTCACACAAGTCGACTAGCTTTTTGGTTTGTGATACAAATGTGAGCTATTAACTTGAATGTGTTTAGCTGACAAATTGAATCAATCTTGTTTGTCCGAAGCGATCACAACTCTCAATTTATATTCCTGGTCTTCTAAAAGCTGAAAGCTTAAATTTCTGTTTAAAACCAACCTGAAAATGAAGCTAAGTAATTTAAGCTTAAAACTAGCTTAAAACTAGCAGAGCTTTTAGTTTTTTTTGGAATGATTTCAATTACTTAAAACAAGTTCCAGTTCCATTTTATTTGAATATATTTTCTCAACTAAATTTAACATTCTAATATCTAGAGTTTGTCAACAATTGATGCCCAGAAATGTTGTAAAACTGTCCGCACATTTGCTTGCTTTGTGTAATTGGCTCTGATTTAAGCAAATCGTTGCTGACGGTTTGTGATTTTTTTTGTGTTTTTTTTTTTTGGTCCACATAACGAGACATAAGTGAGCAGACGACGCCGGGGAAGGAATAAAAAAGAAATGTAAAGGAAAATAAAATATGGATATTTTATGTGCAAAACTCGCGTCAGGCGCAAGTGGAAATGCCAAATTTAATGTTATACTTCAATAAAAACTGTTGGCCCTGCCACAGACGCGGCAAAAGGCGGTGGCAACATTCACTTAGACGGGGGCAACATGCTGCTGCTGCTGCTGCCGTTGTACTGTGTGTGTGTGTGTGTGTGTGTGTGTGTGTGTGTGTGTTGCACGTCCGCATTCTTGCATCGAACATTAATTTACAAAATATTAACAACATGAGCAAAACATGCAGCAGAAGGGGACTGAGCGGGTGGCTGCAACAACAGCGCCAACTTTTTATTAATTGCATCCAAGCGACAAATTTTTGCAAAAATTTGCATTCACAGCAAATAAAGTTGCAGGCGGAGCCATCAGCAACATCATTATAAGCAACATCATCATCATCGTCGTCAGCAGCAGCAACTGCAACACATGCAAATTGCCTTCGTTGCTGCCCCAGTCAATGACAAGTGGATGTCAACTAGAGGCAGCACCAGCCGCAGCCGCAGTAGCAGCAGCAGCAGAAGGAGCTGTCGCCGTCGCCGTCGCCGAGCTGACAGTTTTGCTGGGGGCAGCGGCAACCAATAAATAACAAGTGAAAAACAAATGGAAAATATTAAAAACTGACGGATGGCTGCGTTTCGCGTGTGTCTCTGTGCCCCAATTCCCCCAGAAGCCGCCCAACGCCCGGCCCCAATCCTGCAAGGGCGAGGCCCAAACAATGCGACCAGCAGCCAAGACAAATGAGAGCAAGCTGCCGCCTCGTTGCACTGTGGGCAACAGTCGTTGCAAGTTCAATGCTTGTTGGGCGATAGATCACAGTGGGACGAGTCCCAGCAAAAGGTGGACAATAGCTCAAAGCCGCTTGAAACTCTATAAAACACAAAAGGAAGTTTTCCATTAACTAATTTAAATTCCTTAAAAAACTGCTAAACTTTAAAATGTTTACTAATTTGACAAAAGCAATAATAATCAGATTATTATAGAATATTGTGTTGGCTTTTCCACAACACATTTTCAAGCAGAACCGATAAATAATGTTACAGAAAAAATCTTCGGTTGAGGATAATGATAATTTTATTTAAATAACATGTGCAGAACATTTTATAATTATACAAGAATAAATGACATTTTGTCCTTGAAAAAGAATCTATATATTAATGCAAAAGAATTAATGTCACAAAAATATAATTGGGAAATATGGATACATATTAATTTTCAACGAACAAATTGATCAAATTGGAAGAGTTGTCACTATCAAGAATATATATGTACTTTATTTGGTCACAGGTGCTCTTTTTTGATTGTTACATAAGCTTGCACAAAACTATTATACCCTTTTTACCCATTTCAATAGGTTCAAGGCATAAGAATCGAGCAACTCTAAAGCTGAGCTAAGCTTGGTTAGCTACAAGTAAATATGTTAAACTGTATATAATTCTTTTTCAAATCCCAGCCCACGGTGCGAGCTCATTATTATATGTTTTTCTCTGAAATGCAATTAGACTTGGCTGCAATAGCAAAAAGAGAGGAGAGAGAGAGATAGAGAGGGAGAGAGCGAGAGCATAAATGTCTTTATTAGCGAAAGATGCAAACTGTGAAAAGAAATCTCTCTCTAGAGAGGTCGTGTAGAAAAGAGATTTCGTGATTTCAATTTCGATGCTTGATTGCTGCATAATTTAATGCTGATGAGTTGGGTTGATGGGCCGTGAAAGGCATTTTACATAATAAAACGAATATAAACACATCTGCCCCAAAACAAAAAAAAAAAAATATGTTGAGCGCACTCTGGGACGGCAGTTTGTGTGTGTATATGTAAAGAAATTTGAATAAATATAAAAATTGCTGTAAATCACAATCAAGCCAATCGAAGAAATAAAAACACCCACTATTTATAATATTTATATTTTGTCTCTCTTGGCTTCGGCTGCCAGTCGGTCGCGACGCTTTGTCGCCCGGCGACAATTTCATCATTGAATCAGCTCTTTTGGGCCCAGCGAATGCGTTAGAGACTAAAACGAAGCATATTTATTGTTAGTGCCTGTCATATATTTGTTTTATAGCGCACAACATTTTCAAATTGACCGAAAAACATTTTATTATGAGACGTTTTACAAAATTAGAACAAAAGCCCAACATCAACATCAACAACAACGCCCAAGACAATTAGCTAAATCAGCGACGGCTGCTGCATCTACTAGTCAGATGCAAGATACAAATGTATCTGATAGCATTTCGAGCAAGTGCCAAGGGTGAGACAATGTCTCAACTCAGAAATTGCCTTCGACGTTGAGCATTTAAATGCCTGCGTTTGCCGCTGGACGGCACACTCATAAATAATCGCCAAAAATAAATGCGACGACACAATTTGTGTTCATATTAACACAACTCATAAATCGAGCTGAAATTGTTATAAAAAACGAAACTGCAAAAGAATTCATCAAACGCAAAAAAATATAAAAAAATTTATAGATATACATGAAATTATATTCAAAGAATATTCTGAGTTTTTGAATTTCGTTTCGCTCAACTGGGGAATAGCTTAGGCTGATAAAATTACGTAGAGTTATGAACATAAATTGTTTTAGATCTATAAATAATATTATAAAAATACGATTTTTAGCTATTTATCTAGCAAATATCAAATTAATAGAGGCAAACGCAAGCCAACTAAATTGGTATTTAACAAGTAAGAGGGCTCTAATCGGGAGTGCCCGACTTGGGCATACCCTAAACCTTCTTCTACCAACACCCAAGGCAACTCTCGCTAGGCGGGGGAGGGGATGGCAATAGTTACAAAATGAAAGGTACTTGATCTGATTATACTATCCTAGAAGCTAGATGTCAAATTTGATGATTCTACCTGTGAAGCCTAAGAGGATTAAAACTTGTAATTTATATATAAAAAATTAACTACCTATATTACGACTATAAGCTCCAACATAAGATTCCCATGCAATGTTCCTCAATCAAGGAATAAACCTAAGTGAAACTTGCATATTTCTTTGGCATGCAAATAAAACAAGTAAGAGGTTCTAGTCGGGAGCTCCCGACTAGGGGATACCCTGAACCCTCATATTCCAATACCAAATGCAGCGCGCGCTTATAGATAGAGAGTAGCCGGGAGGTGGCGATAGGTATAAAATGAAAGATAATCGATATAAATATACTTTTCTAGAAGCTACATGTCACGTTTGGTGACTCTAGCTCTTATTATTTACCAAAATTGCTTAAAAATGGGGATTTCGATATACATTTTTATCGATTACTGGGAAATGGGGAAAGTTATCGTTTATCGGAAACAAACTCGATCTGCGCAGGCACTAGGAGCACCTACATCTACATTCTCTAGCTCTTATAGGTTCTGAGATCCTTGCGTTCATACATACGGACGGACGGACGGACAGACAGACGGACATGGCTAGATAGACTCGGCTATTAATGCTGATCAAGAATATATATACTTTATGGGGTCGGAGATGCTTCCTTCTGCCTGTTACATACATTTGGATTTTGCACAAAAACATAATACCCCTTTTACCCATTTTTAATGGTTTCAGGGTATAAAAATCAATTGGTTTAAGCAGCAGACAGCGATTTTAGACGGGATCAGCCCAGAGCTGCAACAATTATGCACAGAATTTGGAGGGGTTTAGTCTAGAAAAAGTGATCAAAATGAGCAGCAACTGATTAAAATATGATCTTCATAATTTTGTATACCCTGTAAAAATGTTAAATATTTTCAAAATAGTTTAAATTAACTACCGTTCAGAATCCGTTCCGTTTGGTTAGTTTATGTGCATTTAGAAATAGTTTCATATTACTATTTGTGCATCTTTGAGAATCTTCTTCAACTGCGAATGATCTCTTTCGTGGAGCAACATGCGTTGCCCACATAGAGGCTATGCTCGGTCTGTGCAATCGATTGACCCCTAACAAACAGCGCAATCAATTCGATGTGTGATCGGATTCGCGGATTCGCGTTGCTGCGATATTTATTTAAAGTTTTATTGAGTGCAAAAGCCCGAAATGTGGTGCAAATCTATGCATAGAAATGAACGCCAGCGTTTTGCAATAATTTACTTTATTGCGGCGAGTGGCAACTGGCGCGAGTGGGTAACGAACATGCGGCATGAGATTTGAAATTCAAGCAGCAGCCACGCTGACCAATGGCTGCCAGTGCCATAAACAAAACGTTCGGTGGGGCTGCAGGCCAAAAACAGCAAACGCCAACGACAACAGCCACGGCAGCAACATCGGCAACAGCAGCAACAGGCAACAAAAAGTGGCAGACGCAACAAGGCAGCAAACATTCTCAACATGAGCAGCTGATATTTCACATAAACGACATAAACACTACGTCGAGCCACGGCCTAAGCCCAAGGATTGGCATCGGCTTCGGCTGACTGCGAAGGTGTAGCTGCAGCAACGGCAATTGCAACTGCGGCAGCTACCAGCAACAGCAGCAGCAGCAGCAGCCGCTGAGGACAACGTCGGATGGACAACAAAGCAACTGTGGAAGAGTGCATGCTGAGGCCTGAGCTTCAGACTGCGGCTTGACGACGCCATCGCCATCGCCACCACCAGAGCCGAAGCCAAAGCCAAAGCCACAGCCACAGCTCGAGGAGCAAATATATCAAATGCGATCGATCGCCAATGTCGGGAGCTGTTGTTGTGTTTTCATTTTTGTTGAGCAGCAGCAGCGCGAAATTGAAACGCTTCTTTCATTTAAGCACATCTCTAAATACCCTTTACACAGTATATAATTATTAAATATTTTAAGATTCAAGATTACAAATATAAATAAAATTTGTTTAAATGTAATGGCAATTTATAGGGTTGGGAAAATATGTAAACATACATACATAAACTGTTTTTATTTGAGTGAACGAAAAAATTTAAATATTAAAATTCCCAGCATACACTCTTTTCTTCAATAGCTCCCAAAAACGTATGAAATATTATTTCGATTCTAAGATACACTCCAAAATTGCTTATAATATAATATTACAACATATACAATTTTCAATACCCAAAAACACGAATTCCTTCACTTTACATTTAAAACAAAAAGGATGCTTAATCCTATGGAAATGGCAAAATATGTAAACATTTTGTTTATTTAGGTTCCAAAATTGCTTGTAAGCAATTTATTGTATTTTGCTTTGCTCAAAAACACGAAATCCTTCACTTTATGGCAAAATTTTGAGAGGTTTATGCACATTTCTTGTAGGTATGATTTTCGACTAGATCAAATTTGAATTAATTTCAGAAACTTAATTGTACTGAAAGTTTATCATATATACTTTACTTTCTATATTTTATATTTATGTTTTAAGTTTTAGTCACATTTATTCAACATTTTGTTTCTAGAGAAAAATATGTTTTATTCGTGTCATGATTATCTTAAGCCCTAAATTATTCCGATATTTAAAACACAAATATTCATAAAGAACAATTGTAGTTCCAATGAATTTTTCATGTTGTTTAATTTTTATTGGTAATATAAAACATGCATTTTAATACAAATGCGACTTTCATTTAACAAAAAATAATTTGGCATTCATTGGAGCTTTAATTATTGTATAGCTTAACTTTTGTTGCTTCTCTCTGGGCTTGACTGGCAAAGATCGCGGCGCATTGAATTGCAATATTTCTCGCACTATGCCAACACCCATGCAGAGGGAGAGGCGTTACAAGCTCTATATGTTAGTCAGAGCAGCTATCCGGGGGCCAATTGGCAATGTAAATCCAATTTGATCTGTGCCGAATGCTTTTGTTCAATATGGCAGCAGAGCTGCTGCCGTTGCTGCTGCTGCTGCTGCTGCTGCTGCTGCTGCTGCTGTTGCTGCAGAGCTGTGGCAACTTTTGCGAGATCACAGATCTGGGATGCTGTTGTCGGTTGCCGGTTGCCGTGGCTGCTGCAGCAATTGCAACTGGCCAAGTTGCTTGGGCTACTTGGCAGTTTGGCTGCTTTGGCTACCTTATACGCTGCGATCCGATTGGCATTGGCAGCGGGCCCTCAAAACTTTGAACTGTTGCGCAGACGACTGCGGACTTGTGCCGGCTTTCAGTTTGTTGTGGTCATCAAAGGACGGACCTGGACGGACACGACGAACAACGTGTATAAGCATTCGTGTTGTTGTTGTTGTTGTTGCTGTCGCAGCTGTGGACGTTGCAGTTCTGCAACTGCAACGGTTGCATGTGCCAATCGAGCAGACTTTTACAAGCTCCAAAGGAGGGCGACACAATTTTTCGTTTTTCTTTGCGCCTCTCGCATTGTGTACAGCTTTTGGGCAAACGCGAAGATTTGCGGCCCCGATATCCACGTCTGCGATATGCTCAATCCTCCAGGTCCACCCTTGTCAATGAATTAGCATATGAGAAGAGCCAAACTCGCAATGGCCCGAGCTGCCACTCATGCAGTTGTAAAATAGTTTGGAAATACATAGGGAAAAGCTGGCAAATGAGAATGGAATCGATCCAAAAATCATCAAGTTAGCCTTGAAAGTTTAGTTTGCCAAAAAATGATGTAAAGAAAGAAAAAAAAAACAACATCCAACTATTTCAAATCAACATGTCCGCTGAGGAAGCTGAGGAAACGCTGGCAATACCTGTCAATACATCCAAATTTACGCCAATTATTTTCACCAATGCACCCGAACAGGCTGAGGAACATTGTCTATCGAATGGCAGACAGAAGCTCAAGAAGTGGCTGGGCCGCGTTGTGCGTGTTACCCTAAAGAATAAGTTGGTTTTAATCGGCATCTTCAGTTGCACGGATCATGATCAGAATCTCATAATAGCCAACTGCGATACGTTTATGCCCGATGATCATGAGCCCATTGCATACGGTAATGTTGTGGTGCCTGGCGATCAGATCGAGTCATTTGCCGTGGATATGCCGATTAGCTTGGGACTGGAGCTGGAGGTGGAGGCGACAGAGTTGCAGGAGACATAGCGGACAGAGAAAGCTGACTAAGTAATTGACATTAACTAAAAGCTGAATAAACTACGAGATAAAAAATTATTAATTATGTATACATTCAAGACGATTTCAGGCGTAAACGTGCAGAGTGGCTGAAAAGCCGTTTATTAGAAAATAATTACTTGACAGGCATTTCCGATTATATTTATTTCTTATTATTTAACCGAAATTAGGTTCTCGATATTTCTTTAGCTCTTCATACAGGGTATTCTGAGTCTACGATTTTAGAAATTTCTTGATTGGGATTTTAGGGTATTAATAAAAGTTCGATGCTTCATATTTCTTTAGACTTTCGTAGAGAGTATTGAGACCCCTTGGTAAGATGATTACAAATGCATCTATTATGTATTTTATATATTATTTTTCCTTGTTAAGAAAGATTCTGATATGATATAATTCAGTTAAAGGATACCATTTTAATTATTTGGGCATTTGTGCTAATCAAAATAAGATTTCAAGCAGGTTTTCTGTATCAAGTAATTTTCCAATACGCAATGCTTTACAACCAACTTCCATGTGTCAGATTTATCTAAGCTTCAGTCGATTTCAATAGCCAATGCCATTTCTGGTATTGTTCGATCATTGAAACCTTTATTTTTGTCATCCATAATATTGAACGATCCTGCCAGCTTCTTGAACTTGCATTGTGATTGTTGTTGCTGTAGCTGAGGCGACATTTTTGGCGAGCCATTGCTTGGGCCAGCACAGAGCCAGCCAGCGTCTGGAGTAGGTGCCTTTATTTATGTTTATGGCAGATGAGACACGACGACACTGCATCGCATTAGCTGCAGCTACCAGAGCCTGAGTCCAGAGCCCGAACCCACGGCCTGAACCCAGAGCCTGCTCCAGAGTGCCTGCTCCAGATGCCTCCAGTGTGTATATATAGGAAATAATGGCGCACAATGTGATTTTGCGTTGACATCTTGGAATTTGGTAAGCGCGCGCGTTCATGTCTCATCAGCTTGTTAGGAGTTGCCGAGTTGTTCGGCGAGCGGTGGCAAGGCGAGGGCATCGATTGAGACCCAGCGAGAGAGATGTCCATCGCAATTGTCTGCTGCCAACTGAGTTAGTAGCTGCAGCTCCTCCAGTTTGCTGCGGTTGCTGCGACTGTTGCGTCTGCCACAGCCAGTTGGTTTAGCGACCGGTCCATGGCCCGATCCTCGCTCCAGCTCCAGCTCCAGACACTGGCTGGGATTGTTTCTCGCACGCGTGCGCATTTAACAAAATTTATTGGAGCCTGTGCTCTGGAATTTGGGCTTGTGTTTTGTGTCTGTCTATCACTCGCCTGGCCCGTTTGGGCTCCATTGGCTTCTTCTGCCTGGCCCATTGTTGTGGTACCTGCAACTCTGTCTCTGTCTCCGCTGCTGTTGCTGCTGCTGGCCGTTTTGATGCAATCGATTTTTAAATAAACGCGTCGCCAACAAAACCAAGTGCCTATTTTTTTTCCTTCTTTGCAGCTTCCAAGCCTGTCAGCAGCAGTCGCGGCAACCGTGAAGTAGAGTGTAGAGCCTGGTTTTTTAAATATTTTATCAGTTTCAGAGTTTGGTGGAAGCGCTGATAAGGATCGCGCCACTTTTCGAAGAGTGCCTGAGAGTTTTCGGGTTCTTGGTTTCGCGTAATGAGTTCGTTTCACAGCCATCGAAGCTGCTGAAGTTTTGGCAGCAGCCATGTGACAATGTGATTAGCTGAACGTTGTTTTTTAAGATCGCATTCGATCTGGCTAAAGCTTTGCCTGCAAGTTAAGCAGAATTTGTAGAGTCAAGTAGGAGACTGGTGTATGACAAAAATGAATATAGAACTTTTCGTTTCACAAGTATATATGATATTTGAGGGTTCCCTTTTCAAATGAAATATGAAAATCGTATGAGATTTGACCGAGTTATGGGAGTGGAAAATTTCTACCAAGAATGATTTAGATGCCAAATTGAACGAAAGGCAAAAGAAAACAGCAACAAATTTTTTTTTAGAATATAGACAAGTTTTTCCCATCTGCGCCTAATGTATATTATTAATACAGATACAAGTTAATTATTAATAATAATCATAAATTATATTAAATTATGTGATGTAGTTGGGAAATTACTGAAACGATAGGGAAAATGTTCAAGCGTGTGCAGCGTGCAAAATTATTACAAACTAGTCATAAGCAAGTATTCGGCATATGCAAAACAACATAATAACATTTATTTTTGGTATATTTACTACTTCGAAAGAGCTTTCACTTTCACATTCCGAAGTACCTTAGCTTGAGCTTTGAGTAGGATTTAAACACTCAGAACAATCCAATTGCCTATTATTAATGCTAAGATTCATTTATTGCTTCGCATTTTTAAATTCTTAAAATTAAACACACAGGGCAAGTAATTTATCTCTAGAGTAAATCCTAATTCGATTTCAATTCCGTTAAACTTTGTGCATTGGCTACTGAAATCACAGCTCGAATCGAGTTTGGACGATCCAAACAAACTACTGTGCTTGGCCTCTGGCGATCGATCCAGCGATATTATGGCCCGATAATATCGAATTTCATACAATTTAGTTTGGATGATTTTGTATTTAGCTTCTGTTGACTCTCGCTCGACTGTTTGTGGGTATATCAAATGCTTTGCAGCATTTGATGACCGCCGAAACAAAATAAATTACGCTAAAAATGCACTGAACCAAATTAAGTCGAACATGTGGCTGGGTCGGGTATGGGATTGGGGACGGGCATAGGATTGAGGAGTGGCAGCTGACCGGGAACTGAATCTTGGAATCTGCACGTTTGCCGACAAATTTGAAACGCCGCCACAAAAATAGTAGAAAGAGTGAAAGGCAAATCAGAAGTTCTTAATTCCATGTGGAGACCCCGGCACAGATCTCCGACTGCTGAATGCTGACTGCGGCTTGTTGTTGCTGTTGTTGTTGTTGTTGTTGTTGTTGTTGTTGTTGTTGTTTTGTGTTGCTCTTGTCTTCCAGACGAACTGACATTCAAATTAAATTGGATTAGCAGCGTTCCCTTGTCAATCTGGCCGAAAACGCGCACCAAGTGTAGTCTCCAAAAAAAAAAAAAACTGCATAGCAGTCCAAGTAACTCAAAAGAGCTCCGAAGAACTAAAGAATAAGAAGACGAACTCTCTGCGCAAATCTCATCTGGCTGACAGTGACATATTTTGTGACAGCTGATGGAATATGCTGGAGTTGGGTTCGGCGTTGATTTTGGCGATGCAGAGGCCTTGGTTGGCGGCTGTGGCAACTCCTTCGGGCACTCTGTCTGAACCACGCAACCACGACTCCATTCTGATCCATCATCGTGCCGCAGTCGGCAGTGTCAACTTTATTATTATAATGTGGCTCCGGCTACGATACTGGAAGCTGCGATGTGGCGGCACCATTTGATCGCCCCATTGCTGCTAATCCTTTTCGCAATGACTTGACAGCTGGCTGGCATCCTTCTTAAATTTCGCGGTGCCATCAATCAGGCGGATGCGGATGCCCCAACGTGGCCGCAACGCTCGTCGCGCTAATTAGTCACTCAGCCATTCAAGCAGCCAAACAGATCGTCAGCCCGTCAGTCAGTCAGTCAGCCAGTCAGTCAGTCAGTCAGTCATGCAGTTGTGCTATCAAATTCTCATTTAGCTGTTGCTCAGTGCCACATTCAGCTACCGCCGGGGCAGCACTCTGTCGATCAGTGGCGCGATCTTGACTCTACAGCAGAGTGTACTTAGTGGCTCCAGTGATCAATCAATGATGATTAATGCAAATGCAAGGTCAGCAAATTGCCAGTTCTCACTCCTCTCTCCAGCTCACAATCCCAATCACTGCCCAACTGGTACTCTCGAGAATCCCTCCACACACAGACGCACACATCAATCATTCATTAGCAGATCAAGTTGTCAGCTTGTCGCTGGCGGATCCTCTAGAAGCTCAGCCTGCAGTTGCTCTCCATGATGCATGATTATAATTCAAAAGACGGCTAGCAAGTCCTCTGTTCCCGTTCCCAAGCCTCTTGCTGTCACTTTGTGTGGAGCCTCAACTTCGATATCGAATCTCACCTGTTGCACCTGATCTCCGTCTCTGCGTCCCAATGGCAATTGCAATTAGCCATTGCTCGTAGATAAGCTTAGCTAATTAATTTGATAATTGACTGCGCATTGCATTTGTGGCATCTTATGATGGACACTGGCCGACTGCAAATAACATCTTACATCAGATCAAAGTCGAGTGCATTTTGCATTTTTGATGGACTCTGATAGAGCGTCAGAGCAGTCAGTCAGTGAGTGCATCGCATATCTGTAAAGAATCTTGACAGTCTTACGTTTATTCAATTAATTATATCGTTTGGCTTGACTTGAGCTTTGTGCTTGATTTATGAATGTTTTCTTAGTAATCCGCACTTAGCATAACCATAAATTGAATATAGTTTTTGAATGTCTTTTCAATCTTTCGATTTTCATGTTGGGAATTTTAATTTACTACTCCGAGGGCTCTTCAAATGTTTTATATGTTAAGAGAACAATGGGTGGAAAGCTTAAAAATTATATTGTATAAAGCTCTTTATATCCATGCAGAAGATATTATAAAATTTATCATGTAGTGTATAAAGCACAGGATAGGTCATCTTTGACCACAGAAAGGATATATACTTTTGATCCAGGTCCACATATATAAACGTTGTCCGTATCTTTTGGTCTCTCAGCTTTAAAAGTAATCTTCTTTGCTTTAAAAAGATTCTTGAAACGTGATCTGTATATATTATTCTGGAGGCTATATGTCAAATTTGTGGACTCTAGCCATTAAAACTAAGTAGATTTGCTCAAAAAAACAGGATTTTTACATCGATTTTAATTGTTAACGGGGCAAGTTATCGATTATCGAATTAAAGAATATATATAATCTACGGGGTTGGATATGCATCCTTCTCCCTGTTACAAACATTTGCCCAAAATCATTATACACTTTTTAATGGGTTCAGGGTATTAGAAATAAAGTAGTTCTAATTCCTGCCCATAGGTTCGATTCGTAAACCTGGTTTTCCATCTACTTGAACCCTAGAACAGATTCAGATATTGTAATTTTTTTGAAAATTAAATTTTATTTCAAACAATTTTTGACACGTCTGTGCTTGGTTCATCTTAAACAATAAATTATAGCTGGCTGTGCTTGCACTTTTGATATTAATAAATATTTTTCGCTGAACATATTTAACAGGTAATTAAACAAAAATACAAACGAATTCAACATTGAGCAGTCCCTGCTGCAGCAGGTATTTAGTATCGATTCAATTGCAATTTCGTGTAACTTCTCCTTGACCTTGTGCATATTTCTCACTTTCACTTTCGCCCATAATGAGCCAAAAATCTTGGCCCAAATCCTTGACAACAAAACGCCCTCCAGACAGCAATTGCCAAAGGCAGCACAAATTAATTGTCCAGCCCGCTGCGTGCGTCACGGCACGAGAAACGCAAAGACAGCTAACAAAAAGATTTGCTCAACTACCTGCCACAACTTTCACCGGTGCGTTTCGGTCCGGTCGGGTCCGGTCCAGTACGGTCCGGGTGGGAGTCGACACGGGCCCAACTGCAATGGAATTCGTTGCACGCCCGCGACGCTGTGCTCGTTGTCGTCAAGTAATCCGCACTAATCCGTCAGAGACGGCGACGCAATGTTGGCAAATGCGATTTTCCCGGCAACTGCATCAGTGTCACAACATTTTTCCGGACTGCCGACTCCTGCGGCGACTGGCGACTGGCGAGTGGCGAGTGGCCTGTGAAAATGGGCATGTGAAACGTGTGTTGCCACAACAGTTGCACATTTGCATTCACATCGGGCACGCCCCGTTGTTGTCCAAAACAATTGCATCGGCTAACTGACAGGCCCAGAACGGGCCACTGATTTATGGGCTGCATTTCACTTTCGCTTCTCGCTGCCCGGCTCAAAAGGGATAAACTGTTACAGTTATGCGCAGAGTTCTTCGCCAGATCTCAGCTGACATCCTTGTGAATAAGGATCTGTGTGGCTTTCCCTCGTAAATCACTCTAGCCCAAACAATGATCCCTGTTGTCCAACCTTTTCAGCCTGGCTACCGTAGTGAAAGTTGACCTTTTATGTAGAACACCTTGACGCAGGGCTAACATTCGATACGACTAGATCAAAGTTAAACAAAAAGATTTAAAAATGCTCTTGAACAAAATACTTTCCAGATTTGCAGCTAAATGTAAATTCTCTCATTTATATAATTACCGATATATAACATATATGAATAATACAAGAATGTTCTAAAGTTTCCAGGCAAATTAACTATTTGACAACCTTTCGAAATCTATCTAAATTATATAAACACCTTTTTTCAATAACTTTTTATATAATTTAGAAAGTTTTCGAAAAGTTGTCTATTTGACATATACATATTTATATACTTACATAATTAAGTTTTTAGAATTTTTCGCAAGGCTTTTGCTGGGAAACAGTTTACACCATGAAAAGCGGCTGTTTATTTTTCAAAGAAATTAAAAATATATTTTTTTTATTATTTCTATAAATCTTTTATATCAAAATCAGAACCTGGGTAACTAGAATTTCAAGACCAGATAAATAAACATTTTTATTTTTTGATTCTAAGAACATTTCTTAAATAGGAGGTCCGTAGTCTTTACTTTTCGATTAGTTGGCAATTTAATATAGTTAATATTATTCATAATTAAGTTTTGATTTTCAAAACAATCGCAACATTATTTGATTTGTGTTATATATGTTAACAAATATTTGTAACTATCATCGGACTTCAAATTATAAACTTCGAGAAGAATAACTTAAAGAACGAAAGCTAAAAAAAATATTTGGTAAATCTTTTTTGGCTTTCGCCTGGATCTACCTGTTGGTTTTTCTAGATGTTGTTGTAGCTGCCGCTGCATGTCTTATGCGTATTTTTGACAAACAATGCCGGCGGTTAATTTTAATTGGATTCTGACAACAACAACGGGAAAATCCTTTAATAAAATTAAACATCAAACATAGCGTGCAATTTTTTGTCGTACTCTGCTGACAACAGCAGCGGCCTCCGTTGAGACGGGACGACAAGGCAGCAGGGGAACAGGAACAGGAGCAGGAACGGCAATCGCAACGGCGACGGGCCGCAAGGACGAGGACGAGGGCGAGGGCGTGGGCGAGGGCGTGGGCGTTGCGCAGGATTTAATTTAAAAACACGCCAAGTCCAACGGCAGCAACCGAAGATCAAAAGGCATCAAAAATTGTTATGCGCGGAAAAGAGCAAAAGAGCCAAACAAAAAAAATATGTATGTAAAAACTGGCGGCGGAAACGGAAATCGACGCGCAAAAGGTTGCAGGTGTCATGTGACAAGGTCGTAGGCAGGGCTCCCCCCGGCCTGAGGGGGTGTGCACAAACATCGCGCAGGTCCCAAAGTCACGGCAGGAGAAGCGCTTGGAAGATTGGGCAATTGATTAAGCGCGGGCTAAGAGCAGGAAAGCGATAGAAGAGCCAGCGAAATCAAATCAAAGTGTTGAAGCGGTTAAGCACTTGACTTAATGCGCCTGGGAGCTGCTGACTGAGCTGGGGGTTGGGTTCGGTTCGGTTTGTGCTCGGCTCGGCTTAAGGTTAAGGGTTGCTGGCAGCTTCCTGCAGGTGAAAGGGGTTAATTTGTTGCGTCTCGAGGCATATGCGTGGCGCCTTCCAATGAATTAGTCCCCAAAGGCTTATGCAGAAATCATTAAAAAAGTTGAGCAAGTGTCTGGCCCTAAATTAAGCGAAGGCAGCGAGCCCAAAGACGAGCCCAAAGAGCGTCGACGAAAAAAGCCAGAAAACAAAAACAATCGACTGCAGCCAGCAAAGGCAAGCGGCCCGCGGCAGCAGGTGGCTGGCTGGTTGGGCGGTTGGGTGTTGCGTCTTCTGCGCCATTGAAGTGACAGCCTTGCCATAATTTTCAAACGCGCCGAAAAACGCGAAGCCCGCAGCAAAAGTCGACACAGAGCAAAAGAAAGCATCGAAGAAGGGCATTGGCAAAACGTCAGTCAGAGTGAGAGTTGGGTTGCCCAGCCAAACCCCTACGAGGGTTGTATACGTTTGTGTGTGGTACAAAGAACTATTAAAGTGTTTTATGGTGGTCGAGACAAGCGCGCAGCTAGAGAAAAATAATGGCAGCACGGCTGGACGATTGGACGTCTGGACGAGCGCAGTGGAGTACTACCACATAGCTGCAAGATTTAGAGCTTTTCGGGACTCAGGTTTTTGTGGTGTTTTCCTTCAGCGGGACTTTATCTTCCAGCGACGTGTGCTACACGAAACCGGGAGTGATGGCTGCGGCCTCAAAAACACTGCAATCATTTGACTGCAATGTCTGTAACAAGTCTGAGGCATGAACAAAGTTTTCTGTTTCCTTTTCTTTTTCGAATACAATTCAAGAATTTGAATGTCTAAAGAAAAAGTTTGCCTTTGAGAGCAATGGATTAACCACCCTTGCTGACATTGCTGGTCTTAGTCATAAATTTTAGGCTAATTGCACGTATGTCTGATATTTCTATATTGCCTTTGCTTAAGTCCAAAAGAAAAATCAAAATGCTATATATATTTTGCTTAAGTCAAAAGCTTGTAATTTGGATATCAGATCTTTTCGTAAGTCGAGCCGATCAGCCTCGACTTATACTTCCGTTATAAAACATGAGTATCAATGCCATTTTTCATCAACATATATACTAGTAGAATATAGAAAAGTACAGTCGTTGCTCAACTCACTATTAACAATATAATTTTGATTGTATAGCTCAGAAGATATTGCTTATTCTAAAAATTTAATCTAAAATATATATGTACTGGGCAAATCCATTATTTAAATAAAGCTACCATTTTATACCCGGGAACCCATTGAAAATGGTTGAAAAGGATTTAATGTTGTTGTGCAAATGTATGTAGCATCTCCGAACCCGTAAATTATATCAATCTTTGATTAACATCAATAGCCGAGTCGATCCGCGTCTATCTCAGCCTATAGCTGGTGACTTGAAATTTTGAACTTAGGTCCTCTTCGTGCCCGCGCAGTGGGAGTTTGTTCGTCGAACACTCTCACTGTTTCACGATTTTCGAAGAAAACAATTATTTTCTTCTCCTGAAACATATGTATGATAAAATGCGTGACAAATAAATATGATAAAATATAGAAAATAAATAATAGAAAATGCTTAATTCGATAAGTAAAGATATGTAAAATAGGAAAAGGTCGCAAACCTAGAGAGCTCAGATAATACAGAGAAATAAGATTTCTTACTGCACCTTAAACTGAATATTTAAAAGTTGCCTTCCGTTCCGGCAGCAGATTGTTTTCAGTCTGTTTTCCAAGTGTATGGCACCACCTAAATATTTTGAAAATTGTTTATATATAAACTGAAATCTGCCCAAATATGAAAAATATTGTAATTCCGCAAGACTTTTGTGAAGACGCTTTTCTGCAAAATAGATGAGATTTTTATATGAAGCCATAGATTGAATTTCTGATGGTAAAAGTCTTTCAATACAGCTGGCGGCCTTTCTACAACAAAGAGCTCCCTTTAAGCCCATTTCCTTGAACGTAACCTGCTCGAATTGCAGCCACACAGGAGCGTCTCTTCATCATCCTGCTCCACTCTTGAGTGTCAACTCAAAAACTAATTCATTCGCGAAGCCTTTTCGCGTTCATTCATTCTGCCTTTCCGAAACATTTAACAGAACCTGAGCGACTGGAAATTGCGCTGGCAACAAATAAAGAATACCAAAAGCCGACAACTGTGGAGCTGAGGAACCGGGAAACTGGAGAACTACAACAACAACAACAACAACAACAATAAGAACAAGAGCAACAATAGCTGGCAAGTGTCGCTGCTCATTTAACCCCAAACCCAAGTTGGCGGCAGTCGAAAGCGACCCAAGCCAAGCGAACCGCATTGAAAAGTACCTTCAGCTCAATAATTTAACGGATTTGGCCCGAAGGCGTAGGAGGGGACGGTAACGGGTACGGGTACGGTTACTGGCACAATGAGAAAATTTTTGGGAAAACATTAACATTAGCCTAAAATATTGTCCCATAATTTGCCGCGAGCGCTGGTGACAACGCTGACTGCCTCCCTTCCGATGGGGGTGCCCTGAAATATTTCAGCGGCAGCAAATGAAGCCACTTGCCAGGGTACGAGCGCCTGCCAGGGCTGCGGGCAAGCAAGCTGAGGGGTCGGGGATTTGCTTGCCTGTTTTTGGCGACAATTTTAAAATGCCAAACGGGCGGCGCGTTTATCACGCTGAACGACGACATTTGAAGGAAGCACTAGCAGCAGCAGCAGCAGCAACCCTCGGAGCAGGCAGTGCCCATCACTCAAGTCGCAAAATTAGGCAATTAAAAATATGCCGAAGGCGCTCTCAAGCAAATGAATGGATGCTGGGCAGGCACAGGCACAGGCACAGGAACAGGCGGCGGCACATTCAACTGGGGGCTGAGACTTAGGCTGAGGCACAGCCGCTTGCCAGCATCGCCTGACATTAGAGGCAGCTTAGACGGCGACGGCGACAGCGACGGCGATGGCCATGGAGAAGCATATGAATCATCGGCTCAACGGCGGCAGGAGGCGCAAAAGATGGAGACGAAATTGCCTGAATTTGCGGTAGTCACATTAGCCGAAGCTGAGGCTAGCGACTGCCACTGCCGCTGCGAGTGCAACCCCCGCCGCCAGCAGCAGCTAGCATTCTCTCCCCACACACACACACACACACACACACACACGAACCCACATATCACACAAATTGCAAGGAAACTACGTCGAGTGTTATTTATTTATTGTTTTAAAGAACTTGGAGTGGAGCTCGTTGGAGATCTTGGCCAATTGTTTTGTTCGCATGTGCCAAAACTTGAATGCTGTTTATATGGGTCATTAAGTGGGCTTTACAAATTTGGGCATATTTGGAGTGGTTAAATCAATGTACGATAACTAGCTTTAGGTGCGGTAACTAAAGCTCAGTGTTCATTAATATGGACGGCAAGAAGGGCAAATAAGAGAAGTCGATTTCCGATTCAATTTGAAGAAAGCAGAATTCTTTATATTTGTTTTGATTCATTAGCTTTGTGTTGAAGTTTAGCACTTAGAAGGGGTCTTTGAAAATTCTGCCGCACTTGGAGGAAAACTGTGGTGAAAGATTGTATGCAAAATATCAAGAACAACACAAAGTCAAATAGTTTGATGTGAGCTCCCGCTACGATGACTCAATCTCGCGGTTCCTATTACAGGATCGATTCAAGCGTCAATCAGCGTTTCCTTGGTACATAACTTGCGCAAGCACAAATTAAAGACACGATTGTTTCGGGGCGTCATCCACCTTGGTTTGGAGGAAGGCATATCTTCATCTATCTTCCGATCTATAGATCATGGCAACCAATTGTATACTCCAACGCCATACTAAAACCTTCAAAGAACTGTTTTCTTCCAAGACCTGGTTTCGTTTTATTCCAATCGGAATGCTTGTGCATGAATATTCCATCGATTCCGCGTCTAATTTCGAATTAATGCCCATGTTCGAATTAAACACTTTGGTACTTGTCGTACGACAATATATTCCCGATTAATATTATGATTATAACTCGTAACTACCCCACAGCTGCTCCAATGGCAGCTTAATGCTGACACATTCCAATGCCAACTGGGCGTTGTGAGGGAAGCGTCATTTGTGCCTTTGACTGCTAACCGAAAGCGTCAACGAAATGGGCCATAGAAACAAATGGCGTTTGCTCTGTGGGTGCCACACCCAGTCATGAGGGGGCAGGACGATGGCAGGGAATAGCCACAATCGTAGCCGTAGTCGTAGCCGTACCCGTTGCCGAGTTGAGCAATCCTTTTGGCAGCCAAGACGTTTGCCGATTCTAAATTTTGGGCGATTCTGGTCTCGGTGCTCCGTTTGTCAATAAATCGTGGACTGCCAGTAATGATGCCAGGCCATCCGAGCCCGTCGCTGGCTCTGGTGGTGGCCAACTGCTTGGCAAGCGTTTGCCCAGTTCAGCTGTTCGTCGTGCGGGCGATAGCAGCCGTTAATGTCAGACGAGCGAAAATATATGAGCCACCAGGCCCGCACCAGAAAACTCACCCCGCCCGCTCGCTGGCAAGCGGCACCCCGCCCTCTGCACAAGCCAAAAGTGTCTTCAACTTGAGGGTTTCATAAAACTTCACGTCGTCTTCTTCGTTCGCCTATGGCTCGGTTCGGCCCCTCATCATGATGATGATGATGATGTTGATAGTGATGATGACGTGCACATAGTTCCTTCCAGCCAACAGCAAGAGCAAAGCTAAAGACATGGTCGAAGTCGAAGTCAAAGTCTCCGCCCTGCATTGTGCTCATCAAGCGAGGTTCGTCAAGCTCTGGGCCAACAACCCCTGGCTAGGACTCGGGCTCCTTTGGCTTGGATTTGTTTTATGCGTCATTCGGCCAAATATTTCCTGCTTGTAGCGCTCCGGCCCGCCCCCGGTCCGGCACGGCTCGCCCAACGTCCTGGGCTAGGTCATTATGCGCCTGCCTCGGACTTGGACTCATCATTTATAAGCACTGAGCGCCATTCCGTTGTCAGTTTGTGGAAGGATTTACGCTAGTCCTGGGTGTGTGTCTGTGTGCTGTGAGTGAATTATGGCCATTGCTGATTTCTTTTTCGTCCTTTTTTGGTACGCCCTTTGCTTTGGCCGCACAGTGGCAAATTTATTGACAGATATAATTTCTTATGCGTATAATTAGAAATTCGGCAATCATTAGGCGACCAACTCACATATATCAAGTTAATGGCCCATTGCCTTTCCGCACAGCTCAAGATTGAATGGCCAAAAGCGCGCGTTAGACAAACAAAACGTACAGACAGTGCGACAGACGCTCCAGTCCGAGTGACTGGCAAGCTTGGATCATGTCAAAAGCACATGAGATTTGTATGGCCGGAAGTGGCAGAGCTTCATATTGATTTTCGGCCCTGGACAACAAAATCCACTTAACTAATTAGAGCACAATTTTCAATATCTTCGCAGCGCAATTTTCAACAACAATCATAAATTAATACAAACATATTTCACATAATTTTATTAGCCTCTACATTCTTCTATTTGAAATCTGCTGAAATCGCGAAAGGAAAATAAAATCGAAATGGCAAAATTCGTTAGAGAAAGTGTTCATTATTCATTGATATAACTCAAGTTGGAGCCTGCGCGATTTAAGCTCCATTTGCCATTAAATAAATTCTTTTCGCTCAAATAAATAAAACACAAACTCAAGCGGATACACACAGACACACACACACACTCGCACAGGGAAAGACAATTACCAAATTTGCATTCGCGCGAAATGGCAAACAAACAAATAAATTCAAACGGCAAAAATGACACATAAACAAAAAAAAATATGGGAATCCAAATACATTTTTTTGATTTAACAAATGTCAAAAATATGAAATGAAGATGAGGCTTTATGTACACTTCAATGAAATGCACTGAGAGAATCGACTTGGGTAATTTAAGACATTTATAGAGTAGTAAGAAAAGCATGTATGCAGTTCTTCAGAAATGGAATCACCAAATAATAATATTTATTACATATTTAATAAAGCATGTATATTTTAGTTTCTTTTAACATATACTTGTTAAAGTTAACTTGTAGAAAAGGTTGCCACCTCCATAATTTAATTAACTATTTATAATTTCTACTATATAATTTACAAAAGTTGTTGTTGCGTATGATATTTGATCTTGAGTGTCAGGCTCAAAACTTTGAAGCTGACAAAGCGGACCCTGTGTTACTTTCTGCTAAGGACTCTAGTTGAGAAATTGATGGATAGGGATAAATTGTGTTAACTAAAGCACATCAAATCCACAAAAGAAACCAGCCAAAAACAAAAATTACACCCAATTTTAGCATGGCCATGATCTGTTTTAAATAATTTCTAAGATCGAACAATTAAAAGTTGACTACAATTTTTTAAAAATTTAAGCCACACTTTTTATTTAGTAATCCCCATTTGCTTTTGGTATTGCCACAAAAGATATATCCAATTTTTGGCTTCGATTTCCGTTATTTCTTTATCTAGGGCTGCCTAGCGCATATTTCCTCTCCCTAATCCCAGACATTGTACATTGTACACATGATGAATACGTATCTTGCAAAACTCCAAGTGATCATCAAGTTCTTTATTAAACACACACTCCCATTGGACCTTTACTTCACGCTGTCTCTCAGTGTATTAAACAACTCATGTCATTTTGCTAGAAGAAGAAGAAGAAGCATCTACTGGGTCGCAATGTATGACTATTCGGTATACTGAATACAGAATATACATAAATAATATTTATTAATGTATTTTTATGTGCGCTAAGAGTACACAATGTAATAATTTATACAGTTGCTGTCGACATTTCGCCTCATGTTGTTGTTCTTGTTCTTGTTGTTGTTGTTGTTGTTGTCGTCCTGCTCGCTACATTATGACGCTTACAATTTACTGTCCATGTTTTGTTGTTTACTCTGATGATGATGATGATGGCTGCCCCGGCATTCGGCTGGCTGTGTGTCCTTGCGGGCGGTTGGGTGGGTGGCTTTGCTTCTGGTCAGGCATGTGACAAACTTGCTGGAATTTTTCGGCTTGCCGTTGACAAGGGTGGCTCCCAGGCGCCACCAACCACCACCCACCCACCCACTAGCCACCCTATCTGCCCGGCCTGACAGGGCGCATTTCAAACAGAAAATGCCAACAAATGCGGCGGCGTGCAAATAAAAATGATTAATGATGATGCGCGCTGGCAGCAGTAACAGCAACATCAACTACAACAGCAAACGCAACAACAACAACAACTGCCACAGCAACAACAACAGCAATGGCCGCCACGCAGGCGTCAACGTTGACCTCTGCACCGCAGCCGCTGTCGACGTTGACGCTGAGCGAAATGCTTGTAATTTGCGCAGAAACCACGCAACGGAGGCAAATACAGAAATACATCAAGAAGTTGGTTCCAACCACACACAACACACATTAAACAACTCGAAATACATATAAATAACAGCATGTAAGAGTGTGCAACGCATAAGTGCTTGACTAGAAGATACCCTAATGTAGATCAATAATGTATATACCCTAATGACATTGAGAAACAAGAGCTCTGAAGTACTCGTTGTTTTCCTCTCAGAAAATTCCTAAATGCTCTTCTAGAGCTTAAAGCTCAACCTAGAACCTGTCTCTTTGATCAATAAATACTATTTTATTTCTTAATATTCTAAACACGTTGTGGGTGGATATAGACAACACATTATCAATGGTTTGTAGGAACTCTCAATGCTTGTATTTTAGTAAATGCTTATAATATGTACTACTAAAAGCACAGATGGGCTTAGAGCTCAACCATAAATTGAACTCTTCAAGCCTGTGACTTATGACAATGTATTTTAAAGTCTCAAGAAAGCATACTTACAGACATATACTTCTTAATTTAGTAAATATTTGAAATAAACCTCATCATCCTCTCACAATATGTACATATTTTTATTACACAATTATAGTTATGTTTAAGGGTCACAGGATTTGGTTTCTTATTCCAGGCAAGTTCTTTGCCGAATGTCGTAGTACCCAGTATATTTAATATTTCTATGTGTCATTTATATACGACATATATGCGTATTAGCTAGCGGTAAGCTCTTTTGAAAATGAATAAAATCATTTCTCTAATATAATAACATGTTTAATTGAACACTCGCTTTTTAAGGATAACGTTAGCGACTAATTTGCTGGGTGTGCAATGGCAATGACAGTGGCAGAAATTGCGAGGAGTTTGTTTAATTTCAGCAATTGCGCCACGCCAAGCTACTAAATCAGCTAAAAGTAGCGGGGCTGGTTCAAGTCCAGGTACAAGTATCTGTTAGATACACTCACACACAGATAGCGATAGAAATGGAGCTGCAAAAAGAGAGAAAGAGAGAGGCAGAGAGGCAAAGGTTAATAACTGCCAGAAGATGATGCATAGCATGACACAGGCACGGAACAGTTGACAGTTGACTGGCAGGCTGGCTGGCTGGCAGGCTGGCAGGCAGGCAGGAAGGCAGGCAGGCAGCTGGCCATGGATATGGACGCCATCGCCCCAGCGACTCGCAGCTGGCAGCCATTTTTATGCCCGTTGGCGGCCAAGGTGGAATTTGGCCAAGTTTTGCATGGCGCAGCGCCGTTTCCCCTTGGCCAACGTCAGATGCGCGATAATCGCAACTTCTGCACCTTCTGGCTGTCAGGCATTGCGCTGGCTCAGGTGTGTGCCACAGCCAGCCAGCCAGCCAGCCAGACGGACAGACGTACAGTCCGCCTGTACAGACATTTTTCTCTCAATGTACTCGGCGGTGTTTCGCTGTGAACCAAGCAACCAACCAGCGAGTCGCGAACCGGGCCAAAGCGAAACCAACTCTTGCCAGCGGGGTGCATTTTCATTAAGAATGAAAAATGATGAGCAATCAATCATTGCAAGCGGAGGGTGTTTCCGAAACGACGTTGCACTCGTACACTCCTCCTCTCTCTCTCACACACACTTCCACTCAACTTCCCTCTCTCTCTCTCTCTCTCTCTTCCTCTCCCTCATTCTAGCTGGCATGTATCTGTTAGATACAGCTTGTAGATTGATAGCATTACCTGCCTCTGGTATTCAGAAATGGCTTTTTCCAGCTAACTTGCATCGACTTCCATGTTGCCATTCCTCCTCCGCCTCCATTTGTTGTTGTTTTGACCGGTCAATGCTTCACATTTGGTATAATTTACATCTTCATTTTCGTAGTTTTACTAGTTTCCATTTGGCTTGCGGGTTGCCGCCGCATTCGCTCCTCTTTTATATATATATATTTTTTTATTATCGCTCCTGGTGCGATTTGAATATATTTCACACTTGATTTGTGGGCCGAACCAAGCGGAACGGCGGGCAGTCGAATGCGGCATCGGACGTGTGCGCCAGAGAGCAAGGAGTTGTCTTAGAGCACTGACTCGCAGTGAATGTGGACGGAAACCCAACTAAGTAGACTGATGATCACGAAAATGTAGTCAAATTAACGCTGCATTCGAAATGCCACAATGAAGATAGAAACTCAGGGGGCTTACAATGAGAGCTGCACGAGTATCTTAAATAATTATGAGTTTAAGATGCGGCAAGCAGCAAGATCTGGTGTATGTTGTAGGGATGAGTTCTTTGTTATATGGACATTTAGCAGAAGTTACAATTAAATGAAGCCAATTTTGACATTTTCTCATGATCTATCATTTCTATTTTCCATCCGTAATGATTCAAATTATTTAATCCTTAATGCCAGCATATATTTGCATATGTCCATATATGTATGTAAGCAGACCAAGTTTATTTGCTACAGCGCTGCTTAAGAACTTAATTTTTGATATGGCCTTTCTATGCAATTCTCATGAATTCAAGTTTGTGCATCATTTACTATCCTGTCCCTCCCTCCCTCATTTTGTACGCCTTTATTGTCCTGCTTTTACTCTACCCCGATCTTTTGTTCTTTTGTTTTTTCAGGGATGTGGATAAATAAAAGTCTGTCGCCCTCCCACCGCGTATTTTTGGGTAAGTAAATATTTACTTATGTATTTATATACATCAATATGTGGAAGCAATTCAGACCTCGAAATGGGTTAAATCTAGTATCTAGTATCCTTATAAATCGTTTCAACTATTATTCGTTATTAGTCGCCCTTCTAGTACTTTTAACATGGTATATAATATTGAAGAAACTATTAGAATAATGTCAATTGTGTTGTTTACTATTTCGCTTAAAAGAAAAGAAATTATCTCTATCTGAACAGGAAAGAGTGCAGATTTCCCGCTTATTTGGCCTGCCTTGAACTCTTACAATATTGGCTTATTAACGTATTGTCTTTTATTGTCATTTCGCTTAAGTGGTTTCGCAGCTATTGAGTAGACACATTAACCATATTGCCTTTTATAGCCCTGATCTTTCATCAATAAACTGATATACTGAGAGCGCTTTATCATTTATTCAAATTTCCTGATACAGTTTGCATTGGCATTCAAGATCGGCTTACCATCGTAAGATCGTAATGGGCCCAGTCAACGACATTTTCTGAAGCATTTTCAAAGTTTTCAGCTTGAGATGCTGCGTGCTGAGAGGCATCAGAAATGAAATAAATAAACGGAGACAACAGCAACAACAAGAACAACAACAACAACTGAGAAACATTCTCAGCCGTCGACATTTTTGAAGTTGTTTTTTGTCTTTGCGTTAATTTATAGTCACTGATTGGGGCGTTATTCTTATTGATCCAGGCCATAAATAAACGGAGTCTCTGACAAGCCACATACATTACCGACATTTTAGCGTTTGATTTGTTATTTATCATACCAACCGGAGAGCGAGACAGCGAATGCGACAGAGAGCGAGAGAGAGGGAGTTGTCGTATCACAATCAGAGTCGAGCTCCGAGTCCCCAGTACCCGAGCCAAAGTGAGAACGGGCCGGCAATTACGATGACGCCGCTGACGATGACGGCGAATCTGTTCGCATCTCATCGGATCTGAGCCCCATCGACTGACTGCTTGGGCCCGCTCGCTGTTTTACCTGTAAAACTAGTTTCCATTTTCTGTATTTATTTATTTTGTATTTTTTTTTTTTTTAACGTTTTTATACGATCGTTCTCCGCTTTTAGCGCTCTTTTTATATATTTTTGCCCGTTGCTTTTAATGATGAAATATACATTTTGAGTTTAATATATCAAATCGAATGGCGAATGTTAATTTGCGAAGCGAAGCTTTTAATATTCACATATATTCTTCTTTTTTTTTTTTTGGTTTTCTTAATTTTGATTTATTTCATTTTGAAATTAAAAACCAATTGAGTAACGCGAACTGTCGATCTCAGCGAGCTCGACGCATTTTTAATTTGTTTTTTTTTTTTTTTTTTTTGGGCGCATTTAAATATGGATTTTGTGTACAAGTATTTAGATTTATTTAAGGTAGCTCCGGCTCGTTTAGTATGCAAAGACTCTTGATAAGGTCGGCTAACCTGAACCCAATCAAATTCGTTAGGGCGAAGGGGTGGGCAGCGGGGAGCGTGAAGCGCGTTTCTCTGTTCCACTGTGCGTGGATTTTGAGTGATTAATTAAAATTATGGCCCGAAAGCAAACTAATGAGTTTAATACGACAAAATCCATTAATTAAAGACGAAACGTGTAGAAAGACGGCAGCGACGACGACGACGACGACGACGACGACTCCGACAAAGTTGACATTAAGGCATCATCAAGAGCCGGCAACCAGAGCCGGAGTCCGGGGCAGAAGTCGTGTTTTCGGGCGACCTCTATAATTAAAGCTCTGAACCTAAGACAAAAGGCGTTGCAAGCCGACGCCGACGCCGTCGCCGACGAACAGAGGCAAAAAGGCAAGCGACAACAGAGCTTCATCATCGCCTGTCCAAGTCGCAGAGATGGAGTCGGAGACGGAGACGAAGACGCAGACGCAGCCACCGACAGAGATGGAGATGGAGACCCAAATGAGCGTTGATGAGTTCCATTTAAATAAAATCTTGATCGGCAACCATCGGCATCCGTTGACTACTCGCACACACACACACACACACACACACACACACACACATGTTCAGAGAGTCAAGACTCTAATATCGTCTAGATATATCCGATAATTTATGAAACATAAATAACCAAAACAAAAATACAAATCATTTGTGCGTTGACAGTTGCTGCGTCTGTTATTTTCAATACTAGCTGCGTGTTTGGAGACCCGAGACTTGAGACTAGAGACTTGAGATTCGAGTCTTGAGTGTCGATGGCGGCAAATATTTAGAAAAACAACAACAAAAAAATTGATTCCGTTCGCTCGTCGCGTTGATGGCATCTGCGCGTCCAGCTGACGACACCAAATTGTTATTATTGGTCGGGCCTGGTCAAGCCTGGTCAACGCTTTCTCGGCCCGTTTCATCTTCCATCTTCAATTTATGTAAATTACGCGCTGAACAAGGAAGTCACTCAAAGAGGTCGAACGATCGATCCAGCGCTCGAACGATCGAATGATCTCTCAGCTAGTTCGAGCGCAACAAATTATGAATTTACGAGTCTTTCAGCTATCCATAAAAATGTTTTTTTTTTTTTGGTTTTTTGTTTTTATTTATTACATTTATGCATTTTGAATATCATTTTATTGCTTTACTGAATAATCCTACTGAAATGCCACAGATTAGTGAGAGTTGGGAATTTCAAGAGATATACAAACTGAGTGTAGGCTGCGATCGGTTAAGCTCGTCAGGTTTAATAGCAAATCAATTCAACTATTTGTCATGCTGTGTATCTTTCTAATTGGTGTAGATGAAACTGACATAAATTCCTTTATTTTTTTTATTGATATAAGAATTAAACAGAAATAATTAAATTGCATAATAATTAAAACCTAAACATTAAACTTTAAAGTTGTATTGGTTTAGAAACTAATTAAATCCCACAGTTAATATGAGTTAATAAGACTTGTGACAAATCAAGCTGACTAAGTCCCACCAGCTATTAGTTTTAGTTTGGATTTCGGTTATAGATAAATGCAGATTATGCAGAATATGTACCTTTATTATTATTTAATCATAGCCAGTTAGATAGTGCAACCAACACAACTTTACTAAATACCTAGAATATATTTAAAGTATATAGTAGATAGTGTATATATCGTATATAGTATATATATTCTTATTTTTTACTAGTAGTTGCTTAATATTAATAACATTTTAATAGATCTAAGAACATGTTCAGTTTAGATATACAAAAATAAATAGTATTAAAGAAAAATAGTTTAACCGAGCTTGTATGCTTAAATTTAAATCATCATGTTCGGTAATTCTTTAATTATTATTTGTTGCCTTCTCTGAGACTGAGGCTGAGACCTTTAAGAAATCGGTGTTAATTAACTGACTTGAAATATTTTGTCGAGTATTTATATAATTTACTCAATAATAGTGAGTGCTAATATGTCCTGGATTTAGTCTAACAGCTTAACAGAAGTATAATATATACAGCATATGTCGCTTGTAATACATTTAATAACCTCCACGTCAAAGAGCGCATATTTAAAGACAGGCGCAACCGAAATATATCAGAGTAATATATATTAAAACAAAATTGTTTATCATTTTTTATGTGAATAAATTAAAATTCGGGCATCTAGCCAGCTAAATAAATATTTTAAACATGGAAAGGTCGCCAAAGCCAGCATTAAATATTTAATAAATACATAAAATAAGTTTTTTAATTTTAAGTATTATATGCAGCTTATGGCAAATAAGTATACTTTAAAAAATTCCTCGCTATATTAGTTGTTTAAGTTACTTATCGAAGTACAAAGATCCGGAAACGAATCCCCATCTAATGTGAGAATGTATTGTTTCTTTACTTCAATAAACTCTGTTTATTATTTATTCTATTAGAACTTGCAGAGACTCACTTTTCTTATCCATTTACCCGTATTATAAATCCAACCTTGCTCAATAATTGAGCCATTGAGGTAGGGAATAAAAGCCGCAGCAAGTTTCAACTCAATTGAATGGCAACAGCGGCGAGTGGGCCAAAATGAAATTATCAAAGCGCAGCTGACAACTGCCAGAGGAATAGACACGGACATGGAGACGGGACACGGGACACGGGACACGGGACACGGATACCGTTGTGGCCACCACACGCACACACTCTGCGAGCTGCAGCTGGAAAATGTCACCGGCCACGCACGCACTTTGACACACGCACTTTTCAAACAGGTGCGCCCATAGTTATGCGGCAGGGGGTTTGGGGGTGGTGTGCTCAGTGCTGGGCCAGCAGGTGATGTATGAATTGCTTTGAATTTAGTTGTCAAAGCTTCGCGGGTGCGGGCTGGACTGGGCTGGGGGTCGCCTCATAAATTGTTAAAATGTGTCAGAATTGAACAAAAAGCAACACAAAAGCTACAAAAAAAAAGAGAACAACAACAAAAAAACGACAGAAAGAAACGCATTTGACAGCCGAGTGGCCAACAAAGCGGACAGTGAACAGCGACAGGCAACAGGCAACAGGAAAGGGCAGAGCAAAATCAAAACAATTGCCATACAAAAGCGAAACGTGTTTGGAAAATGGTGCCGGGCCGCCAAGCCAGCCCCAATACTTGCCACATGGCAATCCCAACCCCCCCGTCCGCGTCTGACACAGACCCACTGTGCGCCGGCCAAGGGGCCGACGAGAGAGCGACATGTGCGTTTAATTTGCAAGACACATGTTCGCCTGGACCGACCAGTATATGCCAGTGCACCAGTGCACCAGTACACGGTATACAGACGGTACAGACGGCACACACTGGGCGAGTGCAGGTAACCGCCAGGTAACCCAGTAACTGGCCTACAATCCATGTTCCCACCAACGCACACTGGTGCCAAAACAAGCTAATCAAAAAATATAAATAATTTAGCCGCAACCAATCAAACCAGGCAAATTTCTATTCGCCAATCGAAAATAGATTATAGAATGTTAAGTTGATAGCGTTTTAGAGATAGTGATGGAAAGCGTCCTTCCATCATGTTTTATTATTATTCAAATTTCGAGCAATATAAGCTATTGATTTTTATTAAAACTATATATAAAATTTTAAATATTTTGTACACAAATATGCTCTTAAATAGGGATTAATTTCTTAAAACTTGTTCAATTTTCATCCAAGAAAATATTCTCATAATAGTTAGACTCTATTCTGCCATCTTTAAAGCTTACAACTCTCCTACACAACCTATTTCCGTGATATGGACAATTGGAAATTGGAACAGTTGGCTAACATATGATGCTGTTCTTTTGTATATTCCGAGAAAATTAAACCTTATTGATCAATTCAAATAATCTGTATAGGTACTTACAAATTCAAGCCAATATATTTTGGTATTTACCACTTCATTTTTTGACTCAATACGACAATGGAACTATTTATGAGCATTTATTGAGCTACTTTTCCTGTGCTCTTTTGGCCCCCTTTTAATTGGTTTGCAGCTATATTTTATTGGTATTTGATTGACAACACTTTCGCCCACTGTGCATTGCCATTAGATAGCATAGTAGAGCCCAGTCGCAGCGTCTCGCTTGATGTCAACGTAGCCAGTTGCATGTTGCAGTTGCAGTTGCCGTCGCTGTCGCCGCGATTTGTAGCCAAGTCGGAAAATGCATGTTCCCAACAAATGACACCTTCATGTGCACTGCACAGTTACCGCTCCGCGACCCGCGCCCCGCGCCGCCACACAGCCCCTCTCATAACTGGTCAGCAGTTGCTGCTCGGCCTCAACATGTTGCCAATTTGGTCGCTTGGCAACGGCCGCTCATTGTTTCAATGGACATTTCAATGCTTCCTCCTCCGCCTTCGCTGCCTCCTCCTCCGCCTGCTACCCCTCTCTCGCCTGCTCCTCCATGTGCGAAGTTGCATGTTTTTCTAAAAAACTTTTTCGCTGCTGCCTTTTAAGGCCGACACTTTTGCTCATTGCGCCCACCGGGCAACTTTGCCAACGCTGCCCGCCCCCGCCCTGGCAGCTGGCCCGGCTTTTGTCTCCGGCACCTTCTGCTTCTTCTTTTTTGCACCCAACGCACTTGGCCAAAACGCGCGCGCGAATTAACCTGTTGCATTCGCCCGGGCCTGTGGCCAGCACAGAGCAAGAGGCCATCGCATTGCCTTATGGCCATTATAATTGCCCCTACGGCGGAGTGAGTGTGTGTGTGCATATGTGTGTGTATCTGTGTGAGTATCGAATACGTGTGTGTGTGTGTGTGTGTGCATTGACAAAAGGAAGCAGCTGCAAATGTTCCACTTTAAACAGAAACAAAACCTTAGGCATTTTAAACTCTTAAATGCGAACAAACGTGCTGAGCTTTAATATTTAAACGAATAAACATAGCTTAAAGTTAGACTTCGAATAAATTTAAATTTATTTCAATGGGAACACATTGCATACACAATATTGATAGGAGGAACAGCTTAGTCATGAAGTATTCTGAATGCATATATTCATATTGGGATTGAGAATTAGAGGATATATAGGAAATATAACTTTTATTTGTCTGCGAGAAAAGAAAATGTTCGATTCAGGACAAAGATTTAAAGATCCTTTCGTCAGAGTCTGAAGCAGCAATTGGTTGAAGCAAATCCGTGTTTCAGGAACTTCCTCTCTGCTCAGAGAAGTCTTTGTCCAAGTTACATACGAACCTTTTCTCATACTCTACTCAAATATAGTTTAATCAACTTAAAACAATATCTGCCTTTTATGTAAAGAACAGTTCCGTATCATAAAGCCGACTATTTCTCCAATAATTTATCTTAATTGTTATTAAATATGCATTAACTAATTGCTCACGAAGCTCTTGACCGTTGAGCTGATCATAGGCAAGTCCGTTAACCGGTTTATCGAACCGAATTCCACTTTCTTATCACCCATAAATTTGGATTATTAACGGGCTAAGTTAAAACAAGAAAAGGCTTACCTAAACGTGAATCGAACCATATTTTCCAAAAAAAAGGTTCTATCTGCTGATTGAAATCATTATTGCAAAACTTCTATGCTTTTTACTCAGTATTCCAAATACAAAAAAATCGCTGAAAGAGAAATGCGGACCTTTACAAAGTTCTAAAATGATAGCTTTAAGGCTGAGAAACTAGTTCATAAAAAAAAATTAATAATATGGAGAGTCGCACAGACTTTATGTGGTCGGAGATCTCCCTCTCTCCCTCTATGCGTTAAACAAGTGTATACAAATTATTGTAAATATTATAAATTTATGATAAATTTAACATTTTTAGAAATGAGGGCAACAAAGGAAACCTATTCTATCTCCAAAAACCTATTCTTTCAGATGTAGTAAGCCAGGTATAAGAGCCGAACCTTATGTACATTGTTTTTAGCTAAGAACTGAACCAACAAAAGAGTTTGTTATGCCTGCAGCCTTTTATAGTTACTTTTCACACGTGTTCAAGTCTCATTGCTCTTAATTTGAAAATTATCCATCATACACAAAATTGTATCAATTAGTTTGATTTTTACAATCTCTTATATTAAAAGCCATATTCATTTGGCTAACAGATCAGATATAAATACTTTATACATTCGTTTGAATACCCTTACCGTGAAGCATTCATGATGGTTTTGTTGGCGTGTATTGCCTTGTTAGTGAGTAATGAACACAAATTTTTCATAGATGTCATCTTGGCCAATTCCAGAAGCATTCACTTCACACTTGAGTGAGCATAGCTTGTCGCGGCTTTTTCATATTTTTGCGCAAATGTTTGTTAAATAATTAAAATATTTGTGCAGGCTAATGAATTTGTTTACATGATCGAACGGTGCAATTTTTCAGCTCTGTGGAAAATCCAGTAAATCTGCGACTGCAAGCCTTGGTTGGCGTTGGAGTTGCAGCTGAAGTTGCAGTTGGAGATGTTGTGTGTGGTGCAGTCCGTTGGCTCTGCATCGTTGACTCGGGCGTCCATTTGAATGCGAAGAGAAAAAAAAAACGTTTAAATCACACTGCAAAAAAATGTGGACAGCAAACCGGTTCCTTTGGCCATAGCAAGTGCGAGTGGAACAGCGAATGCTGAGCGCAAGCGCGAAACAAATGTCAGAGGCAGCGAACATCAATCTCCAGCGCCAGCTAGAGCTCCAGCTCCAGCTCTAGACCGAGCTCTAGCTCCGGCTGCAGCCGCATGGCCAGCCGGCATGGCCACATGGCAACGGCAACCATTTGGTCTCTTGGCTCTTGGCTTTGGGTGTGCAACGAGTTCTTTGGTGGCCACAAAAGGAAAAGCGACGCTGCCCGCGGCAGAGGACGGGGCAATGATGGAAAACCGGCTAAAAGGTGGCCAAATGCGTTTTTTTCTTCATTTTTTTATTTTTTGCTGCTTTTATTGTAGTAGTTGTTGCGGTTGTTGTCGGCTGACGTTGAGAAACTACAGTTGGGTTCATAACCTCATTTCAAATTGGCAAACAGGTGCGACACAGATCCCCAGCAAATCCGACTGGGACGTAAACAGTTCGCAGAGACTGTTGAAACAAGAGCGCAAGTACTGTAGAAAGCTGCTTGTTGTGTTAATAAAATACTTAGGTTTTAGGAAATGATTGATATTAAATGTTATTTAAGCACATGTACATGTACAGAACACACGGATGCTGCAGCTTTCTTTACACAAAGTTAAGCGCAGGCCTTTGTTGACGCAGAGCTTTTGCTAAAATAAAAGCTCGCTAATACAGGCACATTTACCAATACATGCATGTAAGCTGTAAGGCTTCTAAATCAAGAATTGTACTTAAGAATAGTTTAATAATGAACTGGAGATTTATGTGGTTCTAAGGACCCTGAGATCCTATAAACAATTTGTAAAATGAACGTAAGGGATTTTGTTAGCAAAAATGGGTGATCTAAAGCTTTAGGATACTATGAACAGTTTTTAGAATGTATGTTTTAGTTTTTTACACAAGAAATGTGATGCTTTAAGGCACTTAAATCCTATAAACAATTTAAACAATTAACGTAAAGGATTTAAATAAAAGAGATGGAAAGTTCTGAAAATGACGTAAAAAATAAAGTCACAGCAAAGATGGGGTGTTACGTTCTTTTAATCTCACGTTGTATTCTAATTTACTTAGCTTTGTTTTATCTTGAACCGTAATTCATCACGTTGCATATCACAATCTGTCGAAAGTTGTTCTCATTAAATGCCGTCTGTTTTTATGCTTTAGACCTCGACTAAATGGCACCTGTCATGCAATCGAAATTGTGACCAGCCCCACTTCATGCCTGAGCTGTCTAGGCAATGCAGCCAATGCTATTTGCTATATCCATCAACAGACCCACCAATAATATTGAGTACTCGATATTCGATATACGATGCCCGGTGACCATTCAGCTCGCAATTCATGACATGAGTTCAATTTGTGACAATTATTGTTGCAACATTTCAAATCGTTGCATTTGCATTCGGCCTCCGGCGGCCTCCGACAGTTGTGCGATTTTTATCGTTTTTCATTCGATTTCATTTTTATACCCTGAACCCATTAAAAGTGGGTAAAAGGGGTATAATGTATTTGTGCAAAATCCAAATGTATGTAACAGGCAGAAGGAAGCATCTCCGACCCCATAAGGTAGATATATTCTTGATCAGCATCAATAGCCGAGTCGATCTAGCCATGTCCGTCTGTCTCTCCGTCCGTCCGTCCGTCTGTCCGTCCGTCCGTCCGTCCGTCCGTATGTATGAACGCAAGGATCTCAGAGCCTATAAGAGCTAGAGATTTTTTAGCTGTAGGTTCTCATAGTTCCTACGCAGATCGGGTATGTTTCCGATAATCGATAACTTACTCCGTTTCCAAGCAATCGATAAAAATCTATATCGACATCCTGTTTTTTGAGCAAATTGGGTAAATAATTAGAGCTAGAGTCACCAAACATGGTATGTTGCTTCTAGAATATTATATATATGTCAAGTATCTTTCATTTTAGACCTATCGCCACCTCGCCGCTACCACCTCAAAGAATGTTCAGGGTATTCCCTAGTCGGGAACTCCCGACTAGAACCTCTTACTTGTTTTTATTAATATAATTTTTTTTTTTCTGCTGTATTTGTTGGTGTTGTTGTTGTTGTTGATGCCGTTCTATATAAAACACATGCCACATATGCAAATGGTCTAGCTGCCGTTTTGCTGCAATTCATTTTGTTCTTGTTGTTCTTGTTGTTCTTGTTGTCGTTGCTGCTGCTGCTGTTCCGGCGCTTTTTTATTGAAAATTAATTGTTGTGCATATTTCAAGCACAAGCGCATTAAAATTGGGCGTTGACTAATAATTGCATTTTTATTTAATTTTATTTTATTTGCCGCACACATTTTTAGTTGAAGCCATAGAAAAATTGATACTATTTTATTAGATGCTGAGCAATCACACAAATATGTTAGCGCTTTAATACTTTTAATGCAATCAATTAATGTCTAGTCCGCATAAAGATATTACGATTTACGATTATTTAAATCTTTTTGTGAACAAGTGTTAAATTCTTTTATGCCTTTTCGGCAAAATATTGCTTCAGACAACATATAGACTCTTAGCGAAAACAATTGAGATTATTTTGAGTAGAGTTTTTCAAAAACTACGGGCATCTATTTTGTTACTTCGTATACCTCACATTTTCCAAAACTACTTGATAAATTAATTCGTTTTTTTTTCGTACTTGGTGTTGAGCCAATTGAATCAGCATAGTTTAATCTAATTACAAATATTGTAAATCAGCGGGTTTTACGTGATATTTCGATGATTCTAATTAAACACATTATTTGACTGTAATTCGTATTGTGTGTGTGTGTGTGTGTGTGTGTGTGTGTGTGCTTTCCGGATCAATGTGCAAATATTTGGACGCCTTTTGGACGTAAGTGGCCCCGATAATAATGTGGCACATGTTGGCAGCCTCGGTCGGACCAATAAAATGGGTAATTATGAAAGCCTTATGATTTTCTAAACTCACAGTAAATATTGCAAGCGGAAGGCGATCATAAAACGTAATCACCCGCAATATAAACACAGGCGTAAAATTGTTGAGTTAATTAAATGTCCAAAATGAAAATCAAGCGAATACTTGCGAAACTCTCGGGGTCTCCCAGGCGGAGTCTCCGGTTACACATCACACAGATCTTGGGCAAATATCAGCTGTGCCTAATTGGAAGCCCGTTCACCGATCGACCCAACCACCGAACCACCAATCCACCTGGTCTCTGTGTGCACCGTCGCCGTCGTGGCGATAGCGATAGTTCATTTCTTAATTGTTCAGCCGCCGCCGCCGCGCCGCCACCGCCGGCACAGACAAACAATAATTGCGTTCGTGCTGAAGATAAAAATGTATCCGGTAGATAAATGCCAGGCCAGGCAAATTGTTTGCTCTTTTAACAAAAATGCGGCCAGCACCAGCATTTGTTGTGGGGGGCATCCAAAAAAGAATTTCACAAACAAATAACAAAATTTATTAACTCTTGAGTTCAAAAGAATTGCTGCGCATTTCCTCAATTCCTTTGACAATTAATATGTATTACATATTATAACACAATCGACCCGCCTCTGCCCGCCCTGTCGCACTTGTTTCACTTCATAAGCAATCATCACACTCCAGATCTGCTTAGTTTCCTTTGAATCCCTTTCGGGGCCTCGTAACTCTCGGCAAGATCAAAGGCCGGCCGGCGACAAACCAATCCAAACTAATTCGAAATTCAATTTCAATTCGAATACGGTTTTAATACACTGCTCGAGGGTAATGTGAGTTTGTCAAGATGTGTGTAACACATAGAAGGAGACATTTCTTGACCAGCTATTATGAATTTTGCTATTTCCCTAACCTATCTCCAATGCCATATCAAGTTAAAGTACTATATTCTATGGCTTCTATATTAACAATCGGTCCAAAGTAGACCTATTGTATAAAGCGCCGCTACACTATCTTTTCCACAAGAGTGTTTAATCTTCGACATGCCGAAGTTCTAGTTGTTCTAGTCTTCTATTTGTGCTGTTTCCCTCTGCACTTGAGGCACTTGAAATTGAAACTAGATTTGTCACTGTTTAGTCTGGAGTTCGACTGCCAGGAGCCGGGCGTTGAGTACTCGACAAAGTGTTGGCTAATCGCATGCTGATAACGAGTAGCTGACAAATTCCCACAGTTTTCCCAGCGCCAGCACTTGAATCATCTATCCTAGCGGGCGCTCTAGACTAATTTCCTCCACTCTGGCGATCAGTCGAATTTTGAACAACAGCGTTTGGGCTTGGTTTTTTCCAACAGTTTTTGCATAAGCCCAAACTTAGGCACAATTATTAAAAACATTTTCTCACATTTTCGACAACATATAGACAATATATGTATATGTATATAGTTGACGGCCACTCCCCTACGCTACGCCCAGCTAGTCCATTGGTCTATTGCAACATGCGCAACACGTCAAAAATGTTTGTTGTTGTTGTTGTTGTTGTTGTTGTTGTTATTGTTTATTTTATGACTTTGGGGAATTATGTAGCACGTCCAATGCTAAATATGTTCAAAAATCTCTAGCACGACAAGTTACATGCATCAAACTGCCTCCAACGACAAACGAATGCCATAAAATCAAAGCGTCCAAGAAGGCGGCGATCCAGAGGAGCTCGACTCTGCTTCGAGCTCCGGGGAGAGCGGTGTGCAGGGAATATCAGAGGTAGCGCATTTTAAATGCACAAACACAGACACAACAACAACCACAACAAGAACGACTAAAAAACAACGGCCCCAGCCTCAAAGGCAACCTGTTGCATAAAACGCACACAAACAGAAAAAAATCTTTTAAAATGCATTTCATTATGTAGACAAAAGCCAGGCGACAAAATTGTCAACAATGAATATGATTCTCATTAATGATATTGCTCACACTGTTTTTAACCAAAAGAAAAATTTAATTTGATATTTCTCTTTTCCGAAATGTGGACAAAAACAAGCAAGTATTGGATTCATAATCATAACCTCTATCCATTCTTAAGCAAAATTTCTTAAGTGGGTTCGTGTGGTGTTCAAAATTTTCGAAGTTACGATTTTTTGATTGTCAAACAGCACATTACAGCCTCATTGAGAAGGAAAGCAAAATAAAATTCTGGATAAAACTATGTTTTTTTTTTCAACTTGAAATCTTAAAATTGATATGCTTCTTTTTCACCTGGCAAGTTATAAAAGAATAGTATTAATATCAAAATTAAATATTACTTATTTTTATTTCTAAAATAAAATTTTTAATTTTTAATATTTTAAAATTAATATTAATTAGTATCCTTTTATAACTTATATGAAAACGTTTATTTTATCTCTTTCCATGGTTACGTTAGCGTAGCTTTTGATCGCTTTAATATTATCTCAGGGTCAAAAAAAATATAAAGTTTTGAATATTTATTTCTCTTTTAAATTACACCCTTCTTTTGCTACCCCATTTCGTATGTGACATTTTTGGATGGTGTCTGCTCACACACACACAATTACAGTATTTATAGAGTCGCACGCAGCTCACATTAAGCAGCCCAAGAACCATTTGCACTTTAGCCTTGCCGGAGCAGGCAGATGCCTCCACCACGACAACGCTGTCTGCGGTTCCAGACCCAAACCCAAGCCAAATCCCAGCACCGATTCCAAGCCCCGTGCCCAAAGTTGAGGCTGTGGTCGCATTGTCCGAATCAATTGTGGGAAACGCACAGAAATAATCTCGAGATTGTGTGTGTGTGTCGCTTGGATGTGTGTATGTGTGTGTGTGTGTGTGGGTGGGTGGCATTGCCCCCGCGCGATGTTTGTTGCTGTCAATTAATGCGCAGCGGCCGCAGGAACTGGAACTGGAACTTGTTGCACATTGCACGTTGCACAAGTTGCAGTTGCAGTTGCAGTTGACTGCAAAATTGCATTGTAGGCTTTGGCTCGCTGTCGCTCTGCCCGTTGGCTGTGCCAGTTTTCGTCGTCGTCGTCGTCGTTGCCGTCGCCGTGTGGCGTTTTTGACACTCGCCGCGGCTGCCTTTTTAGCCAGTTTCAGTTCAGCTATAGCCGCAGTCCCTGTATCTGTCCCTCTTCCAGTCCCTGTCGGTGTCAAGCCGTCTGCCCTGCCCCGTTCCGGCTGTGCTGTGCCGTGCCGTGCCTGTGCCTTCCGCTTCAAGTGCACATGGATCAGGGGCACTTCGACAGCTTCGCGATAGCCATTGTCTGCAGTTGCTGGCCAACTTTGCAGCGGTAACTAACTGGCCTGGCACTGGGCAGGGTATCGCTTTGTGACTGCTCGTATAATAAATTGACAGTCTCGGCTCGGCGGTGAGTGCATAAATGAATGAATGCCCAAATGACGCGCTCCAGTTGCTTCCCTGGCCACGCCTCCCACACAGCCTAGTTCCGACTGGCAGATACATTTGGATCTGCAGCTCGCGTGCTTCCCTCGGCAGCTTAATTAGACTTTAATATTGTATATACACTCAAAGCCGGGTTCATTATAAAGTTTAGTTTAAACATGTTTCTAGCATTTATTTAATATTTTGTTAAATAAAGTATTCAATAATGATGATATCCTTGTGTGCATCATAATTAAGATATACGGACATCCGAAAAGTATCTCGGTATTAAAGAGCTTTAATCTGGGCATTATGAAAAAAGCCTTGCCATAGTCATGAGAATCAATTGCTTTGCCAGCCTAATCCTTATCCTCGCAGAAAATCTTCCAACCGCTTTCAAATTAATAATTAAATCAAAAGGTATAAAAATAAGTTGAAAAGAACTGCAGCTTTATAGATGCCAGTGGAAAATATTCGTTCAGCATGTTCGCAATGTATCTGTCAGGTGAAATACCGCGAAGCCGAATCCGCGTGCATCATGCTCATCATGGGCAATCAGAGCAGAAGCAGCAGGCAATGTTGGAGATTGCAAATTTATGTGTGCAACGCCAAATGCTGCTTGGCGGATCTGCAACAAGTCCAGGACTTGGCGACTGATACTGCAACTGCCCCTAAGAGATGCACTGCCTCCCACTGTGCATCTTTGGCGCTTCTTGTGCTGGCCGGCCGCTTGCTGCGTGTCTGTGCCACGGCGAAGGTGGCAATGATGGCAGCAGTTGCTCAACTGTCAAGTTGTTGTTGTTGTTGTTGTTGCTGTTGTTGCTGCGCGTTGATTCGTCGTAATTCATGCGAGGCAAACCACGTCACGTAGCCCCAGCACAACAAGTGGCCAGCATTTTGAAAAGTATCTGTATCTGTAGCTGAAGTATCTTTAGCTGTGTGTGTGTGCTTGTGTGTGCGTGCAGCTTCCATGTTTATGGCTGCCACTGACGTTGACGACGAAGACCCCGACGAAGACGAAAATGAAAACGAAGACGCGACCGCGGACGCGGACGCAGATGATAATGATGTGTTGCCGCCGAGCGTAGCTGCCCCTGCAACAACAACAACAGCATCCCGAATGCTGCCACATTTTGATTGCGTGTCCGTGTGGACTCGAGTGGATGCCACTGCAATGTGGCATAGAGTTCGAACTGCAGCCGGGGAAACTACCTGCGCATCCATCGGCCATAAATTAGCATTTGAGTAAATTGGTTAAATTCGTTATTCGGAATTAGGATCCAATGAGCTGACGTTGCAGCAGCCCGCTGTTTATGCCACATCATTGCCTCTCCCTCTCTCGCTCTCATACACTCTCCCCCTCTCTCTCTCTCTCTCTCTCTCTATAGCTGGCCATCTCTTTTTGTTGACTCTGATTCGGCCAATAACTCGCCGCTACATGTGAGCAGCTCCCCGTGGCCAGTGGCTCAGCGCGAACTTGTTTATTTTGAATTTTTTATGTTTAATTTCGTGTTATTGATTGATTTATTTTTATTGTGCGCTTCTTAATGGAGAAAATGTTTGGCATTTCGATTCGCTTGAGTCTGTAGTTTTTTTCCCCCCACCATTTTATTTTGCAGCACTGTGAAAAATTACCGCAATTAATGAAGTCGTGAAGGCTTCTTTGGCAGCTCTCGCTGTTGTTTTTTTTTTTCTTTGAGCCAAGCAAAACGAAGCAGCTAAGTGGCAACTCAATTGACTAAATGAAAGACATCAATAAGCAGCATTATAATTGCGTTGAAAGTAATCCTTTTTCCTGAGAATTGTTTATTCCTCATTACTTACATTTCTACGCCAAACTCTGTTTAATAAATACGCATTTTCGAGTATTTTATATTATTTAAAGTTTTCAGGTGTTATATTAATATTCTATTTGTATTTACTTATAATTTCAATCTGAGCATGGGTAAAATTAAAATTCAAGGAATATTTTGTTAGGGTTCAGGTTTTGAAAATAATTAACTGAAGGCCCAATAATATGTTGCTGATTCAATAAAGTTCTATCTATTCCTATTAAAGTCATTAAATTTACTTATTATTGCTAAATAGATACATATATATATAAACAGATACATAGACAGATAGATGGTTAGATACATAGATACATAGAAATATAGATAAATAGATAGATAGATGGGTAGATAGAAAACTACATAGAACCATAAGAAAAAAAATAGATAGATAGAGAGATGGATACATTCATTGATAGATAGATGTAGAGAGGAAAGCTAGAGAAAGAGAGAAAAAGATACATTAGTATGAAATTAAGTCCCCCTGATCCATCCAAAAGTACAACAAATATTTGTGGATCTATAGTCTTGGACTTTTGTATTTGCAAAAAGTTGAATGCCATATGTATGCCCTGAAAATTTCATAAAGATCGGTCAACAAAAGCCGAAGTTATCCAAGAAAGCATTTAGCTTAGTGTTCGGCCACGGGAAGAAGAAGAAGCGCATCTGCTGCGCTAACTCCAGTATGAAACTAGAAATATTAATTTAATAAGCCAAGTATTGAGAGCAGACATATAATTTTGTTCGTCAAATAGCATACAATTTGGTGAGTGAGTGAAGAGTCTAATAAAAAATACAATATTATAAGATTTGAATTGAAAATGTCGAAGAAAAAACAAATACACAAACATGGAAAATGCGTTCATAAAGACGTTGAACTCTTGAACTCGTGACGTCCAGCCGTGAACCGCAGCAAGAAAACTTAACAGAAACGGCAACAACAACAACAACAACTGAAATCATCTCAACATGCGGCTCAGTCTAAGGCCAACGAAAACATTTCAAGTTTCAATTCGAATAAATAAAAAATGTAAGAATTCAATTTGAGAACGCAACGAATTTCAGTAAGAGCTAAAAGATCGAAGCGTCTGGGATTTAAATTGCCGCGAACTGCATAAATCAATCGAATTTATTGACCAATGACAAATGCCGCAAAGATGATGCGGATGATGCTCTGGATGCTCTGGATGCTGCGGGCAGCGAAGGGCAGCTAGGCGAAAATCACAAGCAAACAATGGCACACAGAGATTTCGAGATTTCGAGATTTCGAAGACGAAATTCAAATTAAAAAGCCACACAAAACATGCCCAAAAAAAAAAAAAAAAAAGCATTAAGAACCATCATGAGGCTGCTGGCGGAGCACGGATTAGGCGGAGGCGTTTGGGGAGCTGTGACTGAAAATCGATTAAAATAATGGCGAGGTGGGAGCTGCGATTGGAGCAGCAGCAGCAGCAGCAGCAGCCGTAGCAGAGGAATGTCAAATGGAGCAACACGAGGCAACAAAATGAAGACCCCATAAGCCAGAGTCCAGACCCAAGAGCGCAAGAGACCTGACCAAAAGAATGTTGGCAATAAAAATGATAAAAAACCAAAACGGAATCAAATAATTCTCGGACTTGGACACTCAACTCGGCGAGTCGCTCAGTTGTCGGGTTGGGGCAATAGCAACTGCCTCGCCCGTCTATGCCACAAATCAAACGCCAGCAGCGGCTGAAGATTGCCGACTGCAAAGACGCAGATGGCGACTGTCCCCCTGAGCACCCCTCCCCCACCCTCCCTCCCTCCCTGCTCACGCCAGCCTGTACCCTCCCGCCCTGTGCGCTTGTCTTCTGTTGCAAATGAAACTTGGAGCTTGGACTTGAGCGTGCAGTCAGTCAGTCCCGCTGCAGGGCGTCCAACGGCAGCGTCATAATCACACGCTGCACTCTGGCAACTCCTCACAGATCCTAACACACACACACACGCACACTCACACACACACACACATCGGTCGATAATTATGACGGGAAATAAATTGTGTATGATTGCTTGATTGGCGATTTATTGACTCACATTATTGGAGCTGCCGCTGCCGCTGCCACTGCCATAAGCCGGCCCTGAATATGAATGCCACATTGCAACTGTGAGTATGAGTGTTAGTGTGAGTGTGAGTGTGAGTGCATCCGTGAGTGTCCATAATCGATGCGGGCTTGACAGCGTATTTATTACAAAATGCGCATATATATTTTCGTTATGCTTTTTCCCTTATTTCTCTTTTTTTTTTTTTTGCTACAACGGGGAGCTCAATAGGTTGTTGATTGAAAATTGCGAATGTCTCAAAACCGGAAGCTATTAAATGCTATAATTTAATGCGATTTTGCCGGTAAAGGTTACGAGGGGCCACAACACATGAGTATCCCTCAGTTGGCTGTCAAACAATTGGCAAAGAAAAAAAAAAAACAAGTTTCAGATTAGAAATGGAATATTCAGAGTATAAAAATTAGATGGAGATTTCTTTCTAAAAAGATATATTTATGTATCATAAAACGAAGCAACAATTATAAAAAAGTAAGCTATGGATTAGCAATAGCTTAAAGATTGATAGCGCTGGCTGTTATGACCTTCGACTATGCAAAAAAGATTTTGCTATTTTATTGAAAGTAGGATCTTTTTATTCTTAACAATATGTTTTAGAATATTATTTAGAAATCATTTATGTATCCTATTTAAATAATTCTTATAGAACAAAATTTTATTTTTAATTTCGTAATGACATTAATGTACATTGTGTTCATGGCAAGCTTTGACAGAGTACGCCATATAAGAGATTATAATTATTATTATTATATATCATACATTCAGGATATAATACATATATATAATATATCAATATATATAAATTAAATATATAATTGATGTTGAAAGCATACAAATTTCTGTAATTTTTAGTTGATTCTTTGTTTTTAATATATTATATTTTAATAATACATATAATTCATACTTTACATATATACTCATATAAATGCTTTAAATTTAGTCTTTCACAGTCTATTACCTATCCTATCTATCCTACCTATCTATTAGCAGCGGTCAATTAAAGAACTTTCTCTCTAAAGAAAATATTTGAAAAGTAGGTGACTTCTACAAGTCCGTGTGTCCAGGTGTCGGTTTGTCTATTCTGTGGGCACAAATCTCTCAATTTAAAGGCGATCGTCGGAATGGAACCAATCAGTCCTCTATAATATATAGCTATATATAGTTACATATTTATAAAATTGTATAGTTATATAGATAAAGAGAGAATCGGTCGAAAATGCATTTTGAAAAAAACTCAGCAATACGAGCTTCATTATTCTCCTACATATCTGCCAAGGCGTAAGCCATATTCTTCTCACATATCTGCCAAGTCGTAAGCCATATATCAAGAGCATTTAATCTTCGTCGTGCCGTGCTTTCTTATAAAAGGTGCTCAAGCATGACATTTTATTCCAGCAACCTTTATTGGAATAAGAAAAAAAACCCTGTAAGAACAAACCATTTACAAATTTATGCAGATTCCCTTGGCATTATCAAGAAGCCTACCCCTTTTTTTCGCCTCAAAATAAATATCCTCTACGACAGCTCGTTTCATTGTAGGAAAAACCCACCACAAACGATTTCATCAAAAAATTGTCACACACGCTACAGTGATAACTCTTGAAGATGAGACAGTCGCCATTTAATTTCAGTTCAAATTTGTAGAGGCCATAAAAGTTGACTGGCCAACAGTTGGCTGCAGAACGAGCCGAGGTCTGCCTCAGAGACCCTGCCTTAAAATGCGAGAAAAAAACTGGAAAAAAAAATAAATGATATTGGGATTGGGAATGGGAATGGAAACGAGGCATTCACACGCACATAATTCAATTGGCTCAAACAAAAGCACATTTAATTTTATTTATTATCGTGCGTGCGTGTGTGTGTGTGTGTGTGTGCATGTGTGCGTGTTCATGTGCGTTATCCTTTGAAAGAGCACTGATGAGCACTTGCACACATGTGCGGATGCAGAGATATCCGTCAGATACTTTCACTCAAACGCGGACAATGACTTGACGTGCTGCGTTATCTGCGACTTCTAAAAGCGGGTGACGTAGGCCCAGGACACAGCCCAGAGGAAAGGGCCATGAGGGTAGGCGACAAACATAAATAAGCCAAATTGAAGAAAGCGACAGCAAAGAAAGGGCCCAAGGCGAAAGACGAGAGAAATGTCAACAAATAAAGTGTGTGCGTAGATGGAATTCACTGTTGGCCTGTTGGGACAGGCACAGAACCGAATGACGACACATGCTGGTAACGAAAGATACAAAGATACACACGCAGTTAGTCTCTATATATGTATATATATGGGTGTGTGTGCGTGTGTGTGTGGTACGCAATTTCATTGCTCGCTTTCAACTTTCGAATGATGCGGCGATAAATCAAGGATAATCTACTTTTCAGGATCATAATTTCTGTGTGAATTGACAGGCGCAGTGACAAAAAGAAAGCAAACTGACAGATTTATGTACGCACACGCACACGCATACCAAGAGAAATGTGCGTGTGAGTGTGTGTGTGTGCACTGCTCGGACTCCCTTTTCAGATACATTTCATGATGTCTGCCTTCGAACGGATATCAATTTCACATAAAACGTTGCCAGCCCAGCCGAGAAAGTGGATGATGATGACAGCCAGAGAACCAGAGTTATCAGGACAGGGTGGGGGGTTTTCTTTCGCTCCTCTGGGGGGTGGGAGTAACCCTTATTTGACACATTAAATGTCATTTGAGCATGCGATGAACAAGCCAAATGGTCGGCCATCTTGGCGTATCTGTGTCTGTTTGTGTGCGTCTGTGTGTGTGTGTTTGTGTGTGTGTTGGCATCCATGCGGGTCGTGCATTTTGAATGAGTCGCACGTTTCGTTTTGCCGTCCATTTATTGGCGACATTAAATCATTCTATCAATCCCAGGCACGAGCTCGGGACCCGAGCTGACCGTCTGTTCCGTTTTGCTCCCCCCGCTGCCAACCGCTGGACAAAACTCCATTAGTCATTAATCGCCGCACTGACTTTAATGGCATTAAATAGTCGCAATTATATTTTAATGACATCCACCGAAAAAAAGAAGAAGAAGTAGTAGAATCTAAAGAAACCACCAATGTATATTTCGGGGTGGTTTCCGTTTCCCTGCTTTCACTTTTTCGCTCTTCCAATGGATTTAGTTAATTGCCTTCTCCGTCTTTTTTTCAGCTTTTCCTGATTAGCGTTTATCGATAAATGTTTCTGTTCTCCGCAAGCTCCTGAGTCCACCCTAACGTCTTGTATAAACTATACTTTTGACTAAGCCGTCAGAGCTTATAAATGCAATTTGCATATCATTTGTTTAACAAATACAAAATGTTTTCTATTTGGATCAGTCAACAAATTGTTTCGACAGCTCTTTTGTTCAGCGAAAGCTTCTCCTTGATAGACACTTAAGATTGTCACTGCGCGATTATTTGAAATCGAGTCCAGATAAGCTGATGAAGTTTTTTTTATATTAGTAAATGTGCTTAGCTAAAGCGACTAATTGGTTAATCTAAGCAAAGAGACTTGGTCTAAATTGAATATGGACGTGTTTCACACTTCTTGTCAAATGCAGCTGCTGGCTAGACAATAGGAGACCAAGGTTGTATGGAAGAATGTTCCATACATGTAGGCTTGTTCTTTTAGACAAAGATACTTCAAGTTTATTACATTTTGTCAATAACTCCAAGCGCTTCGCAACAAATTAAAGCATAAAAAACGTTATCGCCTTACTATGCGATTCTCATGAATTAAACTGAGACTTGCGTTCTTGCATGCTTCGATAATGAGTGTTATATCATTTAATAAACTTTACTAAACAACATTTTTTTCATTTAGCTGTTGAAGGCACATGGCTGAGTGATTCGCGAAACCTGTATATCTTATTCAAAACATCCAAATCTATTTAAAAGAAAAAGTAAGACTCATAATCCCAAGTCTTGTGCTTTTGACTGTAGCATTTGGCAAACTTTCACATGCTTAGGCTGTTGCTCCAAGTAAGTCTGAGCCCTTTTTGAATCAGTTCGAGGAGTGCTACAGTGACAGAATATAAAATATGTATGCGGCTGGGATAGGGGCATACTTTTCACGTCAGACGAAAGCAACCCCTTCGTTAGATTTATGATGGGCGGATTCGTATGTGAAGAAACGAATCAACTGGAGGGGAGAAGAGCGAACAAAAACAAAATCAAAAGCAACTTATCAAGTTTTGACAGTGGAAATCCACCTCGAAGTGCCAGCGGCGCGGTTCTGTGGCCGGGCCAACGTGAATTTTGGGAGCCATTGATTCGGGATCTTGTGATGATAATAAACGAAACGATCCCGAAAACAGCATGGCGCTGGATGTGTTTCATCTAATGAAATGGCCTCCATGACGAAAAACTAACACACACCCCGCATTGCAACTAATCAGCTCTCCCTCACTCGCTCTCTCTCCCTCTCTCTCTCCCGTAGACCATAAAACAATGTCAAAAATTGAGTGATTTACAAGCGACTGCAGGCGAACGGATGGATTGTCTTGAAGTTCCAGTGAAAATAGAACATAAAGCAAGGAGTTCATAATTTTCGGGCCATATATTTTCGTTCTCGAAATGTGGAAATTTTCTAACGTGCGTGAGCGATAGATAAGAAAGAAAGTGACTGCGACTGGCAACTGTGTGTGTGTGTGTGCGTGTGAGTGAGTGTGTGTGTGTCCCACACGAGCCCCCTGCCGCAGCCGCAGCAGGCATCAGTTGACAGCAGCAGGCAACAAACTGCTGCAGTAAATTAGGCAAATTTACAAAATACTAAAACAAGAGAGTGTAAAGTAGAAAGGGACACAGGACACGGCACCGTTTAGCAATTGACAATAGCACAAGGACAACATAAATCACGGCGATGCGACAGAACACTCGCCGGCTAATTTGGCAGAACGAAACGGATCGCGGTATTGCGCAGTATCCGTCAGATACTTTTGCGCAGGCGCGCAGCTGCAACAGCGCGCCATGTGGAAATATGAAAATTATGAAGCTGACGATGCTGATGATGAGGCAAGTGACCGAGCGAGCGAGCGAGCGAGTGGGAGAGAGAGAGAGAGAGAGAGAGGGAGAGAGGGCTAGATTTATGGCCTTGACAGCCTATTGAAATGCCATCGAGCTCTAATGCACTGGAACGAAAACGAAAAACTCTCCGACTTGGCCGCCTTTTATCTCTGAGCGAACGCCCAGCGTCGTCGCACTTCAGAAACGCATTTCGATCTTTTATATTTGATTTTCCAAATTTTTAATATTTTTATGACGCACATTTCCGCTGCCCTCTCTTTCTCCATCTCACTCGCCTGCTCTCTAAGTGAGTGACTGGTTTTCCTTGCTCGATGCCTCGGAGATTTATGCGTTTCTTCGATTATGTAAGCCATGGTTTTTCCTTTTGCTCCGACGTAGAAAGTCAATTATCAAATTTATGGTTTTCTGGCCATGAGACTTTTGCCTTGACGGCCTTTTTAATGGCTCTCATTTCCACATAGAATTTTTATTTGGCCGCTGGGAAGCAATACGACGCGACGTGTTTTATAAATTCGTCGCATCTGCTATTTAATTTGTTGTAATTTTAAGTTATTAGTCATAATTTTTGGTATTTCTAGTTGGCCGCTGACAGCTCGAGCTGGCCACTTTAATTATATGTCTATAATCAGTGGATGCTGGGGCGGACCACGTCATGGTCTCTGGGCGCATTTTAAATAGTTTAGAAAATGGAATCTAATGTGTATCAGCCAAGGAAAATTTCGACTGGGAAAACGATTAACTTAATGCCTGACTTTTGTTAAAGGGATATCCTATATAAGTAAATATCTTGATCTCTACATTTGTAATATTGGCTGCATAATCTTGACTTTGCAAGCATTCCCAGTTATTGTTGTTAGTGTAGAAATGAGCGCGGAGTATTAAGAGAACTTTACAAATTAGGTATGAGTCTGAGTTCTATACAATTTTCCATGTTCCCATTTCTACAATTTACTTCAAGCAGATAATCGAAAACTCCCACGTTGACCACTTTCCGCAAGCATTGTTCAAGAATCGTTTTCTTTCGTCAAAATTAACGCAGAAACTTTTTAATGAAAAACCCGCATCAACTCGTGGAAAATTGCCCCCACATACACACACACACACACACACGCACACACACACACACACACACACACACACACACACACACACACACAGAAAGACAGACACAAGCAAACGTCGAGCACTTAGCAGCGTTTTCTTTCAAATCGCACAAGTGGGAAAGAGAAGCCATCAAATTGGACAGCCATCCCAACAACCCCACGCACACACACACTCTCGCACACACACAAACACTAAGACAGCATTTCCATTCCATCATGGCCGACGACGACGACGACAACGACAACGACTACGAAAACGACGAAGCGTACGAGAACGACGACGAGAACAACGACTGCCTGACAGTCTGTCAGTCAGTCAAGACGAACCAATGCAGAGAACTGCGAGCCCTCTAGCCCGGGGCAGGGCAACGGCCGAGGTCGAGGCAGGATGTGCGGGCTGAGTTCGACTTTCGCCACCAAAAAAAAAAAGAAAAGACCAACAACAGCTACAAAAAGTCATTTCCAACCACCATCCAAAGCGCTGGCTGTTGCCGAGCATTTTCTTGACTGGCAGCGACAAAACGGGCAAACGAGAAAACGACCCTTATTTCAGTTTGAGGATTCGAGTCATAATTCTTTTTTATTTTGTGACACGAATAAATCACTCAATTGTATGAAATTAAACGCAAAAAGGACGAGCCGCCACGGCCAAAAAAGGACATAGGCCAGCAAAACAAAATGGCAGCCGGCTGCAGTCGGCGGCGAATAAAATAATTCCGATTCGTGCGGCCGAATAAATCAAGAGATTGGACACAGATATCATAAAAATAATATCCTTTACTGTATCGTATCCTTTGCCGCGTTGCCAGACATCGCAACTTGACGGGTTCCTTGGCCCGAGCCCGAGTCGGGGCCCCGTCCACGACTCGTACCCGTAATTTACACGGCTTTTTGCCCAACTGCCTGCATAGGGCGCAAATGAGCATTTAGTATTTGGCATTTAGAGCACACACACATACACTCAAGCATAGGAAGAAGGGAAAACACACACACATACACTCGCACACATCAACGTCAACTGTGAAGGGTATTTAAGCAGTTGTCAAGTTGGTATCCCGCCCTTCTCTTAGCTACTCTGCGGAGTCTTCATAAGACTTTAAAGTGCATTTCAATTTATTGGAAGCATATTTATAATAAATATTTATAGATTCATTATAATTGATATATGTATATATAGATTCACATAGATTCATTATAAATTGCATCATATTTGTATTGAATGTCAGTTGAAATATATCTCACAGATACGAAAGCACCTGTTGCTACACAGAGAAAAATATTGAAAAATCGAATTAATTTTATAAAAGCTCAAATGAAAGATAGTTTATTGAAATGTTCAGTTCATAATGATATTTTCTCTTTTATATTCTAACTTATGTTATTGGGCTTTGTTTTTATGTTATCGGAACTTGCCAAACAATTCTGCAAAACTTTAGGATTTTTTCGGCATCTGAACCAAGCTGTCCTTTAAATACCAAACATTTCTTTTGGCATTCAACATTGAGAAAATCATGAGCAAGCGCTAAGAAATTAATTTTCCTTTTTTTGTTACAATACTATAAATAATATTTTTAAATAGAAGAATTGTAAGAAAGTAGAGAAGAGAATTGAGCAACACTTTTTTTCAAGTTTTCCATATGATAAAGACCGAATCCTTTGAATCTTGCGAACATTTTTTGGTATCAATTGAGAATATATAAACAAAGAGCTTGAGGCCGATCGAATGGACAACAATATATGGAATATATAGAATATATCATTTACGTCAATAAGAATAGAAATTAAGCAAGGGTTTATTTTATTTCGGGAATTGAGAAGTTAACTTTAAAAAAGGATTTAGTTTAATTTATCAACAAGTTTTTTGAACACCTTTTCCAATCATCTAAGTTTTTCTGATCCTCACATATTATTTCTTTATTTATTTGTAAGAGCCTAAAATTTCTTTTTAAACTGGAATAATATGCAATCAGATTGGTTATTAAATTAAATCAAAAATATGTTTAAATTAAATTAATATAGTTAGGGTATATAGACCTTCGTTGTTACTCAGAATCTTTTCTCTTGTTTCAATACGTTTCTTTTTTCGCATTTGCTGGTGGTTGTTGTCGCTGTCTTCTCTCTCATTACTGTGTGTGCGAATGTGTGTGTGTGCGAGTGTGTGTGTGTGTGTTTGGCCATCACATGGCATAATAATTTGATTTGTGATCTTTGATAGCGAATATGAATTATAGAATGTTCATGTGTATTTGGACTTTTGTTGCCACTGCCACAGCCGCAGCAGCAACTGGCGCAGCAACTGCCACAGCGAGTGCCACGGCGACGGCTGCTGCCACAGCCAGTGTCAACGTCATTCAGCATAAACGAGCTGCCAGTCGGTATGTCCTGCCGTCGTCCTGGCTTCGCATTTACAACCCTTAGCGCGCATAAATTACTTTTATTACCTGTCAGGGGTATTTGCGCACCCTCACACCAACCGCCCGCCCGCCCTACAGCCCGCCCACCCGCTAGCCCGACGTCTTTTTTCTCATTTGGTTTTTAGCTATATTTTAATTGCATATCGCGCAATAACTATTTTGCACTCTCTGACAGCAGATTGAAGATATTTATTAATATTAGATGCGACAGACACGGACACAAACAATGATATCGCCGGGTCCTTTTACCCGGTTTAGACCCATCTCCCACCTCAGCCCCCTTACTCGCTCACATTAGCAGCGGCGGGTCACATCAGTCGCATAATTCCGGTTCCATTAATTCTATTTTATTGCGTCACAGGTTTTTAGATGATGTTGCACGTTGTGGGGCTTTCCATTGTTGTTGTTGTTGTTGCTCGTGTTGTGCATTTGGAAAAATATTCATATTTCACGTCGTTCAAATGGCGTAAATAAATTTAAGATTTTTTTCTGTTGTTCGTTTTTGTTATTTTGTTTTTGTTTTTAGCCAGCCTGTCATTTGCATGGCTCAACTGGGAGTTAGGGTTAGAAATTATTATGGGTAACTTTTATTTAACTGCATATGTTCATTATAAGGCACATTTATTAATAAATATACGAGGCATTAGCCATATAAAAAGTTCGCATTGTATTAGGCTTACGAACAATCGAATCGAGTCGTTGGCAGATGCCAACGGTCAGTCTAATCACAATCTATTTTATACGGCCAGCCAAGTTATCTGCCTTGGATTTGTCAAGAGTCAAGAATTGACTTTCCTCTCTAGAAAACTACAAAAAATACTCCACTCCTTTCACAATTTTCAAAAGTTGAGCATCTTATAAGGAACATATAAACATTTGTACTAAAAACAAGCAAAAAATAAGTTCGGTACTTTCTTGGATTATATTTGCCATAGTTCAATATAAGACTAAACCTATATAAGAAAGGAAAAACTATATATACTCATACTTCACACGGGAAATGATGTTAAGTTATTATATAAACATTTATTTGATGCTAAGTCTTTGTACGTTCTTGGGTTCCTTAAGATAAGATATTATTAAATACGAATTATTATTTAATACTTAATATATATCTTCACGTCAAAATCCAAGATATTTTCAAACTCGAGCTACTTTATAAATAATTATAGTATATTATACAGTAAAGTGAAGTTCTTGATTTCTCAAACATAATCCTCAAGATATCTGTAAATCTAGCTCACAATTCGCCCACAAATGTAATGATTTTGTTAAACTTATTGCCAAACTACGAGTTGTCCAACCTTTATGCCACACCAACCAGTTACAGCTCCTAAGATATCAGGACCAAGGCGAAATATCATCTGCTGTCGCTTAACAAATGACCCGCTTCGTCGTCTGTCCCAATCCTTTGCACAACTGTATTAAAGCTGCCACGACAGAGAGCTGAAAAAGATGTTGCTCTTATCGCTGAATTAATAGAGCTATTAATAAGTCTTTTGTAGCGTTGATATCAAAAGTTTGTGCCCCGCCAGATTTAACCTTGAAGTTGAAGACGCAGACCAAGATGCGCATGGATAAATCCTTCAGCCATAAAAGAAAAACTGATTTACCTGCGATGAAAGTGACATGTTAATTTTTTATTTCCCAGCGAGTTGCAGCGATGCCAGCATATGGAGGCAGCCACGGCTCCAGGTTCCTTCGGCTAACCCCTCCATCGGGCTGCACATGGCACGGAACCGAGCGGCTGAGACGACTTTGATAAATACCATGACAAATTCAAAACTGTCAGACATAATTTTTCAAATAGTAATTGCATTATTATCGGACGCTCAACGGCGCGGGCGGGCGGGCTGGCGGCCGGTTGTTCGAGCGGTCTGGTCTGGTCTGGTCCACGGATTCTGAAGTGGGGAAATGGAAATTGGAAATGATGAAGGGAACAATTGGCGCATTAATCTCACAACGTCTTCGTCACAGCAGAAGACGTACCAAAGGTCCAACATGTGTTTGGGTCTGTTCGTCTCTCCTCCAAATAATTGAAACGTCAGATGTTAGCTATGAGTAAAAGAACGCGAGGGAGCGAGACGTAGAGAAATTTTGGTTGAGTGCCACTCCATGAAGCAGAAACAGGTACCCGTATAAAGTCGCAGGCGTAGGCGTTAGTTAGTTTAGTTTATGCGGCACAGAACCAGAAATGGTGCTGGATAAATGCCCAAAATTAAAACTTGATCGCTTTTTAAGTGAAAAACAATTAGGATCAAGCGCTAATGTCTTGATGAAGTTAAAATGAAGACATGAGTTTATTAGAATATCTAATATGTACTTCTTTGATACAACTATGGATAGGTTGTTCTAGAATATCTTCGCTGCTTATCGTCTGTTTCTTATGAAAATTTCAGTTCTTTAATATTGCAGCTAAATGTATATATATTCTTAGGCGCAAGTCTGTACCTTTAAAACTGTAGTTTTTTTTTTGCTCATTTTCGAGGAACGGGTACAGGTAGCCAAAAAGTGAAATACTCTTAATATGTGTATATTCTTCTAGTACATACATACCAAGTTTGGTATATGTAGCACTTATATTCCTCGAGTTATGCTTAAGTAACCATTCCACAAAACCGATACTTATCGATATTATGAAAATGATGGCGACATTAACAGACTCCTCGTTACAATTCTCGTACAACTCTTCTCGATATTGTTGCTCGTGTGCACGTTGATGCTTCATTAACTTCATCTTTGTGACTTCTTCAAGTGCTGCATTCCGATTGCTTGCCTAAAAAGGCTCAAGATTGATTGCGCGTGGAAACTCCTAATTAAATCATATCATGACCCGTGTAGGCAGTTGCGCTGCGTCCCTGCCCCTGCCCCTGTCCCTGCTGCTCTTAACGATGTTGTGATGTGGTCGATTTTTCATTAGCGGCAAAGCAGTTGGGCCAAGTGCAGCATTTGAAAAATTGCATATTCAAGTGACTCAATTAAGCGGCGCGATTCGTGTGTGTATGTGTGTGAGAGAGAGAGAGATGGAGATACAAATGCAGATACAGATACAGGTTGCAGAACGGGCACTTGAGCAAGACGTCTGCCATTTTGTGTGCATGTGTGTGTATGTGTGTGTGTGTGTGTGTGAAGTGCACGTAAAATCCTTTGGCAAGGGGCAGCAGCGACGGCAACCGACCTGATTGGTAGTTGACTACCAGCCAGCATCAGCATTCGCTCTGCTGGCTGCTTCCTCTGGCTGCTGCTCGTGTTGCCAGATTCCATCACCAACAAAGCAAAGCAGCGGCAGCAGCAGCAGCAGCAGGAACAAAAACAACAACAACAAGACGAACGAAAACGAAATGTTGCTGAGACATGAAGTTGACAGCTCGATGCGCTTGAACAAAACTCACAGCGCACGCATACACACACACAAACACACACACACATAGAGAAGCACTAAACGACACACACCAATACACGAGCACAAAGTAAGCTGAAAAAGCAAAAGAAGAAGCAGCAGCAACCAGGGAGCTGCTCACAAAACAATTAGTGGCAATTAAATAGGTGCACCTGTACAAGCTGTCGCTTAAATTATGTGCTAGTAGAGACCAGCCCCAGATTAGGAATGAAAATCTGTTTGAAATATTATTAATGAATATAATTCTTATGAAAGAAATGCTCTTTTAATAATTAATCAAATATATTATTATTATTATTATCATTACTATCGCATATGACTCGAATGCGTAAAACGTACTTCCACATTGAAAAATAATAAATCCCTATTTATTCATAACGGTTAATATTATAACTCACCACGACCAGGACTTTTATAGGTCCTTAACTCAAGGTCAAGTAAGAAACACTGTGTTTTTTCTTTAAAATATAAATCAAATAAATTAAATGTCATATGAAGATTTCTTAAGCTTCTCGTTAAAACAATTTAAGCATTAAGCAAATTAATGAAATGATGTAATTTAATTAATTTTAATAGTTTTTGCACACATGAAACACAAGTGTTTCTATTATTATGACCCGTGCTGCTAGAGAGTATTGCAAAAAAAGCTGCACTCCACCTCTGTGCGGACTGTTTGGAGCCCATCCTCGTTTTGCTGTTATTGTTGTTTCTTTTGTTGTTCCTGTTGTAGCTGTTGTTGTTGTTGTTCTTGTTGTTACTGTGGTGGACGCATTGAAGAAGAATCCATCAATTTTTATGTTGCCCTCGGTCGACATTTTCGTCGATTCTGTTTTGCTGTTGCCGTATTGCTCAGTGCTCGTAAAATGCAAATCGAAATTCATATCGACACACACACACACACTGACATGGAGTGAATATTGTGAGTTGGTATTAGTGCTGTGAGTTGTTTGCCGATTCCACCCCTTTTCTCATTGTTCTGTCCATCAAAAAATGTGCACAGCAACAACAACAACAACAACAACAGCTACAGCAGCAACATGAACGAGTACGAACAAAGAAGAAGACGCAGTTGGATGAAAAAAAAATCCATACACATGAAGTTGTTGTCGTTGTCTCGTTTCGTTGACTTTTTCGTCTTCTGCTGCTGCTGCTGCTGCTGCTGCTGCTGCTGCTACTCCTCCTGCTCAACGTCATCGTCGTCTCTCATTGTTCCTGCTGCTGTTGATTCGCTGGCTGCTGATGCAGCTGCTCTGCTGTTTCTACTGCTGCTGCTGCTTCTTCTTCTTCTTTTTCTGATGCCACTTGAGCTTTTGCTGGTCGCTGCCTTTTTTTCAATTGTTGTTGCTGTCGCTCGTTGTTATCGTTGCTGTTTCGATATTTTTCTCGTCGCTGTTGCCATTGTTGCTGCTTCACTTGGCCGCTGCCTCTCCAAATGTCTGCCAAATGCCATCCCGCCCCTTTTTGGCATTGCAGCCCGCCAGCCGCCGCTGGCTCTCAGCTTTCAAGCGTCCGACTTGCAACTTCAAACTTCATTTCAGAGTGTCGGCCAATCTCCAAAATCCGAACGTTTCATTCATCCGCTCATAACCTCCCCTCCTCGTGCCTGTATCGGTACATACACATGCATGCATATACATATGTATGTGTATATGTCTATGTATGCACCTCCATTGCTTTCATTTGCCCTTTGGCGTTTTCGTCTGTGACGACATAGAGATAAAGCTGCTCGGTATTATGCATGTACCGGGAAAATCAAAGACCGACAGCAAAAAGCTTGAGATAATCCATTTTTCTGAAAACTAAATTTTTGAATTTTTCTTAAATAGTTTAAGGATATACTTATAGAAAATTGACTCTACAAATTACAAAAAAAAAAGAATGTGCATATATGTATGTATATCTAGGAATCAATATGCATATATTTTTCTATTTTCAAGGATTTCTTTATAACTAGATTGCCAGGATATATATATATATAATATATTCATATATATCATATATATATTTATTATATGTTATCATAGGCTACAGACTTATATATTTCTTAATGTCTGAAGAAGGCGTCTGTCTATCTTCTCTTCTTCCATCTTTATTGCTTGTTCTTTGTGTCTGATCCGTAACTAACTAAAAATTGGCCAAGGAAAATATTATAAATCCTTTTAAAACTAGTCTATTTTAATGTTTTTTGTTGTTTTTCATGTTATTTCCTTAAACTTAATTTCGAATAAAAGTAGTTAAGATATCATATCACATTTCCACCCATAGGATATATTCTTATAAACACAAAATTAGCCCCTGAACCATAGATAAATACTTCCAAATTAGTTCGTGGAACTCCGTCGAACCCCTAACTGGTTTATTAGCGCATTTATTTAATATGTCAGCTACATTATAGCCATATTAAGCCAATTTCAGGGCGTATTACAACTTTGTCATAAGCTCAAAAACCATATGGCCAACACACACACACACACACACACACACACACACACGCCCCTTTTTCAGCAGCCGCCCCTATAAATGTCTCTCTGTCGTTCGGGCCGGCAAAATTGATGCCGCCAATTAAGAGGCGTTGAAAAACATTTCGAAAAATTTTTGCTAAAATTGCCAAAGCCACGCAAAGTGCCAGGATAAACCGCGGTGGCTGCCTGGACGCGGGTGGAGCCATCGCAGCGACCGCCATATCGACACTGCAACCACACATATCACCACTCAAAACATCCGACACAATCCAATGTTGATTACCACATAAAAATCCATTGTCCACCATGCGTTGCCCCGACCGCTGCACCACCCACGCCCAATCGGACGACCATTCGGACTCCCAATCCGGGTGCCACTCCCACACCGACTCCGTCGCCATTTGGTCAACAATTTTGATTGCCTCGACGCGCGCAAAATTATTCCTAAAAACAAATACAAATACGAATACAAATTCATTTGAGTGGATTTCAGTGGGCCCCGTCGCCCTGACCCTTGCATGTCCTTTTAGTCCTTTTTGCAGTGCATTTTATGCGTCCAGCGCCATTTCACTAATGGTGGGGCCTGGTACTTGCAGACGTCGCTGTCGCTGCCAACGTCGCTGTCGCCGTCGCTGCCAACGTCAACGCAGGCTCCTGATGATTGTCCTGCAATTTGTGTCCTGGACGTGCATGCGTGTTGGAAATTGTCGTTCTTATTGCCTTTTCAAAAAATTATTTCGCGTTAATGGCAATTACCACTTGTGTATGTCCTGGCCCCAGGCTCTGCTCCTCCTCAGCCTCATCCTGCTCCTGGCTGCTGCTGTTGCTGCTGTAATGCAATTTGAAATTATTTTTAAAGAAATTTTATGATTTCCAGTTAATTTATGTTAAGTGTACTTAAGTGAAAATTGTGTGTGCTGGAAATTAGCCGAACCGTGGGCGTGGTTTATTAGTCGACACAATTAGTTGCACTTTGATGGCCGCGCATTTGTGCCAACTGTAAATTGCAACATAATTTTCAGCTCAATTAGCAAACCCCATGGATATTGCCTTCTAAGTACTTAAAGTTTCTGAAATATGACTCTTAAGCTACGTCTTTTTGTGCGTTTAGTACTTGCAAAAGCGTTTAATACTTTCCTTATTTCTTCATTATATGGAGAAACTGAAAACGTTTACGAATGCAAAGCAAAGCAGAATACAAAATTTAGTTTAGGAAAGGAAGTTGTACGAAGTAAACTCTGATTGGTTTGCGAAATTCAATATACATTTATTTGTTCACTTCTTAACTGTGACAATTACTGCCTGCAAGACATTTACGGACACGATCAAAGAGGAAAGAAAAATATATTTGCGCGGAAGAGAATACAATTTTAACTAAATTGGAGACTTTTCAAAAACTGAAAAACTCGCTTGTCTTTTGGTAACTTATATATTTATATACATTTATTATAAATCTACATAGATCTGAAGGTTCTTTACGAAGAAAATCCTGCTATATTTTATGCTACTGACAATTGCTAATGCGATATTGATAAAGTCATGTTAAGGAAACACGTGCTCTTGCTTCAAGCTTAAAATAGGTATTGTGCGACCTTGAAAGCTTCAACAGAATGGAAAAGTACACCCTATTTATATGTATATGAAGCATAGAAAGTGTTGATTCGGCTGTCTTTATAGACATTACCATCTAACCCATATATCCGGGCCATAATAATTCATTTATAGGATCATTTGCGTGTTATATCGAACAGATTTGTTGAAATTCATGTTGTAATTATGTAACAAATACTTACGGCCATACTTGAGGCCACAAATTAAATAATTCAAAATTTTACGATGCGGCACAGATGCATTTGAACACACACACACACACGCACACACACTCGTATTTATGTGTAGCTATTTACAAAAATTTTGTTTGAAACTGGAAAAAAAAAGAAGAAAATTGTTTAATTTTCTGGAACTCATCATAAGCGAAACCATAAATTATCAGATATAGAAAAAAGCATGCGATACTCTGGCCTGTTCGCAACGAGGTCTCCGAGTGGAGCAACAGTGGCTGGGAGAGAGAGCGAAAGAGAGGGGGCGAGAGAGCGAGAGAGAGAGAGAGAGAGGGCGAGTGAAGGCAACTAAATAACTCCGAAGAATGAATTATGACAGTTCTAATTGACTGAAATATGGTGCGATGGCTGCTTTCCATCATTTGTATTCCTTCCTCTCTTTATTATTTCTTTTTTGGACTTTGTGCGGGTTATTACAGTGGGTGTGCATATGCTCGTGCAGATAAAAACAAAGGGTGGCGGCGGGGAGGGGCGACAGACAGCGCACAGTTGAAGTGCGCAAACGAGCATCTTACAGATACTTTTGCTTCACTTTCGTTTTAGTAACGCTGCCTGCATTGAATGGGAATTGAAAAGCAGACAACAACAAAACTGCCAAACAATGAGGCTGCTGTTGTCGCCGGTTTCGGTATTTGGTCTTGTGTGGCTGCTGCTCCTGCTGCTGCTGCTGGTGGCTGGTGGCTGGTGTTTGCCATCGAGTGCATCTCAAGCAGAGTGCCACAAACATCTCCAAAAAAAAAAAAAAGAAGAAAAACCAAACCAAACCGAACTGAACCGAACCCAAAAGCCAGTGAAATGTGTCTAAAGACGGCGGCGATGGCAATGGCGACGCCTGCTTTGCCGGCTCCTGCCACAGTATTTCATTTTTTTGAAGTGCCAGTTTATGTATCTGAAAGATACGCTTAGCAAGCACATGCACACACACACACACACACACACGCGCGCATAGTGAGTGTGCGGCACTGAAAGAAAGGAAACGCCATGCCAAGCTGTTGGGCAAATGGAAGAAATGGATTTTTGACAGATTTATGACTATCGAGCCGTCTTCATTTTTTGAATTATTGCCATCGAAATAGACGAAAAATTCGGTTATTTCTTTCTCTCGCTTCAGTTCGCCGCCGCCAGCTCAGTTCGGTTCCGTTCTCAAAAAGCCTCCCGCTGCTGTCTCCCAAAAAAACAAAAACAAAAACTAAAGAGAAAAACCAACAAATAAACTGATCAACCCGCCGCCGCACACATGGATTTGGATTGGATTCCGTTCGGATTTGGCCTGGACTTTAGCTTGGTATTTGGCATTGGGCAGCCTTTGACTCTCGACCGCTGTCGCAGGAAAAGGAAGTGTGGCTCTCATTTCAATTTGTCCTTCGGCCTGTCCTTACCTATAAACCACTTGAACGGGTTTTTGTAGTATGAGAACATACGTTCATTCGGAAGTGCAGCCGGATGATGTTTTTGTATTTTTATGACCATCTTACTTAAATGTGAAAAATATTTTAGAGAACTTAATTCGCTTTATGAAGATGTATTTCTTAAATACAATCTGCCTCGCCCCGTTTTGAAGAAACTTTGCGAAATGTATTTATATGTATCGCTCTACTATGCGATTCTCACAATTACGAATAAGTGTCTTATTAGACTTTGAAGCTTTATTTCTGCTCAACCACTTTCACTCCAACTTTCCCGCTTGCACTCTCTCGCTCTCTCTCTCTCTGTCTCTCTCTCTCTCTCTCTCTCTCTCTGTCTCTCCTTTTCTCTCTCTCTCTCTCTTTATGGCTCTTTCTTTCTTTTTTTTTTGTGTCTTTTACTCTAACCTGATCTCTACTTTTTTTGTTCTTTTAGTGATATGTGTTTATGGGATTTTGTCTAACTCTGACTAATTGATGATAATGCATTTTTGGGTAAGTACACATATATTTATATACAATTATGAATATGAATGATGTGAATTCAGGGCACTTACTTTATGAAAACAAATATTAACAAGAATTTTGAATTGGCAATATTCTCTTATATTACGTTTTGTTTTTGAGAATCCCTAAGAAACGTTGAAGTTGTGTATTATTCCTGGTAAATAACGAAACCCTATTCTATTTGTTCTAAGGCAATGCAATGTTATTTATTATTTATGTAATCTATATAGAATAGACGAAAATTTATGAAGAAAAATTATGAAAAAAATATGCTGCAAAAGTAAGCATGCCGGCAAAACGTTCAAGAATATCGCACAGAATGGAGAAAGAACAGGAAAAACATATTTTTTTTAAGATTTTGGTCAATCTGGGTAGAGGGTTAGTAGATAGAATTAGGATGGAATATAAAACATGGGACAAATCAGTAAAGGTCTTACAGATTTTTACAAATAATTTTGAAGACCTTTGATTGTATTTGAGTAGAGATTTTACAATGCTCAACATTTTTGTGAAGCTAACCAATTCCAACTGTGGGCTCGGACTAGGAGTAGGCAGCTGCGCTCGAGTCGAGTCGTAATGTAAACAAAAGACCCGAGAGAAAATAATAGAGGAAAATGAAAATGCAACAGAAGCCAAAGCCAAAGCCAAAGCGCTGGCTTAGCCAAAGGAAAAATCTATAAATGCAGTCGCATAGTCGTAAGTCTGCAATTTACGATCGATCGATTTCAAGTTAAGCATATGCGACTCCCCGACTTTGACTTCGACTACGATTCCGGCGACTCGGCAACTGCCACTGCCACTGCAACTGCAACTGCCACTGCAACTGCCACTGCCACTGCAGGCCAGAAGCGAATGGAATGGCTGCATGGAAGATGGAGTCGCCAAGAAAAATGCCGAATTGCTGATGGCGCGAGCAGGAGGAGTTGGAGGAGCTAGAGGAGCGGAGGCGGGTGGCTGTTGCATGTGTCAGATGTTGCATCGGGCACCGTTATGATGTGCGCTTGATGCCCCGCGGCAACATTTTGCACTTAATTTAATTTGTACGGCAAACAACGGCGCACATTTCATGGCAAATATGAGCGGGATCGGGTGTACAGTTCCAGCATGGCAGCGCCACATCAAGCGCCTTTTGGCCGCAGGGTGGGCGTGGCATGGATTTGAAGTGCAGCTGGGGGGCTTGAGCAATGGGCATGTGGCGGCGGGTCGGGGGCTCAACGTCTGCTGGTCCATATCAGTTTCATGGAACTATGGTCACGATTTGGCAATAATGTTGCTTAAATACGCTCCGGCTGTAGCCAAAGCCAAAGCACAGGCGGAGGCCGACCGTGGCCCGGCCCGGCCCGGCCTGGACCTGCACCGGCTGCGACTGCGACTGCGGCCTCGATGGCCAATTGTAAAACATTCGTTTGTGAGATTTGTTTGCGGGATAAAAATAAAATTGTTCATTTAAAGTAGCTGCTTCTGTGTGCTGTGTGGACGACCGCAGATTGTTGTCCGTGCGGCGCGGGGCGGCGCGGCGCACTGCCCCAGGCAGGCGCATGGCCATTGCCCGCTTCCAAATTGGCTTTGTTTATGAGATCGCTTTTATCGTCCGCGGCAAAGGACCTGCGGGTTAATTTCTTAGCGCTACTTAATTTTTTCGCTCTCTCTCTCTGTCTCTCTCTCTCCTCACCCCCTTTCTCATTCGCTCTCCACAAGTTGCCAGCCCCCAAACAACATCGTTTGGCATAGCTGAAAAAAAAATAAAACTACGCTAATTTTCCGCAAATTCCAGCGCTTATCAATCCCATTTAGATTAGATGTGTAATTTCGTTGTTACATTTCGAAAGATACTTGTTCGCCGATTCCGCATCAAAGCTACACAAGATCGTAACAACATAGAAATTGTTACGCTCGATCGGATATCGGCTAAAAGACATTCACATTTTCTTCAAATAGCCACGAATTGTTTCATGGCTGGCAAAAAAAAGAAGGAGTTTCGCTCTTTCAAGCGGAACCTTTGAAAATTCGAACTTAAATTTTGTGGTGCTCAACTCTGCAAAATTTCTTTTGTATTTCTTATGTTTTTATACCCTGAACCCATTAAAAATTGGTAAAGAACATGTAACAGGCAGAAGGAAGCATCTCCGACCCCATAAAGAATATATATTCTTGATCAGCATCAACAGCCGAGTCGATCTAGCCATGTCTGTCTGTCTGTTCGTCCGTCTGTCCGTCCGTCTGTCCGTCCGTCCGACTGTCAGTCCGTCTGTCTGTCCGTCCGTCCGTCCGTCCGCCCGTATGTATGAACGCAAGGATCTCAGAACCTATGAGAGCTAGAGACCTGAAATTTAGCTGTAGGTCGTCCTTGTGCCCGCGCAGATCGAGTTTGTTTCCGATATTCGATAACTTGCCCCGTTTCCAAGTTATCGATAAAAATCTATATCGAAATCCTGTTTTTTGAGCAATTTTGGTAAATAAAAAGAGAGACCAAAACTTGTGAAATCTTTATCGAAAGTTTTGTGTGTCTATTAGTTAATCATTCAGAACTTACTTGCCATTAGAATTGGCCCTGTCGAACGGCTTTTCAATCAGCTTAACAGTGTGAAAATATCATTATATTTATATATATTATAGGTTATTATATTATGTACTCACAGCTAAAAAATTGATCATTTTAACTATGGTATAAAATTGTCGGTCACATAAAACAATCATTTCATTTACATGCATCTGTTTTATTATCTTTCAATTATGGTTTTTCAAGGCAGGGAAGTACTAGAGATACAGCCCAAGCAAGTATTTAGACTTAAAACGTATCTTTTCTCATTTTTGTTTTTACCGAATTTAATCTTACGCCCTGACAAGACAAGATCATTGAAGCCAATTGGCAACATAGCGACCAAAAAACTTGGCCATAAAACACAAGGATCTTGACTTTTGCCAATCACAACAAGTTGTAGTCAGGTCGCAAAAGTTGAGATACAAATATGGCGTGGAAGTAGCATAAGCTTGCAATGCGATATGCGAATCTTGCTCTATGTTGTTGCAGTTGTTGTTGTTGTTGCTGTCGCTGTAGTCACGGCCGATTGGCCTTTGAGCAACGCTTTTTGTGCCAATCGCAGGCGGTTGTTGCTGTTCCTCTTGTTGCTGTTGTTGTTGTTGTGGTCGTCCTGGTTGTTGAACGACCTGTAGCCTGCTCCCGTTGTAAATGTTGTCGCCGTCGTCGTCGTCACAGACGACATCACACATTGACCATTGCCAGTGTAGAATTTGGTGCAATTGTCGTGGCAGCCAACACCCGCGCCCTCTGCACCCCATCCACCCCCCTCCACCCAAGCAACCCCCTTGCGCCTTTCAGGCTCCTTGCCCCGCATTGGCTAGTGCCTCTGGCAATGGGTCTGGCTCCTCATGTCTGATTTACGAGCCGAGCGATGCTGGCGATGCTGGCGATGCCGTGGCCAAGATCGTCGCCGGTTATGCCAGGTCAGTTCCATTATTTTCTGGCCAATTCGCCATTGTTACAAATGCTAATTTTGATATTTTGTATTTAAATGCACAGGAGGCAGCATAGAACTGTATGCTACCCTTTAGGTAGCACAACAAGAATGGGTATTACAAATTTAACAATTGCTTGGTGACTGTAGACAGAACCAAATTTGAGCATCAGGTGTATTCTAAAAAGATTTTGTCTGCTGTCTACTATCCTCACGGGGGCTCGATTCTCCAGCTTCCTGATTTTTAATTTAATATAAAAGTTGAATGCTTTACTTGAGCAACAAATGAGTCCTGTAAGAGAATACATATTAGTGTATTTATTCGTAAAATAAATAAGCTTTAAACTAATTGAGCGCATTTCCTTTTAATTTAAGTTTAATTTCAATTTAAGTACTTTGAAAGATTGCCAGAGCTTGGGCTAGGTAGAACAGCTGGAAAGAACATATATGATATTCACTGTAAGGGAAAATCTTTTGTAACTGCGTTTCATTTTTTTTTTAAATTTTCTTTTGACTTATCTAAACTTCCATTTACAGCTAATGTCATTAATTTGCAAATTTAAAAAATAAAAATTATGTTTTGAGAATTGACTCAGATTTAAGAATAAATATAACATGGAAAATAATTTTCAAATTTGTTACCTGCATAAATAAGTTAAATGGTTTTTATGAGGGCATTTCTTTTGTCGCCATTATCTGCGCTGTAATTTTATTCGCTTATTTTCTAGTTCATGCTGCAAATGTGGCATTGAATTTCATATTGCGCGCTGCAGCTCCAACAGCGAAGTCGGTCCCCAATCGCATCGACAATCGTAAGCGTTGCATTCGCCATCGTCTCCATCGTTTCCATCGCCGTCGTCTCGGTCCGATCCGCTGTAATGGATGTTATGTTCTGGCGGCGATCGCATGACAGGCGCATGTTGCAGCCGTTGGCATCCGCACCATTATGGCAACTGGGTCCCCAGCCTCGGTCTTATGCCTTAGCCGCCGTCCCTGCCCACCGTGGCATTGCCAATGCATCGCATTCCCCAAAAAGCGTGTAATCAATAAACAACAAGAGCCATCGAAGCTACGATCCGATGCCCCCTTCAAGCTGCCTACCCAGCCCAGTCTGCCCAGCTTAACAGTTGCCCAGTTGCCCTGCTCGCTGGACTCGGAGACAGGCATCTCGTGTAACCTATGGGAATGCTCTGGCTCGGCTCTGGCTCTGGCTCTGGCTCAGACTTGGGCTGGCTGGCGACTGCTGGCGATTGCGCTCGATTGTATCTGTTTCGCTCTTCTTCTGCTTTCTGTATCTGGATAATGATCCATTGTTTGCATCTTGAACTTGTTTTAAATGCGCGCGCACTCACACACATCCCAGCCTCCTAGCCTCCTAGCCTCCCAGCCTCGTTCGCCCATCCACAGCCATCCACTTCACTCCATCTTGTAGCTGCCTCCTCCTCATCATCGTCCTCAATGTACCCGTCGTCGTGGTCGTCAACGCTGCAGCCATATCTGGAGTCTGGCTGATTCATTGGATGCACACCACACAAGAAACAAAAAAAAAAAAACTAAAAAACAAAAGCAACAACAACAGAGCTGCTAAATTGCTGAGCTATCCGCGAGGCATGTTCAGCAATTTCTTTTAATTAGAAGATATTTTTGCGCTTATTAGAATATGTTGCGACATGGAGAATTTGGTTAAAGTGCATTCAGGAGCGGACAGGGCCCACCTTGTAGGCATGAAATAAACTCAAGATCAGGCAGCTTACGTTCTTTTTTCCTAAAAACTCCTTTCACAACGCACATGGAATAGTCACAATTTTCTAAGTACATTCCGATTCTCTATAGTCATTAAAAATTCTTTAAAAACAATTCATTTTTTCATTTTTTAAAAATTGCTGGTTAAAAATAACTTTTTATTTTAATTTATAACTAATTTTATTCTATTAATTTAAAATTTTTGATTTGTTTTTATTTATTCATTATTTTTATAATTTTGTATTTATTTTTTATTGATTTATTTGTTTATTTAACTATATATTAAGTTATTTATTTATCATTTATTATTGATTTAATATCTGCTTGATTTCTATTTATTATTTATTTATTTAGTATTTATAATGTATTATTTATTATTTTTTCATATATGCATCTACTAGCTGTAAAATCTAGATAAATCCAAAACAACTATTTTTATTGCAAATATTCTTTCAACCCTTTGGAATGCATAAACTTTAGTATTTCCGATCTAAATAGATCTCCCAGTCTTAGAGTTTATAAACATGTTACTTAATTCAATTTAAAGAAAGCTTTCTTCTGTCTTCAACTTAATACAAATGTATATTGCTTGATAAACATAACAAGCCTCTCACGTGAAAGAACTAACCTGTTCCAATATTACTTATAATATATTTTCTTATTATCAGCTAAGCGTAGTAACAATAATGCGATTCCATAAACAATCTTAATCTAATCTGCTGCAATGAACCACTAAGAAATATGATCAGCAACGATTTAAACCTTATAAATCAATCAAAATATATTGATAGCCCCGTGATGGATTTATAAGCCAAATAGCTCGGGGTCTTATTATTTCGTTAGAATGATCGTAAATCCGAGTTGAATGATTGGCACTAACCGAGTACTTGTTACACATGACTCAGCGCAGACTTTAATCCTTATCGCTATCATACATATACATATATATATACGAATACCATATGTTAACGACTTGAACGATTGCAAGTAAATTGTTTAATAGCACTGTTAAAGATAAGCACTCGGATTTATAACCAGCTTGCTTATCAGTCAGTTTGGTTTCTTACACAATTTCAAATTGGATTTCAATATACGAGACACCGGCTATTTAATGAATGTGTTCAGCGGGATCATAACTTATTCGTAAAATGATTTGCATGGCAATTCCAATGAAAGTTCCAAACTGACAGCCATAAATATTCAACTCAAAACTAAAACCTTTTGTGTTTGCTTTTCTTTTCTCCTTGTTTGTTTTTTTTTTTTTTTTGTTGGCGAAAAACTTTTAAATATTCATGCGCGATATTTGTCGAAGCGACAGATCTGCAGCCTCGTCCATGTCGCGGCAACGATCGATTGTCTCCTGACTTGTAGGCGCTGATCTTGGCCCAGGTCCTTTGTTTCAGCGAACAGCCTCAATGCCAATCCGATTGTTTAGGAACCAAATACCAAAAACAATGGGTCATTTAGCCCGTGTGCTGTGTGGCTGGCTATTTGGCTGCTTGGCTGCTTGGCTGCTTGACTGCTTGGCTCTGTGTGGATTGTGTTTCGGGTAACTTACCGAAAAACGTTACCGATCCTGACAGCCAACAAGTATTGCACGACTCGTCGTTCGTTCGCCAGGCTCTTGTCCTTGTCCCTCGCAACATTTTCGGTGCCCCCTGAGTGATTTATTAAGTTTGTGTCAATTCTTGAAATTATTGGCCCAAACGAGTGGCCAAATCCATTTCAGCCCAGTCTCAGCTCGGACAGCTCCTGCATATCTTAACACATTTCGGTATTCCCTTGAAAACTCATTTCATAGAAGATGGAATCCCTTGAACAAATCTCAAGGAAAGACAACAAACACGCTCTTAATTTGCATGTGGCTTGTTTTTGGAAATGCCTAAAGTTATTTTCCAAATCTTTCTTTCAGCTGCTTGGTATTAGTTTTTAAATTAATTTATAGTTAATCAAAGAAGGCCGTAAATGACATATACAAACTAAGACAAGCTTTTGGAAAATTTCACAAAAGTGAATAAAGTGCGAAAAACTTTCTTTAGAGCTTTTATCCAATTGCATTCAAAACTTATTTGAAGACCAAAATATTCACCTTTTTTGGCAAATCCGATCAAACGGGTGGAAAATGGGCGTTTTATAAATCAAAAACTGCATTTTCTTTGGTTAAGCTTGAGTTTTATACTTCTATTGTATTTGTTTTCTATTTACATTTGCTTTGAATACGTATTAAATGTATTTTGGAAATTTGTTAAGAATAGAATAGCTAGAATTAAAGAAATTGCAGCCTAAGCTGAATATACAATAGTATATATAGCTAATAGTAAATTTATTGTAATAGATAGTGCTCCAACTATGTATCTAATTATTAGCTTAATTTTTCAATAAAAATATAACAGAAATTGTTGATAAAAGCTTGAAGCTTACCAATAATAGTTCCCATTTATTATAAAAGAAAGCTCTAGACATTGATCTGGTCACACCCCGTAACAAATATTCAAATCTGATGTCTCTGTTAACAGTTAATAGCTGAACATAGTAAATAGGTAAATGTATCTTCTATGCGAATTGGCAAACTTTGAGCATTTTTTTTTGGTTAAATGGCAAATCACGTCGCCAACATTCGAGCCATCAAGATGCAAAGACTTGCGCTGAAATCGCAGCAACTTAATCTGTAACTGAATAAAGTGCGGGCATGCCAGCGCACATTCAATTGCAGTTGCAGTTGCAGTTGCAGGTTGGTTCCATTCAGCAAATAGGTAGCACATATAGCAAATGGCTGGGGTCCATGGAGGAGCCATAATTTAAATTTTCATGCGCCTCGGCTGTCAATTGTGCGCAGCCAACAACTCAGTTTAATGGCAGCAGCCCATGAGGAGCAGCCCCGCAGCAACAACAGCAACAAAATTTAAATACAAACAACTAGAAGCAACAACAACAACAACAATAACAACAACAGCAGCCACAGTGGGCACCAATACAACTAACCACTGTGGCTGGGCTTCAAATGGCGCTAAATCAAACGACGGCCACGAAATTGCCATAATGACGACACCACGACGATGACGATCATCATGATGATGATGATGATGATGATGATGGAGCTGCAGCTGAGGATGCGCTGGCTGCCATTGCAGTGGCTCGCTTCGGATCGGCAGCCAAATAATCAGCGCAAAATTATTGGAAAATCGTCTGCGCTGGCGCAAATCCTGAAGAGCACTTGTTGAAATCTCAGCGCTACTTGCAGAAAAAAAAAACCAAACATAAACATACAAACTGTGAAAGAAGTGAGAGATGAGCGCTTAAATCGAATATTAAATACCCTTGCAAACATTTCACAGATATACAACAGTATGGCGGAATCATAATATCACAGTATTTCATGCATTTAAATTTAGTTTAAATTAAAATATAAACTTCAATTTTAAGCCAGTTGGTTATGGAAATTTTATACTTGTTTTATACTTGTTCCAGCTTGGAATTAAAGAATGAAGTACAAAGATGCTCGTCGTTTTTCTCTTTGTGTATGGGTAAGGTTCATAGGCTTAGAATCATACCTAGACTCATTAATGTTGAGTTTGGACAAAAAAATGAAAACTAAAAGATTTTCCATACGACGTTGGGATTCTTTCTGAAATATCAGTCCCAGGCTAGGCTTTTATGCTGTTATTATATCAGTCCCAGGCTAGGCTTTTATGCTGTTATTAGGGCTCTCTATTGATAACAAATATACACAGAAGGGCTCGTAAAGTTGACAAAGTTTCAAATTTATAATACTCTGTTCTATATATGGAAAAGTGCATTTATATAGTCAGTTGCAACTTTGCTTGCATTACAAACTGCGACACATAATCAAAGTACTCGCTGCCTGGGTATTACAAAAAATGATTGCACATGTTGCAAGCTGCAAGTTGCAAGTTGGCAAATCGAAATTATCGCATAATCGTGTCGAGCGCGTTGAGGCAATTTTGGTTGGATTTGTGGCTGCGCGGCACAGAAGCGACAGCAAGTCGCATGCAGCAAAGAACGTTCCGCCGAGTGCAAATTTGTGGCAGCTACTTTGGCTGCCACTTGGATGCCAGCCGAACTGAAAGGTTCAGCAGCTTCACATGTGCTGACGATCGGCAAACAAAAGTCACATTGGTCACGACCGACCAGCAACAGGGCTGCATGCAACGGCAGGGGATCGCTCTAATTGAATGTGGGCGTGGCGCCACACATATGACTCACTCACAACACGCGGAGAGCGGAGAGAGTATTCACCATGAGTGACAAGAACCCAAATGCGTATAGTCTCTAGACAGACTATTTGAATATTTAAAGAACATTTGCAGCACTTGAATGCAAACAAAGTGAACATGGAGGACAGATAGTGATATGTGATCTTTGCTATGCAATTGCTTTGATGACATTTTATTTATATTTAAACGCTGAAAAGACACATTTTAAAAACACATAAATCAGTATAAAGTGACCATGGAGGATAGGAAGGAGTATATCAATGTGGCACGATTCGATTGTATTGGAGCTAGTTGCAGTGTTGCAGTGTTTGTAAATAGACAATGTAAATACTGATAGATTACAATTGAATGAATATAAGTGAAAGAATATGCAACTTTTACTATACTTCAACTGAAGGAATACAATTTAAACCAGTAAGAGGTTCTAGTCGGGAGCTTCCGACTAGGGAATAACCTGAACCCTTTTTGTGGTGGTAGCGGGGAGGTGGCGATATGTATAAAATGAAAGATACTTGACATATATATAATATTCTAAAAGCAACATCAAGTTTGGTGACTCTAAAAACAGGATGTCGGTATCGATTTTTATCGATTTCAAGTCTCTAGCTCTTATAGGTTCTGAGATCCTTGCGTTCATACATACGGACGGACAGACAGACGGACATGGCTGGATCGACTCGGCTATTGATGCTGATCAAGAATATATATACTTTATGGGGTCGGAGATGGTTCCTTCTGCCTGTTACATACATTTGCATTCTGCACAAATACAATATACCCCTTTTATCCATATTTAATGGGTTCAGGGTATAAATATGTAACTATAGGAATATAATTGATATCAAATAACATTGGCGAGCATATGAGAGTATTTGAAAGATGACGAAAAAATACGCAGAAAAAAAGTTTATGAATAGATTAAGGCTTAAAATAAAGTGACCAATAATTTTTGATATTTTAACTTTAGCAAATAATATCCCCTTCTGCAGTAATCAAATAATGCTTTGCTAAGCCCGTCTCAATAATTGTCAAAAAAAAAAAAACGCCTTCGAGTCAGAGAATCTTTCCTGACACACACATCACGTTTTAGAAATCGAGTCGAAAAATGTTTAAAAAATTCGTAATAATTGTAATGCTCTGTACGCTTCAAACCTATTCGCAGTCTGTGGAGCTTTCCAGGGGGCTGAGCACCAAAAAGAATGCCGCCAGCGCCGCGCTCTACACGATCGAGGGCCTGATTCTGCCGCCCGATCCGCCGATACGCATCACTGCCGAGTGGCCGGCGGACATAACGCTGTCGATCAATGGGGGCGAGTACCAGGGATTCGTGCGGCTGGATGGCAGCTTTATCATAAGCGGAATTCCATCCGGCAGTTACATACTGTACGCGCATCATGCGGACATTTTGTTTCAGCCGCTGCGAGTGGACATTACCCACAATGGCAAGTTCCGGGCGCGCAAGTTGAGCCACATAAAGCCATCGCAGGTGGTGAGGTTGCCCTATCCGCTGGCCCTGAAGCCCGTCATGCGTCGCCGTTACTTCCGCACCCGGGAGCAGTGGAATGTCATGGACTATGTGCTGAATCCCATGGTCCTGCTCATGGTGGTGCCGCTCATGCTGATGCTGCTGCTGCCACGCCTCATCAACGATCCGGAAACCAAACGCGAAATCGAGAGTATACAATTCCCCAAGTTACCCACCGGCATGCCGGATCTCAGCGATGTGCTCACCTCGATGCTAACCGGAAAGCGACCACCCGAGAAGGCGAAGAAGGCCATTGGAGGCACCCCAAATAAAAGGCGCTACTAGCTAGTCGCTTCTTTTTATGCGGTTCACTTGTTAAGTTTCATGCATTATTGTCGATCTGTGAATAATATCCGAGATGTATCAATATGAAGCTTTTTCTTATTAGTTGGCGAGAAGCGAACTGATGCTTTTGTCATATATATCTACAATTCTCATGGTTAACTTATTATCAGGTTTATTTTCGGTTGATGATATTTCAGGTTTTAGTCTACGCTAAATTTCTGTTAAAGGGGTTCAACTGAAATTTTTTTTTTTCAATTTTGTAAGTCGAGGATCGCATTTATCAGCACTGTGTAGAATTAGATAGATAGAAGAAGTTTGGAAGAATACATATTTTATATTATAAATATATTATTATTTATATGTACATACCATACCGGTTGGGTAAGGTCTTGAAATAAACGACCTGTTTTTGGACCCTTCACACAGTGCATTCCTCGATAAGAAACTTAGTCTAAGTGAGCTTGTCATTCAGGCAATTGAACATGAAGGATTCTAGTTTTCGATGAACTACTCGCATTAGCCGTGAGCATTTGAACATTTTCCCATGCTATTCAAATAGTTGGGTTCTATATTATATACTTATAATAATTATCATACTACGGCTCTCATTTATAAGATCCAATAACGCTATTGAGGGAACTTCCCTCTGAAATAGAAATCGTTTTGTTTTTTCCTGATGTGTCCCAAGGAACTCGCATAGATCCTTTTCGGCAAACTATAATTTCTTACAGCTGTTAAGCTAAATGCCATTCCTTTCCAGCATTACGATTTTATATAGACCAATGCTTCGCCAAAACGACGACTCACCCTCTATATTTTGTTTCCTAAGTAGAATTGAAGATCTACGTGCTTCAGTTGCGATAAATCCAGAGCGCCACCATCATATTTTCTATTATTTTTTTCACGCACCAATCGCAACCCCTGACGCAGTCTGATGTTAGGGGCTGGTATAGAACATTTTTCAGTCGAAGAAAATAACCTACTGAGGAATTTCTAGTTGAGCTTTTTTTTTTATTGTAGCTGAAAATCGGTAACTATCGTATTTGATGTGTCTTGTAATTCCCGCTCCCAAAGTTAAAAGACCAATTTCTGTTTTTATAAATTCAATAAAAGTCGGTTTATTTTGATCACAATGATTCATTTTTCCAATTTCATTCTCTTTGCCCAGGCGTTTGGCAGCCCTGAGAAGGGCCTTTTTCTTATTGTTTTTTTTTTTTTTTTTTTTTTTGGAATTTTTTTTTTTTCTTTTCTAAATTTCAATTGATTTCTGGGCAATGAGCCCAAGGTTAAAGAGAATCAACGCCCGGTTCAGCTAAAAAATGCCAAAGTCTTTCAAGGATGTCACGAGGCGCAGAGGAAACGATCCTGCAAAGATGGAAAACAAATAGAAATTGTTAGAATTTAAGTAAAGGCGGCAATAGTTGGGGTTTAAAACAGTTTGACGGTATTTGGGATGTGAATAATTACCTTGAAAAAGTCGGCCCAGTTGCATGGCTGACGTGTGGGCGTGGCGCGTGCCAGTGGGCGGCGGAGTTTGTGTTTCCCGGCAGACAGAAACGGCTGCCCAACTGCCGCGACGCGCTGCGTTTTGTCGAAATATCCTTTCGATCGATCTGACATCATATATAAAGTATATATTATATATGGTCTGGGTCGTACTGAATGAAGAGTCGCTTGACTTTGCCCCCCGCCACGCCACGCCCCACGGCGAGGGGGGAGTGGCGAGCGCGCGCGCCAAGCGTGGCAAACAAAAAGGTTGATAAAAATCTTTTGTTCGAAACAACGAAAAATATTCGGTGGCAATTCTTGGCGTGCCCACTTTTTAGGCGGTCTTCTCTTTCTTCACGCAGAACTGACGCAGTGCAGCCAGCGAATTGCTGGCGCTCAGATTCTCCGGCGACGCGGAGTCCCCAGCTACCACTGCCGCTGCCGCCGCCGCTGCCGAGGCAGCCGCTGCCAGTTTAGCGCGCGTATTTGCAGCTCCGCTGCTGCCGCCGCCGCCGCCGGCGCCGCTGCTGCCCAGGGAGTCGAACATGGAGCTGAGCGCGTTGAGGGAATCACTTGGATATTTCTTATTGTTGCCATCGCTGCCGTCGTACGATTTGTGGCTGGATGCTGGCGATTTGGGCGTGGCCGAGCGCTGGCTGTCCGCCGGGCTGCGCGGCGGCAGCGGCAGGCGCGACGCCTGCGGACTGGCAGCTGCTGACGAGGATTTGGGTGAGCTGCCATTGTTATTGTTGTTGTTGTTGCTGCTGCTGTTGTTGTTGTTGTTGTAGCTGCCATTTAGCAGCGGCGTCTCGACCTCCGTTTTAGGCGAAGCAGTAGCCAAATCCTGCGGCTCCTCGCCCAGCTCAGACTTGATCTCCATTTTGAGGCTCGACTCCGGCTCCTGTTTAATGGGCAACTCCTGCACTGACGCCGCCGCCGGCGGCTGCTGTTGCTGCTGCTGCTGCAGCTGCTTCTCGGGCGTGGGCGCCTCGAGGCGTGGCCTTGCCTCGGCGCTGCACTCGCTGCCGCTGCGCTCGCTGCTCGTGTAGCGATAATGCTGATAGTAGGGATCGCTGGTGTCGATCAGCGGCTTGTTGTAGTCGACGGTCTCATCGATGCCCAGACGCTTCAGTATGCTGCTGGCCACCGGCGAGGTGTTCTTCGTGGACGAGTTCGAGGGGCTGCTGGCCGGCAGGCTGGCGTGGCGCGGCGGCGTGTCGAAGCTGGTGGTGAACATCTGCTCGATGGCGCTCAGCACCGAGGAGGAGCCGGCCGCAGCTGCTTTGCCCGTGCCGCTGGCGCCGTTCTTCTGCTCCAGCTCGGGCGACTTGTTCTTGATAGCCAGCAGCTGGGCCGCTTTGGCTATCTCCTCCGGCGACTTGACGCCCGTTATATACTGGCGCATGCGTTCCGCGAAGAGCGCGGCCTCCGATTTCTCTGGCTTGCTGGCGCTGCTCTTCTCCACCGGCGGCTGCTCCTCGCTCGGATTGGCCTTTAGCTCGAGCAGCTTGCGCACGGGCAGCGACTTCTCGCGCTTCTTGGGCGCCGGCCGCTTGCGTGCGCCGGCGGACTGCAGCAGCGGCTCCGCGTAGTGATTGTTCTTGGCCATATGATTGCTAAGATCGCCCAATGAGCTGAAGGCCTTGTCGCACACCTTGCACGTGAGCACGGCGGAGAGCGTGCGCGACTCCTCGGAGCTGAGGCTGTTCTGGCCCCCATCCTTGCTGTGATCCGCGTTCGCATTGCCCGACTTGATGGAGATGCTCTGCTCCTGCGACAGGATGTTCGTATAGTGCTGCGTCTCCTGCATGTGCTTGGTCATCTCGCCCAGCGACCGGAAGCTCTCGCCGCAGCGCATGCACTTGAGTATCTGCATGGCCTGCTCCACGCCCTTGCCCAGCCACACGTTCTGGCCGCGCACAAGTTTGCGCGGCAGCGGAGTGGGCGGATCGCCGCGATACTGGAACGCGTTCTTCACGTTCGCTGAGGGCGCCTGATTGCCGGCGTTGCCAGACTGTTTGCGCTGCTGCTGGTGGTGCTGGTGCTGCTGCTGTTGGTGGTGCTGATGCTGGTGGTGGTTGCCGCCGCCGCCGGCCGGCGATGAGCCCGAATTGGAGTGCGAGTGATGGTGCGGCTGGTTGCTGGGCAGATTGCCAAAGGGCGGCACGTTGACGCCGCAGTGCTTGCTGTCCTTCATGTGCGTGGTGAGCGCCTCGAGCGTGGGGAAGCTCTGCTTGCACCACACGCACCTGAACACCGAGCTGGCCACTCCCTTGTTCTGCCAGTGCGATTGCCAGATATTGTGGCGCGCCTTGGTCACCCCGCCGCCGCCAGCGGCGCCGCCCTCCGCCGACGTATTATTTGCCGTGGAGTTGCTGCTGGAGTTGCCGGCGCCCGTGTGATTGGCGGGACTCTTGGGCGGTGGTGCAGCGGCTGCGTTGGGTGTTGTCGCCTTATTTTGTGACTTTTCCTTGTGCAGCGACGAGCCGCCGCCGCCACCCTTCACAATATCCGACATCTTCTCGAGCGGATCCACCACCAGATCATTCTTGCCATTCCAGTCGGGAAACTGGCCCGCGCGAAATATATTGGCAGCAGCGACTGCAGCCAAATAGGGATTAACACCGGGCAGGAGGGGCGCTGCGGCTGCAGCGGGTGAGGAATTCGCCGGCGGACTGTCGGACTTGAACATTTTCTTCACCTGAATCTGGCCAATGGGGCTCTCCGTGTCGTGGGTACGCTTCCGCGTGCCCACCGAGAGATCAAGCGGATTGTTGCCGCCATCGTCGAACTCTTCCTCCTCCTCGGAGGCCACCGGCTCCGCGGACTCGGCGCGCGCATAGAGATTGGTGCGAAAGTCCAGCGCCTCCGAGTTGCTGCTGGAGGCGGTGGGTGAGGCCTGTGGCGGCAGCTTAAACGGCGCAGCCGCCTCGCTGGGCAGCGGCAGCGGCAGGCGTGGCCCCGCAGCAGCAGCAGCCGCCAGCGGGAAGCCATACTGCTGGGCGGCGGCGGCCACCATGTGCAGGTAGGCCTCCATGGAGGACGGCTGGGCGGGCAGCGATTGCGGCACCGCCGGGAATGTTGAATGCATTGTGGTGGGCACAACGGGCATCACGCCACCCGACAAATGCGCCGCGTCCCGCTGGCCGCCATTGTCCGAGGAATTGGAATCGTGCGAGGGGCAGCGCTCGCTGGAATTCGCCGATTCCGTGGAACGTGGACGTGCTATGGGCAGGGCGCTGCAAGGACAAGAGGGCAAAGTGGGCGAAATTAGTTCGAGCTCTAAAGATTAAATTGAATCTTAGTTGGGAACAGACTTAAGATTCCTAATATGTTTCTATGCGAAACCTAACGTGGCATTACAAAAGCTTTTAAGATCCGTATCTAGATCTATTGGAACTGTATAAAATAGATCCAAATATATTCAATAAAATTTGAATAGTATAAAAACTCTATACTTGGTTACTTAAAAACTTCGAAGGTGATTTCTTAACTTGAGTTCCTAAAAAATTCGACTCGCAAGAAGATCTTTTAGCTGAGAAATATTTATATATTTAAAGGAAATTTCAATTTTCCACGGGCGTGTACTTGGTAGAAAAGTAATATCTTAAATGTTTAGCACAAAAGCAAGGCCGGGTAATACCCGCTAGTTTTATATATTTATAAAGACAGTTTTTTTGAATTTTTAAAACCATTGAAAATATGAAAAAGAATTGTATTAAATATGTTTTAGATTCAGTTTAACGTAGCGAAAACCCGATAATAGAGAGTTTTATTGAGGTCTTGAGGAAAGCTAAATTTTAACATAATAATTCATTAAAAACTCGCTCTGCTGCAGCATTAACTAAAGTCCGTGAAGCAGTTGGGAATATTTTCCTTCTTTATTTAATTCTAATTTTAGTTCCATGATTAACCTATTTATAGTTATTCAGGCACCTGTTGCCGTCTAAAGATCAAGCTAAGCGTGAGCGTGAATCAATTTTGATCAAGAAAGTACAAATATTTTCCGTCGCTGCGATTAAATCCATCTGCCTGCCTGCTTTATCGCGCGTAATAAACGATTAATTAATCACATTCACAATTCACAATTGTGCTAATTATACAAAATACTAAAATTAGGCAACGTAATCAGCGATTAGTGATCACTGATTAGTGATCATGTGATCGAAATGTTAGTCACTAATCAAATTCGTCGCTTTTATGTGGGGACTGCCGCAATATGGAAGCACTTAAATGATTGGTCGAAGAATGGAAAGAACTTTCCCTCCCAAATGTTACATAATATCATTTCACATCAAACTGAGGCATAGAAAGAGATAACATTAATCAGCGAGAAATGTGCTTTCGAATTTGAATGGGCCAAACGATGCCTCTCTTTCTTTCAAATTAAACATAGATCATTAGTGAAAGCTTTCAATATGAGCATCGACTTTCGAGCGAGTCGACTGATGTTTACTGCTCCAAATCTATATGCCCATTATATAGATGTATATATATGTATATATATATCTGTATGTTTTTATATATTTCTGGCAAATCGTGGAAGGGGGCAGGCGCAACAATAAAAATCAAGTGGCACAACAATGGCAACAATATGAAACATATGTCAACATTTCATTTGTTATTCAAATCCAACTGCGGCGGCCCATAAACCAAAACGAAACTGTGGCCAGCTGTTTCAAATGCCGCACCCCCCCCTCTTACCCCTCCCCCACCCTCCACTCCTCTCTACAGAGTAGTTCGCTTGGCTGACAAGTTTTGGTCGTAAAAATCGTTAAAATCGGTTATATTTATTTGGAACAATGGCATTTAATTCGAGACAGCAAAGCGTGAATTATGAGCGAAGCTCATCATCGTCGTGATTATCAACAGATCTCTCGTCATCGAAGATCTGTGTTTTTTTTTTTTTTTTTGGTTTTTTTTTAATAGCTGGCAACGCTGCGCAGGAGGCGGCTCATAAAATTGACGACAAAGCGACGAACAAAAGCCATTCCACATATTTTGCATAAATTAAACACCCTTCCCCCGCTCCTCCCCGCTTCAGCCACCTTCTGAATGCGCATAAATAACTAACAAATTTTTATTGGTCTGCATCTACTTATAAATCTGCAAGGCACATGCTTAAATATTTTATATACATATATAATTTTTTATTTATTTTTTTTTTGCTTTTTCATTTATAATTTTCGTAGTTTTGATTTCCTCAATTTTGCGCTAGTTTACACTCATTTTCAGCCAAAACCGATTTGTTTGCGCTCTGCCCATTTACATATGTATATTGCCAAAACAAAACAGTTGTAATATGTTTAGCTCGTTTTTATTAACATTTGTTGTGCGTGGGCGTGGCTCAGGCGCCCAGAGCTGGGCATTTTTGATGAGTCGCTGAGTTGATGAACTGCCGGAAATGGCAATGAATTATGACCCAATACGCCATAGAAATTCGTTAGAATTATCGATTGGCTTTATAATAAGGAAAGAAGACAATAGGTGAGTCACATTCTCCTAATTGCTGATGCAGTCTGGCAACGCCAATCACTTATAAATCACGTTAGTCACACTCTCTTGCAGCAAGTTGGCAGCTTTGTTTTCTTTTGTTGCTTCTCATTTGAAATGCATTAGTTATTAATTAGGCGACTACAAATCGAGTTAATTTAACTAACAAATTGTTCTCTCAACTATGGCTGTGCGATTCGGAGTAGATTTTTTTTTTTTGGGCTAACCTGTAGCCAAACAAGTTGGCAGCACGCGCCAAACCTCAAGCTAAAGCAAAACAGGATTTAAATATCTGTTGAATTTAACTAATTATAATTGCTTAGGCAAAGCTTGGCAAATAAAAGAAAATACGTAAACGTCAAGCTTAGCTCTTTAATTCGAACATGTTTAGTTGGGATTAAGAACTGCGGATTAAAAGTATGTAAAATTTAATAATTAACTAAGGAAGCTTTTGTTGCTTTGAAATAATCGAATTACAGACTTAATCTATAATATTTTATATATATTTATATTATTATTATAGAGAAATATATATATTAAAACAAGTAATTATTAGAAGCTCTGTAGATTGAGTAAGTTTTATGAGCATAAGAAGACATTTTCGAAGCACAATAAATTAGACTAATAAAAATTGGAAAGGGTTAAAGTTGATTTGAACAAAAACAACAAGCATTGCGATGATTAATAATAAAAAAAATATACTTATAATAAATAATAAGAAAAGAAATAGTAAAAAAAACGAATAATAAATAATAATACAAAATATATTAATCAAAATAACAATAATAATAATAATACAAATATAATATCTAACAAAAAATAAATAATATTGCTAAGACTAATATTCAATATCTTACTTAAAATGTAAATTAATTATTTTAATTCTCCTTTTAGGGTTAATAAGTATTAACTCTTGCAAATTGGTGTATTAATATTAAACAAACTAAAATAAATAAAACTAATATCAAATATTTTAATATTTAAATAATGCATATTAATTATTTGAATAGTTTTTAGAGTAAATTAATATTAACTCTTTCTAATTACTATATCTATCTTTTCTTGCATCTCATTGTCCTAAAGCTGCGCCAAGCTGTCCGATCGGTCAGCATTTGTTATGCCAGCCTTAATTCATAAAAGACAATGAACATTTTATCAAAGCTATCTATTGTGGTAAAAGACAATAGATCCAAAAGCCAGCTGTGACAGCTTCTAAGTGCAGCAATATTGTCGGCCAAAGGGCCGACAGATATCTGTCGCATATGCATATATATCATTATGATTATGTTGTCTTTTAAGTGGGCAGCTTTTAATGAAACTGTGATTCATTGACATTCCTTGTGTGCAATGTACCACATGCTGTGCCATAAGGTTAAACACCTTTCTCTCAGATACTTAATACACATACCTGCGCTTTAGCTAACTGCTAATTGGATTTACAGATTGCAGGCTGTGATTAAGACTCGACAAAAAAAAAAAAAGATATAGAGAAATACCCAAACTAAAATAACAACAACAACAACAACAACAACAACAGAGGCAGCGACTAGTTTTCCCCGTTGCAGCAGCTATCATAATATGCAATCTTGTTATTTGATGAAGCTTAAATCAAAATGATTTATACGCAGCGGCTAAAATGCAGTTAATTACAAGCGGGAATTGTCTCATTAATAATCACACACACACACACACATCGAGTCGACAGATTGACGAGTTGATCTGGGCAATTATATGGCCATAGCTGACTAGCAGCTAACTTGTAGATACTTTTGTACTTGCCAGATACTTTTGCAACGCATGACTAATACGCGCCATCAAAACTAAATGTTACTAAATAGCGCACACACCCCACCCCCTCGCAACCCCCCAATCACGCAACCCCAACCTAGCTGCAAATTGTGCGCATAAATCTTTCAGTAATAGGCGCACACACACACACACACAGCTAAGGCTACACTCACAGATACAGATACAGGCACAGGCACAGGCACAGATACAGCTACACCCACATGTAGAGCATATGAAATTTTGATTTTGGACTATTTGGCTGAACGAATCGCATTCATGATTTATTCATTTCCATACGTCAGCGCCTTGGAAAATGCCTTCATGAAAAACGAGCCAACAAATCGCGCTGCAGTTTTCCCATTTCCAAAAATCAACAACAATAAAAGGGGCAAGACAAAAGAGGCGCCCCTCCCTGCCTCCCCTCGCCAAGCGGCAAACTCGTTTCGCGTTACGATTCATGCAAATGTATCTGAAACGAGTTTAATCACAATGCCTACGGCAAACATTTAAGCAGCGATAATTATGAGCGATTGGCCTAAAACAATCGCGTTTAGTTAGTTGAACTAAATGTATTTACCGCTAGTTAGAGCAAAGTATTCGCTTGATTCTTTTCTTATTCCAAATCAATTTTCCTTTATTCTTATTATTATTATTATAATATCGCATCGCTTTAGTCAGCGTGTGGATTGGGTGGGTGTCGCTTGATAAATGGCCTTAATATTGGTGCGGGCTTTTAATTTATAACGACAGGTGTGCGACGACGTCGACAGCGACTGCGACGCCGACTGCGACATCGATGTTGACCATCAAACGATTCGCATATTCGTCAGAATTATACTCAAATCGAACTCTAAAGTAATCATTTCATGGATCATGCGGGGATTCGAGCGATAAGACTGTGACTGTCGACTCTCATGTGATTGCGATCTTATTAACCAGTTTGAGTAATAGTTAATGAGTGCACAAATATATATATATCTATATCTATAATATATATATCTTTATTTCGTTGTCGAAACCAGTTCGAAATCGATCAAAGTATAGTATATACATATATCTTTTGGCAGTGAACAGCTTCACATTTCAATCTAATGCTCAAAATACAAGCTCAAGCTATAATTAGGCAAACAATTTAAATGCAATACAACAACAATACAATTAACATTTAAAACATATAAAACAAAATATCAATTTCTGAATTTTAACAAAATAATAAAATGCTAAGAATATTGGCCTTTTAAATATGATGGAACAATAAAAGCGAGTAACGAAATTTTTTGGCAATTGACTGACAAATACTGAAATTTATGAAAATCGAACAAAATTTCAACCAAATTAAAATCTTTATACAAATTATATTTGAAAGAAATTTGTATTTCTTTCATATTATACAAATCTTTACGAGTTAAGAAATGATGCAGAAATCTCTAGGAAAAGTGAAAGACATAAGTTTCACAGAAATCATATTTGGCATAAACTTTAAAAACTTAAAAGAAATCGCAATATTTTGTAGCAAATGATATAGAAATCTTTAGGACCCAAATTAAAAGATTTTGTCTCAGATAAGATCTATAAGTATTGCAATTATTTTATATGGAACAACATGGAAATCTTTTATCAAAAATATTAACAAGCTGCTTTAGAATTTGTACCTTGCCTTTGATTATAAGAGAACCAATTGAACTGACGGCCTAACTTTAGTATTATTTATAATATAACATGAACATGAATAGTTAATAAACGAAGAGAACGAATACTTTTTTCTCAATGATAGTTGTTTATTAAATATTGCTAAATTCTTTTATGCAACAATTTATTGTTTTCGTCGCTTAACTTTGACTAATATGTTTACCAAATTAAATACTAATAGCTAATAAACAAACCATAACTAACAATGTCAATTGCCGCAAATCAAGATAAGTAGCAATAAATACACGGAAAAATACTTTTGTATATAGAGAGCACGTATTTGCGATTATAGATGGGAAGTACGAAATTAAAACCGAATTATTTACGATTTAAATGAACTTGAAAGTTCTGCTTGAAAGTGCAAAGTATTTATTTGCATTCCAATTGTTTGACAAGACAACAAATTTACAATTAATAGACTGTTGCATATTTTGTAATTATTATATTTAATGATATACAAATCGTATATAGATATTAGATATAGTTCATATTTCTATCAATTTTCATCTATTTCGTCCAAGTTTTTTAATTATCTAAAATGCTTTCTTAAAAATAATCAATAACTATTTTATTTACGGCATAAATAAACTGCAATTGGAATTATAAATAAATAAAAAGCACATTTCCCCAAACAAATGAATTCCCCAAAAATCTAGCTCATAAATTAAACTAATTCTTAGTTCCTCTACAAAGTTTAAGTGTGGCCAAAACAACTCGTTTACCAAGTTTAAGTGTGGCCAAAACAAATGTCTAAACTATATTATTTATTAATAATATGAACTTAATATTAAACAAATTAATTCTCCAAAAATCTAGTTCATTCTTCTCGCCATAATTAAACTAATTCTTAGTTGCTTTACAAAGTTTAAGTGTGGCCAAATCAACTTCCTTACATCTTTAAGTGTGGCCAAAACAAATGTCTAAACTATATTATTTATTAATAATATTAACTTACCCGGCATTGAGCGCCTGTCTGTAGATCTCGAGCATCAGAGCCTCGTGCAACATTTTCAGATTTTGCTGAATTTTGACGGATTGTTTTTTCTTCCTCTTCGTCTTCTTGTTTTTGGGTTTTTTTTGGTATTTTCTTCAATAGGTAAACTGCGGGGCGGGTTTTGCGGGGGGGTTCGGTAGCTGCAAACAAATTGCGTTTGCCTTTTGCCAACACTTTTTAAATATAGCTTAAATTTAATTTGACACAATATGCACTTGCAATATTAGTTAATTAACTAATTAATATTTGTTTGTTTATTTGTTTTTTTTTTTTCGTATTTTTGTATTTTTGCACTTGGTACTTTTTAGCGTTGAGCTACGTATAACTTGTGTGTTAAATAGTGTAATTTATATCTTTAAATATGTATATTAATTTAATATTTATTTTTCTTGTTGTATTTTCATATGGCAGACAGAAAATTGATGTTAAATATTTTGTTTTTTTTTTTTTTGTAATTTAATTTAATAATTGCATTTGAATCGTATACTTCGTTTGGAATTTGTTGATTTGTTTTTTTGTTTTAACTCTTTTTTAATTTAAATATTTTCTTTAAGTTTTTGGTGAGCAAAATATTGTTAAATATAAATATTATTTTTATATATTTGTATTTTTTTTTTTTTTTTTTTTTTTGTGTAGTGTTTATTTTAATAAATATATTTAATTTGTTGTTTGTTGTTGTTTTACGTATACTTTTGTTGAACCATTTGTTGTTGTAGTTGAAGTATTTGTTTTACTTGTTGTTGTTGTTGTTGTTTTTGTTGTTGTTGTTGTTGTAATCAGTCTTAATTAAACATTTGACGCGCATTTCATTGTTAATTCTTTTGTTGCTGTGAATTTTGACTAGATATGATGCATGTGTTTTTTTTTTCTTGTTTTTGTTGTTGTTGCAACTAATTTGAAAATAAATTAATTTGGTTTAAATGATGCATTTCATTTGATTTAATTTATTTAATTTTTTATCACACTTTTATAAATGGCGTTCAGATTAAAATAATTGAATTTATTGTTGTTGTTTTCTTTTGTTGTTGTATTCAAAACACGCGTCGCAGTCGCACACAATTCGCTCGCTTTTGGTTTTCAATGTGTGTGTGGTGCGTTGTGTTGTGTATGTGTGCGTGTGTTTTGGTTTCTTTTTGCTTTTCGTGTTTTGTGCGGTTCATCCGGATTCCGTCGTTACTCGTTTGAGAGTCGAACAGCGAATGAATGTGTCGGCGTTGCCGTGTCGTCACTGGCTGCGCTGCTGCTGCTGCTGCTGTTGCTGCTGCTGCCTCTTCTCAGTCGCTTCTTCTTCGCTGCCTCTGCTGCTGCGGCTGCTGCTGCGTCGGCTGTCAAACTGATTCAGTCAAGAATCAGACACAAACAACAACAATGCGTTCGCGTTCTGCTGCTCTGCCTGTTCGCTTCTGATTGATACCAAAAAAATGAAGTTCAAAGCGCGGTGGCAGCGACGCGCACGTTTCGTTTCGTTTCGTTTTGTCTGCTTTTCTGGAGCTGGGCGCCTGGAAGCTGCGTTGGCGGCGCTCTTGTTGTTGTTGCTGTTCTTCTTCTGCTTCTTGTTGTTGTTATTGTTGCTGTTGCTGCCTTTTTGACGAGAGTTGGACTTGAAACACGACGCTGACAACGACGCTGACGACGGCGACGTTCGTTAACACGAAGCGCGCGTTTGGCGACGGCAATTTCTGATTCGATTGCGTTAAGCGACGGCGCAACGCAATGCGCAGTCCGTTATTGTTGTTGTTGTGCGAGTATTTGGCGCCCCCACCAAAAAGGCGACGTCGACAGCGCAGCGTGTTGATTACTTTGCTGCTTTGCTTTTTTGTTTTTTTTTTTTTTTTTTTGTTGGGTTTTTCTCCACCCCCACCAGCAGCTGGCTGTCACAAATGCTGTGATTAAATGTGCTGCTGTCTCGCTCGCGCACGCTGACCGCGACGCTGGCGTTTGTGCTAATTAATTACAACGGCTGCGACGGCGACGGTGACGGCGACAGCGCGAATCTGTCCACGCGCTTTTTGTTTTACCCTTTTACGTTTTACGTGCGTGTTGTTCTTGGCGCGCCACAGAGCTTTTCGAACATGATCGTTCGCTGTAACGGTCGATTGTTGACTGAAATTGTGGCGCGCGGCCGGCGCGACGAGAGCACGCCGTCCGCGAGAGAGGGCGACGCCAGTGCGCATGGCCGTTGGGCACGTTTCCCCTGCACACCAATTGGAACTGCAATAAATCTTGTTTATGTTTTTGCGGCGTGTATACGAAATGGGATTGGAACATTCATGCCAGCGCAGGGGAAATGTTTGCGCTCGCACACCCTCTCTCACTCTGGCTGTGGCTCTCTCGTTGGCTCTCTCTCTCTCTCAAATTAGCTGCAGCGTTTCGTCAGCGCGTCACCCTTTTTGGTAGGTCGGTGGCTTCAGCACATTCCAATTCCATCACTCCGCCACAATTAAGATTTATGACAGTTCAAAACAAATTTTCTCACTCGCATGCGCTGGCTCACTCACTCACTCACGCTGCTGTCTATGAGTGTAACTGTGTGTGTGCTTGTGTGTGTGTTAGTTGCTCTGAAGGTGGCTCGTTCTAATTTGTTGCTGTTGTTGTTGTTGTTTTTATTGCTGCTGCTGCTGCTGTCGTCTGCGCCGCTGCTGCAGCTGTCGCGCTTTCGACATTTTGTCTCTCTGTCTGGCATTTTTTGCAACGTGCGGGTGCTCTGTCACATGTATATGTACATGTACCTACACATCTACGTACTATATGCGTACGTGTGTATGTATGCGTGCACACACAATGACATTGTAAAACAGTTAAATATGTACAATATGTAAATAGCAGCAGGCTGGCAACTCTATTCTTGTTGCTTTCCGCACTTTTAGTTCCCATCTGCTGTTCATCACTGTGATGCCTGGGCTGATAACATTCTACTTATGCATGTATGTATGTTTACATACATATGTACATATGCATATAACAGTATTATGCATTAAAATACATTTGTTTAAAAACACACACTTTGCTCTTTTGTAAATTTATAGTTAACTTCACTTCACGTTTTCTCAGTTTTAATACTTTCTGTTATTTAACATGAGGTTTATCTGTCATTTAATTTTTATTCTATGCCGATTTCAAGAACAGCCGCTTTTACGATTTGAATTCATTTTTTGCTACTTAAGCGAAAACGAGGGAATTTCATGTTATCCTCGCGTATAATAAAGTGTTAATAATAATAAAACATATCATTTGCTTGTCAAATTATCATTGATTTCACTGTTAAATTATACGTACGCTTATATGTATGTGCATGTATGCAACTTCATATCTATATATGTATGTACATACATACATACAAAAGCAGTGTACAGCGCCTTTCCATTGAATAGGACAAGTTTTAAAATGACGTTTACCACGATGTAAATATACCAAAATCTTTACCTTACTTACTCAATTGTACATTAGATAATTGTTTATTATTTATCCTATATATGCATACATGCCTACATATACATACATATGTACATATTTCAAGAAAACCAAATTGTTCATATAGTTCAACTATGCTCTTTAATATAATCTTATTCTTATACAAATAAAAAGATTTAACCGTCCCTTATGATTATTATCTACAATTTTCCAAATTTAAGAAATTCATTAAATCAACTTCACTGGAGTTTTTAAAATTCCTTCTTTATAAACGTTAAGCATCTTTTAAATAGAAATATCAAATAAGGCCTAAAAAGGTATTCTAGCTCATTTAAATTCTTAAACTTCCAATTTTAAAATAATATATATATATTTTGTATGCATGCATATTGTGAATATTGTGTATTTATTCTTAAATTTTGTATGCAGTAATATCTATATTCCAATTGTTCTTTCCGTTTCGTCTTATTGTCTTCCGAGCGATAATTGATTGTTTCTTCCCCTAAATCTCCCAATAGACCATCTATTTATTAGAATTTTGTAGCCGAATATAAAAGATAGAAGATAGAATTTGACGTTAGGTTCAGTAATACCAGAATTCTAGTTGAGATCTTAACCCTTAACGGATGGTTGAGTAGATGGAAACTAGATTTGTTTCGTATGCAGATTTTGTTTTGATCTCACGGCGCGCACACATTCCACGCTGAATGCCGTATCGGAATAGGTGGATCCAGCATCGAATTCCAAATAATAATTTATCAAACGAATTTTTACGATCGAGCACATAAAAAAATTAATGTGCGGCAAAGAGAAGCGCAGAATATATAAAAAGAAAAAGGTAAAAAAAAAAAAAAAAAAAACAGCAACAAGAGGAAGGAAAGTGAGGCCAGCTTAGCAGAGGAACAAATATTAAATACAAAAAAAAAATGCCCAAATCAAATTATAGAATCGTAAAAGTATTTATTACCCCAGAGCCGAGTAGCATCTGGACAGAGGGACGGTCGTCAATCGGCCTGGCGACAGCCGGCCAAGAATTATGCGGCGACTGGAGCAATGGCTGTCTCCAGCCAAGGACCGGCAGGAGGAGGAGCAGCAGCTGGAGGAGGAGGCGGATGAGGAGGAGTTGGAGCCAGCGCTTCCAAGTGATTTGATTATCATCGGTTAATTGGTGACTCGTAAAAACTTTTACGAGCCACAGCAGTGCCGGGCATTAAATGGGCACGATTGGAGCAACAAGTGCAGCAACAGGATGGCGGCAACCGGAGCTGGAGCTGGAGCTGGAGCTGCAGGAGCGGAGCTCAGCCATCATTGGCCATCAATAAAGGCGTCCACCATTTTCACTCAACTGTCGTCGCCGGGCTCAAGTTTTATGGGCGGCATTCGTCAACAATTAGCGGCTTAAAACTCAGATAATGTGGACTTAATGCAACCGGCATTTGCATGGGATTGGGAATTGCTTTCCTGAACTCTGAGCGAACAATAACCAGGCACAGACACAGACACAGGCGCAGGCACAGGCGCAGTCACAGGACAGCCAGCAGCTGGTACAGTGAAACATGCCACATAATCCACCAACAAAAAATTGACGAAAGCTAATAAAGTGTTTAACATGTTTTTCGAGGCAAGCAATTTAGACAGAGCTGCACTTGCAAACATCGATAAAAATCGATAGGCGACTCGATAACAGTAGACAATAAGGATTAGTTTATCGAACCTAAAGAAGAAATCGTAGGAACAAAATATATATATTTTGAGCTATTACATTTGGAAAAGTAAACAATAAATGAAACAAAATTGTAATTTAAAAAATATTTCAATTTATTAGATCCATGCAGATTTTTATTTGTCAAAGACTTGCAACATCTTAATAATATTTGTATTATCTTTAACATTCGAGGAATAGTCTTTAAACTATACAAAAAAGTCCTGAAGTTTAGTAGAAAATTTGCTTCTAACTAAATGGAAGTTCCTGTCAAATTTTTGAAAACATTTCAACTAAGGGTTACATTTTCAAAAGTTTAACTTTCTGCCTAGTTAAGCTTTTACGCGCATTCTGTCTGCCTGATTGAATCTACGAATACAAGATTTTATAAACTAACTTAGAAAAGTTTCTTAAACAAAACAAGCAAATAAATGATAAAATAGATCGAACCTGCAGATACCTATGCAAATTTCATTTAATATATTTGATTTTACATTGAAAGTTTTATGGAGCTATCAGCATATGCCATAAAGGAATTAAATGGCCATTTGGTTAAGCGAAATGCATAAATTTGAATTATGAAAAGAAAAGAACACAAAAAGTCGAGCTGAAATGAAATTCTGCGAACGGCATTCGTCATTGTCTGCAAAGGCCAAAGCTGAGGCGAGTGTCAACGCTTCCGGACACCGCAAAAGCCGCCAATCCCAGAGGGTATATATGCTATATATGCTATATACATATATACGTATAGGTACATATCTGTATTATAGCGGGAATTGTGTAGCCGTTCTATGTGGGCCACCCACGGGATTTGCTGTGAGTTATTGGCGCGACGTAAATTGTCAAAAAGGAACGATCCGATCTCGAGATGTGGCAAGATGTACGTGTTATTTTGATGGCCGCATTGCCTTGGGATTTATTTTTAATGGCGATTTCATGTGGCCCCGGGATTAACTCGTTCGGCCACGCATCCATTTTTGAATTACGAGCGCTACGTAAATCTTCCCAGCGAAAATCTCAACGCGCAAATGTCATCTAAAGCTGAATTATGACTTTGACGCGGACGCGGACGCACAGATCGCGCCAGATTGTCGAAGCATATATACCATATAATATGGCATATAATATAATATGGCAATTAAATCCTAAATAAGTCCACGTGTTTTTTTTTTTTTTTTTTTTTTTTTTTTTGGCGCTACAAAAATGCCGCTTGTGGAATTTCTCAAAAAAAAAAAAAAAACGAAAAAATATTTTTGTTTATTATATTATTATGAACTAAAACTCGAGCTGATTGCAAAACTCGCTTGATAAATATTTATTCGTTCGATAAATCAATCAAATAAATTACAATTAACAAAAGCAATAAACTTGAAGCGCTTTTCGATTTTGAATGGCAACAAGAAAACCAAAAAAAAAAAAAAAAACCTAATCAAAATAAAATAAAAGCGACGACAAAAAGTCAAATATACAAATAACAGAAATATCAGCCAAACACATATTGAAATACAACAACAAAAAATACCTTATAATTATAAATTAGAAATTTATGGCGCCACTTGGCACACCAAAAGTGGACGACAAAGATCTGGCTAAGAAACAAAAAAAAAAAAATTCCACTAATTGATCATATGAAAGAGTTCTCGAGCCGTTCTAGCTCAGTTGCAAATCTGGTTTCGTTTCGTTTCATTTTTTTTTATTTTTTTCCAAGTTCATCTTAATCAAACTTTTAATGGCAGCCGCAAAAAACTCAGCAGCCAAACAATTCAGGCCGTAAAACATTTATTCAACATTATATGACGAAGACGATCCCAAAGATATCACGAAATTCGCTTCGAATTTCGGCAGTCGCCAGTCGGCGATCGGCAGTCGGCATTAATTAACGCCAGCCAAAAAACACAAAAGCTACTAAGCCCGTGTGCCCAAATGTGTTTCGGTTTAAATGGTAAGACATTAATTTAAATCGATGCCACATGAGAGTCACGCATCTCACCTCGCCTCGCATCTCAGCGTTGACAGTAAAAATTTTAACTCTTCCCAAATGGGCATCATTAAATAGTAATTAGTTAAGCATCGATTTGAATATGGGCCACGGCTTTATAACGGATCTGAAATCAGAATGAGTGAAATTGCGAAAGTTATCAATTGATCATGATCAACAAAAAGAAATATACAAAAATCAATAAAATGAATTCGTACACTCAGCAAAAATATGTATTTTAATTAGCCTATATTTAGGTTTTTTTATACCCTGAACCCATGAAAAATGGGTAAAAGGGTTGTATTGTATTTGTTCAAAATGCAAATGTATGTAACAGGCAGAAGGAAGCATCTCCGACCCCATAAAGTATATATATTCTTGATCAGCATCAATAGCCGAGTCGATCTAGCCATGTCCGTCTGTCCGTCCGTCCGTCTGTCCGTATGTATGAACGCAAGGATCTCAGAACCTATAAGAGCTAGAGGTTCTCCTAGTTCCTACGCAGATCGAGTTTGTTTCCGATAATCGATAACTTACTCCGTTTTCAAGCAATCGATAAAAATCGATATCGACATCCTGTTTTTTGAGCAAATTGGGTAAATAATAAGAGCTAGAGTCACCAAACATGGTATGTTGCTTCTAGAATATTATATATATGTCAAGTCTCTTTAATTTTAGACCTATCGCCACCTCCCCGCTACCACCTCAAAGAGGGTTCAGGGTATTCCCTAGTCGGGAGCTCCTGACTTGAACATCTTACTTGTTTTTTTTTGTTAATTAAAACTGATTTCGACCAAACGAGTTCCCAATGAAAATTTGAAAGAGTTATAAGAATTTTGAGTTCGCTTACTTATTTATTAATTATTATTATTTTTATTTATAGTCCATTTTAAAAATATTTTCCTTACGATTAAGAAGAATATTTATTTTATTTAGAACCCTTTTGTTCTGGGATATCTTTTTCCACGATTGACTAGGAATGTTTATTTTATTGAAAAACATATTTTTTTCTGGGATATTTTAACTTTGAATAATTAAGCATATTTATTTCATTTAGAACCCATTTTAAAATTAACTACGATTAAATTAGAAAATTTACATATTAAAAAGTAAATACTTATCGAGTTACTAAAGTTCCCCATTTCCTGAATATGTTGCTTGGATTAGGTTCCGATTTCCAATGTCAGTTTGATATCTCTCTCTTTTGGCTTAGGCAAACAAAGTTCCTTTCATACCCTTGTGGAGGGTATTTTAATTTTGTCATTAAATGTGTAACGCATGGAAGAAGTCAACTTGGATCTCATAAAGTATATATGTTCCAGATCAACCGAACTGACATTGTCTGTCTGTCCGTCTCTATAGCTCTATAAGAAGAATTCGTCGAAACATGAAATCACATTCTATTATCCAAGTGACGACTGCTCACTAAATCTGTTTTTATCTAGAACTTTTTCTCATTCCATTCAATAGTTCTTCCGTCCATTTGCTCTAGAATGATAACTCTCACAGATCCCTACCTTAGACTTCTATTTGGCAGATTTGTTAGCATTATCCCATTTAAGGCGCAGATGTTTTTTCACAAAATGCACGCACAGTGTATGCTAAAAGTGAGCTTATAGCTAAATGACAAGCGAAAAAAGGTTGCTCTCGATATAATAACTAATTACGATATTAAGCCATGTGGTTCAGTTGGGGCTGTGCGATAAAAACAACCACAAAAAACAGGGCAGAAAGCGTTTAAAATATTTGTAAACAGCGCACAATTTATAAATATGCAAAAACTGAAATTTATGAACGACACTCTCTCGATAAAGTTTTTGCGCTGCAAATCAGGCAAACAACGAGAACAGCAACAACAATAGGTAAGAGGGCTGACGTTGGGAGTGCACGACTAGCAGATACCCTCAGTACTCGCAGCCTTTATAAACATTAAAGTTTTCTTCTAACAATGCACATTTCCTCTTTACTTCGCCTTCCCGAACAGCTCGGTGCTTATAGTCCGATTCTAACGAAGGATTTAATTATGGCACGCAACTGTGTGCACATTCCAAGTCCCATTTTTGCAGGAAATAAGGGCAGGTTCCCAAAGCGAAACATTCTTAATATGCGCGGAATGTCAAATGTGGGATTTTTAGCTCTTAAAATTGGGGCTGTGCTTAAAAAACCTTGCTCAAAATCTATATTTTATTTATTTTTCATCGATGCTTTGGAAATGTGAAATTATATCCAAATAATTTGTTGTCACGTGATATAAGAGGGTACATGATTCATATCTCAAGTCTCAGGCTCATCTTGCTTACCAGATCAGCTCAGCTCAGCCTCGTGATCAAAAAAAAATATATTCTTTGCCTTCTTCTGCCTGGGACATACCTTAACGCAAAACTATAAAACCCTCTTCGGCCATTTTCATTGGGTACAGGGTATTGCAGCCATGCCAATAAGAACAAATTAATGGTCGGGTAGTTTATAACTTGGGGCTGGGCTTTAATCGTGTTACAGCTTGTAAATGGACGCATCGATGGGCCGAGGATTCATTCAAATAGCAAAAATCATTTTGACCGCGAGCCGAGTCGTTAAATTATGAGAGGCACTGTTAAGCTCTGCGGGATCAATTGAGCAGCAAACGGTAAATAACGCACCGGCCATCAGCCAATGGCTGAGCCTGGGCCGAATCGGAGTCAGAGCCAGAGTCAGAGTCAGAGCCGCAAAGGGATTTAGGATATTTCGATTTTTATAGTTTGGCTTAAAACACCGTCGCCGAATTTTACGAGCCACGGTCTTGATTATGAAGCCATGCGAAACAATCCAACAATGCAATAAACAATTTTAATTTAATGCAAACGATTTCGCCGCGGCACCTAAAGCCGGTTCCATATGGCAAATGCACACAGCTATACACATACACAAGGCAAAATGAAAGATTTCAGCTAAAAAGACAGGAAATATCAATTGATAAGCGATTTTTTGAGTTAAGCTAAAAATAATAATCAACTGAAGTTATTAACTAAATGAAGTTCAATCTAGATTCTATGCATTTATTTCAATTAAAACGATAAGCCCAAAAAATGTCAACAACAGTTTTTGGTTCGGTTCGGAAAATTTTGTTTTTAAATATTTGAAATTTGGTTTGTGCCTAGTCTTTCGGAATCTAGTTGAGCTTCAATTCATATTAAAAACTAAATTCGAATTCTGGCTTAAATCACGTTCCGTTCAAAACCCGTTTGCAGCTGTGACTTTAACGTTTAACTATGTAAGTCTGTCAAAGTCTATGAATTCCGAAAACAATTATGTTTAGAATTTGAAACTTAAATGCAATAATAAAATCCAATTAAATAAAATTTAAATTTAAATGGAAAATTATCAGAGTATAATTCGGATCAATATTATTATCTGTATTAATACAAATTAAAATATATATAATAAAATTATATATATAAATATGCATATAATACAGATCTTAAAAGAATTTTTTTCACATTTACCTTAAATAAATAATTATATACCCCTATTTATTAGGAACTTGTAAGAGGAGTATACGACCTTTTCAAACCTACAAAATGCAAGGCACGCACTTTTAATTTTTGGGATAAAGCTTTGATCTTAGATACAAATTGAACATCTTCAGTGCATACAGCTGAGAGTATAAGCCCATATTGCTTAGATAAAGTAAGCCCGAACAGATCTAAGCCTCAGGAAAAAACTCTCTAAATGTGCACTTTTAATTTTTGGGATAAAGCTTTGATCTTAGATACAAATTGAACATCTTCAATGCATACAGCTAAGAGTATAAGCCCATATTGCTTAGATAAAGTTAAGCCCGAACAGATCTAAGCCTCAGGGGAAAACTCTCTAAATGTGTTTGGGTAGCCATCTCTTGACGCTTGTAGCACATCCGCATTTCAGATGTTACTCATCTCTCTCTCTCTTCTTCTTGATTTGGCTGCCAACAAATCAAAGTCTCGTCCCGCTGCACTTAGGTTGCCGGGCAGGTCTCAACTTGAGATTCACATCCTCAATGCCATTCGTCGCTGACATGTTGTCGCCTTCATCTTCTGTTTTTTCATTTTTTTTTTTTCTTGTCTTTGTTATCGTTGCGCCTGCGCCCTCCGTCTTGGTCTTGGTCGGCTTTGTTTGCTTCTTGCGGGGCGCGTTATTTATGCGCATCATTATAAAGTTGCCCATTTTATTGGTTCGCCCTCGAATAAATAAGGATCAATAAAGTTGTTACTTTATATTGACACTTGCAGGCGGCAATCGCTCGTCACTTTCCGTCGATCTCTCCCTTTCACCCGCTCTGGAACAATGCTGTGAGTCCGGACGGGCTGATCAGCTCAGCTCAGCTCAGAATCGGACAGATCTCAGCTCTGGTCCCGAGTTATTTATGTGAAAGTCTTGAGAAAGTATTTCCCTTTATAACGTCGTCTGCTGTACACAGCCGTGTTTAAGGCAGTCGTAAAATCTTGAAATGTTTTCAATCTGTTCGACTTGTTAGCCAAAGCCATTTGCCATGGATATTAGTGCTCGTAGGCCCCGGTCAATTCGCTGATTTTCATCTTTACGATCTTGTTTATTTGGATCAAAGTTGAAGTTCCTAATGATTTTATTAACTAACATATAATAGAGCGTGTTAGAATTTTATGTGCCATTATCATCTAAAGTTTATTTGTTTGTTCTGCTTTTTATGTTCTGCTCCACTTGACATTCAACATAAAACTCATCAAAACGAATAAAAAATGTTTATGCTTTACAAATTTTGAGAATAAAGTTAGTTATTCGTCGTTACTTCTTCTAGATATACCTGCAAGATTAGTAAAGCCCATAAAAAATTGTTGATTGGTGAAGAATTTATTGAAATTTATAAATTGATTGAATATAAAAATAGGAGTCTGTTATTCGATAACATCTTTTCGGTAAAGAAATGTTCAATTAATATATCGCGTCACTTGGACAGACTGAATCCGACTCTGAAGTAGATTTCATAATAAGCAGAATGCAATATTAATAAATAACAATAAAATTTCAAATATCAATCAACAATAAATATATATAACAAACAATAAGTTTATGTAAATGTCTTGCTCAGATTCGCTTATTTGTAAAGTGCTTTGGCTTATTTTAAGAACGATCGTTTATGGTGGCCCACCCATAACTGGATTGTTTAACTGATCAACTTGTGCCCACCCACTAAGTCGGCCGGCAGATATCGCCTGACACTAAAACAATAGACGGTCTGCGCCAGGCATTCATCCAGTGAGGCATTCGGGCATTCAGCTATTCATACATCAGCGTCACATTGAGACAGTTTATTTGTTTAATTTAAAATGGGAATTTGTTGCTTTTAATGGAATATCATTCGCAGTTGGCACTTGTGGGTTCCGTTTGTGCCACTGTTCGGCATCAATCAACTGTGGAAAATTATTGAAAGGCTGGCGATTTGGGGGCGAGCGCAGTGCCACAAATTGTTTGGCATTCATTTGTCATGGCGGCAATAATACGTAGAAAATAAAAGAATTGGGTAAAATGAATTATTGGCGCTTTTCGGCGGGCCGCATATAAATCAAAACGCAATGCCCAGCCCAAGAAATATCACCTGTTGCTGGCAACAGAGCCGCCACGACACGAGTTGCTCAATCAATTTTACAGGCGAAAACTTAAGCCCGGCCCCCGAGCCCAAACGAAAACGAAAACGAAAATGAAAACGAAAGCCTTGCATGATACAAGAGCGATCGCTGGCGATCCATCTATCATTTATCATCTATCATAATGCAGTTTTAGGCCCGAATCGAGAATTAATCCGTCAAAACAGTTGCCCGACGAGCCGCTGCCTGCGATTGCCAAATTCACAATCGATCAACCGTGCAGCTCTCTCTCTCTCTCTCTCTCTCTCTCTCTCTCTCCCGCCACATTCAAATGTTGGTCAGCCCAGAAGCTTTGCTGCAGCTTTGCCACCTAAATCTCCTCCCCCTCCTGGCAGCGGGCCCCAAGCTGGTCAAGCAAATTAAGTGCTTTAACTGGTAAGGGCCTTTGATGGATGTGCGCGGGCTTCCAGCTGAAGCCTTCTCAGCCGGACGCGTCAGACAATGCGGAATTGTTGTGACCCAGTGTGTGTGTGTGTGTGTGTGTTTGTGAGTGTGTGTACTTTAACGCTTATCAATTACAAAAGGCGGCGACCGTGCAATTAGCTAGTCAGGCCAGTCAAAACGGCGGCAAAGATCAAAGCTTGCCGCCAGCTTTGAGGCAGGCCGCCGCTGGCGCCCCCAAAAAAAAAAGACAATGAATACCCCTACCCAAGCCACCCATCATTCCGGCAGTTGGTTAACATTAGTTCCGTTACATTTGCCGCATAATCCGGGCGAGTTTTGCGCAACACGATTCTCGCATTTCTCGGGCTATGCCAATGCCAATGCATCTGGCCTTTTTCACGCCAAACCAATTTGCAGCCAAAAACCGCAGCAACAACTACGGCAACTGTTGACGTCATAATTATGTTGTTTTTCTTGTTGTTGTTATTGTTGTTGCGCGTCGCGCACTACTTCATATTTTTTATCGCCTGCCGATAATTGGCGGCGCTACGCGTTGATTCAAAATAAACAATGACCCACAACCCGAAACTGAAACCCAGGCCCACCCCTCCCCTCGCACAAACCTCGCCTCGCCTCGCCTCTTTGCCCCAACACAACTCGCTGTTGTTGTTGTTGTTTTTGTTGTTGTTGTCTGTTGTTGACTGCGGCTGTTGGCGACTCACGTCGCTGTCAAAAATTAACAACCACAAAATCTGAGTTATTATTGCTGCAAAATATTTGCACTATGTACGTGCAGCAACAACAACAAAATTGTTAAATAAATTAAAATGTTATCGTGTTTAAATAAATTGTGGACCCACATAAATAGCCAGCCAAGAATGCGTTATTATTAAATATTATATTTTATATATACATCTATCTATCCTATTATGATCCACATTTGACTATCAAATAGGCAAGCTGCCAATAAGCGTGTGCTTAGTGACTGCTCGAAAACATCTGATATCATATCGTATCGGAAATACGCCCTAATTTATATGGCAAATATGACTGTGCCAGCTGAGAGTGCTGGACTGCAAGATATCCTGTAAGCATGTCCATATTTATCAGCTTGAAGGTGCTCTCGATAAGTTATCGAAAAAGTTAAGAACATTTACATTATAGTACAATCAGCTTACCTATCGCATGATAGAAAATACAATCCTGAGATCGAACAAACGGACAGATTTAATAATTGGGGCTAATCCTATGATATATATACTTTAACGTGTCGAAAAAGTCTTTTTTTCTAAATTGTGGTTTTTATATTTCTGAAATTAAAATTCATGCATCAAAATTCAATTTATTTTCTGAAATCTAAGCAAAATTATGTTTTGTTTTGTTTTTCATTTAAATACTCCCGTCGATATCTTTTGTTTTCATAGGTGTCCCATAAAATGGTTAGCTTCAGATGCGCTTAACGTAATATTTTATTCAATATTAAAACCATATTTATATTTAAATAATAATACAATACATCTAAAACTAAAAGATATGCCATTTGTAGCGATCGTGCAGATCAACTTTCATTTACAAGGTATAATTATATAGATGTGTCCAGTTTCTCTAATGGGGCGTATATCTTCGGATATTTTGAATTCCTATCAATGAGCTGCCTGCATACGCTCAGCTCCGAACGCGATGGGTGTTCCCCATTCGCCGTGGCGTTAATTGGCCCAAAAATTATATATCTATGCACACACTGGCAGGTGTTTGTGAGTGTATCTTATTGTATTGTTTTTCTTTATTTTTTTTTTCTTTTGTGGTGTGTAGATATTGTTGTGTATTTATTTATTTTCAGTTGGTTCGTAGCCGTTGCGAAAAAAAAATAAACATAGAGAATGCTTTGTTAGTTAGTCGGAGATCGCTCGAGTTGAGTTTTTATGCACTTTTAATGGCCGCCCAACCGCGGTCGAGGGCGCGGCCGGGAGCTGAGCGACGAGCGCGGCTGCTAAATAATTCAAGAGTGGGCCATAAATACCAGAAGCATTGCTCATAAATCTATCAGTCGATTTGCTTGCCGGCAATCGAATTGGATGCTTAAGCGTTTTATTCATTCAATATTTGTTTTCATTTGAGATGTGCACAGCACTTGCCACACTCGAGCGAGATAGAGAGAGAGAGAGAGAGCGTGAGAGTATCTTGTAGATACAAGATATGTACTGAAAGATTCTTTAGCTGGGCAACAGATACTATGTGTGTGTTTTTTGTATTTTCATTGCCTCGCCCCACCACCCAGCCTGATGTGCCCACAAATCAAAACATCTGTCAGTCAGCGCTCGCGTCCTGACAACAACGCTGAGATACAAATTATCTAAATTGTATCTGCACAGCGCAAATGCATCTTGTGGATTTGTTTGTTTGTTTTGTTTGTTTTGCCTTGCTGAGGTTTTTGTTGCCTTCCCAAGTGCTCGTCTGCTCGTCTGCTTGTCATGCAGCCCCCGCAACGCCCCGCCCCTCCCGCCTTCACCCGACCACTCGATTGGCCCGTGCTGAGTGCTCCGCTCCCGCCGCGCCGCCTCTTAAGCGAGGGCGTGCACCGTGGTGAGAGATTTTAATTTAAACATTTAACTGACAGATTTATCAGGTATTAGACGATACATGCGTCAACGATCAGCCCAAAGCAACGGCCTTTGCCCCAGGCCCTGGCCCTGGCCCTGCCCTGCCCTGCCCTGTCCCCGAAACAATTTTTGGAATGGCCTAAGGCAAAGTTCAATAAAATTATAATTAATGCTTAAGAATCAATTTTCACAACGAAAGGCAGCTCCCGTTGAAAACACGAAATGTTGCTCAAATAAATAATTATGATTTTATTTTTAAATAGGCGGCAAGCGCATTATGATTAACAACTTGAACAGGTTTTTACTCCCCAAATCGTTAAGAAATCAACATGAAAAGAAATTATTTGCGGATAGCCGATATTTAATTATCCCTCCAGACATATAGCAAGTGTGCAAAACGGTTCTATATATGTCTGTAAGACGTAACAATAAGGCTCGTGGTATCTGAGTTCGGCCAAGATATTTTGACTATATACCCTATCACAAAGAGTTGCCTGCAAAGGTTACACCCCTGCGACCTACCTACATTGTGATTATCCAAACAGTTAATAGTATGCATTGTGTTGGGCATTATTAATTTGTCATAGTACAACCCAGCCGTCTATCTGGCAGTAAATATGTTGAAGATAGCTGCAAGAGAAGACTCTATGCCCCTCACAGTCGAAAGCTAAGATTAGAGATCAGCAGAGATCAGACTATTACATAATATATTTGTCATATGTGTGTCGAGATACTAGGCTTTAGGCACCCCGAAATTCATTCTGATATAATTTAGGAACTGGTTTATTATTAAGTTTATTTTTGCTTATTCTCTTCATATTTCTATCTTAATATAGATTGCACTTAACTTTGTTTACCTTCTAGTTAACGTAAATTACAAAATTGAATCTTATTTTTAGATAAAATATAATGAATGAAACTGAAACGCAGACTCGAGGCCGCGATCGGGTTAAGCGACCCACTTTGAGTGCCATTCGTATCTTAATCTGTGCGCCAGTGCCTCAGTCATCCATCAATCAAAAGCTGGCGGATGTCCAAATGACTAAATGACTAGCTGGCTAGCTAGCTGGCTGGCTGGCTGGCTGGCTGGCTGGCTGGCTGGTAGGTTGGCCAACTGACTGACTTTTGGGCTGAGTGAATGTTGCGTGCGCGTTGAATGACGCAGCGAGCACTTGCTGCTGCCGCTCCGCCCGCCGCCCACCTGCCCACCTGGCCCCCAGCACACAGATACACACACACACACGCCAAACCTTTAGTGGTTAATCAGTTGTAGATGAACAACGCACAGCTCTGACATTTGGCCAACGTCAACTGGCGATCGATCGATCAATCAGTTAACCAGCCATCCATCCATCAGAATACACCACACACACACACACACACGCACAGCAACAGTGATATGAAGAGTTGGTAGCTGTGTGATTGATAGCTGAATGCCAGGCTACCAAAAAAACCATATCTTACACAATAAGTGAAAAAGCTGTGACTGCATTCTCCCAACTGCGCAATACTCTGTTTAGAGTGCAAAAAGAGTTGGAAAAATATTTACTTGACTAGGTAAGTGGCTTTTTAACAATATGTATTTTCAACTTTAGCATTAAAATTTTGAGAGATGAATGTTGTTTTAAAAGAAGATCATCTTATCATCATTTTTTATACCCTGAACCCATTCAAAATGGGTAAAAGGGGTATAATGTTTTTGTGCAAAATGCAAATGTATGTAACAGGCAGAAGGAAGCATCTCCGACCCCATACAGTATATATATTCTTGATCAGCATCAATAGCCGAGTCGATCTAGCCATGTCCGTCTGTCTGTGCGTCCGTCCGTCCGTCCGTCCGTATGTATGAACGCAAGGATCTCAGAACCTATAAGAGCTAGGGGTTCTCCCAGTTCCTACGCAATTCGAGTTTGTTTCCGATAATCGATAACTTACTCCGTTTCCAAGCAATCGATAAAAATCTATATCGACATCCTGTTTTTTGAGCAAATTGGGTAAATAATTAGAGCTAGAGTCACCAAACATGGTATGTTGCTTCTAGAATTTTATATTTATGTCAAGTATTTTTCATTTTAGACCTATCGCCACCTCCCCGCTACCACCTCAAAGAGGGTTCAGGGTATTCCCTAGTCGGGAGCTCCCGACTAGAACCTCTTACTTGTTTATAATATAGATAGATGGATAGAGCTATACAGATATAAAAAATATAATCTATTGTTTCGCTTAAATCCCTAATGATTGTCCCTAATGATTGCACAGTACAGTACAGTGGATAGCGAGTTTCGGGTTATTTTGGTCCGAACTAACTAAATTACCAATAAACTCGTTTTGACTTCGGGTACAGCGTATAAAAGTGGGAACAATAACGTGGACGATGACGCCAAAGGCCAAACGCAAATTTACTTAACCGCATTATTTTCGATTTCGTTTTATGGCGCTTAACTTGGCCCTGATAATGGGCTATGAAACCGAAATCGAACGTCACTATTTCAGCGACTGATACCGTTAATCTAACTGATTAAGAGTGCGCGTTTAATCGCAAATGAATAAAGTCATATGAATACACTCGACAATCACAGCGAAAAATACAGTGAATGTCGCGTAAGCCAAACGAGTTAAGAAAATAAACAGAATTAATATGTGAATCTATAAATAAAAGACATTATTTATTAATATAAAAAAAGATCTAAGAACATATTATATCATTCATTTTTATAAGTATTTGACTTGAAATTTTCCCCTCAATCATAAGAATGTTTGCGAATTGTTTCTTGCATACTTTTTAGCATAAACATATTCAATTCAATTTATCTACAACTTTTATTTAGAAAATCTTTGAAGTTGAATCCAAAAAAAATAAATTCCTTTTGATGCGGACACCTACGATTCCAACTCGATAACTACAAATTGAGAGCTAGGGTTCACATTGAACGATTCTTTTCCGCCTTCAAAATACCCTACATAAATTGAAAACCAAAACTTAATGCGTGCCAAAAAGGTCGCAGTTATCCATTTGTTGGTTTCACATGAAACATTGACTAAATATCAAACGTAAAATGAAATGGCGCAGAACGCTGTGAAAAGCATGAAACTTGGCCAGAAGCGTTAGAAAATTTCACATGTTGCACGTAAGAAATACAATTTTATTTTATTCATTTCTCATTTTCATGAAATGCAAAATACAAACAACAATTTATAAAAGAAACGGCAAGAAAAAAAAAAAAAACGAAATACTCTACGGAGTTGGGGCACAAACAAAAGAAAACTTGACGAGATGAATAAATGAGGGAATGTTTGTGCAGGAGCAAACATAACTTTAAATTTGTATTACCACCCAGAGCCCAATGAGCCACACACACACACACACACGCACACACACATATCAGCAAGGCATTGTTAGGGGGAAAGAAAAGAAATGAGAAAAAAAAGAGAGAAAACCTGAATTCCATTTGGCCAACTCCCAGAGACCCGCCACCAAAACGCCCACACACACACCTCAACACTGAGCCATGCAGTTTAGACTCTCTAAATGAAATGCTCAAGTGTGCACGGAATTTTGATTTCGCCGCCAATCTACCACCCACCCAGCCCGGTTCTGGCCCGAAGCCCGCTGATGTGGCTCCGGCATCGCTCTCCCGATTCCGTTCGTCATGTCGTTCGCTTGCAAATCAATTTAATGTCAGTCATTTTGCCGCTAAGTGGGAAATTTTTGAAATTTCATCAAAAATCCGTTGCGTACCCTCCGACAAGGCCCGACAGCAGCCAACCCCCCACTCCCAATCCCCAACCCAAGCGGACTCAACTTGGAACATATGCTGCTCAAGGGAATTGGCTGCACTGAGGTACTTTTTTTACTGGCGCTTGCTTTACGTACCGTAGCCTATGGAGAGTGTGGACGGGGGTTGGGGGCGGGGTAACATTTCGCATCTAAGCGAAACACATTTGAATGTAAATTTCAGACGCGTTGCATGTCCATGAATTCTCAGCCAATGCCGCGTCCTGTGCAGGCTGTTGTGGAGTGGGCAGAGATCGGGGAGTGTGCGGTGGTTAGCAGAAGGGAACGTTATTTGCCCTTTGCTGTTGTGCATGTGTCTGTGTGTGTGTGTGTGTGTGTGTGGCGCGTTCTTTGCACTTTTTCCCTTGGCTTCTTGTGTGGCTCGAAAAAAAAAACAAATATTGTATTAAAATGCTGGAGAGCAGCTAAAACGCATAATAGTAAAATTTTATGTTATCACCAGTGTGAGGAAAACACGTCAGGCAGTTAGTCAAATAACACAGCCAAATGGCCAAAACGAAAGAAAAACGCACAAACACAACACACACACACACACACACACACACATAGCGCACAGAGCGCCAATGAAAATTTAGATGACGCTGAACGAGAAAATTCGAAGATCCACAGAAACAAATGGCACAGACATATGTACAATTACGATTACGATACATACATAGGTACATATATATGCCACATATATATTTGTATAGGTATAGGTATACCACGGCCTTGCCCATGGTACGTATAAAATAAATTCTCTCAAAGATCTTTCGAAAATGAGTTTGCAACCGATCGAACGGTAAACAAATAACCTTCAGAAACCGTTTTCCGCCAAGTTTAGAGCCTTTCAAATAAGTTTGAAGAAAATCGGAAGAACCTAAAACCAGATTTATATGCCAAATTGATCTAGATGCCAAACCATGAACCATGACCTAACGGTCTTTACGTGCACCTTCATAAATTAATCACAGTGAAAATTTCAGCTTCCTAGTGAAGTTAGCATTTCCATTGATAATCATTTTCTTCTCTAACGGAGGTTATAGTACATTTTTTACAAATGGCGTGAAAAATTTCCGATCTCATTATGCATTTATGTATTCAATTCCGTATTATCTGAAATGACTGAGCTTTGTGTGAGCTAAAAATAATTTTCTTTAATTTCATCTCATTTTTCCACTCATTTTTCGCCAGTGGAGGTGGATTCTACAAATTAAACGATTTTAAAATTAAAGTGGATCGCACGAAAATAAAATAAGTTTAATAATTTAAACCAATCATTCCTGATCGTATTAATGCACTCTAACATAAAGTCAGCGATATAGTCACATAGTTCTAAAATATAATTCTAAGCATTTTGAGCAAAGTTTGCGTGTTGCGGACTCGTTTGAAAGGCGTCGGCTGGTTAAAGACGTGTGTCTGGATTTAATTGCCCTAGAAAAGATTTGCTTGGAATATACAAAATGCGGATTTAATACTATAACCCATTTTATAATGAAAGAAATTGAACAAAGATCTGATAATTCCATAAGGATTATAATATATAACGATTTGGCTTACCCAAATATATCACAGCATTACAATATCTGCAGATATGCCCAATAGAGCGTTTTTTTTTTCGACTTCAAATCATTTGCGTTTGAATGCGTTAAGCGTCCATTTGGAAACGATGCTTAAAATGGAGGGAAACAATTGTAGCTCAAATGCAATTGGAAAACTAAAAGGCGAAACTGGGGCGGTAGAATAAAAGGGTCAACAAAAGGGAGAAAATAAAGCGAAACACATCAAATAAAATCAAACGCAAAACAAGCGAGAAAACATTGTTTCAAATTGACCAGCGGTAAAAAGCGCTTTAGGATCTGCCCAACGATTGCTGATGAGGCTGCGAGAATGTCGAAAAGGCGTGGCAAATGTCCGCCAATTCAGGCGCAACTAATTCCACAGGACCAACCAACCAACCCATCACCCACCCAACCACCCACCAAAACGATGCGTTGCCAACTGTGAAACTATTCAGCTTTTTTTTTTTTGGTGGGGGGGGGGGGGTGTCCTGTGCAACGTCTCCGGATTTGGTTCAGTTCGGTTGAGAGATTGGGGGATTGGAGGATTGGTTCGGGTTTCGTTGCGAATATTTTATTGTGCGAAAAATGATTTTTTATTTTCAATTTTCTGGGCTTGAATTTTGGGGGCCGTTAGAACGCGTTAGAAATGAAAGTAAAAGTTTTCACAGCCGACCGAATGGCAAACCAATTTGATTTTGAATACGTTATGAGGCGCAAAAAGAGAGTGTGAAAAAATCCGGAAAGCCGTAAAAAAATACAAAAAAAAAAAACAACGAACAACGAACCAAGCAACAGCCCACAATAAACATTCAGATTCACATCGACATCAATTGTTTGCAAGGGTTTCAAGTGCCAATTTTCTGATTGTTTGCCAGCCGCACTAAAAACTAATGATTTTTCATATGTTTGCTCAATGGATCGTACCGAAAGCCCCGCCCCCAACCATCCAAAACGAGCGAAAAGTACAAAAATAAATTGAGAAAAATAATAGTTATTTTGGCTTAAATGTCCCAGCAGATGTTTGACCTGATGTTAATTCAAGATTTGGTTAATCAACTTGGATCCGCATAAATTGGTTTCTTGCTTAGAGCTCACTTTTTAACAGTTTGTTTTTCTGACAACTTTTGAATGCTTTATATCTGTTAAACAAACTCTAACTGCACGGGAACTAGGAGGTCCTACGTTTAAGTCTGTAGCTCTTATAGGTTCTGAGATCCTTGCGGTTCATACATGCGGACTGACGGACGAACAGACAGACGGACTAGATCGACGCAGCTATTGATGCTGATCAAGAACATATATTCCTTATGATGACGATGCTTTCTTCTGCCTGTTACATACATGCATACATTCATACATTTGAACAAATACATTACACAATTTGAATGCGATCAGGTAATAAAAATGTAAGCAATAGAATAATTTTATGTTATTGCGTATAATATCGCCCTTATATCTTCCTGGCGAGAGCAAAACTTTAGAGCAAAACTTTAGTAAAGAAAATATGTATAACATATCATTCAAGCTCATATGCGGAGTATTCGGATATCAAGTAAATAAAGCAGGAATTCACAGGATTACAGATACAAAAATTCCAACAAAATGGCGCACATCAATAACAGTAAAGCACGCGAATGGTGGCTAACGGGATATAGAGGTTCGATTTGCAAAAAAAAAAAGAAATGTATATAAAAGCATTTTGGAATGGCGTCATAATGCAGTATGATTACGGCGCGGGTGGACTGGTGGGGAGGGAGGCGGAAAGAGTGCGGGTGCGGGTGCGGGGGGACCAGCGATAGGCGACAACTCGACAACTCGACAGTCCACTGACGACTACAACGGACTCTGCTCGATATTTTAATGGGGCAGACGTCATTTTGTGCCGCCATCGGAGCCGCCGCCGTCGCCACCAAAGCGCAAAATTTATGACAACATAACGAGCCAGATGGACGGCAGTCGACGGGGCTGGGCAGGGAAGCGGGGCAGTGTCAGGGGCGCGAGGGAGCACATTAAATGCGCCATTCAGAGACGAAAATAACAATAATCATAATTAAGGATATGCATATGCATTCGGGTGTCTGTGAGCCCAGCAAAATGGCCGCTGTCACACCCACAAGCGCCCACAATGGCGCTTGATCCTCTGTGGAGGGCGTGGCTGGAGGTGGAGTTGGCAAAACGAAATCGATCCATTTACACAGCCAAATATTCCGCACGAATGATGATGTCCCTGTCCTGCAATGTCCGCAGCCAGATATCATTGAATAATGACTGTTAATACCCTTCAATGTGCGCACTCGCCACATCGCACAACGGCCTTTTGCTCATCGCCATCGCCATCGGAATATGAAGTGGATTTCAATGCACTCCCCACAGCAACGACCCAGCCACGTCAGCGGGCGAATCGAGCTGAATGAGATAGCGTCTGGCCACTGGCCACTGGCAACTGGCAACTGGCGAAAATAATATGCGAATTGTGCGAAAATATTCGATAACGCACTCAAACATTCACTCATAATGCATTCGTTCCTCGCCATGATTAACCCATTGAGTACACATAATTATATATTTGACACCCAAGTAAAATAAGTAAACAATTGATCAAGGAGTTGTTCTTCTGCACTGCAATCTTACATTTCCTTTATTGCAAATCTTATTTATTTAACTTAAATAAGGTTTGCTCACACGGGTCAAAAAGTTTAGAAAGTCATATGGAGCTTAGGGATCGTTGGGCCGGGTGGACTATTGAACTATTTGAATCATTTTACCTTTTTTCTAGCTTGAGGTTTGATTGATAGCTCCCCTACATATTTTCGGAGAACCGCTATGGTAAACTTTGTAACCTTTTGAGTTAATTTTAATCGTCGATTTATAAAACTATCAATCATTATTTTAACATTTAATTTGATTCATCGCCCTTTTATATATTTCTAATGAATCACTAGGCTGAACTTTAAAACTATTTGATTCATATTCATTCATTTCTTTTCGAACTTTGAAATATTCAGGGCGACAGATATATTACATATTATCAGAGAACCACCAAAACTATGAACTATGCAACTTTTTAGGACATGTAATTTTTTTTTCTCAAGTTATTCCACATATAACATACAAAATTTTAAAGAACTCCAATTGGCCAAACTATTGAACTGTTTGGATTATTTAATTTTGATTAAGTCACATACTTTAAACTTATTTTTTATTTAATTGTATAAATATTTCGTTAAGCTTCAAACGGTCTAAGTTTCAAAAACTTTCAAAAAAGTTTGTATTTGAATACAGATAAATCTTGAGGGAGGCTTAACGACTTAATGGATCCTTCTTCAGATCGCTGGTGGAGCTGTAATATTTTGTCTTGTCTTAGAAGCCAGCGCTCTTTACGATATTGTATTCTTCATATCATTTAGAAGAAATGTAGCATAAACCAAAAAAGTAAAATGAGTTTAATAAAATAGCTTAAAACATCTGATTAAATGACACGTTGAAGTTCAGTTCGGAGTGCAAAGAGCACGTTATAAGCATTTCAATGTAAATGCTTCTATTTATTAAACTTCCAAACACGTTTCATCGACTTAATCAGCTTGGTTAACAAATATAAAACTGTTCGCTTTTTTGGCTAATACAAAAAAACTGCGAAAACTCAACTGCACGTTGAATTTGTATTTGCATAAAAATGTAAACGTGAAAAGCTTGCAACGGACGCATCCACTGCAGAAGTTCCCATTCGTGTATCCATCTCCAATTTCATCCCATAACTGCGCTACTGTTTTTGCCAAAAAAAATCGACCGAAGTGGCAATGAACTGCATTAATGAAAGAGATGTGAGTTTGAAAACTAAAGATGTTTCTTAAAAGTATAAAGAGTGATAAGACATTTATCTTATATGTATTCGAAATGAGAGTGAAAGAATACGAACTTAAGAAATTGAAGTGAAAAATGGGTGAGTTGATAAATGGGAATCGAATTGCTCGCAATCATTTGTGTAGGGTATCTGTCGTGCACATAAAACGCAACATGCACAGCTCAAAGTCGAAAATTGGTTTTAATTAAATCGAATTGAGTTTTTTTCTTCCACCGGGCAGCTTACGTCTCTCTCGTTTTTCTACTTTTCCATCAGTGCAGCCCCGGCTTCTGTTTCATTTTTTGCACGTCGTGGCCAAGTGAATGTGGGTGTTGGTTGGAGGAGTGAATGAGTGAGTGAATCGCAACTCATGGCGTGCCATGGACATGGACACGAACGCATTTAACGCTGACGCTGGGAGTTTATGTGCGTCATTGAGCTGCCACCGCTCCAGGCCACGTTCTCGTCCACGTCCACGTCCTGGTCGCTGGTTGCTGGTCGGCATCGTCCTGGACGCCCTTTGGTTGGCCCGTTTGATTGAAATGTTTGCTGGCGCTGCAACTGCCCAGCAGAATGCTGGGAATGGGAGTGTGTGGCATGCCAGTTGTGTGCCACATCAAAGCATTTGAATTGTTGGCCGGCTGGCATTTTGTTTTTACGGCTGCGACTGCACAATTGCAACAATGCTGCAACCCCCTTTAGACCCAACTCGCAGCCAGTTCAGATTGCAGCCCCACAGCCCCTCCCCCTCCCCCTCCGTCTCACCCATCGTGTCAGTGTGTGATGTATGGTCGGTCAGTTTGCGGACATGCAGTGGACACTTGGATTAACATGACGTAATTGATGCGGAAAGTGTTGAGTGTGGCAGCTGCCACAGCCCCCCTTACGTTCCTTTTGCCTCATCTGCTGCTGCAATTCCGCACGCAGTCGACTGTTTGGGGCGTGGGGCAAAAAAAGGACTTTTATCGAAATTGATTTTGGTGACTGAAACTTTGCATGATATTTAATGTTTAGTATATAGATAATTTATAGATTAATATCGGATTGAAGCCCACAAAAGTTTTTTAAATGAGTTTAATTAGTTAAGGCAATATTAACGTATTCTGTAATGTTCAAAATACTTTATTTTTTTATTTCATAGACCATTTTTTGCAAATTTATCGTAATAAGGCCAATTACCTCTATTAAAAAAGTGTATAAAACAGGCGGAAGCAGATTTCTTTCTTAGTTTACTTCCATTCCAGATTAGGTTGACGAGCCGAGAACATATAAACTTCTGCCTCTGTTAGAGATGAAGAACACTTTTTTTTTAAATATTTTATACAGAACTTAACCGAGAACAATTTTAGTTAACAAAATACGATTTATAGCCTGTATTTTTGTATTAGAATAAAAACGTATTGCCTTAAGGATCAAACCATAAACAAAGAAACTATCTTTTTAGTTAGTTAGTTAGTTAGTTTGAGTTAATTTATGAAAATGTTAAGCGTAAGTTAGTTTTGTGGAAATGTATGTAACAGACAAAAGGAAGCTTCTCCGTCCCTATAAAGTGCATTTAATCCTGCTCAGTATTACTAGCTGAGTAGTCTCAACCAAACACAATATAAATATAAAATACAAGAAACCAGATGATGAGAAAAGTATGGGCTTATATCGTCTTTGGGCTGTCTATCCGGCTGTATACACGTATCGGTCTCAAAGACTATAAGAGTTAGAAGCTTGGCAAAGAGAAATCTAGGTGGCCCATCAGTTTTGTAGGGTATCTATCGTGCACATAAATCGAATATGCACAACTCAATGTTTGCATTTTTAAACTCTAGCTACGCAATTTTAAAGATATATTTGCCAAATTTGAATATCTCCTTGAGAGAGAGAGCTGAGAGTACATTTACTTTCAACCGAATCCCTTTACAAATTTTCTTATTCACTGACTTTTATAATAAATATGCATATGTAACCAATTCAGTTGAGTTCGGGTCGAGCCTAATGCACAGGCGACTGCAATATGCGAGTGTACAAAAGATTTTCCAAGTGCCGCAAAGATGGGTGAGAGGTGGCAAGCAGTTGGCCAAGGTAGCTATAAAATACGAGTGTGCTGCATTAGGTCAAATGTCTGATAAAATTGAAATGTTTCACATGTGTGTGCGTGTCTGTGTGTGTGTGTGTGTGTGTGTGGAAAGAGAATTAATTTTTGAACTTATCAAGTGGGCTTTCAATTGGCAAACCCACAGCTAACCGCTGCCCGGTAAAAGGTTACATTTCGTGCTGTCGAGTGCACTCATCATACTAACATATGGAACGGGCATAGGTGGAGGGCTGGGAGTGGGAGGAGGTGGCGGAGCGTTGAGGATATGTATAAGTGCGGACATGGCTACCTTTTTATTGTTGGCAGCAAAAGCAGAGCAGCAGCTGAGCTGCCTGGCAGGTTGCATTGCAAATTTGCAGCCGAACATGCAACGTGCATTTGGCAGTCAGCACAATAACCAGATGCAGGCAATGGGTCGGGATTCTTTCGGCTTGGGCATGTGAGGGGGTAAAAGCCACAGACGCTGCCAATATTGACTGTGACTGAGCCAACGAGCTGCCGCTGCCGCTGCCACTACTGCTGCTTCTTTCTTTTTTATGTATCCTTGCAATGCGATGCGAGTATTTTTAATAAAATAAACCCAGAAATGTAATCAACATAAAGGATTTCACACAAGCGTACCATATACAATATATGTATATATGATCTCTGTGTGCGCATTGGAACGCTTAACGAGGTACGTAGCTACGAGATACACGTAGATATCATTGACGATATACCCACCTACAGCCACCCACAGAGATACACTCGCTTCCACTCTGCAATATGAAGCAGAGGAAGATAGAAATGAAAGAAGAAAAAACCGAACCCTTTATGAAATGCTGCAAACAGGACATCAATGCAGTCAGCTGTATGTGCGTGTGTGTTTTTTGAGATACATTTGCAATTATCGTGACTTGAGTTTGCAGTAGCTGCCGGGCCCCAGAACAGGGACAGCTGGCCACATGTCGGTGACAGTTTATTAAATCGATTACTTTCGGTTTTGATATTCTAAATAAACATATTTTTACAAGCCAGCCGGACCAGAACTACGGGCGGACCACCCACCGTTTGATGGTCATTTTTGTTGTACAACTATTGTTGTTGTTGTTGTGGTTATTGTTGTTGTTGTTGTTGTGGCGGTTGTGTAGCTCGTTGATGAGCTGTTGTTGGCCAGCTCGTATCTGCTGCTGAGGTTGAGATTTGCAGCTGAAAAATGTATAAATTCGTGACGGCAACAAATGCTCGTACTCGGTATCTGGCTCGAGAAGCTCCTCGTTGCACGCTCCTCCGCCTGCTATGCTCCTCGTTGGCCCCCTCACCACCTTGCTGGCCATTGTGCGGAGCCAGACATGCGATGTGGACGTAGCCAGAACAACGTTTTGAGAGATTAGTTTATTGTTAATCAAAAAAGAAGGCAAAAATATCGTTTTTGCATTAAATTGACTTTGAAATTGACAGCGTTTGAAATTACGAGCTTGTGTATCTGGCAAATGCATTCAAATTGCTCGTGACTTATTCTCTGCATTTGTGTGTGTGTGTATGAGTGAGTGAGTGTGCATGTGTGTGTGTGTGTGTGCCGTCTGTGTTGGCAAATGGCGTGTGGGGGTTGTGGCAGGTGTTTTGTGGCCAGAATCGCTTTCACGTTTATGCATAATTCTAATCAATGCTTGTTGCTGATTTTGACATTTGCTTTTTGCCCAAATTGGCCAAAAGTTGTTGCTGTTGCCAATTTTGTTGTCATTCGGGCCATTCAAGGGCTGTAAATTGATTTCTTCCAACCTTTAAACTCAACAAAAATTTCAAGCTAGACATTTGCAATGCAAATACAGTTGATATATTTATATAATCATAGCGCTAATTTGGCCCATTGTTTGCGTATCAAATATGAATTTTAATTAGATTAAATCTCAACAATTTAATCACTGAAAACTTAATCATAAACATAAGTTTGCATAGCCTTGAAAAGTCTCTCATTGTTTACGAAACTAGAATCTGGAGAATTTGGAAGCGAAAGCATTTGGTTAATTTCAGATATTTGATTGATTTGAGAAATTATCAGGGTCTTTTTAGTTACCTACTCAATTACTTTAAAAACGAAGTCTTCAGCTTATGGCTTAAGATTGAAAACATGCGCTTTGTATCTCCTTCTATAATTTCCGTGCAAAATATCTAGTTGTCTAGAGTTTGGCTCCCATGGCGATTTCTCGGCCCGTCAGAGCTTCCACATTTTATAACTCCAAGTGCTCGATATGAACATCAGCGGAGCTGCACAGACGCCATCGATGGCTGACCGTTGGGCGCTGTGATTAACACAATTCCCTTCTCCAAATGGCCACATGGGGCGCAGACTCGGGCGCAGGCGGACAAACGGACGGCAGCCAACTACCAGAATGAAGCTGAATTTAGAGGGGCGCCGAGCGTCCGATGGAGCATGGATCATTGCATGTGGGGCTGGTGATGGCGGCGGCGGCGGCGTCATCGTCGTCGATTGCGTGCACATGATGTGGGCAGGCGCATCTTCCATGTAGCTGCCCAGGCAGCTGCTGCTGCTGCTGCTGATGTGCATTTGATGATGGCAGTTGTTGCTGCGTGGCCGCAAAAACGCTTCTGGGTAGAGAGCGGCAACAACAACAACAGCCACAATAATGGCAATGGGCACAAAAATTGAATTTACAAGCGCACAAACTAGAAAACAACACGTTCAACATACAAAAACGATGCGATGCAATAATTTAAGAGTTTTTTGAATAATTGCCCGGCAGCAACAGCAGCAGCAACATGCACCAATGCCTCTTCTTGCTGGCGGCTAATCAGCAACAAACACACACACAAGCACATCCTGACACACTTTGGCAACATGCGCGGTGCCACATGCAACATTTTGAGGCATAATGAAAGTAAAAGCAAGACGCCTGAGACGCAGACGGCGACGTCGATGGCAGTCCCCATAAATTGTCAAGTTTAATGCGACACATCGAAGAAACGAACTCAGGTCTGAGGCTTCACTGTCCAGCAGAATTGCATGTTCATCATAAAAATGAACCTCAATGCAAAAGCAAACTTCAGACAAAGACAAACAAACAAATCCCAGTTGTTGCTGCTGCTGTAGCTGGCGTGGAAAGAGCAACAACTGTTGCCCCACAGCGGCAATAATTGCCCTGAGCAGAAGAAGTATGTATGTAGATGTTGCTGGAGAGAAATGGACACCGAGAAAAATACTTACACGATTGAGAAAGTGGGATACATTTCTGGTGTATGTATATGCTGATATTATATCTTGTAGGAGTCATATACATAACACATATGTGTAATATAACTTTTCAATATGTGAATTACACTTATTGTTAGATAAGTTTGCCTAAAGACAGCATGGATTCCCTTTGACTACGATTGAGGTAAGCTGCTGAATAAGGGGTCTCGATTGATTCACTTGCACCTAATAATTACATTCGGTTAATTTAAGAATGCCCATTTAATTATGTCAAGTGCTGGGGAAAGACAATCACATGAGTAATACTCGTGCCTTGGTTTGCCTCATTTGCCAAGTCAGTGAAAATCAATTTGGCTGTGAATATGAATTTGAATAAGAGTACAAGTACGAGTACGACTACGAGTACTCGCACTTTGCAATTGCATATTCATGTGGGTGGCAGTGGCACAGCCCCGTCCACGTGCCTCTGGCAACATGTGAGTTGCATATGACGATGTGCATGTGTGTGTGTGTGTGTGTGTGTGTGTATCTTGTATCAATTCAACGCCTAATTGATTGTGCTTGCAATTGTCTGGGGGCCCCGACTGGGAGGAATGTCAATGCTAATAATCGCCATGTAAATTGGCTATGAATTTCAAATTGTCTGCTCAAAAGTGTTTTGGTCACATTTAAATGGCTCGTGCCTGGCTGCAACGAGCTAAGCTGATTGATGCATTGCCCCCAACCCTAGCCCCTCTCTGTGCAACTGATTCCACCCAATTCATAGCTAACTGGAGCATTATTTTAATCCATCAATAAATTGGCGTCATCCGAGTGACATTTATGAATTGTTGTCGTCGCGTCGTTGGCCTTGGCTGGAATCAAACTTACCTGGACAGGTGGACATTGCTCTTTCAGCTCTATTTGCATGAGCAGCGCAAGTCTGCCCCCCTTTCTGTCGTCCAATTGAACGTGTGTCCACTCTTGTCATCCGATCTCCGTGGCTGTCCGCTGTGCACTTTTCTCATGGTGCCAAAGTCCTAAATTATTGCCGGACTGGTTTGCGTTAAATAATGATGCCTGTCAAAGCCAACTGACAGCTGAGCTAATAATTGCTTGATTACTTGAGCTCTAAACGAGCTGCACTCAAGTCAAGGAGGAAAAGAGTATGCAGAAAAGTTTGTGTTATAGCAAAGCTTGGCACAAAATTTTACAGCTGTCGATGCTGATATGCATATCTTTTAATTTACTTAAAAAGCATAAATAACTAAATACATCAATTTCACTTTACTTTTAACATTTTGATTTATTCGCACACAACAACGCCTTTTAATAAGTATTGCCTTACTATGCGATTCTCACGAACTCAAATAAGTCTGGCAGTCTACAAAAAAAGAGTGTGCGGTAAATTTGGTGTTATAGCAAAGCTTGGTTGAACATTTTACTGCCTTTAATGATGTTGGTTTGCATATCATTTAATTTCGTTAAGCAGAAATAAATACATCGATTTCACTTTATATTTCACATATTTTCTTTACGCACGAAATTAACTTTACTTTTTTGATAACTTCCTCTTGGTGTGCAGCTAAATTAAAAGTGAAACTGAATTTCAAGTATTGCCTTACTATGCGATTCTCATGAATTCGAGTAAGTCTTTTAGGTTTTCCTACCTTACCTATAGCTCAACTTGATCTATTTATTTTGAAAGTTAAAAAAATTTTGGATCAAGTTGTATAAAGGAAAACGTTATCTTCTTTAATCGCACGCTGTGACAAGGTTAAATAACAGCCATTGAATTCGTAGCAGCGCATAAATTGAAATTCGTCCAATTTAATTTCAACTCGAGACATTTAATATTGATTAATTTTTTGGCTCGCTCTCTTAATAGCCTCGCATCTACACTCGCTGGCTTGCCGCAGAGTGATGGACAGATACAGATGCAGATACAGAAACAGATACAGATACAGATACTAACAGATACATGTGCTCAAGAAGCAGAGGACTAAGACCCGGACGAATCGTACCGTAAATAAATATAAACATAAATCTGAGAGAGAAGAAGACGAAGTAAAAAAAGAAGAAACTCATTGAAGACAACATCCCCAATTGACGGTAAATCACTCAAGATGACATCTATCGATGGGGCCCGCCAGATAAGAGAGCGTTTCGTCTCGTTTTCGCACTTTTACACAATCAACTCGGGCACGTCGAAGACACCGCGCAGAAGTTGCAAACAAACACCACAGCCAGAGCCACACAGAGTGACGCGTCCGGGGTCCTCGCTGGGGATTGGGATTGGTAATGGGAACGGGAATGGGCATGGGAATGGGAATGGGAATGGGACAGCCGACATAATCATGAAGCATGCCAACTTGACGTCATTGCAATTTAAAGCTAGGCTGCGCCGTCGGGCGCATTCGATACAAAACGACGCCAACAGCCCCCAAAGTGACAAATCAAAGACGAAATCGAACCACCCAACAAAGTACAAGAAACCAACTATGTATTACTACCATTCCAGGCCAGACCCACAGACCAGGCTAACTTGAAGCAGTCCAATGACAAACTCGCACAGACTTTGTGGTCTTACTTTGATACGGCACAGTGGAGCAAATATGGGATTGAGGAGTTAAAAATTAGATTCACACAAGTGTGGAATATGTCCATTTATATGTGCCTGGATAAGAAAATCTACATTTATTTATGCGTCTCACCTGGAAAATTGAACAATTGATAAAAGGAATTAAAGAAGTTTTGAATGAGTAAGGAAAAAATTGGTGAGTTTGAAAAAATCAAATATAATTATGTTTATTTGGATTGCTGAAAATTCTTTAATCTTTGGGGCGCAAATCTTTCGTTTAACAACATTTTATGCTTTAAAACTAAGGATAGTAATAATATAAATTTAAATCAGACATATTCATAGGAATTTATATGTAAATATTGCCTTAAATGGTGAAGAGGAATAAGTAAAAAAAAAAAAAAGGGAAAACGAGGGACTGATTTCACTAAGTGAAAATTATTAAATGTTATTTCATCAAAAGCTCAAAACTTACTATGTATTGCTGACTATGTATTGCAAGGAGAAATACTAACAAATTTCCTAATATATATGTACTTTGACTAAATTTTTTTAGAACATTTATATACATATACATTTGGCTAAAATAAGACTTTTGGAAAAACACAAACTAGAGTCTAGATTTTTCATCAGCTTATTAGTGGAGTTCGGCTCGACTCTGTAAACTCTTGAATTTAAGTTCACATTCCACTGTGCCTGCGACAGTAGTCGGTCAATGAGCGTAGGAGAATACGAGACTGCAACGAAATGAGTGATTTATTGGCAGCCCATTGAATTGAAGTTGATGGCAAAAGACAAGAGAGAGCCGCAAGAAAGAGACAGAGACGGAGACGGAGAGAGTGAGAAACAACTTGGGCTTGGCTACAAATGAGAGACAAAGACATGGAGTAGCCAAGAGTGAGCAGTGAATAAGATGTGTAAGTGTTGACAGACAGACTGGCGGACTGACTGACGGACTGACTGACGGGCTGACTGACGGACAAACTGGCACTGAACAGCGGCGACGCCATTGTTGCCCCCTTAAATCATCCCGCCGCCCCCTGCAGCACATGTGAAGCGTCCCAAAAATTAAATGTTGCAAAGTGGTTGGCAGGCAGACGAGAAGGGGCTGGGCTGTGTGGAAACGGAAGAACAGTTCGATAAGCGTAAAATGAAGGCAAAAGGCGTCTAGTGGTTGTAGCTGTAGTTGTTGTTGTTGTTGTTGTTGGCTGGACTGTGATATATCACACGCAACATTAAATCAAACCCAAGAAATTGCCGGGCCCAAGACATGGAAGGTGTGCGAGGCCGAGTAAATGATGGCCGGGATTCCTTTTAGCTGGCAACTGCGACTCACATCGCCTGTCACATTGACAATTTACTACCAAAAAAAAAAAAAAACAGGAGGATAGAGAAGGAGGCAGAGGCTGGCAGCGTAAGCGAGACAGAGATAGACATTGTTGGCTCGCACTTATCTGATGGATTCCTTGCTATTTTTCTTCACATGTTGTCCTCGACGTCGTCATCGTCTCCGACCCCATCTTCGTCTTCGTCTCCGTCTCCGTGCCCATCGTTGCCGGGGCGTTGAGCACAGTAACGAACTTTCCGTGTTGTGCAATTTGAAAGCTCAGCAGTATTGAAACAGCAGCAGAGCAAGGGTGGGGGGCTGGGCCTGGGCTAAGGGTTGGGGAAGCACTAAAGAGTGAACGAGACCATGAATAATATTTATGAGGATGAAATGTTCCCAAAAGCGACATAAATATGTCCACAGCACCCGCACATGAAACGCGGCTCAGCATAAAATGCGTTGAAATGCTGAGCAGCATCAATGGAAAGAGAGGGGGGAGAGAGAGAAAGAGAGAGAGAGGGGGAGAGAGTGATAGGGAGAGTAGAAGATGGGGGTGGTGTTTGAGTATGTGGTCTTTGTGGCTGTAACCGAGTTCTAGGAGCAACAGCAAAAGACTGAGCAGTTAGGAGCTTATTTCTACTACAATAATATAGCTTATAATTATTATATCTGAATATAATATTACCTAGGCTAGCTGTACTAAATATAAGTCAATGATTCAGCTTTAGATTAGGTTTAACTAGGGAGCTTAACTAGGTTTAGCTAGCATATCAGGGATATTAGGGTTATCTGTGTAATTAAAAATCCCGGTTAAACGAGTTTACATTGAACAATAAGTTAATACTATTTTTAACAAATTTATTAAAGATAATTTGTGCTATCTCAAAATTTAGAGAAATTTACAAGTTCTTAGAATTCCTCAAGCTGGAAATAAATGGGTATTTTGACCCTTTCCATGAAATACATTTGCTTTAAATTAGTTTAAGGTAGACTGCCTTTTCTCCTACTATAAGTACTTAAAATTCCTGAAATTCGAATGTCCGATAGACAACCATTTGGCACTATAATCCAATTCAATACAAATTTATTGAACAGCAGACAGTGTTTTTGGCATGCGCCCATGACAGAAATCAATCAAATTTAAGGGTTGATTTCCGAAACAGACATCTGAAAGTGTAAAGCGAGAGCAACCCCCAGAAAAACAGTTGATGGATTGCTGTCATTAGCATCCGAGCTGAGGCGCTGCACGCCTACAGTAAGGACTGACCAATGATGAACAAGATCTGAGCTGTGCCGCAAAAGGGATGAGCTAAGATGGCAGCGCTCAAGAGCAGGAAGTGCGGCATTAAAATACAAACTTAAAGCGACCGCATGCAAATGACTAATTCGTTAATTGAAATGCCAATCAAGAGGGTAAAATAAATAAAAATAAAGAAAAAACTGTTCAGTTTTAGCCGCATCATGTCAGAGATTGATAGCCGGTAGCCGCGGACTTGATGTTAAAAATTGAAAGCCGCCGCGTAGCTGTTGCGTGAAAGGAAAAATTGGCCGTCCAGTTGGCCCAGTGTCTCCGGCAGTGTTTGTGTATGCGAACTCATTAGGCAGCAAACGTAAATCATTTCGATATCGATTAAGAAATATCCACCGAAAGCGGCCACCGCACGCAACGCCATCCGGCATTGGCGCCTGCGCAGCTGCCAGTGCAGCTCGGCAGCTCCTACTCCCGGCCAGGTCTCGTTTGGCCAGCTCGTGCGGCGACAGTGTGCACATCAATTAATGAACCTGTCGCGCCATGCGTAAATTTGTCGCCAGCGGAGCGCGGTGCGAGCCCAGAGAATGCAGCTGCCCTCGCCCCAACCCCAACATGCTGACTCTGGCGAGTGCAGCTGGCGGCGATCTTGAGCATGGCTGTGGTCCAGGCACTGGGCTCCAACTTGACCTGCTTGTCAATCAAGCAAATCATTTTGGCGGCATTGGAATTCACTTGGTTTTCACATGACTGTGCACACCTGTCATAATCAATCACATCTCGCTGCGATTATAATGCATCAATTATCGGCCAAACTGGGCGCGTGTGAACATTCGCTACTGCCCCAGTCCCCGGGCAAGACTCGACTTATCTATATATGTATGTACATATATGCATATTGATGGACATGACTGTAAGCTTCGATGTCTGGGGCATGAGAGACTGAATTGATATTGATATTGAATATCCGGTTGCGGCCAAACCAATAGCCTTGAATGTTAAGCATTTAATTAGCTAATTGACTAATATTTTCCTGATAGATTAAGGCAAACGCTTTGAGACAACATTATGGATTGCCTCTTGATTGATCTCAATCCTAACTTTACTTTATTGTTATTAATAAAAGCAAACGGGGGATTAATAACTATATAAAATATACTAGACTTAATATATAAGTCTTATTTTCATTTAACCAGGATTATTTTTAGATAAAATTATCTTTTGCATATTTATAATTCCCTGAATCCCATGTTCCCAAAAGCATTTCATTGGGTTAATGGGTCATATATTAATATGTATATATCTCTAACCAAGGAACGTAAAAGATGAATGTGCAAGAGCTGCCTGAGACTCTTTAAACCAAGAGTGCTAGACCTATAGACACCCTATATTCCGGTATTCTGAACTAACAAAAGTTCATAGAAAATTGTAAGTTAAAGCAAGCACTCTCTTAACTCCTTTAGGAGCGTGAGACTGAAATATGCCCTGTACTCAGACTTAACTCAGGTTTATTAAATAGAAATTATTTCTATACTTAACTTTACCTATGCATATCTTGGCTGTTCAGCTATGGCAGCCTGTTGCAATCGTAAGCCCAGTTTGATGTACCTTCATGTCAAGCATTTCTAATGGGTGTGGGGGTATAAGAAAACTTGAATTAATATCTCAATTAAAAAGTGTCAGACCCGTCTAGTACTTCAATTACGGGCACAATTCATGAATGAATGTGAAGACCTTTGCTTGGCGCACGCAGACACTGAAACTTCCGACTTTAATGAATGACGACGAATGAGATGTGACTACGCGTATGTCATACCCCAGAGGGTGCCGCGAGGGGGGGGGTTAGGGTCTATGGAGTGGATCAACTGGGTCACACTGTCTAGCACTGGCGCTCCAAAATGCGTAAATATGCGAAATATAGTGAGTGTGTGTGTGTGTGTGTGTGTGTGTGCGTGTGTGCTTGTGTGTCGTGTGTATGGCAAAGGGTGAGAGATGAGCGCGGAGCCAATGGCTGAAAAAGAGGCAAATGTGGCGGCTGAGCGGCGAGCGCGTGAGTGAGCGAGCGAGCGATTGAATGATTTATTTTTGACAGGTTTTTAACTTAAAATTAAAACGGTAAATCAATTTTTGACAGCAGAAACTGCGACAAGGCTGCCAACAGCATCAACGTCGCGTCGTCGCAGCTCTTTGCTAATGATGATGCCAATGTGTGAGTGACTCTGCTCCCCAACCCCTTACCCTCTCGCGCTGTCTCTCTCGCTCCATCTCTCTACTGTTTGTCTCTCACTCTAGCATGCTGAGTTGAGTGCAGAATGTATCCAAATCAAGCGGCGAGAGATGTCACAGCCAGAGCTGGCGACACGGCGACACCAAACAGTTGGCGACAGTTGCCGTCGCTGCCGAAATGTTGTCGCGACAAAATGTTGCTGTCGCTAACTGTCGCTGTCGCTGTTGCTGTCTCTTGTCGCCAGCGGATGAATGACGAGCGAACGGATTCCACTGCGAATGTGGGTCGTCGTAATTAAGCCATTGGCCCTGAACATGCAAATATCTGCAACTAATACCGTTTGCAGCCCTAGAGATGACAAAACATTGATGTCGATAAATTTAATATCTAGGGAAAGTCATTAAAGAATTAAAATATCGAATTATCGATATTTATCGATTTAAAACTAAAAGCGGGAGTTATGAAAACAATTATATAAATTAATTTGTGTCTGAGAATTTTCAAGAAATTCTTAGAAGGGTTAAAATATCGATATTTATCGATTTAAAGGCAACGGCTGTATGTTTAATATTTGTATTTAAGAATCCGTTATATGGCAGTTATCGATACTTATCATTTAAAGTCAATAACTATATCCTTTTTATATCAGTATTTCTTTGCAATTGACAAAGGTTAGCTAAACTTATCGATTGTATTATAGATGCAATCGATATTCGATTTAATTGATGCCAACTATCGATTGTTGCGCCACATCTCCTATATATACTCGATAGCTCAGCTCATTCGCAGAGGATTGGGAATCTGCGCAATTTGTCGCATGCGCTCAGCTGATGCGATTGATGAGCAAAACTCTGGAAAGCTCGTTGGATATTTGCATAAACGATTTCTTTTTTCCTTTCGGCTTAATGCGCTAAAAACAAAACCATAAATTGTCTCTTGCTTAATTCTCTGTCAGTTGAACTGTAATAAATTAATATAAATTTCTTGTCAGCCAACTAACTCGCGGGAAACATTACAAGTGCTTCGCCGCCGGAGACTTCTACGTAGAACAAACGCGTCGCTTTTATTATGACAGAGCCCATTGTTCACATTTTGAGATTGTCATGAATTTTGATTTGTATTACGTTTCAAACATGGCTCACACATATCCGGAAGGTGGCAACAGATTCACAGCCAGCTGTGCGATTTGTGTTTATTTAGTTAACAAATCAAATAGTGAATGCAACACAAGTTCAGGGTCTTTAACGGACGATCTACTTATTTTTTTTTAATAATAAACTTGAGAGTAAAATACACTTTCTATTCTAATCTCAACCAAAACTAAAAGTAATTTGTTGTATTTTATTCTATGTACATTAAATAAAGATCAGTCAAATTCGTGGAGAACCTTAAAAGAATATTCTATAGATTTTCAAGCAGCTCGCGGCAATTGTCCGCTTTAGCAAATACGGTTAATCTTAATATGAAATCAAATGTCACGAAACGAATATTCACCATATGCTGTAGTTGTTGCAGTTGTTGTTGTTGTTGTCGTAGTCGCATGCTAAATTGAATTAGACGCTCCAGCGAGACAGTCCCAGCTCAGGTGATCTTTAGTGGAAACGCGATCAGCATGGCACTGGGACCGAGGAGCTTGGCTGTGCCCACGGGGCACGGATCGATGCATAGACGAGCCCAGCCAGTTGCAAGCACGCGCGTGAAGAGACAACAACAAGCCCAATGGGGCAACACACAGCGACGACAATGACAACAATCGAAGTAAAACAAAAAAAAAAAAAACGATCAGCGAAGGTGAATAAATCAAACTGATTTATTGGAGTCGACGACAATGACGACGACGAGGGACACCGAGAAGCCTCCAGCCTTAGGAAGAGCCCAAGACAATGGGCAGGTGGCGCGGCTGTGCGGGGGCATGCCAGTGTGAAGAACGGGTGAAACGATAACGGGTGACACATGCAGCAACAGCTGCAGGCATGCCCCCACTTGCTGCGGCCCGAGTTGGCCAATTGGTAACTCGATTGGTTAATGGCAATGATGATGCGGTGGCTGCTGCTGACATAAGAAAAAAAAAACAAACACACACAACATCGTGGATTGCTGATTTGAGACGTTGGCGAATGCACTTAGACACCAGACAAAAGTTTCATTGACGATCGGTCAAGGAGAGTGTAAACAAAAGACCTTTTCTTGTTGCCACACCCCAAACCTCATACCTTGCTTTCATCATCTATCTCAAATAGTTGGATCTTGAGATAAAATGGAATGCCTCAATATCTTAATTCTACTTTGGCCACATTTCACCCACAAGTGCGGAATATAAGTGGAAATTGTTTTGTAAATCAAGCAATTTAGCCAATAATTTACCATACCCCACACTCGATTTCTTAGTGTCATCGGATGTATGAAATAGTTGCATCTTATGATAAAAAAGAATACTTCATTTACTTTATTTAAGTTTTGGCAAATTTCACCCACAATTGCGAAAGATAAATGGAAGTTGCTTTATAAAACGTTTTTATTTTTGGTATTTGTTTTGGAGACAAAATAAATGGAAACTGTAAATTACAATTTTAGCCCTGGCTCTCAAAAAAATTTGTTTAATTTGAAACAGTGTGAATAGAAAAGCTGAAGAGCGCGCTAGAGCAAAGAGCGAAAGAGAGAGATGGAGAGTACAAAAATCAAAGCTACATGGGAGAGTAGCAAATTCCACTCACAATTGGGGAATATAAGCGTAAGTTGTTTTGTGAAATATTTTTGTGCTTAAGGCCAAATTGAATAATTTGATTAGCCATGGGACTCGTTTTGCTGATTTAAAAATAGCAGGTGATAAGTGGCGGAAAATATCTAATCCATCGGTAATTCAGCTAGTGAGAGTGGAACTAAAAGAAGCAGAGCAAAACATACAAAAATCTCCTAGTAATAGTTATGTGTACTAGAAGTTAAATCAAGACTTGCACACCGTGTGCTCTAGTTCAGTCAGCAGCTACTTAAAGTCCTTTCAGATGAGCTGCCATAGGTACAGCAGCAGGACCACAATTATAGCCTCTCATTTTCAACTTTATTCAAATTTGCCCGTATTTGCTTGTCTGGTGCCCAAACATGTCATGCTCGTGCCCTACCCTCCGCATAGCCATTGTTGTTGTTGTTGTTGTTGTAGTTGCATTTATGGGCAAATCATGAGGTTCCCTGCTGCACTGCACTGCGCTCGCACAGACCAGACCCAATCGCTCTCAGCTCAGCTGCCCAACAACTGTCCCGCTCTCCCATTCCGCCCGGCACAGCCCGGCGCAGCCCGGCCTGTCTGTCTGCACGGTTGTGCCAAAAATCTGCAAGCCGAGCGCACCGCAATCGAGGTGGGCGTGTCATTCTGGCCGTGATTTGCTGTTGGAGCATTTCGGTTTTGGCATTTATGTGTGCCACTAAATCTTGCTCACTCACTCAAATGCTCCACGTCCAGCAATGCAGTGCAGTGCAGTTAGCCAGCCAGGCGGCCAGCCAGGATGCTCGCCAAATTAGCTTAAAAACCGACAAACTTTGGGCCCAATGGCACACGCATAAATTCCAGCTAGGGCTGGCGCTTGTGAATATACCAGACCCAAGCCCCAAGCCCCAAACCCCAAACCCCGAACCCCAATCCAAAAAAATCAAATCGAGTGCAACGTTTTGCCAACTCAATCACCGAGCGAGCGACCGAAGCGAGGCCCAGCTTTGGTAATTATTTTGTGACGCCAACAGCCCCACAGACCCACCCAGTTACTCTCGACAACCACAGCGTTGTGCTCCAGCGCACTAGAGGATAAGCATGAGCATGAAGAGGAGGTGGAAGCAGGCGGACGAGAAACAGGACGAGGCAATCGAGTTTTTGGTGCAGCTGATGCCGCCACAGCCGACTCGTAAATATGCACGCATGTCCTGGCCATAGCTGGGACAATTGCTGATGCCACCAGGCCAACAGGATTGTGGAGTGTGCGAGGGGGGAGAGGAGTTGGAGCACAGGGTGTGGGCGCTGCTCAGCCTGTGCTAGCTATTTATGCGCTTTATGCTACGTGCGTGCCCATTTGGAGAGGCCTGTGCCTGTAGCTGGCCGAGGGACGGGCTGGGCTGGGAAAATCTGTGCGCCAGATAAATTCCTGGCCAAAGGTTCATGAAAATGCAATTTTATTTTCTAAAAACACAGACGCACATTCCGCACCACACGCAGTGGCAGCAGCAGCTGAACAAATCCAATCCGCATCCAGTTGGGTTTCACCAGCGAACGACCGTTGTCCAATCGGCTATGAAATGATGCGTTCCCAGCCAGGACGACTAATCAGAGTAGTTGATGGCACAACGATGCCAAACGAAATGCAGTTGAAATTGAAATGGCAAATATCTATGGCTGGTTACGTGGATGCCAATCGAAACTAAACACAGAAGTGCGTGTGGCCTAAGGATTAAAGTAACTACCTTATCCGCATGGACACAGTTGAGTTGCCTTGAACGTGGCCTGTATATATTGGGCGGCAGTAAGCAAATGCTTTTTATAAATTAGATTCAATTAACTTTACTAACAAAGTTCTCAATATTTTACATATGACTCTTAGATTCATGACGAATTGATATGAGCGTGTAAAACTCATCTATTACGAACCAATTAATTATTTAAGGGAACTCGCGCGTAGATGCATTCCGGATTAATCCAAACCGGGTATATAGTCTAATTAGATTATTTACTAATTCAAATTGGGTTTGAACTTACAACATTTTTAGCCCTTGAGTTTGATGAAAATATCTTTGTAAAGAGAATACTTTGCCATTTTTTATCACGCCCATTAACTAAGTGTTTCGTTCCGAGGATCTAGAAACAGCTAAATAAATATTTAAAAGAAATAATGAGCTGGCCAAAAATCAGTTAATTATACATTATATTATAATATAATATGCTTTACTGAACTCAAATCAGCTTGAATATTTTATTAATTCAATTTCAAGTAATCCACAATAATGTGGAACATTGTCATTAGCTGCCAGATCTTTGTATGACTTATTCCTTCTGGCATATGAAATATTTCTTAGTCTCGCATTTAGCATCATTCATAACAAACCTTTTCTGTTTGTTCCTTAGTTCCACGCAATCTTCGTTGTCAAAGTCATCCGGTTGATTCGCCTCCCAGTGGGCGAATGTCACATCCAGGCCCGTAGTCAGCGATAGGAACTGGTCCTCAACACTGAGATCATTCATGTCCAGCCAGAAACGATTGGCTTCGGATGCAGCCAGATTGGACTTCTCCAAATGCATGGTTATGTTACCATAGTCCTTGTCGTGTTTTAAATTGATCAAATGTCCACCTAATTGGCGACATTTATGCGCAGCTTCGAACCAGTTAGCCATGATTTCGTGCTCAATATAATAGTACTTGCTACCAATTTTCTCGAATGGACTCTTTGGTGGGTTGCTGAACATGAACCTATTATCGATCCCATCGAACTTGTCGTTTATCAGTGTTGTAATATTCGCCATCGTATCTCGGGCGTTTGAATTCTGGCTTGACTGCAGCTCATTAAAATCGGTCTGCATTTTAATCATGCGTTCTATCAACACTGCGCCGGCTTTTAGGCATTTATCAACACTGCGAGTCCTGTACTGCAACATCTCCTTGGCATCCTGTAAGACGATACACACGATTTATATAGTATAATCCACAGAGATTGGATAGATGAACTCACTTCACAGCACACTTGACGTGCGGGAATGGAGATAAGGAGAAATATTAAGATGGCTTTCATTACGATTAACTATTGTAGAGACAGCAACTAACTAAAGTATGCCGTTTAAATAGCTGCTTTCTTATATGGTTAATGCGGAACTTGTAATTAGTTGCAGTGAAATTTTCACGTGAAATTCAAGTGCTTTCAAATTGAATTTCATGCAGACCCATTAACCGATTCCATACACTTTCAAGGCTTAACAATTTTGTATGCATTCGAAAAAGTAGCTGCAAGTCCAAAAGATTGTCGTTCGGTTCTCGAGCTAAAGTTTTCCCACCTGGATTTTTCTTTTAAATTTAATTTAATGTAGCAAAATTGCGAGTATCTCAGAAAGAATTGAAAACAGTTGCTTTTTGAGACAAATTGTGGCTTGGTAAAAACTTAGATTCGGTTCTTTTTGTTTTCCCAACTGGTTCAGTTCAAGTTTGTCCAGCTTAAAGTTCAATTCAATCTCCAATCTTACAAAGTGTATCCTTTCATTTCAATAGTTATAAGTTAAGCGATTCGGTAACTCTTTAAAGGGCTTCAAAATTTGCCTGAAATATTTTGTACATCAAATAAAGGGTTGACTCGAGGCGTTCCCTGGCATTTCACCCATCATACACTTGTAGCTGGCCTCCACTCAATGACAGTCACTTGTCCAGCGAAATTAGATTTACTCGACAAAGCATTTTGCGGGCTTTCCGGAACCAGTTGCTGCCCTCCCCCCACACGTGGCTACAGCGCCGTGGTCCATTCGAAAAGCTGAAGCTGGAGCTGGAACAACTGCATTCGGCATTGCCATATTTTCATCCTCATCCTGCTGCTCAGTGTAGTTGCAATGTTGGCGAATTGAGGGGGATTAGGGGGATGTAGATCCTTTGCCATTTGCAAGGGGCATTGCCAAGCGCATCGAAATTGAATTTGAATTGAAAAAACGCAGACAACGTCGCAGATTTGGTTTTTGGTTTAATTTCGCAACAGAAGTGCTTGTGATTTGTGTTCGGCTCCTTTATGGTAATTGTTGAGAAAATTGAATTAGTTCGATGCACGCCGAATTATCCTTGGGCATCACTTTGATAACACTGCAATTTACCATATTTGTCCACAAAGAAACTTATTTCCTTCGAGTCCTTCAGGGCATGTGAAATGCAGGCAGGCTTTTTCTCAATTTGGAAAGTATCGAGTTGCAAATAAAGTGTTTTGTTATAAGGCGAATATACGTGTATATATAAAAATATAATTCAGTTTGACTTTCAATCGTGGGCTGTATATACTCTGTCTAAGAATGGAAAACGAGTACGAGTTTACTGCATGTCTGTCCCTACAAAAACGTATAGAGGCTTTAGCTTTGAATATATTCGTATATATACTTATCGACTTATCGACTTATATGTAAAAATATATTGTCACAGAAAATGAACTCTGATAAGCTTGTAATTCTCAACAATTTAATGGAGGTTCTTAATATAGAGAATACAGACAACTAGTTCATTTCGTGGTTCTTAAACTTTGTTGCTTGTAGGTTATTATGTCTATACAAACTAACCGACATTGACCTGCCATCTTAGCATTATTATTCCACAGATTTATCCATAGTCATTAATTTTCCAGGTAGATTACATCCCTTTAATACAATGTGTGAACTACAAAAGCTAGAGACAACGTTTGCTAAGCATAACTTAAAAGTATTAAGAACTTGGTGGCTTAAACAGATAAGCAATTTTTATGCTCTGAAAAGTTGATACAGATCGGACTATAAGCACCGACGTGTTCCCATAGTGCACATATGTATGTGTAGTTCTTCGTGGGGTTCAGGGTATGTCCTAGTCAGTCACTCCCGACTAGAGCACTCTGATTTTTGAATACTAGATTTTACAGTCTGCAGGATATTTAATTTTCTCGTTAACTTCTATAAATTGCTCAATTTCTTAATATGCGGCCCAATAATGAGATAATCTACCATTTCGGTGGCATGGCCGTTGGCACTTTGCTAATGGCCGCTCTTCCACACATTCGCCGGGGCACATCCGTCATCGTGCCACGAAGCAGGTGACGCCCACAATTCGGTGTGTTTATGCGCCATGATTAACACGTCATAACTTTTGGGGCCAAGAGTTGCCGAAACTGGCCATATTACAGGCCCAGGGCCAGGCCAAGTTGCGACGAGGCACCAAAAGTTGCCATCAATCACGATGACGGCTACGTCGAGAGTCAAAAGGATAAGCAAATGACGCCGAAGCTCGCTCAGCCACGGACTGGGCCCAGGCCAAGGCAGGGGTGGACGGGAAGCGAGCGTGTGTAGGCGCCGGGGTCACGGCGTTTATTTATGCATAACACGGCGCTGGCGAGGACGGGGGCGTGGCGTTGCCGCAAAGTGATTTTAAATGGGCCCAGGCACAGGCCCTCAAATTTGACGATATTCTTGTTGATGACGACGCCGCCTGACGCCGTCCATGAAGTGGCCCCTGCGTGAGAGACCCGGGCAACACATCTGGTTAACAGCCTCTGCTCTGGCCATTAAAAGGGCGCGAACGCAAACACAAAAAAAAAAAAAAAAATGCAACGCAAACTTGATGCGCAAATTGAATGGAATAGCAAATAAAAAAACCAAGTCAAAAAAAATTGTAAGAGAAGGAATTTTATAGAACACAACGATATAAGCTATGCGAATCTGTAGAATGTAATATTTTTTTTGTTTCTCATACGATTCTCTTAATTAATTGTTGAATAACCAATTAGAGACGTGCTTTGTTTATATCAAGAAATTCACATTGTGAGGTGGAAAAGACGTAAAATAAAATGTAAGAAAGGAATGAAAGCACATAATTCGTGCTAAATTCACTTTGGCGTGTGGAAATTGAGTGGAAGAACATAGTTTTGTACACAACTTCGTTGTGTGGAAAATGAGTGAAAGAAATAATAGTAAAAATATAAGGAAACCAAATAGTTCGTGTTAAATTCATTTAGTTGCGTGGAATATGGCTGGAAGAGATAATAGTTAGGATTTAAAGATGATCGCGCATTTCGAAACTCACTTTGTGGTGTGGAAAATCATAGAAGAACTTTCATAGAAGAACTTTATTTATAATTTGAAGATAAACGCGCGGTTCGAGCTAAATTCTCTTTTTTGAGTAGAAAACGTGTGAAAGAACTTTAAGTTAAGTTATTCAAAAATTATGTAGTTCGTGGTGAATCCACTTTGTTGAGTGGAAAGTTTATGAGTGAAATAATAAGTAAAACCTGGGGGCACATATAAACTCACACTGTTGGGTGGGAAGTGCGTGGAAGTACTAATAGTTAAGATATGAAGAAAAGCACAAAATTCATGCAAATTCCTTCTGTTGGGTGGAAAGCACTAATTGTTGAAAATTAAAGAAAGTCGAAGGTGTAAAGTTCACAGATACTTTTAAACTTCTGCAATACAAATTTCAGTATATTTTCATGTTTCTATTTATGAGAGAAGTGTGGATTTATTAGTTTGTCAGTCGGCATAGAAATGTGCATAACATATTTGGTATAACCTCTACAAATAACATCTGCAAGCGCTATAAATCGCATATTTAAACAGAGGCCGAACCTCTGACTTGATTTATTGCGAAATTTGTAAGCCCATCTGAGGATAGACAGCGACAAGATGAACATCTAAAACTAACTAGAGATCGCTGCCCAATTCATGTCTTGGCTGGCTGATGAAGCCTGTTCCGTTTTTTTTTTAATTTTTGGGGTGTGACTATCAAAATATTTTAATCGTGGATTTAAGCCATTGATGCGGCCTTCAAGCCGAGATTTATGAACATAATAATTACAAATTTGTTAATTGATTTATTGTCGAATGTATAAACACCTTTCGCTTAATTTATGCCTGAGCTGTTGTTGTTGTTATAGCTGTTGTTGTTGCATTAAATACCGGTTAGGAGGAGGCCTGGCCAAAAGAATTTATGCATTAAGCTAAGGAGGAGCCCCGGCAACCTGTGAGCCAAAGCAATCAGCCAGAGACGTTTGGCGTATGGGCACTGGGCGCGCATTTCGATGATGTACGACGAATGTCCTGGCACACACACAAACCGTTCATTATAAAGGAGTCAGGTCGTCAGGTGAGCGGCAACGGCAACGGCAACGACGACGACGACGGCAACGACGACCGCAGGCAAGAAGACGCAAATTAATTATTAATCAACGAAACGCAGCAAGCAAAAAAGTTGCTGCACCAGCAGACGAAGAAGGAGGAGCTGGAGCAGCAGCAGCAGCAGTGGGAGCTGGAGATGGAGCTGGAGCTGCTTAGAGGTGAAGTTGAAGGAGGATCGCTAAGCGATCAGGCCCAGACCAAGGAGTGATTTATGCCCCAGCAACCGCCAAAGCTAACGAATCGCACATTCTGACGTTGTGCCAAGATGGACGACGATGCCAAATGACGAAGGCCTCATGCAATGCAATCAAGCGCAGCCAACACTCACAGCAGCAACGCAAATACACTGCAAAAAAATACAAATTTTTAATTAAGAAAGGAAAACAACAGAAAGAAGTTAAATTTTAAAATATAGAACGATTTTAAGGTTTGGCTTTAAGCTTAGCATTAGAGACTATGTTTTCAACAAACTTCGCTTCAAATAGAAAAAAAACGTATTTTAATAAGTGGCCTTTCTATGCAATTTCTCACCCTCCCTCTCTCTTCGCCCCTTTTTTCTTCCTTTTTTGTTTCTTTTGTCTATGTGCTTAGTCAAGACTCTATCCATCAGCTATTGAATTATGGCTATCTAGATGTATTTTAGCTAGTAATATATTTCAATATACATATTTAAACCTAAATGAGAATATATGTTATCGCAAATCAGAACTGAACACGAGTTAACTCCTATTTCATATGTAAACAAATAATGCCAATTTTTATTAGAATTTTATGCACACTTCTTTCTCTCGGTGCCCGAGGATGCGGACAGAGATTGCGCATGTTGAGCTGCTGCTGCTGTTGCTGCCGCAGATCTCGGGGCACAGCTACAGGTTCCCTCCCATATCAGTCAGGCCTCAGTACGTCACTCAGTCAGCGAATGCGAATGCGAATCTGAGACTGAGGCTGAGCCTGAGTCTGAGTCCGACTCTGAGTTCGAGTTCTTGTCTGTCTTGGTGTCTGTGTGTTGCACATGCAATGGCTCGGCCTCGCCTCCTGGCTGAGTACAGGATCAGCATGCGATGCATGGTCAGCTCCACCTGTGCCCCGACCCGCTCCGGGGATCTGTATAGGTCCAACGCAGTCTGCGAATTGCGAATCAGAAATGCCAGAATTGAAATCGCATTTTAAATCATCTGCTCTCTGCCGCCGTCTGCCCGGCGCACATGATTCACAGTCACAATCGCCTCAAATCTCGAATAACAAATCGCATAATTACGGGGCAGCGGCTGTCCAGGCACCAGGCAGCGGGCACACCGGGCACCAGCTCGGTATCCAGCCCGAAGCTGGGCGAACGCTGCGCGATGGCGCAGATATGAAATATTTTAGCTAAATGGCAGCCAAAGAAATAAAAATGTGGGATTGAAGCGTATAAATCAACGCCGGGCTGCTGCCCCCAGTCCCACTCCCAGTCCATCAGGGCCGGGCGAGTCAGCCAGCCTGCCAGCCAGCCAGCCAGCCAACCAGGCAGATCCACTTGGCCGGGAGAAGCTTCTCTTCACTCACACAGTTGGCAATCGGTCGACGGCGGCTTCATTAATATGTATGTGAATCTGAGGCATAAAATCAACCCGAGGCGATAAATTGAAACGATTTCGCAGTGAACACGCAATTAGTTCTAGTCCCATATGAAACATGCAAAAAAAACAACAACAAAATACAAAAAAAAATAAAACAACAACAAATGGATAGCTCCAAGAAATTGTACATCAAATTGAAACTCGGACATTTGAGAAATCGTTTTGATTTCTGCGCCACAAATTGTGGCAGCTATGCAAAGTGGCTCGCAAATCGCCTCTCGCATTAACAAATTATATAGGATGTTGGCTTTTCGATTCAATTTGAGGACTACCTTCTAAAACTGCCATGATTACCATCGAAACCAGATTCTTCAAGAATTTAAAATTGTTTAAGGTTTCGCTTGCTGCTCCTAATTATTGAAATAGCTGCAATTAGTTCATATTCAGTACAGTTGTGCTCAAAATAATAGTTAAAGTTTTCTGAAATGAAACTTATTCAAATGAATACATATGAATCGATTCATATAATGTGACTTGGATTCATTTTACTTTGGAAAATATGATCATAGATATCGACATTATTATTTATATATTTTATTGCAAGTTAACTTAAGATTTGAAAGATATGAAATCATAGGATATCGACATATCTATCCAATTATTATTTTTAAATATCGCCGTTCTATGCGATTCTCATGATTTCAAGTAAGACTAATAATCTTAAATATTTTATCTATTGATTTATTTTACAAATATTATAAGGTTTCAACCAGATTCTTCGAATGATTTTGTGAATATAATTTTTTTTATTAATATTGCAACTAACAGTATTTATCATATTATCATCGCCATTAAAAAACAAATATGATCTCCACGAGTTTTTTGTCCTATATAAAGAGATAACAACTCATATTATTATCGTTAATCAAGTTGTGAGTTCTTTTTCGACAAGAATTCGCACTCAAATCTGTTGCGCTCAGCATTCTTATTCCGAAACCGTTTTCGAATTAAAACAGCTCAATTGCTCTCATTCGCAGCACGTTTTCGATTTCGACAACGCGGCGCTCTCGCCGTTCTCACACGCTCTCAGTCGGTGGCGGCTTTTCGAAATTCGAACTTTGCAGCGGCCCGCCAGCTGTTGAGTGCCAAATGACGCACGTTGACGAAAAGTGCGCTGTGCACGAGTAAAGTGAAGTGAAATTAAAAATATAATAAATAAAAGCAAACGCCGGTTTCTATTAAATAAACTGGTGTCTAACATATGTGCAAGTGATTACGGAAGTCGATGTAGAATCGGTTAATCTGGTGCCTGGCTTTAAATATTACATGTCGGCCTAGCGCGTTGCGGTAAGTGGAAGACAAATTATCAAAATGCAGCTAAGAACTTAACTAATTGTGAATTGAATACAAATTATATTAGACATAACTACTTGGGGTAGCTCTAACATCTATTGCATTGATTAATATTAGTTATGCATTTGATAAATTACAAACGCTTGTTGCAATTGTGGCGTCGCCGAAAAAATGCCACTCACAAACAGCTGATTTATGTGTTTCGCTCAAATTTCGAAATGTGAGAGGCGAGCGCGCTTTGCACTCAGAGAGTGGCAGCTCTCTTATCGCTCTTTGAGTGTGTACTCACAGAAGTGAGTAAATTTATTCGAGCTCGAACAGCATAGAGCGCAATTTGAAAAATATTTATTTAGCAAAAGTTACAGTTGAAGAAATGAAAAAATAATAATAAAATGGGATTTACCACAAATTTGATTTGTATATACATACATACATATATAAATGTACAAATTAATAAAAAGTACTCTACTATTTTCTATGTACATGCAACATAATTTTCCAATTGAGTGGATTTGATAAGTTCATTAAGAACAATTAATTGACAATTGGAAGAATTAACCATTTATTCTACCGATAAGCAAATGTACAGAATTAAACACGACTTGCCGCTTCAGCAAGCAGCCACAAAAACCCGTTTTGTTGATTTTCGTTTTTGCTTTATTGCTTCCCCCTTCGTTTGGGCGGAGCAGAATTTGTGTTTAGAAACGTTCGACTCTTCCAGCATGCGACCCTCATCCAACTATCTCGCTCGCTCAACATCCATTCATCCGCCTGTCAATCAATCACCTGTCAACTTGGCCACGCTCACTGGTCCACACGAACACACACGCACGAACGCACTCACACAAACACATCTCGTGTAGTGTGTGTAGAGCAATGGCAGTTCGAAATTCGAATAGCAGCAACCATCGCTAAAAACTCAAACGAAACGAGGTTTTTGCTTACTCTTTGCTTTTCTCTTTCGCTTATATATGAGTGTTTTTTATACCCAGCAACAGAGTGTATGTAAAAGGGTTATGCGCAAGTGTGTGAATGTGTGTATGTGTGCTTAAATCTATATATGCATGCATAAATACCTGATATTTATATGAATTGTTATTATAAATATCGCATTTTTGCGTGTTTTTTTCGCTAACAAATGTAGCTAAAAGATTCAGTTCCTGAAATATGATTGAGTTTCTATTTCTAGAACCTAATTTATGAGTTTTAAACTCTTTCTTTTTATAAGGAGAGCTTTTAGTGGAACATAGAGATAATACATTGGAATAGGAATTATCAGCAAAAACGAAAACCATTTTCTTTTGCAAGATATTTCCTGAACAAATTTAATATATATCGTAGTTTCTTATGTTCCCAACATATCAGTATTATAATTGATTTCCGTAGAATGCCGATTTTTATCTCAAATATTTGATACGATTCTAATATTGTTATGATTCTAATATCTTGCTATTTATTTTTACCATCATAACAAACGATAAAATTGAACGAGAATGGGACTTGTATTTGTACATGCGAGGACATACTATACACCAATATATTTTTTTTCTCCCCAAATCTCATTTGAGCAATTTTGCAATTTTAATCAGCTTTATCTTTATGTGACGGCTCGAGAGTCAGCGCTGCGTCGAGCTGGATTGTTGTTGTTGTTGTTGCTGCCGATGGAGCTGCTGCTGCGGCTGCGGCTGGCTGTCATAAATCTATCAAGTTTAATGGCCGCCTCAGCGCTGCACATAATTTTATGTATTTTATGCTGCAAATGGTAGCCAAAACGCACACAAATCAGCAGCAACCCTCGGCGTGGCAGCCAAACCCAACAGAACCGAACCACCCAACCACCCACCGAGCTACCCACCCGCAGCGGCAGCAGTCCAATCGCCCCCGCCCCCAACCGCTCCCCCCAGCAGCGAGAGAGCGCACGAATTTCACGCACATCTCAGAAGACTCACAAATTTCATAAAGTGGCAATTCAATCAATCAATTCTGACAGGCTGGGCGAAAGCCACCACCGGGTCTGCCGTTTGTGGGTATTTGTGGGCAAGGGGGTGGCTTGGTGTGGCTGTGGATCCTGGACGTGGGCCATTTTACCGTTATGCTCACGTACACAATCACACAACTCAACTGATTCGAGGGGGGAGGGGGAGGGGGTTTTGGCAGAAACAAAGCAAAATTATGCATAAATTTACTTGACCCACAACCCCACGCACCACGCACCCTCCCCCTGAAAAGCCAGCCAAGCAGCATCCTATCAGCTGGACGCCAACTTTTGTCTTCCAGTCCGTCCGTCCGTCCGTCCGTCCGCCCGTCCAGGAGCCGCAGCCATTTGGCAGTTTAAATATTTTTTAATTGCCTCTTTGTGGCACTCGCCCCGAAAGAAGACACCGGCCAGCCACCCATTAACCCGGACAAGGACCCAGTCAAAAATAGAAAAAAACAAAAAAAAAAACAAAATAAAAACTGGAAGTGTAACCCATCCCTTTTTAGTGGCCATCACAGTTTTTCCTTTGCTGTTATTATCCTTATTTATTTGTGTTTCGCTTCTGTTCCATTGCCTTTTCGGCAGCCCCATCGCCCCGTTGAGGGTTTTCAATAAATTGCCCAAAGACGCCCAAGGAACATTTAGACAAACGCGTTGAAATACAAACAGCAATAGCTGCGACTATTGGAACAGGTTACCAGAACAGATGTGGGTTAGCAATATGCTCGACTGCCTCGGTTGATGGTAGGGCAAAGGGAGCGGGTGGGTAAAGTGGGCGAAAAGATTTGATTTTTATTTAACTTATCTAAGAGAATTAAGTATCTATCTCTCTCTCTATCTCTCTTTGTATCGCTCTCTCCTTCTCTCTCCCTCTTTCTCCCTCGTTCTCCTTCGCTCTTTTCCTCCCTCTGCGTTGATGGTGGGGCATCAGAAATTAGTAGAAAACTAGGCGAAGAGATTTGAGTTTTATTTAATTTATAAAAAAGTACTTATTGTCCCTCTCTCTTTCGCTCTCCATCTCTCTGTATCCCTTTCTCTCTTCTTCCCTTTTCATCCCTCTCTTTCTCTCCCCCTCTCTCTATATCTCTCTCTATCTGCCTTCGTCTGTCCCTCGTTTCTTATGTGCCTGTGTGCCTTAGCTGAGCGTCGAACTAGCAAGCAAAAGCTCGCCGGTTCAAATCGAGCAGGAAAGATTTTTAATTTTTATATATGTCATTTCATATTCATATTAGCCGATTTTGTTCTTCCTTCTTATTCTACATGAAAGCTGAGGAAACAAATTCTAGAATCCTCTCATTGTATAAGAAAAGACTTGTTTTCTCAATAAAATTAAGATCTCAGAAATCAAAATGTGCAGCTCTTAATATCAATATCATGAAATGTCTTTCTTATTGCTAGACATAGCTTCCAAGACCTCTGCATTTTTGCATAAAGATTTTAAAAAAAATTAATGACTACTATTTTTTTTAAATATTTGAAGCATATTTAATTTATTGTATATAATTTCAATTTGCCGGATACTTTGTGAAGAACATTAGCACATGTTTTATGGTCCTAGCTGGTCCAGGCTTTATCTATAGAGTTGGGAACGCATTTGATTGAATGATTCAGCCTTTTCCGCCCACTTTATGACAGACAAAAAGTTTGTTTAAATAAACGAGAGCCGCAGCAAACTAATTGAACAGAAAATCAATAGTTTTAAGCCCCAGAGCCATTGGCTGTTGCCGAAGCAGGTGTATCCAAGGCGGAGGAGCAAGGACACGGGGCATTTGGGCATCGTGGCATCCAATTTGGTTGGCGAAATACTCGCAAAATGGAGGCTTATTAAAATAGATTGTTGGAATTAAGCGGCAGAGTAAATGAACACGAGAAATGAGTTGAATGAGGTAAGCGGGGTTGGTATTGGAGGGTGTGGAGGGGGAGGGAAGTGGTAGGGGGTTGGAGGTTGGGTAGTTGAGGCAATTACGAAATGATTGAATGGTAATTTCAGCAGAAAAGTTGCGACGCCCCTTTGTTTTTGCCCATTTGTGGGCGGTGGGTGGTGGTTGGGTGGAGGGGGAGGCGTACAGTTTATGCCAGGCATAAATTCCCATTATTTATGGGGCCGTAACTGTTTGTGATATTTTATTTCGCGCAAGGATAGCAAGGATAATTTGCGCCCTGGCGCTCCAACTTAACAAAGAAAAAGCGTTGTGAATGTTTGGAATTAATTGCCCAATCCGCCTGCCAGGCAAGCATCTCCCCCCCCACCCCCTCGACCCATTCATTTCCTAGTATTCGAAATGGAAATCACAAACAGGAAAAAATTGTTTTAATTAATAAATTGAATGTGTGCGAAAATTGAAAGGATTTTGCCAGCCACCTCATTGCCCCAAAAAGTCTGAGTTGTTGCTCTTCTTCTTGTTGTGCAACTGCGGCTTGTCGTTGTTGTTGTTGTTGTTGTTGTAGTTGTGGCTGAAGCATTCATCTTGGGCTCTCATTTGCAGGCCAGGCTCATTTTGTATGCAAATGATTTATGCCAAAAAGTGCTTGGCAGCCGGCAAAACTGGATTAGATTGTGCCAGAGCCGAGAGTCATTCCCTAAAAATATCCCAACACCCAACAACAAGCCCCAACCCCCCTTACCCCTTACCACTCCCTGCCCCTCCCCCAACACACACACACACACACACACGCACATCAACCGTCCAAGCAGTGCAAACGAGCGGCCATTGCCTGGAACTTTGGGCTCCTCGACAATTCAGCCAGGATTCGCGCGTTGCCGCAACTTTCTAGTCGCGAGGGGGGCGAGAGGGGTGGCTAGAGGGTTCGCTTTTTAAAATATTTACTTAACATCCTATTATCCCGGCAACGCCATGTGACGCGGACGAGCGAGCGAGCGACCCTCGGCTTGTATCAACATTAAAACGATAAACTTGCCACAGCGAGACCAGCGCAAAAAAATGCTAAGGACGAAGGACACGTCTTGTCTGTCACACCAAAATGTCACCGCGGGGTGAAATACTGGCAAGACAAAAATGCAAAAAACAACAACAACCGAAAAACAAAGACGGCATGATGCGATGCCAAAAGCCGTCACGCTTGATACCCTGTAGTTTACAACATTTTTAAATTATAATCTAATTTTTTATAAAATCTAAATGATATTACGAAAACTGAGTTAGAGAACTTAAATTTAAATAATTTGTCAGATCTAGAAGAGAAAGCCCCAATTTAAAATTTAAATAAAAGTCTAGAGCTATGTGAAAATTTATATTTTATCAGCTTAAGACTCAATTATTGTCAATAAATCCTAAAAATCTAGAGAAATTTCTCCTCTGGCAATGATTAAACAACCTGTATGCCAGTCAACACAACTTTTACAGGGTACAAGCAACCAAGCAAACGACAAAGAAAAAATCTCTAAACAAAACGTAAAACAATAGCGCGTGCGAGGGACGCTGACGCAGTGCTGCGTGAGTTTTGAGTGCAAGCAGGACAACAATACAGAGCGAGTTTTAAGGAGTGGGGACGGGGGTAGAGGAAAGAGCAGGGGTGAGGAAGGGAGGGACACGCGCTCCAAACGCAAACAAACGGGACGAGCGACGCAAAAGAGTGCGCGAACAAGACTGCCAGTCAGTGTGTGTGTGTGTGCGAGTGAGAGAAAGAGAGAGAGAGAGAGAGCGAGAGAGGGGGAAATATGCCAAGCGTGTGAGTGATTTATGGCGCTGCGAGTGACGAGGACGAACCAGAATTCTTCAGGATAATGCCGACATAACGAGATTGTTTTATGTACACATTTTCTCCTTGTTTCGCCCGAGGTCCCATCATCATTGTTGTTGTTGCCGCTCGGTGCCGAGTCGGGGCCAGGACAGGACAGAATAGAGCAGGACTCGGAGCCGCTGTGTGTACACATAATGACACTTTGCGCTGCAAATGGGGGCGAGATATGCGGGCACACACACACACTCACACGCACACGCACACACAGAGAGGCGAGAGTTGTAGTGCGAATTTGTATCTGTTATCTGCTTATGCATGTAATATTCCTGTGTGGGTGTGTCTATGTGTGTGTGAGTGTGTTTGTCTGCGCGTCTGTGCTTATGCCCAGAGGACCTTCAATCAAATCCGTAATCCTTATTCAGTGCGTTAATGAGCTTCACATTAATTTGTCACCCAAAATGGCGCACCTGGCATTTCCGTTCGCTTTCTGTTGGCTTTGGCCTGACATTCGTTGAAGGTCCTTGAAATGATTTGCTACCCAGCAGATTTAAGCTATGTTAAAGCTTTCGATATGCAAGAATTGTGACAGTTCGAAAATTCTGTAAACGTTTATCTACTATGTATTTCATTTAGTTTATGTTTTTATGCCCATGAAATGTGTAACGCATACAAAGAGACATCTCCGACCACATAAAGTATATACATATATTCTAGATATATATGCGAAATCCTATCAAGATCGGACCACTATATCATATAGCTGCCATATAGGAACGATCGGAAGTAGGTTCATGGCATGAAAACCTCTTTTCTATTAAGGTTACCCGATGAATTACTTTTTAATCAAGGGTGTTACGAACCTCTCTAGAAATATTGACTTAAGTGGGCTCTAAATAAGATCCTCGCAGTCTTTGTAAGAGATCTAAGCAAATTATTTCTATAAAATTGCGATTATATCATCAAACATAAAATAAACATATTTTATATAAAACATTTTTGCTCTAAAAGTAAGAGTTATTCTGTGGAATAATGTTTATGTTTGTCAAGAAATCAAGTCCGGCTACTCGGAATCAGTTCTATATGTTTTTGGGCCATATCTGCCAGTCGTCGGGGCTTAAGCAATTTAATTGAAAAATTCATTTGCTAAGTGCACTATTTACGAGTGCTTTTTGCAATTATAAGCGGCGAGAGCCAAGAGATTCATGGGATTCATGGGATTCATGAGATTCAAGCACAGCACACTTGTGTTCTGCTGTGTGACTCGGCTCGGGGGTCCAGAGTGTGTGATATATTTATTCTTCATAATTTCTAATTCTGGCTAAAAATAATTCTAAACATTAAGTAGAAATTATTTGAAAAACTTTCTCCAAAAATTTACAACTAAACGGCGCAACAAAGCCAGGCCCCACCCTCAACAACCCCAGCCCCCCGACACCGAACAGGCAACACCCTCTCTCCCCAAACTCGAAACTGACGTCGATACAAACAAATTCTCATTAATGGCGCACAGAGTCTGCAGTCGGGAGTTGCCCAAAATGGTACCCAAAGCGATGCCTAAGAACGCGCCCAGCGTTTTGCGAGCATGTAAATGAGTCCGCGTTTGGGTTATGACTCGAATTTGGGTGGTTGGGTTCGGTGGGGTTGGAGGTGGGGATGGGGATGGTGGGCTTCTGCCACTGGCACAAAATATGATTTTGACAGAAAACAACAAAACAAAATCCATAATTCAGGATAAAACATAATTCCACACAGCAAAGGCAAAACCAGTGTGGCAACGCCAGCCCACACACACACACACACACACACTTTCACACAGATGCACACACAAGAAAAAGGAGCAGTCAGGAGGAACAAAAAAAAACATGACTAACGGTACAACGGCTGGCAAATGAGCGACGCTTGTGCGAGCGAGCGAGAAGCAGTTACAGTTATTTATTAAATCCCTTTACGCATTTTCATAATAATTTCACAAAATATTTTAAACGAGTGCGAAAGGCGAAGGGTGAGACGTGAGGAGAGAAGCGGGGGCAATGGCAGCGACGCGACGCCTGCCAACGGGTGATTCATGTCAGTCGCCCCGTACATCACCCTGTGTGCGTGTGTGTATGTGTGTGTGTGTGTACGTTTGATTAAACATTTACGAGTAGCATCAACGCGCACAGCTACAACAATAACAACAAACAGCACTCATCATAAACAGGACAAACGAGCGTGAATTTAATCCCTTTTGCCGCACAAAAAATCAGAACTTCTCCCATTGCTCGAAAACGAGAAAAAAAGAGAAAACAGAGAAAAATAAGGCAAGAAATAGGGAAACAAATTGAAACGAGAAAATAAGGATATCTTCGGTACTCTGAAGATTTTATACCCTTGAAAGCATATCCCTTAATGAGATATGTGCGAATAGTGAAGCTCGAAAATGCTGCGTTTTGATGCAAATAGCTTTGATAACAGATTTTATTGTCAGATAAGATCCAACTATTTGAGTGGTCAGATCGGGTCGGAAATACGAAGGCCATATCAACCTGGATCTTGACGCTGATCTGGAATATATATACTCTAGCGGGCCGGAGATGTCTCCGTCAATGCGTTACACATTTCAGCACAAAACTACAATACCCTCTAATGCGGAATAATAATTTCTTTAGATTGCGTTTGAGTTGGCCACTTGACAATGTCTACGCTCAAATATTGGATAGATAAGAGAAATGAAAATTAAATGACATTTTAATTGAAAGATTTTTACAGGATAATTGACTTTTTTTTAATTTCTGTCTATGTTTTGATGAAATAATAATTGATGTTTCATGTAAATAAATAAAATAATGCACAAAAAAACGCTAATAAAATAAAAGAATTGGAATAATGTGTGTATTTATAAAACAATTTGTCAACAAGTTCCACCAAAGTTACGTATTATGATTTGCCAAAAAATCGGAATCGTATATGTATATCGAAAAGCCTCATCGTATCGCATCGCATCGGATCGAGTGTAGCGCAAGTTGAGAGACGAGTGCGGGGAGGGGAGGGTGGAGTGAAAATGAAAATGACAGCACGAAAAATAATTCTAATCTCCTCATGAATATTCCTTTTACATTTTCATTTTGCAAAGAGCGCTCAGCCAACGTAAAGCATCAACAAAAAGGACAACAGAGGCGCTCCGACTTGAACTGGAGCGGGGATCGGCGGGTGGGTGGAAGTTGGAGGGGGGAGGGGTCAGGATGATGCTAAAGCGTAAGCTAAAGAAATACGACGGCGTCATGAAGGCAGGCAGTCGGCCCATTCGGCTAAGTACTACAATGGAACTTTGGCAAATGGCTAAAACTGAGGCAGCTCCCCGTTTGTTATTTTATTTTATTTGTGCGCCGCGCCGCAGACAGAAGACAGAAGAGAAGGGCGCGGGGCGTGGCACTTGGTCGCTTCGTCCTTGCCGCCGAGAGCTGGTCACTGATGGGCACTAGTCGTTCAAGTGGCGCAGCTCGCCAGGACTCGTCGTCCTCGTCGTCCGCGTCGTCAACGTTGTTCGGCTGCCATCTCCATTGCCGCCGTCGAAATTATAAACTTGGCTGCTAAAGAAGGTTAAGTGATAAATTAACGCCGCTGTCCGCTTGGCCCCGTTGGCCGGCTTTTGAATTGGAATTGGAATTGGGCTTTGGCTTTGGGTTTGGGTCTGGAACGGGACAAAATGTGAATGCTTTATGCACGACTGGACCTTTTAGTTTATTGTTATTTTAAGGCAGCAGCAGCTCATTTGGACAAACACAAAAAAAAATAAAATCGAATAATTACGAAATGCGCAAGATGATAACTGAAACTGAATATTCCCGCTGGCCCACAGAGCTGAGCACTCTGTAAATTTAAAGGGCGATAAACATACTTTTCTTCAGGTTCCCGACGTTATTCATGGATCAACGATAATCGTAAGACTGCATCAATGCTTATAATGCTATAAATAGAAGGTTTCTATTTAAAAAGTTCATTTAACTTGTGAAACATCGAAGTTTGAACATTTACGGATTCGGAATGAAATATTATTAGCCGACTTAAAGCTTTGGTATATGATATTATAGGGGCATTACCAAAGGATACAAATTATTCCTCCATCAAAAAATTTAAATAAATTGTCTTTAAAGAAGTCTTCTGGAAAGGGAGGTATGGAGTGTTAATATAAACGAAACTGAAATTAGCTAAAGTCAAGTTAAAATATATTTTACATAATGTGTATTAATAAATTGATGAGTAGATCGCAAAAAATAGATTGTAGTAGATTGTAGAACTACAAAAATATCAATAACCTAAAGCCAAATGACACTTGCACTCTTATTGAGTGTATTCAAAATATTTATAGCCTTAGTTCCGCTAACAAATCTCAAAAATCCAAGCTTAGCCTAGTCGTAATGTGGCAGCTACTAAGTAGCTTAATCATCTCGGCAAGCATTAAGTATTTCCTGCGGCATTATTAGACAGTCTTCAGTCGGTGTTGCCAATGCCAGCCGGCACATCATCATATGCTACTCGGGCAAGGAGAAGGAGGAGCGTGAGTGCGAGAATACGAGGATGCGCCAGCCTAATCTGATGATTTATAGAAATTTTGGGTCGCCATATAGTCGCATTAATTACGCCTCATAATAAGTGATTTATGCGCGCTCAGCTCTGCCGGGAACTGTGTACTGGGTACTGGGTAGAGGCTTTGCTCTCATTGCAAACTCACGCGTTCGCTTCACTCTCGCTCGCATATGCACATCCTGAGCCTTGATAACAACTGATTGCCGCGCCTGCGGCCAGAAAATCACATTAACACAAATGCCATAATTATGCTTTTTATGATGGCATCCAGTCAGAGAGTGCCAGAGTCTGTGTCAGTGTCAGTTCCAGTGGCAGGAACGGAGTCGGCCGTTGAGAGTCGAGAGTCGAGAGTGCCAGACATGCGCCAGATAATGTGACAATTTTCATTTTACTTTCATTCCTTTTTTTTCGACTACCCTCACAGATTGCACTATAGTTCTTTTATTGATTGTGTTGTTAAAGAGGTAGATTTTAGACTCAAGATGCTGACTCGGTTTTTAAAAGTTTGACAAATTTTGATTCACATCGGATTAATTATATAGTAAAGATAAGTGTGTAAACACTTGGTTTGAGATAGATTTCTTTTAAATAAATAGAAAAATTTTAAAAATATAAATATAAATAAATTTAAGTTCCGACTTAAGGAATATTGTTTAAGATCATCTACTATCTCATAAATCTGCCACATTTCTGTAAGGGTATTTAACCTTCGGAGTCAACTTTTTCCATCTGTTTTCTGTCTAGTGTTACCAGGCTGCAAAGGAAGCGCTCCCCGAGTCATGCCATCTGCAACAGGCCTTATCAGTGCACACACACACACGCACACACAAACATACACATTCGCAGGCGGGGTGTGTTCCGCGTAATGTGTTAAATTTTACTCATTTTTAATTCCCTTTTTATAGTGTGAGTGTGTGTGTGTTTGTGTTAGTGTGTGTGCGGCGTCAATCACAAATATTTATAGTTGCCTTAAAAATGCCAACTTGACTGATTTATTAGCCATGCCGCAGCCTTCATATTCTCGCCAATGTTTGTGGTCCTGATTTATGCCAGATTGACAACTACGCATCCAGGAACAATGCAGCAACTGCCCAGCTCCCCATTGTTTGTTTCGCTCAACGAACTATACAATTTTAAGGACCTATCATTAAATGGGCATATGCACGAGGGAGGCTTAATGATTGTCAATAATAATACTATAAAGATTCAGTGTGAAGAAGTTGTTATATCTTTAATATATTTAATATATGTGGGCTCTATGATAAGGTTTGGCAAATTCGATATTCGATAACTTGCCCCGTTTCCAAGCAATCGATAAGAATCGATATAGAAATCCTGTTTAGTGAAAAATCGCTTAGGTTTTAAGAGCTAGAGTCATCAAACCTGGTATTCTAAAATCCATTTTGTACCCTTTTTGATGTACTTGTATTAAAAATCATATCATAGCTTTATCTTTAATTATATATGCTACGTGATTGTCTTTCCAAAAAAAAAAAAACTATATAAAATTCATTGTTGATTTAGGCAAATCCACGACTATGCATGAAAAATAAGTGGAAACTTTGATGAAAACTTAGCAAAATGAAATTAGCTCATCTCTGTTAGCCTTACCACTAATATTTCCCATGCCAAATATCACAATTTCCACTTATTAGCTTAAAGTGAAAATAATCAATTTGAAACAAGAGCTAAGAATTTAAGATGCCATTACTCGCCAGGGCACAGCCCACAGTCCGTTCGAGAGACTGTGATTTTTATGGCAGTGCGAGACATAATGTCCGCTCGTCATGTGGGTGGAGGTGATAAATCCGCGTTAAGTGCACACTTAATGACGCACACGGGCACACAGCCAAAGCGTTTGTTCGGACCTGGGATCGGGCGCTTCCGTTTTTGACGCATGCGCGACGCGTGGGATCCTCGCGGCTGTCGATCGTAAATATAACAATTTGTTGCTGAAGCTGCGCTTTGTTTTAAGGTCGCGCTCCGCATAAACATAAATTGCCAAGTGCCATAAATTTTTATCAGCCTCGCCGCCTGGCCAAGTGGGCGTCCACCAAGCTAATTGGATGTACTTGGACGTTAAAACATATGTATATAGTTGAGTTTTTCAGAGAAAGCCAAATGATATGGTTAGCATTTTCACGCCTCTGCTTCGTGCCTAATCGAGATTTGTTCTTACGGGTCGCAGCCAAAGTTCTAATTAAATAAACACCGAATGCCAAAGATGCTCAAATGCTACACTCGAAGAAAGTTTTAACCAAGAAAATTAATACTTTTTAAAAAATGTTCCTGTTATATAATAAAATTGTTATTTGGTTTCTTAACTTTTATCAAATAAAATCAATTTTTTTGAAGAAATTTTTTAAAAATAAGAAAATTGTTCAGCTAAATAAAAGTTTTAAGAAAATTGGCATAAAATGAATGTTTATCTTTATTCTATTCTATTCTATTCTATTCTATTCTATTCTATCTCTACTGTTTTCTTCTTTATATGGGAGACTTTTTTTTAAACAGAAACATTTTCTTTAGCAATTTTCCAATATTTCGAAAAGAACACACCTTTTTTTTTGAGTGTACTCTTGTCTTAGGCTTAATGATTCTTTTTAGCACCCATAAAATTAGAGATTTTACGAGCTCTGCCATTATTTGACAGTAAACAAGCGTCAACAAGAGACGCGCACACCAGGTGACCAGGCGTGACAGATTTGCCTATCCTGGCCCCAGATTGCAGTTGCACCTCGTTTTTGTTGACCCGACTTGTCAGATGTCAAAACTGTTGATGGTCATAAATGGAGCGCGGGGCGTGCGCAACCTCCGAGTGGAGGCCGTCATCAAAGTGGCTTTTATTGTTCTTTAATTGTTGAACTGTGTTCCTTCATACGCGTCCATAAAACTTAATTTTATGTGAGAGCATAAAGAGAGTGAGAGCCATTGGCATTGCGGTGCGGTGCGGTGCGGTGCGGGCCAACCATCCCGAATAGTCGCAGGGACCCGCTGTTTTTAGTGTGGAAATCACTTAAGCGCGTTTACCGGATTTACGACTCTAACGATTGTAGAATCGTTTCCGTTTTACGATCTGCCGCTATGCACATATGTATATCGTTTAAATGATTTAAGACCATTAGAAATATGTTTTAGCTATGGGTAATTCATGTAGAAATATTTTGAATGAATATTATAAAACCAAATAACAAACAACATTAAAACTAGTTTAGGGTAAAAGTGCGCGACTAATAGATATGTTTAGAAAATGCAAAATAGTCTCAGTTCTTAGCCTATATGACTACTACGTGAACTAGCACGAACAATATCAAACAATTAACATTAACAGAAATCAAATGAAGGACAAATTTTTAACAATTTTAAGGCTTACATTATTTTATACGTGGAGGTTGAAACGTTTTGTTTTAATATTTGTTTATTTGTAATATATACAATATAATACATAAAATAATAGACTTATGCTTCAGTAGAAGAATTTGGACAAACCATCAAAAACAATTTCACAAGGATAAAAGGGTATTCTTACCCACTCCTCTTAACTTCCTTCACGTAGAAGTACTATGGGAAAATCATCGCAAATGTGCAATTATTTTGATATCAATAAATTTCTCGAAATATGTTATTTTCCAGAAGAGTTGCGAATGTAATCGTTATGGCCAAGATATTCTTAATTAAGATGCCTAACCATTTTATGCAATGCTCTACAGCTTGAGTTTCTCAAGAAATTCCTGCACTAATCGAATTGAATGTTATTTAGCTGCTTCGACTTCGACTGCCGACACAAATTTTGCATTTATTGGAAAATTAAATAGATTTCCGCTTGTCTACTAAATATTTAGCGGTTGAGCCAGCGACTGGGACGGCACAAAAACAGAAAAACCTCATATCATATTTATGGCCAATAAGCGGCGAGGGAGAGAGGGAGCGAGAGTGAGAGGTGGAGATAGGCAAATGCAATCAGAACACTAAATCTGATGTACGCAGCTAATTGCGCATAGATTACCAGATGCATGAGCGATATTAAATGCCGCCCAATGCCAAATCCGTTGCTGGTTCCTGGTCCCTGGTCGCTGGTCGCTGGATGGGGCGCCGACGACGATCGAGCCGAGAGACAGCTCAATGAGAAATTGCGACAGAGACAACTCTATTTGGCGGTTAGCTGGATGCTCGAATCGCCAGGGAATGGCTCGGCGTGGACCGTTGCTTATTTATTTCGAATTGACCCATTTGGTAATATTCATAATTTAAGTGCGCACGAAAGCCGCCGCAACAGCGCCAACAACAACGGCAACAACAACAGCAACAACAACGATAACAACAACGACGTCGTCGCGGCGAAAGAGCCGCATAAATTCTCGCGCCCCACACTGAAGCTTGGAAGCTTGTATGTAAGCTTGGAGCTGGAGAGATCAGGATCAGTTGGTGCGGCCGCCATTTGACTTTATTTGCGATCGCTGCGCTGTCATAAGTTGCCGCCAAATTGTTGCATTGTACCTGCTGCGTGCGTTGCCACAACGGACGCCCAACTCCCAGTCCAACTCGGCTAGCTTGTAACTCAGAAATCATTAAAAGTGCGAGATACTTTATGAATTCGTCGTGGGCCGCAAAACGAACAGTCAGTGGGACAGGCGGAGTTGGCGGGCCCTGGCCTGTGCCCTGGCCTCGCCTCGCCTCGCCTCGCCTCGCCTGGATTGGATTGGCGTGAAATATGCACATAAAATGTAACTGCGAAGATCCTCGCCTTAAATGCAAAACTAGCCTCCACTCAATCGAACTGTTCGCTGAGTTATTGTTAACGATTTGCAGTTAATTTCAGTCCATAACTTTGCAATTCCATTTCATGGCTTGGCTCTTATTGACTTTATTTTGAATGCTAATGGCTCGATCAGTCCATCAATTGGCGCATATTGAAAGTTGATCGGATCGAGAATTGGCCGTTAAATGTGCATAGATATAATTATTTGTCAGTTCTTTGATTTGCACCTGAAAGCTTTCAACAGAATTGATTGCATTGCGCAGATTAAATAAAGTTTGGTCGGGTCGAGGTCAATGTGTAGACTTTTTTTATTTAATTAATAAATAACCTAGCCATTTCCAGAATCTCAGCTTTATCTTGTTGAGAATTACATGAAAAAAGTTTTTAAATATTGTCAAGCAGAAAAGTTCGTATTTTTTCTGTTAACACTTGGCAATGAAGATTAGAGAGCTCTAATTTATCCGCTTGGTATATTTATCCTGATGTTAACTGCTCAGAATTTTACACATTCTCCCAAATGACACGTTTGGTGAAACTGGTTGCAATGAAGATAAAAGAGCTTACTGCAATTTATCCGCTTGATATAGTATTTATCCTGATGTTAGCTGCTAAAAATATCACATTCTCTCAAAATGTATCGTGTTATGGATATTCGCATTCGAGGACAGAAGCTAATTCCCAATACGTTTTTTTCGCTGTTGCCGCTGTCGATCGTTTCGCAAACAAAAATTATTTACATCATTATGAAATGAATGCAATCGCTTTGCATATTTTCTTTTACGACCTCAAGTAATTTACCATGCAGAATTTATTATTATTTCATTTCTTGATTTCGCCCCGTCAGCTGCAGTCGGGCTTTTGTGGCTGTTTTATTGTCGCAACTTCTTGTCGGGTCTGTCGTCTGTCGATGTTGTCTGCCAGGTTGGAGGCCTGGTTGGCCATTGGCATTGGCCATGTGTCATTTGCATGCTGTGGCTATAATTGACTCCCAGATCTGGTTGCTTACCTGGTTCGGTACCTTGCCCGGCAAATATCTGCCCCTGGATCAGTCATCAGCTTTATGTGGCATATAATTTTTATTATTTGGTTCGTTCACGAGAGCATCGTAAAATTTTTGATGACGTTCGTCAAATTGCAGTTGTCGTTGCCGATAATGGTTGTTGTTGATTCTTGGTTGTTCGCTTCAGCTTCTGCTGCATCACAAGCTGCAGCTTCTTGCCCCTTTCTGCCATAAAACTACATATTTATGATGTTCCGTTTTTAAAAAAAGCTAACTAATAATTTAAGGAACTGGCCTCATTTGAGGCCATATTTGTACAACAAATTGTTGCTGATTTTATACAAAAGATTATAATTACAAATTAAATATTTCGCTTTATATTTCGATTGTGCAAAACTAATAATTACTTGGCTCGGGCAATGCCGGCTAATACCAACTAGTTTTTAGTAGTTCCGAAATTCTCAGTAGGCTTTGCAGTTTTTGAGCTGTGGCTTTTTTATAGTACATGAAGAAGCTTTCGAATTAAATTCATTTGTTCGTCTGCTGCTGACGCAGATAGTTCAAAGCACATAATTTTAATTTCCGATTACATTAATTGAGTTTGTGCTGTGTTAATTTTGTTGTTGTTGTTGTGGTGGTTGTGGAAATGAATTCACGTCGACGCTGGCGCGAGGAATCTCCGGGGGATGCCGAGCCCGTGGAAATGGGCGGCCGTCCAAGCAAGATGCCGCGTCGCAACGACCACAAGGAGGTTATGGGCACCATTGAGAACCTCATGGTCAAGCTGAGCGACAACAGCGCCACGGTGCAGGGACGCATCGAGGATCTGAGCTACTATGTCGCGGATACGCTGCACATCTACAAGTGGGACATATTGCGCATTCTGATCGAGTGCGTCGCCTTGCATCCGATGCAGAGCGGCGCTTATGCGACCTTTGTGGGCCTAGTCAATGTGCGGGACTATGAGTTTGGGGGCGAGTGCCTCAACTGCCTGGTGCAGCAGCTGCTGAAGTCCCTGCTCGAGGGGGAGTGGGCCAAGGCGCGCAGCCTGGTGCTGCTGCTCGCCGATCTGGTCAATACGAATGTGCTGACAGTTGGCTCGATGCTGCAGCTGCTCAACGCGCTGGCCAATGTCTGCGAGGAGGAGGCCTCGCCGCAGAGGCGTCGCGACTTCTATGCCCATCTGGTGCTCGGCACCTTGCCGCTCATCGGACGCGAGCTCTACGAGAAGAAGGAGGTGGCGCTTCAGGCGCTCATCAAGCGCTTGCAGCTCTACATGAAGAAGGAGCGCAGCTGCACGGACGGTGTGCGTCTGCTGCGCATCTGGAGCAACGGGGATGTGCCGCAGTATGACTACCTGGAGCTGCTCTGGCAGCAGATAACGCGCCTGCTGCGCGACAACTGGATCGAGCAGGAGCTGCTGCGTCCCTATGCGCCCTTCGATGAGACCCTGAGCACCGCGCTGCAGCATCATCTGCCTGCACTGGAGCCGCCACGCTATGAGCCCGACACGGTGACCTATCCGCGCCCCTGGCTCGTCTTTCGCCTGTTCGAGGTGAGCGACTTTCCGCCGGATATGCGCATGCCCGACGAGCTGGACATTGGACGGCATGCCATCGAATCGCAAATACTGGAGACGCTGCAACTGTACCATTTGGAGCGCAAGATCTGCGCCGAGCGTCTGCTGGCCTATTGCGTTGCCAGGCCAACAATGGCCATGGAGCACTGCGTTGTCGAGGTGCTGCTGGGACAAATGCTTCAGTTGCCCAGCTCGCCGCTGCTGACCATCAACTATGGCGCCTTGCTCATTGAGCTCTGCAAGTTGGTGCCCGACAAATTCCCGCGTGTGGTCGCCCAGGCGGCCGATATGCTTTACACGCAATTGGAGTACATGAACGCCTCCAGCTTTGATCGCTTTGTCAATTGGTTCTCGCATCATCTGAGCAACTTTCGGTATCAATGGAACTGGCAGGATTGGGAGAGCTGCACCACCGTGCCGGAACTGCATCCCAGCGCCATGTTTGTGCGTGAGCTGCTCAAAAAGTGCATGCGGTGGGTAACATGCATATTTTAATCATTTGTAGTCGGATATACCCGACTGTTTCCGTTTCAAGAACAGCAAAGTAGCTGCAACAGAGGCTTGCAGGTGATGCGCTTTGGACGTTACTTTCCAATATTCTCATATATCCAATACGAGGACACTTTTTAAATATTTAATAACATTCGCGCCAATTTAGCTCTAAAACGTGTTAATTAGGTTTTCAAAAAGTTGGTCATGCAACATTTAACTTAATTGAGCTTTGATCCGCAGTCAGTCGGGATAAAGCGTTTCATGTATTCATACAAGGTTTCCACTTCCAGAAGTCTACAGGTACTAGGTTAAGTAAAAGTGAAGACCTTATGAGCACACATTTGCATTAGAGGAAAACTCAGCATATCAGCATTTAGTCCTGCAGGGATTCATTCCTGCCCTACTTTTCCCACAGCCTCAGCTACTATCAGCACGTTGTCCAGATGATGCCGATCTCATTTGCGGCGCTGCTGCCCGTTTCGCCGGATCCCAATTTTAAGTACATTAATGAGCTGCTGCCCGGTGCCATGTTGGCCAAGCACCTGCTGGAGGCTATACGCAGTAAGTGCGCGCCGGAGCTGCTTGGCGGTCTGGTGGAGTCGACCACAGAGCTGGAGGACGCACTCAAGATCAATGTGCTGATGCAGACGTTTCTGCATTTGGGCTGCAAGTCCTTTACACACATATTTTCCATATTCAGCAAGTTTCAGCCCGTGTTGAAGGTGAGTTTTCTTCTGGAAGTGGATTACCATCTCATCCGTCATCCAACAGATGTTGGCCTGCAATGATGCCAACCAAATGTCCATGCTGAGCGCCCTCTTCGAGCTGTGGGCCAGTAACGAACAGGTCAAGTTGGTGGTGGCTGATAAATTGATGAAAATGCAAATTGTGGGCGCCCACGTTATTGTGGCCTGGGTCTTTGATCCCGCACTTAAGCAGGAGCTGGCCAAAATGTACATGTGGGAACTGCTCAACCTGACCGTTAAGTACACCAAGTTCCATCAACGGGACAGCGAACAGGATCAGGCTGCACGTCTGGAGGCCCTGCTCCTGAATATAGTGCAAAGCTGTGTTCAAGTTCTTACCAAGCATCAGCCAGCGAGCCAGGAACTGGAGATCGATTACTGGTTCGACTGGGTCCAGGGTCGCCTCCAGGAACTGCTGTTCAACTACATGGATGATGTGCGCAATATAAGCAGTAAACTGCGACAAATTGCATCCGAGCTGGAGGAGTGCAAGCGCTTGGCCAACATGTTCGATGACTACTTGGACTATATACAATAGGCACAAGTTATGTGATTTGTTGTTTAATATTATCATAGAAATATTATATTATGTTATTAAACTTATAATTAAACGAGCGTAAGCTACATGATATAGCTATTTGATGTTAAAAAGATTTTGCCGAGTTTAATGGAAATACCTTGAAAAAGAAAGGGGTTGTTATTTAACTTAATTACAGAAAGATAGTTCCTTTCATAATTTTTACCTTTACCGAATTTGCCGAATTTTCTTTTCGATTTTAAATTCATTTTTCAGCTGAGATCTTGATGTTCTGTTAATGCGCCATACCCACCAAACCGTTGCAATTTTATAACGCCCATATATTATTATCAATTTTTTTACTCCAGTTTTTTTATGTACATACATATCTGTGCATGCTGTTCCTGGATTTGCCACCCAACCCTGCAGGCAGACTCGCCGCCCACAAGCCCATTTATATAAGGAACCGCTTGGGTTTGACATAAATGCCATGTTGTACAGTATGTCTATTTGGTGTTCAACTGACGCCGATGGGTTGCACAAACATGTCGAGTTAGAAGCCACCTACACCCGCTCCCGCCCCCACGCAGCCCACTTGCCACAGCAGAACAACATTTACCCGTGCCTTCTGTATACATATGTATGCTCGTGTGCATGTCTTTGTGTGCGTTATTTCGCGCTTGTGGTGCTAAATTGGGTGATAACTCCTTTTTAATGGTTAAGCTTTTCTTGTTGTTGTTGCTGTTGTTGTTATTCTTGTTGCTGTTGCTGCTGTTCTAAGTTTTATTTTTATTTGCGCCGCTAAAACTCAATTTTCGAATCAAACAACCACGAGGATTTCTCGTCCACATTGTCCCCGGCATTTGCCAGCCTGTCGCATTGCTCTGTTTGCTGATGATGGCCTCAACAATGTTGTGTTCCCTTGTTTTGTTGCTCTGTGTGTTGTTGTTGCTGTTGTTGTTGTTGTTGCTGTTGGTATTGCCATTGCTTTTATTGTTGTTGATGGGTGCTGTTGCCATTGGTCGTCGTCGTCGTCGTCGTCGTTGTCACAAATGCAAATAATGGCACAATTGTGCTTGCGCAGCTCTTAACTGCTTTTATTATTTAATTCCTCAATATAAGTGCGCTCTATGAGTACGTAAGTGCCACTAACTACACACACACACACACACACACATTGTAATCACTCGCATATCCACATGTGCGAATGTTTTTTACTTATTAAACATTTTTCTCAATCGAATGCATTTGCATAACTTCGTGTACTCTTTTAAAAACTTTAAACCAACAAAATATAAATAATAATATTCTTTATATCATGTATTTGTGGAAAAAAAAGCTCAATTAAAAAATTCTAATAGCATACTTTTGAGAGTTTTCAAACAAAATTACAAATTTGGTTAATGCTAAACAGATCACTAAAATCGAAATGTTCTTTTCTTAAATATTATTGTTCAGTATTACTCATAACTCTTATTATAAGTATTATTATTATTGTATTGTTTTATTTGTATTTTTAGTATTATGGGGGAAATGCGTGAGTTGCAGAATGATCGGTCTGTATGTATGTTACATGCACAACTTGAATATACCCTCAATGCCATCTTTTAATGGGTATAGAATATGATGACTATCTATGTGCCAAACCCTTAAACTTATTTATGTCATTTGTGCCAGCTTTACATTTGAGCATTTGCTTCGCAGGTGTCTCATTAATTTCGAATCGCTTGTCTTGACTTTGACTTTGAGCCTGGTACTCAGCACATAAATTGCAGGATATGTGCAATTAGATGGCAATTAGTTGTTTAAACGCCTACGACGCACACTGGAGGCGTGTAAATATTTGTATGTGTAATAAGCAATTATCATGAATCACAAGACGCACAAGACGCATACTCGCACACACACACACACGGCCCTCTCCAACTGGTGCAGCCAGCCAAGTGTTGCCACACTGTTGAAAATCAGACAGCCCACTAATTAGGCATATAAAAATTGGTACTAGCCAAACAGCTCACAATAGTTAGCTGACTAGAAAGTGAGAGACTGAGGGAGAGGGGGAGAGAGGGTGAGTGCGGGCGGGTACTTGAATAAATAACTGTGCATGTGTGCGAAGGCACGTTAATTGTTAAACAAACGCGCGTTTATCACTCGCACAGCAACAAGAATGGAACGGTTAGAATAGTCTGGCTCAATATTGTGCCTGTCGCGCGGCCTCGTTAGACGGATGAAAGCCTCGCAGGCGGCGTTGCCATATATCCCATATTACGGTATTCACCAATATCCAACATGCACGTTCAGTTTCACGTTCATATCATCAACGGCAGCGCCAAATGCCCTGGCATCCGCCCACGCACATAGAGAGAGAGAGAGAGAGAGAGAGTGAGAGAGCGAGAGAGAGTGCTTGTTGGGCTGAGGGCTGTGCGAATTGTTATGTTTTTCGTATTTAACCTCAGACATGGGCCTCGTTTGTATAAATTCCAACAGCAGCCACTGCCAACTGCTGCCGCTGATTGTTGCTGCTGCGGCTGTTGTTGTTGTTGTTGCTGATGCTGCTGCTGCAATTGTACTGTGAAATTATTAACAACGGCAACAATAGCGCCAGCGTCGACGTCAACGTCGACAGCGACGCATCGTTCATCGCGCTCACATATGGCGGAAATGACACTTTTACATTTAGCATCGCGAGGCGTAAGCCAGCGAGTGTGAGAGCGAGCGAGAGAGCGAAAGGTAGTGGGAGTGAGTGCGAGGGAGTGAAAGAGGTATAGCGCGCGACACGTACGCTACACAGACGCAATAAACTTCATTTCTGACAGGCCGCAATGCCAACAGGCGGACACGGACATAAACAGGAACACAAAACAGCAGCGGGTCGGGACGGAACGGTGCGGGGGAAGCCGGAACAGGCACATGGACAGGAACAGGCACTGGCCCGGGCACAGGAGCACACGCACAGGCGCGCCGGCATGTCAACGCTGTGGTGATGTTGATGCAACAGGGATGGGCAACAGGATTGGCTGTTGATGATGGCGAGCCCCATCTGCGCCCCTCCCACACGCCCCTTACAGTTGGCTACATGCGAGCTGCCAGCTAATGAATAAACTGGGCTTGAAATATGACCCGGCAGGATGCATTGCACTCCGGGCCAGCATTTAGACGGTCTCTGTTTATTTGCCGATTGCCCAACGATGCGACTAAAGAGCTTAGTTTGGCTTGGTATAAAGACTGTTCCGACGAGATCTCAATAAATCAGGCAGTCTATTTTATGCACTCAATCAAAATGGCCTCAGGGCGAACAGAAAAAAAGGGCGGCAAAGAGTAGGAATAGGACTTAGCTACGCATCTTAGGAAGTTCTTATATTTCCATATCTGCCCAGAAATGGTCATGGTTAGAGAATCTATCTCTATCTCTTTATTTTTTTTGAAGTAGGAATCAAATTTAACAAGATCACGTATTTTTATTTACCCATTCGATAATTTAAGTACCTCGAATCAAGCTGATCTCTTATCTTTCTTGCCTTACAGCTTACAATTATGAACGCCGAATCAGATGATCTGGAAGACACTCACCTGTGCATTAAATGCAATGCGACCATTGTGGGTCTGAGCAAGTACATTGAGCACCGCAAACAGAATTGCTTAGGCATAGTCGGAAATGATCAGCCGGCAAAGCGGGCTCTGGCTCCGACCACGACGTCGACTCGTACCGAGCACGTGTCGTCGTCCACGATCATGAGTCGCTCCAACTTGGAGCACAGCTATGACGGCTTCCACTTTGCAGAGCCGGAGGCGCCGAGCAGTTACCTGCGCAAGACGACCGCCAGTCATGGCGGAAAAACGTCCAAGTCCCTGACAGAGGCCTATGATCCGACCTACGAGCTGGGCGCCGATGTGTTCTTTTCTTCGCTGCAGCTGCAAAGCGTCTCAACGGGCGGCAAGACAGGCGCACGCCCAGAGCGAGGAGCCAAGGAGGAACAGAGCTGGCATTCGGCCAGCAGCTGCTCAGATCCATTGCTGAAGGCGGTGCGGGAACACGAGGAATCCGATTTCAAGCCGCTCAAATTCGTGCACTCGCCAGAAGCCAGCGAGGAGGAGGAGGATGACGAGGAGCCAGATGACTTTGATGGGGAAGATGATGATGCAGATCATGAGCACGAACACGAACACGATCATGAGCACGAGCACGAGCACGATCAGGATGCTGACGAAGATTATGATGCGCGTCATTCGCGGCATTCGCCGCCGGCCGTGCCCGCCACGCACACGGGTGGCAAATGGAAGCCGGAACATCGTCCTCAGCTGCGTCACACGCATCTGGAGCGCATCTCGCCCAGCTGGGACGAGACGCCCGAAGATCCGCACGACCATCCGCCCGCCGAGCATACACACGGCAAGTGGGTGCCGGGCAGCAAGCAGCTCGAGTACCGCGAAAACATCGATCTGACCAAGCTGCAGCAGCCGGGCGCCAGCTACTGGTGCAACATCTGCTGTCGGCGCCTCAAGACGCGACTCAACTACGAGCAGCATCTGCGCAGCGGCTACCATCAGCGCCGCGCCGAGGCTGAGTGCCAGCTGGAGCAGGCCAATCTTGAGGGCGCCAATCTCACGCTCACCAAGGACTTCGAGCCAGCGCCGGCGGAGCAGCAGCTGCGCCGTCGCCGTCGTCGCGCCAATCTGTTACGCTGCGAGCTGTGCCGCCACAGCATGGCCCGCCATCTCATGGGCAAGCATCTGATCTCCCACTATCACTACCGACGCCTGCAGCAGCAGCAAACACAGCTGCGCCGCCAGAATTCTCTGCACTCCATATTGGAGCACATGGGCAGCATAGTGCGACAGGCGCCATTCCAGTGCCTGCCCTGCCGCTTCTATGCCAACACGGAGCAGTCTTTCCAGGTACTGGGCTCAGTTTTCAACAGGAGTATATATGTGTAGATTGAAAATACATTTTTTATAAATGTTCTCTAGTGAGACATTAAACAGGGCATTAAAGAACAGCTTCCCGAAGTATTTATTGGGAGTTCCTGTTAATATAATGAGAAACTGGACGATATTTTTACTTGACATTGTATCAATAACTGATTTATTTTGTGTACCCGACTTGCAGGCACATTGGCGCTCCTCGGCCCATATGGAGCTCACCGCACGAATGGGCGGCAGTTTCTGGTGCAGCTACTGCCAGTTCGAGTGCGCGAGCAACGAGGAGATGTGGCAGCATCTGCTGGGCAACACGCACATGGAGGTGTTGTTTGCGATCAATCGTTCAGTGCCTGTTTGCATTGCCCAGCGCCGGCAGCTGAGGTGCTCCGTGTGCAGCGCCAGTTTCCTATACAATGTGCAGTTGCGGAGGCACTTTGCCACGGAACACGCCGGAATGGTGGCCACGGGCAGCGCCTCCGATGACTATCAGTGCCGCTTTCGCTGCGGGATATGTGGCGCTGCACAGAGATCGCGAGTGGCGCTGCAGCGGCACGAAAAGCACAAGCATCGCCTGGCCAAATACTACTGTGCCGTTTGCCGTCTGGAGTTCGAGACGCCGGTGGAGGCGCGTCGCCATCGCAGCCTAATGCAGCACAAGCGGCGTGCGAGTCGCCAGCCCAGCCGCAAACCCAGCACTCAGCCGGAGCGCGAGATTGAGCATATGCTGCGCGAAGTGCTGGAGGAGCGGCAGCCCGAAAAACAGACGGCAGCAGCAGCTGCAGCAGTGGCCAGCTCCAAGAGGCGCCGTCTGACGATTCAATGCGCCAGCTGCCAGCTTAGTTTTGACACGCCGCAGGCGCTGATCCAGCATCGCAGGGAGTCACATCCCATGGACAATCATGCCTGTCTCAGCTGTGGCCTCAGCTTTCAGTCCGCCCAGGCGCTGGGTCGGCACACGCGCAGCTGCCAGCCCGTCGCCTCCAGCTCCACAGCTGCGCCGGCTCCCACCCAGTCCAAGTGCTGGGACTGCGATCAGTGCAGCTTCAGCGCCCAATACGAGTCGGATCTGCTCTATCATCGTTTCTTTCATACTCGCGGCTCCTCCATTGGCAAGGACGAGCTGCTGCAATGCCCCCGCTGTCCCAAACAGTTCCGCAAGCACTCGCTGCGTGCCCATTTGCGCAATCACACGGACGAGCGCATCTTCGAGTGCGCCGAGTGCTTGGCCAAGTTCGCCAGAAGACACAACCTCAAGAATCACATGGCTACCATGCATGGCCATCGGGATCAGACGGCATCAGCCAAGACAACAGCTAAACAGAAGTCGGCTGTGTCCAAGCCGAAATTTCAATGTGGCACCTGCGGCAAAATTCTGGCAAAAAAGTAAGTACCCTATATGGGATATTAATTAATCAGATTGATTTATCTTATATCTATTATATTTTAAATTAAATTTCAAATTGATTAAAATGTTGGCACTAAATGTGTGCATTAAAGACATATTAAAATAGTTTTACTAACTTGAATTGCCCAACGCTTAGCGCAAACAGGAAGAACTAGAACGATGCATAGGAGAACAAGCGAAAGGGCGCTGGTTCAAATCCAGCTAATCGGGCTAATCGGCGGATTACTCAGCCAGCACAGAGTTTAGGATTCGAGCCAAAATGGATTCGAGCCAAATGGAAGACAATATGTTTCTTCGGATTTGTATATACCTAAAGTCGAAACAAACTCTGCCGGCAAATTTGGAACCACTTAAATTTTAAACATTATAGCTTTAACCAGTTATTAATTAAAACAAATATTGAGTTTTGCAAAATATACTATTCAACCGTAGAAAATTATGAAAAAGTTTGCTTAAAACGTTATTATTTTCACCCGTTTGTGCTTCACACTTAGCTGAGACTCCAATGAAATGTATTTTCGATCAAATGACTGCAGACCGATTTTGGATTTGGTTCAATAGTAATTTCACTTTTCATTTGCATAACGCTAACAGTTTTAAAAATGCATAACAAATTATCGACTCGGATAAGGAATAAAATTGGAGCAGGCTTGCGTAACACCTTGATCTAAATCGGCTAAAAGGGAATCTATAATTTCACACATCAGACGGAAACTATTTGCTAAAAGCAAATCTCCACTTCCGCAATAAGTTGATATATAAAGCAGATTGTCTACATGAATGCATCAGTTTTCTGCGGGCTTTTTGTGGACTACTATATTTAAAATGAAAGTCATATTGGTAGCATTTCTAATCTCCATTCTGGTCCATCAAGGGATCTGTGACGATAATGATGTGAGTTCAACTGCCCAATTAACCTGAAGATTGTCCTAAGTGTGTTGTGCCGTCTTTCAGGATTTCGTGGAGCTTGCGCCAGTTAGAAGACGCAATTCCAGTGGTTGCTTTAAGCTCGTTAGGCCATTGATCGATTTTACGATCAAAATGCAGAACCGATTCGATGAACAGGGCTATGCGTTCGAGACGAGTGCCCACAAGGCGTTGGCGAAAATTACACTTTTGGTGAATGAGAGGTTTGAGAAGATTGAAAATTCGAAAGAACCAGCTAATGATAAAAGCAATGCGACCCGGGAAGTTTATTTTCTTGAAGACGAATATAGGAACAACTGGTTTGGAGCAGTTCATGTATGTCGATCGTTAGGCGGGCATTTGGCCAATGTGAAAAATGAAGACGGTTTCAATGCAATAACTGAAAAAATCGAGTCTTTCAAGTCGAACGACAGTGCTGCAAAGCACGGCTTTTGGATCGATCTGAATGATCTTAGCCAGGAGGGCCAATTCCTATCGTTAACCTCTGGCAAGGATGCGACTTTCCTGAAGTGGGATGAAAGCGAACCGAATATCAAAGACAACGACGAGGATTGCGTCGAAATTCGCAAACGTGAGGATGGGTCTGGTTATTTTATGTATGACAACCAATGTGAGAACAATAACTATTTCGTCTGCGAGATACCCGACGAGTGAAGAAAATGAGCGAATGTATCTATAAATATGCACAATAAATAGTTTTTGCTTATTTCATCTATAATCTTAAATCTAAAATCTTAAATCTTGTTAAGTCCCACTAAAGCTCGCAGTTCTTTGGCGTCAAATGTCTGATCGCCACTCAGTCTGCTTATAACTGGAGAATCCCCAAGTTCCCAATGCATTACCGGAAAATGTATCTATTACGCTCTTATTGGTCATTTTATATATTTGATTTTGTGAAAAGAGGAGGTCGTATACCTTGCGAGAGCTATATTACAAGATATAGATCAAATTTGATTCTTATATATTATCGATTTTTGTCGATTTTCGATTCTTATCGTTCTTCGATTCTTATCGATCGTTCATTCTTATTGATTACTTGAAAACGGGCAAGCTATCGATGCTTCAAAAATAACGCGTTCAACACGGCCACTAACAGGACCTTCAGCAGACGGACGGATGATTAGGCTCGGCTATTGACGCTGGACAAAAATAGACGGAGATGCTCCCTTCTGCCTAAAATGGGTAAAAAGAGCAATAAAGACCGTCTATGAAAAGGATTACTCGAAGTAAAGGAACGAGTTTGGGTCTTGGCAGAGAAACATCGTATAAGGCCGGAAAAATAAAAATGTATTTTTATTTTAATACAAATCAATCTAATTAGAAAAACTCAGCTGGGAACACCGGAGAGATTTAGGTATATCACTATATACAGCCTGATTATATGATTTATCTTGTGCTCTGAATATATAATGAAATTGATTTATATTAAATTCTTATTTGCTGCTGCCAATGCAATACACTTATCCAGTCAGCCCAACAAGTTTCTCTAGACTTCCTTAAAAGCCCAGCCCATGGGACACTTGATATATGTTATGCATTCTGACGTGATGCTCATGAGGGCATGCCACATGCAACAAAAGCAAGAACCTTCAATGCGGCTGCCAGTGGCAGAGCCAAAAGCTTGCCAATGACCATCAACAGCTGCGATTGAGAATGGAGCGAGCTTCAAATCGGACGAGGCAACCCACAACACGTTCCGTACTCTGTTCTGTTCTGTTCTGCCTTCGACCGCAAACCGAACAATGTCCGAGTCAATTTCGCAGATTCATAAAAATGAATGAATGCACAGCGAGCGTTGAGTAGGAATCCAAGGCAATCCCTTAAATCGTCGGATTGGCGCTGGCATTGGAAATGGGAAATCAAGTTTTCTGAAATTGACTCTCAAGTGACGGAACGAACAGCTGGACTGGACAGGACCGAGTGGTGTATGGGCTCATGGGCTGGGGCTGGGGCTGGGGCTGGGGCTATGGGAAGCGACCATTAAAATGAATTGCACTGCACTTTGTGCCATCAACAGAATCAACTCCCGGACAGCGAATGATGCAGCAGAGGAATGACTTAAAATACAAAATAAAATAAACTAAAAGCGCAGACATAAAAGAAACAAGAAGAAAACCTAAACAGCATAGTACCGAATACTAAATATCCTTTCAGACATTTAGCAAATATGGGAGCACTCAAATATTTGACTGATCCGCGCGACAAAATGTAAAGTTCAATCCGGCTGCCTTCTGGTTCAGCACAATCTTTGATTTAGATCGCTTCAAAGCTGGGGACTAAATTGTAAATAAATAGACAGGTAGATAGACGGTCAGTCCATTGACCTGATTATTAAATGAACAGTCTAAGATTTAGAAAGCACTCTCAATGCCAAACAACTGGGACTCGAGCCCGGATCTAAAAGATATATTATATTAAGGTTGCGGGAACACATTTGGTATCAAAATTATAATATCCTTTGGAAGGGTAGACGAAATGAGCAGAAGAGGCAACAACGAATTGGAAATGCGAAACGAAACGAAGCCGCGCCGCGTCGCGCCCTAGCCAAAAGAATCGGATTCCGTATCCAGCCAAACAGAACAGAACATTGCACGCCATTTCAATAAAAGTGAATTGCCCAACGACGACGAGGACGACGGCGAGGACGATGGCGATGGCGTTGGCGACGACGACAGAAACTTTAGACTGATGCTGATGCTGATGTTGGCAAAGTATCCGCACAGGACCCCGGCTAACCAGCAGCTAGCAGCCAGCAGCCGTAAAAGTTGAGTTAGTTCAAGTCTGGAATTCCGGAAGTGAGCTGCGCTGCGCTGTTGACATGACTGACGACGACGACGACGAGGATGACGACGACGAAGGAGACGGAGTCGATGAAGGCGTCGCGTCCTTTTCTCGACTGGGGCGTGCTGAAACTTTATTCGTCTCCTTCTCACCCCTCTCTCTCTCTCTCTTATCTTTCTCTAGCTGTCTCGCTCTTTCCCGGCGACTGTCTCAGAGTTGATCTGCGAGTCGACTCCTTGCCGGCCACTCGGTCTCGTTAGTCGTAAAAGCAAAGTATCTACATCAAGCGCGCACGACAATAACTTCAAATGAGCATTTTAATAAATTTTTCAAATAATCACTTGAAAAGTGGAAAACTCTCTGCACCAGTCACTGTCCCTGTCTCTTTCTCTGTCTCTTTCTCAGTCTCCAGCTGCCATGCGCTTGCTTTATGCATCCAGCTATTCCCAGTCCGACTCAGTCTCAGATCCGTTGCCTGTTCCGGCGACTCGCTGCAATTCAACTTAATGTTTGCTTAAGGAATTAGTTGCAACTTGGCAGCGAGCATCGCATCAACTATGGAATATGGGCTTGGATATATGGATATACATATATATGTATGTGTATGTGTATACGTGTGGACGTCGTCAGTGTAGAGACTGAGCAAGTTATGATTGGTTATGCCTGAAACGTAATTGGATGGCCAGATTATGATCTGTCGAGGCTAATGGCATTCCGACAGTAATCCTGTGATTCAGACGATAATAAATACAGCTAGCTGGAGGAAAGGCATTGCTATACAAGAATTTTCATTCAAGAATATTCTTCTTGAAGAAACATATCTCGATTTCGAGGTCCTCACATTGCAGTGAATGATTTATAATATTTAAAACTAATTTTCAAGCTAGATTAAGTCTAGCAACTCATAACTAAACCATAAGCAAAAGGTATTTTGCTTAAAAATCATTTCAAATCTTCAAACTCACTTTTTATTAACATTTAGTCGATTTAAGAAAAATGCATACCCAAAAATTCCCAGAAAAAAAATAACCCATGATTAAACATCCAAATATGAGGTAGAGTAGTGCAGAGGATTTTCCCACATATATTATAATAACTTTTTGGAATAATTTATATGCAGCACAATTTGAAATTTAGTAGACACCATGAATATTCTTTTAATTAATCTAATTAAACAAAATGCATTTAGAATATCTTTATTCCCATTACATACAAACAGGCAAATGCCGTTGGCATATCCTAAAATCCCTAAAAACACCAACACAATAGTCAGCCAAAGGACCATAATAATGTATTTCATTTTATTTATTTATTTTTTGTTTCTTGGCTGGCTGGAGAGCTGCAAATAACATGTGCTGCATGTTGTGCCCGCTTGCTGCAGCATGCTAGTATATATCTTTTGTTGATTCTGTTTATTTTTTCGGCAGGACGATTGCACTTTTTGGTGGCATAGCCGCAGGCTTGATTTGCGAGTGCATTGCATACTTTGTGGCGGGTGGCAGGTCCAGTTGCAGTCCTGCCATATGTGCCACAAATGTGTGCGTGTGCTTGTGTGTGTGTGTGCGTGTGCTTGTGTGTGTGTGTGGGTGTGCCGAGAATGTCCAGCACTTAATGAGTTATTTTTGGTTACTTATTTTGCACTTGCAGCAATCGCTTTTCGCTTGGAATTTTTAATTAATGCATAATGCGCGCTTCCCCAATTTTCATTTGCAGCGCTTTTTCTGCTGCATTTCTTGCTACCCGCCCCGAGTCCAAACTATTTCGGGAGTACTATAAGCAGGGGGAAGGGGGCAAATTGCATGACATTTTCATATGAGAAAGTAAATTACGGATCCATTGCACCGAGTCCTGAGGCGTGTTTCTGTTTATTGTTTCCAGCATTTTTAATTAGCAAAATTTTTTGGGATGCGGGCATAAAACGTTTAGAAATTGCATGCACTTCTATTATATTTTATTTTATATTGTAGTGTATCTTATGTAACAGGAGATGATTGGTAACAAACCTTTATATGCACCCTGTTTGCATTAAAAATACTTATAAACATTATACCCTGCAATTGGGTAAATAAATCTATTTGAAGACAGCAGATGCATATTTTTTAGTGAAGACTTTCTATTAACGTATGCAGAACAAGCTATAAACTTTTTTTTTGTTGAATATGCCTCCCAGTTTACGTCGATAAATATCGATTTCTATCCATAGTCTTTAGAGCACATTTTTGGGATAATTAGAGCTAAAGATTCCAAAATTCCTTGTAGACATTTGCTTTTTGCAGATATGTGAGAATAGTGAAGCTCGTAAATGCTGAGTTTGATGAAAATAACTTGGAGAGCATGAAGAAAATCTATGTAAAATTTCATTCATGTATAAAAAAACAGCCGCGCAGTGTCGGGTAACACCAGCCGCCATATTTATTAGATCACGTGTGTAGAAACGGAGACTTTAATGAATAAATACATTAAAGAGGCATACCAAATTGTAAGACCTTGAAAATCGACACAGTATGAAGAAAATATTCAACGACCTTGCGTAATATGTGACCTTATCTAATAGTCCCCCTGAAATTATGATTCCACACATACTGCACAGATTGCGAGCATTTCACGCGAACGAATACTTCCGGATAAAGAATATATAAGGCAGTTTATTTAACCGGATGATTCAGTTTTCTGCTGTCCGTCTGCAGAAGAAAGCAAAAATATCTATAGTGAAATATGAAGGAGATCTTTGTTGGCCTTCTTATCACGTTCCTGGCAGCACATGGCAGCAGCGATTCAATCTCTGTAAGTTTAGCTTCCCAATTCTAAGAAAGATAATTTCTAACCTGTACGCGGTGTTACAGGATTCTCTGGAGGAGATTCAGCCGAGAGCTCTCAGGGAAGGCGAATGCTTTGGACTCGTGAGGCCTCTGTTGGAGCATGCGATAGCGATGCACAAGTGGAAACCGAATAAATATGAGCTAAATAAGCTGAACAATGTGGAAACACTGTTGAACGAAAGGTTTGACACTTTCGAAAAAAATTTGAATAAGAAAAAATTGCGACCTGTGGACACAACCCCATTTAAGCAAATCGGAGCTAAATACTATTTTATCGAAAACAATTTGAAACTGGACTGGTTCGGAGCGTTGCACAGATGCCACAGCCTGGAGGGACACCTAGCCCATCTGCAGAACGATGCTGAGCTGGATGCACTCAAGACCAAGCTGAGCAAAGACAATTATTGGTTGGATATCAATGACCTTGCCATTGAGGGCACATTTCAATCGATCACCACTGGCCTGAACGCAACCTATCTGAAGTGGGGCAGCGGAGAGCCAAATGACGAATACAGTCACGATGATTGCGTCGGATTGCGCAAGAGATTTTCATATGACATGAACGACGCCGATTGCGAGGATGCATACAACTTTATTTGCGAAAAGGAGTTCGAATCGTAAGCAGGGGCTTCTTTCATAAATATGTTCGATTTTTATAAATAAATATGCCTGCATGTCTGAGTGGATATTTTAACAAAAAAATACGTAAATTAAGCATTGGGTCTTTCAGTTTCAGACAACTGATAGACTGGGGTCTTGATGAAAATTTGGATACGATATTATTATATCCTTGTAGAGGCTATTATAATTTTGTCATGAAATATAAAAGGAGACATTTAGACCCCATTAAGTATATATATATGTTCTAGATAAGCATCAACAGTTGAGTTGATGTCCATCTCTCTGATTCTATGCAAACTAGTCTCCCAGTTTAAAAGTTATCGTATTTAAACACTTTGTGGGTCCGTCTTTCTGTTATACATAAATATGTCTGTTGAAACAGATAGCTGCCATAGGAGCGATCGGACGAAAGGTAGGTTATTGTATGGAAAACTTTATTGTTTATCCAGATATCTTGACCAAACTATGCTCTGACCAACATCGGACTACTATATCCGATAGCTGCCATAGAAACAATCGGTCCAAAAGTGTGTTTATTGCATGGCAAAATATTTTGTTCTCCAAGATATTTTCATCAAGCTCAACATTTACGAGCCTCACTAATGTCTGCAAGAATATTAAATCTTCGGCATGTCAAAGATATGCTATTTTATACATTTGATAGCTTCCCAGGGCAAACATCTCCATAAGCCGTATAATTTTTGTCGTTTTTTTTTTTTTTCAAAAGTCTCTCTTTCTGGTACGTAAACTCTTTTTTTACTCTTGTAGGGGTTCTTTTTTGGTCGGGCCGCATTCAAAAGTTCCAAAAGCTGAGTCGATATGGTCATGGCCTTCCGTCCGTCTATCTTTAGCCATGTTAAAAGCCATCGTCATAAAATGTTTTATATATGTATTTTATTGTTGCAGCGATGTCTGTCAATATCGGTCACTATATCATTTATCTCTCATAGTAGTCCGTCTAATACTAAGTTCTTTTTTGGATAACTTTTTTAAATATAAATATTGATTAAAATTAGCACTTTACGAGTTTTGTCAAGATACTTACACAAAGATAAAGCTTGTCTAAGTACGAGCTGCTATACCGTAGGAAGAATATTCTTAGAGAAATAAGTTTTTGTATGAGAAATGTCTTCTGTTTTTCTAGTTATCTGGCCCAGACTCATTTTCCTTTTTAATTTTCGAACAAGTTGTTATACACATATTTGTTTTCTTGAGATATTCCTACATTTCGGTTATTTGTGCGGCAGCTCTTTTAAGCGGACATGCGCCTAGGCAGGATAATACCTATGTGCTTTCATAGCCAAATAGAATACTTTGAATGTTCATAAAAGTAAACAAGATTAAAATAGATTTGGCTCACAGCGTACAACTAATCCGAAGCTCGAGCACATTTTTGCACATTAAGAACTTGAAGCTCGCTGCGGTATTAATAGGAATGCAGTGCGAAGATGGGGCATGCCCCTTGAGGCAAGTAGCGTGCATGTGTGTGTGTATGTAGAGTAAAAGTGCAAGGGTGACATTTAACGGTAATTTCCGGCGAAGATACTTGTGTAGCATCAAGTTTTGGGCTGCCAGCCAGATAAGCGGCAAAAGGCAAACGCGTAATGTTGAAAGGTGTTGGGCACTTCCCTAATTACACATGGCATAAATGTGCAGCCACGCCTCCGTAACTAATTTCACATGCAACACAGGGCGAGCCATCAAAATCCAGCTAATGTCGCACAAGCGAACAACAACTTGGGAGCTGAAAAGACGGCACAAGACTTACGTACCAATTACATGAAAGTTGGCCAAGAAATGGGAAACTGGCTGAGGCTCTGGATAAGGGGTTATGGCTATTGGGCTTGGTGGGGTTGGGTTTGGTTTGGCTGGGGGCTGGAGGGCTGGCAAAAGTTGAGAACATCCTTGTGACTGACACCGGAAGCAGTCGCTGCACTGGTGACTAACACCCGCGGCACAAAACTTACCTGCCCAGAACAAGGCAGAGCCCAAGACAAGACACGACAAGCAAGAGAGAGACTGTCATAAATATTTATGCGAGTTTTGGGAACAACAATGCCAGCGCAACAACATTGACTGCGACGGGTGGCAGCAGCCCAGACTTTGGCCAAAAACCCAAGCAATAGCCCACACCCCAGGACACACATGCGATTGTCTAAGACATGCCCCACAGAGAACGAGAGGGAGAGAGAGAGAGAAAGTGGCACCTTCGCATGCAGCTGACAATGAGCAGCAGGATACATTTGCACCTGCCGCAGCTCGCATTCCCCATGCACCCGCCCGCGCATCCGCAGCCGCAACATGTTTGCTCAGCATCTTGGGCTTCCTGCCAGTTGTCCTTTGCTATTGCATTCCCCAGCCGCCGTCTCGCCGCGCTGCTAATGGATGGCGTGCAAAAGTTGACACAACACCAAAGCCAAACAGCTTCTTTGCCGCGTGCAGCTGCTGCTCGACTGATTCCCAGAGACGTCCCAGTTCGGCTTTGAAGGCAACCCACCATTCGCTTCCCAGATCCGCCTAGCCCAGCCCCTCGCCCGTCCACACCCATTGAATGCAGAACAAAAGGGCAAAGTTTTCGTCGCCGGGCGTGAAACGTTTCGTCAACTAATCGCAACGAAGCTTCGCTGCATCGGAACCACCATCCGCATCCGCATCAGCATCCGCATTCGCATCCGTATTGAAAGGCGGCGCCTCAATGCGGGGCGTGTTTAGATTTTTAATGCTCTGCTGCAGTTTCAACTTGAGTCGATCTTGGGCTTCTTAAAGGCCACAACTTTTCATACTCTTTAAAAAAGTAATCAAATGGAAGTGTTCACATTTGAATTGTATTATTAGAAAATGCTCTTTAGACTATTTTTTGTGTAAAACTTAAAGGAACGTCTATCCTGGTCATGTCCCAAACTTGTTTTCCGTAAAATTCATTTATTGAACTATTCTGCCTGTAGAGAAAAATATCATATTGTAATCCGATGTCGATAAGATGTTGGTTCTATATTATTCTAAGACTTGTAAATGCTTTATTGTATGATTCTGCCTATATAGCTGTATATGATACTGTTATACGATTTAGATAATATTCAACTTAGATACAATGCTTTCATGGTACAGCCAAATTTGAACAAAAAAGCTTAATAAAGAAGAACCTAATTGCCGTCCCATCATTCCTATGTTACCTATATAGCTAGATAAGAGATATATCCGACCGATCCCGACATATAACGGACATATACTTAATAATTAGTTAACATTACAAACTTATCGGTTATCAAAAGTACCAATTGTTTTGGTTATATAAATACGGAATACATGGATGCATGCATATGCGCATATAGATATTCTTCAAGTTTCACCTGACACCTGCGCAAATTGGCTCAGCGTACAATTTAATTTAATTTACGCTAATGTCCTCGGGGCCTGTGCCGTGAAAATATATCTGACAACAGCAGAGGCAAAAACGAATTAGCGGGACAGACGGCTAGTTAAAGCTGAAGAAGTTCTTCGAGTTGTAGAAATCGCTGAGAACTGCGTAGAGAAGGTGTCCATGACGGGGCGGGGCAGGACGGGGTTCACGCAGCTCTGTAAAATGCAGCTGAGCAAATAAAAGTAAATGTTAGAACTGAAAATACAAGGAGAAAGGAACGAACCGAGCAAAAGATAATTTTGTTGCTGTTCCCGTTGCTGTTGCATCTAATTCGCTTTGCTCTTCTCTCAGCATCATGTTGTTGCTGGCGGCACCATTATCCCAGTGAATGGCAGCAGCAGCAACAGCAGCAACAGCAGCAACAGCAGCAACAGCAGCAACAACAACAATTTACGGCAAACTCCTGCAGGTGAAATGGCATCCTTTTGTCAACGTCTCAAACGGCTGGCAACGCCTTGGACAAACTTTGACTACCCAGCCGTGCTCCTCGCAGCACGCCCGTCATCCTGTTGTCGTTGTCATCCTCGTTGCTATTCAAACTCCATACAAAGTGACATTTCACATATCAACGCCGCCGTCGCCGTCGACGAGGATGTTGCTCCTGCTGCTGCTCCTGCTGCTGCCGCCCACGCGACGGCATCATTAGAAATGCATGACAATGTCGCCAACACCAGCACAGGCCACACCCAGCCGCCCCTTTCGTGCCATTGAGCCCACTATTCCTTATAGCCATATCTCTGGTGTTGCTTTTCCTGGCATTGTTGCCGTTAAGAGGAATTTAGATTAAAGATTGAAACTTTGTTAATGTCGCGCATTATTAAGAAGAATCTTTTTCAAGAGCCAACGCCGCATATATTCCAAATGAACAACGAAAATGAACACTTTCAATATTTATGCGCATTAATTAACTTTTATTTGCCAAAATCAACAATTTCATTTCTGTTGCACAAATCCTTTGCTAACTCAATGACAATTTTATTTTGTTTTATTATACCTTGCGCGTATAGCCCGGCCTTGACCGGGACAAGTTTCTTGCTTTAAATTCTGAACATAACTTTTCGGTCCAATTCGCACTTTAGTCTACCCCCAATTCCTGGATTTACACAATCTGACAAATACTTTTAAGCTGGACATTCCCTACTCTATGTCTACTGATAACAAATATCTTTTCTGTTGCTGTCATTTTTTTCAGTATGGCAATTAAATTGATCAACAAATTGTACAGAATTAAACCCAATTAAAAGGATTATATCAACAAAAATAATGCTATAAAATAGTTGGGATAAACTAGTTTAATCTAAACTAAACAGAAATACACTTAATTATTTCTCTACTGTCATTTCTTCCATTATTTCATATCTCATATCCCAAGCACAACTGTTTAATTATTCTTGCGATATCTAGTTTCAATTCCGTGTGCTCTTTAAACAAATGCAAATAAAGAGTCCTGAATGTTGGACTCTTTTTAAAGTCGACGACGACGACGACTACTCTCAGCTGTTTCGATTAATTAGCATCCGTAATTGATGTGCACTAAAGTTTTGCCAACGAGTTTGCATTTGGTTTGTGGGCCGACGACGACTACTGTGTTCCTTTTTGGTGTGGACGTGGCCTAGGTCCGTCCAGGTTTGTGTCCCTGTGCCGAACGTGCCGACTGTCTGACGGGACGGCCTGGGCGAATGGGACGTGACTCTGGTGCGAATTACTTTTGCTTTGATTTAATGTAATTAAACAATTTTCTAATAAAATGCAAAACATAAAAAATAAAAGCGAACAATGTGACGTAGAGCGTCACACAGATTTCTCCCACCTCTGCCGACTCCATTTTTCAATTGTAGACCGACTCTTAAATCAATCTGTAAATTTTCATTTTAGATACTCACTAAAGCTGCACGAAATGAGCCACGCTTCGGTCGAACGTCGATTTCGCTGCCAGCACGAGGACTGTTCATATGCGGGCCTTACGCCGGAGGCCCTCAAAACCCATCTAATATCTCATGCCAAGGGCAGTCACAAGTGTGAACACGAAAACTGCAACTATGTGGGCAAAAGTGAGCTGCACTTGAAGAGGTGAGTGAGAAGGCTTAAGATATATAGATAAGTTATTTAATATTACATACATATAAGGATTTATACTACATTGAGTATTTAAATTACACCCCGGCCTTGCCCGTGGTACTTATAAAATAAAGAAACAAAGAGCCAAACCTCGTGGAAATCGGATGCGATTTGACTGAGTTATGGGGCTGGGAAATTTTATCCCATATCTATCTAGGATACTAGCAATAAACAAAGTATACAAAGCTTATAATAGCTTATATGGAAGAAAGTATATAATAATGCGAGTATTTTGTACGAAGGCATATAAGTATTACATATATTTATGTGTGTGTGTTAGTGTATGTATGCATGTATTTATGTATTGTTTTCTAACAACAAACGCAGACCAAGCTCATATTTAGGGGTGCTGCAAATTTAAATAAAACGAATTTCTACCAAGGGCCCTACTCCTCGATTCTCATGAATTCAAGTAGGCCCTGCAGCTTTTGATGCATCTTTAGTAAGTGCCTGACAAGTGTATTGGTGGTGAAGTCAGCGGTGAGTATGTAAGTGGGCATGTATATATGTTCGTATATATGCATGCATGTATGTATGTATATATGCATGTATGTATGTATGTATGCTTGCATAAATACAAACTAACATGCATAAATACAAATAAACATGCATACATATATTCAAACATGCGTACATATATATGCAGACATGCACACAAACATGTATATGTATATGCATGCATATATTTATATATGCAGAAATGCATTCATACATACAAGCATGTATATATGTGCATGTCTGTACTTATTTATGTTTGCATGTATACAAAACAAACATGCATGCATGTACATATGTACAAACATGCATATTTATATATGTATGCAAACTTAAAACTTGACAATGTAATGAGTATAGAGTATATATGAGGGGATTAAGAATCGAATAAAATTGTACTCAAAAGACGAAATGCATTTGAATTTCAATCTTCCGCACACAAAATTCCATATGAAACCATTTCTTACCATTAGAAACGGCAACTTTTACAATCCGCTTTATCGTCTAAAGAATAGGCTGCAGAATTTATTCGCTTTATTTGAAAATGTTCCCAAATAATCAAAACGTAATAATAAATCGACAGCGTGCCAATCGAGCTCGATTCCCATTCAAACGATATTCGATAGGGCGAGGTCGAGGCCTACTCCTGATGTCATGTCGGAGCGCTATTACTAATCTACAAAATGCTAATCTGGATTTACCGATGAAGTCAAATACAATTGCCAAGCGCACAAAATAAACGAGCGACATTTTCTACACGAATTTGAATTTCTCAAAATAAAAAGACAAAAAACAAACAGCAAATGGAAATGGTAATAAAAAGGAGCAACAAGAGCAAAATGTCATCCATAATTGCAGACTTTGAATTGCAATTGCATAAATTGATGAGAACAACAACAATAACAACTGCAACAGCAGCAACGGCAGCAGCAGCAGCAGCAACCACTGAAAGGAGCTGCTGACTGGGCAGTGCCAATCGCAGTCAAAGAGCTGCGGAGCAGGCAGCCAAACGGATCGGATCGAGAGTCGAACGAGTCGTACCACAAAATCGTGACTTATCGATCGCCTTTGATATGCACATTGAATTCTTGTAATATTTCCAGTGCGCTCTCCACTGGCCCCAAAGATACGCGACGTGAATGGCCATTTGGAAATGAAGCGGCAGCAGCTGCTGCTGTTCCAACCGCCCCACCCGCCCTATCCACTACGCCGCCTGCCTCTCCTCCCCCGCATGGACGCAGCGACTGCGACGATCTGCATCCGAATGGCGCAACGTTCGCGGACTTTGGGCCAATTGCCGGCATTGGCATTGCAACTGCCACTGCCACTGCCACCGTTGCCTGCCACTGTGCAGCTGTCCGCCCCACTGCATCACACACACACACACACACACACACACGCTCTTACAGTCACACACTCATATAGTTGCTGCAACTGGATATTCGTCTTGCAGCATTGCGACGCATCGCTGCGATCTCTTTGTTGGGGGACGTCTGTTGTTGCTGTTGCGCAGAATTTGAATATTTAATATCGAGAAGTTGGATAGTTATGCGTAGTGCACTTCTATACTTAACTATTTGTATTGTATTATGCCGAAATACTGTCGAAACACTGCATTATGGGGGGATCTGTTGCTGAACACGCTCACGAAACAAAGGAGAATTCCTTCTTTATTCCACAAACTGACCGTGGAAGAAATGTGAAAATGGTTGAAAACGTCAAGTACAATTTTAACCAAAATAAATCACATATATTATACTAATAGTATTCTTATATATAACTTAACTGTCAGTCGAAATCAAGATGTTATCTAAAATGAAAAGAATGCGGCTTGTCTTAGAATTCAAAACCTGGCCGAAACGCGTAAATATATTTATAGAGATTCTTGAAATAAGGTAAACTACGTTATGATTTATTTTGAAGAAAAAAATTCAGATATTTAACAGAAATTTTATTTTATTTTTTTTTTTATAAATGTAAAATCCAAATTAAAATTTATGTACAACCGAGAAGTCTTGAGAGTTATATTAAAAAATCGAAAAATAAAAATATTTTTGAATATTAACCGATTGACCTTATACATAAAATAATTGTTAACGTATTACACAAATTGTAGAATAATCCCCCGATTCGTAGAAAATAGCTGGAACTTCTTATTTTCTCTTCTTTTGGAAAAATCTACACAAATCTTAACTTGAGGTGTGTTTCACAAATTCGTTTCCCTGAATGGAGCATAAGTAAGAAGCAAACAATCTCTGGATCAGCTTTAAACTCATCTCAGCAAAAGTATTCACGGATCACGAAAAATCCACTAAAACGGGTGGAAAAAGCATGGAAAATCTGATTTGAGTTGCAAGCTTTTATCTTTCAAGCAATTCTAAATAACAGAAGCTGATGTCAATAAGAGAACAAGAGAATATAGACAAATCTTTGACACTTAAAGGTTAGGGGAGGTCATCTTGAGTTGCTTCCGCCCAATTCGGGGGATTGTCCGAAACGCCACAACTGAGCTCATTAAAAATGTTTTGTTCTGTAGGTTAAGTTGTCAGGCATGCATAAATCCCACAAAAGTCGACTAAAATACACAAGCACACACAGACACAGTTGTGATGCGCTTAACTGGCAGTCGAGATCTTCAATTAGCTATCAAAAGTAAGAAAAGAGCGGGGCTTGTCCAGGAATTCAAAGGCTGGCCAAAACGCGTCCAGTTTCGGCCTCGTTTCGGACGTTCGATAGGTTGTCGGCATTGCCGGACGCCGTTCAAAGCGACGCCTGAGACGACGCACAGAGGGCAGGGAGCGGGAGTGGTTGGAGGCGGAGTAGGAGGTGGAGGTAACTCCTACAACTTGCTGCCAAGCACGAAGCTGCAACTGCAACAGCGGCAACATTACTTGCCGCTAATTAAGCCTACCGACTGCGCATGAGCCGCGCTAGGGTTGCCCTCGCTCCCGTCCCCACCCCCACCTACGTTGCCGCCGTCCTCTGTAGCTGTGCCTGAGATTTCACACAGATTCCAATTCGGCGACCACGCAGAACATTGGCAATTAATTGTGAGTCCTCGGTTTGGACAGTAGCTGATAAGTGGAGTGGACAACAACACCAGCAACAAATGAGCGTCAGCCGCAAACCTCGATCCCGCTTCTGGGCACAGGGGAATCGAACACAGCTCGAAAAGCCCGAACCGGCATCGGGTCGTAATTGAAGGCGCGTAACTGTGTGCACCCTTCAGTCGTGTATGTCAGTCGCTTTGGTCGGGCATATAGGTTCAAAGATCAGCAAGACGTGTAATATATTTTATATATTTTTCTAAAGTCTTGAAATGGAATACACAGGAATACAGGAAAGGGTCTTTGATAAGATGTGTTTTTTTTTCCCCCTAGAAAATGAAAGTCTACAGATGGTAAAAGGATTTTGACCCAGAAAGTATTAAAGTTTTGGTCATAAAAAAGCATTTCAAATATTAAACATGGGTTTTTTTACGAAAGAAAATAAAGGTTTGGACACATGCTTGGTTGCCAAAAACAAGTATTTTAATTATTTAAGACTTGAAATCAATTTCACGAAAAGTGCTAGATACAGTTTTTAATATAGATGTGTATTTTTTTTACTCCACTGTATGTTAGGAGAAAGTGTTTAGTCGATGACCGAGTTGTTGAGAAAATTTGAGTTATATTTTTCAGATTTTACCCTAGAGAGAAAGGCACCAGTTACAGTTTTATCACGTGATAATCACATAATAATATATTTATGCATATCTAACTATCCATCGTATAAATATTCTTAATATATTTGGATATTTTGTATATCCCATTGGCCACAGCGTGCACTGCCTAACCTTGCTTGAGCCTTGCTGTTTACAAAACCGATCTCCATCTGAGGGTATTGGGTCTCGGTGCTGGCTACTGGTGCCGGTCGCTGGTCCCGGTGCCTGTCCCGGTGCCGGTAAAGATCGCTGGCGTTCTTTTGGTTTGTCCAAAGTCGTTGCCAACTTACTCGTATTTTGTATTTTGATTTCGAGCGTGCGATTCGAATGCGAAATTAGCAATTAGTTGCTGGCTGCGTTGCTGGGGGACAGCCGCCACTGGAATTTAACGTCTAATCAAGCTGAAGATTTTAAATATGGCTTTGCAGTGCGAATACTTAACAGTTTTCTCTACTCCTCTTTTTTGCAGGCATCTCAAGTCGCATGCAGCCGAGCCAGAGCTGGGCGAGGGTGGCAAATGGTTCTCGTGCGATCAGTGCGAGTTCAGGGCGCGCATCAAGGGTCATCTGAGCCGTCACATGCGTCGCCACACCGGGGAGAAGCCCCATCAGTGCCCCCACTGCGACTTCCAGTGCAGCAGCTTGGACAATTTACGCAAGCACATCGTTAAGACGGGCAAGCATCCGGGCAAGTTTATCTACGAGTGCTCGGCTTGTGCCGACGCCTTCAAGAGCAACAGCTTTAAGGAATATCAAATACATTTGACAACGCACAAGAAATCAATTCCATGAGGCACTTGGAACTCTTCAGAGTATGGTAAGCATTTGTGAAGACTTATAAATAATTCAATTGACAGAAAAAAGCTACTACTTTGCATTAAAAAATTATAAAATAGTTATTCTGCATCGGCCGGGAATCGAACCCGGGCCGCCCGCGTGGCAGGCGAGCATTCTACCACTGAACCACCGATGCTTCTATAAATTGGGGCTCAAAATTTATAGTCTTAAGCTTTTGGCAAATTAAAAACAAAATTTAAACTTGACAAGTTAAGTTTTATATGTGGACTTGGAGTTAATTGATTTTTTGCAAAATTCACTTGACTAAACTATAGACCGATCATGCCTAATATGTACTAACAAAATATTACAATTGTATATTATCGTCGATGTTGCTTTTTGTTTTAAGTACATATATATATATATATATATATACATATATATTAACACGTGTGTAAATAATTCATAGATTATCTTAAACATCAGGGTTATGACTGCATTAGTACAACAATAAGTTTTTTAAACAAACTAAAGTAGGCCATAAACAGGCATCGACTTAAATTAGTTTGTATACCGTATGTATAAATATATATGTCATGTATGTATTGTTGGTGCATAAAAAATTATGTTTGCATCGGCCGGGAATCGAACCCGGGCCGCCCGCGTGGCAGGCGAGCATTCTACCACTGAACCACCGATGCTTGTGAGAATCGGGGATAAAAAATAAGCATGCTTAAAGCCACAATCTCAAACAAATCAAGTGCTCGCAGAAATATGTTCAAGAGTTCCTAGTATGTAATTAGAAATATATTTATAAATTGAACTGATTTGATAAAACACATGCTGTAAGTGGAAGAGTCGCTTCTAAAATTTAAAATAAATTTCTTACTTCCTTTGCTAAATATTAAAGAGCACAATAGTATTGTATTCTAAATAGATTATAGCTGCGACCAATTTTAATTTTATCACTTTGTAGTACATATCCTTGACTCGATATGTTAATTTGTTTTAATGATTATTTATCTATCAATTTTAAAAGTTCAGTTTCATATGATGGATAACTATGCTATGATCAGATGAAAGTTTTCTATAATCGAATGCTTTATTTTAAAAGCAATTTACTAAATACACTTTGGTCAAGGCATTTAACAAATCTAATCTTGTGACCTGGTTTTAGTATTTCATTTATTTTTTCACGACTTCTTTCAGTCGATTTCATTCGATCAGCAAAATATATGAATAAATTATTGCAATTATAAGAGGTCTTAAAAAAAGTAAATTTGCATCGGCCGGGAATCGAACCCGGGCCGCCCGCGTGGCAGGCGAGCATTCTACCACTGAACCACCGATGCTCTGCTTACTAAATGGTCGGATTATGCCAGTTTTAAGTTTCATCTATGAGCAGCTGGAAAAGCCTGCTAATCAAATCTGCGGTACAAACAAAACGAGTTTATTAAAAGATTGGTAGATTGGCCTTATAAGAAATATAATTTCATTATCACTTTCGTATTAAACCCATTATTTACAGTGCCTTTTACCCATTTGCCCATCATTCGATTAAACGCGTATAGATGCTCATAAAGAATTTTCATTTACTTCGCCATTTATATAAGGTGTGGATCAATGTCGAGTGTGTGGCATTGCTTGAACAATGACTAAATGACCTGATTTGTTGTTTTATTTAATAACAGTTGTTTTATGTCGAACAGTGTTTCGTCTATAAATTTTGATACCGTATTCAAGTGTTAAGTGTCCATTGAACTTACGAGAGATAACAGCATATATAAGGAAGCATATATTTGAGGAGTGTTTAGTATGCGAAAGCCCTTGCAATCGTCAACATCGAGTAGTTCGCAATGAAAATCAATTTTCTTGAAGTTTTAATCGCAATTCTCGCAGCACGAACGCGCAGCGAGGTAAGTTATAAAAGTGAACTTTGGAATGATAAAAAGTGATTATTCCTTTCAACAGAGTTGTGCGGAGTGAAGGCAGCGCGAATCTACCTGTAGCAGATATTTCTTTGAAATCGTCAAGCCCGTATTGGAAAAGATCGAAAGCTGTGAAATAGTACAGAAATGATCCAACTTGAGAGTATTAAGACTTTGCTGCAAGAAAGTACCGAACAACAAGTAAGATGTTCTAGTCGGGAGCTCCAGACTAGGGGATACCCTGAACCCTCTTCTTCCAACACCAAATGCAAATATATATACTATTCTAGCAGCTACATGTCAAGTTTGGTGACTCTAGCTCTTGCATAAATAAATTATACCCTTTTTACCCATTTTTAATGGGTTCAGGGTATAAAAATTGCAGGGCAAAATATTAGAAACAGCATTGCAGAAGCAAGTCGAGTACCAGGAAAAACATATGTCAAATTTGTCAGCCGAATTGGAGAGCATTAAGAGTCTGTTTTATGTAAAGTTTGATACACTGGCAACAAAGTTACATACACTTGAAGGAAAATTTGAAGATAAGAGGAAAAATCTAAACAGAATAGTTAAGGCAAAAGGCACAGCCGATATAGGCATATTTGTGAAAATTGTATCCAAATATTATTAAATAGAACACGATAAAAAGTTTAATTGGCACGCTGCAGCAGCCAAGTGTAAAACAAAATCCGCAAAATCAGAGTTCGATGATTCGCTGGATATCACCTACATAATCGACGAGAAAAAATATATATCTGAGGGATCTGACAAAACAATATACAACGTTCAATGTAATACTGTATCAAACAATCTTTATGTTAACTAATTTTTATAAAAATAAATGAACATTTAACTCACGGTAAAACGCGTATTGCTACAGTTTGTTTTTATGTTTTTCTGGCTGATTAAGCGCCAGTTTCAAGTGAAATTATGAGAGATAGACAAATTTAGCATCGTTTCTTGATAACAGCATACATAAAAAGAATGATACATTGAGAGATTTTTAGTGTGCAAACGCCATTGCGACTGTCAGCATTAAGTAATTCGCAATGAGAATCAATTTTATTGGGATCTTAATCGCAGTCCTCACAGCACACGCGAGCAGCGAGGCAAGTGATAACCGTGAACTTGGCAAATATATAGTGAAAACTGATTGTTCCTTCCAACAGAGTTGTGAGGAGTCGAGGCAGCTGGAATCTACCTGTGGCAGATATTGCTTTAAAGTCGTCAGGCCCATATTGGAACACACAAGGGCATTACAGAAGCAGGTCGAAAGCTTTGATATAGTACAGAAATCTGAACAAATGATCCAACTTGAGAGTATTAAAACTTTGCTGCAAGAAAGTAACGAACAGAAATTGCAAGGCTCATGCAAAGTATTAGAAACAGCATTGCAGAAGCAAGTCGAGTGCCAGGATAAAGATAAGTCGAATTTGTTAGCTAAATTGGAGAGCATTGAAAGTCTGTTTTATGATACACTTGAAAAAAAGTTACATGCACTAGAAGAAAAGTTTGAAGATAAGTGGAAAAATCTAAACAGAATAGTTAAGGTAACCGACAAAACTGATAAACTGATCGAATTTGAGAAAATTGGATCCAAATATTATTATATAGAAGACGATGCAGAGCTTAACTGGTTCGAAGCAGGATTCAAGTGTAGACAACTTGGGGGACATCTGGCGAGTCTGCAAAACAATCACGAGTTCGATGCTATAAAAGCAAAGTTAACTAAACTAGCTTATTGGGTGGACATCACCTACGCATCTGACCAGAAAAAATATGTGTCAGCGTCCACTGGCAAGTGGACGGTGTTCTTTAAATGGGATTCAAACAATCCAAGTAACTGGCTTAACTCAGAACATTGCGTCGAAATGCGGCGAGATTATGATTATCTAATGAATGATCTAAATTGCAGCTTCAGACTTAACTTTATCTGTGAGAAAAAAAATATTTGAAAATAAAAACATTTTGTTTACTAACAATAATAATGCTTGGTCGTCTTCTTTGACAAAACAATATACAACATTCAATTTAAAACTGTATCGAATAACTTGTATGTAAACAGATTTTTATAAAAATAAATGAATATTCAAATCGCAGTAAAATGAGCATTTCTTCAGTTTGTTTTTATATTTTTCTGGCTGATCAAGCGCCAGTTTCAAGTGAACCTACGAGAGATAGCCAAATTTGGCATCGTTTCTTGATAACATAATATATAATAACAATGATACATTTTGGAATTTTTAGTGTGCGAAAGCCATTGCGACTGTCAACATTGAGTAATTCGCAGTGAGAATCAATTTTATTGGGACCTTAATCGCAGTCCTCACAGCACACGCGAGCAGCGAGGCAAGTGATAACCGTGAACTTTAATGTACATAAAAAATTATAATATAGTTGTTTTGCATCGGCCGGGAATCGAACCCGGGCCGCCCGCGTGGCAGGCGAGCATTCTACCACTGAACCACCGATGCTTTGCTTACTAATCAGTCGGATTATGCTAGTTTTAAGTTTCATCTATGAGCAGCTAAAAAAGCCTACCAATCAAATCTGCGGTACAAGCAAAACGGGTTTATTGAAAGATTGGTAGATTGGATATTAAACCCATTATTTACCCATTTCCCATCATTCGATTAAACTCGCATTGATGTTCTTTAAGATTTTTCATTTATTTCGCCATTTATTTAAGGTGTGGATCAATGTCGAGTGTGTGGCATTGCTTGAACAATGACTAAATGACCTGATTTGTTGTTTTATTTAATATTGTTGTTACTGTTGCTGCTGCTGGGCTGCTGTCGAACAGTGTTTCCGTCTAGAAATTTTAATACCGTATTCAAGTGTAAACAGAGTGCGCCGGCACGCAGCCGCACAGAAATGATAGCTTAAAGGTGGTGAAAATCAATTTGCAGCGCTGTAGAATGGAACTCGTGTGATAATAAGCATTTAGGCGTGGCCAGTGTCCATGTGCTCATGGTGCAGCTTATAAGGCATCAGATATGGAGGAGCCAAATCCAAAGGTTTGCTTAATGCTATGCCAATAGTATCGATACCAATTTGTCCTCATCGCATCATATTCGGAGGCGGGAATACCGGTCTGCTTAAGCGTCATCATAGTGCTGGACGACTGCAAAATGGACAACAAATTTAAATAATTATAAATGTTGCTCCATGCTCCAAGAATGTGGAAAGCCAAATAGCTATTTATATTTATATTTATATTTATATTTATATATTTTCTATTTTTATTTATAAGACGGAAATCAATCGAAAGACAGGTCAACAGAAGGGCTTTTGAAGAAACTAGTTTAAATAGAATAGATCAGAGATGTCAGCTTCGAGGAATTATAATATACCGACTGTTTAGATTACAACCTTATTTACATAGTCATTCAATCAGATCAGTAGCTATACAACTGCATCAGTGTAACAGCATACATATATAAGGAAACTGTTTGAAACTCTTAACATCGAGTAACTCGCAATGATAATCAATTTTATTGGGATCTTAATCGCAATTCTCGCAGCAAGAGCGAGCAGTGAGGCAAGTTATAACCATGAACTTTGCAAATATATAGTAGAAACTGATTGTTCCTTCCAACAGAGTTGTAAGGAGTCGAGGCACCTCGAATCTACCTGTGGCAGATATTGCTTTCAAGTCGTCAAAATGCGGCAAGAATTTTACTATCGAATGAATGATCAAAATTGTTTTGACAAACTTAATTTTATCTGTGAGAAGAAATTTGATAATTAAAACATTTTGTTCACAGACAATAATAAAGTGAAGGGTCGTCCTTTGACAAAATAATATACAATTATACATTGTATCAAATAACCTGTATGTAAACTAATTTTTATAAAAATAAATGAACATTTAAATCACAGTAAAACGCGTATTTCTACAGTTCGTTTTTATGGTTTTCTGGCTAATCAAGCGCCAGTTTCAACTGAAATTACGAGACGAGAGACAAATTTAGCTTCATTTACTGATAACAACACATACATATAAAAAGAATGATACATTGAGGAATTTTTAGTAGGCGAAAGCTATTGCAACTGTCAGCATTGAGTAATTCGCAATGAGAATCAATTATATTGGGATCCTAACCGCAGTCCTCACAGCACACGCGAGCAGCGAGGCAAGTGATTACCGTGAACTTGGCAAATATATAGTAGAAACAGATTGTTCCTTCCAACAGAGTTGTGAGGAGTCGAGGCAGCTGGAATCTACCTGTGGCAGATATTGCTTTAAAGTCGTCAGGCCCGTATTGGAACACACAAGGGATTTACAGAAGCAAGTGGACATAAATGAAACTAAACAGAAATCGGAAACCATAAATAAACTTGAGAGCATTGAACGTCTGCTGCATGAGAAGTTTGATAGACTGGAAAAAAAAACAAAACAAAACTTGGCAGACGCAAACAACAAACAAGCAAGAAAATCCGACGATATGGGACTTTTTGCCAAAAGAGGAGACAAATATTATCATATTAATTCTACTACACAGCTTAACTGGTTTGAGGCAGCGCATAGGTGTCGCGAATTAGGCGGGCATCTGGCTAATCTGCACACTCGGGCAGAGTTTGATGCAGTGGAAAGGCATTTGACTACATCGTATTGGCTGGGCATTAGCGATCTTGGCAACGAGGGTGAGTTCTATTCGTTAGCAACGGGTCGCAAAGCGACGTTCTTAAACTGGGATCTCGGAGAACCAAATGATGACGGCGACGAGGACTGCGTCTTCATACGGCAGGTGGATGGAGTTTATTCCCTGAATGATATCAACTGTTACAACAAATGTAACTACATCTGTGAAAAGCAGCCATAAAATACATACATATAAATAGGGGAGTCTGAGAACATATAGTTTAAATATATTGTTTCTTCAAATAAACTCTGTAAAGCCCTGCCCAAGGATCTGATAAAGTGATGTTTTCTATAGCCTTCGTATACATATATAGCCCACAGCTTTGGGGCTTATCACCCACGACCTCTTTCAAAAGGTTAAACATTAAAGATTCCCAGAACGTCGCTGACACAAGTTGCAATCATCTAAATTTCCTGGTCCTAGTTTAAAATTCACAGAATTGCGGCTACAATCTTATAGTCAAGTACCAAAAAGATCTTTTGACCTGTTTTTGACTGAATTCGTCTGTCTGGAAGCTTTACTCAAACGCACAGAAATTCCAAGAGATCCCACGGAATAAGCCAACGAATAAGACCATGGACTATGTCCAGCCCAATCTGCTCTCTACTGCTATTGCACGCATTTTACTTACAGTTTCCTCCAGTTCGATGACGACATTCGAGTAGTGACCAGATGACCAGTTTTTCAGACGCCAGCTCTGTTGGATCTTCTTTTCGGGCACCAGTTCCTCAAACTTGCCAAGCACGTTGCCGCCATAGAGCACAAATCTGTGGATACAAATGGAGTACGGCATGAGCTGAGATGGAATCTTGGGGGGAAGGCAATTGAATGCTCACTCGCCGCCGCGTACGGCGTCCACTTTGGCTGGCGCACGCGTAAATGCAGTGACCATTTCGGGCTTTGTCAGCGCGTTGTAGAGATCATTGGCATTGCAATGGAACTCCTCGGTCATGGAGAGTGTGCGCACGTCCAGCTTGCAGCCGACACTGCGCGTTGCGCTGCTATTGGAGGAAGTTTTGGGCGCGGCGGCGGCTGATGGCAGCGACGCAGCCTTTTGGGCCGCATTTTTCGCATTGTTGGCATCGTTTGCCTCCGCAGTCGAGTCGCTGCTGTTGGCGTCCTTCTTTGGTAGTATCAAGTTCTTGGAATATTCCTCCTTCAGCTCCTTGATGTAGACGCCCAGCTGGTTGCGTATGCGCTCCCTGCCCACGTTGTACATGAATTGTTTGAGTGTCTCCGACTCGTCGTTCGATTCGTCAATGGTCACCGTGATCTCTACGTCCTCTAGATTGTTCTCCTCGGACAGATTCGGTATGGTCAGCTTGCCCTTGTGGCTCAGATTGCTGTTGTTGAGCAGGCGGCCAGACCACTTGAGCACCAGCTCCCATTCGTAGAAGTATATCAATTTGCCCTTTCGATTGTTGACGGTCGCCTCCCCGTTGCACTTGTCCACCGAATCCACCACGCATTCGATGTCTCGTTGTTCTGCGCTCAGTGCAGTCCGTGGTAGCAAATAATTAAGGTTAGAATTTTTGCAAGAATCGGAAGAAGATCAACGCACCTATTTTAAAGTCGGCAAACAACTGTGGCAGCCGCTCTTTGGACCAGGGCGTCGCATTCTTTTCCGTCCAATGCCAGTTGTTCACATTGGTCGCATCGGGTCTCTCCTCAACAATCCAGCGTGGATCACCCTCTCCCCACTTGGCCATGTCGCTGTTGCGTGTTTGCTGTATTAAAATGTGGTTGATATTCGCATTCACTGATCCCAAGTGTCGGCCGTGCTTGTGACGCGCTCGATTGTGTTGCCTGACGTTGCTCTTTTGATTATGCTTAGAAAATATTTGGAATTTTCTGGAAATCCGAAGGTGCTCAGTGCCTTTACAGTCAGTCTCGGTTAGTGATGAGCGATATTCAGTGTGCACCAGTCGCGTGACTTCTGGTGACGAGTCGCACTTATGCCGCAAATTATAGTTTGTGAGGAGTGAATTCGCCGCAGTGGAGCAATTCTGTTAACTAAGAGAGTGTTGTCTACTACACTGCTACAAGTCGTATAAGGTTTGGTTTTGGACTGTAAGCTGTTGATGACAAATTAAATGTGACAGAAAAATAATATATTGGCTAGGCAATTTTAAAATTCTAAAATTTTCACGCGCATATTAGTGAAAAGAATCAAATTATGTGATATTAAGTGATTGCATCTCCTAATAGTGTGGCAACGTCAGAGTACGGTCTCACTATCGATAGTTGCGGTATATTTTATTTGGGCCATCTCCATGCATCGCCATTTGGTTCATCCCTAGTGGGAAAGAAAAAGGCGAAAGAATTTTTTGTGTTGATTTGTTTATGATAAATTTAATTGTGTTTAATAAATGAAAACGCCAGCAAATACACAAAAGTTAAAAAATATGTTTAACTAGTGCAACGTGTGTGCGTGTGTGATAACCGTGCCCGCCACAATGATAAGCGCAATGGACAATTTCGACAACAGATCGTACGGTGCGATATCCAAGGGGCGCAGTGAATTCTCGATGCCAGGTAAACACACGACGCACTGGGCAATGAGTAAACAATAAAACAAAGAAGCTCAGCCAGATGGAGGCAATAAAGATTAGTTTAAGCTGCAATTGAAGTGAAATTGTGTGAATGCCAAATGCAAATTAGTTTGTGGGCGAGGGCGAGGGGGAGACAGCACAGGGCACAGTGAAAAGTGTTGAAGCAACAAGCGACGCTGCTTGTGGGCGCGCCTGTGTGTGTGTGTGTGTGTGTGTACGTGTACGTGTGTCTATTAAACTGGCCTTCAATTGACTTAATCCCGTAATGCGGCGTTAAACTAATAAACCAATTAATACAACTAGACAGCCCGTTGTGAAACAACAACAATACATGCGCACATTTGTTGTAATTGTATTGATTTGGCAGCATCTTCTGTCTCGTTCGTGCGCATTTGTATGTTGACAGTGCAGCTTGTACGTGTGTGTGAGTGTGTGTGTGTGTGCATGCGTGTGTGTATGCGCCTGTGGGTGTGTATTGTTTACGTGCGCTTGTGCGCTCGCGTGAATGTGTGAGTGGAATGTCGCTGTTCCAATTAACCAAATCAACAGCAGCAGCAGCAGCAGCAACAACAAAAGCAAGCGAACGCTTAAGAATTATGTTTTATTCTTGCAGAATTGACACCGGAGCAGCAAAAGCTGCTGATTGAGCTGCGCAGAAAAAAGCAGGAGCTTTTGCTCGAGATTCAGGTAAGTTACAAACACAAAAATAAGTCAATTTCCACATTTCTTATCGCTTCATAATCATCTCGCTTGCCCCTTCTCTGCTTCTCTCTCTCTCTCTCTCTCTCTTTTCGTCGCTCACCTTTGGCCACTGCAAATGTCAAAGCACCCAACGAGGGCAGCGCCGCACCTGTTCTTCCTCTTTGACTCGCGTTCTTGTTCCCATTTTCTTCCATTGGTTCGTTATGGCTAATTAGTTTCTTCGCATTTTGCCACGTCCAATTTGCTAGTTAACGTTTATTTTGTTGTCAAATTTATTTGATAGTTTTTAATGACTTCGACGCTTCAATTCCTCCTGCTCTGCCGTCTAACGTTTTCATTGACATTCTCTCGCACCAGCAACAATGCTAGGCATCAATATAAAAGTACCGTTTGTTTGAAGTGTGCCCAGCTTTTGAACTTTTCGTTGACATTAGCTTATTGTAGTTGCTTTTGTTGTTTTGGACAAAACAACGTGGGAGCAACTGTATTTAGCGGCATCGAAAAGCAACTGTAAACAAAGCTGGGCTACAGGAGCGCATTCGGGGTTTGTTGCGACTAATTGAAACTGCAATTTGAATATTAAAATATAATTTTAAAAATGTCATTAAAAGTAATGTAGAACTGAAAACAGTGAAACAGCTGGAATAATTATTAACTAAGAAACAATTTCTACATTAATTTTATTCTGTATATAATAATTATTTCTATTAATTTGTAACTATTACTTAATTGAATAGAGTACTTCACAATATACAGTTAATTTAGTTGACTACAAATTAATTGTTCATCCTTGATTCCTTTTAGACATGCGAAATGAGTATTTCTTAATTACCAGAATTACATTCACCATAAGATTAATTTTCATTCAGCTGACAATATTCATTTGCTTTGCAAGTTTAAAGGTAAGGTACACATACATACATAAACATAATGTCTTGTGTAAGCTATGGGCCCAATTGCGCGACTTACCTGCGAGCCGCTCCTGTGCGGCCGCATGCAAAATTCTGCAAAAGACGGGGCCCTCATCACTCACAGCTCGCTCGCGTCGCTTAGTCATCGATGACGTTTCGCGCGGCAGACACGGGCCCTAGACCGACTGACGGACGGACGGACAGATAAATCGACTGTCGATCTACCAGGCGCAGTGCGTTCCAATCGATCCAATCGGGGCCGATATATTGTGAATGAATGAAAAGTAGTTTTTTTTTGTTTGTTTAATTTGTTAAGATCGTGCTCGTGCGTGTCAAATTAAAGTACAAATATTCTCGGAACGAAAACGTGATCGGGCTTATGTTTTTCTGTTGTTGTTGTTGCCGCTGCTGCAATTGTTATTGTGCTATGTACAAGTTTCTATACCGTAAAATCGTAAACAAATCCAAAACCAAGGTGAGTGTGCGCCAACTGAGTCACAATATCGACTAGTTTCTTATCACAGAACGAATTGGTGAATGAATAAATGAATACATATGCGAGCAGGTGCCAAGTGCCGCTATGAAAACCAATCGCAATTGTTGAGCAGGTTAAGAAAGACACACCTCAAGCCTTATCAATGTGATAATAATATGTGTGCACATGTTGAATCTCTTAATAAAAACACATTGAAACAAAATAAACGACATCGCACCTGCTTTAAACAACTGAAGAATTCTAAACTCTGCTTTAAGTTGGCTTAAATAGAAGTTCTTCAGCTTCCAGAATAATTGGGCTTTAATGTGATTTATGTTAAGATAAATATGCTTTAATATTAAACAAAATATGCTATATTATCATACTGTACCTTAAACTCGCAGGTATTATGGCGTTACCTGCATTTTATGTCCACTAATCCCCTTCATACGCTCCTAATACCCGATCGTAAATTGAAATTCGCGCAGTTTTCCGACCAACTGCTCGAAAATTTCCATCCTGGCTTATTACGCATAATTTTGGGTTCCATTTCTTGGATATTCATCGCAGCTACCTGACCTGACCAGGGTAATCGACACCTCGCACCGCTGACCCTTCGTCGCTGATCCTGTTCTCTCTCTCTCTCTCTCACTCTGTACAGATGTGCTACCTTTTACCGCAATGCATAAATAATCGTATCCCTCCTTGACTGCCGGCTCGCGTTGCCAGTGAAGGGTTTTTCATTTCAATTTTTCGGCAATTAGCCGAGTTCAGATTTCGGGTTAAGTTAGGTTACGTTTATTTTTTTTCCTTCTTTTGGCTTGCGGTCTGTCCAACCCTCTTTTTTGTGCATTTTTTTGTCTCGTGCTTTGGAGATTTGTTTGCTTTTGATACCCGCATATCATTCGCAGTCGTGTTGCCAAGTTTTGTGTAGTTAATGGAGATGAAAGAGTTGAAAAGAAAGAAATAAATATCTGAAATCTGGCACATTTTTAATTACTTTAAGCTCACGTCTATTTATAACACATCTTAAGTTGTCTTTTTAAAAATATACGTTTCTTTTTACTCAACTTTCCTTTTTTATTAACTCAAAGACGAGTTATATCAAACATTATAATTATACATATTAAACACGCCAATCAATCCAAAATGATTGGTAACAATTTTTGGTTGGTATCTTGACTAAAGGAAAAAATAAGGCTAAATGGGCATCACTGTTGGGTAGAACAATTATTGCGCCGCCTAGAAGTATGGTCTATTATTTTTACAATACGTAATGATCAAAAGTAAATAACATATTGATAAAGAAAAACTGTATTGAGATGATTGAACTCTTATGAACTCTCTTGGGCGGACGGCTACCAACGGGCCATATTCGTCCGCTCAAGTAGAGTGTCCGACAAACATTTTATCTATAAGTAAAATGATCTGAGACAAAATGTGTGTCTAATATTTCTGTTATATGTCATTCGATGGAAGTCCTTAAGCTTACGAATTATGTGTTTATATATTTCATATTCCTTATATATTTTTGCTGATGATGTAATTCCGACTTCCGTTTCCATGCATGTTGTTATCTGCCATGAAATTCCTCTAATTAATTTAATGTTTGCAATTCAATTTGCGCAGATGCTTCGTATGAATCATTTTCAAGTGTCGCCTATCACAATTAGAAGCGAGTACTCATGCATTTGTGCATACTCTAAAACCTCTCAAATCAGCCGAAAGAGAAGAAACGAGAAATAATAACTGATAGATCGGAGAGATTATTGATTTGGTGACTGTAAGACTGACATCAGTGATTGTCAAACTGTGATACAAAAGGGAATACATTCCAAGTTCCAAGTGTCTAGCTTCGAATGTAAATAATAAATGTGGATAAACGGACGGACAGCCAGACGAACATTGCGCGATTTCAATATACTCTCTTATCATTTTCCGAACAGAGCGTAAAAAGGGCAATTGGTTGCGCCTGCATATTCACGATCAAAGGTTTTTCTCTTTCGTTTCCCTCTCTTCTCTCACTGTTAATTTTGCTTGGCAGCAGCTGATAAGATAAGGTGGCTTAGATTTTTGCGCGCACTCTTTCTCTCCCTCTCTCTCTCTCTCCCACACAGCTGCTCAACGTCTGTTCGTTTGCATGTCTAATGCCTTATCTCAAGAAACGCTGCGTATCACGTTGCCAGACGATGATGGACTGTCTGTCACTGCGCTGCTCGCAGCATATTGTTAAACCTTTTGGCAGCAAAAGTTTATCAATAATTTAATGCGCTTATAAAAATGTTCAACTAAGAACTGGCTCGCTCTTTCGCAAGTTCCATTGAACTTTCGCCATTTTGTTGTATTGTTTGCGCGGTTTAGTCATCATTTCTTTCATCCGGATCTTGCGAGTGTCACAGCAGCTCACTCTCTTTTGCATGCTCTTCAGTAGCGGCTGCTCTTTAAATTCCTTGCGCAAAATTGCAAGGCTTTGTTTGTTTGTTCTACTTCATTAAGTTGTTGTTATACTTTACTGTCGTGCGTTTGCCAAGCTTTTAAATTATGATTTATGTGGACAGCAACAACAACAACAACAAGAACAACAACAAAGAGCTTGAGTGCTAAAACTTATTGAAAGCGCACTTAAAGTGCAAATTTGTACTTTGATTTATGGCGTCTGCTTTGAGGTTATAACCAACGACGACGAGTGGCAACAATGGCCGTTTCCATCTACATCTCCCTGTTCCGCCACCCGCCTGCTGCCAGCTCCTGGCAGCTTGTTGTTCTGCTGGCCAACACACAATGGCAAACTAATCGAAGTGGCCAGGCGACGCAAATGTGACCAGCATTTGCAGTTTATGGTGTCTGCATGCAAATGACTGCACTTGAGTACGTGTTTCAATTCCACGCGTTCCAAGTATTTGTAAGCTGACCCCTGTCTGAATTTGGCTTAAAGGCTAAAGTTATAAAGGGATAACTTTAAATCGGTGTTAATTGTGTTCCTATTAAATTTAATTCAAATCTTTCGTTTGTTTAATTACATAATAAGGTATTTGACACCCTGAAATTTCGTTTCATTACTAAAGGAATTCATATGTTTATAATAACTTTTTCTAGTCAGCTTGTCTTTAGTCCTTAAACATTTGAATAGGTGCATGCTGCGTTCTCTTAGCTAAAAGACACTTGTTGTGAGCGGCAGAGCCAGCTGTCGGCAAAGAGCCAATGAATGCTCTTTGGCACTGCTCTTGTCAGCGAAGAGCGTAGAATTCGCTCTTCATTCAAGTCTAACAGCACTTTAACAGTGCATGTTGAGCATAGCAGTTCATTTACAGTTCAATTTGAGTACAACATCAAGCTAACAGCTCATTAACAGCAATTGAGCAATAACATTACCGAAAGCTGTTAGACCTTACCACGCGAAGCACTTGTTGTTGTTGCCCAGGCGCATTAACAGTCGAGAATCCAAACAAAATGTCAACGTAACGGACGAAAGAAGTCGGCGTCGTGCGGCACTCAAAACGGAAAAATAAAATTTATTTTCGTCTTATTTTCGTACGCGTGCGAAAGATTCCCGCATTTTGTCGGAGTGCCAAAGTAAAAAAAAAAAAGATAAAAACAAAAGACTTAGTGAGCCCGGCGCGCGATATTGTTTATTTTTAGTTTTTATAAAACAACAACAAAAAAGTGTCAGAAAAATTTCAACAGAATTAGTGCAAAAAAAATAAAAGAAGAGTGAAACTAAATTGTATAAATATTTATAAATAAATTCGTTTATTTATGTGAGTTTGCCTTGTTTATGCCACCGCATGCAAACATTTCAAAGTGTTGAAAACAAAAATTTGCCAAGAAAAGTTAACTGATAAGAAGCTGTCTTATCTATAAGAAAAAATTCGTGCAAAAGCTTGAAAGCTAAAAAGAATTTCTTAAGCTGAATGTGAGAAAAGTGTGCAAAATAATCAAACAAAATTTAATAATAATTAATACCCGCTATATCTGGATCTAGCATGTAAATATTCCACAAAAAAGATAATATACATATTGTAATATTTTCTTGTCAGCAATTTACAAGTACAAAAACGCGTCACTTTTAACTGAGTTGATAAATACTTTTAAAAAATGCTTGAGACAAGGCCGCAATTCCCCCCTATTAGCCCAGGCAGCTGCACATATTTATATACTCGTATTTACCTTTGTGCTTAATCATAGAACCGATAAACAAATGCGCGTCGTTGTGACGTCAGTTTCATGTTTCCGCTTTATTGACTCTTTGTTGTAGTTTTTATTGGGTTTGTCAATTATTGTCAGTGAGAATATGTATATTATATGAGATCTCACATTGATGCCAGCCGTGGGTTTATTTTTTATATATGTATTTATTTTCATGTTATTTTTTGCTAAAGTTTGCCATTTGAGTAATAAACATTTATGGACACGCGTTGCGATTTTGTTCCAGGCAAGGAATTTTTTTTTTTTTGAAAGAAATTAACATTAAGCTAAGCACATGGCCTTTAAACAAATGTGAATGGAATGTCTGGAATGGAATGGCATCGATGCCAAAGTTGTTTACCAAAAAAGTTGAATGACTGAACTTTTGAGCAACTTTTTTTTTTAGATAATATTTCATCTGACTCATATCATTATTAGGCACAGCTAAAACAAACAGCTACCCATACAAGTACATATACGTAGGCGCTTCTTATCACTTACACGTTAAATAAAAAACAATCAATTTTATTTTTACGTTTTTAATATAAATAAACTGCCAGCGTAGATAATAATGCAGCAGTGAATCGAATTTTATTTGAACTCTGACAGCAACGCCCAATGATACAAAATTGTTTGGCAAAATGCAAAAAAAGGGACACGAAAAATCATTATAGAAAAGGTCAGGATACGGCCCAGCGAGCAGTCGGATGAAGGTTAGTTGGGAGACCGCATGACGACCCCCGCCAAAAAAAGTTAGGGCCATGCCAAGCCGTTTGCCAACAGCACTTTTGCCATTTTCCCAATAGGCCAAAAGTTTGCCAAAAATAAATTCACAACAAATTTATTGCGCCAAAACAAATGACGGCTGCACCAGTTGTACAACTGGTTACCAGACTTATAAATATATGTGCGTCTATACATATATGTGTATATATATATCTGTGTACACGAGTAGTTTATCTGACGCGCACACCATTCAAGTGGGTGGCGAGCTCTATCCGTGTCCTGTTCTGAAAAACAGAATCAATCGAAATTTGCGTTCCCAAGAAGTTTGACATACGCAAAAGAAAGTGAGGAATGCGTGGGATGAATATGTAAACGATTATTGAATGGAATACGTGGAATGAAATCTAGAAAGACTTTCTGTGTTAGGATTCAGCTGTAATATTTATATAACCCAATTTGGTCATATAATATAATAATCCTGTTCTGAAAGACAGAATCAATCGAAATTTGCGTTCCCAATTCCAAGAAGTTTGACATACGCAAAAGAAAGTGAGGAATACGAGGGATGAAAATGTAAACGATTATCGAATGGAATACGTGGAATGAAAAACAGGAACATTTCGAGAAGTTTCACATACGCAAAAGAAGGTGGGAAATGCGTGGGAAGAAAATGTTAATCGGTATGAATGGAATACGTGGAACGTAAGCTGAACTAGAAAGACTTTCTGTGTTTGGATTTAACAGTGACATTTGTATAGCCCAACTTGGGTTAGAGTATTTTTTGCGACTATTTCGACTAATATGTGCACTCCCTTTCACTTACCACAAAAAGTGAAATTCAAATCTCACAGTTTCTTGGCGTTTTCATAACTGAGCCCTCGCGTTGTCTAGTTTGTCTGCGTGGCTGAAGGAACAAGCCACAACAATTGTCATGGGGTGGCGACCTCTACTGCTGGCATTTTTATCAAGTGTTGCCGCGCGCGTCGCACAATAAACAGTGCCACAAGCAATTGAAAACTGGGCGTGGATAAGCTCCTGCAAAAGCCAAGCAGGCCGGCAATCCACCTGCTGCGCGTCTTGTCGCGACTTTTTCTGCATATTTTAAGCGTGCCTGCCAATGAAACATGCCAAAAACACCGACAACTACAAGCGGCTCGTTGGGTTTGAGGCGTGTGTTTGGGGCATCAATTGGTCGGACGTTGAGTGTTGCCAACTTTTTGTCTCTTGTGCCAAGAATGCAAATGGCGCGCGCTGCCAACTTTGCCGACATTCGCGCGGTTCTGGGCTACTTTACCGTTTCATTCGGTTGCGCGTATTTTTGAGTTTTCGCGCTTTCCCCGAAAAACGGTACAAAAAATCAATAGCTGCCACTTGGTGACACTGGAATTATGCGTTGCTCCTTTGTCTGGCCACGAATTCCATTTGTGGCATCGCGCAGTTGCGCTGGCAACCGCGATTGCATTCAGCTCTTGTGGCTCTCGCGAGTGCTTCGTATCATTTGATTAAAACTACACTCAAATTGTGTGCTATAAATTGAACGTGGCTTGTGCATTGAATTGAGCTCTGCCCATAAAATGCAACGTAATGCATAGATGATTAACTGCTTGCCATTTCAATATATTGCTCTAGTGCACCCAAATAGCTTTCCTTTACGAGAAGCTAAACCTGAGCACACTTAAAGAATTTGTTAAGCTTCAAAATGCTCCCAATTAAATTCAAGAAAACTTTGCTAATATAGGCGTTCAAATTTGTCTGTTTCTTAGTCTAGAAATTCGGAATAGTTTTCATAAATGATAACCTTTTTTTCGAGTATACAAATTAAAATATATATATGTTATGATTGAGATATTGATTGGTTATCTTTGTAGATAAAATCTATACATAATGTGGGCTTAAGACTGTTAGGATTCCCTCTAAGTTTAATAAAACCTCTTCAGACTGGCACTTGATATACTATTATAAATAGTTCTTATACAAGATCAGTCTGAGTATGACATTGATTTTCAGATCCACATAAACTTCAGTATGACATTGATTTTCAGATCCACATAAACTTCAGTTTCTCTTTAAATTTACTATCCACTTAAACTGGTTGTCAAGCTTGATATTGTTTGGCCTCACTCTAGTGAACCTCTTAAAATTTACCAGGCATCTTATCTGCCTGTTAAATACTTTACTGCCAAATGTATTTGTGCTTTTAACACTTTTGAATGCATTGCAAATATGGCAACAATGGCAAAAAACGGCCAACTAATTATCACTAAAATTTGCATTTAACTTCCAAAATGACCCTGTACATTTAAAAAATAAAAGTGCTGCCAACTTGTCGCCATTATGAGATGAATGTTGCTTAGTGGAAACGCGGCATTTAGCACGAAACCATTTGGAATGGAACATATGTGCCGTAATTACTGTTATACTCTTGCCATTGTGTTGCACGCCCAACAAACGGCTAATGATGATTAGTCAATATATCCATAAGAAAAGTCAACAAATGCGTGACAGCGACGAGTCAAAGGGCGGCGACTGGGATACAATAACCAAATGCAATAAGTTAAGCGAGTAGAGTGAGAGACAAAGAAGAAGCCAGCTCAATTTGCGGTTTATTAACTGGGTATAATAACCTCTGGCGATGCCGATGCTGTCAACGGACAGCAGCAGCAGCAGCAGAAGCCACTAAAACAACATCAAAGTGCGATCCGTTTCTCTCATTTTTCTCATCATCAACTTAAATGAATGCAGTCCAGCGAGCCGGAGAAGCTGCTCGTGTGGCTGGGCCGGGGGGGCGAGCATGCGAGGATTTGCAATGCTCGATTGGCTGCACATTGTGTCACCGTCACCGTCACCCAAGAAGTGATGGAGCGGTCGGGGATTTGACCCAGCGGCGGATGCGTTCATTAAGTTTACAGTTGACGTGCAAGAATTTTTATGCAATTGGTCAGCTTTTGCCTGGGGGTCGCCAGCTAAAAGCTATAGATACAAATATATGTGCATTTATATGCAACTATATACATATGTCGGCTCAATTGTGCCTGTGTTCAAGTAATGCGGAAATTAATGCATAAAGTGCAGCTCCAGCGCTAGCAACGCTTTTTGGGTGCGCCCAGCAACAACTACGACAACAACAACTACAATAAAAACAACTTGCATTAATTGTCAACAAACATGCGCAACGCGTGCCCCATGCGGCAGCAGCGTTTTGTGTCGGGTCGTTGCATGCGCTAAAATTGCATTTGGCCATTACAATTTTTGCCGGCTCCGGTGTGCGAAATGCATTTGCCAAATGCAGCATTAGCTAAGCGACCCCATGCACAAAATTGTTGTTGTTGTTAAAGCGCGTGCGGTCAACTCTATTTAAAGTTGTTCGCGCAGCGAGGGGTGGCGTGTGCGCGCGCTTGTAATCGCTTGCAGGTGCGAAAACTAGACAGTGTCCACTGTCGCCAGGTAACCGCAGACATGACATTCACTCGGTACATAGGCCCAGCCAAGGGGGGGTGTTGGTTTAACAATAGCGCATAGATGTCTATAATTATAGTGGGCTTTTTTCTTGCAACCCTTTCAACATATTTTTCATTCACAGCTGTTCGTTATCAATCTTGTTTCTATGCTGCCGTTCCTTGTACAGTCGTGTCCATATTTTATTGTATTTCATTTTATATTTTTATTTCCCTTGTCTATTGCAACTTTTCAACTTTGCTTGGGATTAATGCAACTTTGCTTTAGTTTTAGCTCTGAACTTTTTGCTCTTTAACATACAAAATTTTCTTTAGAAAAGTTTTCATTTCAAATGTTTTTCGCGTTTCATTTTCTATGCGAGATTTGTTTAAAATTAGTGTTGAGAAAAGCATACTACAAATGTTTATACAAAAACAATCAAATATTGTCCCTATAAAATTGCGTATATAATTTTTACCTATATTCACTTTGTTCCATATCTGTTGCATGTTTCATTCCGCTTGTTCCATTATCATTTCTCCATATCTATTGGGGCACGTGACTTAGTCTTCTATCAAAGTTAACAATCACTTTAACATGCTCAACGTGACTTCGTGTAGTGAAGAGTTTGTAAAATATTAGACATCAACATATAATTGCAGTGTTGCCACCTCGCACTGCATAGCTCATTTGGCAACACTGCAACGCGGCTTGCAAATAATTCTGTTTAAACATTTAAAACAAATTAAACTGTCTGTCAACTAACAATAACTTTAGCAGTCCCCTTCACGTGGCGTATTTATTTATAAATGTAAATGTATTTATTTAAATGTAAAATCATTTTCAAATTTTCTTGTAACTTGAAGACTTTCATTGCACACACGTTGGCATTGGGGGAAAAAACGACTTTGAAAATTTTCGCACGGGCAAGCAAACTTTTTGTTAGCATTTAATGAAACTTAATATTTTTGTTGAATTACTTAACAAACTGTTGCCGGGTGCGCAACAAAACTAACACAAGGCGCGTGCAAGTTAATTGTTTATTGTCGCGCTGTGTAATGTGAGGACTTGAGATTTCAGATTTTATATTTCGGGCACGAACGACCAAATGGCAACTTCTGTAGGCCAAAGTCAACAACAGACTTTTTGCTGTAATGCAATACTGAACTTGGACAATTGTTGTTGTTGTTGTTGTTGCTGTGCTTATTAGTGGTCTGCGAAAACTGACAGCAAAACAACAAACAATTCACAGACAGCCGAAAGCAAAAGGCGTGAAAATTACTTCGAAGGCTAAATACAAGCGAATGAGTCGTGCATCTGGTAAGAAATTGTGGACATCGGGGCAGATCCAGACTCACCACCAGGCCCCATTACAAGCCACATGTTGAGATGAAAGTGCACTTTGGCATCAGTTGAAGCGCAATTTGATTAGTTTGAGATTAGAAAATGTGCAACCAATTTGCACGAATGAAAAAATGCACAACAAAATAATTAAACGGATAGTTAATTATAATTGAGAGCTAGAAAGATTTCATTATGATACTCTATCTTTTTAAATTCGTCTAAATTACAAAACGACAGCTTGTAATTGAAATTAAATAAAAAATAATGCCTCATACCCAGTATAAGCTGTACATGTTCTTGATCAGCAAGACGATAATATCTTGGTTCAGATTTTAGACAACTTTTGTTCCAAACTTCAAATCCCTTAGTAGTATAACCTAGCCGAGTTCAGGGTATTTCTGCTTGAGAGTCCAATCCCAAAGGGAGCATAAACACATTTTAACTTAGTTTATGACATAGGTAATAATAATAAAAGTATATTTTCAAGATTAAGTTCAGGGTCGTTTATCAAGTAGATAAATGAATAGTTAGCCAACGAATAAAGAAGGAAAACAAGTGCTCAAGCAGAAAAGATCTATTAAAATTGCAAAGTTCTTCATGTTAAAAAACATTTAAAGATAACTAGAAAAGTGGCATGAAGTGTTTTCAGAATTGTTGTTGTTTGCTTTTGGGAGGGCGCCTTTTTCATAAATCTATAAAATAGAAGCGAGTCAGCGCCATTAAAGCGGGCATAATTAATTTAATAGTCCCCGGACACGGCACATAGGTAAACAAGGCAGCAGCAGCTCTCCCTAGAAGGCCCAACAGAACTGCATATGGAAACCGAAGAACAAGCGTGTGTGCATGTGTGTGTGTGTGTGTGTGTGTGTGTGTGTGTGTGAGTGTGTGTGTATCTATATATCTACTTGTATATGGCCCTAATGTGCCTTTACTTTAGCTAGACAATAAAAACTACTCGCACTCGTAACAATATTTTCCATTTTCCAAGGGCAAGGCAACCGGAGACTCGATGCCCTCATGCCAGCCGCCAGTCTCAAGCTAATTGCATGTGCCATATCCGCAGGGGGGGAGGCGGAGGCGGAGGCGAGGGCGGGGTCAGTGTGTAGCAGCAGCCCCTGTCAGCCAGACTGGCAACACGAAAATAATAGGCTATGTGGCACTTATTCAATAAGAAGGGGGCTGTGCGGTGCTTAAAATGAAAAGCAAACTGCCAAAAACATTAAAATTGAAAATATTAAGTTGTAATAGTGCAACGAAATTGTGGAAATACTCGAACAACGACATTTCAATGCTCTACACATAATCAAAAGGGAACTATTTTGCAAGATTAAATCGCAAGCTAATAGAATTATAGATTAAATGAAATAAATAATACTACGCAGCTTTCAAATAATAGAACTATGTGAGAAGCCTAATTGATTAAATCTTTTAAGTATATATATTTATATACTTAAAGCAAGTCAAATGTTATCTGTCTGACTAAAGCTGATATAGAAGATAGTTTTATTGCTTCAGATTAGAAATAAATATTGATTTTGATTTTCTCCCACAACCCGATCATTCTGTTTGAGTTAGTCCAACTACCCCCCCAAGTAAAGTGTAGCTCGCATAGTCAATAGTTTGCCAATGCATTTGGCATGAAAAATGCTAGCGATCGACCGACCGCCAAATGGCGTCTAACTCGGGTTTTACGATTCGAACTGGGAACTTCCTTTTTTGGGCCCCTTTGCGCTGTGTGCGCCTCGCCAGCTGCTGCCATGCGGCAAATGCTAATTTTAACAAAACGACGATAGCAAAAAGCAATTTTATTACATTTTCAACTTCCTCTCGCGTGGCAGGCAACACACCAAGAAAAACCCTTAACCAGCCCAGCCAAAGCAAACAAAGCACTGGGCCAACCTTTGAACCGGTTCGCCTGCCTCTCCACCCAGTTTCTACATTTGCATACAGATGGCGTCAAGTTTGAAGGGTTCGAATTTCAAATGCGCATATGAGAAATGCTAACTAAACCTTAAACTATTAAATCGAATGCTACTAACTGATAATCTGATCTGGTTGACTGGGAGATACCCTGTAAATAAGTAAAAAAGTGCATACATGAATATGCATTATAGAACACATATTCTTAGACAATATATGTCTATAGTATATTATTTCGTTAATCTTGATGAAATTCCTGAAATATTTTCCTTTCTAAATTTCATATTTATATTCCTTGCTTTACATAAATTATAAAAATTTGATATGCTAAAATACTCGTGAGCTAAACTGTATTTTTAAGATTTAGTCCCAATCGATACTTTCGCTGTTTTGAAATATTGTGAAGAGTCGAGACTTTCGGGAATTGAAAGTACATAAACTTTCTTCTAATAAAGTAACATTCTTTGCTTTTATGACTCTTTGAGTACATTTCATTCCGATAAAACACAGATGAAAGAAAAGTTTCGATAGTCCTCAAAACAAACGATGTCCTATAACAGAGACAATACAAACTATTCTGTCGATACTATGATATGTTATAGATCCTATTTTACTCTCAAATACTTATCTTAGATACATTTGCCCAAACTATTATACCCACATTTATCTTTTACGAGCAGAGGGTATACATATATTGAACTATTCGTAAAAAAGGGCGTTGGGCGACCTTAACCCTTGGGCTAGGCACCAGCAACATCGTGAAGAAATGGACGCAAAACTGCCTGCGACCTTTCTGTCTGCCATTGACGTTAATGTTCATGTTGATTTTGATGTTTTCGGTCGACGTTGATGTCTTTCTCGTGCTTTTGCTCAAGCTCTTGGACTTGCACTTGCTGTAATTGCTGTAGTTGTTCCTGTTGTTGTTGTTGTTGTCGCAGTCTGAGGCGTGTCGATTTGCTGTCGCCTTATGTCGGGGCAAACGAAGATCAATGACTCCGCCACGGAGACCGAGACTTGGACTTGGGAATCTGCCTTCGCTTCGATTTGTCTAGGCTGACAGCGGACGGCGGACAGCAGCTCTTCATTGTGCGCAATTAAAATACATTTTAACAGTTGTTGTCGAGCTGACATTTGTTTTTGTTATTTTTATTGTTTCATTATTATTTTTTTGGTCTGTTTATATTGCTGCTGGCGCTGTGACTTTGTTTGTGTTGCCATTAAATTAATTTATTGTAATTGTTTTTATTCAGAGTCGCACACACTTTGGGTTAAGTGCGGTTTTTTTGACCGTTGCGGAATTGTTGTCGCTTTCTATTGTTGCGATTGTTGTTTTTATTTATTCGCTTAATTCATTAGTGTTTGGGTTTTTGAGCACATATATAGATATAGATTTGCACACATAGAATAAATTAATTGTGAATAGCAAAATCACACAATGGTTTAGTCAAGAGAGGTTCCCGGTTCAAATTTTTTCATGCAAAACAAAATGTGGTGTTTTTTTTACCAATGCATATGTGATTAACTAGATGCGATTCTTTAAGACTTTGGAAAGGAACATGTGTTAAATGGGGCATTATATTGAAATGGGAATATCTGTAGAAATTTGTTGACATTTCTGAAATCCCTTTTTGCATTTACTTATGTTTCTGTTTTGAATATTATATGTGGGTATAGAAAGGGGCTCAAGCAATAAAGCATTTTACTGTGAGATTTGATATCGTTATAATTTCTAAAAGTCCTTGTTTATGCCGTAAAGTATCCTGCACTCCCAAATCAAAGTAACCTATTGTCAAAAATTCGAATATAAAATCGAATGCCCCGACCATGGTGTTTTTTTTTTCTTTCCATTTTGGGCCTTATTTGCAGAAACACTCGTCAAATGCCAAAAAGCAACTAGTTCTTGTGGTTTCTGTTGCAAAGTTTGCCTCAATATTTGAACAGCGATCTTTGACAGCGACTAACATTTCCAGCAACTTGAGTATTGTATTAAATGCTTTTAGGTGTTGCCTTCTGTTTGTTTGCTTGATTGTTTGTTGTTAACATGTCGGCTTACTATTGACTCAAAATGACATCGATCACAACGGGCGCTCACTGTTCACATTGCCAATACCCGCATCTGCACCTCACACCCGACCTTTACACCAAGTCAACATCCGCTGACGCTCGTGGCCATGTAAAAAACACACTTCATAGATGTTGTATCAACTGCAAAAGAGCTTGAGTATATATATGTGTGTGTGTGTGTGTGTCTGAATGTGTGCATGTCTACCCCAGTTTATGGCACTTAACTAGCTCTAATATGAGTATCTTTTTTTATATGCCATCACTTATCTAGTGCTTTGTTGCGATTTTCTTTATCTTCTGCTGATTTATGCCGCACAGATACTTTGGCTGCAGCTCCTGCTCTGTTACTAGGCACGGCTACTGTTCCCATTCCCCATTACTGTTCCCGCTCCCGCTCGCGTTCCAGTGGCTGCTTGTGTCATAAACACGAGTGCAAAAATATTGTCGCTGATGACTCACACCACAGCGTAGCGAAGCACAACAAACTAACAGATACTTGCAGTAAAATGAATGCGTTGCATTTCATAGGCCCGTCCCAGGGCCTATCTGAGGCCATTTCATCTAAGCTGCAATGCGCCAGCCGGAGGAGAAGCGGTGTGGTTCTCCATGCAAATGCCAGGCACAATGAGCTGGCACTCAGTGCATCTATATGCTGCAGGATGACAAATGGGCTTAGAGCAGGGGCAGGGGTTGGAGAGTGGGGCGTTAATGCAACAAGTTGTTGTTGATCTAACTGTTTGCAGTCTTTCTTTGATTTGCTCATTTGGTGGCACTTGAGCAAAGTTGTGCCAGCTCGTTTGCATCTAGATGGTAATTATGCGAAATGTATCTTACAGATACTTGACACGCGTAATTAGCCTGTGCCACAGCAGCTCACTCCCTTCTTTTTGCGTTGTTATTCAAATTCTTGGTTTGGTTGTCTTTGGACTTTGCGTTCCTTGTAATTGCGTTGACCTCGCCTTGTTTATGCATTCGATTATTCAAATGCACGCAATTTGCATTGGGCAACTCGAGGCACTCTAACAATTGTGTTCACAACAACAAGAACTCTGCATATATTTCGGTGCCGCATTTTACATTGCAATTTCGGACAAATATCCCAATATTGAAATTTGCTCACGTAACGCCCGAGTCTACTGACTCATAGACTCTGCCTAGCGTAGACGTTGACTCACTCTTTGAACTCACACTATATGCATATGGATATTTGTCTGGCCCGTTGCGCGTTTTACTTTCACAATGCCATTTTTTGCTGTTGTTGTTGTTCTTGCTGTTGCCTTGCAGGCTTTTAGCCGCCTTTCTGTGTCAAGAGGCTCAGTTGAAACTGCAGGATATCCTCACTTGCTGCATACTTCATCTTGAAAGGGGCTGCAAATGGTTTTACCATTAGGCACACGGTCAGGAGTTTTTACTTTACAGCTTGATAGTTTCATGAACTATAAGGTAGTTGAGCACTAAATATAAACCTTTATATAAAACGATGCTATATAAACAATTGTTGTTTGATTTGGAAAAAATATAATTTAAGACACTTATCTGCATTGAAAAGTGGAGTAAATCCCCATCTGAAGTTAAAGTGTGCTGCAGCGAAAGAAATTCTTTAAACAATCTGTCTAGAATAGTTCTATGTAATTGGCTATCAATAATTTGACTTTTTAATTAATAAAATGAATACATATTAATTATGGATAATAGTGTTCTATTATGTAGACAAGAAAAGGCTACCCTTAATACATTTCATTAATAATTCATTGTAAACACATTTATGAAAACATTTATATGCGTCCAATATCTTTGCTCAGAATATTCTATATTAAAATTTTGATTTAGTAGCTTATTTGGAATTCATTTTAGATGCACTCTATTTGTAGTAAACACATATCAAAGCCAAAAAAATCGTCCCAAATCGCATAAGAATGCATTTATTGTACATAACTGTCCCCTAGCTGGATAAATGAATGGGGCAGGTAAAATTTGGGGCAGCTTTTGAAGGCAGCGCACAAATATGCATTACGACTAAACGAGAAATAGTGTGAAGGGTTCCCCCAAGTGGGCGACGAAAAAAACCTAAACAAAAAAGAAAAACGTGCGATTTGCTGCTCGACGTTTTTTATATTAATATTTTGAGCTTCCCCAAAAGTGCAACTCGTGCTGCTTGTTTTTTTTTTGACGTTTAATTTGTTATTTATGTTGTAGCTGCTTCATGCGTGCCACTAAACCAGTGACGCTTCACAATCCACAGAACGCTAAATATACAGATGCAGATGCAGATACAGCTAACACTAAAGATAGAGATACAGATACAGATACAGACAAGCACAGATACATCTTACTTGGGTGCGATTTAGTCATGTAAAAGTCATAAATTAGCTTGAACATCACATTTTATGGCCTAACCAAAAGCGTGTGTGGGGGGGGGGTTTGTTGTATTTGGCGGCTTGATTATTTGCTCAACCCCAACCACCTACCCCCATTCAGCCCCGATCGGGAGACATCTTTTGTGAGCGCAAAAACGTAATTAGGTGAAACTGTTTAAATACACGTGGGAAACAATTCCAATTGCAGTTGTGTGTGCTAAGCAATTTGTGTGCCACTTTTTATACACACAGAGAGAGAGAGAGAGACATTTTTATTGTGCATTCAATTTCCCACACACTGCGGTCTTTGTGGTCATATCAAATATCCACACCCATTTCCATAGTATACAATTCAACTAAGTAGCCGACTACAGTTGCAGGTATTTTAACGATCCGCAGCTCACGTGTTTGGTGTGATCTCAAGTTAACTTCAAGTCAGTTGATATAGGTAGCTGCAGCAGAAATTATCATTCCAATCCAATTGTGGCCACAATTTGTGCTCTCATTAATTGAAAATAAAAAACACACTCATTGCAGGGGCCAGGCTGGTATTGAACAAATTAATAATGCATTAACGTCAAGACAAGCGTGCAAAATAAAAATAAAACTAATGTGTGAGCTAAAGGTACATTTTACTGCCCTGTACTTATCGTTAACCAGAGCTTAACATGCTGTAAAAGCTGCGGCGAGGCTAATAAAAATACTTTTACTATTTCTCTACCTAAAACTCACAATTTAAAGACTTTGTTTGTTATGAATTAACGCTTGGCGATAAAAACGATGAGTTAAAACAGAAACATCGCCTGGACATGTTTTTAAATAGAATAGCACCTATTTATACCTAATTATCTAAAAAACGATTATCAATATCAATGTATATTATTAGTAACAATGTAATTGGGTTTTTCGGAATTCCAACATGCACTAGAAAGAAATATCTAAAAGTCTTTACCTTTACGACATCTACAAATTGATTTTAGCTTATTTCAAGTCGAACTTTACTAAAAAAAAAATCCAACTATTCCTCATGATTTTAGTTTGTTTTTAGTCAAACTTAGCTACATTCTTGAAAAAAAAAAGCAAATTAAAATTCATAAATGAATACTCGAAATAAAGTGTATAAGCTTCGTGGTGAAAGTAAAAGTTAAAAGCAGTTGCGGATCTTTTATATCTACCCACAGGGTATCGCATAGTCGACTCCAATTGGCATATAAAAAACGTTCGCATATTACGAGCTAATTTTTATACTTATATGAACCGCATGCCGCCAGCTCATTACACATTTTGTTTATTTTCTGTTGCCTGTTGAATTTCTCCGCCTTCAGCTCTTTCTTTCTCTCTCTTTTTTTGCTATTTATTATTGTATTCCACTTTTTTTTTTTTTTGGATGTCAATAAAATAAATAAATGCGCCAAGCAAAAACGAAAGGCGCTTACGCAAAAAGAAAAAAAAAGGAATCTTTTGTGAATGCTTGGAAAATCAAAAGAAAAATATGATTTATATTAATTAATTAACTCAAAGTGAAATATTCACTTGTCGTGCTCTTGAAAAATCAAATAACAATTTGTGGTTGGTATTTGGCACATTTTCTTTTTGATATTTGTTCAGCATTGGCTTTGAAACTTGTCGCCTCCGGTTATTATTCTTAATTAAAACCGTCGGCATTTCAGTCTGCTGCGACATTGGAATGTATTTCAAGAGTAAACGAAACCCATGACTCATCACCCCATCTATCTCTATCTCTATAAGCATGTGCTTAACATCCTCAACGCTGCACTGGCCAGAGAGAACCATTCAATGACCTTGAGAATTTTGGCAAATCGCATTGCAACGTGAGCATATATTATATATAAGAAAGAAAAGCCCCAAAAAAATTAAATGCAATTTGTCGGTGACAGAATTCTTTAATTGCATCTAATTACAGTTGTCAAAAGAGAAGTGACAGACAATCTTATACCCTGTAAACACTAAAAGGGGTCAATTGGGTATAGTCATATTTTTGATGTGGGAAACCCTCAAACTTTGTGTTTTTTCAAAGAGCTATCGAGTAAATTTATTCTATTCATTTTTCGGACCTACGGGTTACATATGGGTACATTATATATTATAAGAGCTTAAGGATCTAAATATAAATAATTATGCCTTCATGTTCATCATGTCAAAAACACAATAGTAATATCACGAACTCCTCGAGTAGACGTAACAATTGTGTTTTCTCCCAGCAGCAAAAAAGGATTTTTATCTTTAATAACTCGAATTATGTAACTAACGTAATTGATCGCCCACAAAAACGTCAATATTATTATCGTTATGATAAACTATTTATAGATACAGTCAGTTGATAATCTATTTATTGAATGGGTATGCGGTAGACAACTGGCAGCCAAATGTAATCGTCAGCCATCCATTCGGAAAATTCCCTAACAACTAGAATGTTTTGAAAAAGAAAAATATGGAAATAATACGTAGAAAATGGGAAAATGTCGTGTTCACATCGTTTGACAGAAAATAATCATTGACACAGAAAATGAGTTTTTAAATCCAAAACATATGTCGGAAGCGACAACCAAAAATAAAAATGCACCAATTCACACGTAGAGCCACAAGATGCAACTGCAACTGTATCTGCAGCAATAGGAAGACGCACGAGACAGAAAGAAAAACTCAAAACTAAAACCGAACGCGAGGCGTATAAACAAAAGTCCAAAGATACAAAAGTATCTGCGACGCAATTTCAAACAACTTAAGAGTGCATTGCAGTTATTAACACGCCGCGGAGTTGAAACTGACTGCTGACAGCTATTTTCAAGGACTCTTCCACAAAATGTATATACATTTCACTTACCATACACACGCACACACACACACACACACATGTTGAGTTTTTAAAATAGGAAAAGTCATTGGGCTGCTGCTTGTGCGGTTCGGGTTTTGGGTTCAGCCATAAAATTCTCAATTTTATAAACATAAGTAACAAAAGTAAGCAAAAGATGCGCGTGTCTGACGACCCAGCCAAAAACACATTTAGGAAGCAACACACACACACTCGCACACACACACACACACACACACAGCCAAACAGTCAGACAACAGAGCACAAAAAAAATAGAAAACCAAAAAATAACTCAACTGAAAGAAAAAGTGGCGAATAGAGACAAAAACCCAGTGCGGATATCTTTTGCGTGTTCAAATCACGTCGCAGACAAGGCACGTCGTCTGGCCAGGGCGGGTCGGGCTAGAACGGGGCAGGCAATGGCAAATGGAACTCACCAGATCCCAGACTCTGAAGGCACTTATATAAACTTCTGTACGTAATCCTATATGGTATTGTCCTGTCTGTGCTGGGGGCCTTTGCCCTCTTTTCCTTTGTCTCTCGCTCGCACTTCATTCAAAATGGAAAGTGTTTTACACGATAAACGGGGGGCTCTTCATCCGTTTTGAGAATGCAATTGTCTCTTCTAATTATTTTTTATTACAAATACATTTATTTTTAAATAGTAAAAGATTAAGGATTCTTTTCAACGCTGGGAGAAGATCGATAACTCAATTTTTTTTCTACTAAAAATATTGATTTTTTAAAGCTTTCTATCGATATTTCGTCAGTCGATCTTCGAAATGAATTATATAATATCGATAAATCGATTACAAATATAAGTACGTTGTTATTACTTTTCATTTAAATTTTTTGTTTGAACTATACAGATATTACTTATGGATCACCCCTCCTCTCCAAGACTTGTATTTACTCTGGTTGACTTTTTGCTCTACAATAATGCAGATTAGTTTCGTTTATCTTACGAATTAAATTTTGTTGCAATGCCAACGACTTGTAAATGTCGCAGCAGCGTTCTCTGGGCTTGTCTGGGTTAGCCTTTGTTTAACTGATAAACTCATGTATATATAAATTATATATAATAATGAAATATATCTAACAAAAACATCCGCTTCAGTTTTTATCAACCACACAAAATTCAAAGCATTACATTTAATAAATATGTACATATATTTCATTTCGAGTCTCTAATCAAATAAAATTCCGAAAAGAAAGGAAACCTTGCTCTCAAAATGTTAATGCCATACGCTGATTCTGGGAAACAATCATATCGTTAGCTCTTCCTCTCCACACTGTTAAGCAGAATTTCGTTTTGGTATTAATCTTTTATAGAAACTGGTCCCACAACTTTTTGTGTTTTTTCATATGCTAAATACTTATTATTAACACCCTTTTGATTGCCAGCGCTAACCTGTTTGATCAGATCATTTATAAACAAATTTGTTCAGTAACATCATCCAATAAAAATAAGCAAAATGGGTTAGATTCTGTTGTAAGGCCAAACAAATGATTCGACTACGCTAAAAGGTCATGAGATGAAAAATGCGCAAACTAAATTTTTGCGTATCAATTTCTTAATTACTTTTTCCCCAACTTACTGGCAGAAACTTTCCCCTTTTGCTGAGTTGCTGGATTTTGTTATCAGAAGTAACTTTTAACATATTTTACTAAATTGTAGAAAGGCTGAGATAGAGCAGACATTTCTATAATGGCTTGCTTTTAAAACTTTTAACATTATATGTATGCTTTTTAAAATATTTCGGCTTAGCTGCATTTAAAATGTTTGCACTTATCACTTAAAAATGAATCTAAACGGCTTGTTTTTACATGTTAATTGCCAGCTTAACATGCATGTTAATATAATTAACGAAGAATTACAATGAGAATAATCCCGCAATTCTGTCTCATTGCGAAATATAATTGATTCAAATAGTACATTTACAGCACAAGTCTTTGAGAGTTGACTGCAAATTTTAAATCATTTGTGCGGTGCGAACAGTTTACTTATCAAAGTCTCAAAGGAACTCAAATTAAAGTAACTTTAATAAATTGTACATGTTTGCTTCTAAAACGTGTGACAAACTAAACTAAATGATATGGTATGAAATCGAATGGATTTTAGGTTTCCATAAAATTTCAAATCAAACAATTTAAGTTCATTTAGAACGCTTTCGAACATTATACCGTTACTTTTACAACTGCGTTACCTATTGAATTCTGTAAGGGAATAGGTAAGGGAATTGACAGTTTAGATGTGTACTTTTAAAATTTCATATCGTGCCAATCAATCAATGTTTCTATCAATTTAGAAAATTGAATTTCATATGTGCTCTTGACCCCTGGCCTTTAAAAACAAACAGCAAGCTTGTGGCAAATAAATAGTGCAACTACGGCTGGACTAAAATTAGATCTTTGGACTTTAATTTCATCGCACTTCTGTCGATACGAATGACAAGCCCTATTTTTCGGCCTCAATTGTTTTGTTTATTAGTCGATCTGATCTTTGATATTGCCAATAATTATCGATAACTCAGTAGCTGATAGACACTAAATCATAAAAGTTGGCCACTCTGGTTATTAAAACCGAATGTACTGTCATTTAAGGTGTGCCCGTTTACATATGCGATAATAATATTAGCTCGAAAAGCAGTGTGACCGTCGCTTAAAACAGCGAAAAATAAGCAAGCTTTGCGCCTTCGCCAAAGTCAATTAGGCGAAATAACATGATACATTTGGTACAGTTGATGGCAGATACAATGCATAAACAGATACCGAAACGGAAAGCCCCAATCAATAAACGGCATAAAAGCTACTAAGTATCTAGATGTATGTGTATAGGGCAGGTGGTCTCGAGGGATTGAGAGGGTTGAGCGCGGTGCATAATGTTTGCTATAGGAGTCAGTGCACCTGTTGCTGCTTCAATGACGAAGGCAGGCGCCATAAAACTGACGCATGGCACCCATGTGCTGCTATCCCACAGATACTCGACTATCTACATGTATCTGAGCGTGTTCTGTCTGTTTGTGTGTGTGTGTGTGTTTCGTGTTTGTTGTTTAATATGCAAAACGCGTGTAACTGCCATTTTATAGTATACAATAGAAATTCCAAAGAAATAAAGAGAGAAAAAATTACCCATTGCCTTATAGCTAGTTTTTGTTCTAAGCATTACAAAAATGTGCTTTGTTGTGTGTCTACAGAATGCGAGTATCTCATTACATTGAGTATAAATTACATTGGAAAATAAATACTCGCCAATTCAGTATGCGTTGCCGTATCTTAAATGAGCTGTGGGAAATGCCCGCCAAAATAATTAGTTTCACATTGAAATTGGTCAGCACGTAGCCGCATAACAATTGAGGAATGGCTTAAGACAAAGCGAAGTCAGGTCTACAGGTACAGGTATAGATACAGGTAGAAGGTAGTTCTGGGCCCGCATTAGCTTTAAGCTGAATGGGCTCCGTTTCCCCTTGCTTTTGTCTTACAGAAATATTTGTTGAGCCCACAACAAAAGGCATTTAATTAAAAACACATTTACATAGACAGACTGTCGGCGACTTTTTGGCTATGTTCTTGTGGTGTTGTTGTTGTTGTTGGCTTTTCTTTTCGGCTATTGTTTATTGTCGCCTGTTGCCAAATTGGGCCAACGAACTCCTAGTTTAATGGTTCAGTGAGTTGGGAAAACGATCTCTTTGTAGTCCAACACATGTGCCTGTCCGTAATTAATGCAATTTGCGCATTTTCTATTTTTGATTTTGTGTGTTAAAAACAGTTCACAAATATTTTATTTTGCTTATGAGATTTTCAAATAAAATTCCATTTCAACTTTAGTCTGCAGCTTGTATTTCGTTTTTAATTTATATCTATTTATATAAAAATTATTTCAATTTAACTTGTCTAGTTTTTTTCTTCTTTGGGAATTTATAGCCCCGCCTTTTGGTTTATTTCTAAATTCCACAAATGTGTGTGCCATAAACTCCCTCAAGATGCCTGCCTAAGACTTCACATTAATTAAAAGCTTTTATTTAATTTTCTATGAAACTCTATACACAAATTTAAAAACAGAAACGTGTTTCTTTTCTTTTTTGGGTAATGGTTAAAACTTGTCAGAGTTTATTTACTTTTGGCAATCGCAAAATATTCAGGCATCGTAAAAAAATAATAAAAATATATAAATTTAAGAAAACTACTGACTAGAATATACTCTGTTTTTGGAGTAAGTTAGCATTATCGAGGAAAATACCATCTGTGCTATAATTAACTAAAATTGGTTCCTGCTTACATAGGTTTGTGGGACTTGTAGCTAGATATTTTTCAGGGCGAAATTCGAATAGCTCGGCCCGGTATACCCCGCGTTTACTTCTTTCGCATTACAAAGTATAAAAACAAGAAGAAATGATGTAGAAATCTAAAATGCCAAATAAAACAAAAAACAATTTACAGTGACTGACGCTGCAACATAAACTTTTGCCATATGTAGGATATAGATACATATTTATGGATATTTTATTTTTCGATTTTCGTCTAGTTGCGTCATTTTTCTATATCGAGAAAGATGCAAATTTGGCGCTGTTTTTTGTTTAATTTCGTTTAGCCATTTACATTTTGAGCTGGAGAAGAGAAAAAGTGCTCGCAGCTGACAGCATACAAAATTTCTGGCAGTTTTTGGAGGTTTTCTCATCGCATAAATGGCATGCGGTCAGTCGGTCTGAAATTAGCTGACTGTCTGGCTCGGATAAATAAATAATAATAAGCAAACTTTGATGCTGCCTTGGCAGCCATCAGCCTAATGAGCAATATCCATAATCATAGAAATAGATACTGATACAGACAAACACACGCACAATAAACGAGGCGATGTGGAAGACCTCCCTTGAGGCAACAGCTGCCCCTATATACATATGTATGTATATAATGTGTGTGTGCTGCACTTACCAGCACTGGTCACTTGTTTATCTTCTGAAGCATTTATTATATCCAAAGGCGAAAGATACGCCACATGATTAGACTTGGTAAATCCTATTATTCCTTACACTTGTTAGGTTACATTGAAAAACAGTGCTATAAAATACCAGTTCATGTGTAGTGTTGAGCAACGATGTCCCTCAGATATATTCACGTTAATAAATTTGACAGCAAACTTTTGCTTGCCTTTAAGTTCCTAAATTTCTTGCGCTGTGGGAAAGTAGAAAAGTATTAACAGGCAGACAACTTAAATCGTATGATTTAATTTTCCTGAGAAACAATATTTCCCTAAACAAATTTTCTTAATGGATTTTCTATCCAGCGACCTGTTTCGTCGAAAAGATTAGAATAGAAAGATGTGAAAGATAATTTATAATAATAACAAACATTCGATTCTCTTTAATTTGTCCGACTTATGTCATTTAAGTGCATTTAAACAGCCAGCTGACTAAATATTTTCAAGTGAGAAATGTAGGAGAGGCCCATAAGGAGCTTACAATTTATAAAAGTGAAAAGCCCCTCTTACCTTCCTTAAAGTGTTCGCGTATTTTCACGCACAACAGAGACCCAATCAATACACCGAGCCAAAAGAAAATGCGCGCCGGAATAAAAGCATTTTTCACACTTTCCCGGCCAAATGCGACTTCTAGACATGCCAACAACGAGCAATGACCGAGCCGGCGCCTCGCTCGTAAACTTGTACATATAGACGCGTACTCAAAGATACATACAAACTCTGAGATACATTTAGTAGCACAGACAAAAGAACCGCACAAAAGGAAAAACATAGTCGCAAATGTGCCGCGCAAAGCTTGCCTTTAATTGCATTCTGCTGACGAAAGTGAAAGTCAGAAGCAGCAATTGGCAACAGATCCAAAAACAAAGCCAAAAGCCGTATGCGAATACGAATCCGAGCTTCCTTTAGCACAGCAGCTGATGCTCTGAATTGCGAGCAGCTGGTGACTGCGCGAGTCGTCTATACCCTGTAACTATTATGGGTGAGATAACAATAGAGTTTAAAAGTGAAGGAAAGTGTAAATATGGAAAGTATTCCGACTTCATAAAATATGAAACTTATCTTTATACAATGTGTCGATCGCAGCTAGTTAAAAGTCTAGAAGACCCAAGTTGGAATATCTTGATAATTTTGATCGAGGATTGAGGATCCAACTTTTATTGGTATACATTTCTATTTGAGTAATATATTCTCAATCTGAATGTTTTATAAAATTTTTATGAAAAAGGAGTTAGTTGCACGGCAATAGGAATTAACCAATTTCTGTAGTCCTATATCCAGAATCGATCGAAAGCATGTAAAAGTTTTCTTAGAGCTGTCTCTAGGATATCCCTTAGTTGAGCATACTTTAGCACAGAATTCCTAAATGTATTTCTTTTAATTTTATTGTGTGTGTGTTTTTGGCTGCCCAAGCATTGTTTATGTGTCTGATTGTCTAATTGGATTCCAGGGGAACGATGCAGGCCGGGCCAGCAGAGGGTTAAAGAGCGTGTTAACCCAAAGGCGTTGGCCAGACAGACGCTTGCATTGGTAACACTTGGCGCGATAGTTGTACTTGTTGTTTTCAGTGCTTACAATGGCAAGATTAAAATGTCAAGATAAATTGCATGCGCCATGCCACGCCTATTTCTGTAGGGGCGCAGCCCAGCTGCCAGCTACCGTCTGACAAGCGGAATTTTCTTTATTTATTTTCTTTGCTTTTCCTTTTAGCCCATTCATCATGTTGAACAAAAGTTTAACACAAACCGGGAAAATTTTACATGCCATATTAGTTTGGCATAGCCAAAGCGCATTTCCTGCCCACACATAAGCACACATAAACGCACACACACGCACACTTGAAGACTTTTGTTGTGCCACAGAGCTGAAATTTTCACAGGTAGCAATCGCAGCTTTGTTTTGGCCACTTGAGCCTGTCGGCTTGGTATCTGTTGCCTGCATCTGAGAAGCTTCTGTCTGACTAAATATCTCTAAGCACATAGATACTCTCATCTCTCTCGCTCTCTCACTCTCTCTCTCTCTCTCTCTCTCTCGCTATGGGCTGTCTGTGTTTATTCAGCTCATTTGTTTGATTGATAGTTTGTTTACAAATTTCATTTGCTGCTTGTTAATACCTTTGTGGCATTCACCTGCGCTGCGTTTGTTCTGCTTCGTCTTTTGCTCGACGTTTTCTTATTTCGTTCTTCTTTTTGTTCTCAACGCCGGCGCGCCTCTTATTGTGGCATATACACATATATAGCAAAGAAGTACATCTAAAAGTGAGGTAGAGAAATATATAAAGATTGAGATTGATTTGATTGTTGTTGTTTGTGCAACCAAATCACGTTCACGCTGCCTTAGGATGCAAAAGGTTGAAGGCTGTAGGTTCTCCATAATGCCAAGTTACACGTAATTTAAAGTTGCCAATGCTTTGTGCGTGGGCGTGGCAGGTAAATTGTTGTTCATGTTTTCGACGTGTTTAATTCCCTTTGGAATAGAGTCGTCTGCCTTGTCACGGCCACGAATGGGACTCTGGGGACTGCAAGGGCTTTGACATTGGAGAAATAAGTAAACAGTTTCTAGAGACTTTCGTATGTGTGAAAGTAATAAATTTTGGGGAAAATAATGTAGGGACTTTAAGCATAATATTAGCTAACGAAAATGTCTAATATATAAACGATTCAGTGTACGTGCTTCAATTTATATATACTGAGCAACAATTGAGAATATATTGCAGGTGTGGAGCAAATACATTTTGCCGTATGTTTTCAATTGTTTCAATTCATATTTGATTAGAAAAGATTTATGCTACTTTTATTGTTGATTGAGCAGAAATTGATAATATTTTAAAATATATTAGAAGCAGAAATTTCACAATAATTCATTCCGTTTTTACTTAATTCATGCCAATTGTTTTAGTTTCCTTCAACTTGTACCTAACATGCATTTTATCGAGAAAGCTTAAAATAATTACAATAAAATAAAGTTAGTTTTCAATGTATATGCTGCGATTGGAAGATAATGAGATATAACTAATATGAATGAAACACTTAAGACAGTTGCGTCCTTTTACTTCCTGTTCCCATGATCTTTCGCCCGGAAGTTATGTTAACTCTTACAATCTCTTCTTATCTTAGTAAATAAATAAAATGATAAATAAAAACAATCGCAGGCAACATTTTTCATTTGAAAGCCTTACAAAACCAGTCTTAGACGATGGGAATAGATCATCTAGGAAATTCCGTCCTCTGCACACTTCGTTCTCACTCGTTTTATGTCCGATATCTTATGCAGTGTTTGTCAACTATCAAACTATGTTCTTTGTGAGATAGGCCTGTATATTTAGGGATATTGATAACATTTTGTTCCCCACGCACATTTCTATTTCACATGCTCCATTCTAATTCCTGGATTGCAGTGTATTTCTCCTGTCTGTGACAAATAAATACATACGCTTGCTTAAAATCACGGACATATGTATACAGATGTACTCAGGGAACATGTCATAAATTATAATAAGCTTTGAGAAAATGTCTTGGCAACGAAATGTTTGTTGCATATGGCTCAGTGACTTTTGCTGGCTAACCTTAACTGACTTAATCCGAGGCATCATCCATTATTTGCCATGGAGATTGTGCCACATGGCCAACATGCCTCCAATTAGACTTTGGCTGTCCAAAAACAATTCGCCGGCTTTATCGTTCAGAGTTCCTTCCGTTAAACGAAACGTAACGTAACGAAACGAAACGTAAATGGCAAAGGGAACAAAACAAACATTAGAACACAGCGGAAGAAAAGAAACGCAATAAATCACGGTCAGGGGACAATGGGCTATGTTGCGTCTCCATTTGTTCCTGTCCCGCAACGCCTGAAAACTGCAGAAGTGTTTGCATGCCTTCCACAAATCACACGTGAGCCAGTGGCGGGTAAAAAATTGTGTCGTTGTCCTTGTTGTCGTCGTCCTGTCGCTGGGATTAACAAACGCCAGCACCTTCTTAACCTGTACGCCATTAGCGTAATTTGTTTTGTGTCTGCGCGTTTCCTTCGAGTGCCCTGTACCGCAGGCATGGGAAACCCAAAAAATGTTGTGCGACGAAAACAAATTCAATTTCTGAGGTTGTGGCCTGTCCTGTCTGACACTTCCTGTCGGGGGCACTTTGTGGGCTTGAGCTGCTCGGCATCATAATAATTAGCTAATGAATTTATTGTATACAGTTTCTTAACGCATCGCGCCTTTTGTACTTGTAAATTGCTGCGAGTTCCCTGCGCAGCAGAACACGGTAAAATCAACCAAAAACAAAACTCTACAATTTTCAGAGACGCGCGATGAAGAAGCCAAAATAATTAACCAGGAATCAAAGTCAAAGGCCAAATAGCAGAAGAGAGCGGGACGACGCATACGCAGAACCCGTTTTCGGGTTGAAATACAATAATAAAATTAAAAAAAAAGCCATAAAAAAGACTGAGCGAACGGAAGTGAGCAATTGGCCGACAGTCATGACGACGTCGCTGCACCAGAAGCGTCCCAGCATCAGCAACTGGTTCAGCTCGCTGCGCCGCCAGCCGAAGAACAAGAAGAGCGGCAGCTTTGGCAGCAAGCAACAATTGCAGCGCAGCTGCTTTGATCTGAGCACCGCCAGCGTTGCCGGAGCCACAACGCCGCCAGCCGGTGGCGTTGGCCTGCCCGGCAGTCGCAGCAGCAGCACCTTCTACATACCAGCGCTGACGACGACGGCTGAAGAGGATCGGCGCAGGCTTTTGGGCAATGCCACCAGCAGCGGGGGCAGCGGCAACAGCAGCAGCACCACCATCAGCAGCAATGTCTGTGCGCGCTGCTTCTGCAATCTGGGCAGCCTGGCAGGCAAAAAGGATTCGCCGAAAGTGCAGGTGAAACCGTTGCCATCAACACCGACGCCTAGCTGCACACCTCGTTCGCCCCGCTCGCCCTCGCTGTCGCCGTTCACCAGCGTGGCCACCTACAAGGTGACCTCGCTGCGTGCCGAGAGTCCACCGCCGGCGAGTCCCACGTTGAGCACCGAAACGGTCAGCTGCAGCGATGTCAGCCGCAAGGTGGAGCTGCTGCGTCTGCCCAGCGATGAGCCACACACACAGCTCTACAACAGGCGCTCGGAGCTGACCCACACAACCACCACAACAACAACGCGCACGCTGATTGTCTCGCGGCCCGTCGAGCTGTTGCTAAATGAGCGGGGCGAGATCATCTCAAGGCGACCGCCGCAGGCACCACGCAAATCGCGCTCCAACTCGTTGGGATGCATGCTGGACACTGCCGAGGATGGCATCGATAATGTGGCACTGCAGCTGGAACCGGAGCTTGTCGACGGGGAGACAGTCAACTCGGGGCTCAGCTCACCGCTGACACCTGAGGCGGGCGATTTGCGCTTCATTGATGACAGCTCCAATTCGCAGAGCGAATCCGAGCGCAACTCGCTTAGCCACAACAACAACAGCATCGCGGACAACAACAACAGCAGCAAACAGCTGAACAACAACAACAACAGCAACAATAACAACAACAACAGCCAACAGGCGAATCTCTGCGACAGTTGCCGAACGCTCATGGAGCGAAATCGCAACAATGCCGAGCAGAGCAATGTCGTCATACTGAGGCGACCGCAGGTATGAGTTAATCCAGGTGTTTGTTTGGGCATGTGCTTATGATATTGTTTTGATGGGTTTCGTCAATTATATCATCATTATTTTAAACAGACAAGAAAAGCAACAGTCGGACAAAATATTTAAACAGACAAGAAAAGCAACAGTCGGACAAAATATTTAGACAGAAGAGACTATAGAAATATTCCATTATTTCACATCTCTCGCAGCTTTGCCATCTTCAAGCTCGTCTCAGGCAATTCAACTACTGACTTAATTACTCCAATCAAAATATATTTTAGCTTAACAAGTATTCTAGTTTAGTCATTTATTTTCAAACGATTTAATTATGTCCAGTTATTTATCTAAATTACTTTGGTCTGGTAGTTCACTTGTTACTTTATTAAGATCCGTCGATCTTAAAACATAATTACTACATATTATATATCATCCAAAACTTTATATTTCCCTCGATTTTGCGTGAATATTACAAATATTCTTCGATAACTATTTTCTACCAAATAATTAGTCACACTTTTTCATACATCCGCATTTATCAAGAAGAAAATAACTTTGATGTGTATTTGACAGCACTTTCCACACGCTGTTCTATATTAACTTTATTGAAAGTTAATCAAATCTATTTAAAAGTATGTTTTGATATGACATTACAATCGGTTTCATGCTCGACTTTGTTCCATACATTTGCATTGCATTAAAACAGGTTTCTTGATTGATTCTGTTTCGTTGGACTTCCTCGTGCGCGTTCCCACACCTTTGACGTCGTTGTTTACCTGTCGCCTTCGTCGTTTCATTGCGAGCTATTTTTAAAGCTTGACGTTCATTAGCTTTACCTGTGCTGTGCGCTATCAATAACCCTTGTCCAGTAGTTGCTCTTTGATTAGCGATGCCGTCTCAGAACCTGTTGCCCTCTGGCGTTTTCTCTCTCTCTCTCTCTCTCCCTCTCTGTCCCGCTATTGTTCGCCTCCCTATTCGCTTCTCATTAACTATTTTCTTTTGTTTTATATAATTTTCTATGATGTCTTAAATGCTTTCTTCAGCTGACGCTCCGAGAGGCGTAGCTTGGAAGCTAACGTTCATTTTGTGGGCACTCCTGTCGATCGTTTAACTATATTGGAAATTCAAACATTTACATAATTCTGTTTTATCTGAGAGAGCCGGTCCGCTAATTGAAAGGTTACATTTTTTGTTTTTTTTTTTAATGTGCAACGGAAGCGGCGTGGAATATGCTCAGATATTTTAAGCATGGGAAAGGAGGTAAAACTTGATAGTAAAATCTATAAAGCTGTCAAGTTTAAGCCGTATGCCTTCAAGGAACCATAAAATATGCATAAATCCATAATTAAACTTCTAGAAATTCTGTTGTTTTTCGAGAACTTATTTCAAATCTATTGAGTGATGTTGCATTTAAAATTTATTCAACTATAAATAGCATTACTTTGTTTATGGATCTTAAAAATTGTTTACTCGTGATATTTTTATTTTTACTCCTCCTTATTGTGTGAGACCCTTTGGGCTTAAAATTCCCAAATGTCACCGCAACTTGAGGACTGCAAAGTCACACGTCAAAGACCCAAAGAAATTACGCATTGAATTGATTATAAAAAAAATACCCTTCACCACTCCTAAATGAAAAAAGTATCTAAAATTAGCAAATTCTCGGGGGGTCACTACGCTGTGCGAAGTTCCAATGGAATGAGCTCATCGCATAACTTCAAAACTTGACGACGAATCTGAACGATCTTGGAATTGTATTGTCCCCCGTCTCTCACTCTCGTCTCTCTCTCTCTCTCTCTTGTTGTCAATTGTTTCTCGGCGCATTTAATTGGCATTCCGTTGTCGATTTGCATACATGTATAGAAGATACATATACTTATATGTTAGGCTGAGCAAATGAGTCAGAAGGTCATATAGGCGCAGTGCCAGGGGCTATATGTTGGGGGGCAATTGATATGTTCCGGTCTCGTGGCTCTCTCGCCAAGTCAAGCGTCAACAGGCTGACAAATAACTAGACACTTGAGTGCAGCAACTGTATCTTAAATGTGCTACAGATACGACTCGCACAGATACATTTACAGCTAGTGAGCGGCCTCGTTCGTTCACTTCACAGTCAGCTCAATTGTATGTTTGACAAATTTGTCACGCCTCTTTGAATAGATCATATTACACATTGAATGCTTTGATATACTCGACCAGCAGCTGCCTTTGTCTTGACCCCGCGTATGGACCCATGCCGTGTCAGGTACTCGTCTCTATGCGCATAATTCAATTAAATCAATTTCGCTATGAATTACCTTCTCCATTAGTTTTTCGAGTTTATATTTTTAGAACTTGAGCAAATCACAAATATGATTTCAAGTGAAACGAATTTTGTTCGTCCATTTGGCGCCAGTCGCCGCTTCGGATACATGCAAATGATTCGCACTTGTGAATGTGAATGCGAAATGAATACAATTGTGAATGCAGCTTAACGCCCAGTCTTGTTGATATTTTGTGCAGAGCGTAAACAGCATTTATTTTCTCCAGTCTTTATTTTTTTTTTATTTTTATTTTTAGCAACAATTGTCGCTGTTGTCATTTCCGCAAATTATACGAGTGTTTGCAGATGATGCATTCCCCACTATTTCATCTATTTTTATATTCACAGCTGTACATACAAATACTGTGAAAGTTTTAACTCTCGATTTTATTTAATTCATTTTAACTTTTGTTTTTCAATTATAGCAAATCAAAGATGAACTGTGCGAGGTCGTCTCGGAAATGGAAGCGCTCGATGTGCCTGAAGACAAGCATTCCAATAAGGACAAGCAGATGTCAATTGGACGCAAAAAGTTCAATATGGATCCCAAGAAAGGTGAGTACAAACTTTCTTGGAAATGACTAAATAAATATCTTAAATATGTGCGGTAGAACTTAGGCATATCCCATTTCTATACAAGAAAATTTGTTGAGTTCCCTGCCTTAAAATACAGCTCTAATTAAATAAAACGTTGGTTTCTTAGACTTCCAAAAATCGAAGAAAATTGAGTATTTATTTGCATTTATATTTGAGCTCCAATTCCATTTTACGTAGTAAAAAGTCGTTGTCCATTTTCCTCTCGTCCAACTTGAGTTTTCGATTCTCGAAGGATAAACGATGCTCCTCGATCTGCTTTGCCCATTCGAACTTCTCCATCTCCAGCTGCAATTTGCTGCCGTCCATCTGTTTCATCCATTTCAGTCGGTCGGCCTCCAGTCGATGCTGCTTTTCGCGAAGCTGCATTCTTTCCGTTTCCAAGCGCACAATCTTATCCATGGCCGTATCGCTTTTTTTACGTTTCTTCTTATTTACTTGACTTGGCGCTTTCGTGAACTGATTGACTTCGAACTCGGAGCCGGAAGGCTCCAAGATGAAGCTGCCCACGTCACTTTGGCTGACCGAGCCATCACAATCGGTGATGTCCACGCTCTTGCCAGCATAATCAATGGGTTGCTGTATGTCAGCTGGATCCACAGGGCCGCTGCCAAGACCAAAAATATTCATCAGCTGCTCATAATATGGACAAATTTGCTTCTTGATCGCCTCGTCCGTCTGCATAGATCCTGTCAAGCTGCCCAGTGTATTCGCCTTCCGCAGGCTCATCCTCAAGTAGCGCACTTTGTACTTTAATGAATGCCAAGCACAGCTGATGCCGGTCTCATCTATCAGCTTACTATAGTAAATCCGAGCTGTAGGCTTCTAAATTATAAATGATATAAGTGTGGTTAGGTCAAAAAATTGTGTTCTATTTGAAATGCTAACTTCGATATTTTTATGTTGCTCCATATAGTCGAGTAGCTTGCGGGTTTCCTCGTCGCTCCATCTTTTCGATTCCTTATTCATTTTGCTTTTTTTTATTCAGACACTTGAAATGACAGAAACGGATTCGATGTAATTTCAAGAGGAAAAAAAATACTTTTGACAAATTGTAATCTTCGAAATAATGTTCGATATTAATTCACAGCTGCTCAGGTCAAGTGTGGCCGAATGCTTACACAAAACAAAGTTCGATTCTCTAATTGCAATCGATACGTTAAGCGCTTTAACTTTTTAATCGGAACAAAGAAAATGGCTAAGGTATTCCTGAAACTGACTTAGATGTGATGAAAAGTAAAATGTCAAATCAGTTGCAGGTACGAATTCATTTTGGATATCGTGAACAGCTGGCAGCTTAATCCAAACCGAATAAAAGTGTAAAAACCAAGCCTCATGATAGGAATAAATTGTTAAAAAATATTTTTTATGTTTGTTATATTATAGTTGTAATTTAAAAGATCCCCCTAAAATTTATAACGAATCTTATTATAAAGTGTGTGTAATTTGTGCGGTTTTGCCTCATGCTAATAATAAAACCCGAGTTGTACAAATTATGCTCCTACGCATTGTTAAAACATGAAGTGCATATTGAAATAACAACAGAAAGTTAAACAAACTCCACGTGTGGCCACTTAATTTCATCTTAACACAAGCAAGTAAAACAAAGTCAAGTCTAAAGCAGCCTGATTTCATTAAATCCTTATTTCTGTATCTTTCCTGGGGACCCATACTATTGTTCAAGGGGATAATATAGACATATTAACATTGTATTCCAATTGATTGGAATATTTCCCAATCAGTTAGGGTGTTAGTCAAGATCAAAACTGAATTTCAAGGTTAAACCACATAAAAACCACAGAATTTATTAATTATTAGTTGAGTCAAACATTGCAATTCAACAGAAAGTAATTATATTTATATATTGTACTTTATATTCAAGAGAAATATTTGACGAATTTGTTTGTAAACGAAAATAATAAATTATAACGCAATAAAGGGAAGGGCTTGTTCAGATACATTTGTATCTTTAATAAGGGGGCAGACCGCAACGTGCTGCCAATGCTTGTTGATCGACAGGGAAATCGGGAAATATTAATGTGGGAATGATTTAAATGAAATTTCAATGACGCCAACAACAAATGAAAGGAATTGCTTTATAATTGAGCTGCTATATGTGAAGCATAAGAGACAAGATGCCAGAGACAAAAGTGGCGCTCCATGAAAACCTAAAGCTTGACGGCGCCGAAGAGCGAAATTGCCAGGCAAATTTACAGTGTCATATGTGGGTGGCCGGGGACTGGGGGACGGCACGTTCGCCCAACGATGATAATTCCGACGTTAATTTAATAACGTAATGAGCCCGAAATGAGATGCCGCGAATGCCACGCGACGTCAACGCACTGCACACCAATAGCAGCAGCAGCAGCAGCAGCAGCCCCTGAAAGTCTTCCTAAGTCCCGCCCCTCCCAGCACAATCTTAAAATGCTGACAAATTTGACAGTTCGTTGACATTTGTAGTACGTGCAGCAGGGATACGACGAGTGCTTGGGCGTTTAATTTAATGGAAATGTCAATGTCGCAATATTCTTGAGATCTGTGAAGTCTGTGAAGAGTACCGCACTGACAGACAGTCGGGCAAGGCCAAATATGCGGGCGGCATGGATACGAATACACAGTTGAAAATTACATTGATATGTCATGTGTATTACTTAATATATGGACGTTGACTGGGTTGTTGTCCAGCTTTCCATTGAGAGATAATATAAATTTGTATGGAATTTTCAGAAATTTCTCTTCTCACAAGACTGTAATGAGTATGAAAAGCGCACATCGTATAAAAAAATAACTTCTGTTAAAAGTAGTTGAGAATTATAAGTGTGATACAAATCTTGTTATAAGAAGAAGGGGCACTGGACAAACCCTGTTCCCAATGAAAATGGGTAGAAAATAATATAATTTTAATCAAATCTGCGTAACATGCTGAAGGCATTTAAAGGAAATGCCAATCTGTATATATTTCTGATCAATTCGACGAGCTGAGTCTGAAATAGTTCCTCTCTTTTCTGAAAAAGTGCAAGATCTCAAATGTCTGAGAAGACACCACCTTTTTGATACATGTCTAGTATATATTAATAAAATATTATGTTTTTATTTGGATTCCCCATTTCCCCATATTTAAGTATTTATATGTACTCAAAAAGAGGCCTAGAATTTTGAACTCAGTTTTGATTTTCTCTCATCTAAAAATAAGAGCACATAAATAGATATTTGTACTTGTTAACCTTCTCCATATATGTCCCAAGTGACCCACATACTCGACATGTTATTTCAGTGCCCAACCTAAGATCTTTGCTCTAGAATGCGACCTCATTCCCGCCGCCCTACGTAATTTAAGAGCTAATCAAATATTTTCATCGACCTCTTGGCCATAAATTAAAGTTGACAAGTCCAAATTGGGCCACGCATCTCTCGACTGTCAGGGAATAGGTCCAGCAACAACAGGGCGCATCCTGCATAAAATTCCAAATGGCGGGCGGGCACAATAAAAATGCTAATCCACACTGAAGTATTTGTTGTAAATGGTGCGATGCGTGCGCGGAGTCAGCGACCGCTGGCTTTGACAAAACGAGAATCGAGTCCACTTCGGAAAACGAGGCGTCGACGTGCCGCTTATTAAAAACATGTGAAACAGTCCCTAGCGCTGGGCGGGATGGGTGGATTGGGTTTGGGTTTGGGTTTGGGTGGATTCGGATGTTTTACAGGGCATCGTCATTTGTCGCTTTATCGGCCGATTATCAACAGCAGAGACAGACACACCCCACCCCAGCCCTCCCCACCCACTAAACATACACACGCACACACACTTAAATTAATAGCCCACAAATGTGCCATCCATAACGCATAGCGTGGATATTGGTGGATGGATGGGGGGAAACAGCCAACTTGCTGATGCTAATCGCGTGTGACAACGCCTGGCGACTCCTCCAGGCGACTCCTTTGTCATTATCGTTGTCATTTCGCATTATTGTTGTCATTGTTGTTGTTATTGCGATTATTGTTGCTGCTTTTGTTTGTTGTTGTGGCACATATATGGATTCCCATTGCCAACAACAAACTACAAAAGCATCAATCTGAAAAGCCAATCTGTCTGCGATTGAGGCAAAAGAAATATTAAGAAAAACCGCGTGGGTTGTTCATTGTGTTTCTGAAAGTTTTCATTTATTAATATCATTTCCTCTTTATACTTTCATATTGCGGATTTCACTCTGCGATACATAAAAGTATTCCTAGGTTTTTCTTGTTACTTTTTGTAACCTTAGAGTTTCACCTTTTAAAGTGAATTTACTTCCGCGAATTCGCTCGATTTTTATTTGGTTTTTTTTGTTTTGACAAAATGGTAACACAAAACAGTGTTGTAAAATACCTAACAAAGAAAGATGTAAACGTTTATTTACGTTTTAAAGTTCTTTCACCTTATCGATGAAACTTATGCGTATATACATATGTACTTTGTATGTACTATATCTATATCTATAACGTAGTTCTATCTTTTTTCTGTAGTTATGCCCTTCTTCTCTAGAACACATCATTTTAATGCTCTTCACCAAGTAAACGGCCCTTGTACTTCTTCGTTTGGCGTCCCTTACGGATCGAGTGAAGCTCACGCGATTGCCAAATTTGTTGGTTGTATGTCGCATTTTTCGCGCCATGTTTTGTTTGCTCTTAATGCGTTTTACTTGAATTCCTGGAGCTCGGTTTTTCTTCTTCTTTGTTGTCTTGCCTTCCGGCTTTTATCGCAAATAGCTGAGCTGCGCGGAGGGCCCGCGATTTGATTGGCAAATAATGACATCGATGTCTCGTCATTGCAGCCGCTCCCTACATTTTTTCTTCATTTTTTATTATTATTATTGAGATTGCTGTGGTTTATGTTGCGGGTCGCCGCGGATATATGTATGTACGACTTATATGGGTAGATTATATGTTGTTTGGGCTGCATTTGATTTGACGAGACTTGAATTTCCGGCTGCGTTCTTATCTACCGCAATGTGTTGTGGGGTAGAAGCTTAACTATACTATATACATATATACATATATGATTATTTTATGATACGACCTTAACCAATTGCCTGTTTTTAAATATTTTGAACATTTGCAGGTATTGAGTATCTCGTAGAGAATCGACTGTTGCGTCACGATCCGCAGGATGTGGCGCATTTCCTTTACAAGGGCGAAGGACTGAACAAAACGGCAATAGGTGAGTCTCGCATTTGCAGAGTTGGCAAGCTCATAAATTGTTGTCCACAGTGCGACGCCTGCATGGATAAAATTCAATTAAAACTCCATAATGCATAACATAAATTTTCATGCTCATTTCTGTTTGACTTTCCAGGCGATTACCTCGGCGAGAAAAACGATTTCAATGAGGATGTGCTAAAGGCATTTGTGGCACTGCACGATTTCACCAATCTGATACTGGTTCAAGCTCTAAGGTTGGCCTCAAACAAGCCCTCATCTAATATTAAAGACATGATTAAATAACATTTGCTATTTGTTTAGGCAATTCCTGTGGTCATTTCGCTTGCCCGGCGAGGCCCAAAAGATTGACCGCATGATGGAGACATTCGCGCAGCGCTATTGTCAACTGAATCCGGATATATTTACCAACACGGATACCTGCTATGTGCTCAGCTTTGCCATTATAATGCTCAATACATCACTGCACAATCCATCGGTGAGTTATCTGCATGTATATGCATTGCCTTAAGGCCATAGAGTTAGCTAAGAATCATGGGAAATGTGGAGGCTACAAAAGTTTACGGTGTATCTACCATTCAGTATTTATATCAACGATGTCAGTTATCAATCAGTCAGTCAATCATGCTCAAACGTATCAATCACTTACAATTAATTCAGTATTTTTTACTTTGTAGTCGCAGTCACAGTTAAACTTGGAACTATGCATTCACATTGCAATATTCAATATGATTAAATACATTTATAAATGCCAAAGTTTTAAACGTGAAACAACGCAAATTTAAGCTCTTCAGCTTATAATTATATACATTCTGAGTAATCCGCATATACTTGTTAAGTATTTTTTTTCAAAGCCTTACAAAACTATATTATTTGAATAAATATATTTTATGCGTACGAATGTTTCCAAATATTTCCTTAATTTAAATTTATTTAACTTTCAAAAACTTTCTCTTTAATTTAAATAATAAATAAATCAGTAGAATGTCGCGTATTAAAAAAAAATCGCGATTAAAATAATCTTTTAATCCGTTAAACTTTCAGTCTGCACGTTCTGATTACTTCACTTTTTTGTGCTTTCAATCGGTTTCAATGTATTTAAAATGAGGCACAAAAAAAAGGTACGGGAATTTCTTCTTTCCTTTTTTTTTGTTGGCACCAAATTACAATTCACTGTCATGGTTTGCAAACCGGAAGTGTTTGGGAACGACCGGAAGTTGTCGTTGGTGGTGGTGGGCTGTATGTGTGTTGTGTGTGCCAAAACAGAAATAAAAAACTCGCGAAATGCGCGTCGCGTGGCCCAAACTGCGGAATTGAATACTTTGTCGCCTGTCAGCCAACAATTATCGACGGTCCACACGACGCATTTCCGCATTTTCCCCATTTCCCACCACCAACTACTGTGCGTTAAAGCAATTACAAAGTTGCTGTGAATAGGGCTATAAATAGGTCAAGTCTAAAGCATTTCACACGAGCTGAAATTGTTGAGTGCCAACTAATTGACCTGTGGCATCTTGAAAATGATCTCAACAGCACGAGCGGCACATAAAACTGTTCCCTAATTAGTTATTATTTTACAATCTGATTGCTGCAAGTTATTTCATTTTTTTATTATTATTTTCTATTTTGTTTTAGGTCAAAGACAAACCCACCGTTGAGCAATTCATCTCGATGAATCGTGGCATCAACAACGGCGGCGATTTGCCTCGTGGTCTGCTTGAGTCGCTGTACGAGTCCATACGCACAGAGCCCTTCAAGATACCCCAAGACGATGGCAACGATCTAATGCACACCTTCTTCAATCCCGATAAGGAGGGCTGGCTCTGGAAGCAGGGCGGCAGGTAAATACCACACACATCGCCACAAATTTAGCAGACAGCCTTAATTTATGCAATTCCTTGAACAGATACAAATCGTGGAAGCGACGCTGGTTTATACTGAATGACAATTGCCTGTACTATTTCGAATATACCACAGATAAGGAGCCGCGCGGCATCATACCGCTGGAGAATATATCGGTGCGCGAGATACAGGATCGCAGCAAGCCGCATTGCTTTGAGCTGTTTGCCACCGGCGGCGCCGATATCATCAAGGCATGCAAGACTGATTCCGAGGGCAAGGTGAGTAAATCTTCTGCATTTTATCCAACTCAGAAACTGATTAGCTTCTCTATCTGCAGGTGGTGGAAGGCAAGCACACGGTGTATCGAATGTCTGCCGCAACGGAGGAGGATCAACAGGAATGGATCAAGCGCCTGACGCAGTCCATCAGCCACAATCCGTTCTACGATATTCTGGTACAAAGAAAAAAGAAGGCGCTCAGCAAGAGTTAGTATTAGATCGGCGCTGGACGGGCCTGCCCCCGATGGGCGTCACTCTTGTATTGGATCTCAGTGGAATATTGCTGCGCGCGTTCGCGTCTTTGTGTTTGTGTGTGGCTTTGCCTACAATAATCTCGCTCTTTGCGTATAGTACGTGTGCGTCTCAGTGTGTGTGTGTTTGTGTATGTATATGTATGTGTGCTATTAAACTCCAAATGTTGTACTATGCCCAACGTTTTGTATATAAGTATCGTATATATATATTTCAATTCAATTTCAATTTGTAGTCAGATACGTTTGCCTTTGTTATTTGATCTAGACTCGAAAGAGACACACACAAGCCCAACTCACGCACACACACACTCGCATTCACACACCCATATTTGTCTCTATTGTTGTGATATAACTTATTTACATTAAGCAAAATTAAAAAAAAAAAGGAAGAAAATATAAAATGTTTAATCGAATGAAATACAATTTTCAATTAGTGCAAATTATGTTATAATAAGTCTACGAATATGTCTTCAACTTAGCATAAGTATCTGAGAGTTGCCCTCACATACCCCCCGTATAATTTACTAGCTTTAGTGCTATGAAACATATCCCAGCCGCCTGCTAAAAAATAATTTTGCTTGGCAATTATTATAAACTATTATCAAAATGAAAAAATCCATGGCCTTTTAAAAAACCTTTATTTCAAACAACGAAAAAAATATGTTTAAAAATTGTTAAAAAAAAAAAACACGGTGTAAAAGACTAGAAAATTAACATGGACAATACAAACATGCATTTCACCTATTGAAATATGCCAGCTAATAGGTTATATCGATAGAGTTTAAGCTCAGTTCCAATGTGTCATTAGGTAATGCTGAACTACAAATAGTGCAAGTAAACCAAAAATAATAAGAACAAGCCGGTGCCAAGAGGCCAACGACTGAGTAGAGTTTCGTTCTTTGTTGTAACATATTTCGAAATGTTTTGTATTGTATTGTGTTTTGTTAATTTGATTAGTTAGAAACGAACCAACCGCAAAGTGTTCCTGCCAAAAATGAGAAGAGCAAACGTTTAATTGTAATCAATAAAAAATGCAACTGTTTATAAAATAACCAATTTAATTGTACATTCTATATAAACCATTAAGCTTCAGAGCATATCCTGGTATATCTGTGTATTTATGATGCGCATGCTCAATCTGCAGAAATCTGTAGCTTCTTTTGGCTAAATTTGTTTCAACACTCTGATCTATACAAAAAAATTTTGTTTTCAATAACATTTAGTGTGCTTATGAAAATTTGAAGGGGCGCAGTTGTAATAGCTCAAAGGAAAGAAAAACAATTATGGAAGTGAGAGTCCCAAAAACTTTTTGCAATATTATTAATAAACTGTACGAGTAACAACTATACTATTATATGTAATATATCAGAATATTCTGTAATCATACTTATTAACATTTATAACATATTCATAATTCTCTGCACCACTCATATTATATTTCTTTAGTCTAACACGCAATAAATAAATAAGCAGGAGAATGAATTGTCTGTACTATATAAATACAAATACATATATATGTGTATATATATATATGAAAAGATGTGCGTTTTAGCATTATGAAAGTAATTCATTTATGAGTGTGTACATATATATATATATTCAAATTTTGTACATACATATTTAGTGCGAATATAAATACATTACCTTTTCTAAGTATGCCAGTAGGTGTTATAACTCGTAGCTTAAACAAGAATTTTGTATTGCTTTAGCAGTAAACAAATTATACCTATATAAACCATAAATATATACGTATTCATAAAAACAAATCAAAAAAAAACTTGTGTAAAAGGATTCTTATGGAAGTCAACGTTAATATTGACTGGCTGCGGAAATCTATGGAAATGAGTTTAAGTAAATAAACTTCGCTCCTAAACATTTTAACCGCCGTGGATTCTCCGGATATCTTTAAAATGAATTTAAAACGGATCGGATGGTAGACAAAACTATTTTTAATGACTGTTTTCCAGGACGAATTTACAAGTGAAATCTTGCAAAACCCCATCGCAGCGTGCACATACATCATGTAAGGTAACTACAGTACAAATTTTAGCTTTCTATACAGAAACTATATTTTTTAAAAGCGCTACCTTACATTTTTCTTTGGATACAGAATAAAAAAATGATTATTTTATGCGTATTCTTCCAATTTTAACCTCTATGATTAATTAACCTTCATAGGACAGGATGAATCTGCCTTTAACAGCTAACTTAGTATACCTACATTCAGAGTACTGGGGAAATAATACCCTTACCCTGATCATGAGTTGTTATATATTATCCAATATTATTTGATCAAGTTATATTTTCCAAAATAAAAGATAAAAGCGTATAATTTGGGTTTCCTCAACTTGGAAGTCCCGTGAATAAGGCAGACATTTGCATAGCCTTAAAAGTCAACACGAATTAAATATAATAAATAAAAAGCTAAGACCTAAAGAATATTATATAGTAGGCTCATCAAAGATCTTACTGAACTGAAGCCCTGGACCTAAAAAGTATACCTCGAAATGAGCAATGCATTGGCTCTTCTATATCAATTTCCAGTATGAACGATCATACCTGTAAATTATGCTGAAATGTGTAGACCCCACAAGCCATTAAATAATTAATAGTCTTCAACCTGAAGGCAATGCATTGATTTTATTGTTCTTACAATTTTATTTTCTTATATTACCTTGGCTTCACATATATAATTAAATGAAAGGTTACAAAATGCGTCGTTGAGAGCTGTCATTTTGAGTTCCACGCATAGTTCTCGCATATTGTTTGGCTCCTTGGCAAGCCACATTAAGACGGGCATTGGCTCACCAGTGGCGATAGAAATCCATTCCCTGTTCTTGCCCAGGCAGTTTGCAGATGTCCAGTATCGGTTAGCGGGGACTGACGCTAATAAAGCAGCCCTTTCCGCATTGGTCTCAAAGTTGATCAAATGTCCTCCCAGTTTTCTGCAATTGTGTGCGGCCTGATGCCAGTTGGCCTTTAAATTGTCCTCAACATAGTAAAACTTTTTGCCAATTTGAAGGGAAAATTTATTTATATTTAACGGTTGCACGTTTAAAACTAAAATTAAATAAATTATATTATTTGGCAACTTGGTATCATAATCAACTGGCAACACTTACTTGTCTGATTTGATACATCTAGTTGGGAAAGGTCATTGACTACAAATGAAATCCGAAAGAAATTATACTTTGAACTAGAATCTCGAACTAGCACTTACCCGTCGTCGATTTTGGCATTGCATAGTGCCACAATTGGATAAGAAATAGTAAAAACACGAGCTTACTTGCCATATTGATTTCTTTAGACTAATGACTGCTGGGCAATGGCTAACGTATTTATACCTTTCGATTTTGCCCGCTTTATGACGTTATCAGAAGAAAGTGACGATTTGTTAATTGCGTACTATAAACATTTTAGTATGTTGGCAGTTGCTTGTTCCGGAAGCAGACTTATAATCTTTATTATCTTGAAAGCATAAGCACTTGGCTCCAATACTTTAAATAGACTTTCTTATAATGAGCATATATTTTTTTTAAATACTTTTACAAAATGCTTTAAAAGTTCGGCAACCTTTTTTTATTCGCTATGACCTTTAATTGTTAAAAGAATAAAGCCAAGATTTGCCTATGAAGTATGTTGTGAACAATATCGTATATTTTAAGTCTTAAATATCGAACAGTATTTTTTTCGGTTTGCTGATTTTATACACTTTGCCTTTAAAATCCTAATAGTGTACAATTATATAAAAAGCTAAAAAATTCATCAATTTTATGCAATGGATTATTAAGGTGATTTGCACTTTGAGCGCATGACAATTTCCATAAAACAGTATAGTTTTATCTTTATGAAGACTGTTTTCGATGGCAAATACATAATAACAAACAATTGAAATGTTAAGCCTAATCAGAATACGAAAGTTGCTAATAATCTCACAATGTAGGCATTTTATTGCCCTTCCGGCCAGGTATGCACCATTTCGACTCTACAGCTTAGAAGGAAGGTATTAGTCGAGAAAAGTATTCTTAAGTAAGAGTTCAAAATAATTTATTTACCTATGTTACTTGAGAATATTAAAAATAGCAAAGAAATTTGCAATAGAATATAAATGAGATAGGCTAGAGAGCCTGTCCGGAAAGCTATGCACCTTGTCATAAAAGGGCGGGGTCAGTGAGTTTCCGAAGTTATACTTAAAGCAATGATTTTATAATAAGGGGATGGGGGGTAAGTTTTGTGAACAAATCGCGGTACGAGCTTTTGTATTTTATGCACGAAAAGAGTTTTGCCTAGCGTAATCTGTCGTGCACGTAGGAAGGATTAAAGGGCGATAATTCCTGATAATTATAACAATAATCATTATAATATTTATATATTAGAGCACTCACATTGAACAAAACAGTATTTTAAAAAATGTCATTGATTGATGACTATGATTGACTAGTTTTCATTCATCTCCCTTAATATAAAAGAATTCTCCTATCCCATCGCATCTCAAAGGTCTTAAGCTTAGTTTCACTTCTCATTCAAACAAATTTCCTAGAATAGACGACAAGCGAGATCTCGTCAATAGTTCCGTTTCATGGGTGAAGGTACTTACCCTCATTCTTAGTCAATCGACAACCGGAACTTCGGTCTTTAATTGAGCACTCACGATTATTGAGGTATTTTTTTCGGTCAGTACTTGCATTGGTTTTGTAATATTTATTACCTTGATTAGGCAATAATTAATTGGCTGGTTTATTGCGAGAAATTTGCACGCTCTTATCATATTTTTTTTTTTTTTTGGTTTTTTGATAATTTCAGAATGGACAAAAGTGTATAAATACAAAAAATTGTTAAAGAGAGCATTTAGAACTGGTAAAGCACGCAAAATGGATGTCAAATTAGTTTTCTTGCTATTTTCTATGCAACTATGGCACTTTAGCATGTCAAATGAAATACGTGAGTATCTTTAAGCAGATTAAAGATTACAGACAAAAATAATAATATAATATTTGTTTTTAGCTGATGTTTTTGCGCAGTCAAATGAATTGGGCAAATGCGTGAGCAGCTGCAAGGATTTCCCAATCAAAATTGGCAACAAACTATACCACATAGAGTCCAGCTTGAAGGTGAACTGGTTTCAGGCAGCGGAGAATTGTCGCAAGTGGGGCGGATATTTGCTCAACATCGAGAGTAGCACCGAAATGGACGTGATCGTGGCCATAGTGCCCGCGAATCGTTTCTGGACATCCGCAAACTGCTTGGCCGAAACTGGGAACTTCATTTCGATAGCAACCGGAAGGGCCATGCCCTACTATAGATGGAAGGCTGGGCTACCGGACAATGCGTCTGGAAATGAATACTGTGCTGAAGTTGCCGGAGGCGATCTAAATGATGAAGCTTGTGAAACCCTTCTAAATTATGTGTGCCAGGCGAACATCCTATAAGAATAATAATTTACAATTAAAGTGAATGTTATTCTATTTAACATGCTTTCTTACTGGGATTCAGTATTGGCATCCAGAGCCTTAACTAATAATTTAACATTTTAATACTAGTCGATTATCAGTCGAAGATCAGGCTTAACTCATTTGGCCGATAAAAAAAATTAGTTTCTGTTTAATCTTTAAAGTCGACCGTACGTAGAAGTTCCCCCTTATATTTTTGATAGTTATACCATAAAGATATTCCAAGTCTGCCAGTTAAGTAAGGTCCGATAATGGAAAGAAACTTATTTTTGGACTCGTACGAAGTTCGGCAAATAATTGGCATTCGAAATAAAAAGGCAAATATACATTTTGGCCAAATTTAACAAAAATCCAACCACCAATTTGCCAAGAATCGAGTTGATTTTGAAATATTGGAACACCTCAGCTAAATTAGTCCGATTTTGGGAACTTTCACCATTTTGGATTTGCCCGATTGGCATTTAAAATTCTAATTTTTGACCAAAATTTTGCTAAATTCAAATTGCATTTTTATCGTTATTCGGTCAAAAATAAGATTTGGAATTTTGTAGTGCCTAAGAGGTTTTTTCAACAAATTATTATTTTTATTTATCAATATTGTTAATCCCTGTCTTCTCCACCTGCAACAGAAGTTCCTGCAACTTGTTGTCGAACAATTCGCAGCGTATGGGCATCTCCAGCGAATAAAACGGATTTTTCAGCACATAATCCGAATACAGCTCGTAGACTTTGCGCAGCAGCAGATCCATGCCGTTCAGGCCCGTTTCCGAGATCACGATGAACTTGACGCCGGTGAGCGTTTGGAAACAGTGCAACGTGAAGGTGTCCGCTTCCAGCAGCTCAATGCCGGAGCTCTTGGGCTCCGGGCTCAGTTGGCTGGCAATGGCAAACAGAGGATAGAACATGCTCGCGAGAAAGATTTTCTCGTTCGTTGTCATTTTGGGCCGGCTAAACTTTAGGTTGATTGGAAAGTTGTCGGGCGACTCCAGCGTCGTTTTCACGTCCCGTCCATCCTCCAGCGTGGCGCCGTTGACTGGCATGCCATTGACGGCGACGAGCACATGTCCCACTGCAAATCAAAATGTATAATGAGGCTTGACGGGGAGTGCAAAAGAAAAGGCAACACCTACCATTGATGCCATCCTTGCGGTTAAACGAGACGGAAACTTTCTTGGGGTCGTAGTCGAGCACCAAGTCCAGCGGGTAAGTGAATGTCTTCTCGTGCTCTATTCGAGGCACGTTATTGTCCAGGTTGAATATGAGGCCACCGGATTTGCTTACTATGTAGACGCCGTAAATAATCATTTCTACTTTTTTTCGAGAAGTCGTCAGCTGATTGTAAGACAACAAACTAAACTACATTTTGTCAAACTGTTAATAACATTGCACAGCAATACACTGAAAGAAAACAACATGCTGCACGTTATTAGAAAACATTTTTAATTGACATAAATGTGTTTTTAGTTACCGCTTTATTCGAAATTGATTCGACACACCAAATTGAATTTTACGATTTAAAGATGGTATTAGACTCTAAATTAATGCCATTACATGCCCTTAACATAGCCATAACAGAATCCTAACTAATCACAGCTGTTTTAACCAGTGTTGCGGCAGCCACAAACGTGCTCTGCAACACTCGTGCCTTGCTGACACGACTAATCGATATTTTTGCCACAGCCATCGATTGTATTCCAGCTGGCACAGCTGCTTCTGAGCACAGCTACGCGTATATATGTATTTTTAGAATTAAAAATATAGCTATATACATAATTAGCATTAAAAATAAACATTGATTTTTTCCAAAAATATAATCTGAGTTGCAACAGCGCGAATTTAACTGAAACAACGCTCTCCCTGGTTGTGACACTAAAAGTGGCTTAATAATGGGCTCCGACGATCTCAGCGCAGGCGATAAAATCCAAAAGGGTTTCCAGATCAACTACATGATACTGCGCGATGCGGACACCGGCAAGGTAATCTGGCAGGAGAACAAGGACTTTTCTGCCCCAGATGTGGAGCACGAGGCGCGGGTACCCGTCAAGATTCTGGACATGCGCGCCGTATCGCGCGAGATCAACTTTAGCACGATTGAGGCAATGGAAAACTTTCGGCTCGACCAAAAAGTGCTCTTCAAGGGACGCATCATGGAGGAATGGTTCTTCGAGATGGGCTTCGTGGGCGCCAACACCACCAACACATGGCAGAGCACCATCGAGGCAGCACCCGAGTCCCAAATGATGCCCGCAAAAGTCTTAAATGGCAATGTGACAATCCAAACCAGTTTCTATGACAACGAAACACTCATCACAAAATCGGTTGTGCGCTTATATTACATATAAGCTGTGTGGGCGACACACCAGCGCGCACACACAAACACACACACACACACACACACACACCCACAAAATCTCCCACTGTCAGGTGTTCGTCATATATATTGATCTGCTGCGGCTGCGACTGCGACTGCGGCGGGTGTGTTCATTCTTCTGCATTGCCGCAACGAGAAATAATTCATGAAATGTTCTCAATTTAAATCTATCAGCTTGCCAATGAATTGTTATCTCTGGATAAGAAGCAGAGACATTTTTTTGGGCATTTCTATGCAATTGTTTTTTATGCGTTTTTTAAGCTAGTGAAAACCATCATACATACATATAATGAAACTAGACTAATGCATTTTAATATCTAATTATTATTTAAAATGATTGTTTAACTTATTAATAAAGTATTAACGAATGTAATACAAATATGTACAAATATTTTGAGACCATTCAAAGGTTAAGCTCTAAGAATCATCCACATTTTATCTGTGTTATATTTATTTACTACGACCTCCGTTGACCTGTGAGCAAAAGCAAATTAGGGTCGTTATTTAGGCTTATTTTATATACTCGTATCTATTTACATATTCGTATCTACTTATCTGTGACAGTGAGTAACTGCAAATGGGTCAAGAATTAGTTTGATATTATTGTTTTACTTTCAAAATCAAGCATAATCTTGACTTAAGAGCGACTCATAACGTGCGTCCCTTAGGGCAAACGGGTTTTACTTTGAAATCGGCTTCTTAAATATTCATAATCAAAATTCGCAAAAGTGGAATTTGATCGAACAGATTAGGAAGCTTCGTGGCCATCGAATCGTTAACAGCGACTTGACCCCATTTCATTCGAGCACCCATCAAAAATAGAACCGCCGCCAGGTGCCCGGTCAAGAGACACTTAATTATGATGCCGCAGACTGGAGATTCGACGCGAAAGTCTTCTTTTTGAGTAGCTAACCAAGCTGGCCAACAGTTGAACTTGGACGCGTAGCGGGAACGGGTCAAATTATGGCAAATCCACGCAGCATTCTTTTGCTGCTATTTGTGGCTCTCCTAGCGCTGGTTGCCATCAGCGGCGTTTCGGCGCAGAAGAATAAGAAACAACAGCAACAGCGGCCCAATCCAGGCAACCAAGCGGCAAATCCGAACAGGCGCCCAAAACCCCAACAGCAGGCGCAGCGACCCCAAAAGCAAAAGCCAAATCAACCACAGCAAAATCCCAAGGTGTTCACCACGACGCTGCCGGGGCTGGGCAAGATACGCGGTCGCACCTTGGTCACAGAATGGACTGGTCAGAACATTATGCAGTTTCTAGATATCCCGTATGGCAAAGCCGAGCGTTTTAAGGTAAGATTTCCCTCAGCCCTATCCCTTAATCCTAGTAATACAAAACGTTTGCCTAAGAATGGGTTTGAGAATTTCCATAAAACGCTGAAGATGTAAAAGTTTGCATTAACACTTTTCCACCTATATTTCGGCCGTGGGATTCCTCAAAATTCCACATAACGTAACTTCTGTAAAAAATAATTTATAGTTTAAAATAGTATAAATAGATACAAAAGTGGATTATGCTTATTATAGTTATCTATTTTAATCCTTAAAAGGCGCCGGAACCAGCGTCGCCTTGGAAGGGCATTCTGCAGGCACATCGTCATCACGATGGCTGCCCCTCCATTCAGGATTTGGTGAAATTTGCCAAGTTAGAGGAGAACGGTTATGACGTCGAGGACTGTCTGCGTCTTACAGTGAATACCAAATCGGTAGGTTTATAACTGATCCTTGTTTAACAAATTAAAATGACATATTCTATATACCGAACCTCTTCTCAGCTGGAGGGTAATAAAGCTCCAGTCATGGTCTATGTCCATGGTGACTTCTTCTATGACGGCGACACTGTGGAAGCTGCACCCGGTTATCTGCTGGAGCGCGATGTAGTTTTAGTGTCAGTTCGCTACCGTCTTGGACCCTTCGGCTTCCTTTCCACTCTGAGCGATGAAATGCCCGGCAACGCGGCTGTGACGGATCTTATTTTGGCCCTGAAATGGATAAATGAACACATTGCAGCCTTTGGCGGAGATCCACAGCGAGTGACACTCTTCGGCCAGGTGGGCGGAGCGGCGCTCATTAATGTCCTCACGTTGAGCCCGGCCGTGCCGGCAAACCTGTTTCATCGTGTCATCTATCAGTCCGGCACAGCGCTCTCGCCGGCCTTCATCACGGACTCGCCTCTGACAGCGACCAAGGAAATAGCACGCATCGCCGGCTGCAAGCAACTGACCAAAACGGACTCCCTGCATAAGTGCTTCAATCGCATGAACGCCACCATGCTGCTGGCTGCCTTCAGTGTGCATGGCGAGAGAAAGCCTTCGGTTAGCGCCGGCGCATACGGCGGCGTACAACTGGTCATCGGCGGGCCCTCTGGCATTCTGCCAGAGCATCCGGGTCGACTGCTTGCCGCCGAAAAGTTTGCGGCCTATCCCACTTTGGGTGGCAGTGTCAAGCACGGCGGCACCTTCATGATGAGAGGTAAGCAAATGCCTATTAAGCAGGATTCCCTACTTGATATGTAGGCGCTCGTAAGGTGTACATAGTACATATAGCCCTTATGATTGATATTGATTGAGTTAACAACAATTGAAAAAAATCGTTTCTTTGTAGACCTTTTTGTGGAGAGCTTTAACGAGAGCACATCGGACACTCAGATGACAGGGGCAAAGTACATTGATACAATCATTGAACAGATTAATGGCGCCGACCCGACGAGTTCTTGGCGGGAGTTCGCCGACGAGTACATCTTTAGTGAGGAGGACATTCGGAACGGCAGCTTCAAGCGCCTTACACCGGGTCTAATTGATGTGAGTAGCACTGATTATTTAATACTCTGTAATGCATTTAATGAAATTAAATTCATTGCTTAGCTCTGTAGCACAATTGCGCTGAAGAATCCTGTGCTCTTGGTCCTCCAGGCCAATGCCAAGAAGCTGGCCAACAGCACCTATTTGTACACCTTTGACTATGAGGGGGAGTTGAACCGCTATGCCACCGGCGAGGATGAGGCCATCGACGTGCCCTTCGACATGGGCGTCAGTCTGACCGACGAGAATCTCTACCTATTTCCCTGGCCGCGCATCAATATGCTCAATTCCAACAGCGATGTCAAGATAGCCAAGCGCATGGTGGCCCTTTGGACCTCATTCGCAGCTGATGGTGTTCCCAGGGCAGAGGGTGTGCCCGCATGGTCTCCAATGAACGATGAAACTGGACCATATATGCATATCGGACGTACTGTTACGTTTGGGGACAATTACTTGGACGAATACAGCATTGCGGTGCAGGAGGTCAAACAGGGATATAACCTGGTCAACGATGATTACTACGAACTGGAGGCAGTCCTGCGCGATGCCATTAATAAGCAGGAACCGCCGTCCGAATCCGATACAGACGAGGATGAGGACGAGGCAGAGGAAGAAACAAATGATGACACAGCAGCCACCGAGGCGCGGGGCCAGAACTTGGTATTCATTGCCAGAAAATCGGCACGTATTCAACACTAGGTCCAATTAATGAGATAAAAGTGAGCTATGGTGCATTTAAAAAATTTTGACACTTAATAAACTATTTGTAGAACATAAAATAATAATGGCAGGTCTACTAATCGGTTCGCCTAGTTATACAGAATATAAGAATATAATATATTTTCACTAACTAGTTTGACAAGTGTTTCAGCTCGGTCGACTTTTGTCTATAACAATGTAAATAATAAGCCCTGTTATCAGACGTTTTAAAATTGATTTATTGAATACATTCAAGTCCCCTATACTATATACTGGGCATATGCGTGAACCATACTGCATCAATAAGACTATCTGGCAGACTGGGCATCATTCGGTTTTCTATTTTGAATCAAGCATACATTTAAAATAAATAATGAATTCTTGGAAGTGTTCATCGCGAAATCAACATTGTATTATCACACGGGAAGTAACATTGTATTATATGCAGTACTCATATATACACATCTTATTTTGCGTCTAGCTTTGTATAGCTGCACTGTAGTCAATTATTCACATTCCGCACAGATCAGTCCGTTCGATTTGCAATCAGACATCGGGTCGCAGTTTCCAAGCTTTGTTTTACAATGGAATATTACTTATTGGGCATTTTAATACTCATATCGATAGGATCCCTCAACTATGCGGTATATAGCAAACTAGACCTGAAAAGATTTTTAATTAAGTAAATGCCACAAATTTACAGCAAGAAACAACAGCTTCAGAGGTATCTAAGGACCAGTGCGATGGGTACTGCATGCAGTTCTTAAAGCCAATGCTGGACCACATAGGCGTCATGCAGAAACTTTTGATGGTATGTGATATAGATAGTGTGACGAATACCCAGTCCAGGCTTGAAAAAATTGAGGATCAGATGGTGACGCAACAGAAAAATTCTGCCAGCCATTCGAAAGCAATCGAGGAAACTAAGCAGGAAGTGTTGGAGCAAAGCAAGTTGATCGACAAACAAAAACACAGTCTTCGAAAGCCGTTTCAGAAAATCGGATCCAAATATTATTATATTGAGCAACAACAGAAGATCAATTGGTTTGGAGCGGCACACAAATGTACCGAGTTTGGGGGCCATCTGATCAGCTTAGATAGCCAAAGTGAGCTGGATGCAATAATTCCCCACTTGGATGCCAAAAAATATTATTGGACTGATGTGAATGACCTTAGCGAGCAGGGGGTTTACCGCTCCCTAACAACTGGCGTGAGGTCAACATTTTTGAATTGGAATCGCAATGAGCCCAATAACGCCAGTGGTAAGGAAAATTGTGTCCACTTACAAAACTTTAATTTTGTAATGAATGACCAAAAATGCGACGATTCCCTATATTTTATATGCGAGTCATTTAATGAATAAGCTATGAACAACTGGTTTATTTAAATGAGTTAAACTTTCGAATAAATGTGCAATCAGCGGCAAGTGAGTTCATTAATTTGTTAAGCATTATCACTATTTTGGCCTAATGGTTTTTCAACTTAATCCGAATGATCTGTGATGCGAACGAGAGATGGGTAAAGTTAAAAAAATTCGATTCCGTCCATCCGCTTCGAAAGAAATACTTAATATTTAAATTAATCACGCCCGACCCGATCTATTTGTTTCATGTCAATGAATAATATATAATGAATAATATATAATGAATAATAATATAATATTAATTTTATGTTAATTTTTTATTCCTTAAAACGTTTTTATTTCTTATAAGCAATACTAGTGAGTAGTAAACTAATTACTCTAGTTGACTTGGTACTAGAAGCGTATCTTGTTTCGATTTGGACGCCTTACGAGACTTTTCCGCACTTCCACTTTCTTAAGCTTGCTTGTGGCAGCTGTTGCTGCTGCTTGCCTCCTGCGCTGTGCCTGGCCCAGGTCTTTACGGCGTGCGCGGTTACGCAAATAATAGATCTCACGTATCAGACTGTGGCCCTCTTCCTCGTCTCTCAGAGTAGCTGAAAACTCATTGAAGTAATTGCCGCCAATGGTAAGCGTCTCGTCGATCTTCATGTAGGGACCGTAGAGCGTTGTCATGGGTGGCCAGTAGCCGGATCGATATGAGCCCAGCGGATTGCCGGTAATTACAAAGTTTGTCCATAGGTCAACCATGCGATGTGCCATTGACATATCGGGAGGACTCAGGCGCTTGACATGGTCGGGATAGGGGAACAGGTAAAGCGCCTCATCGGTGAGTGAGACGCCCGCCTTGAAGGGACTCTGCATGTTCGTCTCTTCGTCCATATCGCGGTATCGATTGAACTCGCCCGCGTACTCAAAGGAGTAAAGGAACGTGTTGTCCGGATTGTGTTTGTTGTTCATGTTAAGAGCCAGCAGCACCGGCAGCTTGTGGTTTAAAGTGCCCGCCACCTGAAAGACATATCTATTTGGCATATGCCTCTTTTCATATGGGAACGTCTTACTCACATCAATTAGCCGGGGTATTAGGGTATCGAAAGTCCCGTTCTCCAGCAGGTGGCGATTGAAGAAGTCATGGGTGACAAAGCTGGTCAGCAACATGGTCTTGTCGGTGCCCACCACCTGGCGTATAACGTGATCGATATAGTTGTAGGTATTGTATTCATCATCTGGTATCTTCCCCTCAAAGTCGTTCTCCACAATCTCGTTCAGCACGCGTGTGCCTGCGTTCTTGGGACAGCCGCCCATTGCAGGATAGGAAAAGTTGGAGTCCAGCATGAGATCATAGGGATGCTTGGGCAGCACGCCGCTGGGCCCGCCGATTGTGAACTGTATGCCACCAGTGTGACCAATGCCCAGATCTGATTTCTCAAGCTAACAAGATATCACAATGAGATGGCGAAGTCTGAGAGGAACTCTCCGTTCCACTTACCGCATGGTCCATGAATGCATTCAGCAGCTCCAAAGCACTAAGCTCCATTAGGCATTTATTGAGATCTCGCACAGTTACCATCTGGCAGTCGGCTTTTTCGGCAATTTCCTGCGCATGCTTGCGCGGATTGTCCTCCAGGAAGATGGGCATGATGGCTGACCCGGAGTGATAAATCACTTGACTGAACAGGCCACGCTGCACCATCGGGGAGAGTGTGAGTAGATGCGCTATGGCCGCGCCACCCACCTGCCCGGCCACCGTAATGCGACTTGCATCGCCCCCAAAATACTTAATGAAGTGCTTGACGAATTGCAGGGCCAAGAATATGTCGAGGAAGCCGGCATTGCCGGGTATCTCATCGGTTTTCGTCGACAAAAAACCAAATGGTCCCAGGCGATACTGCGGCGTCACCAGCACCAGATCCTTTTCCAGCAGATAGTCGGGCGGCGCTTCCGAGTTGCTGCCCTCATAGAGGTACTCCCCGTGTATGTAGACCAGTACGGGCAGTCTCCCAGTCACATTCGGCGTTGTTATGCTCATCGTCAGGCAGTCCTCAACGTCCAGCACGTCGTCCAGCTTTTGCAATGCGTCCATCGACACGACAGACGGACAGCCGATCTTCTCCGCCGTCGCATCCATCACATCCTCCCAGGGCTCAATGGGACGCGGTGGCTGATGTAGAACAAAACCATTCGGTTCTTATGATTAATGGTTTTATGACATCAATAATCTTCGCGAAATTGGTGCACGAAATTGATTGCCTTCCTAATCAAGCGAGCTTTCGTTGCTGCCGGCAAACTTAACGATTCGCGCCTCTCAGAGGTATTACGAGTATATTAGCTTTGATTAGGTCTTAGCCCCCATAAATATTTATGAACTCGGCGAACCTATTCTTGATTGGTGTGTGGTTATAAATGGTTAATTTAGCAAAAGGTGAAATGTTCGCGGACAGTAAAAGTTATCAAAAGCAGCCGATTGGCTGACAGAAGGAAAAGCTGACTCAACTAAATATTTGCGTACGCCAAGTCTAATTTATGGGCACTAGAGAAATTTTAAATTAATATGTCCATATTGCTCGAAAAGCAGATACCCTCTAATCAAGTCTAAAATAGGTGCACTTTGGACAAAAGCTTCTTGAATAACTTCTGTGTAAATCACAATGACGAAAGTTCAAAATATGCATGTATGCAAAACTCTGAATTTAGGTCATAAAGTTTTGAAATGGACTGAATAATGGACAGTTAGATGGAATCGGCTAGTTGGACTTGGCTGCTGATCGGAGCTGATGAAATGGTATACACAATGTTTCCTTTTGCGTGATGCATTCATTAACTTTCTTAATTTATCTTTGTTATAGCCTTTCAATGTTGCTAACCCAGCCGTTCTGAGCCTCTTGAGCCACATACCTTGAAACGATGTTGTCCAGTTGGCGGCTCGGCGTATCTAACATCGACAAACTGCAACACTTCGCGCTTGGTCCAAGCGGTCTCCACTATTTTACCCTGTATAGAACCCAATTTGGGCAGCTCTACAATGGTATCCTTTTCCTCGTCATATTGCTTGCCGCGCACCCGCCCCTCGGCGCGGATCGCGCCCAGTGCGCAAACTGCGAGCACAATCGAAAATTGCATTTGGCAGCCTGTAAAGCACTTCGAAACGGCAAATGACCCTGGCCAAGATGCGACAGCACTCGTATAAGCACGGAACTCAACTGAACTTTGCCAGAAGATGGCGATTAGATTTTAGTCTTGGCCAGAGTAAAAGTTTCACCCCGACGCCGCATACTTGGTGGTTCGCGAGACTCTTGCGAATAGTGCCAAGAAGAAGAAGGCGAAGTAGAAATTGGAAGATCCAAAACGAATCGCTCACCTACGTCGCTGGTGTTGTCCCATTATTAGTCTTTTTTTTATTTTCATGTGTTTTACTAATTAACTATGGACTTCTTTGTTTGCTCCGGTATCTGGTGCGGTGTTTATAAACGCCAAACAAAAGTAAAAGGGAAAATCGACAGCAATTTGCTAATAGCAGCCATCAGGAGGTCACTTCTAATTATAAGTTGAACCAATTTGGTTGGGCGATCTTCAATTTGGTCACCGGCCCTCAGCTTGGCCACGCTGTGGCCCCACGGGCTCATGCTAATTTCAGGCAACACACACAATTAATATTTGCTGGCAAATACCATGGGGGTTTCCATTAAAGCATTGCTTTACCCGTTTGTTTGTTCTTCTCACAACGAAAGTCGGCACCTCGCATCGGATTGATTAGGTTCAATTATACTTTCAACGCTGCGGGCCAAAGATTATGGCATTTACATTTTTGGATTTTTAAATTGAAATTTTCAATTCGCCAATGCTGCTACTGGTTTTTCGGATTAATATTTTAGCTGCTTGCATTAAAATTAATCATTCGATGCGGTGGGTGAAAGTATTTACCTTGCTTTACGGTTCACAAATAGAAATGACCTGGCTGAGCGCCCCCATTTATGCTGAAAAATATCGGCCAAGACTTCGGGTCAATAACCTTGGCATATGCCGGAGAGCTTAACTGAACAAACTTTGTTATCACATATACATAATATTTTAACATAAATTAGGTATCTATACGAAGGTGATAACTTAATAACTTCAAAGCCACATCAGCGTACATTAATCATCTTATTCTGTCAAACGTGAATACAGGAGGTATCTCATCGAGTACGGTATTTGTGCTTTTGTGCTCTGTTAAATATATGGCTTAGGCAAAGGAAATTAATAACTTTAAATTCTATTAACTCGCATACTTTCGACAAAGCGTTGAAAAAATATTAAGCTCTGAACTGTAGCGAAATAGTTACAAATATAATTATACAACAAATTGAAAAGCCACACTAAAAAATTAAAAATGTATTGCATACTAGCATAGATGAATACTTACTCTTTATCAAAAAGCACAATAAGAAAATGTTAAACATTGTATTTGCAGCTAAGTATTAATTATTACTCAAATTTAGTTGAATTGATATATAATTTGAAAACATATCGATGTTATGTTAAAAGCTCAAGCAACATTATGCTCACATATAAAGCCATGCATCGACTCGCATTCCGCATTCATCATTTTCCACTCTTTAGATCCTTGTAAGTAAACGCAATGTTTGCTAGTGTAAACTGTTTTTGGTTCCCGATCAACCCAAATTAATACAGCTGGCTGGTGTCCACTGGTTAGGGAAACCCAGTCGTCAGTTGTGGCGAGATCATTGATGTCTGTCCAATAGTCAACATCGGAACGCAAATTGCGCTTTACCAAGTCAAACTGCCACACACTTTGCAAATTGAGCAGATGGCCGCCAAGCGCAATGCATTTTTGTGCAGCTCCATACCAATTAAGTTTCTCGGTATTTTCAATATGATAATATTTTGATTCAATTGGTTTAAACAATGGATTTACACATTTTGTTGTGGTATTTCTTAAATTCTGCTCAGAGAGCTCAATCTGTGATATAATCTTTTCGATTCTGTATGGTGAATTAACTTGCTGCTTGAAACACATATCCAACATGTCCCGCATGAGAAGTCCTTGAGCCACGATAGGCTCTAAGGATTTCAGGCAATGTTCGCCACACTGATTTCCCAAATCGAAGTTACATGGCGATTTTGTCTATGGTATACATACACATATCTATTATGCTTGTATCATATCAGGTTACACTGCATCATGGTAGCTACGGTACTCACCAGGTCGGTTGCCCAGGAATCTTGCTTGGAAAAAGCTAGTAATAGCAAAATGCAATATTTTTGCATTTTAAATAAGAATGTTACTCTATCTGAATATTGGGTAGTACTGAAACTTTATCGGATGATATACCTAGCTGGAAAAATGTTTACGCATATTACCAAAGATCAATTCAATACGGTCGAAAGCGGAAGGAGTTTGTTTCATGGCATTTGTCAAATGTATGAACGCTGCAGGCGGGTGTGACCGACTACAATATCCCCTGCACCCCACGCTGAATTTAGTATTTAAGCTTTACTTTGCAATCTTTAAATCATGAACTATAGCCCGATATGAATTCCAAAATTCTTAGGCAGGTACTCACTAAATGCTGGGGTACAATTTCTAAAAATTTCGAAAATCTAAAAATCGATTTATCGATATGTTGTTTATAAGGCGAAATATCGTTCTGCTTATGGTATAGTAGAATATATATAATTAAAATTTCAAGTCATTAGTTAATGTGTTTTCCGAGATTGGCGAACATGTGCGAAAAATATTTGACGATAGGAGCTTTAGATTTTAGTAACTGGCTGCTGGCTACTTGGGTTGGAACGAAGATAATTAAGTGTTGTGATAGGGAAGGGCTATTATAGGAATATGATAATAAGCGGAGCTAATTTAATCTTGCTGAGACATTACTTTACTGCGGTTATTAGGTAAAAAGGATAAGGTGATATCAGGATGTGTACATAATAATCGAAATTTAAATTTGAGAAGTTCTGTTTTTGATAATAGCCAACATTAACCAAAATTTCAATAAAAAGGTTATCTAAAAATGCATTAAAAAACATATTGGCTCAAACCGAAGTTAATATCGACTTTTTAGAAATATTACTACATGATGACTTTATATTTTCTAATTGTCAGCAATCTGAAAATGTCAGCAATCATAAAGTAAGCTCTTTCGATAATATTTTTTCCCTTTTGTGACCGTCCAACAATTGTCAGATTGTTCCAGGAGATCAGAGTACCCAGTTGCTTTGGCAGATGGTAAAAATGGTCGCCCACCACAAACTTGAAGTTACCCAGGATGATATAATTGATATGTGCTGTAGATTTTATTTGATATTTTTAGACATCATTTATAAGCTATGAAGCTTCACAGATAAAACGATGATACTGGTAACACTCTATGTCATTCATTTCCCAATTACCTGTATCATATGTCCATAAATGAGTACAATGCTCCCTATCGTTACCATTGTTTGGTTCACCTTTACTCCAATACACGTAGGCTGGTTTACGACCCGTCGTCATTGAAATTTGTTCCCCGGTAACGCCAAGATCATTTATGTCGAGCCAATACCAAATATTTTTGTTTAAGTGGGGCTCTAAGGCTTTGAACTCCTTTTCATTTTGAAAACTAGCGAGATGCCCGTTCAACCGAATACATTTGTTTAGAGCTCCGAACCAATTAAGTTTCTCCCTCTTTTCAATGAAATAAAATTTACTTCCAATTTTCTGGAACGATTGACCTAATAGATAGTTTTCTCGATTTTCCAAATTTGTGGCGGTGCTATTTAGTTTAAGGAGTTTTAACTGATTCTCAATTTTGTCAAGTCTGTTTTTGGCGTTTCCTTGCAGATTCGTGCTATCACAATCCTTTAAAAGATTTTGAATTTTGGCTTCATTATCTCTAAAAGGGCTTAATGCTTGGTGACAAAATTCGTTACACCTGCTCTCCAGGTTGCCAGGGCAGAGTCCGTCCTATAAGTGCATTAATTTTATTTAATATATTTACATATAAGCATGCTTTGATGCTAACCAAAACGACTGCCACGGACTTGCCCGCAGTTAATATAAATAGCAAAATACCAAACTTTTTAATATCCATAACGATGTTTCTTATTTAAAGTCTGAACTCCTACTGAAACTAAAAGAAATAATATACCGAGCTTTATGTGATTCAAACAATTAAATACGCTTTAATATTACACGGAAAAGTTTGAACAGATATTCGTTTTTCGTTCCCTTGCTCGTATTTAACTAATCCAATTAATAACGGCTATAAGCATATCAAATATGGTCATTTCTCCGCCCAAAGATATATTGTTCCTACGAAGGCGGAGCTATGTCGCTTCAAAACGACTTATTCATGCGAGTTATTTTCAAAAATATACATATATTTCGGATGTATATATTGAAACTATCTTGGCACATTTAAAATAAATTCCCTCAGATATCTTTGAAAATTAGTTTTAAATCGATCGGACGGTAAACAAAAAACCGTCATACAACCGTTTTCCATTAATATACTACTGTTGCGAAATTTGCGAAATTTTCCAAATCGCTGTAACTCGTATTCATTAGGTTCTTATGTAGAGCTTTGAAAATAAGTTTGATGCAAATCGGACAAAACTTAAAGCTTAGCCCAAAAAATCGTTGGTCCGCTTTTTACCCCGAAGAAGCTTTGGTTTTGCGAAAAGTGTGAAACACGTCTCCAATGATTTGTGATATAGATTCTTGGAAATGAATTTGAGCGCGAAAAGTCACTCACCAAATCTTTGACCCTACTTCCATTAGGGCGGAATGGATTTTTCGAGAAGTGCGAAATGAACAAAGATCTTTGAAAATGAGTTTGAGGCCGATCGAATGGTAAGCATACAAACGTTTTTCGAGATTTGTCCAGGCATGCGGATAGAATTTTCAGAAGCCCAGTCTTAAGATGCACCTTTATCACATAAGCTACAGTACAAACCTCAGTGAAAATTTTATCTCTTACAGCTTGGGCTGTGCGTTGATAACCAATCAATCAGTCTGTCAGGACAAAGAGTTATATTTATAGCGATTATGTACGAACAAATATTTCAGTTGTTTCTACCAACGTCCGAATTGATAAATTTGAAAAAGAGAAAAATATTTATTAAAGAAATTACACTAGGTAAGTATAGTATTGCGATAGACTATAAAGCATTGGTGACAATTTCTAAAACCTTAATCGTTGTGGATTTTCGTCTGGCTGTGCATAGGGATCATTTGCGAGTGGATTTTCAGCCGATGCATCCTGCTCGGCACCTGCAAAAGTCTGCCCTTGTGCCCATTGCGTGTAAGCCTTGACATAATCATTGTAGGTGGGATAGTCGCCAAGATCTGGCTGTCCTTGTTCTTGGTGTTCTCGTTCTAGCTGTTCTCGTTGCTGCTGTTCTCGTTCTCGCTGCTCTCTTGACTCTTGCTCAAGCTCCTCCTGTGATCGCTGATCTTGCTCTCGCTCCTGCTGCTGACGTTGCTGTTCTGTTGGCTCTGGCATTTCATGTAATCGTTGGTCTCGCTCCTGTTGCTCTCGCTCTTGTTGCTTGTGCAGCCGCTGCTCACGTTCTTGCATCTGCCTAATTTCTTGCTCACGCAGCAGCTGATCTCGTTCTTCCTGTTCGCGCTGCTCCAACAACTGTCTAGTTTCATCCTCGCGTCGTTGCTGCTCTCGTTGCCGTTGTTCGCGCTCAAGCTGTTCTCGCTGCTGTGGCTCTCGTTGCATTTCCGCTTCTCGTTGCTGTTGTTCACGTTTACGTTCCTCTTCCTCACGCATCAGTTGCTCGTGCTGTTGTTGTTCTTGCTCCAGTTGCTCACGAAGCTTTAGGTCTCGTTCTTGCTGTTCTTGCAATAGTCGTTGCCTGCGCAGTTCCTGATCCCTTGCATAATAATCATTATAGACTGGTGGTCGCCTGTATTCTGGCTGCTGTGGTTGTCTATAACCTTGCCCTGGGGAGCTCAAATACGGCCGCCTTGTTGTTGTCGTCGTAGTCGTAGTCGTTGCGGATGCGCCTGAAGTAATGTTGGTGGTATTAAAATATTGGGCATATAAATTAGGCACGTTGATGCCCTCGCCAAAGTGCTGATCCAGCTCCAAAATGCTTTGTCTTGAATTGGTAAAACGTAGAAAAGCACCATACTCCGAAGCTGCCTTTGGCCACACGTTTGAATTTGGATTTGGTATGCCACTTTGTGCAAAGTTAACCCACATCGCAACCAGGGCACGGGCTAGAGACTTATCCTCGGGATTTAATTTGCTAGCCTCTTCCGGGTAGGGGAACAGATAGACACTGTCATCACTGAGCGAGGCGTCCACTCCGAAGGGCAGGGGACTGTTCAGGTGCCCAAAGCGATGATGCTCACCGCGATAGTCAAAGGTGTATAGATATGCGGGGCTCTTCTTGTGGGACAAGCGAATCGAATAAATAACTGGCGCTCGATACAATATAAGATTGCTTAGTTCTAGCAATCCCTGGGTGACGCTGCGAGCATTGACAAACCGCAACTGTTCCGGTGTAAAAATCTCTCGAATTGCCCAATCATGCCATATTTTGTGGTCCTGGGGTGGTGCTGTATGCCGCAGCACTACCTTTATGTAATCGCTGACGTTATGCGACTGCAAATCTTGTATCTGGTCGTAGAATCCTGTTGAAACATTGTTTTTTTGTTAGAATTTACATTAATTTTAATTTACGTTTTAATTTAAAATCTTAAACATATTTTTTTTTAAAGTCCCTAAGTTCGTTCTCCATTATATCAGACAGTTACCACTTGTAAAGTCGAAGGAGAATGACTGAATCTGAAGTTTTAATTTTGAAAATTCTGAGTAAGATAGTAATCGTACAATTTTTTTAAAAAAATCTTGCATGGGTCCTTTACAGAACATATTTGACCAACAAAGGCCTCTTTTAACATTCTTTGAAAATTATAAATGCTACTGAAAATATCCATTTTATATCCCGAAGCCCTGAAACAAAATCTGTACCACTTACGTGACAAAATAAAGGCGCTTGCATCCTTGGTGGCACCAACAATTAAGGGCTTCGTCTGATTGTTGATACTGTTGCTGGCGATCAGAGCAGCCGGATGCTCCGGCAGATAGCCTAGGCGATCGCCCACCACCAGCTTGAAACCGCCCAGGGCGCTGAGACCGCGCGGCTCGTTCTGTTGGAGTAGCTGCTCGAAGATACTCACCAGCTGGGAGGTGCGTAGACGTCGCAGGCATTCGTAGAGCGGGCCTAGATTGCGGCCGGCGCTGGGGCAGCGGGCCAGCTGGGCAAAGGTGTCCAGAGTCTCAAGCGGCCTTTCATCGATCAAGTAGGGATTTAAGGCAGTGCCTGACTGCAGGATGAGCTGCTGGAATAGATGCTGCGCCTGTGGGCTCAGGCTGAGTGCATGGGCCAGCGTGGCGCCGCCTGCTTGTCCGACCAGCGTCACCTGGCTGGGGGTACCTCCAAAGTATCGGATGTTGCGTTGCACCCATTCGAGTGCCTTCTGCAGGTCCGATAAAGCCACATTTCCGGGCAGCTCATCGCTGAGGGCACTAAGAAAACCGAAAGGCGCCAGGCGATAGTTTATGGAGACAAGAACCACATCGTGTTCCAGCACATAGTCGGGCTGTCCCTCCTCGGCGCCACCGTCGAACAGCATCTCGCCGTGTACAAAGACCAGGACGGGCAGGTCGCGAGCTCCGGCTGGCGCGTAAATGTTCAGGGTGAGGCAATCGTCGACGTTCTCTCCGCGCGCTTCCGCCACCTGCAAGCGCTGCACCTCCGGAAACTGGGCACAATTGGCACTTGATTGGGTTGCATTTATGCGCGCCTGGAAAGGCACCGCTCTGGCCGGCTGGAAACGTCCCAGACCACCGTTTACTTGAGCGTAGCGCACGCCCAGATACGCATCTATGGGCCGGTTCTTAATTACTTTGTAGCCGCGCAGGCCGAACAGCTCACCAACGCCTGGCACATGCAGACCGCCGCTGGGCGGAGGCGGGGGCGTGTTAACAGCAGGTTCCTGCCATGGAGCAGCCTTTAAGGGCTGAGGCGTAAAGACGCCAGCCAGCCAAGCCGCCCTCTCGCTATCCTCATGCACCTCATCAAACTGGGCATGGCACACGCCGAACACTAGCAGCAGCAGCAGCTGCCAGAGAAGGCAGCTTTTCCCAGTAGGCAGCTGCATGTTGTGGACTCCCTGGTGTCTAAATTAAAACTGATTTTGGAATAATGGCAGACACTAGGAAATCAAGAGTTCAAACTTAATCGCGAGTTACGCGACTCATCAATACACACACACGGATACACACACACGCACACATGTATAGAGAGATACAAATAGAGGAATACTTCTAAGTAGTTCTAGTTCTCGTTCTCGATGTCGCCAGTTTTAATCTTGTCTCGATGACAGTTTTGTTGCGGCACTGCGCCAGATTCGCCGTTCCGCTGTCCGCTGTCCGTTGTCCGGTGTCCATTGTCGTCGCTGGGCCTATCTTGAAACAGTGCGTCTAAGGCGGCTACAGTTGATGTGGGGTTATCGGCAGTAACTATGCGATTGCCACTTTCTGGTGTTCATCTACTCAAATGTATTTAATTCATTAAAACTATAAAACTGTGGCAATTTCATAATTTACTATAAGCAAGGAAATGGGATCAAATTAAATTTACTTTGATTTAACTATATAATCCAATCAAACAATTATGCAGATATTTTACCTGAGATACATTGTATCTATTAGTAGAACTTGAAAACAAATTCTATGTATTCTGCTAGCATTTCAATACTTACATAGATGTGAGATATATTATGTATCGTAGAATCTGTTCTGTTAAATAGTATTCAGCGTAGGGCATGCAAATAATTGACGAAATTGTTTTTGGTTTCATAATATAATATTCTCTATATTTTCATTTAATAATCGTTTTCGGTTCATTTTTCATTTTGTTGTTTCAGTATGTTTCTATAATAATATGTTATAATTAAGAATCGTCATTTCATCTAAATATTTCAGTTATAATAGTACAATATAATAATTTGTAATAATATTTTTGTTAAATTGGTTTGTGTTGCTTTTGAATTTAACACTTGAATGCGCTGTTCTCGTTTCCTTTCTTTCTTTTTCAGTTAATTGTAAATGTTTCAATTATTTTTATTCGTAACTCTTCGAAGTCGGATTTTCGTTCTGATACCCTTCCTTTTTCATATTCATGCCGACTTGATTAATTCATCAAATCTTTTTCTTCTTGACATTTGTTAGTTTGGGTCAGATTGCATTAGGTTTGAGATTAAACTTGAAGAATTGCTCTTCTTCAAATATGTATGGATGTATTTATGTAGGTAAGCGTACATATATACATATGTACGAGTATGTATTTAAATTAGAGGACTAGGAAAGCTAAAAGCAATTTTATGTAGTATGTATGTATATATCTGTTTGTGTGTGTATATATAAATGTTTTGTATGTATTTAGGTATTTGCTTTATAGATCTTGTATATGCTTTACGGGCGCGCAGACGGTAGCTGAAAGGAAGTCATCCAAACAATAACCAATCAAATGAAATAAAAGTTCAAAATTCTCAAATTTCAACTGCATTACGTATATAAGGATACAAAATTTTCGTGATTTATCTTCGCCATTTTCTAAACCTTAAATGCGTTTTCTTTCACTGAGCTTCAGTGTTTTAAATGACGAAACTTGTGCGTAAATATTTTGATATACATATACATATATAAATATAATTCATTTCAGTTTAAATCGTTTAAATAAATCGTCAATAAACAAATGCTGAAGTTCCATTGTTTTGTAATTGGATAGATCTACAAAAGTGATAAATATTCATTTCGCTGACTCAACACTTAAATGCAATACGTTTAGGAACTTCTTAACATATAATTGCATTTTAACAAATCATTACATTAGCTTCTTACAATAGAGATTGATATACATATATCGAACTAAATGATATCAAAATAACGATACTTGGATTGTGAAATTTTTTCAAAACTGAGAATTAGCCGTTGCATTTTTCAAATATACCTCGTATTAATAAATGTTTTATTTATTTATTTTTTTGTTTTATTTGTAGCTCAGTCTTTTACTAACGTTTGTTTTTTATTTATATTTTATTTAATAATTTTTTAGAAATTGTTCTGAAAAGTATGTTTTTTTTTTTTTTTTATATATCTTCTGAAGCGTTTGGTTGAACTAAGAAGAGTGCTGCTCAATATTTTTGGCGGGCTCGATGTGCTCAAAATGAAAACTTTCTTGGTTTTCCAATTGTAAAAACTAGAACAAATTAAATATCAGTTATTACAATTGTACTCGATTCTCGATTCGCAAATTGTGAGCCCATGGGAAAACCATTTTCATGCTGACAATATAAGTGGCCTTCCTTAACAAACCTTCTATGCGATATATATATTTATATATATATTCATATATATTAGTCTGTAGCAGTTGGTTATGTAAATACAACGCAAAAAGAGGGTCTTGAGAAAGTAATCATGTGTTTGTTGTGTGTAGCTCTATAGTTGCTTGGAAGTACCGTTCTGTGAGTCAATCTACGTTTCGTAACTTATTTGATTAAATATGTATTCATGTATACTATATATACTCGTATGCATTATGGCTTACTCATTTCTTTTCTTTTCTTTTTTTGTTTTTGTTTTATTTTTAATTTTTATTTTTTGGTTTGCGCTACATATTCAACAATTTCAATTTAAATTCAAATTCAATTTCAAATTTAAATGTATCTTACATATTTGAAAACGCCAAAGAATGCATAACGTACTTTAATTTTTCATAATGCCTCAGATCTTACAACTTTACAATTGCAATGGAACTGTGGAACTGTTGGCGTGTTGTTGTGTGTGTTTGTTTATTTACTTTGGAATTGTGTGTGTGTTTTGGCCAAAATATATAGAGAAAATCGATTTTGTGTTGTGTTTTTCTTCGAATGAAAGGTTATTTATTTGATCATTTTCAATGTATTGTTTGTCAAGTATTTACAAAGTCTCATATATGCATGTATATGGTGTGTATTTATATACTTTAGATTTGTTGCGTTATAAAATCTTAACATAATTATATAAATTGATTTCTCGCAAGTGTTTAAGTAAAATGCATCGATTACGTTGCAAGTTAATAGCAGGCTACTTACAAATTAAAAAACCAAACGCTTCGTGTCGCATCTACACGCAGACACGCGGACCAGCAGCCAAAACCGAACTGGAACCGGAACCGGAACCGGAACGGGAACGGGAATGGGAAGCAGAATCCCAAATTCAATCTCAACTCAATTGCAGCTCCAGTTCGGTAAACTCTATTTTAAAACGATTAGGCATTTCCATCTACAATAGTTCGCTTTCATGCTCATAAATAATATAGTAAATTTAATGCTTAAGCCTAATTAGTAGTTAATTCTTGCTTGATTTCATTATGTTTATCATTATGTAATGCCTTCTATTAATATACTATAAGTTAGCCTTTATATATATATATTTATATATATACATATGCATATATAAATACATATATATACAAATACATATATTTTTTTATATGTGTTATTTTATGTAAGAAGCACTTGAATATATATCGTTTTAATGATAAATGAAAACTTGAGAATGTGTGTGTTTGTGTGTGTGTTTGGTTTTAATAATATTCTTCTTTCATCATTTCTCACTAATTTGTTAATGCCGACCTTTATAGTATTTGCTGATGCTGCCAAATTGCAATATATGCTCGCTACAAATATTTCGTACATACTTAGCAAATTATCATTTTTATCTTATCTGGAGAAAGTTAAAAATCTTGTCATTTAGCTTATGCTTATCATTAAAGTATGCATCATCATCATTAATCATTATTGTTAAATATTATAATTATCGTTTAATTATCGCTGCGTTCCTAAAAATTGCTGAGTTGTGTTTGTTCTCCATTTGAAGTTCTGATTTTTTTTTGTTAATGTTTATCTTTATGTTAATGATTAGTACTTCATGGCATTTGTCTCACAAGTTTTGCATATGCAGAAAGGTTTCTGAAATTAATATTTGTCACTAGTAAAATACTTGTTATCCTTGAATTTGTTTTTGGTTTTTCTTTACTTCTTTTTTCGTTTTAAAAGCATTTCCAGACAATTTGTCTGCTAAAGTATTTGTTAATTGTAAGTGTGTATGCATGTACTTATAGGTAGTTATATGCATCATCTATGAGTGTATTATTAATCATTTTTCTTGATGTTCGTTTGTGCTTCTTCTTGCTGTTCTGCAGGCATACTCTGTAAAACCTTTTTAATTGTAGCTTGAATCTAAATTACAATACTTGCCATAATATATCAAGTATATCTATTTCGTATGGTATGTAAATGTAAAGTGTATAAAAGTTAATGATCTGATTTAATTTATAAGTATATGTACTTGTATGTAGTATTTACTCGTATGCAATGCTATAAATGTAGTTCTAGATTTTAGTAGAGTCCGCTAGTTAATTATATTCTACGTTTCCTCCAATTCTATACTCTTGTTCTTTCACTTATTTCTTTGCTGTTGCTCTTGTAGTTTTAGTTGCTGTTGTATGCTAAGTATGTGTCAATTGTAATTTAGTTTGTAATTTCTCTTTATACTTATTAAGTATGTTACGTGTTTGTATTGCTTTTGATGTATTCGACACTTGATTTGATAAATTGATTTTAGGCAAACATAAAACCCACAATTGTTTTTAACCAAAGTGAAAAATTGAACTAAATGGTAATTATTCATATGAGTTTTTGTATAATTTTTTATTGTTATCAAATGATATATATAATCAAGTCATATAAAAATTAAATTTATAATTTGTTGTATGTACACTAACAAAGTAATATGCTGGAGCGTATATAAATTATAAATGCAGTCAAATAATATTAATAACTTAAAATGTGTCTTTGGCTCTTTAAATGCAGTTAATTTTAGTGCATCAATTGTGCCAAATAAATAAATACAGTAAATTGTTAAAAAAAAAAACAAATATGTGTTCGTTTCATTCAGAATTACATGCATACATTACTGTTTATTCTAGGATAATTTGTGTTTTTGTTTTTCCATTCTTTATACATTTGCTTTGATTTAGATATTACTACGCTTTCATTTCGTTTTCTTATATGCAATACAGAACGTAAAGTTGTTTTGTTGAATTCGTTTTCTTTAAGCTTTATACAAAATATGTTTTCTCATTTTATTGGCTTATTCTATGAAAGAGAAACGTGTTTCCCTTAGCAATTTAGCCAACGCCCTACTCTTGAATATTTGCAAAAATGTCGATTTTATATTATATATAATATACTCGTAAAGTCTCTATAGCTAATGTTACGTTATGCTTTTCACTATCTTTTGATCGATCACGTTATTGGAAATTGTATGTTTATGTTGAACAAAAAGGAAAATAATGAAATTTACTGATATCTCTTGGAATTGGTTAAGCTATGATTCCATTATAAAGATTACTGATTTTTATATGCACTAAGGAATTCCCTCACTGTGAAACAAGACATTTCTTTTCAATGCTCTAGATTGCTTTTGTGGTAATTGGGCTTGAATTGAACAAAATTCGTGATATTTTTATACTCCAAATCAACTACATGTTTTCTGGTTTATTAAATTAAATCCAAAGCAAGTAAAGTCGTTAGTAAATTGGAGATATATCGCGTCTACTCGTACTCCTTTTCTATTTATGGCACATATCGCACATATGTACAGTTATACATTTCAATATTGGTATTGCGTATAATGCTATACATTTTATACAAATTTTTATATAGTAGATCAATTGGTTATAAGCATTATTGTACTTGTATGCAATTGAAGGAGTGAAGTACACGTAAAAGCATAAGGCTGCAAATTAAATTGACCGTGGTTCATCTATTACATAATTCGAATACGTATCTGAGATGTGTAGGACAAACAAAGTAGATTTCAAAGCAGAAGTGACCCATTTTTCTGTCTAGGTATTCGGTTCGCTATTAAATAGTAGGTATCGAGTGTTTAGAAAGTCTACTGTTAGCCTTATATGTAGGTTGAATAGAGTTAAAAGCAACGTTCCGTAGTATGTAATGAAATGTAAGCTGTTGGCAGTTCCTTTAAAGCTTATCATATGTAAAGTAAAATGCACAATTCAGTTTCTATGTACACAGATTGTTATCGTAATCGTAATCGTGATCGTGATCGTAATCGGGTATCGATAAACAAACATGACCAAGCAAAACAGGAGCAACAGTTTTGATTAAATATCTGTATGTATGCATTTGTGTAAGTATGTACTTAGTGTGTTGTGTGTATTACGAGTATATCTTATATGTTAAAAACTAACTTGTTTTTATTTACTCTCTTTTTTTTACTATTTTGGTATTTTACTTATTTATAATTCAGTAATAAGCGTTTCGTTTTTTGTTTTAATTTATTTTGTTTTTTTTTTTTCGTGTTTTTTAACTTTTGTTTTTTGTATATTTTTACTATTTTTTTTTCTGTTTGTTTGTTGTTGTTTTAAATGCAAAAAATTGTATGTAATGTAGAATATTTTGTAATATTTAATGTGGGTGATTTTTGTTAAATACACAACTTCTCTTGTCTTTAATATTATTTACAAATTGCATTGAAAATCCCTAACTTTGCTCGTTTCTAAAAATGTACATGTTTACTAATTTACGAGTATTTTTCATGCAATATATGCCTTCTGCCATTTGTCATTATGTGTGGGTGTATTAATTAACAATAATTTTAATTCTCTTCATAGTTCTTGAGTTTTTGTTCACAACAAAGTTCTGTTGATGCCTACTCACACTTATGCATAATCGTATAATTAGCAGCTCTCAGTATATGTGTGTATATATATTGTGTATATAACTATTTATAAATCTTGTGTATAATTCTCATTGTTTTTTTATTTTGTTGCTGCCGCCTGTGTAGATATATCATAAATCTTTAATAATTTCAAAAATGCAAACTATTCACTTTATTGCGACTAAGTTTAGTTGGGTGTAAACGCGTATACCCCCTATGCTATAAGTATGTCCCTAGATACATACATATGCGTTAGCAAACAAAAAGAAATTGTAACTGTCACTGTACCTTATACGTATGCCAACAAGCCATTTGGAGAAATCTTAGCTAAGTCAGCCCAGTTCAATAAGTAAGCTATTCCATTTTATTTGCCCCGAGGGTTGTCCTTAAAAGCCGTTCCTGGAATTCCATTAAACACTTTGTGGTATATCTAATTTATGCTTGAACAAAAATATCTAGTTTTTGGAAATATAAATCAAGCACAATAACTTTATCTTTAAGGAATAAAACTTATTGGCCCAATTAATATCTTAGTTACATGAAGAATTAAAATAAATCAAACTGAATATTTGATGTATTGTATTGTAATTTAAATACAATATAAATAGATTATATAAAGGCTTATAATTTCGTTTCTTTGTATTCCAATACTCTAAGATTTTCGAGACAACCCTCATTTAAATAACTGCTTTTACACTTTGATCGATTGAGTTCACTAATTCCACTATAAGAATGCCTCTGCACTTTGTAATATTTATGTAAAGTCGCATCTAAAATTGGCAAAAATTATAAAGATATAAACTCCAAACTTTCTACGTGACTGTGTGTGGGGCTTGCCAGTATATATATGTGTGTGTGTGTGAGAGTGTGTATCGCAGGCTAATTTAATTTACAGAAAATACAAATTTCACATACTACCGATACGATTTGTGAGCTTTATAGGCTTTATATATAGCTTTATATGTCTATATATATATATAAATATGTTAAGATTGCTACAAGTACAGTTAGGAGTTTAGGAGTTGGAGTGGCAAATGTGAATCGATTAAAGGGTCAGCCGCTAATACATCTCATTCTCATCCCAATCGACGGACTGCAGGACGAGCTTATCCAACTCCTTGGAGTCGCCGTTGCTGCTGTTGCGCCGCCGACGCTTGCGCTGCAGATGCGCCCACTTTCGGTTCAGCTGGGCCATTTGCGGCGTCGCAAACATTGCGGCAGCAGCGGCGCTCAGCTTTGTGGGCGTTATGGCATTGGACTTGGGCGTGCCGGGACTCATGCTGAACAGCTCGCGATTGCCGAACCGAAATCTACGCGGCGGCGGCAACGGCGGAGCGGAGTTGGATGTGGAGGCGGCACCCGCAGCAGCTACTGCCAGCTGCGGCGTGTCGTAGGGCGGCGGCGGCGTAATCATGGCCAATGATGATGTGTCTACATCGGCGTCGTCCAAGTCATCATTGTCGTCTTCGTCGTCGTCGTAGGGTTGCATTTGGAATGTGGCATCGGAGTGGGCATGCCGAAAGAGTGCGGGTCGCGCCTCGTACAGCTCGTATGAGGGCGAGCGCGGCATGAGCATGAAATGGGCGGTCTGCGGATCTGTGGGTGACTGCGGCTGTATGGGCGTTACGGGCATAGACTTGGCTAGCTGCTTGCTGTTGGCCCGCACTTGTTCGTGCGGTTGCTGCTGCTCTTGTGCTTGGTGCATTGGTTGTGTAGGCGTGGGCGTAGGCGTGGGCGTGGGCAACGCCTGGATGAGTGGCATCGATTTGGTGTTACATATCAATCAATCACGGTAAATGTAGCTGCAGTTCTTGGGGCTCTCCTGCGGACTGGGACTGCTTGATGGCGGAGCTGGACTCGAACTGCTGTTTGACATTACGGGCGATGAGCCGGAGCTGGAGTGCGGCTGCTGTTGTTGTTGCTGCTGCTGCTGTTGCTGCTGTGGGCTATTTGAACGGTGCTGAGTTACTGCAATATCGAAACGGAATAACACAAACAGCGGGTCAATTGAGTTCAGTTGCCAGGAGTTGAGAGCACTTATGCAAAGTTATGCAAAGACACGACACACACGACACACACGCACACACGCACGCGCACACGCACGTACTCAAATACATGTTGCAACAACACAAATAGAGCTGGATTCACATCTAATACGTATACACAAATACAAACAACAATATTTAATATTAATGTGTATACTGCATTCATTTGTTTTTATGTTTTCAAATCTATTTTGAATAAGTTTTACACAACATTGAGTCCGTTGCAACATGCACAAATATACAAACACGCACACACATACGCAAATACACACACAGATAAGAGATATCAAATACAAAATAAATACATAAATAAATAAATATTTAAAAGGAAATTCATACAAATATATTCATTTTAGGTTTAACAAATTTTGGAATTTTTTCTTTTAGGTTTCTTATTTGGATTTGTCAAAATGTTTTGGAATATTTCTATATAATATATTTTGAATAGTTAATTAAAAGGTATACATTTTTTTTTTTTTGATAAAGTTTGATTTCAAATAACTTAGTAAATTTCTAAATACTCGAAGCAAATGACCCCAACAAATCAAACTATTTTTAAGAAAATATATAATATATTCTCAAAGTAGAATATTCCAATTTGTATACCAACTAAAAATAAACTCGATTTGGTTTACTTTGATTGAATAAATATCAAATACATAGAGAAAGAGGGCAAACACATAGAGAGAGACAGACAGAGAGAAAGAGACACAGAGAGACTTTGAGATCGTGGGGAAACAATTCAATTGAAATTTTAAGAAATTGGATTGGTTTTGTGTGTGTATGCGTGTTTGTATGTGTCTTTAACAATTAACAAATATCAACTGAAGACTCAAATCAATGAATGGAACAGAAAAACTTACCAATACCATGACGGGGCGGCTGTCTTCTTGCTCGACCAAGACTTCTGTTTCGTGTGTTTGTGTTGTTTACAGCCTAGGATTGGTGATATAATTTTTTTATATTTTCTTTTCTTTTAAATTCTATCTTATAAACGAAAACTGCAAAGACTTTACTGTACTTTATATTTAGAGAAATATAAAACAATTAAAAACTAAAAATTGCTTTCAATTAAATTTGGCTCTGATTAGGTTAACAAACAAAACAAAAGGAACAGCTTTCAAGAACGGAATCAAACTACTTGAATCGAGCATTTCAGGTCCAATATTCAGTTCTTATATCGGCTCAGCCCAGCTCTGTATTAGAGAGGGCGGCATTTGAAATGATTGTCACAAATGATAAACATTCTATTAATTTAGAAATTCAGATCGTTAAATTTAAGTTTTACTTATTTAAGTGTCTTATTTGAAGAAGAGCCTAAGCACGTTCTTATGTAATTGTAAATAGCAAGCAATAAACTGAAAATTGAATAGCATTACAAATGAGTATTACGTTTCTTTGTGGGTAGTTGTATTAGGTAGTATATTAGAATTATTACAAGTACATTTATCATAATCATATTGTGGATATATGTAAGTATCTAGGTTCAAATGCACACACATTCTTTGGCTAATGGGTTTATCGTTTGGATCAAGGGATCGGGTGTGTATCACTAATACGCAAAGTGCTGGACGCCCATGCAGAAGAAGAGTTCAAGAGTTGCCAACCTATGCGAGTGTGTATGAGGATTGGGTTTACAAAGAACTACAGGCACACACAGCTCATTTATGCAGAGACGCACTCACACAACAAATCGATAATCGAAACAGAATCGCTGTTCAATAAGCGATTACACTAAAATTGCAACCCTTCCGCTGGCAAATGGCAATGAATCGTCGAGTTGGGCGCGGGCTGGCTGACAGACTGGACGATGTCTTTGGACTGATCGAGAATTTTTGTCTGAGATTAGTTGAGTATAATTTCGGCATAATGGTTCACGGTCTGTTCTTTGATAAGTACACAAAATCAAAAATGGCATTCCATAACGTAATTTATAGTTTACTCGTGAGATAAATGAAACTTCGATCAAACTGTGCTGGGTGTATGTATAATAGAAAGAGAAGATTTAAAGGTGATCAAACCGATTTGCAGAGAATATCATTCAAAAAAATTTGGATCAACATGTTCTTGGCAAAATTACTTTTGGGTTTCGAATTTCAGTTGATCTCGCAAACGAGGGTATCCGCACTGCAGCTATTGAGCAAATTTTGTCAGCCGTATCAATAAATAAACAAATCAAATGAATCAAATAAAAAAATTTTAACAAAAAAATAAACAAACAAAATGAAAATAATGAAAACAAATTAACTAAATTTGCTTTAGTTATGCGTGAGTATTTACCATATTTTGGGTAATTAGTCCCTGACTGGTTTCAGCCGCCCCACTCCCGTCTCAAAGGTAAACCTAATGAAAAAGGGAAGAAGAAGAAAAGATAGATAGAGTTTTGGTATTTCGGTTGCTTGGTGTTGTCCACATTTGACAGTTGATCGGCAATCATCACGATAGTGTAAGTGTTCGGTGTATGTATGTGTATGTATGTGAAAAGAAGTTCAGCAATAGAGGTTAGTAAGAGTAGAGATGTCTTAGAGCGGAAATTGCAAAGATTCAACTATACAAAATGCTTAGAGAGACGCCTGCAAAGATTCGCAATCGCCCATTTCGAAAGATTGGTGTATTTCTAAAACGTCAGCGAACAAAAACTTACAATAAACAAACCCCAGACAAATTTTATTAATTTCAGAACCAGAATTATGGAATAATGTACATGATTTATATATATGCATATATATATATGGAGAGAATTATCATATACTCATGGACATGCAAATGGACGATGGCCTTGAACTTGGTTAGATATACATGTGTAGATACAAATACATATATTAATGGATTATTATATATATTAACTGGATGATTGTGTTGCATATACGAATGTCTTAAGCTTGCGAATGACTAAGACACTTAAGAATTAAGTTTCAATTAGTAATCATTAAGTAGAGTCAAGCAATGCAAAATTAAACCGCAAGAAAAAGGGACGAAATTAAAGAAAATTAAAGTTTTATCTTTTGATTCAAATATATAAATCATCAAAACTTAAAGAAAGTATTTATTAAAGACTTAAAGTAAAAGTTAAACACAATTTATTGCTTTGAAAAACGTACAACATTTTGTTTAAGTTTAATTTTAATTAGTACGTTACAATTTTAAATGTTAAGCTTATTTTCTTTGTTAATATTGTTTAAATATATTTCGCACACGTTTATATTTTGAATATTTGACAAAAATTAGCATATCATATTATGAAGCATGGGAAGATAATAATTGAAAATCAATCTTATTTAACCAAGCCAAATAAAACAGAATAAATCGACACATAAAATACTTAAAGAACATGCAGCTAGTATGTGAGTTAGTGAAATGCAAGCAAAAATGGAAAATAAATATAAAATGTACAGATGCAAAGTGGCAGCTGATGTGATGTGAGCCGCTTAATCCAAAGAGTGAGCATGATTTAAGTTCTAAAGTACACAGATACGTAGATACATATAGATAAGTAGATAGGCACACATATGTTACACACACACACACACACAGATGCACACAGACAGATACAGAGAGATGGAGACACGCACAACAAGTTGAAAAGTGAGTCTAAGAAATACACCAATCGACGATTGAGTGAGAGTTCAATCAAATACAAGCGCACCACAAGGATTCGTTTAAGTATATACTAAATGTCAAAATGTCAACAACATCAAAAAGAGCTCAATGGATACGATTAGAGATTAGAGATCAGTATACAATGAAAATAAAAATCAAATCAAAAATTGTAGTAAAACGTTTACAACAGGCACTACGGATGGCAAACTCACCTTCTTGACGCTGCGAGTGGTCGAAAAGCCATCGCCGCGTCTATAGTTGTCGCCCTGCAAAGTAAAAGGGATTAGTTTATGTGCTGGAAAATTGAGGCTGGCATCTCGTTGGATGTGGGACTCACCATCACCTGATGCGAGCGCAACGTGCCGAAGTTGTCGCGTCCGCGATATGTTTGCTGGGTATTGTAACCGTCCGGTTGGAACTGGAAGAGCGTCTCCGAGTTGGGACCCTGGTGCATCTGGTGCATGGGTGGCTTGCGCAGTGTATTCTTCGGTGAGTGCATCTTGTTTTGGGGCGGCGGCTGTGGCAGCAGCACCGGTTCCGCATACGTCACCTCCTCCACCTGGGGCAGCAGCTTCGGTTCCTGCTGTATGCGGCACGACGATGGAAAGCTATGCGACAAAAAGACCGTCAAAATGATTTAGCTGAAAATTGCTTTATTGGCTACTCACCTGTTCACATTTTGACGCTGCTCAAAGTATTCATATTCCGTATCCGGATACGGCAGATTGTCATCCTCATCCTTGTGACAACGCCGGCCACAGAAGTATCCCGTAAAGAAGCCCACCAACAGAGAGAATATCGAGCCGGCCAGCACGGCCATCACCAGAGTTTCCACTGTATATTGTGCATTGATAATATCTGCAGAAATTTGGGGACCTTCGATTAGTGAATGCCCATAGTTATCGGCGGAATATGAACCAATTGTATTTATCAATTTTATTATATAACGATACAATTTTGAGATTTCACCGAATTAGCACATCGAGCCACAACGAGTATATATATGAGTTGTTTTTTTTTTTTTTGTATGTGTCAGGGTCATATTTGCAAGAAGGATTACGTGTACATATAGAATCCGTTTTGTAACCACATCAATAAACATCCAAACATCGAAATACAACGAATAACGCCCAAATTAGAGCGTTTTTTTAGAACCAAATGTGGCAAAATGTTGAAACATCAATAAATGAAATGAAACAAGAAGAACAAGAAGAAGACAAAACGAGTTAATACAAGGTACAACAGCAAATTCTTTAAATACATTTTAAGTATATATAGATGAGTATCTAAAAATATTCAATTTAAAATTGATAACAATGATGAAAAATATTAATTTAAAAATGTTTTTACATTAAAGAACGTAATAGAAAATCTAATAATGAATATATATAATGCGCAAGTGTTATGTTATTTTATATGAAATCACAGGTGCATTTATGTTAGGCTAAAATTACGGAGTTATGAAATCACAGCTTAAAAAAACAATAACATAAATTAACCGGGATAAAAGGTATTCATGAGTTTTATACAACATTTAAATGATAAATATATATATTAGCAGGTATTGCCCGGCTTTGCCAGTGTCACGTATAAAATAAATTCACTCAAAGATCATTAAAAAAATGAGTTTGAAACCCATCGGATAATAAACGAAAAACTTTAAGAAAATCGTTTTCGCATGTGTTTATGTAAGCATGTTTGTGAGCATGTTAGTATATACATATATTTATGCATGTTTGTTTATATGTATAGAAACATGAATACAAACATAAATACATGCATACATACATGCACACATTCATACATACATACACATACATACATGCATACATACATGCATACATACATGCATACATACATGCATGCATACATACATTGAAACATACATACATACATACATACATTCATACACTCGTACATTCATACATACCTACACACATACTCACCCCTGATTTCATCACCTACGCACTTGTCAGGCACTTACTAAAAATGCATCAAAAGCTGCAGGGCCTACTTGAATTAATGAGAATCGAGGAGTAGGGCCCTTGGTTGAAATTCGTTTTATATAAATTTGCAGCACAGCGACAAATAAGCTTGGTCTGCGTTTGGTATTAGAAAACAACCATGCATGGCCCACACAAACACACATACACATACACACACACACACACACACACAGACACACACACACACACACACACACACACACACACACACACACACACACACACTTCAAAAAGAGGATGAATTAGTTGAGTCTGATACGACTAAAGAAAATCAGGTCTACACAAACTTATTAAATTATGCATTATCGATCAAATAAAATTAAGTATTGGTGCATTGGTCAAATCATATAAGCTCCCCAAATGTAACCAGCTCGTTTTGAAAAACAGAATAAATACACAATAATACAAAAGTCCTTTTATGAAGAATTGTATAGCAGAAGAGTTTAAGGCAGGATATTTAAGTGGGGGGAAAATGCAATAAAAACAAAAATGAAAATACGTTTACTGTTCAGCTACATTCAAGATGACGATAATAAAGCAACTAGAATAAAGTGCAGGGTAAATGTTGATTGAAATTGAAAAGCATAAAGTGGCAATATGCAAACTAGGAGGGAGCAGGGCGTGATGAGGTTGGGGGCGAAATGGCATTCAAGCAGACAGGTAAGCACCTGGCGTGCAAAAAGAAAAGCGAATGAAATGAAAATGTGATTTAAAAAATGACAACAGACTGGTAAATATGCATAGATATATATATGTGTACATTCTGTGCTATGGGTAAATCAAGCTGTTTAAGATGATATAAAACAGCACATGCAAAGCAAATGAACCACAATATGTTAGGGGAAACCCTGATTCTGTGCCTTACCTTCAAAGTTCTTATCAATATTGTCTATGATTTCCTGATCTTTGCTCTGACGACGCGAATCGAGCAAATCCATGTCGTTGCGGAAGCCCTTCTGCTCACCCACATTGGCATCCTTTGAATTGATTTTGCCTGAGGACAAGGATAGTACAATGTAGTTGAAGCTGTTCCACTGACAGCTGCAGCTACAGCTACAGCTGCTGGGCATTTAACTCACCTGAGGGGCAGGCCGCATGCTGTCCGGTCGCCACATTCTGGTAGAAATAGTTCTCCTCCAGCCAACGTGGCGCGCCATGGGAGCGACACTTGCCAGCAATTTTGTCCCAGGCGCAATACGGATCCTGCAATGCGACGCATTCGCTGTAAGGCAGAGGCAGAGAAACAGGGGGGGTTAAGAGGCAATGGTGTAAACATATTGCAAATTGTGAAATGTAAAACTCCATAAATGCGCATAAAGTGCTGCAGCAGCAGCTGCAACAGCAGAACCCAGACAGACAAATGGCAATGTGAGCTGAAGTTGAGAGAAAGAGCTGGAGAATCTGCCCCTCTCTATTCCCTCTATCTCCCTCTATCTCTCTCTTACTGTCTGCCAGTCTGACTTCCGACGCATGAAAGTCACGCAAATTGTTACATGAAATAAAAATGTCATTGTTCTTGCTGATATTTTGCTGTCCGACCAATCTGTTCCCCATATTGTTCAGGTGTGTCGCTTACCTGCAGCTGGTGATTTTGTCGTTGTGGCATCGATGCAGTTGTATGGCTATCACTTGACTATCCGTGACAATGATTAATTTGCCATCGTCGTAGCTGCCATCTTTCGGTTGATCTGCGTATCGAGGATTGGGGAATTCGTTTTACAATGAAAGCTCGTTACACGTTTCCTTTTAATTGAGTCTGATTCAATGGGTCTACAGTTCCACTTACCGTATTGCATGGTTCGCACAATTTCCAAATTGCGTATGGGCTCACTTTTGGGCAGCACATCGATCTCCTCGATGACCACCGATGTGACCTTTTCCGCAGAGTCCGCTGACTCGGCATTCACGGACTTAATGATTTTACCATGATCTGGTTGAATGAAGCAAAAACGAAAACTTAATTAAAGGCCACGCTCGCTCAACATTATTTTGTATTAAAGCCCCATTTTGTCGTATATTACTTAATTGCAAAGTACAGCCATATAATCATTCTGACTGAATGGTAATTTTGGTAAATTGCGAAACTTAACTGGAACGTTAAGTTATCTATGAACCTATAAACTATTCGTCGTTTAATAGATTGACAAAAGTAATTAAACTGTTTTCACTGGAATTCTAAATTTGGTTTCTGTGTGATTTCGACAGGTTTTTTATAGAAACGTTATCTGAGGATTATTTATTCTAAATTGAATTCAAATTATAGGAATTGATAAGAATAACAACTTTCAAAACATATAAAATGTGAATTCAGCAACTGGCAAGAATTCAACTTTCTGATAAATCAAAAATATGTAATCTGATCTAATATACCCTGCCATCACCCACACACAGGGTATTCACGTTTTCAATGTGTCCACGGGGCGCATCGGACAGTGATATGAACCATAACGACAATCGCTATCAGGGCAATCGGCCCCGGGGATCCCTCAACTGTCCATGCCAAATGCGACTCACCTGTGCCAACGAAAATCACATCATACGTCTTGCCGCCAGGAGTTTTGATCTGTGCATCTACCGCAATTTGTGTGAAGCGATAACTGCGAAAGAGGTAAGAAAAAAGAAAAATAAAGTTTCAGTTAGAGCAAGATTTAAGGTTAACAGCTTGAGATTTTCATTTGAACACAGAATAATAGAGAATAATTTAAGAATTCACAAGAATATCCCAACTTTAAAAGAGAAATTAAAATTTGGTTGATAAAAAAATGGAATAGAAAAGTGGAGTTAATTTGTTACAATAAGATTTCTATGCCATTTGATGCATGTTTGGATTGTAAAATAGTGTCGCCTAGTGTTATTTAACAGTGTATTTATCAAGTTTGGAGTTGTGTGCTCGAAATTGGAACCACAAACAACATGTCAATGCTGCCAGCTGAATGACACAACAGGACATTTTGGATAGGCGGCTGGTTTTTGGTTAGACACCATTAATAAAGGACGGACAACGAAATGGTCGCAGCTAGCGGAGCGGGACAGCGAGGTGGGCCAGGGAGGGGGGGCGGTAAGCTGCCGTAGCAATGGTGAGAATGACAAACAGAATGACAGAAAACCACAACAGCGGTAGCAACGACTGCGACAGCAGCAACAACATACACCCAGCAGCAGCAAGAACAACAGCAGCAACAATGTGTGTGTATTTATATGTAAAAACATATTCGAGCAAACAACAACAAAAGACATGAAATAAAAACGGAAATTTCTCTCTGATTTCACCACAAAAATGTTGAACGTTAGCGTCGATGCTGCTGCTGCTACTGCTGCTGCTGCTGCTGTTGTTGTTGCTGTTGTTGTTGCAGTTGTCCTTGTTGCAGGCAACATTTGTGGCTGTGCGCTTGGCTGCCTTGTCTATTGTTGCTTCCATGTTGGTTTTTGTGCAACTGTTTTATGTATTTGTGTGAGTTGCTGCCTCGATTTAAATGCACATGCTCGCCATGGACAGCAGCAACAGCAGCAGGACCAGAACCAGCAACAGCAACAAAAACAGCAACAGCCACAACAGCAAATGGCTCCTGCTGGACGGAGCCCGTTTGGCATTGTGCATTGTTTTATTGTTAATTAACAAATCTCGTTTTTGAGTTTTAGTTATGTTGCTCAATTTTCTAAATGGCCAAAGAATTGCATCGCTTTTTGGCTTGTCCGGCAACGAGCAACTGCTGGCTTAAATGGCCTCTATTTTGTGATGACTGTTGCGGTTGCCCTGTTGAAATGTGCGCAACAGTATGTGCAGCTGAGATTTGGGAATATACTAATATTTGCTCTGGGCCAGATAGGGCAAGAGCTTAAACCAAAATTGAAAAAGTTCACCATTGTGTGGCAAATGTATCTTTAGGCCTTGATTGTAAAATCCTTCGCAATGGCAAAATATAATGTTTGTATTTATGGTACCACCAACTGGTTCAGTATACAAAGATGTTTGTATCAATCGATAACTTCGGAATTCGATAGTTATTTTATTAATAATCTACGCTTTAGAAATTAAGTTTTCTTATAGAGTATGTGTATAAATATTTTGATATCAGATGTTTTATATATCACTATGGTATAAACTATATAATCTGTAGAGCTGCAAGCTGTGAAGATAATGCATGATACACAGCCTGTTGGCAAACTGACAGATGCCAAAATGATCTTAATTAACTGCTCTTTGGCTAAAAGGCCATCGAATTATATGTAAAATTTGATTTTGCAATTGATGGTATTCAATTGGATTTGTTATACGATAAATATTTAAACGTATATTTAAAATGTTTTTATGCTGATAATCTGAAAGGAAACTTTTCAGCAAAAACTGACCATTTAAGAGGAATGTGTTAAGTGAATCGTTTTTGTGGCCTGGGAAAGTCTTCAATTATGGTCACAAATTTTAGGAAACGATGATAAATAAAATATTTAATGCAATGTGAGTTGAAAGCAAAGTTGAGGCGGCTTATAAATTAATTCCCAACGCAACAAAAGCAGCCGAATGAAATGAAATGAATCCAAAGCAGAAACAAACCAATGGACGAAGCATTGGGCTAGAGTGGCAAATCCCAGTGAATGGTAATGCAAAAGTGCTGCCAAAAACTTTGCTGGCCGAAAATTACAAAAAAGGCAAAGGCCACGCCAGCACGAAACAACAACAATAGAATAAAGATACATTAACAAAATAAAAAAAAAATAAAAGAAAAAATAAATATACAAAAATGGAAAGGAAAGGAAAAGGACACTTTTAGAGAGGCAGGTTCGGGTTCGAGTCCGAGTCCGAGCAGCTGGCAATTGAAACTTGCACAATTTTTGCCAACTTTTGTGTCGCTCCGATGAGCTTAGACCCGGCGATGCTGACAACAACAGCAACAGCGATGAGGGTCACAAGTGGAAGTCAACTCCATGCAATATGGAATGAAATTAGTGAGGCAGCCAGCGTCAGAGCCAAAGCTGAATCTGAAGCGGGAACGGGAACGGGAGCTGGAGCTGGAGTCAGTGAGTGAGCCGCAGCCGGAGGGCAAGGACATGCATGATAAAGGCCATGACAGTAAAAGTGGCAGAGGTATAAAAACTTGACCGATAAGATAAGCGCACATAACCGAATTGTGGCTGGCACCTTGGCTATGGCACTAGCACGGAACGGGTACGGGTACTGGTACTGGTACTAGCAGGGAAAGAGGAGAGCCAGGATATGGTCAACCAGCTGGCAGAAATCTGTCGAGTACGGATACTTCCGGGTCGACCAGGAAACAATTTGTTACAGAGCCGGTGACCCCAGCGACTTGCAACTTGAAGCATTTAACTTTTGCGGAGATGCTAAAACTTTGCTGGCGCTGGCAGCTCCGCCAACCCAGCTATCAGCCACTTGTCGCCCCCTGGCATATTCAAATGAGTATCCTGCGGTGTCTGGCGCTGTGTGTGTGTGCGAGAAGGTGGCTCCACCTCATCTATAGCTTCATTCTGTGATTTATTTATTCGCACAGAGCACACACATACGCATTGTGGTCCTGGCAGCGTTGTACCCGAAACGCTTTGCTCAAATAAAATTATAATAAATTTATGCTTCAGCCCAACGCCATAAATTTTGTGAATTTTTGATTTGATTTTGGCATTTGTGTTCAATAATGCCAAAAACAGAAACACCATCGAATTCCCATCCTGCAGCCCTGACCCAATTTAAGTCCAATTCGAAGTGCTTCCTGTCCTCGTTTTCATCAATTTGGTCAGTTTGTGGTCTTCCTTAACACTTGTATAAGTTATGCATTGCTTTAATTTAAATAAATAATATTTGAGCAACAGACTCGCTTTGGGCTAAAGAGCTTTAACCGTGTTTACATAGCTTTAAGGAAGTGTTAAAAAACGTGCTAAGCTGAGTGTCAAAGACTTTTTTAATTCCCATATTAGTTCAACAATAAAGGCTCTGATTTGCAATTTAAGTTTGTATTTGATGTGAAATCAAGATTATTTCTACTTTAGTGAAATTCAGTTAGATTATAAAATAACGTAGATGTTGTCAGAGCTGTGTTTCATGATTTGCCATAACACTGTCATCGGACATAATGTAATATGTTATCAGTTTAATGTTAACTAGAGCAGCTGCTAACATTTTGGTTTGTTTATCTTTTGATTGAAGTGGGATTCATCATTTTAAAAAAATACTTAGTGGCTAGAGCTGACAGTAAATAAGCAAAAGAGGTCAGTCTCTTGCATTTCAGCTTATACTTATAAACATTTTTGTTATATATATACATATTTAACTTGTGAACATATTATGTCATATTAAGTTTAAGTTATACCCGTTTAATCTTGATGAACGATAACTTAAATTGCATGTTGGGTAACGTGTTAGTTCAGCTGTGGCTTTCATCATCTTGAACTGTGATTCATGCGGTTAAATGGAAGCCAGCCAAAAGAGTTGCGGACTTTTTCAACTGTGCGACTTATTTCTGGCAAATGCAACTGTAACTGCAATTGAAGCAGTTGCCGCAGCAGCAGCAGCTGCTGCAGTAGCAGAAAACTGCATTTGTGCATGACCGAGTTACGCATTGTGACTGGCCAAAAGAGCAATTGGGTCGCCGTATAAATTGGTGCGCAAATTCTATGGTAACTTTTGAGCTTTTCAATTGCATTGGGCATGATTAAATTCTGATGCGTGTCCTCTCGCATCCTGCTTATTGTGGGGCTCTAGCCAAAAGCACAATGAGTCAGTTGCAGTGCGAGTAAGTGGCCAAAACGAACACGTTGCCCCCGCGACATCCACGGATGCGAGCCGTGCAACCACTTCGCTAATGCCACTCGCCCGCACTTGCATTTGTTGTGGTCTGCTCATGTATGTGTGGCTCGACAAAGAACCGGTTGGGTGGATGGGGCTTGGTTCGAGTGTGTGAGCGGGCGTATTGGGTAGGAGGAGGAGTGCAGTCTCCGCTGTTCCGGTCCTACGTGTTCCATATTTCATTCTAATTTATTCAGTTGTGCATACATATTTTCGTTACGGGTTGCCTCGGCGCATCCATGCATTTCCTTCTGGCTGGCTCGGTTCGTTTGGTTCAAACTATCGCTTGACTGCAGCAACATCAGCAGCAGCCGCAGCAGGTGCCCCACCGCCAGCCCATTCCGCAACTCGCTTTCGGAACTGCCGCTTGGCTCTGCTCAGTGGCTTGCATATGATTTACTCTTTAAAGTTTACCGCACCCCGTCTCAACAGCCCGTAATTGTGGCTCAATTACATGGAAAAGTTGCCAAATTGAATTTTTAAATTTCCACATGTCTGAGAGAGAGTCTTGAAAATAATTTATGGGCATGCAGAAAAGCCCAAGCCCAAGCCCAGGACTTGGACCAGCTGCAGCATCGTCCTGCAACATTTCAGCTGTTTCGGCCAAAAGCATCAGCCTGTTTGGTTAACAGCAGGTTGGCCTCTCGCTTTAAGCAACCGCACAATGTGTGTGTGTCTGTGTGAGTGTGTGTGCGTGTGTACATATTTTGTTCACTTGTGTAGCAAATTCATTTCTTAGCAGCACAAACAGCTCAAGTACATACAATATTCCATATTCCGACTTTTAAAGCTTTTTTTTAGAAATTAAATTGAAAGGGCAGCAGAAAAAGTTGAAATCAAGCTCTGAAAACCCAATTTAAATTCTTTTTAAATTAAATATTGATTTTTAATGCAGATTAAATAAAAAAAATCTAGTCACACAAATATGTGAATTGAAGCAACGTTTCTAGCAGTTGTAGTGAAGGTCTCAATAGGAAGGGGTCTAAATTATAACTTACACTTTCATTCATATGATATTGAAAGCCAGAGATAAACCTATCAGAGTTCAGTTTACAAATATTTATATATATTCTCTGAGCAACGATCAAAACAGGGCAAAAGCTTTTGCTGTATCAAAGTACTTTTATATAATTTACATTATGAATGCAAGTTTTGTTGGTTAATTTTCATATTTATGAATATTTTATATGAACCTCATGAAATCTATTCTCGCTATTGAAGAGAAAACATTTCTTTCAAATAATATGAGTTCATATTCAAATTGACTTTTTCTTGTCAGATGGACGAAAAATGTTTGGAGCTCTACAGAATTTTCATCTTTTAATGTTTGCATATTTATCAAGAGTAAAGTACACAAATAAAAAAAAGGAATCAAACAGTTTAAGGCATAGCATTTTGTTCAGGCCAAATCAAGCTGGACTTTTTATAATAATCCGGAAAACAAATTGGCATAAATTTGTGTAACATATTTCGCACTAAAATGTTACATGCATTCGACTTTCGACTTTATACCCATATGGCCAGAATGGGTATATTTTATACATTTTACAGCACTCGCGATTACGACAGCTGCATGCGAAAAGTTGTGCCATATCAGATGGCAAGGAATTTGTTATTTAAATGAAATTAGTTGGATTGCGGCGCACTGAAATTGGTTCGTCACGTATTCACTTGGCTACATCCGCAAGAGAAGTGGATGTGGCAGTCGCAGATGCAGCTGCAACTGCAGCCAAAGTTTTTACCATCCACACACGGAATTCACGTCTTCGCCCGCTCCCAAGCGGTGCCACCCCCTGGCTTCTACTAGTTATGAGCACATAGTTTTGACTCTGGCTTTGGCTTTGTGCAATAATATTTACATTGCCGCAGCATTTGAGCTAGTCTGTGATGTGCCCCCGAAGCAAAAGAAAGCGAACTGAAAGAGAGGGAGTTACATATACGTTGTGGAGGTGGCTGGTACTTACATTGTGCTCGTCCGCACCAAAATCGGTTGACCGAAAAATGCCGGAACATTCTCGTCCATTAGCGAATGTGTTTTGATGAAATTTAATGTGGGATCCGGCAGCGTTCGTGAATCATTGTGACAGGCGCCGGGGCGCGGCTCGGGCACCTACAAAAGACGACGACAACAAGATAGATATATATAAATTATTAGTATCCCGCATATGACTGCAATGTGGTTATGGTTATGGTTATGCTCGGTCAGTTGCCTTCCTCTACCGCGCCCACTCGCTTGCGTTCTCTTTGCTTGCCACAAAAAGGAGCGTATAAATTGCATTTGCGGCGCTCGCGTTGCTCGTAACAAATACCCATACACAACGTTCCGGAAATTGCACAGCACGGCCAAGTGCAGACGGACAAAGACCCGCCGGAAAGTGTCCTTTGTGCGCTCGCGTTTGTGTGTGTGTGTGTGTTACTGAGTTTTCTGTTTTGGCAATGATTTGGTTTATGAATCGCCAGCGGAAAATGCACGCTCAGATGTTGACTTGGCTGATTCGTGTGTGTTGTGTGGAAATTATTAAGTCAGCATTCGGGCGAGCATCTCTTTTATAAGGATACAAACTTTGTCGGTCTAAGAGCAAACGCTTTGCCTTGTGCAATGCAATATTTGACTACACTCAGCATATTCTCTACATCTACAGCTATATAACACTCAAATTCAAATAATATAATATGCATTTTATTACACTTATTAAAGTAAAGAGCCCTCAAAATGTTTTGAGCTTTAATAAATATGTTCAATTGCACATGAGTAGCTAGAATAGCTCGGATAACTTTTTAAAGTCTGATCAACGTAGTCTGGCAGAATATCTACATGTATCCGATATCTATATAGCTAACTGAACGAACTAAAACCTGAAGGATTTATAGGGTTAGGCCATCGGATATTGGAATTCATTAAGTGTTTTCTTTTGAAATTGAATTGAATTGAAAAACGTATTTAAAGTAAATAGATTATTTTTGTTAATTTAATAAATATTCATTTAAGTTATTATTCTTGTCAGTTTCCAAATTCCTATACTTTTCTAGTACTATTTCAATAGATTGTAATCTATCAGCTTATTTGGCATTTGATTGCATATCCCACATACTTTACCAAATGGAAATTCTTTTGCAGTTTATAAAATGAGAGTCTACAGACTGCCTCAAAAAGAGCTGACTAAACGAATTTTAAACTTTGCTCTGAGTTTTTGCAAAGTGTTTGCATTCTTTCTTCTTATTCTATTAATTTGCACACACACGCAAAAGTTATGTTTGAATTCCATGCAAAATTGAAGCTTTCTGGCAGGTCGAAAGGCGGCAACAGCCTGTGCCAAATGCACTTTAAGTGTTATATTAAAAGTTTTATGCATTTCAAAGTATGGCAATTGTTTCGAATTTCAAAGATCTTCAATTTCTAATTTGGCTTTCCTTGAACCGCAAATCTCTAGACAGAGAGCTTCCTTTTGGCCGAACCGTTAACAGCATGTGCAGTCAGCTGGTTCGCTTTTGGGGAAATCCATTCGTAATTCAAATGCAAATTTTTGGCAAAGGAAAAGTACTTTCTTTCGCCAAGGCTGGACAAATTTGTGTGGCAATAAATTCTGAAACAGCTGCGTTCAACTGCTCTCCCGTTCCCAACATGAAAGTGAGCATTAACCAAACCACATATATATATATATATGTATATATGTTATATATTGGCATCTGAAATAGTGAAACGCACCTTGGCATTATTCACTGGCAGCCAGTTGGAGTTGATGCCGCTCTGCTCCTTGAACTGTCCCTCGAATGTGTCGGCGATGTCCTGCGGATTACAAAATTGAGATGCGAGTGAGAAAGAGAGAGAAATAGAAAGAAAGGGAGAAAAACACAAGTTAAAAGCTGGCCATGGGAAAGGTAAATCGTAATTGTGCACTCACCTGCAAGGCGAAAGCACAAACCGCTGAGCCGGGAATTGAATTTGTTGGCGTATTAAAAACGCCATAAATCAATTTGGAGCTCATGGAGCCGTACTGTCCCTCGACAAGATTGCTGGCCGATTCTGTGGGCAAACGATATACAATATTATGTGAATCAAATTCAAAGCTAGCCCGGCCACTTACGTATCTCATTAAAGTAGAACGGATAGTCGCCCGGTATGGAGCAATTCAGGCGGGACTTAAGGAACGAGGTCCAGCGGTTGCGAAAACGATGCGGGCCGCCCTTATCCCATTTGCAGACGCGTGCGACGCGCGAATAAATCGCCTGAAATTGCCGAAAAGATAAATATTAATACATGCTGGGCGATCTGGAGAGTGGAAATGCAGTAAATCGGCCCATTGATGTGGTCGCATTCCAATAGAAAACCAACAAGCATTGCCCATAAACAAATAGCCGGCAAAATCCAAAACCGATAACTGTATTTGGCCGTTGGACCAAAGCCAAAGCCCAAGCACGAGCCCGAGCCCGAGCCGGAAGTGTGCACGCATAAAGCAAACACAAGCAAAATGGCCGCCCAATATGGCGGCGATAGAGTCACTTCCGCTCTTATCCTCGCACGCCCCGCCTCGTTCAATCCGTCCAATTATATCCATCCACATTTGTTGTGGATAGAAATTAATTTTGGGTTTTGCCAGCATATTCGAATTTTTTATATTCACATTCGCTTCGTTGCACTCACCTTGCCACAGTTGATGAATTCCACCGCCGTCTCCCGAAAGAAGAAATACACGAAATCTCCCTGAGTAAATGAGCTCACAAAATTTGGCGCTGTGAATGGGGGAAAGGACACAAAACAAAAGTCAGAACAAGCAAATGGGCTTCAAGAAAGTTTAGTCATAAATTGCATTTATAGTTTCGGCTGTAAACATTTTATAGTTAAAATCATCATGGGATTTATGTGCGCCTCGTGCCAATGGCAGAACAATCGATTGGCAGCGCATCGTTTGCTCTCCATAGCGAATGTCAGTTTCTGGGCATTAAATTGATGAGTAGAACATGATGCATAAAGTTAAATGTGAGCTGAAATATATTATGCTTTGACATGGATTTGCAAAAATAATGAAATATGATAACATCATAAAATGTAATATCAAGATGCACGATGAAATAAAAGCATTAGCTAATTTTAAAAGTTATGCTTAAATGCGAATATCATGTTTCATATTTGAGAGTATAATTGTCTGTTAATAGAGATTAAATTTTCAATTTTATAGAATGAATCTTGAATACAAAAAATTATAATATGATTGAATTTCTTAAGCGTTCGATGTAAATTTTAATAATTGTTAATTACATTTTATTTGAAATGCACATGGTTAACACTATTTAAGAGGCTCCAGATATTTTTCCCTGAGCTGTTAGGCATATGCATCATGACTTTAAGTAGCTTTATGTTCGGTTTACTTGCAATGCAAAGCTGCATAAAATATTCAGTACGCGCATAACGCAAGGGGGACGAGAGGACGTCTGAAAATAGTAAAGGACAGCCAACAGGCGGGCAGTCAAAGCTGTCATGTCTATTCGGTTAATGGAAGTCTGTCATATGAAAATCGAAGCGGCGAGCACTTGAAATATGCAAAAGGCAACCACACGCAACATGACGTCGCTGTCCTTGTTGCAGGACACTGAAATACATCGAACAGCAGCGAGAAACTCACAGCGACTCAATGTGAGTCACAGAAGCACAATCAGACTTAATTCAATTCAAGTGGCCAGCATTTCGCTAATACTGAGCGCACAGAGGCACAATAATAATCATAACAGAGCCGACATTTTCAATTACCAGGAGTGCTTGTGTGGAAAGCTGTTAAAGATGGGAATGGCAGCCACTGGGGCTGCAGCTGGAGAGTCGGATGGGGATGATGTAAACAACTTACCATTGAGACTGAGGCTATCATATTGTTCCGTCTGCAAAGGCTCACGATAGATAATCGGATCACTGCCGCTGAAATCGGCCACAGTGCCTGAATATAATTCGTTGTCTGCAAAAAGAGGAAAGAACAACAAAACGTTTGATTATTTAAATAAGTACTTCAAATATTTATAAAGACTGAGAAACACGCAGCGCCACAAAACGAAACAGCTTATTAAAGGCACATTTGCCACGCAAAAAATATAGAAAAGCAAAAATTTAAGTGCGCGACGAAATTGTGAAACCATAAAGCGAATATTACTAAAATAAACTTAATTCAGCTTTATATAAAGACCACGACATGAAAAATAATATACAGAAATGCTGAAAATTAAACATTTCCCTCAAGAACTGGCTGAAGTTCAATTTTGTTTGTTTCCCCTCGTAAAAAGCACCTCAGGCTAATTGGGCTTTGGTTAATTAAAAGCTCGATAATTAAAATGAATGCTTTAATCTAGCCATTTCTTTTTAAAGCAAGCTTTTGTTACTTTTATTTGTTCTTTGGGCTTCAGGTGATTGAAAATATGATCAAAAAATGCTTTTGACAATAAAATATCTAATCGTTGCCACAAAATGTTTTTAACAGCACATAAATCGCTGCTCAAATTTGTTATGCATAATCCAAGTATCGTTTTTATCTGCCTGTAAACATTTTTGGCGAATTTTATAAGAAAAATGAGCTCGAAAATGGCACTAATAAATGTCAATTACGCATCGCATTTTATTAAGTGTAAATGATATTTTTTATGTGCAAATTTGAGCTCACATTTGCAATGCAATAAACTTTTATTTTGTCATGTCGTGCCGCGAAACACGGTTCACAGGAAACTTTCAGCCTGAGCCAATTTGCGTAACTAAAATATGCAAAAGACTCGAGACACGGCCGCACACAAACAGACACAAATTACTTATTACTAAGCAATTTGGCCACGACGCAGAGCCATGGGCTAAAAAAAAGAAGAAAAAAAAACAATAAAATTTTAATCAATTGTAGCTTTTTTGCGGCAGTCTACTGTCATTACACATACGCAGCGTGTTCACGGCGGCCAAAATGAAAATGCGAATTTGCGAGAAAATTTAATTAACTTAAACGAGAAACACACAGCAACAGAAGCAGCAGCAAAACTTTTGACATGTCTTCGGCGACATTGAATTGCCCTGCGGCTTGAGGGAGCAGTGAAATGTTTTCCGCCCCCTCTGAACTCCCGCTCTGCTCCATCAGCGCAAGATAAATGAGTTTTTTCTGCCTCAACTTTTTACTTGCGGAATTGCCTGCCTGCCTGCTGCCTGCTGGCTTTGGCATTGTCAAACTTCAATTCCACAAGCTAAAGAAATATGGAAAAACAGGCAACAAAAATAATACAAAAAAAAAAAGAAGAAGAAGAAGAGAGCAGCAATAGCAACAGCAGCAGTAACAACATTAACAACAACAACAACGACAAGTTGATCGCGCAACCGGAAATGCCCAGCAAGCTGGGAACGTTGCCCGTTTATTGTCTGGCCGGAAATGGTTTTGCCTTCGGCCCGAAACAGCAGCCGCACCCTGCGCACAGTCAGTGTCCGATGAAGCTCATTGCCAGCCGGCGGCTCAATGACAGAATCGATTGCTGTGTTGGCTTTGTGCGCTGCGCCTGCAGGCGTTTTGGCCAAAAGTTCGAGACCAACAGCCGACGAGACAGCCGAGCCAAAACGCGCCGCATCGCATTATCGTTGCATCTACATACACAGGCAAAGGGAAAACTGTGCGAAATGGGAACGAGAACCAGGCACAGACTTGAATGGTGGACGTTGAAACAAATCTTGCAGCAGTCTGTTCAAATTTTTGCATAATGCTCCGGCCTGTGAGAGTCTGTCAAAGCAGCCGGTAGACGTTTTCCGTTATTGCTAACAAGCAAAAGTAATTTCAGCAAGCACTCGCTTTAAAATATTCTGTAATTACCAACACACAAAATACACAGCAACAGCCGAAAGAATAATAATGAAACTTTGACAATAAATTATCTTTTTAATTTATCAACTCTGAAGCAAACATTTGCAACTTGAAAAAATAAAAACAAATGTTCTTATTTAAATTAGAAATTCTAGAGGTAGAATCATTAGAAGCAAACAGAAGTTTGCTGTCTGTGTCCGAGGCGATCAACATCCTCGATAGTATAGTGGTTAGTATCCCCGCCTGTCACGCGGGAGACCGGGGTTCAATTCCCCGTCGGGGAGAGATGTTGCTAGCATTTTTTTTAAAATTCTTTTTATCTTGTATTTTAAATATTTGTTTTATAAATATTCAGTTTACTGGTCAGTTGCTAATATTTTGTTTGTAGAATATTATGACTCGTGATGCTGTGTATTATATAAATAAATTAGTAAGATAATTGATTAAGTGACCCAAAGTGAAAGTAAATTATGCTAATGAATTTATACAAAGTAAATATAATTATATATGAAATTTTAACAGAAATATAAATATGAAAAATAAAAAAAAGTAAAGATGCAACTAATGCAGCCTCTCCCCGACGGGGAATTGAACCCCGGTCTCCCGCGTGACAGGCGGGGATACTAACCACTATACTATCGAGGACGTTGAGCAATGTTTGCCCAATATCAAACATGTTGACAAAAGTCTGCTTAGAATAATGATAATACGCAATTATTCTTATCAACTAAGAGCCTATAAATAGCCTCAAATAATAAGCTGTAAAATATCTAACTGAATTATATGTTTAATCTAATCTTATCTAATCGTAGTTTTTGGCAAAATAAGTACACTATTAATATCTGAACACGAACATTAATTTTTCACCTGGCTAAATGCTGAAAACCTGATGGTATTTATGTTTGCTGGCTATTATCGCATAATCGAACAATTTTCCATAAGCCTGAACTCATCAAATATCGCTAAGAGCCCCGCAAATAGACAACATATTGTGCCAGGGACTAAGGGCAGGATTTGGACATAAATGCCGCAAACCGTCCAACAATTTATGCAAAACTGTGAAAATTGCATAATTATGAAAAAAATAGCTTACATGAATTTGATGCGTGCATTATAATTTCATGTTAATTCGCGTACACGCACAGCCAGCGGGGCGAGGTATGGAAGGTGGTTTGTGGATCGCAGATTGGAGGGTGTGAAATCTGTGCGGTAAATCGATAAAATTTACAATGGCCCAGCGGCTCACGCACGCACACAGACACGTGTACACGCTATGAGTGGGGCTGGTGCTGGTGCTGGGGAACTCTCAAAAGTGAATATAAAATTTGAATTACGTGACAAGAACGCGCTGAATGAAAATGTCCAAAGTAAACTAAAAACGCAACACAAATCCAAATGCGACTCGACAGCAACAGCAACAGCAACAACATTAACAACAACAGCAGCAGGCACATTAAAAATGTCGTCTGGTACAAATTAATTTTGCCCTCTCGCCAGCCGCCCCCTGGGCGCCCATAACATGCCCGGAACCGCCCCTTAACGGGCGACTGTTTAAATTAAGAGGCTGTAAAAGTCATGCGGTGAGTGAAAAGTAAAAGCGCTCGTTCGCTTCTCTATAGAATCTGCTGGCAGCGAATTTCCCATTCGTGGTGGTGATAAATAACGAATGCTAATTTTCTATCATGGACGCGGGTGGAGAATGCAAAGCCTGCGGGCGCCAGCATGGGCCAGGTGAAGCTAACGGCCAATAAAAACATTTGCTAAATATGCGCACGGGGGAAATGGAGTGCGGGGGGAGGGGGGGGGGTGATTGTGGGCGTGTTAGTAACCGCTTTAAGCCATGCTTAGAGCTTAAAGTTTTGTCATTAAACTTTTTTGAAAATTGCTAGAAAATGCAAATTTCCCAAATTGAAATATGAAACGAGCCATAACAATCGGGCCCAAGCACGCAATTCTCATGGCTGAGTTCCCAGAAATTATGTCAATGAATGAATTTTAAGATTTTCATCATTTTCGAGATGAGTTCTCCAAAAATATAAATATATATTTGTAATTCACGTTCTTAATGGGAGCTTTGGGCAGCCAAAATATATGACATGAGGCGCAAAACCATTTTTCGGGCTTAAAGCACTTTGCTTAAAATGTATTTAGTCATTCATAATAGTTTTTTGTTTATTCCAACTATTCTTTATTAGCTGATGCACTTTTTACTCAGCCTACAACTATCCCAAGAGATTAGCCTCAATATTTTCTGTGTAAGTAGAGATAGAATATCTACCACGATTAAATCTATTAAATGTATAATATGCTAAGTGACAAGTTGGACAAACATCCGATTCTGAGGGTATTCGTATACCTCACTATCTAAAAGCGAACACTGCCATAGCCCAAAAAAGAACGGGCTAGACCACGCCAGGCCGCAGGCAACAGGACGTTGAGGTCAAAGAGCTATGCAAAATTTATGAATCGCTGGTAATTAACAATGGAAATGCAATTTACATCGCGGCCAGAGTTGCCATTGTCGCTGTTGTTGGTCGCCATTGCCAGCTAACGAGGCGCACAATAAACACGGCCCCGATGCCCCGCCACCATACCCGCAGTGCACCTTCCCCTTCCCCACCAACTCCTAACGGCAGCCGCTTGTCACAACATCGACGGAACACGAAAAGTTGTATTGCTCACTCTTTCTGCTCTTGCTGTCTCGCTCTACTGCACAGTATATTTCGTTTGTTCTCGTCGGGGTTCAGCTTGCATCTAATTGGTTTTCCTTTTTGTTTCGTTTTTTTGCGTATACCCTGTAATTTTTCTAATAAAGTTTTTTCTTTACATTGCAAAAGGGGTATCCTAAATTGTATAATGCAAGAGCTATACGCAAAGCTTACCAGATATTGGTATCGAAAGGAATTGTATTTATAAGACATCTATCGGAAAGTCTTCCATGAATTACACCCTAAAACGTATCCCTGTTGAGGGAAGCTATACTTGTCCTTTTCTTAATATACAAATTTTTTGACAAACATCTGTAACCAGGGTATCTAGTATTCGAGCTCTTTCTCGACTATTCCATTCTTCCTTGTCGCTATTGTTTCGTGCAGGGACGTTTGCTTTTATTGTTTGCTCATTACCTGGCGACGAGGACAAGGACCAGAGCACATTACCTAGAACTACGCGGACTCGGACTCTTTACTCGTACCCGCCACAGCTGTCCGCGTTGCCAGATAGTCCGCATTGCAGCAGTTGCAGCGCTTAACTCATTTTAAATGACAATCTAGCGTGCAGAAATTATGCACGGCAATAGAAAAGGCATGCCCCTAACCATGCCTAGCTAAAAGCAGCCTCTCTTGGCGCTTCTCATGAAGTAACTTTGGGCTTTGGAAAGCGTTTATGTGCAAATATTTGACCGACTTCGACTGGTGCTCGTTGGTTCGGCTTGCGCTGTCTGGACGACAGGTTCGATAAACTCTTCAAGTGATTTAATCGATTTTCATAATAACAACGATAACTACAAGGACAACAACAACAACAACAACGGAAAAGGCTCTTTAAACTGACGAGAACAAGGCGCAACGAAGTTCATCGCGTTGACTGCGGCAATTTGCATATTTTTGCATGTTTAACTATGCAGCAGACATACACACACACACACACACTATGCCACACACACACACTGACACACGCTAATACATAAATTACACTCATTTTCAATGACAGTCAGGCGAGTGTTTAAGCACGCGTAACTTTATTACATGCCACATGCCGCGGCGTCCCCGGAACTGAAAACCTGAACCAGAACCAAAAGCCGAACCACGAGAGGTTACCCAGGATATGGCCGGGCTTGTTGGGGTTTGTAACGCAGTCGCGCTTTAAATATTTTATGTAAACATATTTTTTGGACAGGTTTAGCTTTGGGCTGCCTTCTGGAGGGGGTTTTATGCCACTTTAATTACGACCTGCGTGTGCACCGAGTGTAAGGCCGTTAGTTAAATAGCTCGTTTAGGAATAATTATGTGCACATATACTACGTCTGGCCCAAGTGCAATACCCGCACAATGCCCATTTTACAAGCGCTCTTATCCGCCAGGTCCTCCTGCCAACTTTGTCTCCAAAGAGCGCTCCATGTACTGCAAATTACTTCATTTGTGTCGCATATTTCGGTGTGATGAGGGGGGAATGACTAATTGATGCGTTTCTCAACAATTTCAAGACATGTTCAATATTGACATTTTAAATGCACACTGTGTTATAGCTAAAGTTATTTGGAATCAGTGCATAACTTGTGGAACCAAACAGTTCTAACTAGAGCGCACGCTATAAGCTGAGAATCGGTTCATACAGTCCGATCTTTATGCAATTTTCAGCGCTTAAACATTATAAATAAAACGAACATTGACATGTTTACATATTCGCGGCGCAAAGCAATACCTTTATTTATTATACATTTCTTCGTTCTGTCTATTCATCTTGTCTTAATTTTGCAACTAAGGCCTCTCTTTATTTATATTCCAAAAAGTATTATAGCTTTCTTCTCAGGCTCATCAAATAAATTTTCTTTGATTTTTGATGAGAAGGCCGAGAATAGACTTTTCTCTTTATTATATTTTATTTTTGACCAAAGTGTTGCCAATCCTTCGTCCTTCATTATATGACCCCCCACCCTCTCCCAGTCAAAAAGGAAAAATAATGTCAAAATCCTTTTGCCGAGAGATTTGTTTGGGGAAAATATTTAAACGCAATTTGTTTTGCGATTTTGCATGCACAACTGGCTTTGATTCGGTTTTGGGCCTCTTTGGCTTAAACCTGTCTAATTAATCTCAAATAAACTCGCACATGTGCAAAATATGTGGGTGTGGGTGTGTGTGTGTGTGCGTATGTGTGCCTATTAATTACGATAATTGCGGCCATGTGGTTGGCCCAGTTTTTGGGGCCAGCAAAACACAGCCAGAGCCAAAAGACTTTGAGCTTGTTTTATGAGACTCGTGATGGCTTTAAGAATTTGACAGGCACTGGCACAAGTCCAGGGCCATATTTGTGCTATCATATTTTTGGCTCTAATTACATTTCACTTTGGCGGCGATAAAAATGTGCAGCCAACTTGGCCAAAAATGGAATAATCAAAGCGCAGCAGCAGCTGCCAGAGCCGGGTCGAGGCTTGAATCCAACTTTGGCAACATGTCTTGTGTGCCGCATAATTACCCGACTTCTTCTGGCTGGCCTAGCCGAAAATGGGCGAGAGGGCCAACGGGGGGCATGGCTATAATACTCCCAACTTTTATTATGCTGCCTTCGTTGGCTTATTGTTCCTTGGGATTTTCTTCTGCTGCGGCTGCTTAGTTCTTGGTCGTTTGCCGGGATTTTGCAAATTTTGCAATTAGCTTAATTTGCTTTTTATTGGCGCACCACAATTATCAGCTGTTGGCTTTTTGTGCAAAATCTGTTCCAGTTTTTGCGACAACACTCCCGCACACACAACGCCCCGCCCCCCTCTCAGACACTTGCCACCCTCTAGAGAGAGCAAATAGTCTGCAGTGCAGCTGTCTTGTATCCATAGCCCGTAGTCCGTATCTTTGTATCTGTATCTGCATCTGTGCTGGCTTGCGTTTTGCTTAGAAACGATCAAATTAAAAGTTAATGTCTTGGCTGGCCATTGCCGAGCATAAAACAAATGCTTTTGGATTTCCATCTAATAGCCAATGTTATGTAGCTTAAGCAATGAAAATTGATTTTCGGTTTGGCAAGAATTCAGGGCATAAGTTTAGATATACGCAGACCCCAAAAAAGCATAAGCGATGTTTAATGAATACGATGCGGCTTTTAGAGGCTTTTCTCTTTTATTTTCGAAAACAACCTATAGAAGCTTCAAGAATGTGCTAAGATATGGTTGTGAAATATACCATTCCTTGGCTCTACAATAGATCGCAATTTTTAGCACCTGAATGCGCTATCAAAAACTTTTTATCGCTTTAAAACAAAACATTAGGCGCATAATTAAAGTACGAAATTAAAACTGTAAGTAGCCACATGGAAGGGAACCCACAAATCCTGCACCCAGACTCCTCGGCAGGCCAGACAAATGATATGCCGTCTAAAGCAACCCTGTAGTCTGCGGTCCCATAAACAAATGACTCCACTTACCCAAAGCAGAGCTTATGCCACTCATTTATTTTGAAATCATTGTGTTTGTTTATCATTAGGCTCGCTAAATTGTGGAGCTAGACCCGGGCAGAGATCTGAGCTAACCGAAATAAAAAGGCAACACTTTCTACCTTTTCTTGCAAGCGGGCTGCTGCCGTGCACTCCCGGGTAGCATCAACTGGTTTATAGCGCACAGTTTGATGCTCATTAAGGTTAAGTCGGAACGAAACAACCCTTGGAGCAAGCTCCACTCGGGGGCAGCTTTGGCACCCACTTCAAGTCGACCGCCCCGAAAAACAAGGAAGGCAGCACAAAAATAATAAAAAGAAGGAAAAATGTGCAACATTAAAAGTTGAGCAACTTGTTTACGCGACAGTTGTGGCTGTGTTTCATTCGCTCGTTCCTTTCACGGGAAACCAACCCTCTTTTCTCCCGTTCCCTCATGCTCTCTCGTTTCCTTTCATTCTAAACACACACGAAATTTGTAGCATACATTGCGGCATTTATAGTCTACAAAGTGAGTGCGGCGCCTGTCTGACTCGTTAAGCTGTTTTCCTCAGCTGTTTTTCCCATTTGCCATTGCCATTTGCCATTTTCATAAATTATGAATTATTCTCTTTCATAGTTTTCCATGCGGTTTTCCCAGCCGCGCCCCCACTTTCACATTTATCGTCATCGATATTGATGTTGCGTCAAAAACTTTTAAGCTTTCCTGATATTAAGTTAACCTTTTGCTGCCTTCGCATTTGCCTCCGGGTCGCACGACCCGAAACTTTCGAGGCTGTCAACTCAATCAGTTGACAGGCTGAAGGTTATTGTGTTAGATAATTTCTGTGTTTCTCTTGTCGTACAGTTAGGAGCTTACAAAATGCTTAGATTAATGCGATAAGCACCGAAGTGTGCGTATTATGAAACAGAATATCTCATACAAAAAACGAGAATAATTATGAATTCAATTAAATGAAATTTTGCCATCGGGGACGATAGGAGGAATACTTTTAATCTCTCGCATAATTGAGCAACTTTTTGTGCTCACATTTGGGTACACTTGATATGGTTTAAGCTTTCATAGCTTAAACATTAATATTCTAAAAACTGATTTTGCTCAAAGCAATATGACAAAGGCTTGTCTTAATCATATTCAATTATTTGGGCAGCTGTAATAATATAGTTTAAATAATATTGATTTTTTTTTTTTTTTTTGATTTCCATACTTTTCTATGCATAAGCGAATAGTGCTTGAAAATATATAACTAAATACCATTCAAGTAATATAATATAAGTATGATTGCGCGCTTAGATTTTTATATATTATCAAGTGTTAACAGAGAGAAAATAAACATCTTATACTTATAAATATGCATATATGTATAATTATCGATAATAATGTTGTCCGTCCACAATCGACTATCGAAACAATCGATTCAGGGCAGAATTAACAATTTTCCAACACTACGACTGGTGATAAAAATCCAAGTATTTTGTTTACACTAATCCTTACTGTCATACATGAAAAGTAATGATATTCCGCAGCTATAAATTCAGAGTATGCTACATTTTGCATGTAAAATTCTTCAGCATCGTTGCGCACCGTAAAAGCCAACGACTTCCTTACCAATTCCCACAACAACGACTTTAACCAAACCCACAAAAACGACCTCGCTCGATTAGCATGCCAAATTGACCCAAATTGAAACGTGAATCATTCGCTAAAAAAAAAAAAAGAAGAAGTGGAAAATTAAGTAGTTTTCCGTTTTGCTTTTTCATCCTGCCTCATTTCTAACCGAGCGCTCTTTATCCAGCACTCATTGTAGTGCCAATTAGTCCAACAAGCAGATGAATCGTGAGACATTCGAAAATCCTTTTAGCTCGAACATCCTTTCGTTCCTACTTTGTTATTGCTGTTTTAACTGTGCGCTGTGTGAGGTTTTTTTTCGCTTACTGCGAGAAATAGCATAATTTTATGACACAATGAGGCGCTGGCGTAAGGCAAGTTTTTGGCTATGAGAGCTGAATCCCTGCCTCATTGTTGCCAGTTGTTGTTTATTCGAGCTTAGTGTTAAAAATATGAGCCTAAGCAAACATAAAGCAGAGCTGCTGGCTGTGTCGCCTACCTAAACATACCATAAATTACAAGCGGGCCGTCATAAACACACTCATACACTTCAGCACACACGCACACACATACACACACGGGCACACTCTCGAATGCACATCCTGTTGAAACAATGCCGGAGGGGGGAAGAAGGGGAGGGGCAGGAAGCTGCCACGGCAACAGTAGACACGTTTCTTGAGCCTTCTGCGTGTTGCTTCCTTCCGTGCGTCCATCCTTCCTGTATGCACAGGACCAGGACCTGTTCCTACAGCAGGACCAGCACCCAGCTTGTTAATCCGTTGCCCATCCCACCTCGTCCTGCTACTGGCCCCTTCCCTGTTTGCTTTACAGCTTACGCTTTTAATGCCCGTTTCTTCGACATATGTAAAGCGTGCAGAGCCATTGCTCAAAACGTTCCTTTCTTCAGCTCTGAATGTCCTTTTGGAATGCTCATCTCTGTCTCGTTTGTGTCTTTGATTCATTGAGACCTATATGTACAGCAAGAGTTGCCTTCGGCCACAGTTACAAATGTTTGCCCACGTCTTAAGCTCATGTCAGTTTACGCAGCGAACGTAATTAGCTGCAACATTACATGGGATAGTCGCCTTTTAAAGCATATTTAATATTGAGGCCCTAAAACTGGATGCAAGAACTTTGCGAAGTATATCCAAGGCATGGATTACCTCACAACTCAGTTTAATCGCTGTCATTGCATGGAATAATAATTAAAAGACAAGTCTCCGTAATAATTGCTTGACCGGTTTACCTTTTCAGGTTCTTTCACTTTTTATTTTATGGGTTTACCATTTGGAGTGATGCGTTCAAGGTTCAATTTCTATTGTTAATCTGCTGGCTCATAAGCAGGGGCCTCGGTCGAAGGTTGAACTTGTCTAATGCAATTATTTTTCTTGTTATTGTTGCTGCTGTTGTTGCTATCATTCCAAGAGCTAATTGTTCTTGTTAATGTTTTTGCTTTAAATTAAAAAAAAAAAAAATGGAATAAAAAAAATAAATAGGTGGGAGGAGCGGATGAGTTAGAGAAAGAGACCTTCGTGCATTGTCCGTAAAAAGGGTCACAAGCTGTGCTTATTTTCGTTCATTCTTCTTTGCACTTAGTTCTCTTTGTTTGTACGTTTTGTTTGTTTATTTTCTCTTTTTTTCCGCCATTTTGTTTATTGTGTTTAGACTTTGTTTTCGAGTGTATATATTTTACTGCAGCCGCATTTGGCTTTTTCTACCAGCTTCCAGTGGTCATTGTGTGTGTGCCTCTCTCTCTCTCTCTCTCACACTCTCGCTCTGTCTCTATCTCTCTACATCTCTCTGCGTGTTTTTTTATGCCTTTACTGTGCACAGTTAGACGCTCATTTAAACTCTTGGCTCTTAGCAGATTTCATTGTTTTTAATGAAACTGACAGTAGTCACTGTTGTTGTGTTGTTATTGTTGTTGTTTTTTTTTCGTTCGTTTTGCATTGCACCCGCATTGTCCTTTGCCTATGTGTGTTTGGGTATGTGCCTTGTCTCTGGTTTGCAGATAACGCGCCATTTGTTTTCTTCTGGTCATTCGCTTAAGCCAATTTAAGTTGGCTAAAATAAATTAGCTGTGTTTTACTTTTAACGAGTGCAAGCTCAAGAAAAGAACAACAAAAGCAAAAAATGTACTTTAAACCAAATGCTGAGGAAAAATTACGCTTAATTAATAAATAATCATGACTTCAGGGCTGTTGCTCATTCCCATTCCCATTCCCCTTAGCGTTCTAACAGCTCGAAGTTGAATAATTAATTTGACTGAACGGCGATCGACATCCTCGATAGTATAGTGGTTAGTATCCCCGCCTGTCACGCGGGAGACCGGGGTTCAATTCCCCGTCGGGGAGAGTGTTCGAAATATTTTATCATATTATTCCTAACGAAACAAACATTAAAAAATCGGACAAAAAGTATTAGAAATTGACCTAAGTATTATGTTTAAAATTAAATAAATTCAGGATATTATGAATTTTTTCATAATGCTAGTACATTTTTGATTGCAGATTCTGTTCAAGATCAAAGGTAGATATGTTCCAAATGTGTCATAAAACTTTTGCAAATTCAAATTAAGTTCTTAAGTAGTTAGCCAGTTCTGTATGTCGGTTCAGAATCGAATGTTGGTCAATTTTATATAGCATACTTTGGGTCAGTCTTTTGGCAGAATACAACCGTTACATTTAAATAATCAAAATTGATGTATAATTTAAGTATACAACAATTTGGTTGTATAAAATAAATAAATAATAATTTATGAAAAAATTTTTATAAATAAAAAGAAACAAATAAAAAAATGTTGTCGCGACGAATCGTCGTCTCTCCCCGACGGGGAATTGAACCCCGGTCTCCCGCGTGACAGGCGGGGATACTAACCACTATACTATCGAGGACGTTGAGCTAATTTTGTCAAATTGCGTTGTTATAGACAGCCAGGTTGAGTTCAAATGGTGATCACACAGCAAATGCGATTATATTAGTAAACAAATTTTTACTAAAAATACAACCCAAATAATTATGTTTGTAATTAAGTTTATAAGTAACATCAATAAGAACAATGCAGAGACGATTATATTTTTGACTCATATACTCTCCCTTTCTAAACATATTATGAGACTTACGCGCAACCACATTTTACTTAATAAAATATATATTCATTGAGAAATAAAACTTCTTAGCTTTTCATTTTCATGCAACTTAGATAGTAAATATATATTTTTATATATTGCAAGCAAATATTAAGAAATAACAAATTTAAAAAAAATTAGGATACATTATTATTATGTAACTCTCCCCGACGGGGAATTGAACCCCGGTCTCCCGCGTGACAGGCGGGGATACTAACCACTATACTATCGAGGACATGGTATTTCGCTTGCCAAAATCGAATTTTGTACTCTTGCAACTCTAACTCTGATCATAAAAATACTGTGTGAAGTTGACGACTAATCGAAATGTATTCGCTTATGAAACTGTGTTGCTCCTCGGTATAAAAATGTGTATGTTTATGTTTTAATCTTGGACGGTAAAAATATGTTTTCTTTATAACTATATTAGATGTATTTAACAATTAGAGCCTTATTATTTTTTTTATATGCAGTATTTATATGTTTAAATAAAAATATAAGCTACATACGTATTCAAAGGAAGTACTATTTCTTCTGATATAAGAAAATCTACATCAATTTTTAATTAAGATTGAGTTGCTTTTGTCTATATGCTTACGAAATAATATTTAAAACAAAAATGAAATTACACATCTCCCCGACGGGGAATTGAACCCCGGTCTCCCGCGTGACAGGCGGGGATACTAACCACTATACTATCGAGGACGTTGTGCACGGCCTGGCAAACTATCAACTTGTACTCAACTAGTTTTGTTTCTAATGCTGATCCCATCAGATGGAACAGCATTGTCGGTTTTGTTCTTCCGGGACTGTTGTTATTTCCGTGCTCATTTAGCAAAAGTTAATGAGTTCTGCAGCACACACGTGCACATAGACAAGTACACTTACATACATACGCACACATGAGCAATGAGCACACTTACTGGCGGTGGGATATCATTTATTTAACTGCTGCGAGCGTTGGCCCAGTTTTTACAAACATGCCAACAACTCGCATCCCGCCATCTCCGCCCATCCACTTCAGGCCACATTTCCCATTGCGCTATTCGCAGATTCTTTGTTGTCGTTTTGTTGTCGTTGTTTTTGTTTACTGCCGTTGTTGTTTCGTTTTTATTGTTTTTTGTCGCTCTTGCAGTTCATTGATATTCATTTTGTATGTCTCTTGTGCCACGCCCATGCCAACGACAGCCATATGTTGCCCTTATGCAAGCATTTGCATGGAACTTGTCCTCGTACTCAAAATGTTTACCGTTTTTGTTGTTGTTGTTTTTATTGCTATGGCTTAAAGCTTTGCTCGTTTATTGTTTTTGTTCTTGAACGCGATCGATTGCAATGCAATTAATTGGAAAATAATAAAACAGACTTAATGCGATTTGCCTGAACGTTTGCTGAATTGAAATGAATTCTGGTGCTTGTTTATTGCATACACTTGTCACTCATTTTAATCGAATAAATTAATGTGAATTACAGAAAGGATTAATCAATTTTGGGCAGGGATGGAAACAGACAAAAAGTATTCACAATGATTTCCAATTTAAAAATATGGTGCATACTTTCGGGCGGAATTTTATTCTTAAAATTCCCAACTGGGAACAACTGTGCCACGGTGCTTGCAGTATGGGAATAGTGTTGGGAACAAATGTAAGCAATCAATTTTCATTTCATGTATTTAAAATAATACAATTTGGGTTGATAGTTTTTGAGGTATTTTAGTTCATTTCAATTCAAAATGATTAAGATTTTACGAATTTTGAGTATTACTTAATAAGTAACATATTGATTGAATATTAATATACAATTTTTGCTTATATTTTCCCTTTAATAATGAAGATTTCAAGGCTTTCAATGGATATTTATTCGATATACTCATGCATCTACAATACAGCATATGTAAATTTAAAAATACATATTTCTTTTAAATTTTAAATATTTTATTGAAAAGTTGCAACGTAGTCGATTTAAGCGAGAGCCGAATTCGGCTTTGGTCGCATTTTGTGAAAAGGTCAAGTTACTGCCATGCACACACACGCACACACACACACATACGAAAGCGAGGATATGAAGGCTCTGTTTCCGGTTATATGCAAATGCGTAAATGCGTCACATTCCCTTGGCGGCTTTAGTAAGCGATGCAGGCTTTAAAATGCCAAAAACGTCGACGCGGCCAAAATTGGACCAACTCAGTTTTTTTCTCTCCTTTTTTGTGGCTGTTGTTGTAGGCACACAATATGCAAATGGGTTCGCAGACAGAACGAACGCAGCCTTGTCCAGGCGCTGTGCTCCTGGTCCTTGACATTTTTCGGCAATGACCGCGCCTCCAGCCGTTCCCTGCCGTTCATGTCGCCATCCGTCAGCGTTTTAATCGCGTCTGTGCATTTGCTTGGAAAAGTCTAAAATTGAACGCAAGTGATGGCAATTTGTACGCTTCGGCGGTGTCCTTCCAGCATACCCAGCGGAAAAGGGGCTGGGCATGGACGAGCTGGTAGGTCGTGGCACAACGTAGAAGGTTGTGCCGAAATTAATATGCGTCGGCTTTGGAGCGGGCAAACTTTTTACCAAGGGATTTACCCTATAGCTCTTTTCGCAGCTTTTTGTTTTTGCCTCTCGCATTTCCAGGCGGCAGCGTCGGCTCGTGATTAATGTGGCAAATGCGCACTTATAAATTATTTATTACTATTGTTCGCATTGTTTTCTGAGGCGTGATGCGCGAATTGGTAAGGCATTTAAGCCATATTTTCAAGTGCCACTGAAACGGGCAGACCAAAAATGGGCGTCAATCCCGCAGTTATATTTTTAATAAATATTTTTACTTAATATTCAGGTCACAAAATAATATATACGTATATATGCCTGACATGTTAAAGAACTGCGGAAAATTCTTGGATCTGTTTTGAATACCTTAAAAGAGTAGCAGGAAAAACTACTTTCGGGTTCTTGATTTATTCAGAGAGTACAGAATAACTTATAGAAATATATCAAAAAGTTTAGTTCTACTTTAAGTTTTGATTAAAGCCAGAGGCCGTTGCAAATATAATAAAAGTTGAATACCTAAAAAAGTATAAGCCACAGCCTATTACCATATTTCATTACATACTTCAGTTTAGCTTGTGTCGAATGTTATTTCGACCTATCAATAATTCAATATGACTGCCCACGTAGCTCAATGAAAACATTAAGCCAATTAAATGACAAAGACGGACAAATTGTCAATTCATTCCCTTAACCAATCACCAATCCAATCTACATTTCTCTGTTGCCAAGGCCTTGCAGCTGGCTGACAAAATACTAAAAAAAAAGAGAGCAGAGAGGCGAAAAAAAAGTTTGGCTTAATTTTTTTATTGGCAAAGTTTTGTATTACGTCCTGCGATTGAAATTTATTTCGCATGCACTTTTAAATCGAACAAAAATAGATTCCTTCCGCCATATTGAAACCGTGCCGGGGCGAATGGCGGCACGGTTGAATGGCCGATTGCCCGAGTGTCCAAGTGCTGCCCACGCTGTTGCCGCTGCCACTCGGCGCCAGCCTGGATGACGTTCCGCTGTAGTATTGGTGGCGAAACCAATTGAAAACTTCATCATGGTTACAACAATATTTTTACAACGAAATTGGCACAAAAATGTTGTCCACGAACTTTTCGCCCAGCGTTAGAAAAACTGCCACAACAACGAAAATATAACAAAAAAAAAAACGAAAACGAAAAAAAGTGAACCTGTGAACAAAGTTGTTACCAAAAAAGCCAAAAAAAATAAAAGTTCATCAAGTACCACGCCCATCAGCCGCAACGCCCACTGTCACGAATGAAACTGAATTGATAACATTTTCAGTTTAGCTGCTTTTTATATTATTTTTTTTTTGGCTCTGCCCCGGCCAATTTGTAATCTAAACAACATGGCGGCCCGCTCCACATCCTGTTGCCTGTTAAATATCCAAATCCTGGCGATAAATCGACAGCAACAAAATGGCAAGCGACAAGCGCCACCAATATGTAAAAATGTCGTTTTAATATTAGCACCATAAAGCGCAATCAATGTGCAAAATAAAAACAAAAAAAACGAATATAAAGACTATATATATAAAATAAACAAAATGGAGTTGGCCCATAAAGAAAAGTGGCAACTGACGACGGCGGCTGACTGCCTGGCTTCAGGTTGCCCAGGACGCCGGATGCGGTAGCTTGTTGATGATAAACTCTTATGACCCACATAGTAAGCAGCCGCAATGGATGTGGCACAGATGTTGGCTGCATCCGCCGGAAGTTTGCCGCAACACTTAGCCTCCCACACACAAACACTCACACTCACACACATATACAAATACATATTTATCTCGCACACATGACCACAAACACTTTGAAGTTAGTTATAAACGTTTATCGATATTATGGCACAAAAGCCGCCAGCTTGTGTCTGGTGCAGTTTTGTTTGCTTTGCCGCAAAAGTTTTCGGTAGCACCTACACATACCAATACACACGCACACACACACACATGCACACCTTGTGTGTAGACAATAAAATGCAAACAAATCACGTTGTGAAACTTCAGCAACAGCCCGCGAATAGCGTCGATTTATGGGCGCTAAGTGGAAATATTATCACAAGCCGAGAGTAACCGAACAGATTGTAGGTTTGAGGCGTTGGGTGTGGCAAGGAGCCAAGGACGTCAAGAAAAAGGAAGAGCTTCGTTTATGGCGTGGCATATTTAGCTCTCTAAATTGAATGTTTATCGGCTGCTTTCTTGGAACAACAACAAATTATACAAATAATAGTCGAGCTGATAGACATCAATATAAAATCAAAAATAATACACAAACGGTTTAGGGTCTGACATTCATGAGTTGGATTCCTATGCAATTAAATCTAAAATAAATCTCATCGTAAAGTTTTAATCTGCAAAGTTATCGATAGTGCAAGCTTCGATAATATCGTAAGACATGGGGCGAACTCTGTGTTTAAGTATGAAGAGTAGTTTCTTATTCTGGCTTCTTTATTTATATCAAACACAAACTGATTGTTTTTCTATTAAATGAAAGCTCTCGTTACATTAAGGAATATTGAAATCCATAAAAATTAATTTCAAGAAAATTCCGATAATAGATAATCTTTTCAATACATCGTTTTGTCCCCCAGTTGAACTTAATGTAAAAACACGAATTGAGTCCAGATTTCAATTTAAAATAAGGCGTTTTGTCGACTGCCAACCCGGTTGACTGCATGTCAAATGTGCCACGCCCATCAATTTGTCAGCGAAACAAAAGTACGCCAAACGCTGTCAGAAATTTGCAATCAAATTTCAAACAAACAACAAAATCAACGTCAGCCGGGCAAATGCAAAACGAATTCAAAGCCTCAACAGGAAAGCAGCGCTCAGAGCCAAACGGAAAACCCGTATTATAAAAGAAAAGTATAATAAAATATATATATGTATATATTATTTTGGAAATATATTTTCACATCAACACATTATTCAGAGCGCTGCCGTCAAACAATAACACTGCGAAATGCGAAATTTATCACACACATCACTCAAAGAAGTCAGCATTATAAACAGGAGTCAGGGGAGGGGATGGGAGGGGCAGTGCTGGAGAGCGGGTGGTTGGGTTGGCTGGGGTGGTGGAGAGTGCCTAGTGGGGCATTCAAATACTTCTGCGGCGCATTGCATGAGGAATGACAATTTATATCCGATTTGTGTGCAAATAGCAACAACAACAACAAAAAAAAATGTATATGTGAATGCAATTGAATGCGGGTACGTTCTCGTATTCGTAGTTGCATTCGCATTTGCCATTTGCCCAGGGTAATTGCATTTTTTTGCAAATACCGATAACGATTCATACTCTCTATATAACTGTGGTGCAAAAACTAAATAATGGTAAAGGGGGGCTTTTGGGGTTTGGGTTTGAATAACCGTAAAATGGCCACTTACCCGCCAGCACGGAGGTGGAGTTGTGGCGCGGATCATAGGGACACACCGCCTGACCGTTCTTTGTGGCCTCCAGCGTGTAGTTGCTGTCGTTGATGACGTACGTGTTGCACATGGGCCGGAACGAGTTGGTGCCGCAGACGAACAGGCGACCCGGCGAGGGCACGACCATGATTCGTATATAGTTCTGGCAGGCCTCCTAAAAAAGTTAACAAGAGGAAACCAGATGAATATATGTGCAATAAATAAATAATGCTTGGATTAGTTGTTTCTTCTTTCTTAATATAGTTAAATATAATTAAATACCTAACGAGAAAGTAAGAATATCTTCGGCATTCCGAAGATTTGATACCCTTGTAGGCATTCCGAAGACTTAATACCCTTGTAGACATTTCCCGTTTGCAGATGTGTGAGAATTGGGAAGCTCGTAAAAGCTGAATTTGATCTTGGAAAAGAGAAGATTTGCCATATTTTGCTATATCTACTGTTCGACCGATGGCAACTATATCATAGAGTGGTCCGATTTGACCGATTTAGACTTTTATAAATTAACTGCCTGCAACAGAAATACGGACTTTTTGAATGTCATGGAACAAGGTAATAAATTTGCTTAAAATGTTTTCTAGCTACATGGACATACAATTTTTAATTTTAATTTTCGATCGAACATCATACAAACAATATATTATTAAACTAAACATGGCTCAAATTAATTTACAACTGTCACAAAACCGAACTCATGTAATTCCCAATTGACTGCAGTCATTTGTTAAGTTTTAAAAGAAAAAGTGCACTTGACAACAAGAAGAAAATACGCAGAGAAACTGTTGCTTGACATTCTGTGTGCAATTGCATGCGGTGCACAAATTTCAGCTGGAAATGGCAAATGGAAAATGGAAAACGGTCGTGGAAATACCAAATGAAGCAGATGCAGCAAGTGCTAGCATATGCATATGTTCATCAAAAACATGTACTTCCGTTTGCCATTTGGCCTGAATATGCACGAAGTCTGCTCTGCACTTTTGGCCTAACGAGGCCCGAAAAGATCCTGCCAAAGTGTGTCATCTGTGTGTGTGTGTGTGTGTGTGTGTGTGTGTATGCTTGGTATGTTTTGCATAAATATTTTGCAAATTGAAATATTTAATGCGTAACAAATACACTTAAACGGCAGTCAGCTGGGCCGTTTGGGACAGGTGGGTTCGTTTGGGTCTCGCAGAGACTAACTAACTTGCAACTCAATAAATATTAAAAGGCAATGGCAACGTTGTGCGGCGCTTCCATTTGCCATGCACCTTTGGACTGCTGCACAAAATACGCATACGCAGCGTGCGCCCAAACGACGGGGGATGGGTGGGGCAAAAAGCTTGCAAAACTTTTGCCAGCTACGGAAAAGTGGCACGCCCCTTTTGCGCCTCACCGGAAGTGCACTGTACTGTGACATGACAAATCATTTGAATTTTTCCCCCATTGCAAACTCAACAAGCGGACAACATTTTCCATTTGCCTAGTTGCGCTTCCTCTATCTCTCTCTCTCTTTCGGCCTCTTACTGGCTGTTTCTCGCTCTGCCTCTGTTAAAATATTTAAACATTTTGTTTGTTTGCCTACTAATTTTCACAATTTTCATTGCTCGTGTCGTTTTGTCAACAAACTATGTGCAGCATATTTGGTGTCTGCCCGTTTCAGTCCTCGGCACCGCATGCACCGCGTACTCGGCCGCAACATTTGCATTGTCCTGATTGTATCTGCGCCTATCTACAGGCGAACAACTATCCACCATAACCTAGTGCTAACCACATTTTCCGTTGGCTTTTAGCCTGGAAAATTGAGGCCAATAATGTGAAGAATTGTGCTGGGAAATGCTAACGGATATTACACCTCGCTGCTAGCTCAAATGACCCCAAAAATATTTCATAATATTACAATGTCCGGTGCGGTAACAAAAAAAAAAAAAAAAAACTGTTGCAAATTCTAGTTTAAAACAATTTCGATTTAAACGAACATAAAAATTAATAAAACGGTTTAGCTGCAATTTACTCGTTTACATATTTCGAATTTCGTTTAATATATAAAAATGTAAGCTACAAATTTATGATTTTCATTTAAATGAGATATTTCTGAGCTTAACTTTGATATAATTTGATGTTGTATAATATATTTGCTTTATGTATCTTTTAATTACAGCTTCCAAATATATACATATATATTCCCTTTCATATGAACGAGTGCCCAACTATGCATTTTATTATTTAATTTTGCAAAATTCTCGCAACTAGTTTCATAATTTTTGCTGGCAGCGCCTTGGGAAATTGCAAAATGGTGAAAACGGACAACATATTCCATTTCATTTTGTTTATTGTTTTAAATATTTAAACTGTTTGCTTTGCTGCTTTGTGGAGTTGTTGTTTCTACTGCCATTGCTTCTCTTGTTGTTGTTGCTGTTGTTGTTGTTGGCTTTGCTTAGTTTGCGGTTTGTTGTTGCCAGGCTGTTAGTTATGTGCTTAGTTGTTATTGTTGTTGCTGCTGCTGCTGCTGTTGCTGCGCAGCATTTGAGCATAAATTTAAATAAATTAACAAAACACATTTTACAACAATTACACAGGCATGCGGCCAGCGTGGCGTGGCGGGTGAGTTGGGTGAGCCGCTTGGGCTGGGGTCTTTGTCACTTCTACTTTTGTTGTACTTTACATTATTGCCGTTGTAATTAACACGAACATAGACAACGACACCACGCATCGCATACAAGAGACTGTACTGTATATAAAGAGACTATTTCAATGTCTGCTGAACGAGTTGAATGCAATTAAGCGCAAAATTTATTAATTCTCTGTTTTGAAAGTTATGGCTGCCGTTTATTGTTTTTAGCAAAATATCCTTTTTTTTTTATACCCTCAACTTGTTTAGAGGAGTTTAGTTAACCCGCTTTAATATTATGCTACAATAACAAACTGCGCACAGATTGTAAAGCATACATAGAAAAGAGAAATGAATATTGATTTTTTCTCAAATATATAAAATTCTAAGTCCTCTTAAAATTTGCGGGGTATTCGGCAAAGCGAACCAGACTATTTTTCTGGTATTTCGCTTTTAATATGCGCGTAATTTGCCAAAGCTGCGTTTGATTTAATTTATTTTTAAATTTTCGGCGCATAAATTATTTCAAATTTATTTAATTTGGCCAGTATATTGCGGCTAAAAGCAAATTATCAAAGTGCATGCAAAATAGCCAAGAGCTACGCAAATTAGTAAATGCCTTCAACATAAGCGACTGCTTATAAGTTTTTGGTTTGGCGTAAATATATAATATTTTTAGGCTCTTTGTTCACAGTTTGCTCGAGGAATATGCCGTGAGACATTCAAGAGAGAGAGAGAGAGAGTTGTGACATAATCTGGCAGAGAAATCAAATAAAGTAAATTTGACATTAATCACGTTGACAATGCAAAATTTGTTGGCCAGCCTCAAGAGCAGGCGGCCGCACTAGGCGTGGTCTGTGCAGTTTGGCAAACAAACGTTTTTGGAAAATTTCACAAATTTGCCGTTGCCTGCTGCTCGAACGAAGGCCATCAATTTCCAGGACATATGTTTACGGTTTTAACCACGTTCGAGTTCGAGTCGAGTTCGGTTGCTCGGTACAGCGCCAGCAGGTAGGCAACAGTTCTGTTAATGATACGCAAACACAGGCCAAGACGTGTTGGGAGTTGCGGCCAACAAGTTTTCGGTTTGTAGTAGCAAATAAGGCAAATGAGTTGCACAAAACTCTAAGCAAATGCAAACGGTTTTCATTTTATAATTTTGACTGAGAAATGAAAAATGAAAGCCAGACTCAACAACAACAACAACAACAAAAACAAGAACACCAAGTGCAGCTGCGTTGGGGCAAGAGAATAACAACATTTTCTGAATATTTGGGCCATTTGAACTGGGCTTGGGCTATTGTTCATGTCCATCTTGTGGCTGCTGCTTGAAAGGTTTTGCTTAATGGCTTTTGGCCAGCTTGTCACATATTTAAATGTCATGAGCGTGCCCATTGTCTGCAATTGAGCATTTGGCAAGTGCGCAAGCAAAGCTGCTTTGCACTGTTAATGAAATGTCTCTATTTCATGCTGTGACAAGACATTCCGAATTAATAATTATTTCTCTTCAGGTCTCTTGTAGTCCGTTAAGAACAAGGCACAGTGTGGGCGTGCTCATTAAAGTTGAACATTAATAGGAGAATATGTTGCTCGTTACGATTCTCTGAAACTTTAATAAAGGCGATAATTATGCGTTTACACAAACAGACACTATGCACTTCTTCATTGGCAGTCGTTCTCCCATATGAGATATTAATATTAATATAATATATTCAATATTATTATATACTCTTTAAACTTTATTTTGTTTATATTTACATTTATTGGGCTTTTGCATATACGCATATAGTCAAAGCAGTTTCAGAGAGGTTAAGAGTAGAGAACAAGTCCTGAAACATAACATTAGTTGGCTTCAAGGCGACTTATGCAATGAACTTGTGGATCTTTCAATTTATGGAAGTACTTATTTTCCAGTGCTTACCGCACATATTTAAAGGTCAAGTCTGCTTGCGAGGCTTATTAATTATATTTATTTTTACTTTAGAAAGCGGCTTTATGCAGTTCTAAAGTCAACGTTTATGATCGATGCATAAAAAAAGCACAACTTTATTATTATTAATTAAATATTAAAGCTCTTTAAAGATAACATCTAAAAGATTCATTTGGTAATGAGCTGGGTCTCTTTTATTTGACCAAGGTTTTGTGAAATGGGTTGGAAATACTTTGAGAATTCTTTGGGGTTGTCTCGATGTGGTTGCGAACCATTTAACGATTGACTAAATGCTGAATTGTTTTTGTTGAAGAAGCCCAGCATAGCATACGGATGTCATACTCTCACTCTTTCTCTATTTTCCGCTCTCTCTCTCTCTTTCTCTCTCTCTCACTCTCTCTGTGTGAAATGCCATTCATTTGTGTTGAAGCTCAGCACTGACCGGACGGCTATTGTTCATTTTGAGTGCGGAAGTGCTTTTAATTTATGCACAGGTGGCCAACACTTTCGACATTCACAGCCAACTCCACCTGCACCTCCTCATGCACATCCATGCCTGAACCTACATCAATACAGACATCATCCTTCTGTCAGGGCATCAGGGATGCGACTCCGAGTAGCCGACCGCAAAAGTACTTTGGCATTTTGGTGTCGCTGCCTGTTTCAATACCTCTATATATCTATGCGTCCATCTATCCAACTATCGCACGCTCATTTATCTCACTTGTTGTTGGCAGTTGGTCGCATGCGGTGGTCGCCCATTCAAATGCGTACATCCCCGTACAAATCACTCATTTCATTTTGACATTTTGCTCTGGCATTCGGAATTTCATTAATTCTGCGAAAGTCGTTCAACCAGCCAGCTGGCCAAAACACTACTCCCCTTCCTCCTCCTTCTCCTTCTCCTCCTCCTCCCCCGCTCGACAGACTCGCCGGCGTTGTTCATCTGTTGACCTCGCCACGCCCATTTTAGTGTTGTTTACGTTTGGTTTTTGTCCCTTTTCAGCCCAAGGCCTGACCAAATTTCGCCTGGCATTCAAAATTAATCGTCTGTTTGTCTTTAATTTGTGCGAAGCCCGAAAAAGAATAAAACCCTAAGCCGAAACAATAAAGGGAATGGAATTTTCTTTTTCGTACCTTACAATCGTCTTCTTTTTCTTTGGTTTTATGATTGATTTTAGTTCTGTGTAGGTAACAGGAATTATATAAAATTCTAATTGCATAGGCGATAGACGGTAAAAATTACTCTTGAGTCTCGGGTTAAGCTATGGATATTTGTTTCAATGGAAGATCATAGTAGACAGTTAAAGTAACAAAATTAAAATACTTTTTTTATATTTGAAGCTAGTTTATCTAAGCATGACAGATAAAAGTGACAAAAGGAAAAAAACATAATGCTCGAAAGGGCGATTTCCCGTATCAAATAAATGACAAACAAAATTCACTATGGAGAGATGCAGAGTAGGAAATGAGATCTGATTCAAATTGAAGATAACATAGAATATTGAATCAGATCTCATTTCCTAATCTGCATCTCGGTGCTACTTTATTCCCTTTACAGGGTATCTTTTATAGCATGCTGTCCTATTTCATTTATAGCTCCAGCGAAATATTTCCATAGCCCATTTGTTTTGTATTAAGTTGAAATGGGATCTCATTTAATACTATGCTCCTATAAATTCTCTAAAGCATCAGCGATTTACTTTACATCCCTTACAGGGTATCTTCATGCTGGCTTATTTAATTTCCAACTCCCTCGCGATCCTTGCATAACCCACATGGAATTTCGTGGGCAAATATTTTGCCGCTTGCAAAGTTTGTCTGCAAATATTTTTGCATGAACGGTCGGGCGTTAATATTTGACTTCAACAATTTAATCAAATATTTTAACTTGCTTTTATTAATTAATTCGCACCGTATGCACACACTCAAACACACACACACACTCACACACACTTACACCCACACAGGACCCTGTACAGTGGATTGTTATATTCGGCTGACCGCTTTTAATGTTCATTTTGTTGCTGGCATTTTTATTATATTTTTTATACATGGTATGTTTGTTCCATCATTTTTTCGCCCAACTGGAAGCAGGTGAATGCTCATTTTATCATTCGCACGGGCCCTAAACGGGGCGTGGCCTGGGGCAGCAGTTGGATGCCTGTTGTGTTGACGAGTCTGTTTTTTTTTCTTCATTTTACTGCTGTTTACGCAGCTTGAATAAAACATTGTGGCAAATAATAAATCAATTAAAAATGTATAAAAATGGTTTGTTCATATGTATGTGTGCTTATCGATGCCGTTATAATCGCGTCAATGTGTGTGTGTGTGTCCAAAAGTTACCCGTTTTGTTGCCCAATTTTGCCGCATCCGGCATCGCAGTGTTCATAAAATGGCCGCCATTATGACTGAAAGGCAGGAAAAAAGGATAACACGTGGCGGCCATTTTGGGGCGCGTTATTAAAAAAAATTTTTTCCGGGCCTTGTACAAAAATAAAGAAAACAACAAACAAAAAGCGCTCAACAAATTTATCAGCCATGAATTTTTTCTTGCTTGGCACAATTGGCCTTAAAATATGCAGCGCAAATGAGTAAAGTTTTGGCGTTTGTTTGTTTGTGCTTGGCATGGAACAAGGCTTAAGCTGATGAGAGCTTAAAGTTTCGATTTGTTTAAAATTTATTTAAACACAAATTTGTAAATAGCTAAAAGTATGAAAGGGCAATAAATTGAGCACCACAAATTGGTTCGGTTTGACCAAAATAAACCTTTGTTTTGCCGTGTCTTGTGCTTGTTTAAATGAAAATATATGCTTTAAAGTACATACATTCATGATCAGTATCAATCGATTTCCTATTATCCTTCTTTATCTATCTGTAAGCTAGTCTCTCAGTTAACATAGGCCCGGGTTTTTGTTGAGAGTTGGCCAAATGGCAGCACTTTGTCATATAACAAATTCTATTTCGCAAGACACAATTACTTGATACTCAAATATTTCTCCCATTCGTTTCTGGGGTTTATTTTTTTTAATTTAGTTCAGGTTAAGCTATGCAAGCGCATTTAATTGGGGTAGATAAAAGGAATCGCGTGAGTTGTTTGCATTTTTCCGCACCCTAATTGCATTGCAGGCCATAAAGTGTAGCAGGCTTTTAGGCGCTCGCCCGTCCGCTGGCGATTATTATCTCTATTAGCGGGCTGCGCACATTAGCGAAATGTCAGCTAATTAAAATTGTAAATTTGAACTTTTCATTAGTGCATATAATATGGAAACTATTGCCATTTAGTTTTGCATTTTTACTCTTTTCTTATTTTTGGCAACGCTGCAGGCAAAGGGCGCAACCTTTGTAAAAATGACGGCCATGCACGCAATTGACACAGACGGCTGGGCGAGGGGCGATGGGAGCAAAGGGGTGGCTGTTAGTCGCATTGCCACCCCTTTTTGGATGTTGGCAAAGAAACGAAAGGTTAATTCTTTTCTTTGGCCAACTTGACGCTATAAATAACTAGTTGGGGGCAAGTCAAGTGAAGCAAATTGAGTTCAACAAATTACACCTGCTTCTAGTTGTTGCGCTTGCAAAGCTGACTATGTTTGTGTGTGTGTGTGTGTGTGTGTGTGTGCGTGTGTGGTACGCCCCTTTAAGGCAGACCCCTAACAAGTGTTGCTTAATTACGTCAGCGTCGGCAATGCCTGAAGTGCACTTGAGCATGCAACGGTTGGGGGTTGGCGTGTCCTTCATTTCTCCTTGCGGTGTGCGCCATTTTGTTTACTTGACCGGAAACGGAAGGCGCAACAGCAACAGCAGCACAAAAAGTAGTAGCAGCAGCTGCGTTTACCAATACCAAATTAAGATCGAAAATGTTTGCCTTATTTTTTTGTACACTAGCCAAGTTCACTTTGCTGCTTTTTTATGCTCAGACTCTGACTTTCCTTCCACTCTTCGCCTGCCGCACTGCTGCCCGCTTGGCACGTTTCTTAATGGGTCAACTGCGCTGGACCGAAATGCTAACAATAAATTTATTTCGATTTCCCAGCCAGGCCACAAAAACAAAAGAAAAGAAAAGAAGTTGCATTAATCAATTTCCCTACAGCTGCAGCTCTGGCTCACATTTGTAGCGCGCGATAAAACTTGCGAGAGCGGAAAACATTTTACTGCTTTGTTTTCTTTTTTTTTTGTTTTTGTATTTTTGTTGTTTTGCCTTTCCGCAAAGTTGTTGCCGCAACGGAAGCATTGGCGCAAAACAACTGCAGCAGCAGCAACTACAACAAATACTAAAATTGCAACCAAAAAACAAATTGCAATGAAAATGGAAATTACCATAGAGCCAAATGCTATAAAGATGATCAACATTATTTAAAGCCAGAGAATATGCCAAATTGTGGTGTGAATATTATCTTAGATGGACGCGTTTAGCATAAGAGAAAATGCAACCAACATACATATGTAGATGAATACATATACAATATAAAATTGCAAGCGAAAAATTATATATTCATACACACACAGACATGAAGACAAAATATATCTATAAGTTTCTCAGATTGGTGTGTTATGTAATACATAAAATAACTTTAAGTCCTGAGAATCACATAGTAAGGCGACACATAAAAATATAATATGGCAGAAATAGCCGAAGGGTTTACTTGAATTCATGAGAATCGCATAGCAGGGCGACACTTAAAAATAGCTCGAAGCACGAATACCCGATGTGCTCATTTGAACTCATGAGAATCGCACTCAAAAGTACGTTTTTTGGATTTCCATAGCGGCGGTAAAGAATACATTTATCTGCTTTTGGAGTATTAATTTAATTTGAAGTATAAATTTTAATTAAACTAACCTAAGCTACTAAAAATTACAAATATATTTGGTGCACTTCTAAAGCAAAAATTTTAAAACCTAAGCCTAGTTAAAAATTTAACTTTTTCTTTAATGAAGAGCGAGTTGTTATTATATGGTTAACAGCACTTACCTCATCTTTGCCCTTCACGAGACACATTTTGGTATCATCCTCCGGCGACGTCCACACAAGACGTTGCTGTTCCGCGAGATCATGTATGCTTAAATTAAATACGGTATTTCTGGAAAAAAAAGAAAGAAAATAAGCAATTATAATGGGATATGAACTAATTCTGCAAGCTAACAGAAAATCAATTTTGGCATGTTCAGCAGCGGAAAGTGAAACAGAAGGGAAACGCTGGAGCGGATAAGCGAGCTGGCGATTTTATTAATTAAAATATTAATTAAAATTCATTTGACCTTTGAGCCGCAATCAACACGCCTCGAACGGGGCCATGTTGCTTTGCTTTTGGCTGCTGTAAAAACTCCGTAATGCGAAAATTTATGCAAAAAATTTCAAAATTCTCGTTAATAAAATTTTGCACACACGCAAGTGAGCTTATCGAGCATGTGTGTGCGTGTGTGTGTATGTGCTTGTGTGCGTGTGTGTGTATGCATGTTTTAAGCCAAAAATATTGCGCAGCTCTGGGGTGTTGGGGCCAGGCAAGAGACGTAAACAGAAATTTCATAAAATCAACTCATTGATTATTGAAACCACAACTACGTGAGTGCGGCCGTGTGAATGTATATATGTGCGTGTATGTGTGTGTCAGAGAGTGTGTGTGTTTGTGTGTGTGCGGGCGTGTGTATGCATGTGTGAGTGCACTTTGGCCGAATATTTTATGGCTGCCGTGTCATGAGGCAAAATGAGAATGAGGCAATCGAAGCCAAGCTGGAAACCACCTAGGGAACCGCAGCCACCCATAACCAACCCGCCCCAATGTGGGGCAAAGGCAACCTTATCGAAACTTCCGGCGATTTTGGGTTGAATGCAACAAAAAGAGCGGAAAATTTAAAATAAATATGTAGTCAACTTTTGCATAGGGTAAGGCAAATTGGCAACAAGGTGGATCTAAGAATCGATGAAAGGGAAAGGGGGATTGGCAAGGGGAAGGGCACCGGGCCAAATGATGCGGTTTAAAGTGAACTTCGCTGTTGCAAAGTTCCGGCAATGTCAAGTAGTTGTCATTATATTAAAATACCCTTTTTGTGCAATGCATTTACTTTCTTGTGGCAACTTTTAGTTCAAAAATGCAAAGTATGCAATTTGCAAATAAGCTGGTTGGCTTTTAATATATGCAGTTAGGTATTTAGTGAGAGGATGTAGAGAAAACAACATATATTAAGCTGAATATTTGCCGTATTCAAATAAATCTTTTTTTATTTCTATGAAATGAATGTTCATAGCTAAGGAATTTAATATCTATGAACATATTAATTTTGTTTAATATAGCCAATATAGATAAAAATGTGCTCAATCTGTGAAAAAAGTTTGTGTATAGAAAGAATGTACTTTGATTACAATTAGGTTTTTGTATATTCGTTTTATACAATTCGTAGTTTTATTTAATGTGCTAATCGTATAGATTATAAAATAGACTTATATAAAATTAGACTTTGACATGAAACCTAACAAAAAAGCATTTGCCTATTAAGTTTATGTTAGTTTTTCAGAGTTTCGGAATAATAGGAAATAATACATATTTTATTATCAAAGAAGTATTGGCTCGCAAGTCTATCAATCTTTTAGATTTTAATTTTTCTTTAATGTTAACTTTATTAAAAAAGAGTTTTAGCTTTCCATTTAAATAGTGGCTTTTCTGTACGCTTCTTAATATTTTCATTTTTATGTTCTACTACTTTCATTCTATGCTCTTATTCTAACGGTATACCATATGCTCGTGTAGTTGTTCATATGTGACAATCTGTGCAACAATGTAAAGGGTTCTGCTGGCGCTCTGCCATGCAACGTTATCCAATTACGTCCGAATTGTGGAAACATTTTGTTGCGCGTTCTGTTGCATCCAAGAGCTGCGCTTCAGTGTGTTTGTGTGTGCGTGTGTGTGTGTGTGTGTGTGTGTGTGTGCTGGTTGATGGCCTGGCCAATGCAAACAGGGCTGGAAAAAAGTGCACATTGTCCACTTTGTTAGGCAGTCGAATAAATGGTCGTGATTGCCACGAGCCCAACCCAGGCAACAGGCCTGCAGCAGAGCCCAGCCCAGCTGCATGGAGACCTGTGCGCGCACACACACACACACACACACACAGACACACACATACACACTCCGGCAGTGCCATTGTTTGGCAATTATGTAGCGCGTTTTAATTATGACAACAGCAGCAACAACAGCAAAAGGCAACACTTCAAACGAAACGAGCGTTGGCAACCCTGCGGTTCGCGCAGTTAAGTTGGCTGCAGTTTTGTAGCCTGCTGTTGTCAGCAGCGTATAAATATAAAATGTGCTGAGCGAAATTAGCATATGAGTGGAAGGAGCCATGCAAATGGGAGTGACAGAGAGGGAGCTAGAGAGAATGAGCGTGAAAGCGCGGAAGGTGGCAATGATTGCGACAGCGACAGCAACAGCAACTGCGTTGAGTGCCAAAAAGCGTAAAGTGCAAAAAAAATAACTTGCCTGCGACAGAGCACACACAAGCTCACACACACGCATGCACGCACGTAAACAAACACATAAACACTTTAACGCACTGCTTAACACACACACACACACACGCACGCGCGCAAATGCACTAGCGCCAATGATATTTACGCGCTTACGAAAACATTGAGGTAAATTGCGATAGCGCAAAGCACAAGCAGCGGAGATAAGGGGAAGGGAGCAAGAGATACAGCGAGCGAGACAGAGAGTGAGAACATTTTATAGAATGCATTTGGCGTAAAACCAAGCTCATAAATATTTTCCACACGGCAGCGTGTTAGTGCTAACTGTTGTTGTTGTACTGCCTGCAAGCAGTGCAGTTGGCGTATGCAACGATTACGCAGGATTTTCACTGCTTTGCACATGTTTTGTTGTTGTTGCGCATTTAGCTGCATTGCTGTAGTTGTTGTTGATGTTGTTGTTGTTGTTATTCTAGTTGTTGTTGCTGCTGCTGTTACGCTCAGTTTATTTTTACTTAGCGACTTAAATGCAACGTAATATCAGCACTAACGAGAACATTTAACTGAGCAATCAAAATCTAAGCACTTGAATAACGGCATCGGAAGTGCATTAAAAGCAGTTATCGATTAATTATCGGGAAATGCTGCATTTAGCAAAATGTGTTTGATAGAGATTTCTTGCGATTGACTTCTTTGAGGTTTACTCTTGAATTTTGGCATATTTATATTATTTCATATTTTCTGTGCATCCGGAAGTTATTAAAAAATCCATTCTCCCTTTATGTATATGTGTATGTTATACGTAATCACGGATATTAGAGGGAAATAATAATCGAGTACTCTCGGCACACTCGAACTCATGTTTCACGTGATAGCTAAAATTTATGTTTGGCAATAAAACTGATAATTTCCAATATTTGAGTATTTTAATGAATTGCAATTTTAGCCATTATTTGAGGCGTGCAAAATCCGGCCGATAGTTGCATATTCAAAGTGTATACATATTCGTTGTTTTATGCAAATGTTGACAAACAAAAAATTAAATAAATGCACAATTTGGCGGCTATGTTAAATGTGGCGTCGATTGAATTGTGTTCGGAATTTGTTTGGCGATTTATTCATGAGTGCAACGAGCCGCACAAGAGACGCAACCGCGAATCATTTTGAGCCTGACAGCATCCCAAACCGCAGATATTTCAAACTATGGCCGGCCATCCTATGCCTCACTGCATATTTGGTCAATGCATTTGCCTGATTTGCCTAGTTATCATTAGGATACAGAACACTCGGTTTAATTTAAGCGTATTTCTATACCTATTTTGTATCTACATATTAAATAATGATTTCTTTGTTTTTAATTTCATACCAAAATGTTTTGAATATGCGTTGTGGTAATTTGAATTACCATCAAATTATTGTATTCAATTAAATTAGTTTATTTTAATTATAAAGAATAACTTAAATCAAATAGATTTATATATATACTGTAATATTTCTCGTCCTGTTTTATAACAAAAATTTGTAAAAGTCATCAGCCTGATAAAATTGATATAAATGGTTTTACTTTTTACATTTTATAGCTTTGTTTTTCATTCAAAATTTAACATCCATTTTAATGTTGGCCCAACACATTTCTGACTGCAGCTGTCGACTTGACGCGAACCCATTCGCATAATTTCGCCATAATTTTGGAATTATGTGTAACAAGTCGACGTTAACATTCCTTTTTTTCTCATTGAAAATGACATTTTTTACGCGTCTTGAATCAGTGAGCTATCAAAAAAAAAAAGGAGAATAAAACTCTCTAAGGACCCTTTTCAAATATTTTGAAAAGCTACAAAACAAAGCCACATGCACATAAATAACGGCCTTGTGGTTGACGGGCTTTCAAAGACGTTAAAACTGCAACAACAAGAGGAACAACAACAAGATGAAGCGTCGTAGGAATGACAAATGAGAATGTGGCGCTGCCATAAAATAGATTGAAGAAACCTTCCACTGTCGAAACAAAACATAAGAAGGGCATAAAATCATCGTCGCCATCGCTGCTGCTGCCGCCATTTTGTGGCTGACCCACAAAAAGCATCAAATAGACAAAACATGGCCAAAAGCAGCGGCAGAAGCAGCCAAAGCTGCGTCAGCTATCGTCCCCTTTTCGTAGCAAGTCTAGACTTCAGTGAAACATGCAAATAGCGCATACGACGCGTTGCTCCAAGGCGAACGGCAATCGAATGGAAAAATATAACAAAACACCCGCACACACTCACGCACACACACGCACAATAGAGTGACCTTGGCTGCGCGAGAATAGACAGCCAGACGAACCCAAAATGTATCCATTGGTTGCCAAGCGACGCATTTTCTCATCATTACCAACGGGACTTATCTTTATGCCAAGTTCTCAGCTTGTGTGGACTGAGAACTCTCGCGTGTGGCCAATAAAATGCGATATTTATTACGCAATACCAGCCAGAGTTTAACATAGGCGCACATATTTATTACCCTCGAAGGCGGCTGCTGCTGTACATGGCATGTAAATACGATGAATATAAATTATGTATTTTTTTTTTTCTCCCGCTTTGTAACCATCCGATCTGATTAATTTTGATATATAAATACATATATATCAAAATGTATTTTTTCTATTTTTTTTTGCGCTATTTGTTCATCTGCCATTGTCATATTTTTAGCGAAAGAAAAAATGACATATTATTTGTTTGTTGACGGTTTGCTGCGAAATTCAAGCATCATTAGCGCTCTTTGAATTATGATCATAATTTATTTGTTCTGCTACTTGATTACATATTTATTGCCCCAGTGCATTAAGCAAAGCAGAAGAGTAGTACATTTAAGAGCACGAGCCAATTGTGAGCTATGGAATGTCTCTAATTTAGACAGAAAATTTGCCAAGTAATTTGTTCAGAATTTTTGTAAATGTCGAAACCAACTCTCTTTTATTAAAAGCAAAATATTTCACGAAAAATCCAAGCAATACGTTTTATCAAAAAAATACTTCAAAAGTGTTTTTTTCCTATTTTTAAATAAATATTGCTTGAGATCAAGTAAAGCCTTAACTAAATCATATTCATCTTATTAACATATATACAGACATTTGCATTTTCATTTCCTTGCGATATATAATATCGTAGAAAATTACGATTACGAAAGTTTATCGTATGTAGAGGCAGTTGTATTGCCATACTCTTATACGAATATATGATATCTTGGCAAGCTGGTTTTTGCGTGTCTTTAAATTGTCGGAAAATGCTTTTTATTTTAACAAATCTTTTACTGTGCTAACATTTGCGTCTGGTTCTCGTAGTTCACAACGATTTATGAATTTCTCACCTTTTTTTTTTTGTGGGTTGGGGTCACGTTCCGAATCGATTCGCTTGCAATTGAGAAGCCAAATTGCGGCACTTTACAAATACGATTAATGGGGGCTGCTTCGGCTTTGGCAATTGCTGCGCACAGCAGTCAATGCCAATCCCAGTCGCCAGCCTGCCTGCCTGCCTGCCGGCCTAGCTGCCTGCCTGCCTGCCTGCCTAGCTGCCTGCTCTGCCATTCCCAGTTAACTTTCAATGTCACACGTCATCAAACTTTGCGCTACTTTGGCAGCAGTTGCAGGGAGCAGCATCACCAGCAGCAGCAGTAGTTGGAGCAGTCGGATGCCAGGCCTGCAGGGGATATTTCCATTCCGGGCTGATGTAGCTCGTGCGTTTTGCATCCATTCATCCAGTTCGGTATCCATCGTTTGCACACTTGGGGCATGAGATGAAGTTGACTTTGGCCGGGCATTTGACAGCTTTTGTTGCTGTAGGATATTCCTTCTGCCAATCTCCCACCTGCCATGTTTGAGTTGCATTCATGTCGCTGGCTGCAGCACAGCCGACGACGACGCGCTGTCGTGGCGTTATTCTTCTGACATAACGGCAAATGGCTTCACTGTACAGCCAAAGGCTAAGCAAATCAAGCAAATTTCCCCGATATGGCAACGCCTCATAAGTTCACCCCGCCATGTTGCTTATTATTGTGTGTGCTCGGCAGCTGGACAAAGTTAAAAGTTGACGCTGTCGCCGCCATTCTCCATGTGGTGCCCTGTCCGACCCCTGTCCCTCCACCGCCACACTCATGCCCCACCCCACCCCGTGTGAGTTTCTCTTATTGAATTACATGTGTGCGCAATTGCAGCCAATGCAAAAATTATCGAAGCGCAGCAGGCAGCTCCTGCTCTGTCAGCTTCCATTTTACTGTTCTTCAATTCCTTTCATTTCCGTTTTCTATCACATCTTTCAGACTGTCTATCTCTTTATAATTTTCTATAACATGGCAAGGGGGCATGCTTGTCTTGAATACTATCGATAATGGAGCTGTCGATCGATAAATTCGTTAGTCGATAGACTGTTTGCTGCATAATAATGTTAAACTTGATTATTTTTTCGATTTACTTATCGAATTATTGATTTATATTTATTTTTTACAGTGTAATTAATCTATCCCTTTTGAAAACAGGATATGAAGAACATATATCTTTTATTTCGTAAGTTGTCCAATATGATAATTATATTATTGAGAAGCTTCTAAAGCCGCATGCAGGGCATTGGCTAGTCGGGCAGTTGGCTTGTGGCTTTGCCACTTGTCCGAATCGTGCATTCATTCGCATTCCTATCAAGAGTCATTGGTGCTGCTTTTGCTGGCCCCTTTGGTCGGTTCTTGTGTTTTGGCATGCATCGAATTGACGGTTCGAATTTCATGTTATTGACCGACGTTTTTCTTTTGTGGCTCCTCTGCCGCACCCCACTTGATTTTCCCTTCCGGCTCCATCGTCAGCACTCAAAGCAAGCAGAAAATGTCCAAACTGTCAAATGCCAAAAAGCAAAATGTGAATGGCATTGAGCTGTGAGAAGAGGACCAGGAGGTCAGCTCCACAAAACCATACAGGGTGCCGAAACAGATGCAGGTGCAACAGATTTCGACATTTGCCATTGCCAACATGCCAGCGCTCACCTCTGGCCATGTCACCATTGGCTCAATTCTGTCGGACCTTCTACACACGCTGCTGCTGACCACCGACAACATGACAAAGCGAATTGCATTTTGTTGGTGCCCCAGCCCCAGCCCCAGCCCCAGCCCCAGCCCCAGCCCCAGCCCCAGCCCCAGCCCCAGCCCCAGCCCCAGCCCCAGCCCCAGCCCCAGCCCCAGTCCCAGCCTCAGCCTCAGCTGGCCAGACCGACTCATAAGCATGATTAAAGTCCAAGTGCAGCGCACTCCACCGAGTGGAGCCAATTACCCATTCTGCACCCAGCTCCGAATCCAGACCCACCAGCTACATAAAATATTACCTACAGGTCACTCATTTCCAATTTGTCAGTATTTGCTCGCATTGCCAAAAGAGCTTTTAGTCGCATCAAAGGGGCTCTACGTTTCTGGAGTTTGATTTCTCGGCTACGAATCGCTTGCATATTTTAAGCAGTCATTTTACCCCTGAGCTGTGGGCGTGCGCATGGGCCAGGCAAATTTAATTTACCTAATGAATGCAATATTAATTATAGCAATAAAGCCAAGTCTCTTATCCCTGTGCCTCAAGGTGCTTGCAATTTATAGGCGTTGCTCTTACCAAAAAATATCTTCTTTGCAGAGCACGACAAAGGATATTGTGCTTTGACTTTGGCCCACAGCTAGAATGATTTATCGTTCGATATAATTAGGTTAGAGCTTGCTTCACAATTTCAATTAGACTTATTTTGCACGCAATATTATTTAGGCATATATTTTGAATTTCACAAAGATTCGTTAAAATGACTGTGAAACTGATGGAATATAATATAGAAAGGCATGCCATATAACAGTTTTCTATGCATTTATAAGACTTGTGGGCGTTATTATTTACAGACTTGTCTTACGTCTACTTGGTACCATTTCCGATTACCCACTGACATCATTGTTGCTCTATTGTGTTTAGGAATCAAAGCACTTGTCGTTTTCTTTTTGCGACACACGTTGCCACTGTCCCCTCTCTCTCTCTCTCTCTCTCCCGCTGTTCTTCTTTCTATTCAGCCAAGGTATCAGCCTGAATAGCGCTAAACAATGCCCAACCGAGAAGGCAACAAAGGAAGCCTCTTGCATGACGGCATTGTTGCCAGGCTGCAGTACGAGTGAGAGCGTATGGAAGGACATTTGTTTCACAATTCAATCTGCAATCTTCAATCAAGCTGTTAGCCCACACGAGGTATGTAGAGGCTTGGAGGCGCGCTCCGTTTGCCGCAGATTAAAATCAGGACTATGCACAACATGGCAAGCCGCAGGGAATAGGTGAGGGGGTTGCAGGAGGGGGCGGGGTGCTGCAGCCAAGGCGCCTTGATAAAATTGCCATGAAAATTCATTTCGGCCAGCCGCGAGCCTGAAAAAAGTATGCAACGCTGTTGCACCGCGCGTATGCGTATAAATCGCACGAAATTAGCTGGCGATTGTTGGGCACACACACATAAACAACACACACACACACACACACACACGCGAAACGAGTGCAAACGGAAATGAATTTGCGGTGCAAAAATGATTGTTGCGCAGTTGCACAAAGGCAAAGCACGAAATGAAATAAAAGATGGACGCGGCGGAACACTCACATGCAACTGAGTGTGCATAAATGTGTGTCTATATTGTGTGTGTGTGTGTGTGCGTGCCAAAGGAAAATTGAATACAAAAATTGAATTGCCAAAATATTGCACAGTGACCAAAAATGTATTTAGAAAGAGGTAACTTAAAAATTCTCACAGGTTTTTTTTGGCCAGGATAAGTTAAATATATAAAATTTAAAATACATACACAAGTAATTAAAGAAATTAATCAATGAAATTGTAATAATAATTAAATCTTTTACCACTGTGTCTGCTTTTGTCATGCTTCCACGGTGGGGATGATGTTAAAAGACAAACACATAGGCCGACATATGCCATGAGAAATAGAGTGAGAGACAGTGCGAGAGAGAGAGAGGCTAAGAAGGAGGAGAGGTGAAAAGAAGCAGAGAATCAAGGCACGTTAGGCAGTCGTTGAAATGGTTTTTTCGTTTAGCAATTTTATTTCCGCCTTTGTCGCCATTCATTTGATTGCCAAACTGTTGGCAGCGACTCTGACAAGGACATGTATGTGGACACGAGAACGAGGACATTGCTGCACATATCCCGACTTAATGTGTTAACCCAATTTCCATGCCGAACGCTTGGCTGGCAGGCACAGAAAATCCCCTCCTATCACCCCACCAGAAAAATAGATCAGATAAACACGAGCGGCAAATTCCGTGTGTAACAAATTTAGCGCTGAATTACGATTATTTGCCAGCCCCAGAGAATTAACGAGCCGAGCCTGAGCCTCAGGTCGAGACCCCATATGCAATTTCGGCAGCCAACAAATGAGTTTGCACACAAAGAGCTGAAAAGTCAAGTGGGCCAAATGGGAAACAAGTTCCGAAGGCCTGCTGCTCATTTGCATAAGTGACAGTTGCGTCTTGAAAAGGAAAACAGGCGGCAACTTTAACAATTGAAATGCATAGATTTTCAAATGACAAAGCGCAGACTTTAGACAGTTGAAATTGATTTGAGCTGTGCATGAAAATTACTTTTCAAACACTATATATAAATATTCCTTTTACGTTTATGAACAGCAGCTAAGTTAATTGGTATTTACATAAAATGACTTTTAAATACGTTAATATACACGTTTACAAAATGAAAAGCATAACTAAAAATGTTTTCACTTGCCTTAGCTTTTCATTATTTCGAGTGCCTGCATTTGTTAAAATTTTCATTTTAAATACGTTTATTGTTGATGGGAATATTTTGTTTTAATATTTATAAGAATAGTGTGCGCTCTACGCTCCAAAATTATTATTAGCAAAATATTTGCTCAGTCCATTAATCATTTAACTCTTACATTATGTTTATATTTTGTGTGCATAAACATTTTACTAGCTGCCAAAAATAATTTGGAAAGTTTTAAAAGCTTACATTTTGTAGCTAAATCAATTTTACTTTGCTTCGAAAGTTTAAGGGCGCCTTTTAAATGTAAATAATTAGCAACAAACTATTAAACTTTTAGCTCCATATGCTTAAGCTCTATTTAAAGAATATATTTTCTTGTATTCTTGTCCTCTTTCTGCAGAGCTTAACGCTAGTTTCTTAATTTAGTTTAATTTGCAAGTTTTTCTACGCTCATTCCCATTGAGAACCGTTCAGGAACTGTAATATCAATTGTGCGCCAAGCATTCAATCAAATTGAGCATAATTTAATTGGACCCAAAGCACAAATACATAGAAAGAAGGTAAAGCCCGAGCTGAGCTGCTGTGGCGTACAGTTTATTTTCGATTACCTCGAGAATTTGTGGCCTCGTTTTTTATCCCTTTTTTTTCTTTTGCAAACCATTTGCAGTTAGTTGCTGCTTTTGGCAACTTAACGAATTCACTTTGACTTTGCATACAGAAGCTAGGCTTTTACCTGGCATTGCCAGTCACATAGACCTGTTACCTATGAGTGACTGTGTGTGTGTGTGTGTGTGTGTGTGTACGTGCCAGTTCCGGTGAGGTCTGATAGAGGGCAAGTTGTTCGTTCGCTTGGTTTCATTTTTATTTCTTTTCGTCTTACTTTTTTTCTTCTCGTTTACTACATTGTTCATGACGTTTCACATGCAAAACGCGTGTCACATTCGCATTTCCGCCCTGTCATGCTAGTTTAGTAGGGACCCAACACAAAAATACAGCCTTACGCATACATGGGGCAACACTTACACACACACCCTCAAGCACACACACTCACAATCTCGCATACAAGTGGCGCTTTTTGGCTTTCAGCAGCAGTTGCCGTCCTTTGGTTACTTTGACGCTCTTTGGATAAGTGGGCATGTGTGTGTGGGTGGGTGGGTGTAGTTGGGCTCCTTTTGGAATGTGTAACTTGTTAAAAATCCATTAATCACGTAAGTGGCAACTCTGGCAACGACAAAGCCAGCATACAAATGCGTTCATGCGTGCGAAAACTCAGCTAGCAAAAAGCCGACAAGCTCCTCGCTGCCTCAGCCGCTGCCTTTCCAGCTCTCTCTCACTTTCTCTACCTCTAACCCACCAATACTTATACAACACTAATTTGTATGCGTGTATGTGTGTGTGTGCTTGGCGCCCACATAATTTTTTTGCCCTGCTTGCGTTTCTGTTGTGTTTGCATTTTGCTGGCTCATTATGCTACCCCAGGCTCAACCTCTAACCGTTGCATCACTCATAATTTTTCCCTCTCTCTCTCTCTCTCTCTCTCTATCTCTCTCTCTGTTCATTTTACGTTTGTCCGGCAAAATAAGCAAACCGGAAATTATGCATGTAATTAAATTTACAAAAAAAAATCATGAATGTTTTAGTTGGGCGCTGTAAATTGCATTCGTTATTGTGCGAGGCATTTTTTTTGTCCCACAGATTCGCAAATGAAGGTAAACCATGGGAACTTCTAAAGGAGGCTGAAATAGAGCACACACACACACATAAAGAGAGAGAGCATGGCAAAAATGCGAGATTGCTAAACATAAATTATGTGTGTGAGCAAAAAGCTGAGCAAAAAACATGATTTTACATATGAAAATCAACGTTTTTCAACTCTTGGCAAATAAATCTTGCCTAAAATATACATGAAGAAAATCAATTCCATGAGAAAAACATATATTGCCTACCCAAGACTAAACTAGAACAACTTACATGACTTTAGATGGAAAAGATGTTCGGTTAATTCATTCGGCTTAGATAGTTTTTCTTTTTATTTAGATATTAAAATTTATTACAGGAGTGGAATAAGTAGGGGAGAAATGGCTAAAGAATTGAAGAAATTTAGAAACGTTTCGCTCTATAGAGATAAAGCAGTCGCAGGCAATACTTAGTATCTGGTTATCGTAGGAATTTTTACCAATTTTTTCATTAAATCAAAATAATTGATTCTAGTTTTATCTTTACAATTTGTTACTTAGACTTTAAGCTGGCTTAAATAGAATATTCGTAAATACTCAAAGTATCTGTTTGCCTGCATTTGTAGAGGGTATTACCCAGTCGATCAATCCCTTAAGAGCAATGTATGCTTAATCTTCTAAATATCTAGATGCTATTTGTCCAACAATTTGCTTTTAATATTGCACTTCAAGTATTCTCACCAAATTATTGTATTAAGAGGTTTAACCACAAGCTGTGGCCATATGCAGCTCGGTTGTTGTAATTCTGTTTAGGCCAAGTTCACATAAAATATTTAATGAAACGTTGGCACAAACCGCACTAATTGCAAAAACCAAACATTTTCCCACAGCGCCTTTGGAAAATTCATTTTTTTGGCATTCCCTGTGACTGAGTGCGTGTGTGTGTGTGTGCATGTGTGTGGTTCCAGAAAGCCGCAACAAACACAAACCCACAGGGACAAAGGAAAGGAGAGAGGGAGACAAATTGATGGGAGTGTGAGCAAGTGAGTGAGAGAGAGAGACAGACTGCGAGAGTGCCGTTAGCTGAATTGTACATAGCCCAAGTGGACTGCCAACTCGTGTTAATATTAAATTACCAAAAACTATTTGCAATTTTTGAAAGTTTTGCACTGTCTGGCTGTGTGGGCAAGTGCGGCTTCGGGGCGGAGCTCTGCGAGAGGGTGTCGACGTCTTGTCTTACAAGCTGCACGAATTCCTTTCGGCACAAATTCCTTGGCTCCACTTGCCACACATACAAACACACACAGAGAAACATACACATGCAGAAAGAGCTACACACAAGTTTATTATGTCTGCTGCCGCTGGCCAGGCGAACGCCAGAAAGTATGCAACATTTTAATATGTGTGTCAGCTGGCGCATATTTGCATGGTAGCAGAGGGCGGGCACGGGGCGAACTGCTCAGCTGCGCCTCTCCCCACACCCATTGTCTATGCGACGCACATCTAATAAACCTGGCAAACAACATTCGCAGAAAGCGTCTTTGCGGTTTTTGCCACAACGTCAGAATTTACAATGCTCATACACTGTGTGCCGCCTGCCACTTGCTGCAACTCCAACTCCGGCTTCGTCTTTGTTTTGGTTTGGGGCGTGCCCTTCTTGTGGCAACCCTTTAAGTTTACCACTCGAACCTCAGCCGGCTTCAAACTTCAACATCTTCTGACGCTTCGCCCGCGCAGCTGCACACCTCTGTCAAACCCTTATATCTTAGGGGCACCTGCTGCAAAGTTTTGCGCTTTGGTTTGCTTTTTCCCTTTTTTTTTGTTTTTCTTGTCCTGCCCTGCAAAATCAAAGTTACCACGCACGTTAGCTTCTGCCAGTGACTATGTCTCCAGGACCGCCAGCCCACAAGCCCACCTCGATGCCACTTTTACTCGCAGAGCTACTTCAGCTCCAACAGCCAGTTGGCGTCTGCTGTCTGTTGTCTGCCGTCTGCTGCTGTCTTTTGTGCCCTTGCGAACTTTTCATATACTCAGTATTTTCTACTTAAATTAAATACAATGTGTGCGAAAAGTAAATTGGAGTTTGCTTTATGTGGATTTTGCACTCTGCGCTGCATTTACGGAGTTTCATTTAAAACATGTTAAACAAATGCTGAAGACGAGGCTTACACGCACGCACACACACAACGAAAAAGTTGACATTACAGGCATTGAGCTCAGAGAGAGAGAGAGAGAGAGAGAGAGAGGAGAGGGAGATTGCGTGGGGTAACTTGTTAAAGGCTTCAACTTTGAACTTTCAACTGTTGCCTGTCAGAACTTGGCTGCTAGCTTCGCACACTTTTCGGTTAGAATTTACGGCTGGGACTTAATATATATTTGAAAATGTTGCCGCTGGCAACGAAACTCTAGTTAAAAGCATGAACACATTATAGAAAAGTTTAAATTGTTAATGAAATTGATTTTGAATAGCGTATACTATGTGACCACAAAGCATGAGTTCTTGAATATGCTTAACATTCGGGGTGTCTATGCATACTGGATTAACGATTAAGCGTATAATATTACTAAGTTTTGCGCGTAAATGCCACTTAAAAAATATGTTAATCAGCTGTGGCTTTTTGCTTCACGGACTTCGGAGGCGCGTATAGAAATAAATACTTGATGTATGCAGTTCCACATTCTTGATAAGATTTTAATGCTCGGCTGTAACCGTTCGATATATTTACGGAATTGTATAAATTGTACGTCATTTTCCTTTGCTTTCCTTTACCGAATTGCAGTGCTAATTAATAAAAGTTGGATATTAAAAGAGAGAGATGATTTCTAAAACTATGATCTTTGAAATACTTTGCTCATAGAGTAGTCGTTAGAGATGCTTCATGAACACATTTAAATATTATATCCAAACATTCTGTTTTGTTTATCAATTATTCGTTCTCACTGTGTATTTAATACCACTTTGCCAAATACAGAAACTTATTCAAACGCATTGAAGTCGCATTTGTAAGCTATGGCTGGAGAGAGGTACAGGTATAGACTCACAGTCCGCCTCTACGAATGACTCCAGCAATGCAATTATAAAACTTTAATCATCTTCCAAACCAATTTCCAAAAGCAACAAAAGTGCCTGGCATAAAACTCATAAAAAGCACAGCATGCCGCACTAGACTTGCTCACCTTCGCCTCGACCCGCACGCCCCGTCCTCGTCCCTGCTGCCGCTTTGCTATCCACTAACGATCAAATGAAAAATAGAGCAACGGAAAAAGAAACTTTCCTTTGCGCCGCACCCCCAACAACAACAACAACAACGACAACAAAAACAACAATAGGAAAACGCACAACAGAAAGCAGAGTTAAAAGTGAAAAAGCAGTCGGCCAGTTGCAAAGGCCTCTTGAGCAGCGATTGGGATTGGGGTTGAGTGCTGCGACTGGAGAGCCGCACCCTGAATGGGCCCCGCAGGACTGCCGCTCGTTTGTGCCACTGCAGCAGCAGCAGCAGCTTGTCTTGGGTTGCAGCTGGCGTTGGAAAAAAAATAAAGGTAAATAGCGCAAAAAACTCACCTGGCACCGATGAGCAGGCTGTTGCCATCCTTGGTGACGAGCTTGAAGTGATCCACGACACTCTCGTTGCCCAGAAATTTCAGTATATCATCGGGACCTGCAAGAAAGAAAGGAGAAATATTAATATTTACACTCGACTTCAGTTTGGTGAAAGAATGTGACGGCGTCATGGACGGGTGCGTGTTTGAGGGGCTGCAAATGCCTAATTAGGCAATTAGGCGTCATTAAAGGCGACAAAAAAGCTACGGCTAAGGGTTGCCAACAGCTAAAACTAAAGCGAAATGCTAAAGAGCTGAAAATGGCGGCGGCTCACGGGAAAAAACAATGCAGCTGTCAAGGCGGGAGTTGTGGGAGTAGATGCCTGTTGTTCGGCTGATATGCAAATGGCGCCCGAGCTGGGACCCGGACTTAAAAGGAAGGCAATGCGGGCACAAAGGATTGCCCGCCCGTTTAGCTGCAAAAACAGGACAACAAGAGCAGCAGCAACAGCAGCAACAACAACAGCAACAGCTGCAGCAAACTTTTTTGCCATTTGTTTACTTTTAGCCATTCGCAATTTAGTTCTTGTTGTTGTTCTATTTGCCGTCTGGGAAAGCGACCAACCAATGATAGTTGTCAGCTGCCACAAACTGAGCCACTGTCTGATAAACTAGCAAAGAGCCATCAAGTACTTAAATCTCCCAGGGAGTTGTACTCGGTAATTACATGGCGAGGTGTTATCTTACGGGTCTGCTCAGTTGCTAATAGCGCCCCGAACTGAGCTCCACTGAGAGAAAACTTTAGCAGCAAAGCTGTCACTGGAATATCTTCCAGCTATAATTTACATTTTTAGCTATCACTGAATTCTCTTTGGACTGCTTTCGAGTCTTTGGCGCACAGTTAAATGCTTTCTGTAAGTACACTATAAAATAATAAGCCCCTTGTTTATTAGTAATAACAATTTATTTAATTTAAAGGTTTATTTTTAAGAAATATGGATTAATTCTCATTAAGTGCATTGATTTAACAGAAAAATTCAACTAAAGTTGATTGATATTTAGTACACGGATACTATATTTCCAATCATTATAATATAAACATTGGGCATATCCCGAACTAATTTTGTCATAAATAAAAAAGTAAACCATTTACACTTAGAGCTTGTAATTAAAAGAAAGACTAATTTGCTTTTAAATGCGAAATGGATTAATATTTCGAATGGAAAATTGAAAAGTACTCCTACAAACGAAAAAAAAAATAACACAACAATTTCAATATACTTCAATAGGGATTGCCACTATTAAAGACTCAGATAGACTTACAATACGGATTCCCTCTTTGAAAGAGTTAGATAGACGGATTTCTTTAATTTTATTTTTCCTCATTTTTCCATCGCTAGCCTTAGTATTTTCCCCAGCACTCGATTAACATTACTACCCTTTCAGATAGTAACCCTTAAATATATTTTTATAATAGCCACGCCCGGACCCCCGCGCTGCAATCATTACGGATAACGTAACACGCCTTTTGTCAGTCCCTTCATTTGATCAATGATGTCAGGGTGAACTTTTTGTAGCTCAGCTTTTAACTTTGACTGCAAGCGGTCAACCACAAAGAGCGAAAAACTTTTCACCGCTGTTTTTTAACGCCTGAACCTGGCATTCGCAGTCTGCGGGCAGAGCAGCAGCGGTTGCGGGGGCGGGGCGTGGGCGTGGATGTGGACATAGCCAACTGGATTTTAACCTGGTTATTGAAAGCGCATTTGGACGCGCGCTTCACACTTTTTATTTTAGTTGATGTGCCCCCCCCGCCCGAAAAAAGAGAGCCAAAATTAATGGGCGGAAAAAAAGCTTTTATGCACGAGCTTTTCAAATAGGACAGGCCTTTTGTTTGCATGACGTTTAACGTGACACGTGGGACATGTGCGCATCTGGCTGCATGATAAGGGACAGAGCCTTCACTTTTGGGGGGATGGCTCGCAACTACAGCAAAAGTTTCAACACACACACACACACACACACTTCTACACACTCATACGCTGGAGAAAAAGCGACATTTTTAATTTGGCGCTTTAATTAAAAGCAACAAAGCTTTGAAACAAAAAACGAGGCAGCACGAGTGAGAGAGTTTGGAGAGTTGTCAGAAAAAGTCGACAGATGCAATGGTAATGAAATATGCAGAAATCGCAGCCGACACATATGAACAGTTACAGGTGAAAATATACAAGAAGCAAAAGGAGAAAGAGACAGAGACAGAGTGAGAGAGAGAGAAAAGAGAGAGAGAGAGAAACAGAGAGAGAGAGAGAGACAGGGGGAGAGAGAAAGGGAAAAGAGAGAGAGGAAGAGAGAGATAATTACAGGTAAAAATATTCAAGAAGAGAAGGAGAGGGAGAAAGAAACGGAGAGACAAAGAGATCAAGAGAGATAGAGTGTGATAGTAAGATAAGTAAGGGAGAGAGAGAAAAAGAGAGAGAGAGAGGTTGTGTCTATCTCTTTCGGTGAAAAATCCAATAAGAAAAGAGCGAGAGAGGGAGCGGGAGATGGACAGAGAGAGAGAGAGAGAGAGCGGGAATATAGGGAAAGGTGTGAGAAATAGATAGAGAGAGGGAGAGAGTGGGAGAGAGTGCTAAAGATGGTTTATAGATGAGTCTAAGAAGGATGAATCTAGCAAAAATAACTCAATGCAATTAAGAAAACATTAGAAATTAACCTTAAGTTAAAATATATTTGCAATTTAAAAATTAAACCTCTTAAAGTATGTACATAAAACTAATAAGATGTTGACAGCTCTGCAGACTTTATTAGCCCAATCGGCTAGTGGGGCTGCTTAATCTTTAAGGAAAAAACACAACTAGGTTTCCTTTAACTGGAATTTGACTGTGTTGGGTATGAAAAAGAAGACTGAAACGGTGTCATCCACTCACCTCCAATTCATAAAATATATATAATTCTATCTTGTCAGCTTGAATCTTTATATCGCTCATGAATTAATAGAAATAAAAGGGCAGAGTTGATAATAGCCATATCGGACCTGTTCTTCGTTTGTCTGTCAAATCCATTCATAAGTCTATCAAATTTTTGTAGACACGCAAAGCTAACTTAAACAATACAGTCCAAAAGGTAAGTTTCCTGATACATTCAACTAATTTTGTTTGTAAGCGTGCAACCATTCAACATATTACCCAGCAGGATACCCTCTGGCAGCTGCTAGCTGCAGCTGACTATCCAGAACATGGCCGGCAAACTTTCTTATTTGAATGCTTGCAAAGCTCCCAAACGCACAATAGTTTTGTACATAGAGTCGACGTCGCACACAAGTTATGTTTAATGCCACCGCGGGCCATTTTCGGCGACCCTGCAAACTGTGTAAGCCCACAAATTGTAAGCCAATATTTGCTTTACCTACATCTACAACACGGCAGACACACACACACGCAGACACACGCACAATATACACACGCATACAAATTTCGGCCAGCAAACAGCCAAAAATTTCACAAGCCAAAATCTAATATTTACCTTGACTTTCAAAATGTATGCAACGCCAAAGTAAACTGCAACTCAACACGTACCCAACCCGAGACCAGCGCCTGTTGCCCCACCCATCCAGCCTCCACAGGACTCTCCGCCCAGTGCCACAGTTGCGCGCTTGTATTTGAACAAAGACGCAGCAGACCGAACCGAATCCGCCAGACGATTCAGCAAGCAGCAGAGCGGACTGGCAAAAAAAAAAACTAAAAAAAAAATAAGAGGACGAAGGGAAAAACCTGACAGAGTCTATCACTTTAATCAACTGACTGACAGTCGGGCCTGCCGCTCCAAATTATGCAAATTCAACGAAAATAAACGTAAATTCTGACATTCGAAATCTACAAATGCCGGACAACGCAGCTACCAGGACCCTCTCTCAGTGTGTGTGTGTGTGTGTATGTGTGTTCGCTGACTGCGCTATGAGGATTTTACATTGCGGTAACAATGGCGACAACGTGTCCATGTTTGACGTTGTCATGCCACTGGGAACCGAGAGCCGGAACGTGACAACGCAAAGATCGGACGACTTATGATGTTTCAAGCATTGACGGGGAGGGGTTGAATAGCCTTTTAAATAAATGGAGAAGCTGGCTTCTCTTAAGGACCTCGCTCGAGCATTTTTATACAAATTACACAGCGCCACATAAGCTGATTATTAAATATTTCTTAATGAATTTTTCATTCTGGCTCTGGTGAGTTTTTCACGCACACTCGAACCGCAACATTTACAAATGGAAAAGGAAATATTTACCCAACATCAGCCCAGCGTCTGACAACATACACATTGAGTAAGCACCGCCACGACTCTACAGTCAGTTTCATAAATATGCGCATTCAGAAGGTGGACACTCCGGATGGGCCCTCACAGCTGGAGGCTGCTGTTGCCACACCCTGTTGAGAATGAGTTGACCGAGGGGAAATGTGAACGAAACCAGCAAAAAGACAGTGAGATATTAAAAATGCAAATACTTTATAAATGCAAGCAAAATGTTGCACTCCTTCGAGAGTCTGAGAATAGCGAGGTATACCTAAAAAGAGCAAAAAACTAAATAATGCAAGTAAGCTTAATGGACGCGACTGGAACTTCAAAGTAGACTACAAAAAGTGCACAGAAAAAATAAGATGTGACACAAAGGTTTCAAAGCTTCTCTGAATGGCCAGTAACTAAATTATGGCACATATTTCGAATTTAATAGAATAGTATTATATCATAAAAATAACTGAGCTAGCCTGTATATCCTGATTATGTTGATCATATAAATAAAAAAAAAATCGTAATTAAATAGCTATCGATGATTATATCAGGTAAATTGCTTTAGTTAAAATTATTATTTTCTCTTTGCAACAAATCAAGTTTTAGCTTTCGGGAAAAAAGTAAATAAATAAATTGCGCCAATATATGAACAGTCGATACTATCGATTGTCTCATCGATATTTTAATGTATTATCGAAATTTGAAGAAATGCGGCGAAGGCTCGAATTTCAGCTTAAGTTGTAGCATTGTCTTCACCGAAGATTAAAATAAAAAGGTTACTGTTTATAATAAAAGTAAATATATTAAATTAATAATAAAAATAAAAATAGTTTTTCTCTGGGCAGCATTCGATGGGAAATTCGAGCAACACGAAAGACAATTGCATAAAAAGCGAATAAAGCATAGTTAATTTATTGAAATTTATTTTCGCAGCAACAGTTATCGATACCATGGTATGTAATCGTATATTAAAAGCGGCTTTCGAAATGCGATATGCCTCGTTTTGGCTGCTGGCCATGAAAAATCGACGACATACAGAATGGCGGCGCCGTCACATAAAAATTATATAGTCGAAAAAATAAAGCAACTACGATGAAGAGGGGCTTGGCATGCCGGAAAACAAAATGCGGCGATGCGTGAAAAACATTCCACGATTTCTGCAACACGCCATCCACGGACCAGAGCAACTTCCTGTCCATGTTCCGTGGCTGCTGCTGCCGCTGCTGCTGCGGCGGCTGCTGGCTCTATCCCTTGGTCGAGCGGCGTTCAATGGGAAAAATCCCAGCCGAGATTTGCATTTAATTGAAATGAACGTTGAACGTCGGCCGACACACATTTACGCACACACAGGCCAGCCAGAAAGAAATGCAGAGCGAAAGCCAAACATCAGGACGGAATGAAAAAAGAAGCAAACAAACAAAAAAGAAGTCCAAAAAGAAAATCATTTAGACATAGAGCCGCCAGTAAACGAAATGAAATCAGAAATCGACGCCGTTCTCGGTCCTGGGGTACAGGGTCTTATCTCTAGAGCGGCATTGGCCACAGGCTTATCGTTAGCTCATTCTGGGAATGCCTCACCCCATGCTCCTCCTACCCTGCTCTGTTTGATTTGCTTTGGCTTTGGCTTTTACCTCTGCTTCTTTCTGGTTGTGTATTGTTTCCCTCTCCAATTGATGTGCCAGTCTCAGTCCGGAGTCGGAGTCAGACTTCTTGCAATTCTTTTCTGATGCTGTTTGCATCTTGATAGCAGCTCTTGCTTTACTCTCTTGTCATGCTTCTGGCTTTTCGTAGTGGGCTAAACTATAACTGGATCAACTGAAACACCTTTCTGACACAGTCACTTGGTAATTGCGTTGTTTCATTTGGCTTTTTGAGATGACATAAAAGATGACAACGGATAATGAACAGGTATTAGCACAGCTAATTGGAATCACGAGCTCTTGAACCATTTTTTTTGGAAGTGTTTTAATTTTTGATGTAGATAAGAATTTGCGAAAGCTTGGAAAGGAAATTGTAGAACTAAAATAAAATATAGCATCTATACTTTGTATAAACAATTATGTACTGAGAGCCTAAATCTGAACTCAATTCAGCTCAAAATCAAGAGTATCAAGGAATTTCGTCAACTTTAACGGAGGTTTTATTGTACTATTGCGAATCACACTTTCCATAGCAGGCGTATTTCCAAATCGTAAAATTGGCATATAAATTATTTTTGCGTTTTCACACAAAAACAAACTCAATCACAAATTATTTTGGTCCCTTTACGCTTTGTTATTTGTATTATAAACAATTGAAACAAATCGAATTTATGTGCATTGTGTGCTAACGAACACGTCCCTCCAGGGGCCCCAAACAGTCGACGTCCCTGGGCAGAAAAAAATATTTGCGTTGAAATTGAAGCTTCGTTAATATTTCAAATCGTTGACAATTAAATTTAATTTATCTACACTTTTTTGCGTTACAATTTGATTGGATATTAACAAAGCGAATATAAAAACAAAATCTGCGAGCGTAAAAAAAGGGTCAAATTTATAGAGCTCTGACAAGAGTCCAATCGAATTATTTACATAATTGCATTGAATTTGCGGTTGCCGGTACTTAATGCAGAATGTGTGATGACCGTAATTGGATATTTACATTTACAGAATTCCCTCATTGACTATAATTTTTGTATAATACAAACAAAAAAAAGCTTATGTAAAATGTCAAAATATATTCTATCGTTTAAAAATTATTTGCTTGATTTTCAAGGAATTTAAAACTAGGTTGATTTTTATTTGCGCGAGAAAATTTCCACAAATCATTACAACACGTATCCATTAAGTTCTTAGGTAGAGCTTTGAATATAATTTTGCATCGGACAAAGCCTAAGGACAAAAATAATGTTGCCAGAGTTATAAGCGAAATTGATCTAGAGGCCAAGCCATGAACAAAGACCCAAGCCTCGAAAAAATGAGATGAGATGACCGAGCTATGAGTATGGGAAATTTGGACCTATCTCTATATAGGATATTTAAGGGTAACATTTTTGCATGAATTTCGACCAAGAATAATTATGTTAGATTTGGTTGTCAAATTGATTTAGAGGCCAAGCCATGAACAAAGACCCACACCTCTTACGGTTTGGGCTGTGCGTCGATCACCAATAAAACAGTCAGTCGAGTCAGTCAGTCAGGACAAACAATTTTATATATGTATAGATCTAGATATCTAGATATCTATCTAACTATATCATGATTTTTGATATGAGGTTAACGTTAATGTGTATGAGTCCGAAATATATAACAATTCATAGCATACTTTTATGTGTGTATACTTCATGAATACTACAGTAAAACGCGTGTTAAGCATACGGAAATTCAAGGTTTATCGAAATGCAACACTGCCTGCCGTAAGAGCTGCGCCAGTTTTTGGATGAGTGCGCCATCTGGAGGCCGTGCGGTGCAACATAACCTTGTTTCGAACGTGCTTCGTGGAAAATGAAATTAATCGGCATACGTTAAGGAAAAGTCATAAAAGCCTTTAAATTCATTTAGGCTGAAAGTGGGCGGGTGGGCGGTCTGGAGAGGCGAGTAAAGACGGGCGAACGGGAGTAGGGTCGCGGGTCCTGCCGCATGTCCTGTGGTTGCCGCAAAATGTGACAGGATATGGACTACACGCCATTTATGCAGCAATTAACGCAACTTACGTCAAGTGCAAACGCGAGGCCAGCACATGTTCGGGGGCCCAAGGACCCAGCACGATCCTTGCGCGGTTGCGCTATTCCGGTGCCCTGCTGTGCCACGTTTCTGTTACGTATTTTATGCAATTTTAATTATTATTGTATTATTTTGCATTTATTTACGCTCATCCTTTGTAAGGGATCCGCCTCGGTTAACGATGAAGAACTTCTGTCAGCTGTGGCTTGTCGCAACTGCCGCCGCCAGGCAGAGAGCTGGCACCAAAGACCACACTCCGGAGCTTTTAATGACAACAAATTGTCGCAACCAATTGCCAGGTGTTTTATTAAAGAGCCAAGTAAATGTTGAGAAATTTCCCCATGCGCAATGTCCGGGCCAAAGGAATTGCTGATGTTAAAGTATAAAACTTAATTACATTTGACTCTTGCGAATGTTGAGTGCGTTCTGCAGCGCGTGGAAAGGTATTGATGTACTCAAAATGGGTTGAAATGTTGCTGCAGAGACAATTAAATTTCAATTAACGATAAGTCTTAATATTTTTTCCAGCATTTTGAAATGAAATGTAACGAAAATGTTAGCAAACTTATTTAATTTTATGCCTGTATAGGTATGCCTTGATTATTCCACCTGTTTTCCGCTTGTGGAGATGGATTAGCCAAAATTAATAATAGATATAATAACTAATTCGGTATTTAGTCTCGCACAAATAATGTCATGTTTGTCACAAGCAGGTATTTTGGCATGAAATCTATAATATTCAATCTTGAACGCTCAATAAAATACTATAAAGTATCTTTAATGACCTTCAGCTACTGTGTCTGGCCAAAGCTAAACATATATTCATTTATGTATTTGTTAAGTGTTTGCAACCTGATAGCTTGCGTAATGCATTTTCATTTTTCGTTTTCTTTTTCCATTCAAGTTGTGTGCATCATTAGGAGCTCACGCCTGTATGACTTGCTCTTCAAACAGAAACTAAATGATATTTTCGGCATGAGCTGGCTGAAAACTCATCTGAATGTGTGCCAAAGCATTTGGCTGCTACCTACATACGTGTGGGGCTTCTCGCTCTCTCTCTGTCTTTTTCTCGCTCCTGCTGTGTCTGTGCATAATCCAGGCCTGGCTCTGGCAAACGGGTAGCAGCAGCACTTACACGACGCAGATAAGATGCTTTACATGTGCCTAAACAAACATATGGACAGAAGGAGACCCGGCTAAAGAGCTACCAGCGGCAGCAGCGATGTCAGGTGCACGCATCCAGTCGCAACTGGGCCAGTGAGGCATGCATGAATGAATCGCAAACAGGTAGAGATGGAAACTGAGATGGAGACAGAGACAGACAGTCCGACGTGCGTTGAGTAGGACGCAGCAGTGCGTGTGTGTGTGTGTGTGTGTGCACTAAGCACACGCGTCACTTATTACAATGACAATGATATGCGCCCCCACACAAATATGAATGCCAGCCTGAGCCTGAGCCAGGGCCTGTTCCTTGGCCCGGGTTAACAGTGTCAGTGGGTGTAATTGATCAAGCTCAGACACTTGAGCCCTCCTGTAGCTGGGGCACACGCATACACAATCAAACAATGACTTGCATTGCGTTATAAATTGGCGCTACTTTAACGGTGACCGGGCCTGGGCGGTCGGGTGGAGCCACATAAGGTGGCGCGTCATGTGAGCGGTTTATGATATGCACAGCACGAAACATAACATATGTACAAAATGAGTTGCAATACACTAAGGCTATAACGTGCAGCTTTTACACAAACGTACACCTGTACGTGATTCTTCTTTGCAAAAATTAATCAGAGCTTTTAAGCTCACTAATACATATCCAAGCAATGCAATGGTGTTTAAAACTGTATTTTTATACTTGACATATAAAACGATTTTTATGCAAAATAATAAGTTTTTTAAACTCATACGTGGATATTGTTGACAGCTAACTTGAGGCTTAAAGCTTCCACATTCAAGAATAGAATGATATAAATATTTCTGAGAAATAGAGGATTAAACATACAGTAGTACCTCATATATATTTGATGAGTCAAAATATAATTTCGATTCCTGAATTTTTTTGTAAACTGAAATTTTAAAAATTTTCCTATATATATTTTATTATAAGGCATTATGGCCTGTCTTTAAATTTCCATTACATTTTTAGCTAATATGCTACCTAAAACGAAATTATTTCTTCAGTGCCCAATAAGAGCTTTCATTCGCATGCGACTTATGTTTTATTCAAGATACCTGGAGCTTAGAAGCTCACTAATATACGCGCAAGTATACAAACAGATTGTTAGTTCTGAGCAATGTTTGCAAGCAACATTTTGACGGAAAATGTTATATATATATTTATATAACTTTGTATTTTATAGATTTTTTTTTTTGACTAAGTATTAAAGCAAAAAATGTTTTCAGCACTTAAAGCATTAAATTGTTTTAACTTGAACAGCATGCACTTGATTAACAATTAACTTGGCAATTTTATAGTAGTTCATTTTATGAGCTTGTGTGTGTAGGTAATTTCTCTCAGTGTCTGAGTGGCTGGCACGTGCTAAAGTTTATGTATACCATCTGATGGCTGCTGATGATGAGTATGACGATGATACTTTGTTCGTGTTTAATGATGCCGTTTGCCTGTCAACCAGCTGCAGCTACAGCACCGCCTTAACTTGGCTGGGTTTAACTGCCGTTGCCTCTGCCTCTGCCTGTGGCTCAGCCTTAGCTTCTGGCGGGCCAGCCCTTCTCTACTTTCCTGTCCCATGATATCCTTTACTGACATCAACATTATCATGTAGGTTATGTCGCTGCACGCTCTCTGGCTTTTCATCAACTCGAACCCAATGATTGCCTGTATGACAGCCAGAAGCACGTCAGTAGCGGCTGCTGCTGCTGCTGCTCCTGCCACTGCCCCTGATGCTGCTCCAATGACCCATAAAACGGACGCTAGCCCAGCCGGGACATGAAATCCATTGCAACAAGCTGCCAGCCAGCGATGCTTTTGTGGCTCACATGGCACGCGCTCAAAAGTAAAGCGGGTCATGTCAAATCGAGCTAGTGTACCTGGTGCTAAGCCTGAGCCCGAGCTCCTGCAGGTGCACGCTGCCAATTGGCATCGATGCAGCTTATTTGCTGCGATTGGCCCTAATGAAATTGAGCGGTGTGCATCTGCACGGAATAGATCGGATATGAGACTAAAACTACAGATTAGATAAGTTTCTGCTTGGAGCATACTAAGCAGAGTCAACTACAATGCTGGGAACCTTACCTTAAGATCTTCTTTAAGTTTACAGTAAGTCATTTTTATGGAGATCAACTAAATCTTATACAAATCTACTAAAGTCATGTTTAAAAGAACGGACAGCTAAATGACAAGAAACTCTTCTTGGATTCGACCAAAAAAATATTAAAAATATGAATCAGAGGAACTTTTCGTTTAAAAACATTCGTGACACTTTCTTCAACCAGAATATTTATTATGATGGAATTATAATCCTTCGTATTCTCTACATAAATCCATTTTCCTGCAGTTTTATTCTAAAATATTATTTGTGTGTCCATTTTTATCCAGTATAAGCTTCTCAACATTTCTCTTGTTAACATAAAACAATACTTTTCTGAGAAAAAGACTAAAGTGCGCTCACTTTACTATAATAAAAGATAGTTCTAGGAACTTGTTACTACAAGACTTTTCTCTTTCTCTCTAACTAGCTTGAATATTCTATATGATAACCAACAAAACAACATTCCTTTAAATCCTGGTTTTTCTAGGAATTAACTTGTTAGAAGCAGCTGCTTAAGAGAGCATTTATTTGCTTTTCCAGGGGTCTTCCCCAGCATTTAAATCCAGCGCAAAATAACGTACAAGTGCTTGTCAGCCAAGTCAAATGCCCTTAAAAGTGAAAAAAGGTTTTTAGATGGCAAAAACGTTTGTTTTATATACAATTGAAATCGTCAATGTCATCATTATTATCATTATTTTGCGGTTGTTGAATGCTTTGAGCTACTTGTGGCTGGCAGCTTTAACCCAACGTCAAAGCAAAAAAAAACCCACCCACCACCCAACTTCCTATCCCCTGGCCTACCCAAGGCGTAAGCTTTACATGTTCAGCGACTTTGGTTTTATTTATTTAAAGGCCAAAAACCCGATGAAGCCCAAAGTCTTAAGTGGTGAAAAAGCATTCGCTTTGAGCTCGTAACGGCATTCAGGCCTTTCATAATTTCTGTGTGATGGCGCCGCCATTTTAATATTGAAGGATGGTGGCGTGAAGAAGGTTTTTATTCTGTGAAGGCCTTTGCGGCACCAAAAGTACACACACACACACACACACACACGCAGACAGACACTGACTATACACACTTAACAGCACGCGTAGCAGTTATACAAAAGATGTCCGCAGGGTGTGGTGGATGCGGGGGGTAGCTGGAGTAGCAAAAGAAATAAAGTAAACTGAATGTAAAAATAAAAGCGCTTGCGGCAATGAAACGAATACAAAGACAATGTTGAAGATGGAGATGACGACGTGGCCAAAGCAAATTTCCCACTAAACAAAAGTGGAAAAACATACGAGAATAGAAGAGAATACGCAAGCAGAAACTGTACGGTTATTTATCGTCGAAAAAACACTCCTCTGACAAACGAAAGTTAAATAACGTACTGTTATTTACATACTAAGTGCTACTTCAAAGAATGGCGGCAACCTATAATGACGGCAGGCCAATCTGAAGTATGGTATCTGCTAGTGTGATATATAAGAACTATCAAATAAGTGAGTTTTAAGTATACTTATCATGTTCATTATCATTATTCAATAAAGATTAAAAATAGCCAAAGACTTGTCAAGCACATGTATACGCACCTGAAAAGATACAAGAATTGAATCAGATTTAGTATTAATTGAAAGAAAGGAAATATATTAAAAAAGAACCAAGGCAAAGACATTTTAATTTTAGTCTTTTGGGTATGGATACCCTGCATTTTATGATTTTTCGTTAGGCGCATGAGACGTGAATTAAAGAGACACTGTGAAACAAAATAAGCTGCTTTTCGCAACGCAACAGACACTTTTCACCACACAGGTGTAAAGTTCTTAAGGTCGGTTTAGTTCCTGCCTTTTCATTTATTAATTATACAGTCTCGACCTCATATTTTTCATCTTAGCTACGAAATCTGCAAAGTACGTCACAAAAAACTCATAGCAAAAATCTTTGGTTATTTAAGCGACTCGAATTATAATTAAAATATTCGATGCAACCGATTTTTTTTAAAAACTTCTTACCACTGCTTTGCTGCTGCTTCTGCTTAAAAGAAAAGTTCAGTTTCTTAGACTTTTAATTTTGTAGATAGATTAATTACCAAAAAGTTACGCAGCCAGCTAGAAAGTTTTTATACACTTGTGGAGGACATTATAATTTCGTGATGAAATGTGTAACGTCTATACGTCTTCATCTATATGGAGACATCTTCGTCTTTATAAAATTTAAATATTCTTCCATGTCCGTCCGTCCGTCTGTCTATTTCTATGCGATTTAGTCTGTCAGTTATAAAGCTAACGTTTTGAAACTTTGCATAATCCAGATCATACGACCATATTAAATAGCTGTCAAATATATATATGCAAAATGTTATCAACATCGAGCCACCATATTATATAGCTGCCATAGGAACCACCGCCCGAAAGGTTCCTTTATGGCAAAATATTTTGTGTTATCCAAGATTTTCTTATCAAACTGAGCATTTGCGAGCTTCATTATTCTCACATGCTTGCAAAACCGTAAAGGAAATATCTACAATTGTAGATATCCTTACTTTTTAGTTGTTATATAGAAAATCACTTTGATATTCATAGCATTTACATTAACAGTCCAGCCCTCTGATTAGTTTTTAAATTTAGACAGCCACTAGGAGGGTCAATTTATATTCCAAATTTTTCGTTAGCTATGAAATAAATTCCTATGCAAGTGTTGCATGTATTATATATCATTGCACTACGGGGCTTTAAATAATCGAATTGCATGGCTTTTTTCGCCCCTTTTCGGTGCGTTGAATTTGTTTTGGTTTTTTGTAAGGGGTTCGCATCTGCAGTTGCAGTTGTAGTTGTTTTTTTTATCATGCTGGCAATTTATTTGCTAGTTGCTGGCAAAGAAAAAAACAAACAAAATGCGAGCAAGAGAAACATCAATTGTTACAACATTTAAGGATGCCAGCAACGAGGACGAAAAATGGCAATAAAGAAGCCAAAATCAATGGAAATATTCGCGTTTGGCATAAATTCACTTTGGCTTGCATGATAGCCCCTATGGACCAATCCCACTGCCACGCCCACCGCCCACAAAACAACATTTGAAAATAAAACTTTGTAACCCAGTTTCAGTTTTTGGTTGGCAAAAAGGCTGAGCAGCGCATGGTGGATGAGGCACATGTCGGCACACACCAAGCAGCAGCTCCCACAGCCCTCCCAATTTTGCCAGAACAGTTTTTGGAGTTCGATATTTTCCGTTCATGAGCGGCAGGTGTATGCGTGTGCGTGTGCGTCGTTTGCATTTCGGCACAGCTGCAAATGGCGGAAAATGAGAGGCCAAAGGAAACGACGGCCAACAACAGCAGCAAAAAAATGGGTGCTGTGAGAACTTTTATTGTTAGCAGCAGCAGCAACAGCAGCAAAAGACAAAAAGAAAAGAACATTTTTGGACGCACTTTTTTGCAATGCTACAATTTTAAACGACCCTTCGGACATGTGTGTGTGTGTGTGTAGGTGTGTGTATCTGCAGTTAAATATTTTATGAGCTTTCGTTTGTGTCTCTGTGTGTTGCTTTTGGGTTCAGTTTCGTGGTCGTCATGTTGCAAAAAAAAAAAAAAAATATCAAAAAAAATGGGGGAAAAACTCCAGCAAAAGCAAAACCTGCGCAAATTTTTCTGTTGCTGTTTACTCTGCCTGTGTTAATGCTGCTTGTAGTTCTCTTTGCCCCACTGCCTGCCACTGAACTGCTACAAACATGCCCTACAGCAAATTTATTGAATTCTCGCACAGCAGCAGCAGCCAGCAAAGCAACTTAATTTTCAAGTGAAACTTTGTTAATGCTCGCCATGTGCTCCAAAAAAGTGGCTCACAGACATTTTCAAGTGCCAGCGGCCAAAAACCAGACCCAAACCACCCAAAACAAAAAAAATTTACAGCAAGAAGCGTGGGTTTCGGTTTATGTTTGCGCCTTGTGCGGGGCAACTGTTGAGAATTTAACTTATTTTATATGTTTTTGACAGCATTATGTTATGATTGGCTGCAAGAAGTCAAAACTTTTAATTTAGATATTGTAGTTGTTTACCATAACACAATAATTAATTTAAAAAAAATAAAAAAAATCTTGTCAGAAGTGGGATTCGAACCCACGCCTACAGAGTAGACTGCGACCTGAACGCAGCGCCTTAGACCACTCGGCCATCCTGACTGTTGATGTGCGCGCGTCACATGCGCCACACAAGCAAAGCAGCGAGAAAAGCAATAACAAAAACAATTAACTAGAACCTATTCGTATGCGCTGTCTGATAACTGAGTCATGGAAAAAAGCTTAAAGCTTTTTTAAGACTTTTAAGAGTGAACCAAATGTTTATTTAAGAACGTGAAATACACTGGGCACTCGGAATTGAAAAAATAAAGTTGATAGACAAAACAAAAAAACAAACTATATTTATGGAAAATAAAATATTACTCGATGCAATAGTTTAATTGGCTATTCGAATTTATATATTAATATTGTTAAGCTTGGCTTTAAGAGATATATTGCAATTTATAAATAGTTCTTGCATAGGATTACAATTTTCCAGAGACTACTGTACCAAATGCTTCGATGCCAATAAGCGATTTAAAGACTTATCACAGAGAAAAAAAACTTGCACAATTGTATACTTTAAATGCCTTTTGCTAACATAAATAAAACTACAATATAACGGGCGGTCGCAGCGGGGCCGGGTGCATGCGAGTGAGACGGCAAATCAAAGTCAGTCGCGCAACCAAATGGGGAAACATTGTTCTAAAACAATGAAAATACATGGTAAAAGAGGAGCCCAGGGCCCAGAGCCGGAGCCCAACTGAGCGCCCGAGAGCTAACCAACAACATGCAATAAAAGGCAAAAGTGGAATATGTGCCACAGCGCTGAACAGATGCCAACGACCAGCACATATAACAGAGCCCAAACAACCCCTTACCTCTGTACCGCCCTCCCCCTGCGCCTTCCACAACCCTCACTAGAGAGTCCACTTGAAACTTTTGCGCTATTGTGCCCCCAAGCGTCATGTACTGCACTTTTTTTTTTCTACTACTAACATCAGCTTTTCTGTAGACTTTTTATGTTTCGGGCTCAGTGAATCTTGGCGAGGCACCAGTTCTGTTGGCCACGCCCACAACACAAAGGCCTCAAAAAAAAAAAAAAAAACGATCTGTATATATATATTTATATATCTGGAGCACATGCTGAAAAATGAAAAGCGGTAAAAAAGTTTTGAAATATAATTGCTGCTGCTGCTATTGTAAACTCTATTAAATTTATAAAGTGGGTAAAATTTGTTGTTTTGTTTTTGTTTTTTTGATTTTATTTTTTCTTTTCTTTTGGCTCGTTTGATTAATAGTTTTATTGTATTTATGTAGAGGCTGGCCATTAATTTTGCGTTTTTAATAAAAGAGCACCACTCAATTAAGGATATGGGTCGGGTCACACACACACGCACACACACAAAAACACATTTTGCTGAAAGTGCAAAAGCTCATGCATTTTATAAATGGGCCTATAACAATAAAAAAGAGTTTTTTAAGCCGATTTTAGTTGGTCAATTGACGGCTTTTTGAGCACAAATTGATACTCGAACATTTTACGGGCATTTAAATTTTGAAAATATGTTATATTGAAAGAATTAAGCAGCTTTCTAAGTGCATAAAAGAGGCTTAATTCATATTTATTGCATTCAAATATTAATTAGAATTGAATGGAAGCGAAACTGTTTAAAGTTTAAATAGTTGCTAGTTAAAATATGAAGAATATGTTCAAGTTAAATACTTTACTGTATCTGATAGGAGTATATATAGAGTTCAAAAACTATAAATGTCTCAGCTACAAACATATAATATTTAATTGGGTTAGTTGTTTATCGCATTATTTTACTTTTAATCATACTAATAATCATCTATTAAATACAAACTACAAATGACTCAGCTCTAATAATTAAATTTGTTGGAAACTACTTATTTTGCTAATCTGGACATAAACTATGAGCTTATCGGCCAGAATAATAATTTCTATGTGACACGCTGTCTGGCGACTTTGCAAGGTCAATGATTAGATTAGAAGTCATTTATTTAAATGCAGCTGCCTTTAGATGTGCCCACATTTTCCAATTCACAATTTAGGAAAATTTCCCAGTTACTGAGGCCATCAAAATAAAAGTTGCCCCAAAATGAGGCGTCAAAATGTCTCTAAGGCCCGAACCTGAGTGGAATATTTAAAAACATGGAGAAGACGGGCAGCAAGCCATTGGCGAAATGAAAACCCGAACCATGGGAAATGCGATAGCATTTTCATAATTTCGCCATTTGGAAAATATCTCACGCATTTGCAATTATGTGCGGATTTTTCATTTCATTTCATTTCTTCATTTCATTTCATTTACGTTGCGGCCTCGCGGCTTTCGACCCAAGCGAGAAACCGCAGTTGGTTACAACAACCAGATAAAAAAAAATATATATTTTTTTTTATTTTGTTGTTATTGTTGTTGCGCTTTTTCTCCTGTTTGTTTGCAGTCGTTCTGCTGCACATTTATGCGCAGCCACATTTCAAAAGCAATAAATTCTGCAGCTTTGCGCTGCAACAAAAAACAGAAAGAAAAACATAAAAAAAAACGTACGAATAGAAATTGGCGAAGAAAACTTTGCTCATTTGCGCGATTTTGATTTTTTCTACCAACGCAGGCAAGCTAAAATAAATTAAGAATTGCACACAGAACAACAAATTCAAAGTATGGCAAACTTTTCATTGCTGGGGTGAGCGCTAACGCCCAAGTAAAAACATTCAATATTTTAATAAAAAATCAACTTTTTTAGCAAAACATCGCGCATACTATATAAACTTAAGTTGCAGATTTTTGGTAGTCTACCTAAAAACACCCTGTGTATGGGGAAGTTATCAATTCCAAATTTATTTGTAAACTTTTATACCAGATATTTCTTATGCGAATATTATATATTTATTTCTTTTGTGAAATAAAATTCTTTTTTTTTTTAATTTTTCACATTCACGTATAATTATATTATATAGTTTGATATTGTACAACAAATTATTCCATGTGATTTTAACTGATAAATAAATAAAATATATTCCAGAAGTAATTATAGAGAAGTTTATAAAATATTTCATTTATCAAACGATCAAGAACCTAGGCTGACACTCGTTTTGTCCACCATTAATAAATAAGTAAATAAATACAAAATAAGTTAAGTCCTGCTTATAAAACGATATACCCTTCTGATAGACTAACGAGGTGCGTAAAATACTTTATACAATTTCGTTTTGTGATAAATATATATAAATATTTCACACGCTTGTTTCTGCAGCGAAAAAAAATAGTTGCTCTATTTTGCTTCGTCTCTTTTTATAGTGTTTTTTCCTAAGGTACCGCGCTCTGAACCCAACCCTCACCCCCCGCACGAATGCTATTATTTTACCCATTGAATTGTACAAGCTGGTAACAATTTGCAGCATATTCCCCCGATACGAAAATTCCTCTCGAGTCTTGCCGTGAAAATTAATTGCGCATTTATTTGAGTGAGTTTCGGTCTATGTCAAAAAAGACTTCCTTACAACTCGCTGGGTTTTGTTTCGCGCTTTTTTATTGCCCAGCATTTAATTTTCTTTTCAGTCGCTTTACCTTACCTTAGAATTTATATTTATTAATATGTATAAATTTAGAAAATAATATAAGCCATACGACATTAAATGTCAGCAAACAGCAGTGTGCTTATTTTAACGCAATTCCAATTAATATGTTATATGTTATAATATTAAAAAAAGTAGCCCAAAAATTTCATTTGAATAAATTAAAAGGCAATTTTTCTTAGATATTATTAATAATGGTGCAATGGCATATAATATTGTTAGTATGTGCACATTTTTTGCAATATATATATTATTTATATATTCATTATTTTTTATGCCCTTTAAAAGTGGAATAACAAGGCATACATATAAGACATTAGAAGAGCTAAAGCAGTCAAATTTGGTATAAAGGCTCTCGCATAGTAAATGATATTTTTCTTTAAGTATATCAGAAAATGTGAAATGATATATTTATAAATTTGAATAGTCTCCTTAGGAATGAAACCTTTATAAAGATAATAATATAATAATTATGGAATTCTATAGTCTGGCTGTAAAATCGTGGATCGTGTATTTTGCAGTCAATAATTCCTTATCCCCTTTATCACCTACTTGCTTGCATTAATTTATATGAATTTCTGATATATTTACATTTTGGTCTAGCTGAATAAATATTGTCCAAATTTACTTGCAGGGTCATGTTAAAATGCAACCTGTGGCATATCAATTTAAGCATAACATCGCACGCTTCAGTTCCCATTATTCGTTATTTCGATAAAATATGTTAAAATAATAATGATTTTAATAGATCTCACTAGAACTAAGTGATGTATATTATACTAAAATACTTAGTTCCGACTTGTCAGGTGATGAACAAAGTGCAATGTAAGATTTAAGTGTTCACTGGCGAGCATAGCGAGCACATATCAAACTTGTGTGTAGCATTATTATAATTATCAAATATAATCGCATTGCAAAAAAGAAAAGCAAAAGTAGAAAGTCTCGCAGATCCCCAGAAATGTATGAATTATCAGCGACTAAAAGTCATCGAGTGTCAAATTCATAAATGTTATAGATCATGGAGAACGGAACGCTGCAGTCCGCATAGCGATTACACAACATTGATGTTGACTGCGGCAGCACTGCGGAGCACTATGCAATTGAGCTGCCGCTTGGCTTATCTCACCTGATCCAGCAGCGTGCGATCCAAGGCCAGGGAAGTTGAGCTGGTGATGAGCTGGGCACCTATGCGGCAGCTGATAAGTGCGGCTCGAAATTGCACATAATTGGTGAATTAAATCATGATGTTGGCTATTTTTGGCTGTTGTGCCATGTGTCTGATGCTGATATGGTGCAATGCCGGACACGTTTGGGGTATAAAAGACGCAGCTGCAGCACAGTGAAAGCAACAGTCTTTAGGTGTTTGGAGCTGAAGCAAACCAAAGCCGGAGCAGTAAGAGAAAACGCATCAAGGATGAAACTGACATTGGTCCTTCTAGCCCTCGTGGGCTGTGTGGCCGCATTCAGCGTGCCCACCTCGACAAAGGTGAAGATCGCCGATCAAGAATTTTTGCAAAAGCAAAAGTTCTTCTTCGAGATTGTCTACCGTGTGGAGGATCCACTACTGTTCGAGGAATGGATCAAGTTGGGACAAAAACCGGTCGTTGACAAGTCGCTATACACCGTGAGTATATGAGCTGAAATAATGGGGTAATCCATGGTTCTAACGCTGTGCTGTCTGCAGAACTTCGACTTCTATATGGAGAAATTCTGGGAGTCCTACAAGCTGGGCGCCTTGCTGCCTAAGGGTGAATTCTTCGGTGCTCTGGTGAAGACCCATCACAAGCAGGCCTGGGGTCTGTTCAACTTCTTCTACTACGCCAAGGACTGGGAAACCTTTCGCCCAGAATGTCGCCTGGGCTCGCATCCATGTGAACGAGGGCATGTTTATCTATGCTTTGACCCTGGCTGTTATCCACAAGCCCGAGTTCGAAGGCTTCATACTGCCCCAGATCTATGAGATCTTCCCTCAGTACTTCTTCAACAGCAAATTCGTGTACGAGGCTGAGAAGTTCGACTATGATGTGTTCAGCAAGTATATCATGTACGAGAAGGAATACAAGGACATCCTGTACAAGGACATTAGCGAGTTCAGCGACAACTTCTACTTCTACACCAAGGACTGGAAGACCTGGCAGTGGTGGAAGATGATGGGTCTGGGCGAGCACTGGCACGTCGAGGACAAGTACTTCCTGCGCGAGAACATAGCACAGTACAACAAGGACCCCAAATACGCCGATATCATTAAGGATGTGCACAAGTTCTATTTGCCCGTTGACTATACCCGCGACATTGACTTCTTCAACGCTGAGAGCAAGCTGAGCTACTTCACCGAGGATTTGGGCTGGAACTCGTACTGGTACTACCTGAACTTGGACTATGCTTTCTTCCTGGATGGCAAGCAATTCGGTCTGGACAAGGATCGTCGCGGCGAATTCTGGATCTACAATGTGCAACAAATTTTGGCTCGTTACTACCAGGAGCGTTTGGCCAACGGCTTCGGCGAAATTCCTGAATTCTTCTGGTACAAACAGGTCGAATATGGCTACGATCCTCAGCTGATCTACTACAACGGTGTTGGCTACAGCTACCGCAAGAATTACTTCGAGTACCAGACCTACGGCAAATTCGACATTCTCTACCAGATCCAGAACTTCTTCGACCGCATCTACGATGTGCTGGACACCGGCTTCTACAAGACCGCCGATGGCGTTGTCATCGATCTCCACAAGCCCGAGTCTATCAAGTACATTGGCAACTATCTGCAGGGTAATGTTGATACCTACGACAAGTACTTCTTCAACTACTGGTACGTGCTGTCGCATATGTACTTCGCCGATGTTGACTACTATGACTTCGAGGTGTTCCCCAATGTGTTCCTCAACTTCGAGACCATGCTGCGTGATCCCTTCTTCTACTCCTTCTACAAGAAGTTCACCGATGTCTTCTACAAATTCAAGTTCTTCCTGGGACCCTACACAAAGAAGGATCTGTACTATGAGGGCATCACCATCAAGGATGTGAGCGTTAGCAAGCTGACCACCTACTTCGACTTTGTGGACTTTGATGTCACCAATCTGCTCAATGACAAGGTGACCTTTGTCGATGGCAAGTTCGTCTGGGACAAGACTCTTTTGGCCCGTCAGGCCCGCCTTAACCACAAGCCTTTCAACTTCGAGTTCACAATCGATTCAGCCAAGGAGCAGAAGGGTGTTGTTCGCGTCTTCCTGGGACCCAAATTCGACGAGTTCGGTCGCGTCATCCCACTGAAGTACAACAGCCAGAACTTTGTTCAGATCGACAGCTTTGTCTATCCCTTCGTTGCCGGCCAGAACTCCATCAAGCGCAGCTCCAAGGAGTTCACCTACACCGCTGAGGACCGTGCCACCTACACTGAACTCTACAAGTACGTCCAGCTGGCCAGCGAGGGCAAATACAAATTCCCATTGGACATTAGCGAGCCGCACAACGCCTTCCCCGATCGTCTGGTGCTGCCACGCGGTTGGGAGCAGGGATTGCCCATGCAGTTCTACTTCTTTGTCTCGCCCTACACCGAGGATTACGAACAGTTCTCCAACTTCGACTACGCCTACCAGTCTGGCGTTGGCTCCGGCACCCGCTTTGTGGACAGCAAACCATTCGGCTATCCCTTCGATCGCTCTGTCGATGAGTACAGCTTCTTCGTGCCCAACGGTTACTTCAAGGACGTCAAGATCTACTATGTCGACACCTTTGCCAAGTACTTCGAGAAGAAGTATGAAAACTACGGTGTGTTCGACTACTCCGTGGAGTACTAGACGACGCCATTCGATTTAGCTCTTAATTAATTTCTAATGTTTCTAATGCAATACCAAAAAATCAAACCAAAAAAAAAAAAAACTCAGAAAACCAAGAAGAACAACGAAACGATGAAGACCAAAGCTTAAAATAAAGAAACAAAAATTAAACAAATTCAACATTGAGTTCTTTTTTGATAGATATTTTAGGGCCTTACAGCAAAGAAACCAAAGCAAAAAAACAGCATCTCAATACATACATTATTGCATATTATAATAATTCAAAGATCAAGAACATATCAAAGGGAATAATAAGCAAAATTGAATCGCAATATAAAGGGTGATTATTAAATAGCCCAGCAGACATATGGGTACACGAATGTGAAAACCTGATAAAAGAATATGAGCTTTTCGTACAATTACTTGATCTGACCAAGGGAATATTTAGTAAGAAAAAAGACAGCCAAACTGCTCGACTCGATACTGATTTATATGCTTTATCTGGTCAGAGATATCTCTAATAAAATATTAAAAATTTTGAGACAAAAGGATGAGATAATTTCTATACATTTCTTAAATTTACTCGACGAATTCGATGGATAACATTAAATGGATGCCGTAAAAGCAGTTCGATTCTGTCTTGTTCACCAAAAACATTTTCAGATTGACAAGCAAAATGCGCGACCACTTGATCCTGTGGCAATCCTTGCCAATCGTCATCTCCTTGGCACTCGTTCCGATTGTCATACGCTGCAGAGGCAGCCGGTTAATGTGTCATTCGTACCGCAAACTGTGGCAACGTCGCTCTGATTGCATTCGAATTGAAATCAACCGCAAAAACTAATAATAAAGTTCAAATGTTAAATGCGGCTGATCGAAAGGGCGTCGTTAAAACGCAGTACACAGCGCGGCGCAGTAAACTGCGCGCCAGCCTCCACCCCAAAGGCAATTTGATAACAATGCGGGTGCGTTACCCGATACACACGCACACACACATAAACAGATACACACACACACACGCACAACCGATTGCCCATCGCGTTTGCTATGTAAATGAAGTTATGCTCTGCGGCTTTGATGTGGCGCCCTATTGCCGCCCATTTTCACAATTGAATCATGAGAGAGACACAAGTATGCCCCATTGCCAAAGCGTTATCTGACCCGATGTGGCAACCTGATTCGGTAACGATAATTTACAGTTATGCCCAGCGCTGCCAGCCCTCGATTATTGCTGTCTATCGCATCTGCATACGCCGACGAATTTGAATTCGCATTCGCATTTGCATTTTCAGTTGCAAGCTAGCAGCTGATTACAGATTGCACATTTGGATTTGGGTTCGAACTGGGGCTGGGGTTGGGGTTGGGGTTCGGTAGTTGGCGGGGACTCCTCTTTGGTCATGAGCCTAATGTTGTTTGCTGTATTGCAAGCGAGTAGTTCAATTTATTACCGACCATTTATTTGGAAATTGGGGCCAGCAGATTGAGCGGCATGTGGACAGCAATATGGGATTAAAAAGTGAACTGTTAAAGGAAAATGGATTTAACTTAAAAACTTATGTTCGAACGATTGTTCAATTAGGTTCAGTTCCTTTTCTGCCACCACTTAAAATTGGAGAAAGTGTAAATGTATAATACTTTAAGCATAATCAATGCTTTTTAGCCTTAGCCCATTGATTCCTTAACTTAATGTGCTGCCCAAACTCAAACTGAAATTAGAGTAAAAAGCTTTAGTTTCGGTTCAATTGAAACTCTTGATTCCACCCATTTTGCCATCATCCATTAAAGTTTTCCAAGCAGTTGTCTTTCATTGTTAAAGCTTACAACCCGCCTCAAATTTCAGCTAAATGGCTTTTGTACAAGTGTCCATATTCTGGCATATATATGTATATATATGTATGTCTGTATCTCTTACAATTACTTTAACAAAGAGCTGAAGCTGCACAGCATGCCATATTTTATGGCCTGTTTCATTCTCATTTTCCCCAGTGAAAATGTTAAGGATGGGCCTTGGCAACGGGGCTAATCAGAAATAGTTCCCTGATGCCCGCTCAGACAAGCTGGGCAGACTTAGTCGAGCTTATCCAGCTGGGCATGTCTGCTTTGTTGGTCGTGTACTTTGTGTCTACAATTTATTTCAGTCATTTTAATTGATATCGTCGCTGGCACTTCCCTCGATACACCCACAGCATGTAGCTGAAGTGCAGCTTCTTGTTATTTGTAACAATTAATATCCAATATCTGAGCGCTGCCATCATTAGTTTTTGCCAGCCCAGCGACCCACTGTCTGTTCTAGATATCTCACTCGCCGACAACTACAAAAACTGATGATATCAATGAACGAACTATAACAAAAGCATGCGCCAGGGCTAAGTACAAAAAGAGTCACAGATGGAGCAAAGCAAAAAAAAAGCAAAAAAAATGGGAACGAATCCTTGTTGTTGTTGTTGTTTTGTCAGGCATTGATGCTGCATTTGACAGACCATTTATCATCGCACTAATTGTGTATCATTAAAAAAAGGCGACGCGGCAGGGCGCAGCAACGCTGATGTTAATCCAAAGGAAAAACAGGCAGGGCCATTGCCGCAGCTCTGCGCCCAGCCAGACGCCCTATCGATGAGCCCCAATGAGGCACGGCCTGACTCTGACAATGGCAACGCCGTTGGCGGCTGCGCTGTCAGCAGCAGCGGCAGCGACAGCAGCAGCGACAGCTACAACAGGCATGACAGTGATAGAAATCTGTGGCAAGCAGATTAAACGTGTTCGCAGACAGCGAAAGGAGCGCGGCCGAGTGCAGAGTAAAGGAGTAGTCCATAGAGTTGAATTTGTCGCTGGCAGACGGGCGTTGTAAAAGTCAGTCATGATTATCGCCACTTAGCCACCCGCTAAGCAGGGCGGCCCGACAATGGACGCAACGCTAATGCATGCAGCTAAAATTTACAGCGGAAGACTCAGATACAAAATTGGAAATATTAAAAGTATTATAAAGAATGCATCAGAGTTGCCGCTAGTCATGTTGGAGACTTGATTTATATTGAATTTGATAAGCGTGCAGAGCAACAATATGTTGCTTTCAATACACTTTTGTACGTTCCACAACTCTTTATATTAACTTTACAACTATGGTCGAGCCGTAAGCCGAAGCACCGTCAACTTTTGCGAGAAGGCCAGCCATCCTTATAAAAATATTGTTGGGATATAGTGGTAGAGCTAACTCATAGAGTAACTCTTAGATCCCTAAATAAAAAAGCGAATAATACCGAAAAGCCACGTCTATGCAACATACACATATGAAGTTGCGTCTATATTACACTATATCACTTTATCCCAATTACTTAAGTATTTCCGGGCTTCGGTTTACGACTTGATACAATAACTGGCCTCAAGGCTTGGATCATAAAATTGGGTTTTCACATCTCAAAACCTAGATTTGGTTTGGTTAATAAAAAAAAAATAAATTGTTTGTAACAAACCAATTAACAAAAAGTTTCGCTTGGAACGGGTTCATTTTCGATTTCTTTATCAAAACAATTCGGTTTGAGGCTCGTCTCATATTAAGCCGGCTCAGTTTAAGACAGTTTTTTGGGCTTAATTAGTTTTAAGCTATTAAAAGTTTACCCTCTTACTGCATCTTAAAAGTCAGACCTCATAATCAGTAGATATTCCTGGTTCTCTTCTCCTTTTTGACTCGATTTCTCCCCCTTTTCCGTTTAACAACCAAATCACTGCGAATTATACATTTGTAACATCGATAACCTATTCAATTGCTTGTCTCCGTGGTCACTTTTGACAAGCCCGGGAAGTTGGATAACACAAACGGCTATCATAGGCTGTGCTACTACAAAAGCTTTGTGGCAATGTTTTCGACAAAGTGAGCAATAGACATAGAAATGGTATCGATAATTTGTAAGCTGTCAAAGCATGTCAGCTCCATATCCGGCCCACCGTGCAGACCTACCGGAACGACATAACGACAGACAGTTGATGACTAGAACAGAGACTAATGAGAAACGTGCGGCATGAGTTGCGATAAATGGCTAACACAGCGAAATCGCCGATAGTACTCGTATATAGCATTTGCAGCCATTGTTGCCAGGCACACGCACAAATACATAATAATAAAAATAATAATAATAAAAATTCAAAGCCTTTCCATTGGAGCAATGATGATGGATTACGGCTGTCAACTCCCCATCCCGCCAACTATTGCCCACCCATTTTCCCCGGCTCCAGCAATTTTCTCTGACTCATTGTGCGCCTGATGAAAATGTTAATGTCGTTGCCAATCAGTTTATTAATCCGTCCAGTGTGAGCTAGTTGATTTAGTTTTCCCCTCAACCCAATCACTTTTGCCCATTGGCAGTCGAGAGCATAGTAGAAGATCGAAAACAATTAAGCGCAGCTTTCCACGGCATTCCGCGTGTTGATGAATCGCAAAATTACCAGCCAGAAAATCGGACTGAAACTGTGAGAGAGACAAGTCTCCCAGAGCTACTAACCTTATGCGCAGGTTGTCACGTAATACATACTAATTAATATTGATATTCGGGTGCGAGGAGTTACGAGACCAACTCTCATTATATTCTAGTTTTCTGCTTAGTAATGACTTTTTGATAGACAAAGTCGGTAATGGAACACCAAAAATCACCATGAGACACAGTTTTTCCCATTTACACCCCATTGTTATTTCAATTTGTGTGTTAAGTTTCATAACTGGAGCACAAAACAAGGCGTTAATTGAAATGTCTGAATTGCAGAGTTGGTCGGCAAAGATTAAGTTCTAACGAGCTAAATGAAAGTAGTTAAAGGCACTGGTTAGATCGACAGGCAGATGAAGAAATTTGCCCTGATGTTTACCAACACTAAAACCTATCGATATCGATATAGGCTGTGCTGAATTTGGAAAGCCATTTAATTTGTTCGCAATTCCTTACTTTAAATCCTGGCCTTAGTAATGTACGTTTCGCCAAATTGAAAAAACATCAAGCAATTTATACTATAGGGAAATATACTCAGGGAAAATTGTTCAATTTAAAATGTGGCCAGGCTATTCATTCGTATTATAGAGGATGCATCAAGCTCGCAACAAACAGAAATATTGAAAATGTCAAGAGGTTAACTTGGTAAGTCAAGACATATTTCCAAAACGGAATAATTGAATAATTTTTGGCTACAACCAATCCCCAGAACAGGGCCAAATGACAGCTGTGAAGGAACTTTCCTTTTGTCAGACTGTCATAATTAGATTATTGGCCAGTGTGGCAAATTAAAAAGCCCAAACACGTACGCATGCAGCATGGCCAACAAATGTTGGTAGCTAACAAAGAGGAACAAGAACAACAACTGAAATCCGAGCGAGTTGTTCGGGTCGATTTTAACACGCTCGTAAAATGTTGAAGCAAATGTGCGGCAGGATGCGTGTTCGGTATGCCAAATGCATTTGATGGGTTGGGTGGCTGCAAAGGAGGCCAAATGCGAGGCCAGGCCAAGTCACACTGGATGCTGATGTCTGTGAGTGTGACTATGTCTGGGATTTCTATTTGTTCTTCTTTTGTTGTTGTCATAAAAGCAAGGGGGACAAGCGCAATAAAAGCATGAAATGTGCCTGGACCTGGCCACGCTGTTGCTGCTGACTGATGCAAAACAATTTCAAAAACTGATAACAGCGAGCGGCTACAAATATTTAATGAAATCAAGGATGCCACACGAACAACAGCAGAGGCAGTGGCAGTGGCAGTGGCAGCAACAACAAAAATGCAATTGTTGCATTATTAATTTATATTATGCGCAATTGTTGAGCTCGGACGCACACATGAGGCAGGCGGCACGGGCCAGTCGATGGGCGGCTGCTTTTCCCGGTTGCTGCTCATGCGGAAAAATGGCAAGGAAATGAATGGAAAATGTGTGCTGAGGTGAGCAGAAGTGCTCTGCTGCCAGATAAGCACATGTAACGGTTGTCGGTTGCATGAAATCATAAAAAACGTGAAGAAGAAGAACCCTGGAAGAGTCAAGAGTTCGAAGTTTAAATACCCTTACGTCGAACGATTTTCCCAAGGAGTAGACCTTTATATAGTTATTGGCTTTATTTGAATGTGAAGGGTAATTTCACTTTCTGTCCTTTGACGTATGACACCTATAATATAAAGTTCCCTGACTTGGCTGACTCCGATGGAAATAGTTTAAGTAACTCGACTCTTGATGCTGATGAAAAAAAGGATTTCTACTTTGTGGCCGCAAAGTTCAATGCGTCGCACACTTTGTGACAAAATAACAATACCCTCGGCAAGGATACAGAAAGAAGCAGCAGCTAGCGTACAGCTGGGAGAGTAAGAGCGGAAAAGCCAACCAATTTTCCCAGCCGCAGAACAAGTTGCTCTGTCAGCCAGGAGGGGAAAGGTGAAAGAAATGCTGTAATAAAAACAACAATTGAACACAGTTATGATTGAAGTGGAAGTAAAACACAAACGGCACAAAGGAGACACGGCTCCGAACAGGACGAACAAAGTGCCAGCCGTCATAGTCGTTGTCGTCGTCGTCGTCGTCAATGCGGAACTATGCACCAGGGGGTTGGCTCAGTGCCCATGTGACTGGGATTGTGGGATAACACTCCACCAACAGCCACAGCAAAGGCAGCACCACCACCACCGACGACATCACCACCAACACAAGGACAACCGACAGCATCCCTAAACGAGAAAGCTGCTGACGTTGGTTTTGTAATTTGTATCGATCGATTTTGATGTTTTGTTACTTCAATGAGAGCGCATCGCATTTACCAATCGTACGTGATACACGTTAAGAAAATATAAGCCTACGCCATCAACATGCCTTGTATATGCGCATATGTATGTAAGACAAGGAAAGGAATGAGAAAAAAAAGAAAATATTAGCTGAAGAACTTGTCTGCGATCATACAGGGAACCTATTTATCAGACTTGTATAATATATATTTAAATGATGGTAATTGTTATACAAACTATAAGAGAGCTCACAGATTGATTTCACATAAGAAAATAAATAAATAAACAAGATATACTAGAAGAGACGGGCGTTGTCTAGATTTCAACCTGTAGTTACAAGTTGTCGGAATGAAAATGTATTTATCAATCAATATTTCAATATTCATTTAATAATACCTTCACTCGTGTTAATTTTATTCTGGCAATAAAAACGACTTATACATACTTATAGACAAACCCATATTTACAAGAAATTTACCTTGGCCGACTGAATACTTAAACTGATATAAAAATAAACTATACTATAAACATTATTTAAAAGCCAATCTTCGTCCAAAAATTAACAATTTTAGGAATTGGAATAGCTAAAAGCGGATTATGAAAAACAAAGTAAAGTCAAATAAAAAATCCAATTTCGCTCAGTGCACGCACAGTTACACACAGGAAATGTAACTTTTGGACAATTATGAGAATGCCCCTGTGCGTACGTGCGTGTGTGGCTATGTGTATGTGTGCGCATATATGTGTGTATCCGCGTGTGTGTAGGTTGTTTCAGATCAAACTAAGCGCGCCCCAAAATACCGCTCGAAAAAACGTTTTGCCTTTGAGGGACGTTGCCCGAAAATTCGAGGGTTCGCTGAGACATTCTCGCTGTTGTTGTTGTTGTTGTTAGTTATGTGGCGAGTTTTACGGCATTGTTGCTGCTGTGTTGCAGGGCCCCTACAGTGCGCATGGAAATTATGCGTATACGCAGTGGCGAACGCAAGTTTTGCCCCCAAGCTTCAGTTGTGGCTAAATGCAGGCTATGTGGACTTGGAAACTCAAACCCAGGACTTGGTTTCTGTTTGCATTTGCAACTAGTTGTCGAGGCAGGCAACCAAATTGCGGTTTACTATTTCAATGGGGCACACACACACACACACACACACACAGACACACGTTTAGTGGGGGAGACACAGTCGCTCACAAATGTGGTGAAAATAATTGTTATTGTTACTTGAGCAGTGGATGCAAACGCGTCGATGATGAGCAAAGCAACGCATCCTCCAAACATTATAACGTTTTGCGGTAATGTGATTAACATACACCAAAGCTCCCTAATGACCACCTTGTCGACTTAACTGAGACGACGATGAACGTGGTCGGGCAGAAGGCGCTGCTCGATGATGGCGGTGGTGTGTTGCATGCAACTATTGTGGCCATTGTGTGCCTGGGGCAAAGCAATAACCAAAGTTATTAAACTTATATACAAGCACATTTACATGGATGCATAAGCAAGTGTGTGTGTGCGTGTGTGTGTATAAGTGTGTGCATTGATTGGCGTTTGCGGTGGCTTGCAATCGGCATCAGGATGTTTGTGCAACGCCTCGTATGCGTAATGTGTTTGCATGCGCATTTTCATTAAAAATAATTTCAGTGCAGCAGTCGCACTCCTGAGAGAGCGTGTGTGTGTAATGCTCGAGTAATTGCAAATTAAAAATTGCTTATTAAAGCAGAAAACACCCACAACAGCATTTGCCCCGAAGCACAGCTCGTAAATAGCCAACAATTGGCTTTGTCTGCCCCAGTGCTTGTGTGTGTGCCGTATAATTTGCCCGGCTGCGGTTCCGGGGCTCGAGTTCAGGTCTGTGCGTCTGGAGCCAGCCTGTCTACAGCCGTATAAAATGGCTTGGCATTTTCTGCTTAATAGCCATTAATTAAAGTTGTAACAATGGCATTTCTTATTAGCCAACATATTGAAGACTTGGCCAAATAAACCACAAGGTCCAGCCAGCCCTTAGCCTATTGTGTTTCTAATTTGATTTCTTACTCAATTTCATGCTGGCCTCAAATTTGATTGTGCATTTCAGATTTTGTGACATATTTACACACACATACCTGTAACGATAAGAGTAGAGCATAAATTTAATTACAATTACAATTGTTAATAAATTGAATGGCATTAACTAAAGCCCTCAAGGCGATTACAAATTAATAAACGTTTCAAATGCAGCTCCAATTAAAAATTTGATTTGCCATTGATTAAGCAACGCTTATAAGAAGAGCAAACACATCGCAATGTTAATGCGATTTGATGGAAACTAAATATTTATTTATTAATATCCGTTGGCTAATACAACAACTATTTTGATGAACATTAACATTACCATCATTACCATCGTATGAGGTAATCATGTTGGAAATGCCCAATTTAATTTAACAAATTTAATTAACATGCAATTTAAATTGTTTCGAATTGTAGCATTTACCGAGCTTGTTGATATTCTTTCTGTAATAGAAAAAATGAGCAAAATATATTACAAATTAATTGCATTTATTTTGGATTAATTGCATTTCATATCAACCTAACAACAAAAATGAAGAAAAATACTTTAATTTTTGACGATCTGTGGATAACTTTAGTTCCTTATACGAATGGGTTTACGTTATCAGGCAACAGCATTGAATAGTTGATGTGAAGAAAAAGCTGGTAATTAACTGGTTCAGTAAAGGATACATTCTTTCGAGCACATCATGTTACAATCGCATATCCCACTCGCATCTATGGATAAACGCATTTGGCCGGGCCGTCTGTTAGAGCGTGGTCTACATGCTGCGATCCTGATGAGCAGCTGCGGCCACAGGAAACACGCACACACTCACACTGGCACACTCGCAAAACAGATGCGTTAGCCATTTTGTGCACATCAGAAAGCCACAGAGCCAGGCAGCCAGTTAGCCAGGCTAACGAGCAGTCGAGGGTCAACATTAATATTTGAACAACGTACGTTGGCCACGCTCGACTCATTTTTTAAGCCAGGCGGCTGGCTGCTGGCTGCCGGCTCTGTGGCTCTTTGTTCGTTTGTCTCTCGTTGGCTGCCGTTGTTGATTATTCAAGGATCAGCCAAACAAAGCACATGGCATGGCATCTGTGTGGCGCGTATAAGTTTTGCTATGCGCCGTCGCGTTTCTCTCACACTGAAAAGCTGCCAAATCAGCAAAAATTTTGTAGTGTTAAGCACCAACCAAAAAAAAAGAAGGAAGAAAAACTCATTCTCGCGCCCTAATCATACAGCAGCTGCGAGAAGTTGGGCGTGGCAAAATATGCGGCGTACGTGTTAAGTGGCAAACGTTTTTCAGCCAGCAGCGAACGCAGCTCCGTCAGTCCTGTCAGTCCATCAGTCCATCAGTCCTCCCAGTTCGTCAGTGAGTCAAGTCAAGTCACGGGGTTTTTGCCACGCATTTGTAAACTTTATAAATCAGTTCGTGTCGAAGCTGAAGCTCAACCAGAAGCAGCAGCAGCAGAAGCAGCAGCTACTCTGTTGAATTTGGGATTTCTGAGTGCCAGCGGCATTCGCAACGATGCGTTGCAAAAAAATATTTTTCAACGAAATTTTTAAATTGCATACTTTGCGGCGTGGCACGCTGATTTGATAGCCAGCGTCTGGTGTTGCATTCAATTTTTGTTTTTCGTTGATTGAAGCGCTACGAGCAACCGATGAAGGCCAAGCAGTGTTGATATATTGAGAGGAACTCACTTTTTATGCGCACACATCTCATACATAGTGGAGTAAACACTTGGTTGTATGAAAACTTTATATATTTATGTCTATGCGAATAAGTTTCATATTTATAAGCATGTTTGTTATTCAAGCTGTATTCTGGTAGTATATGTTAGGGAACGCTTAAGCTTGGCAAAAACTACTATCAGAAATGTTTTTATTAATTTATTAGGAAATGTAATCAAAGTAATTAACAATAAAAATTTGTTCAATCAATCGAGATCTAAATAATATGGTAAGTTTCGTTTAATCTGAACAAAATTGTTATTTAAAGTACATTATTTATGATAGCTGTGATTATATACATATACATACTAAGAGATTTTCGAATGCCTCACGAGTGCCTATACCTCGCACCCATTGAAATAGAAGAGCAAATGTATAAAGATTTTGTGCAAATGTATCTAACAGGGTGAAGGAAGCGTCTCTGACCCCATAAAGAAGATATATTCGTGGTTAGTTGCACTTGGTGTTGGCAGAGGAAGGTTCAGTTCAAGTTTGCAGAAAACAATTAATTTTCTTAAAAGCTGTGAATCCATTCGATTTCTGCATTCATTCTTCTTCTGTGTTGCACTTCAGACCAAAGTTCGAATTCTGAACAAAAGTTTATTAATCGCAAATAAAATATTTTCTCATATTTTTTGCTTTATTTTCTCAGCAATTAACAAGAAAACAAGTTACCTGAATAGAGTATTACAATAATTGCTTAAGCTAATTAATAAATGTTATTGATGGACAATTAAACGACAGCAAACGATTTAAAATGAACAACGCTTCCAATAAGTGTCGCTTACTTGACTGGCAGACAACTTTTATTCGTAACGTTGTTTTTTTTCTGGCAAGTCCTGTCAACTTATTCAATACCAAATGGCAGTCGCACAATGCACAATAGCAAAAACTTTCTTGGCCGTAAGATGGTAAAATAAAACCGGCAACGATTCCGGATAAAAACGCCGGAAAAGTGGGGAGGGGCGCCACAAAACGTGGCGCAATCGTGTCAAATATTAAAACATGAAATAAATATTAAACGTGCAGCAGTCACAGTCGCAGGCGCTAAGAACGAGAGCAAGAAATAAACAAGAAACTTGTGCACAATAAGTTGCAAAATATTTACAATATTTCTGCTGTTGCAGCAGCAGGACGACCACCAGAAAAAATGTATAGAAAGGCAATGCAACATACAACCAAACGCAGGACATAAATATGAAGCGAAGTGCAGCAGAGTGTGAGAAATGAGCGGGGCAAAAAGTTTTTCTAATGGCCAAAACACAAAATGGCTAACGAAGACTCCTGCCGAGATGGGAGAGGAGCTGAAATCAGTTGGCAGCTGTTGGCATTGCAGTAGTAACAACAACAACAACAACAAAAACGCAACGGCAATAAAAATAACAAATCGATGGAAATGTTAGACGTTCTTCACAGCATTGCTTAAACTTCAGCTTAATTTAAAGCTGATCAAATGAACTTTGATTTTTATTTACTTTATTTTCTTTCACATTTTTAAAGCTTATTAAATTGTTGGAATCTTCTGCGCCTTTTTGTTTTGTTGGCTAATTAAATTTGGGAACATATTTTTTTTAGCTAATTGGCAAAGCTTTTATAATTTGTGCAATATAGAAAGTTTTGGCGTTTAGGCCTATGTCTAGCCGAAATTTGTTTTTTTTTTTTTTTTTTTTTTACATATTTCATTATGCATTATTTTTATTTCAATTTAACTTTCTAGCTAATTAATTAATTTTGGTAACATATATGTTTTATATTATTAATGTGTTTACATTATTTTTTACCCTTGTAGAGGGTATGATAATTTTGCCATGAAATCGGACATCGGTCCACAATAGGATTTAATAACAAATTTAATAAATATAATAATAAGAAGAATTTAAATGTTACTTGTGAATGCAGTTGAGTTATTTCTTAACTACAACAAAGTGTACTATACTTATATTGTATAAAAGTCTAGGTAAAAGCCAATATTAAAATAGTTTAGTTTAATATTTGTTTTTAGTTAGAAAACCAAACCCTCTAACGTTCCATTCGTTTAGTTGGTCCTTGCGGTAATTTCTTCGTGTATCAAAGTCTATCTAAAAAACACTCCAAAGACCTATTTTACATTGAATCAATCTTAGATTATGCAATGCCCAAGCAAATAGCGAAATATTTCTATTAAATGCACATTTCTATCCATCAATCAAGTATTTTTCTTTTATTTTCAATCATTTCAAGCTTCTTTCACCATTTTTTTTTGCCATTACGCAACATTAGGTTGTCGCGTTGCGAGTATAAAAATTTCGATTTTATTTTTTTTATGCTTAGATTTAACATTTTTATTATTGCTGCTCATTTCCGTGCCGCTTGACAGCCTCATAGCTGATACCTCTACACTTGGCCCAGCGCTACATCAAGCCCCGCCCATCTGCCTACCTCTTACTTGAGTTGACTTCGGCTTAGATGTCGGATTTAAGTGTTATTGTGGGCAATTTGATACTTTCGATTGAGCAACAACATTTGCTTGTGCGTTCAACTGAAGCGTGCAGCGTTCCTCCACATTGCCCGCACAACACACACACACACACACATACGCATAAAGTGTGCTGTAAATATACGCAAAAATGGCTGCCACACAAATACACTAGCTCACATAAATTGTATTTATACGCATGCATTTGTGTGTGTGTGCGGTCGCCGTCCTCAAAGTTTTGCAGACGGCTCGAAAACAAGTTGAATATAAATGATGTTGTGTGAATTCAGCAGCAGCCAGTTGAAGTGTGGAAGAGTCTCGAAGTGGGGTGAGGGGGGCGCTCTGGACGCCTCTGGACTTGCCTTGATAAATGCGGCTAAGAGAGATGTCTTATGTGCGTGTTGGGTTATTTGCTTGTGTGCGTGCCAGTTAAACTGCTGCATATAAAAGATATATATACATATATATCCAATATACTTCGTTGTATACCAATAAAAAATAATGCCCACAATCGCAACGCCATTTAGAGATGAATGACAAAAAAAAAGAGGAATCTCAGCTTAAAGTTAGCATAACAAAATATTTGTCAGCTACAGTTGGCAATTTTACAGCGACAAGTTGAGAGCGGATCAACTTGTTTATAAAACTTTAAAGAACGATTTTCAATATGATATGTTGATTCCCTTTTAGACATTCCCAATAATAACTTGTTTGCGTTAACTCCACATATTTAAATTGAATTACGAATAATGTGCGACACTTTTATGAAATCAATGTTAAAATTGTGCTTTCAAAAGAGCACTAAATCGCATTAAGCCTACAAGCGACCACAGTTGTAAGTGGGACTTGGATACAAGCAGAACTTAATAGAACGATTTCAATATAATAGTTTTAATAAATGAGAAATGTGTGAATATATGTTCCAACTGCATTCACGTTAGCCAATATAAAATATATCCTATTAAAAATACTTTTTTCAACATTTTAAGTTTTGTAACTCGGTTAACTCCAGTAAAAGGCTCAGATTGGATCAAATTGGCAAGTAGATTACATTATTAATTAAAATTTTTATATTTATATAAATTTATTTAAGGTAACCCAATAATAAGTCAACATTAGGTAAGAGACTTAAGATAACATATAACAATTTTAATATATTTTCCGTATTCTTTTCCTTTTCTTATTCTTTCTTTTTTGTTCGTAGACACAATAAGATACATGAAATACTTTCTAAGTTTTTATAAGGTAACATTTGAAGATAAATTGTCGCATTGAAAATCCATTTGCACGGTTTTTATTCTAGCAATTTAACTTGATCCTGCTTTTCGAAAACAAACACCAAATTGTGCAATTGTCTATTTATAAGAATGCTTAAAACCTTTCCAATTCCATGACTACACCTTTCTACTACACACACACGCACACAAACATATGGCAAAGGACCGTTATGCTCCATTCTAATCAGTCTGGACAATGATATAGTGGCTAACCTTTATGCACATTCAATATAAAGGATAAGTAAAGCCCCTTTGCCAGCCATTAAATAAATTAAAAGCCAAACAACATCGATTTCAGCAGTTTTTCAAAAAAAAGAAAGAAAAAAGAATTGAGTTGCCATTGAATCAACTTTCACCTGCCTTCGGGCAGCTGGCAAGGGCACGAATCGACTGCAGCCAGACAAAGTGGCCATTGGCCGTTGGCCAGAAAACCAAATTCGAAACCAACACACAAACACATGGTCACAGACAATCAGGGCTTGGAGTGTATGCAAATCTTTACGGCCAACGCACCTGCAGTGTCCAATCGGAAGTTTTATGTTTCGCTTTAGAATTTCATTAGAAGCTTTACGCTTCAATGCAGCTGCAGACACGGTCAGAAATTTCGTATGGGGTTTTGGGATCTGCGTCTGCTCGGTCAGGCTGGTCATCCATCAAGCTGGGTCCGGCGTAGCAGCGGTGGTGGGATTCAAAATACATACTGGTATGCATTAGCCATAACTCTCATTATGCCGCCCGCACACACACTCAGCACACACACACACACACACACACACCAGCTGAGCACGTGGCCGGTCTGGCGACCCATTCAATCACGCTATCGCGCCCCAACGTTTGCGCCACCGACAAATTGCAAATACGTACGGGGATTTTCAATGCGAATGTGAATTCCGCACACACACCCCCAAAATACAGCCACCCCTTCCCCGCCCTTCAACAACAAGAACAACAGCAGCAGCCACAACTTCTGCTTTCATATCTGCAGAGCACTCGCTGGGAATTGGATTGCAGGCGCCTTGGCCAGGCGCAACCTCATTCGCTGCGCTACAAAATGGATAAGTGAACTGGGACTCTGGGATCTGCTACGGCAAAGTTCTCGCTCGCTCTCCGGCTGTTGCATGTGCCGTGATGAATGCGCCAAAGGCTGCCCAGGTGGGCCACGAGTCAGACCACCACAGTCATAGTTCGAAGCTAGGGTTAGAGTCAGATTAGCTTTGCTTTTTCATCGCACACTTTTCACAGTTGCTGGCCAAAAACTTTTCCGAGTGCTGCAAATTTGCGCTGCAGCTCGTCATCGTCAAGCTGAGTGGTGGCATGTGCGAGGCGCACACAAATCGCTAATCAAGTTTTGCAATTTTTCAAAAATGCATTTGACTCCCAAGCACCTAAAACGCCCCACACACCAGCCCGCCGCTAATCTCATGCCTCGACACTTTGTCGCGCCGCTCTCCAAAGTGGGTTAGCGTGTAAAACTATTAAAGTTCCTCAGCAGTTTGCCTTTTGCCGTTTGCCAAACGACGGCGATTGCGCTGCTGCGACTTAATTAAGTTTTTTGTATGTAATCAGAGTCAGCGAGCGAAACTTTTGCCATTTAATTGAAGCATCAGCCTTTTATTAGTCGAATCAAACAATAAGGCCTGATTAAATATGGGCCAAAGTAACTGCTGAGTAGCTAATTATTAATTCACAGTGTGCATTTCCTTCAAGTGATTAGCGAATGTCGTCAACTTACTAAAGATGAGCGCTTTCAAAAAGATTGTCGATGAAACTATGAAGGTTTTTCTTTCCTATCTAATAATGTTGCCATACCTAATGTAGTCTGGTGAAAGACTGATGCAAATCAGTGTCTAATTAATAATATAAGTATATAATCCTAAGTTCTTTATATTATTTACAACATTTATATACTCATGAAACCATAAATGTATAGCTTAATTTTTTGAATTTAGAATTGAAGTAAATTCTTTGAATTAAGTTCTTTGAATTTCGAGAATATGTAAATACCACATTTTGTGGAGCTTTGCGAATACTCATAAATAATTTTCATTAACAAGATCTAAATTCGGGAGTAAGCTCGTTGCTTTCTAATATATTTTTCTACTTTTTTGCAATTGTGCATTTTTTATAGAACATGTGGATGTTAAGATATGGATATAAGAAATGTTCATCTGTTGCCTTCGAATAAAATGATAATATGCAAGAAATTGATTATTTCACATGGTTGTAGATACTTCTTTTATTTGCTCCAAGTGATACGGCTGAATAAAATATTTCCTTTTTTTCGGCATGCCTCTCACACTTCCAGCAAATACAAAATGGTTTGCACTTGAGCATACACGTGCGCCTAAAAGTCTGCAACATTTTTGCGTGCTGCTGTTGCCATTTAAAATTTGTCTACCTGACTCGCATTTATTTTTCTTGGCGCTCTCCCCTTCTACATCAGCTACCTGCTACTTAGACCCCCTTTCAAGTGCTTAAATGTGTGTTTGGTTTTTGAGCAACGCATCACCTCGCACGCCGACTGAAGTGTTGTGCTTGCCACGCCCCTAATGGAGCATGAGCCTCCTTTGTTTTCATAAAAAATTTTCCATCGAAATGAGCAGCATGTGTTGTGGCCTGGCATTTTTTTTTTCGGAACAATTTTATATTTACTTTTTTACGTTTTGTTGCTTTTCGCTGGCACGGCTACTTGACTTTTGTTGCCGGTAAAGTTTGAACTTTTCTTCTTTTTTTTTTTATTATTTTGAACATGTATTTTGTGTTTTTTGTTTCCTTTGGTTCTTTCGCTCTGTTGGCCTTTTACGAAATCAGCCAAAAGTCGTTGAACGCAGCGCGTTGGCCAAAATGGCGCAAGGCCCGTCGACATTTATGCGACGAGGCGATCCGGACAACATGGCAAAACATGTTAAAGTAATTTAGACTGAAATGATTTTTTAGTAGATACCCTGTAAGTTTTAATTGAGCTATAAAATATACATACGACTGAGTGTGTAATGTAAGAGGACAGGTGGATTTCAGGTCTTCATGAAATCAAAGCAATATCCTGGCCAGGTTTGAATATAAATATTTTGGATATGTAACTTTTATGTGTGTTATCGAAAGAGGTAAATAGAACCTTTATACGATTATATGAATTCTATTTATTATTTTTAATATCTATAATGAAAGGCTCACTCAATATACTCGATTTGCAAAAAACAAAACAATTTACATAAGTTTTTATGATTTTTTGAATAGTTTTTGAATTTTGCGATTATCGACAATCGAGAAATAGAATCGATATCGTAATGAAACGTTAATTTTAGAAAAAATGAAATATACATATATATAAGAAAATCTCAAATTATAAAGTAAGGTATACATAATAAGAAGTACGCATATGAAGACTTGAATGTTCCAAAGCTGTCTCCTTGTCTTGCTTACAGAGAGCTGCACAGTTTGATCCGACCCATTTCGTACCCATCTTATGGGAACAGGGTATACAATAAAAGAAAAAACCATACGTATGGCCAGGGGAAAGCAACAGGGGCAGGAAAAGAGCGTCAGGACAAGGCAGAGGCAGCTGTCAAATATTAGTTCTTGTTAGTGGTTGTGGAGCCACTTGCCGCCTCCTTTACAACTCTGCAGCTGTATGGGTTTGGGTATGACTATGGGTGTGTGCCTGTGTGTGTATGTGTGTTGTGACCAACATTGTTGGTCAACACACTGCCCCCTGACCACTGCTCCCCTACGTTGCCACTGTTCATTCATGCCGTTATTTCCCACCCAGTCGGCTGTGCTGTATTTTTTTGCGCTCTTCCCATTGCCCGCACTTGTTATAATTGTGTTTGCGTTTTTCAGTTTCTTCTTGTCTGGCCGCGACCCCCCGTTCTTTGCCCTTTTCTCATCGCACTCATCACTTGTTCGCAATGTCATAAAATTTTTGCTTGTTCAGCGGCATTCTTCTCTCTACTTTACATTACGCCATGCTTCCAACTCTCTATTCTAGTGGGCCCCACTCTTTGATCTCCGCTCTATACAGTGTGTTTGTCCTGTCGCTCTTTTGCCGAACATCTTTGGCATTTGGCTTGCGGTACTTACCGCAACCCCCCTCTCTGCCAGCCTTGTTCACTTTACTAGATTGAACACAAACTGCGAACAACGTGGAATGTTTGCTGTAGTTAGATGGACACATTATGATAGCCCCTGGATGGGTGACAGTGCCAATAACTGTATCTACAGAAAACTTTAAATAGCAAACGATTTTTGCATAAAGTCAACTGAAACTGAGTCTTAAATGAAAGTCGAGCTAGTTAGAAGGCAGAGCTAATATTTAGATACATACATATACGCATACATATATATATTTTTGTTGTTCGTTTTGCAATTATTCGTTAACACTGGAAACTTAGCGACAAGTACCCGAGTTCGAATCCCAGGCCAGTGACGCTTTATAATTATTTAAAAATAAATACATTTTTTATTTTTTTATTATAATATTTAAATTATTCTTTGGTATATTATTGAAATTAAATTATTTATTAACTTGATTTGCTGATGTATTAATCAGGCAATAGTGGGTACTATTGTGACACGATGGACTGAGGTGCTTGATGGAAAGGCGTTCAGCTTCACTTGAGAAATACTGACATATAGCCAGCTATACGTATCGTCTGAGCTTCTTATAGTCGTTGTTAGAAAGGCATAAATATCAGATTTGTCCCGCAATGTGCCATGCCATATTATTTGGTCTTGACTAACTAGCTAAGAATGTACCTACATCCTGCTATTTGATATTACAATTTCAAAGAAACCGCACTGAAAGAATCTTTAATGTAGCTACAGCTATTGTTTAAATGTATTGCTCCAGGATGCTGCGGAATAAGTGCGCTATAATATTGGTAAAAACTTATTTATCAAGTTGCTGAAACATTTCAAGTGCTTATAACCACAATTTCCGATTCAGTGAATCGAAACACATAAGCTGCATGCCTCACGCATTTTAAAACATCTTCTACGAAACAGCATGTTGACCAACAGCCCGCACATATTTATTACATATTTGAATTTCTCTTTCGGATCACATATACGAAGCTGCTTTATGCTCACACAAATAACTTAATGAACCATTCAGAAAGATATCTCCATCTCCGACCAGTTTGAAGCCCACATCAAACAGTTGCTGTTATTTTAACCCTTTTTTTGTTGTTAAAGTGAATAACCAGAAGCACAACATAAACAGCCCTTGTCATGGGTTCTTTAATCAGCAAATGGAAAAATATATGCCGCGTAACAGACGAGAAAACGTCGAAAATGTACAGAAATAAATGCCGCATAATTTCAAAATGTATGCAAAAGCCCAAAGGGAGGGAGGGCAGCAGATCCCAGTGCTGCCCAAACCCAAGCCCCTCCCCTCTAAGTAGTGTGCGGCATCCTTCTTATCGGGCATGACACTCGCCTTCCAATATATGTATTTTCGTCCCTTGTGCTCGTCGTCCTGTTGTCGCTTAAAAATCTAATTTGAAATAAATGAACTAAATATGCTTAACACGCGCGCGCCCTTGCCAGGACCCGCCGCCCACTGCAATTGCTGTCCTTGGCCAGCTACCCCACCGTCCCCTTGCAACGGACTGTTTTGTTGACTCGCGTCTGCGTCTGCCAACTCATATATGAAATAACTTTTGGTTAGGTTTTCACTTTTTGCGCATTTTCCACCAGCGAAACAATTGTTGCCGCACACTCACGACCCCAACAGACACACACACACACACACACACACACACTCAGACACACACACACACGATCCATACAAATGGCTCAAAGTATTTCTGAATTGTATGGCCAGGCTGATGAGGATTTTGGGCGTGCGCGTGTCTCGCCTCCAAGTGGCCAACGTTAAGAACAGCCGAGCGGCGCATTGGTAAGTATGGAGGTGGGGCGGCTGGGTGTAATGGGGGCGGGGGCAACGCCCACTTGGCAGGTCTGGGCCGCCGGGCCACATAAGCGCATTTGCATGGAATTTTAATAAGGCACAAATATTTTTGCTTTCTTTTAAGATACACTTGCAGAGGATGTTATCCTTTTGTGATCAAGTATGCAATGGATCAGATAAGGTATGAGATAACAAAAGCAAAATTGATCATTTACTTGTCTATATATTATAGACAAGTCTTCCCAGATTCATTGTAAATAAAGTTGGGTTATACATGGATAACTGATCGAAACATCTATCGTACGACAATTCAGTTTGTTTGGTTAATTATACTGCCTTTAAGGGAATTACTTTCAATAAGCTTTCAACCAGAATAAAAAGCTTTTATATTGCATATTTATTATATTATTCCCAGCTTGTATGTATCACACTCAAGTAATATTTTTGAAAGGGTATTTTATACTCGTCAACCAAAAATAATCATTTTTTGTATTTTCGTAGCCATGTTTGTTTCTTTTTTTATTCTCAGACGGCGTGCGTTCATATGATGTGACTGGGAATAACAATAATGATAACAGCAACAATAACAGAAAGATGAATACTGATGACGGACCATGGCATAGGACAATCAAAGAAATTTAGTCGTTCATGCCGAAAGATAAGTACATCAAAATTGGTCTATTGTGGCAGACAGTTGGCGTTGGAGGTTATTTTTAAAACAATTTAAAAAGAAATAAATAAACTAAACGAGGCAATTATAGCTAAGCTCATTCTGTCCAGTTTCGAGTAAACCGATATGGAAATAGAACAATTGGTGATTTGGTCGGAAGGAACAGCACAGTTAGCTTGTTTTGGTACAATTGAACGATTGGTCTCGATTCCAAGAAAGAGTTTTATGGTAATAAAATAAAATATTAAACAACAATTACTCATTGTTAAAGTCCTCAAAGCAATATTTCAGGAAATACTATAAACATGTGGTAAAAATATTTTTAAATATGACTAGACCAAAATTGTCATTTATTAGGTTAATTATGATCGTTGTGAACACAAGCAATAAACAGTAAATTATAATTTAAAACTTTCAAAAACCCATTACTCAAGTGAAAGGCATCTCAAGAGCTCAACTTCAATACAAAAGCACTGACAAAGTCTGTTTTAATAGGGAAATGCTCGTAAATGAACTATATGTTCGAGTTTGCAAGATAATAAAACTAAGCTTAATGCCCAAAAAAGAGGAAGACAAAATGAAACTAACATAAAGCCAAGCCAAGTAACTCGATAAAGCTCCACCAAATGAAGTAGCTAGTAAATCGGCAACATTTAAAGCACGGCACGCACCATAACACTTGATGCTAATTTATGGCACATTTAATGCGGGCATACACACACATAACACACACACACTCACACACACACATATCAGACTCAAGCCAAAAGTATGCAATGCTTTAAAGAATTTTGCTCATATTTTTACGAAGAAACAAAAGCCAAAGGACAACAAACAATAAAGCCAGAAAAAAGTAAAAAAATTCAGCTGATTACAACAAAAAACCCAAAAAAAAATAAAACAAAAAAAAAATACAACGTCAGCGTCAACTGAACAAATATTCGACCATTGTAGTTGGCCATTGTATTTGAGAGATGGGATCTGTGGATTGTGGGGAGGCACAAAGCGTTGACAATGGCCACTGGCCAAAGGTTTTTGAGTTGGCAAAAATATTTTTGGCCAGTGCATCACGACTGTCAAATGTTTTGTTGTCGTTGCTGCTGCTGCTGCTGCTGTTGTTGTTGTTCTTGTTGTTGCTGTTGCAATTTGCAAAAACATGCAACACAACGCGACACGAAACACAGTACTGAGCTACTGCTGCCACATGAGTTGGGGTTATCTACAGTTATTTGCTGCGCATATAGCTCATGTATCTCGTGCACGGCCTTTGTTACATTTCCGGCTAGCCAGCCAGCCAGCCAGCCAACCAGGCAGGCTGGTCAACAGTCACGGGTTCGCTCAACTACGAAACAGCAAGCGTCCTGTGCTCAAAAGCTCAACAGGAATAAAAGTTGCATAGGGTCTGCAGAATCCATAGGATATATGACCATAGTATCTATGTGATGGTCAGTGTTGAATATATGTATATATATGTGTGTGTGTGGCATTTGGATCACCTTACTTACTGACCTCTACTAAGCTTGCACTTATCTTCTATTCTGTGGTTTCTAGTAAATTTACAAGCACTTTCCATGGCATCACAATTGTAGCCCATATAAGAAAACAAAAAAATAGCCATATTCGGCATGCCGAAGAGTAAATATCCTTGTGAAGTCAGGGGTTTTTTTTAAATATGTGAGTAGAATTGTGAAGCTCGTAGCTTGCAGAATATGGTCTGATGTTAATTAGACTTGGCTCAAATATTTGTTGCTATATAAAACAAGTATACGTTTAGAATGTTGATCATTCCTATGGCAGCAATATGCAACCACTCGGTTCCAGTGTCGCTGCAGGGATTCATTGCTCCTGTTGAAAAAGTCTTCGACTTTGCTGTCTATGGTCATTATGCAGAGTTGAATTTCAGACGTACAATTAAGCTCCAGTCTTTCGGCGCAAGGCTCCAAGACGCAATGCCCCAGACTTGGGTACCAATATATGTCTTCTGATGTTCACATAGAGTGCGAATTTTAATGCAACCTTTGGTAGAGTATAAAAAAGTACTAGGACTATATAACTATGGGCGGCTACTTCAGCATGAACAGTCACACACTCGCACTCAGACCCATACACATATGCAACTAATAGTTTTTCATTCATATTTATACAACGCCCCCCTCCAGCTACACCCTCGCCGCCGTCCAACACATTTGTCTTTTGCACAGGCAGCTTTTGTCTGCAATATTTCAAAATAATTTCTGCCAACTCTGTTCTATGTGCCATAAATTGCACAAAACGGAAATGCTAGCAAAGCAGCCAGCCACAACAACAACAACAACAACTAAAAGAACAGTCAGTCAGAGTGTTTAGAGTGGACATAAAGCAGTTGGGATATTAGCCATTATAATCCCGTATCTCCAGGGGGCACTACTCATAATTTTCAACTTTATTGACGGCCATCAGAGGCTGAGTTGTGGCTGGCCAACTGTTGGGTATATCGTACTTCTGTGACGAGAGGGTTAATGTTTTCTGAGTTGGACTTCTTTAGGTGCATGTGTGTGGTGCGATGAGCAGAAATACTGATATTTGTGATGGCTGTGCTTTTCTCGACCATAATATGTCAGCTAGGATGTGTTGAAGAATGTGCTTATCTTCATGTAAACAACTATGGACATGGGTTTATTGGGCCTGCTGGTAAAGTCACTTGCAACTTTTGTGATTTGGAAACACGGAAATGAAATGTAAATGAATTCGACAACTTTAACACTAATTATTGTGAACTATGGCAAAAAGAATAGAAGATCTGAACTATCTAAATTATAGCGGAGGTCGCCTTTCATTATTTTTATTAATTGCAGTTTGCAATCAAATATTACAACTTTGTTTTTATTGCAATCTTAGTACAATTTATTGAAATTTCCTTGAATTTCGCTATGAAACTTTTTGTTCATTCATTTAAATGCTATGCACATAATATAAATTGTCGACACATTTGAAAATATTTTACTTTTCTTGAAAATAGAAGAAAACGAAGCGTTGAAGCATTCTAAACATTTTTTTCATGCTAAAATAAACATTACATACATAGACACATTTGCATTTATCTTATTCCAAATGCAGCACACAGTAAATGCATTAAATGAAACAAATAGTCAACTCATTTTAGCAGCTGTGCATCTGAGGCATTTTTCTATCTCAATTAAAACATTTACTCGCTTGTGCATTTTCACACAAATTCAATAGTTCATCAATCATCACGGCGCCAAGCAATCTAAAGGGGAACTAAGAGGGGAGATGGCCACGAATCGATGCCCAAAACATAAAACAAATGCCAAATGCGAAAACAGCAAAATTCAAGAAAATGGAATTTATTTTACTGCAACATTTTTGAGGTTGCCGCACAGACAAAAGCCATTGAACCGGGCCACATCTTCACATTCATCAATTATACATATATACACATGCATATGTACATACATACGTACATAAATGCAAACATTTATGTGCTACAGTGGAGTGCACGAAAACTTTTCCAAGTTTTCTTTGCTAGGGCCTTTATCTTATTTTACTTTTATCTTTGCTTTGGAATTGAAACGGAAGAAGATTTTTCCTCACTTACTGAGCTTACCTTAATTTAAAGCTTAACAATTGATTAAAAATATATATTAGGTAATGAAAAACCATAAGTTTTCTCTCTTTTTCACTCTCTATACATCACAGATTTATTATATTTTATCCAAAATATTAACTTAAACATTTGTAAAATTGTTTATATCCTTAAATAATATCCTGCCCGTAACACTCGCTGTTTGGGCCTCTGATCCGCAATTGTGAAAAACAAATGGCCTTTCGGTGGGTGTCCAATCACACTTAGGTAAATTGTGCAAATCAGTTTAATATTTGAAGCACACTTTGGCAAATATTGTAGCCTTTCAGTTTTTTTTACAACATTTTACTAAAAATCCACACGTACATTTAAACACGGTTCAACAGCTGACCAAACACAAAAATTGTTGCACATATATTTATATTTATATTCAAATTTTTGGCTCAATAAAAACGAATACAAGCCAAATTGCCACTGCAATTAAATAAAAGTGTTTGGCTTGGAAATGGACTCTTATCTTCTGTCGTTTGGGCAGCAAACATAAATTGTTTGGACTTGCACTTGGAATTTTGATGCAGTTGCTATTTTGCACTGTGATTGCGTGCATATTTGCAATTTATTAAATAACACATTTATCAATATCAACCCATTTAAATATTTATTTGAAGATGCAAATTTTTCAAAGATTGTTTGTAAGTTTCTGGACGTGACTTGTCCTGGGCTAGATCTCAGCTATTTCAAAATTGAAGTTTACTTATCTAAACTTTGGTTTCTGTCCCTTTGGAATAGTTTATTGTATAGCAGTCAATAAATTGATATTAAATATTATATGGAACTATTTTTGGAGAAACAGAATTCCATATTATAATGTTTCCAAATATTAAAATATGTTATGCATATGTACACCTGGCAATTCTGTAAGAAAGAGTTATAAAGAGACATGTCGATAAGAACATGAAGCAGCCGATAAAATGTTAAGGCTCTACTATGCCAACAGATGTTAACAGAGCAATGTAACAGAACAAAGTGATGTTAGCAGACTGCTAAGGAAACCAAATCCCAGATATACATATATGAACACGTCCACGCTCTGCTGCCAATGTACATAGACTCCTGTGAAAATATTAGGGAGACTAAACCAAACATATTTCTCAAGGAACAATCAGAGTATAGTTAATGTTAATGTTAATCGATATGTTTTTCTAAAATCCAATTTCCAACTTTTTTGTACCTTTAAATTTACATTATGGTATATAGTTAAACTAGTTATTTTATAGTGGAAACTATTAAATGGGAGCAGAGATTAAAAGCGCCTCAATTGCAGCACGTAGAGCTCCAAAAATTTGTAATACCCATTCCCAATATGATTGGTCGCTGCAGCTGCTGTCGCTTGAATTGGATGTCATGCAAAAACTCAATAAATTTTGCGCAAACGATTTATCATGAGGTTGATTACGAAAATGCAGACACACAATCACAAAATGTGTATGGCACACACTCACACACACACACAGCATGCATGCATAAAATAATATAGGAATATTATAATAGACATGGCATACAAAAGCGCCATTGCCATTTTTCACATGTCAGGACATTGATTTGCAGTTGTTACACAAAATGGCGCCGGCACGAGAACCGTTAGTAACCCACTAATGGATTGTTGCCAGTCATTGTGTAAGCGTGTATGTGCGTCTGTATATATGTGTGTGTGTGTGTGTGTGTGTGTTATGCCTGAATGTGTTCTATAATGGATGCTTTTGGGATCGCTGATGTGTTGAAGAGCGGGCGCCACCTTTCCCTACGGTATCAAAGGTTACAACTGAATTAACATAAATTGTGGCGTGAAAATTGACAACAGCGCATTTTGGATATGGATTTGCCAAGGAAAGGGGTGGGGTGCATAGATGTTCGTAAGCCTTTTACGAGCACCTCAAATAAAGCCATTAACGGCCCAGCCAGGCTTTGATTTACGTGTGGCTTGGGGGCGTGGCAGCCCATGAACATGGCTGTGTTGTGATAACAATTTGAATTTAAATTAATTTATTAATATTTTATAATCGACTTGTGTTACGGTTCACATACGTGATTTGCATATCAAGTTGTGCAGAAATTGATGAGCAGTTATTTCAACAATCTCCGGCTGTGTGTGTGTGTGCGTGTGTGTGTGTGTGTGTTATTAACTGCATATTGTCAGAGTTTGCAACGTTTCTTGAATTTAATTTACTGTACACCAAATGCAATTCGTCTGTCGATTCCTTCGTCCTGGGCCGACCAGCCAGTGTCCTGTCACTGGCCATGCTCAGCTTACGGGCAAGTAAATTAATTAACTTTATTGTCCGCATGCATCGCCAGGATATTGGTCCAGGGCCATGGCATAATTTGATTAAAGAGCTAACAGCATTTGATACATTTCATTATCAGTTTGATAAAAGCATTTATCATTTTTCGGTTTTCACAATTTCCCATGCAAAATAAGCTGCCAAATGAAATATTTCATTCATAATTTAATAGTCTTTAGCTAATGGACTGCACAATATCAAATGCATTGGGGCATTTCACAATGCCCACACCAAGAATGCTCAAAACAAGATTAAAGAAATGTTTCTCTATGATAAAATTGCATTTTACTTATTGCGGAGAAATTCGGAGCAAATACATTGTATTTAAAAATAACCAAAATGAGTTCAGCTAACCACGCCTGCAGTAAAAGGGTATGGAGAACTTTTCTTTCGACAAAAGTCAACATAGGTTGGAATTAATGCTAATTGGAAAGTACATTGCAATAATTTTAAATAATAAATAATATCAATTTACATAACATTTTTAAAAGCAATTTCTTTAATTAAACTTATTAATATTTTTGTGCTTTTGTTCTGGCGAAATGGACTTGTGTTTTGCTTTCAATAGCTGCCGAAAAAGGTTTTGGTTTAAGGAATAAATAAGAATAAATCCACTTTGCATAAATTAATCAGATTATATTGTTAATCATATTATTTCATATTATAGTTGTTCATTTCTCAATAAAAACATGAATATATCATTTATGTTACATAACACACGAACAATATTGCAATCCCAAAGCCTTTTTTAATGCACATTTAATGTTAATAGTTTGCACATTAATGAACGACAATTTTTTTTTTACCCGCATTTAATTCTGATTTTGCGCCAACTTAATTGGATGTAAAAATAGCAACAAGCCACTGGAGTACATATGCACCGTCGTTGAATACACGCGGAGACAAATGCACTAATGAAAAACTCTGTATGCACTATGAGAAATTGCGCCCATATTTGAATAGCCCCACCATGAATTTGAAGTAAAAAGTTTCGTGCGGATGGCTCATTTGTATGCACATAAATTGCATTACGAATTGACGCTTTAAAAAAAAAAACCAGGAGGTAAAGAAAAGAAAACCTCACCAAAAAGAGAGAAAATAAGACACAGCGGAAAATAAAATAAATTAAAAACTCTCCAAGAATGCTCACAGCAAAGAAGACGCAGCAGGGCAAAAAAATGTAAAGCGAATTGCAGCAGCATCGCGAATAAAAAATTGCTGAGCTACGCGTGTCCTTGCCACGGCTCCTGTCGCACCAAACAATAACAAAAGGCAAAAGGAATGAAGAAGAATATACAAAAAAAAAAAAAAAAAAAAAAAAAACAATATTAAATAAAAACGCGCTGGCAGTGTAATACGTGTACGGTGCAGGCCCCCAAGAACTGCATTCCGGAGGAACTCTTGATGATTTTGATGTTGGTAAATTTTTGTGCATTTATCATTCGGCCAACAGTACTACCAGACTCTCTGTTTACCTGCACCCACATTCCCACACACTCTATATTCCTTCCATTTCTTTTTTTGCTTCGTACATTTCCCACTAGATTTTCACGAATTACGTTTATTGCTGCATAGTCAGGAATAAGAGGAAGCAAATAAAATATAAAAAAATAAAAACAGAAAGACATGCCGGAAAATTGAAAAATGCTCCAAGTTCAGTTGGCATTCGTTTTGCAAACAACAGCACAAGGAATTGTCGATACGTTTGAAAACAGAACCGAGCGAACAGCACATCGAATTGATGATGAATTGATTTATGTTTGCGTGCACTCTCTTCTTGTACTTTTCAACACCTCTTCCATTTCCATTTCAATTTTCATTTTGATTTCTAGTATTTCGTTTTATGTACCATGTACCATTACCTGTGCTTAAATAGCGAGTTGCACTGATTGCACGTTGCATTGATGTGAAAATTATTTGAAACCGGATTCTAATCAATAAGCCAAATTCGTTTACTCTTGAACTTAATATATAAATTTGGCACTTGCCGGAATTAAGTTCATTCAAATAGTTGGTCCCTTATTTGAGCGATAACAGACGATTTTTCGAATGAGACACCTCAATTAATGTTCTGATAACCAATTAAATCAATCATTAAAGATTTCTAGAGCAAGGACGCTTAAATGACATCCTTTATCGAAAATAAGCTATACAATAAACAGCTTATATATATGTATGCCAATAAGTTTCAGCGTTAAGCTAATAGCTTTAATAAAATACGCATTAAAGGTATTAATTAAAATATTTATATGTGCGAGCTGAACTCAAAGTGAGACCAAGTAGAGCATTTGGGCTGCATCGATTGAAAAATACTCTTCCACAGGCCAATAAAAGAATTCACGAGTTAATTAAGATATCGATATCAATTATTAAGACATCGATATCGATATCGGCTGAGATAGCAATATCGGTTAAGATATCGATATCTAAGGTTAAGAGATCGATATCCAAGGTTAAGATGTCGATATAAATTATTAAGATGTTGATAACGAGTATTAATATATCGATAGCCATTGCAAATATATTCGTATCGATATGTAAGGTATCGATATCGAATTTGAGCATATCGATATTGATTATAAAGATATTTATATGGTTATCGATTGTTAAGATATTCAGATATCGATTGTTAATGTATCGATATCGATTATTAAGTCTCTAGCTTCCACAGCGCGTAAAATAATTGCGCTCACATGTGCAACGTACGTTGCACAAAACAAATATGCTCTTCTTCAGTTTGCTTATAGAGTATAAAATAAAGCGAGTGTCATAACTGATTAGAAAAAAAGGAAACTAATCTAGATTTTAAAGATGAACAACATGCATTTTGTGTGAATTAAAATAAACTAACTTGAAATAGTATTAAGTTTCAATTGTTTATCTTGACAGAAAAGCTATGCTAAGATTGATTTCAATCAATAATAATATGATCGCATCTATTGAATTCCTCATTGTAATTTGCAATGCAAATCGGTAAACACGGATAGTTAGAACTTATGCAAATCTCAATTACGCAGCAACGTGCGCCAAGTATTTAATTGAAAAAATGTCATTAAATGTCAGAGCGAGTTTTATTTCTGAAGAAAAGCCGGCGAATTAAACTTGATTGCCGTTGTATATTCTTTGTACTTGAAATCCAGTTTTAAATCCACAACAGCGGCTAAGAGCTTAGCGTGTTGTTGTTGTTATTTTTACGCGCTGTTATTATTAGAGACACACGAGCTTATCGCTGTCTGTGTTTTGCCCAACGTGTCGAATGTACGGGGGAATTCTCGTTCAAGTCAATAGACTATACACAGAGGGGGTAATTCCGTATAATAATCGCTGCGGTTTCCCACTGTGTGTTGATAGCAAACGCTCTTATGATCTGTGTATAAAAGCAGATCGCTCTGTTCTAAACGGCATCAGTTCAGCTTAAGTTCTACAAGCTTACCAATTAACTAACTAAACAAAATGAAATTCCTGTCGGTTGCATTTCTGCTTGGTCTGCTGGCTTTGGCTAGTGGTAAGTACTTTAAGAAAGGAATAATGCTTACATAATATTTAACACTTTCTTTTTTTCTTAACAGCCACGCCCCTGAATCCTGGCAACGTGATTATCAACGGCGATTGCCGAGTGTGCAATGTTCATGGCGGCAAATAAACATCTGATGTAATCGAATTGCATATGGACCTACTCACTACTCAACTATCTTGCACTATGGATTACTACAGCAATATATTCATTATCAACAATGTATATAATTATTTCAAACTATGAAGTCACATAAATATATGACAAGCGAAACCAACCTTAATAAAAATATCTCAGCCTAATATAATCGACCACAATTTTATATCTTTGATTTTAGGAAGTTTTTTACAATTTATATATACGATATTTGATATAGTGGTCCGATTCGATCGGTTGCAATAGAAAGATGGGCCTTTGCCAAGACCTTACAACTGAGAGACTAGTTCGCATAGAAACTCGGCTGTTTATCCTAAACCAGAATATAAATAATGGGGTCGGAAATGTCACTTTCGGTTCCATTCCATTTTAAAATTATAATATCCTCTACAACGGTATAATAAAATAATTTGACTTTTTATGAATCTAATTCATTAGCAAATAATTATGTCCAAAAAAATCAGATACTGTATGAATAAAATTACAGAAAAATTAGAAATAATATCGTTCTTTTGTTGTTGTTAACCGCCTTTAGTTGAATCATAGATAGTAAGCACTTTACTATTGCTCTAGTTCGTCATATTCAGTTTTCCTTATATTTATTATATACTGAACTTTTTTATTATATACTTAACAGCCCTTTCTTTAATCTTGAACCCGTTTGTCCGCAAAGAGCCCAACTATTTATACACCTGATTATTGCAGTATTTCCAATTAAATCTTTATTTTCCCGAAAACCTGACCCCAATATTCATGTTAAATAACAACAAGAATTGAATTGAATTAAACACATGACCGACTGCCATACGTGCATACATGCAAATTGACATTTCAAGGTATTTCCAAATGAATTTGCAAAGCTTCGCTTTTTATAAATGCATTAAGCTCTTCGCCATAAAATTGTTATTAACAAGTTTAATTGGCATCGCAGTGTCAGGACATTACTGACAAGACAATATTCGATATACGGTTAATGTCAACATATTTGCTGGGGTCGGCCGTGCCCGTGGTCTATAATTTTCCCCACAATTTTTCCGCGTTGATTTGTCGGTGCATTTCACATAAACCGGGCCAATAATTTCATATCAAACAGCCGCTGGCGCCGCTGCAGCTTTTCGCATAGTAGTTGGCATTGTAATTGTGTTTTATTGTCTGGATTAAACAACATAATGTGCACTTATTATGCACGTAACTGTAATGTCAATAAAGAGTTACCCATGCCCCAGGGCCCGATTCTATAAGTGTCGCTGTCATTTATCGAATATATATGTATATATATATATATATATATATATATATATATATATGCTTTACCTCCCCTTCTTATGTATAATTTATTTGCGCTGATTTATTAGCCTTTTTGGTTGCTGACTGAAAATACGGAAAATGTGCCGCATACATTTCGAGTGTCCACCCCCAACTGAACGGCCGCGAGATGTGCGCAATTAATACGATATGTTTTAAATATTCCGTTTTAAATAATATTAATTATATAAATGAAATTATAATTTCATTATTCCCTGCTTGACAATTTCCCCGCTGAAATGAAACTTATTTAAGTGCACATAAATCTTAATTTGTTTTTGTGGCGACGACGCGTCCATTCTCTGATTAAAAATGAATAATGAAATCAAAAGAGGTACGAACAAATATACCATTGCGTTTAAAAACATTGGGTGTCATAAGCCAGAGACCAATAGTGTTCAATGAAAATGTATTCAATTTAATATTATCAAGTGCTTTGTTATCCATTTGAATACCCTATCAGGGGGTATAACCGGTTTGTCAAAATCTGATGAAGTATATATAGACTTAGTCCCTATCAACAAACTTTCTGTCTGAATCTTCTCTCTCATACATGTCGAATAAAGTATTATTGCGGGCTTCTTAAAATCTGTGAAGTGCACTTTTCTGACCTTTCCGTCAATAGTTTTTCCCTTTGAACGCATAAATATTAAATGTAATTACCTGAAAAAAAAAGAAAAGAACATTAATTAACTTCTAAGATTATTTAAATAATTGGTAAGAGCAATATAATGTTTTTATTCAATATGGAAGTGCGACATAATGCTTAACATAACTACAATACCGACCAACACGAAATTTAATCATATAATATTTCGTTTATAGTTAGACATTAATTGATTTAAACAGATTGATGCCCTGCACCCAATGAAAATGGTTTAAACGGGCATTATGCTCTTGTGCACTCTTATATAACAGACAGTGGGAAGCATCTCCGACCCCATAAAATATATATATTCCTGATTAGCACTGGCATTTTTTATACCCTGAACCCATTAAAAATGGGTAAAAAGGGTATATTGTATTTGCGCAAAATGCAAATGTATGTAACAGGCAGAAGGAAGCATCTCCGACCCCATAAAGTATATATATATTCTTGATCAGCATCAATAGCCGAGTCGATCTAGCCACGTCCGTCTGCATGTCCGTATGTCCGTATGTCCGTGTGTATGAACGCAAGGATCTCAGAACTTATAAGAGCTAGAGACTTGAAGTTTGTTTCCGATAGTCGATAACTTACTCCGTTTTCAAGCAATCGATAAAAATCGATATCGACATACTGTTTTTTGAGCAAATTGGGTAAATAATTAGAGCTAGAGTCACCAAACATGATATGTTGCTTCTAGAATATTATATATATGTCAAGTATCTTTCATTTTAGACCTATCGCCACCTCCCCGCTACCACCTCAAAGAGGATTCAGGGTATTCCCTAGTCGGGAGCTCCTGACTAGAACCTCTTACTTGTTTAAAAATGTATTTCTGTTACTGACAAAGGAAACGAGTTCGTAAGCGAGCTGCATTTGGTGTTGATAGAAGAGGGTGCAGGGCATCTCCTAGTCGGGGAACTACCGACTAGAGCCTCTCGTTTGAATATTAATTAGTTGATCGATGTTTTAGGCTTTAAAAACTTGGCTTTTAATAATTTTTCAATAGAACGCTTTATGAATATATACCACTGTTAGTAGCAGTAGGCAACAATATATGCATTCAATGCGAAGCACATTTTGTGACCAAATTTATATTATATTATATTTTTTTTTTTTTTTTCAGAATCTTTTTCAGGCACTGCACATATGTGAAGTAATGTCAAAAATGTAGATTTATGTCCCACAGCGTGGAGCATCAAATGCATTTCAATTGAGGTACACAGACAACCAAATTTTCTTTTCAGTTTGCCACAAACAGAACCGCAAAAGGGGTTTGCCAAAAGTGAGTTTTGCCCTCTGCAGCGCATCCATCTATTTTCAGCCATTGCAAAGCCGACACGAAAATCCCAAAATTTCAATAGCAAAAGAAGCCCAATGCGCATAATTTTAGTGCGAATGCAACTGAGCGGCTGCAAAGGGCATGGCAGGAGCATGGGAAGCCACGGGCCAGGAACTGGAGCTGGAGTTTCAGGACTTTCACAACGATTGCGATTCATTTTTGTAGTGGCCCCAAAAAAAAATGGTTGCAAACAAAATGGCGGCGGCACAGCAGGCGCTGCCATGCCAGAAATGTGCCAAAATGTCAGAAATAGAGAGGGAAATAAAGTGCGAGAGGGAGAGAGAGAAAGGGCGAGACAGTATGAGGCAAAGCATAAATTTCATTTTAGCCACGTCGCCTGTCCATTCCTTTGCTGCATTTCACGTTGTGCTTTATCGCGTAATCTCGACAGCGCGCTGGCAACTGCTGCCCATTTTTTATGGCCTGATGATGATGTTAATGATGAGCGTGGTAGAGCGATGTGCTGCTGCTGCTGATGCGGATGCTGATGCTGCAGCAGCAACAGCAGCAACAGCAGCAACAGCAACTGACTTTGATGGTGCAAGCAATTTGCGCTGCAATTGTTTATGTGACGCCCAGCGTCAAAGGCACCGTGGAGCGGCCGGCGTTCAGTTTGTAAGCAATTTTCGGTGCACTAATTATGGTTATGCGAAAATGTTTTTAATGCGGCCAAAGCGGCAGTCAAAGGGTGCGGAAATGCTGCCAAAGGCAGCCAGACAAAAGCACTTTACTGTCAGTCGCAGTCGCACTCGCTCTCTCCCTCTCTCTCCCTGCCTCTTCCCAGCGCCTAGTCCTTATTTTTAAATGGCGTCCCGACGCCATTTTGTGTGTTAGAATTACAATGGCGCACGCGAAAGCGTTTTGCGGCAGCTTTGACGTTGACGCCGGAGACGCGCTTAGTGCTGCATATGCTGCCGTTGCCGCTGTCTTATATTCCCCATTGCCGCGTTGTCTGTTGTGTGCACTTCCGTTTCTGCTTGTCGCGCACTCACTCACACTCACACACACACACACACACACACACACACACACACACACACACACGCACACACAGCGCCATAAAGTATGCAATAACATTTTATTGTAACAACTCGTTAAACGTAACAAAACAAAGCAAACAAAAAATTAAAACGAAACGAAAGGCAGGCAGCAGCAAAGTGAGCAAAAAGGACGCGCCGACAGGCAGTCGGGGCAAAAAGCTACTCACACAAAACCTAACGTCGGGTCCCGACCAACAAACCCTTCGCTTGCCCCATGTCCATGCTCTTGCCAGTCCCTGTTTAGCATAAAATTTACTGCACCACGAACATTTGACGTTTACGTTGCCGTATGCCCGTAAATCCTACTAATCAAATTTATTACCCACACACACACACACACGCGCGCACACACACTTCCAAACACACACACTCAGCGAGCGACCACAAGCTCATTTCTTTTGCTTGTGAGCAACGAACCAAACCAAGCCAAGCTGAGCCCCGCCCCGCCTCACCAAAGCATTGCTCCTCTAACCTCACCTGTTCTGTACCGCTCCGTGGCCAGCGACTGACATGGCTCAGCCCGCTTTTGCCAACGGACAACTTATACAAGCTGGACAGCTGAACAGCTGGCCACTTCAAATGCTTGGCAATATGCATATTAAATTTAATTAGAGCGACGGTAAACATAAATTCAGCCACTGGAGTACAACGCTTGACGTTCACTGCCTGCAATGCAATGAACAAAAACAAAAACACGAGCTGAGGTACTAGGAGAGCAACAACAGGAGCAGCAGCAGCACCTTCTAGCACCTTTTCATTTTATCTGGCAGCAGGTTGCGTCCTGCTGCGCCAGTTCCACCTATTTTTGCGAGCCAAAAGCAATTTCGGCACTGCCTCGCAGCTGGCTGGAGTGTTCAACTGGACTTGAGATGGGTTATTTTAGGTTAAAAAGTTATGAGTATCTATCAAATAAACAAGAAGCATATTTGAAGCCTACTTTATGCCTACTTTACGAGGGGACTGCCTAAAATTATGATTTCTATTTAATATATATGCATTTAAAGAGCCTCTTGTTGCCAGAAATAATGATTCTCATTAAAAATGTATATTTAGGGAACTTTATACGCGCTCCTCTCAGAAAGAATTTATGCCGAAAGAGAGCACAAAGGTGTAAGTTAGTCAATAAAATGATGGCCGTAAAGATTGAGCAACATTTAATACTGGGGTAAATGCATATTATATAGTGAAAAAAATGCAATTAATTGAATTATCTACATTATGATATGTTAATTATAATAATACTAACTTTTAGCGTTGAAAATATTTGAATAACGGACCATTATATCATATAGCTGCAATACATGCATAGGTTGAAAAGTAGGAAGGAAGTAGGTTGAATCTCAAGAAATTTACTTTTTAATTCACTATTCTCACCTATCTGCAAGGGTATAAAATCTTCGGTTTCCAAAGATTACCTTAATTTCTCGTTAATATAATATTTTTTGATTTCATACCCTCCACCATCAAATATTGTAATTGCCATAGAAAACGCCATTAACAGATAATGCATTAAAAATTAGAAGAAAAAACTTTAGTTAATTTGATTAAAATAATCTGTGTAACTTTTTAATTTAGTTTAAGTTCGAATGCTTCCCTCGTAACAATGACCATCTGCAGAGTGTTATGACACCTCAGAAAGCGGTACGAAAATGCTGGGCTACCTTACCCGAGCTTATCCCAAGAAACAATAAACAATCAAATTAAATGTGCACTTTGTTGCTGTGATGAAGCGGTTCGCCCCACCCCGTCCTCATGGTCGACAAATGATGTTAATGAAATTATTGCCAAGTTATAGTCAACTTTTGAGCAGCTGACTTACCTTGCGGATTATGTTTAACTTTTGTTGGGGAATCGAAACTTTTACTACCCGCCCAGGCCAAGCAAGTGCTGGGGATTTACTGTTTTTCATGAGCTCTTCAGCAGAAGCCACTTCACGTTGGCCACTAAAAATGTGGCTAAATGGCTGCTCGGACCACACACACTTGCACAAAAAAGGCATTTCATTTGCACATAAAGTCATTTTTTAATCTACAGCATCAGAGTCTTGTTGTTTTTTCTGACAAGGGTTTCGGTAGTACCTTTTTCTGGCTGCAAATCGAAACGGGACAAGAAACGACGGCGACCTTTCATAACCTTTAAATGAGCACGCAGTTTAGCATTCAGTCTAAATAACAATTTAATTATGAATATCCAGTGTGCGACGACAATGCGCCAGTCAAATTCAAGGACAAATTATGGCATCAACTTTATGCTACCCCACCTCAGCCATGGAGTGTGTACGTGTGTGTGTGTGTGTGTGTGAGAGTGTTTAGAATACAGACTGTGCCTGTGGGATAAGCTAAGAGCTCATTAATGTCACATTCATGGCAAGTCCGTAAAAGCATAAAGTGAGCCCTAAATTCTATCAGAGCACAGCAGTCCAGGGACCCGAAACGCTCACATACCATTTTAATAGAGTGCACACAACACACACACACACACACAGACACACACACACAACACATACACACGCACAGTATGAGTTGGCTATATTTGAGGTAATTAACAAAAATCCCCAAAAGCGGCAGTAAAATAATCAAAATTAGCCAAATATGCATTTGCCGTTGGGATCATGCTTTTGAGGGTCGCATTATTTTATATTTATACCCCACACAATTTCGGTTACAATTTATTTTAGTGCCGCATTTTCGCTGTCTTTGATACGGTTTCGCAATATGAATTATACAGAAACAGGCTGAACCCAAATGAGTTTGCGAAGTACGCAAGTTCAATGTTTGTTTAGTAATAGATATTTGAATATAAATCAAGATTTTAATCTACTTTAAGTAGAGCAAAATATCGAAGTATGTGGTTTTATTTGAAATGTGCAACATATGTATTAAATAAAGATATGTTTTAGTATACTGCTAATTCGATGGAAATTGGGATTTTGAGCACTTTTTCTAAACAAAAATATAATATATAATAAATAGAAAATGAAACATCAATTTTGACCAAGAATAATGTTGGCAGATTTGGATGCCAAATGGATCTAGAGGCCATTAATTCAAATACTTTATTCTAATATTTTATTTTGTATAAAAATTAATTAATTTAAATATTTGAATTGGTTTAAAAAAAGTCTTCAATATTCCAATAATGTAAATAATGTGCTAATTTCAACAAACTTCTTGTGCCCCACAATTTCAGATTTATATTTATCAGTCGATAAATCTTTTTTTTACCGCACCCCCTTAAATTATCGGCCATTTAGAACATACAATTTACAGGTCCAAAGCAGCAATTTGAACCGTTTTGTCATAATTAAGTTGCATTCGTATGCTACAATGGCCAGCATTTCGCCTGTAATTATTGTCAACAAAAACACGATTTTATCTAAATCAATTTAATGAATGCCCACGGCCTATTCCGAAATGCAGGCGCTACGAAATACATCCCGCATGTGCAGCCAAATACCAAGCGCCCAGCTAAAAATATACACAAACTCCCCTTAAAAACAAGCACAAAGTGGGCTGATGAAGAGAGAAAGAGAGAGAGAGAGAAAGAGAGAGAGAGAGTCAGACAGACTGAGATACAGTAGGAGATAAGAGAAACAGAAACTCAAATTAAATTAAAATCTTTCAGTTTCAATTACGAGTTTTTGTGCCACTTCAATTCCAACGTACAAAACACAAATTGCATTCAAAATGCATTAAAAGCAATTTGCACGAAAATTTGCATAAAAGTAAACGATGAGGAGCGAGACAGAGACTCAGATAAGGAGAGAGAGAAACCGAATTGGGAAATGGAATTGGTGGAAAGCAACGAAATTATACGCTATCAATTATAATGGCAATGACAAAAAGCAAAGGCAACACATTGCACACCAAGGTGAAGATGAAGAGTTGCAAATGAAGCCCGAGAGGGGGAAGTGGCAAGAGGGATGCGGCTCCCCCGGAGACGGCTGCAACTCAGACAAATTGCATGTTGCATTGAAAATGCGCGCATGTGTTTACGAAAACACACAAATTGCAATGTGACAGTTGAGCAGAACAACTGGCTAAATACCCTGCAATGCAAATTAGATTTAATTAAAATAAGCTAAGCTGATAAAAATAAATTAACAAATTAAAATCAGTTTTTAATTGAGCTTATGCAATATTTCCCTTTCTGTGTATAACATTTCGGCAGAACTCTGTTAACAACCTTGCTGTTGATGCATACCTTATGCTCATAACATTTTTAGCTGCTGTCAAGCGGCTTTTGAGAGTTGTGCATTTACATTTTGATGTGAGAACTTAACATTTGTAATTATGTTAAAAGTCTGTGCGTAACAGTTTTCTGTTAAACTAGCAGAACTGAGCTACCAACTAAACTGCTGTTAAACGGGTTTTGCGAGATTGCAGTGCATGAACATTTAAAAAATCCGATTTTATAGCCTATCTTATATTAAATCCTTTTTTAGCAAAAATATACGATAAAACAAAATTGTAAGGTCTAAAACTGCCATTTCAATGAGCCACAAACATAGGGCATGCAAAGTTGCATATGCAAAAGCAAACAAATATAAATAGATAGAACGAGAGAGGGTTAGATCATTTGCCTTTCGGCTTATGCAGTATAAATACACAGACAGCTACAGATACAGATAGAAATGCATATGGCAGAGGGCATCAGTTGGGTAGCGGTGTCGGCACCGTCCCATCATCCATATCCAATGGGCCTTGTGCCGAACAAAGCGACGCTGTTGGTGGTGCGACACGGACACGCTTCAAAGGTGCAAGCGATTGCACTCAAGGCGTCAACGGGGCGCAAATACCAACGTACCCGACACCAAGCCCGTACCACGACAGAAAGACAGACAGAAAGGGCAGACAGATTGCAGTTGCAGTCAGCCGGCGCCAACACCACCAATACCATCACCACCACAAACACCAGCACAGTCTCCCCTTTGGTGGGCAAACAACTGGCAACGACGACGCTGAAGGTGTTTGGATTTTCAGTAACGTGTTGTATGGACGCTTTTACGTCCCAGAACCCCCCATTGGGCCAGTGGCTCGTGCAGCCACTCTTCATAGAGCATTGAATTATTGCCTGCTGCATGCTACAAACGTCGCAATACAATCGTCGAACAGTGTGTGGGAAGGGGGCAAAGCGCTTACAATCCAGCAATTGCTACCCGTAACTACTTTAATTTTGGGTTTAAGTAAACTACCGACTGGTCTCTAAATTAAACTTCCGCTTGTGCGTCTAAAACAAATTTATAGAAACAGTTTATCAATTTATTGTTGGATGCTCGTATAATACCAAATGATGGATGGTTATGGCTCGATGAACTCAATCAATCAACAGCCATTGTGATATCAATCCTGTCGATAAGCAATATAAACTATTCGCATAAGATACTCTGAAGTTAACTTGAGATTGAGTAGAAAGTTTATGACATTTAAAATATTCAATTACTTGTTAAAAATATTTACAATTTTTATTTTGTTAAGACATAAACTGAAGAATATAAAACGTAACCAGTCGTGTTTGCTTTTATTTCAAAACTTCCGGCAGCGGTTGACTTTTATACCTTAAATTTCACCAGAAATTGTGGGCAGAATAATCGGTTAATTGGAGCGTGAAATTAGCAATTTTATTGATTCACTGCGGAAAATTTATTGTTTCAGGCGGAAAGAAACATGAGTTGTTTGCCTTTAGTTAAGAATTGAAGCAGTAAACGAAAAGTTAAAAAAGTTTTTCGCTGAACTTTAGCGAAGCACACAACTGAGAGTTGTTAAAGCACACAAATTGGAATAGTTGATAGATTGCGGAAATGCACTTCGATTGATTATCCAATCGGTTTTGGGGCATTCATGCATAATTTGCAAAAAATTGTATAGAAAATTCTACCAAAAATGACGGACAGAAATTTTTATTTGGCGACTCACCCACACATAAATCTAAATGCAGTTTTTTCATTATTTTAAAAGCGGATTACCAAACATTTTGTATGATATGTTTGGGGGTGTGAATGTATGTGTTTAAGGTCCCTATACGATTGCCCGTCGGGCCTGTCGTTCCGAAAAACATAAAAATGCCTCCCAGCGATATTGAATTAAAAAATAAAGCGAAATCCACCCCCAAGCAAATCAGCCAAACCATGTGGGTTGAGTCTGTGGGCATACAGAGAGCATATAGAGAGAATGCTTATATGAGTAGTGTACTATGTTCTATCCTTCGTACCCCGCATGCGACCCACCCTTCCCACCAACAAAAAATGCAACTCAGCAACAAAATACAACTTTTTGTTGCTAAGTATTATGTATTTCATTTTGGCATTGCCGCAAACACTCCAAATGCATTTGCCCCATTCCCAAATGCTTGACGGTTTCTATAGGGCCATGTGCAGCTCGAATTTAAGCTGAGTCTTGTGCAAAATTGCTATTGTGTGTGTGTGTGTGTGTGTGTTTGTGGGTGTGTGCTGGAGGGGGGAAAGCTCAGACGGAAGCGTAGATTTTTAATGTACGCGAGCTGCTTGAGAGTTGCCTTTGCCAATGCGAATTTAGACACATGTTTCTCGCCGTTGCCACACCCATTTGTTGCCTCCTGTGATAGAGCTGTAACAGAAGGGCGGCTGGGCGTGTTCCACATATCAAGCGTCAACATTACCAAGCGCTCTGCCGTGTACTATTCATGTAAACGAGTTTTATTGCAATCTCTCTTCCCTTTTTAGCTGTTTCTGTGTCTTGTCTATAAATTAAAACAAACTGCAGCGAAAAAAACGGAAAATGAAAAAAAAAAGTATCAGAAAATGAAAATAATAAGAGTGTTTGCCCTGTAAATTGAAGATAGAATGTGTGGTAATTTTTTTAAGATGATCTAGGAGGAGAAATATGGAAAAGTACCAAAAAGATACTGCTTGATTTTAATTTTAAAGGGATGTGTTTCCCTACATTGAATTTCTGAATTTAATTATACGCTCAAGCAGTGGATACAAAAATGAATTGTATATTATTATAATTATTATTGAAAATTATTAGTTAGATAATACAAAATATAATAAATGAAAAACAATAACAAGCTTGTACGCCAAACATTTTTAGCAATCTAATATTTGTCCTGTTATTAACTTTTTAATTCAACTACTCGCTCAAGCTGTACGTGTGAATTATATAGATTTCCAGATAATAAAATTAATTATTTTATATTTTTGTATGCACTAATAAATGCTGTCAACTCAAGAGTTTCTTGTGTTTGCTATTAATATAATTAGACTATCTACATTTTATTATTCATAAAATTGTAATAACAAAAATAATAACAACTTAATTACAAACAAACATTACCAAAAAAATCAATATTTGCAATACGTTTGCAAATTAGATAATAATTAAAATCTACGTATAATCGGGTACCACAGCAAACGGCCAATCACATGGCACTATACCTTTTTTAATTACCCTATATATACCCGATAGTGAGTGGAAGAGATAATTTAAACCACGTTAAGGACATGAACATATTTGACTAAGATCTCTTGTAATGTGAAAATACAGGCTTTTGGCTTTCGATTATTATAAAATTATATATTAATAAAATATATTATATTAAATTAAAAAAATAACACAAAATATCGATAGTTTAGAATGTGTACTAACTGATTGTTACCGTCAGTTGACTTCCTTATTCCCTAGTGCTTCTTTTAGTGCTTGGATAGTATGGATTATGGATAGTTTAGAATGTGTCCCTTCTGATTGTTACCGTCAGTTGACTTCCTTACTCCCTAGTGCTTCTTTTAGTGTTTGGATAGTATGGATAGTTTTCAGACTTCTTTTTCGAAATAATCGATAGTTTTCCTGTTATTTGGCTGTTGGAACACCTCTGATCTTGGGTAGGGTAGGGTATGCAACAATCCTACATTCTTGACAAAAGCTCATGGTGTGTTATCTTGTATTTTTGGTACCGCTTCATTTTGCAGCGTTCCCTTAAAAAAAAAAGTTAGTCAGCGACGCAGTGCAGCGGAATATTTTGCAAGGGAGACAAGTGAGAACTTAATCCCAGCGATGAAGGAATGCTATGACAAATAGTCTGGCTGCCAAGTTGTGAAGCCCGGGCTGGTTGTCAGGCAAATTTCCGAACATATGTAGCAATTGCTGTGGCAAGCTGAAGGAGCTGCTATCAGAGCAGACAAAAGCCGGCACACGTACGACAAGCGCGATTTTGTCACTACGGCAGACACGTCGGATGCGTTTGCAACGTCTTGGTGCACGCACGACGCTTTGTATCTCTTTTAAATGGGCGAGGCTGGGTAAGATCGAGCGGCGGGGCGGAGTATCCCAGCCATTTACATGTGCCCAGCCCAGCAGCAGACGTTTGTACATCTGAAGCTGTTGCAGCGCCGCCGGATACGAATGTATCTTTAACTGCTGTCGGTTGCGTATGCTAGTGTGTGGCATGCAACGCCCCAAAACACTTTTGTGGCGCCTCTCGCAACACACCAGCCCGCCAGCCAGCCAGCCCGCCTTTCAGGCAGCAGAGTGTGTTTACACTTAAACATTTAGTTCCATATCATTGCGGTTGCTCTCGCTTGCAGCTCGTTCCGCCTCCAATTGGCCTGCATCAAGATTGCGGGCAGTCATCGTTAAAGTTTGTTGTTAAGTGTAATTAGTCTTTTATATGGCGTGCGAGATATACATTTTATTTCTCGAATACTTTGTAAATCCTTTGCGGTCAGGTCAGCCCTAATTCAAATGGCTTGAAAATGCAAGAGCTCAAGCGCCGTTCGCCATGCATCAAATAAACTGATACTCCGGATTATACCCTAATTAATTATCAATTAGTGAGCCGGCAAAACAAAGATCGAACATAAATTAGTTTTAAATGAGCTAATCAAATAACACAACTAAATAAACCAGTCAACTTCTATATTGGCCATAAATATCTCTAACTATCTTATTCTTGATTTCTTTATATTGTTGACCTAACTTTGTACACATTTCACATCAGCTAAGTTCTCACAATCACACATATCAACATTTATTTTTTCACTTTACTTCAACTGGTAGAGCGCTTGGAACTACAAATAGAACTGCAATTGAATTCAATTACTTAACGTAAATTGTGTGTCAAATTTAACAGAAAACAGCAAAGGTCGGAGGACAAAAATAGATATAATTTTTCTATACCCTGTTTTCAATAGCGGTTGGTAATAGGGTATATTAGTTGTCAAGAACATTCGTAAAACTTGCTATGTAAAACAGTTTCAATACTGAGATCTTCTTAGTCAATAATTAATTTTTTAAAACAATAAAACATAAAATATTGAAAAGGAAAAGGGTTTTTCCCAATTTAAAACCCGTAAAAATTTTAGAAGTGTAATTTTTATAGATATTTGTTTTCAAAAATAGCAAAAATTATTCAAAATGAAATTGATTTCTCTGTCCTACTTTACTTTAAATTAAAAAATAAAACAAAATAATTAATTATTCATATAAAGAAAATGCTTGTATAATAAATATGTATAAATAATAAGTAATGATAATAATGTATAATTAATCATAATGAAATATTATCAAAATAAGAGATGACTTTTAAATAAAGATGACTTAAAAATAAAATTTGAATAGAGAATTCTGAGCATATTCTCCACAGATAAGCTCATACACATTTCTATGTATCAACCAGATCCGCTCTCACCTGCAACAAGCTTTTATTTGACTGAAAAACCAGGGTATCTAACATTCTTTAGTTAGTCTTTTGTCTAACAAAGTTGTTACTTATTTTCAATTTGAAATCCGATCAATGTGCACATCCACGAGCATTTTTTCGCAGTGGCAGATGATTCCTATAATCGTCACATATGCTTCAAGTTGAAACTGTCACAAGATGCTGCACGCTGCATTGAGCAAAGACAAAGGCAAGCGGCGAACTTTTGTGTTCGTATCTATTCGATGCGTTCGCACAATGTAGCTCAGAAGTCAAATGGCAATGCTGGCAACAAATGCGCTTAAGAAAACTGTCAATAAACTTTAATTTTCGCTTCATTGCACTTGTGCCAGACTTGTGTATCTACAAGATACTTCACACAGATATGTCTATGTGTGTGTGAGTGTGTGCTTCTATCAAAATGCACCCACAATGCATATGTGTAACATAAAACTTTGCTGGTAATTATTTATACAGCACACACACACACACACACCCGCATAGAATTCCCACATGGGATGCACCATAAATTGAAATACGCTGTGACGGACTAGAACTGAAACTGGGGACGGGATGGAGGGGGCGGCGCTGCAACTGGGACGGTATCTGATGTGCAGCTGGTGTGAAAAATGGAAAGCATCCATAATCTAATTTAATCATTATCACAGTTGTCTGCGCTAAGTGACGTCACGCTGCTGCATGTTGCATGCGGCATGTGCAAGAAAATGGCGTACATATAGACAAAAAAAAAGAAAAGAAGAAAATAGAAGGGCGATGGGGCAGAGAAAAAATAATACAAAAAAAATAATACCTGTCAGCAAAATGGGAAAAGTGTATTATTGTGTAAGAAAAATCGCCTGGCACTTGACTTTGCCCGGCAGCTAGCAACAACAACTGCAGCTATTTCATGCTATTTTCATGCGACTTTTGTTTTTGTCAGCCACACACCATTGCCAATGCTTAACAGTTGTCGTTGTTGTAGATGTTGTTGTCGTTGTTGTTGTCGTTGTCATTGCCGTTGTCCTTGTGCTTATTGTGCCACGATGCAGAGCTCGGCTTTCCTGTGTCTGAAGTTAAGTGCAACTCTAACATTGTGCAGCCAGCAGATAGCAGAGCATTCCATTGTTGCATCGCTGACTGCTCGAAAGACTTAATTCAGCGCTCGCTTACACACACAGTGAGAGGAGGACACAGCCAATTGTGGGAGGGTAAAAGCTGAAGTAGCCTGAACCCTCAACTCTCGCCCAAACCAAAACCAAAAAAGCGCCCCAGTTCAACTAACCGACTCTATTACGCAGTTGTGTTTGTTGTACCTTGTTGTCGTTGTTGCCGCATTTAACGCAAATGGCGACAACAGTCAGCGCTAAAAAGCACTCGTACCACGCACCAAGCGCTGCGCTGTTGCTGTTGTTGGTACGGAGTCAACTTTTCATGACGTCCAAAAAGGTTAAGCTGCCACAAAAAGCGCTCGCTACGTGCGCAACTGAAATGAAAGATCCCGCCAAACTTTAACTTGATAAACTCTTGAAATAAATTGCAGCATAAGGTGCAGTTACGCCAGAAGGTTAACCACCCTACCTGCGTTGCGATGGACCAAAGCCACTTGAAAAGCGGTTTAGCGCTTCACCTATGAAATGCGATCCGACAACCAAAACTCAACTTCAAATGCTTCAAATGGTTCGTTACTCAAATGTTTACAATGTGAAAAGAGTTGATCTTCTTTATAAAAAGTAGATGGTTTCATAAGATGATATAAAGGATAAGCACAACATATCAGTTTTTAAACCTCAATCAAAATCGGTGGCATATTTACGGGCTGTGATAATCGATTGTTGTTTAACTATTAATTTTTTCTACCAGTTCTGTCCATCAGCTATCGACATTATTATTAATATTATAGATAGTTTGCTATTCGCCTTCGATAATCTCTGCTTTTCATGGCCTTGGATCTAGTTAAACAATTTGTAAAGGAAAAATATGTAAAATAGCCTTACAGTCCGATTGGAAACAAACGATAGTGGTGCCTATCGACAATCGCAATCGAAACTTTCGATTTCTAGGAACTCTAAATACTTAGCCTATTAATATAGTTCCAGTTTGAGGTCAGTTGCTTTTTTACATACCTGCAAAGAAAGAGATACGAATATCTTGTTAGTAAAGGTCAAAGCTCACACATAAGATACAGTAATAGAACTTAGAAGTACACAGCATACCTTCCAAATATACCACAGACAACTCATTAGAAACGACAGGTAAAAAAAAAAAAACAACTGGCATCGAAAATCACTGCGATAGGCCAATTAAAAGATTCCGACCAACGGGGCACACGCCCTTTTTCCCGACACTCAAAGAGCCCAGACACGGCGCACAAACCCTATAATTTACCACACAATGGGGGAGGTTGTACAATAAAAAGAGCCACAACAATCGCAGGCCAGGTAAATGGTAACATCAATTGTGAGCTATAATTACGAGTAAGTATTCTCCAGAAAGAGGTAAGAAATCAATTATGCACATTGACTGAATGGGCTGTTTACATAAACTGGAATGTTTGAGGCCCCGTAAAAAGTCAGCAGTCAACGGACGAAGCTAAAGATATGAACGACCGCAATGAGCCACGCAACGTTGACCTCGACCCTCGACGCCTAGAGACTGATCCGACTTCGCATACGCCTACGCCTAGAACGATGGCGTCCATAAAGAGCTGTCTAGCAATTTACGCATCATTAAACAAGACAAATTAAAAGAAGAGCACACACGAATGCCACAGCAATACGACCAATAATAACAACAGCAAAGGAAAGTAGGAAAAAAGCACTGCTGAGCTGGGTATGTCACAGATTAATACCCTTTCTTATTAAACAACATGGTGTAAAGGAATAATTCATAAAAAATTGTTTAGTAAATATCTTGTCGATATAAACACAACAATTGCATTTATGACTAGATATATTCTTATGAAAGCAATATGATCCGATACATCCGATATCGTCATATAGGTACCTAATAGTTTATTTGTTGATAAATCTTACTAGTTCTTGTCTTGGATATGTTCTTTTCTATATGTAACAAACCTTGTGATAAACTTATACTACCCTCTAGAAGTGCTTGACAGTGAAAGCTGCTGTAATTAGAGCTATGAGAATAACAGTAAATGGACAATATGGACAGAGTCAATGGAATCATATTATGGGAATAATGACCAGACGTTGGGAATGCAATGAAACACTTGGATGCGTGCTGGAAGTACAAAATGAAAGAAATATAAGAAAGCTTTCGAGGGAAGTTGGTGAGTGCTGAGGTCTATTTACATAAAAAGGAATTCTTCACTATTATTATTATTTGTTTTTTATATTTTAGATAAATAATATAAAAGTCTATATATAAATAAAAGTGTGTCACCTTATTCTATTTCTGAACAATTTCAATTTATCCAATGGTATTTCCCATATGGTATTACAGTAGTTTTTAATAGATAAATCATACACAGTGCTCTAAATTTATTGATTAAAAAGCGAGAGCTAATAATATATTATACTCTATAGTAAAACAAATTTGTAGTTCAGTCTACGAATAAAGGCTATTAGGGAGCTCAATGGACGATTAATGTAATTGCCTTTGCTCACACTCGTATTTCACTCACTCACACACACACACACACACACCCACACACACTTGCTGTATGTTTACATACCTAATAATGATTTATTTGCAGAAGCTTTTTCTCAACTGCATCTGGCAAGTGTTGTAGGCAAGTTGGGAAATGGTTAAAACTGGCAAACGATTCGCCCTTTTCATCTCCATTTCCACTCAAATATTTGTGGGTGGTTCCTTCAGTAGCCAAACAAACGCATGTCTTTGGCCATGAGGCCGTGCCTTAGCCCAATGTGCGACAAAGGCTAATGTCCCATGGTCGGCTTTATGTTTATCTAAGTTAATTACAGCAAAACATTTTTAGGGTCGGCCGTGCAGCTGCGTGCAGCTGAACAGTCCGTTTTCAAGGGTCCATCTACCACTTTATAGCTGGGTGTGTATGTGTGTGAGTGTGTGTGAGTGTGTGTGTGTGTGTGTTTGTTGGTGTTTACGCATGTTCGGGCGCGGACAGTTCCGCTGATTAATTGCCATTAAACACACAAGCCAAGCCGACATTATTCAGAGGCTGTCCCGTTGCCCTACACATTACATAAACATGCGTATGTTAAATTAAGCCAAGCATATATATATATTTATATATGTATACATATATATATCTATAACATTATATGTGTACGTGTAGCGATTGAATTCAATTGAAGTATAGTATATAGTATAATATACTTTGTTAGTTTATTCACATAAAGTGGAGCCAATTAGCAAATCATGCACATAGAACTCGGAATAGATGTGAAGAAATTGAATATGAGCCAATGAGTCGGCTTGGTTTTGATTTTCTCTTGCTTAAGGGTACGTTACTTTGGTGATAAAAAGTATAACATATTAGGCATTATACTGCCATAAAAGAAAAAATATATAGAAAGAGAAGAAAATCAAAACAAAACAGGGGAACGATCCGAGAAAAATATTAGTTACATTTACTATTTGCGGCCATAAGAGTATTTTGCCGCAAAGATAAGCCGCATTTATCATAATCGATCAATGAACAATCAATACAAAGGCTATACAAATGAACCGCCAATTTTCTATCGCAGCCAAAAATTCAACAGCTGCAAATCGGAACAGTAAACAACCACGTGGTATACTTCAAGAAGGCAAATCAATTTTGACAGTACAAAGGAAATAGCCAAATTTTTCAAGCGTTTTAATCAGGCCATCATTCTGCTTTAATTGGACATGGAGAAGCAACGAATAGTGGGCAGCTTATGGGCTGTCTGCAAACTAAGACACGCACCAAAGTCGAGTAGCCAAAGCAGAGATCGACTTTTTTATCATCGTCTAATTTGCGCCCTCTGACCTCCAATCGAACAGGGGCTGGCGCCGTAGACAAGTTGTCTGTCGGCGCCATCTACACTATTTGGCCTGTGCCTGCACTCGAGTCTCGAGGTATAAAAATGCCACATTCAAATGCAACTTGAGGCAACGCCTGAATAATTTCCGACTCTCTCGATGCGGATTGATTGCAGTCTGACTGACTGACTGGCTAACTGACGACGTGGCCCAGACGTATACGGCCAGTTTCTCGGCCGGTTTGGCTTCAATTGTTTGCTAGTTTGTTAGTTGGCTGAGCGATAAGTATCTGCAGCTACCGTACGAGCTGACGCTGAAGGTCTGGACCTCGCGCATTGCCAAACGGCATCCACAAACCGACTGTCTGACCGTCCGACCGCCCGCCCGGCTGCTTCCTCAATGAATAAAGAAACAAACAAACAAGAATTTTGTACGCTTGACTGCATGTTTGCATGAATGAATGAATGAATGCCTGTTTGTATGTGTGAGTGAGTGCTCGAGTGAATGACTGCTGTTGGTGCAAATGGTTGAATGAATTGTCGGTGGGTTGTATAAATCAACTTGGCGTTTATCTCAAAGCAAATAAGTCAACAGTGAAGACGGATAGCAAATGCAACTGTATGTGTATTTCATTGTCGATGGCCTCTGCGGCGTCTTGCCATAGAACTGGGCGGAGTTGGGTGATTCTGGGCTGAGCTGGGCTGCCCAGCTCGGGTGTGATTGTGTCTGGGCTGCTGCATGGTGTCCGCTGGCGATGACATGTGCGATTTAGTTGCGCTCTTGTTGCCAGCTACTTTAGCGCTTTAACGCGAACCGCAACCCGAAGGCTAATTGCGGTGAAGACTGTAACCAAACTTGCTAACAATAACAAATACCAAGCACAAGTCATAATGGCAATACCGAGATTGATATACTAAAGAATACCCTGTTCTTACATATTTGTGTATGTTCTTGCTGAAAAGTGTTAAAGCCTTTTATTCAAACAATATAAAACCTTGAAAGGACTCGAGGTTGAGGTATAGAAATGGGGATTGAAAATGGGATCGAAGCATGTTTATAAAATAAACTTTTCTCCCCCCGGATTTAAGATTCTAAGTTAAACAGATAGTCATGACAGATCAAGTCAAGGGTTCATTATTATAGGTAAAAGTAAAATTCATTTAAATATACCTAAAAAGCGGTCTTTCCTACTGAAATCCACCTATACGACTTTCAAACAGTATAACAAATAAAAAGAATAGAATTTAAACATAGTTATGTAGCGAAAAATTGTGGCTTCTACCATTCAATCATTATTGCAATATTTTTCATACCTCCGAAATTTAATCTTCAACCTTTGCACCCTTGCGTAATTATTTTCATATCTAAACACATAATTATCCAAGTTCGGGTTCGAAATCTATCTTGAGGTTGACGGAAAATTCAACATTTGTACTTAACCGATATTTGCTTGAGAATATCTGTAATATGAGGCTACAAGTGAAATGAGCCAGAGACAAGCACAAGTAAACATCACAGACGTACACAACACAAACACACAGTGGCAGATACAAAAGCGCAGACAGGCGGATGCGGATACAAAATGTATCTACAATTATTTGCTGCATTTTGACAGCTTATGTTGTATAATTGAAATGTGATGATTCAGGTGCACACGGCTGAGTGCGCCGTCAGCTGCTGTATTATCTCAGTACATTGGCATTATATGCATACAATTTGGTTGAAGCGAGACCACAAAAGTCGCTGGCATGTCAGCAGCAGCAGCAACAGCAGCAGACATAGATATATGTATATTAACATGTGCAGAGTATCTTGCAGATACATTTTAGTGGCAGCTTCGTATTACCACCCCAAAACGCAACAGTAATTCATCAATTAAACTCATCCTAAATAGAATTACCAATATACCATACGGCCGCAGGATAAATGGCACACGAAAATGCAAATGCTGCCAAGTTTTCGAGGTCAATTGAGGCTTTTAGCTGCTTTTGCAGTTGCCTGCACGCCCCCTTCGAACAGTACAAGTATCTGGCTGTTGCAACTGCGGCTTTGGCAATTTGGCAGCAAACTAATCGATGGCTCAACATTTACCCAGACACAAAGCGAGCAAAACCCCACCAATACCAACTGCTGACTGCTAACTGCAAACTGTATGCACGCATGTCATAAATGATTCACATTGTATCTCATAGTATGCATACTCCAGCCCCTAACTGCTCCTTTCTCCAGCTACTGTTACTGCGAGCTTCACTCTCTGGTCTGGATACTTGCTCTGCCTGCCAGCCTGCCTGCCTGCCAGACAGCAGGCGGCAGCTTACTTTGCGGCCTGTGTTCGTTTGTGCCGCTCTTAATGCGCTTTTGCATTTGCATTTGCATTAAAAGCGGAACCACAAGCTAGGGCAAGGCCTAAAATGAGCTACAATGGGCTAAAATTGACAATTATGCGACATAAATGAAGCAACAAATTATTTCTTCAACTTTTATGCAAATATTATTATCAATTTTATTATCTTTGCCATATATATTATGTTATATGTTATATTTATAATATTTATTTCTATATTTATAATAATACAATATAAACATTTATTATAATATCATCTAGTTTGTCCCATTGTACTTCAACGAATCTGACAATTTTGCACACGCACACATACAAGAGGCGCCTCGTTCTGCACCACATTGCTTATTTAATGAGATTAACGTCCAAAGACAAACGTCATGTGCATGTTAACAGTAGCACATGGATGGTCCTTAGCCACAGCAAAGTACTGTGAACCGTTGCGGCTCGCAATGGTCAAGTCTGGCTGAGCTTGGACGGTTGGCAGCTGCCAGTGCTGCTGCTGCTGCTGCCTCTTCTGCTGTTGTTGTCAATTGTGCAGCCATAAAAGGCAGAAGGCGGCACATTAAAATTCTAAAATGCTTTGGCCTGCCTACCGCACCATAAACGGTAGGGTCAGTGGCAGTAGAAGCCTTTACCAGAGCCACAGACAAAATGTCAGCGCTTTTTTGGCCATTGAGACAACGATGGGCAACTTCAAAGTGGCCGAAGGCCATAACGATGCCCACGATAATGCCTTTCAGCATGGTCCCGTCAAGGCGACAGCATTTTATGCAGCTGCACTGTCCAAAGGAGGCGGCGAGTGGGGCCAAAGAAAAACGCGCACAACAACAGCCTTGACCGCTCCGAAGAGGTGAAAAGTGAAAAGCTGTCACCAGCGATGGCTGTCAAATATATGAAAAGCATTCATCCATAAAAGCTAACGAGCTGTAAATTATGACAGCACTTCTTGCCTCACAAGCACTGCGATTCCCTTTTTTGCCGAGGCTCTTAATGTTTTCAGCAGTTAACGGTTCAAGAATAAAACTGAACTAACGATTTTTTTTTAGAAATTTTAAATGGTAGATTTGCAAAATAAATACAAAAAATGAATCCAGCCAAATTTGGATGACCCCAATCGATTAATACTATAAATTTAAGGTAGAATCTTTGAAATGGAAATAAAACGAATTTTTTTTCAGAACGTAGCGAAGGTTTTTTACAGCACTAAATTTGTTCTCAGATACAAACATTATGCAATTAGAAAATGCCTCTTTAAATGGAATTGTAACATTGCAAATGAGTCGAGCATGTTTCTGCGTCAATAAAGAGTTTATGTGCTGCTGTCGACCCAGTTCTGGCCGCAAACAAACAAACTCAATTACTAGAACAACTATTCTTTTATAATGCCACCCACACTAAGCTTTAAGCAGTGCAAATGCCATCCTCTCATTTCCGACGAGCAAATTGTAAAACGTTTTCATGAAGTGCTTTCCCAGGGACTAAGAGCATTTCATTAACAGCGGTCCAGGGCATAAGCCCGCAAATTAATGTAATGACACATTCACCAGACCAGACGTAGCCCTCACATATATATATATATATATATATATATATATATATATAAATAAAGTCTTGGTAATGCATACTCTGATGACAAACACATGGACCGTACAACATTCTAAGCGGCTTAGGTCAAAACTCGCAAATGACTTTTAAATCTAATCTGGTTTAAAACGAGATGCTACCAAGAGGTAGCCGCAAACATTTCACAACTGTTTACGGCGCCAACTGACGTCCTTTCAGAAATCATCAGTCACACACAGATACACACACACACACACTTGTGTCGGCCATATTGAAAAGCTTAGCTGATTTGCCGATTGTCAGTGCGACATGCGTACCAATAATTCATCAAAACAGAAGGCGCCTCCTGGGCTCAAGTGAAAGATTTCGCAACGCGTTAACGTTACCATGTTCGTGAGACATCTTTGAAGGCCTTCGACGTGGCGGCAAATTGCGTTGCCACTGTGCCCCGCCTTAGCATGTTCCCCTTTTCCATTGACGCCCCGTTGACAATGCGGCAATGGCAGAGCTCTCGGCGCGGTTTCACGTCGTCGCCGCAAAAACAACGCCTGACTGACAATGATGAATAAAAGGCGATAAATCTGGGCAGCAAAACCAACAACAACAAAAAAAACAAAGCCAAAATCACAAGCATGAAATAGTTGTGGAAGTGTTAAGCCAGGTAATACTCTGTAAGAGTTAAGATATCCTTTTCATTTTGTTTCAAAACCTTAGGAAATTAGTAAGGAAAATATCTTAAAACTTTTTATGTTTTTGATATTGGAATATATTTCAGATTTGATGCCGATCATAAAATTAATATTAATATTAAATAATAATATAATAATAAAAAAAAAAATGATAAACAAAATAATAATAAGAATATTATATTATTAGCATAAAAATTCGAAAAAAATATATATGGAATATTATATACTTTATATGATTAAGCGAGATATGAGTTTATCCGAGTCATACACAATTCAAACCAATTCTGCTCACCTTATAAACGCAGGGTATACAGCAAAAGAACCCCAAACGTAAAAGAAAGCTACAAAACGAAGACTAAAGAAACTGTGCGACGGATTTGCGCCAAACCAAAACACAAGGTACCAGGCCAGGGAAACGAGCTCAAACAGAACGGGGCACAACGGAAGCTGGCAAGACGGAAGACATTTGTTTCAAGCCCAGCTAGGCTGGGCTCGCGATGCGGCGAACTGACTCTGGCAGTTGGAGCTGCAGGGTAGCGATATGTTTTGGTGTAGTGAGCGGGTTGGGGGAGATGCCTGGGCTGCCTGATGACGTGCGCTGATTTGTACAAAGTGAGCGGCATGCGTGGGCTGCTGTCAGACGCTGCTGCTGATGGCTGCGCACAAAATGACGACATTGGCATCGAGGGTTGGCCCAACAGTTGCTGCTTTACTGCGCGTGTTAAGTGTCCTTTGTAATGGGTTATGCTCTTGGGCCTGACACCCGGTTCCAACCATGATGAATGATGGTTACAACAGATTTATCAATTACACACATATTTCAATACAAATAGCTGGCGACTTTGTTAAGGGTTGCAACTTAGAACCATTTTCTTTTAAATATTTCGAACAATGTCTAAATTAGTAATGATAAGAAGCTCATTTATTTTGGAATAGAGATATAATTTTCATATACATATATCATACATATATTCATGTATTGATGTATCCATTTTTAATATTGTCCAAGGAAAGCAGGTGCAGCGCTCGCTTACTAAAGAAATTGCTATCACTGAAACAGTTTTAACTTTCTTTGCCAGTATTTATGTATTATATTGTTTGACTTTTATGGAACAGAATGAATTATAATTATGTTTAAAGATAATTAATAATATTTTTGTTTTTGGTCTATCCACTGCATAGATATATTATATTAAGTATACGTAACCCTGATATCTTGTATCTTGGGTTATCTTTAGTTCAATATGGAAAAAATGTAAAAAAAAAAAACTGTGACTTTGAATTGAAGACAAAACCATTGACGAGGCACACCACTTATATAATCAGTACTTAGTTGCTGTCACATCTGAAAATTGCATTGAACATATGATCATCAACGAGTAGCCTACCCGAATGTAGCATTAGCCAGGCAGAGAAAGAAGAAGAGGATGATTTCAGTGAGATTTGACTTAGGCAACGTCGAATAAGCATCAGTTAGTTGAACACGTGAGCGTTTTGCCCGGAAGGCTGCAACAACTGAAAGCCAACGAAAAAGTTTATGTGCCAACAAAAATGAGAAGTGGCCCGGGTAGCAGAAAGAGGAAGAGTCTGGTACGTGGGCGCCTTTGGTTCAGATCATTAGCGTTTGATGCCGCCGAGAGTGACACAAACGATGGCAATGAAGACAGCCATCCAGAGTGGGGCAGAGTGCGGTAAGCTTTGGGCTTTTGCTCCTGACAGTTGGCAGTTGGGAGAGCTCAAAGTAAAAGTAGCCAAAAGTGCGGCTTGAGTGGAAGCTCTTGTTGCGTTTGCTAAAGACAAAGGCTGATTTATGTTTAATGGTCAACATTAAAACAAAAAGACAAAAAAAGTTATGGCTGTCGCAAAGTGTTTATTATTTTAATGTGAGCACTGTAAACGCCTCGCCATTAACTAGCCTGCAGCTCTTAACTGGACCAACTGAGACACGGAAAGCGAATACGCGCTTGGGCAATAAAAAGCAGCAAGCGTGGGCTAAAATGGGGCTTGACTGCAGCAATTGAAAGCGCTTCGAATGATGGCCCTATCTGCCAGTCGTAGTTCTGTCTCTGACACAGACCACACACACACACACACACACACACACACACACATTGGTATTAATGGGCTCAATTAAGTGTCCAATAAAATAGATGACCAAATGTGTGTATAATATTGCTGCATTTCTGCGGAATTTATATGGTACAATTTGTTAGAGCATTAAAAATGACACCAGCGTTTCGAATTCAGATCGTTTTAGGTGGATGCTATGAAAAACGACTATAATGTTGGTTAAAAGTTGAAGTTGCTTTAGTTTTTTATCAGTATGCAACTAAAGTGCAAATGATGCCTAGATTTGATTGGATTCCTCGTCAGAAACTATAGAGTCTTAACTGGATATGTGAATATTACTTTATTTTCTCAACTCCCTCTTCAACAGAATTCTAAAAACTAATTGATTTTTTAAAATTATGTCTCAAATTCTTTGTGCTCTATGAGAGTTGTTAAACTGGGCACAAATATTCAATTCAATGGGATATAATTAGATTGACTTCAGCCTCGTCATCAACGTAAATTTAATTAGATGATGTTGCTAATTGCATGCTTATAAGTATCAGCCCAATTAGTTATAGATGCACTTACATTAAGAGGTTATATTAATATATATATTTTATGCATACTCTTGCAGCCAAATACAACGATATTTGCCTGCTGGCAATATAGCAAATCAAGGAGAGCTTATTTCATATAGTGAATTTGCTCTGCGACAAACTAACTTGCATTCATAAAGTTGGCAGTTGATGGCAGATAGTTAAACTGACACAAACACACTCACAGGCACACACACATGCAAATCCGCACCTGCAGCATCAACAATAACAGCATCAGCGACAGCTACGACAACTGTTGAGCAACTCATTTTCCTGTTAATTAATTTAATTAGAACATTTTCCCCACATTTTACAACGAGAAGAAAAAAAGTCAAGCAAACATGCCGCGCAGCAAGTAACCACTTAACCCTGTGCTAAAATAAAGCATTAACCGGGGTCAGGGCAAAAAACAATGCCACCCAGCAACCAAAATATGTGTGTACACAAAAATAAAAGACTTTAAAAGTTAGCTTTGTGTTGGCAAAGCTTAAATACCCTAGCAGGCAAAAAGCAGGAAGTTCGTTAAAAACAAGTTACTATTTTTGGACTTTAACAAAAGATTTGCCACTGCTGAAATTCTAAATAAAAATCCATTAAAAAACTAGGTTTCATTAATTTTAAAATATTCCTAAAATTTAGAAAGCATTTTTTGGCATTTTTATTAAATTAAGAAAAATATACATTTTCATAGAATAAAACTCTGCATTGCTAAGCTTCATTTAAATTTCCTTAAAACGACAAAGCTTTTCTCTAATGCCCCAGATGTTGGGAGCACATTTGAAACTGATATTAGGAAATTTGATAAATGTCAATCAAAATAACCATAGTCCGACCTTTGCAATAAATGCAGTTTAATATAACTTAACCATTGTCTGTTAATGCTGACAAAATGCAAACTATATACCTTATGGGCTCGCACTTGTCACTCACAATGCGCAGCATATTTCGCGACGTAATTAGAATACCCTATGTTAAGGGTATAACAACGGCCAAGTAAAACTTTTTTAATTGCATTCAATGTAGCTGCCAACGTTGAGAAGCACAAGTTTGACACGGGCGTAGATGGTTGTTGGGAGGGTTGGCAGGGTTCAGAGGATGATGACGTTGCCAACTTGGTGCTGAGTGAAAACTGAGCGAGGACTGTGCTGTTGGTGCTGCATTCGGTAGTCTGGCAAATTCCATGCTGTCATTTAATGACATTTTCATCAAGATCGACCGCCCGCCACCCAGCCCCCAGATGCTGGCATCATTCTTTTACCACGCTCATTATCATTATAATTGTCATGCTGATTTCTTGTGCTCGTTTCGCGCAATTTTGTTGGCCCTCTCGCCAACTATTTGCCAACATGTCTTCATAGAGTTCTTCAGCTGTTTGCAAAGTTTTACCAAAACTTCTTTCGTATTGTGATTTGTGTGCGCGCTTCTCCTTCGCAATGGAGTGCCAGTCGAAGTTGGAATCTTCTTCACGTGGCATTTGCCAGTAAGTATTCCTCGGGCGTGACTTAATTTTTAATGAGCGCCTATACTATGCCGTATAGTGTAAGTAATGGAAGTGCCGTAGAATTTACAAGTTGATGTACGAATGACATGCATAATTACATTTCAATGGTTAATAGCTCTCAAGTGCTTCACACACCATAAAACCAGGCACTTTAACACTTCAAATTTCAGTGTGTTTACAATTGAAACTACATTCCAAACACCAAACAGTGAGAAAGAAATTTAGACGAAGGGCAACAAATTTATAATACTCTTAAGTTAAGTCAACAAAATTTTCATACTTAAGCGGCTGTCAAAATCAAATCTTTATTTAAGAGAATAAGGAATGGAGTAGGTGTAATAAAATGGCATAGATAAACAATACTTCTGATGGAAATATAGATTTAAATGAGACTAGGAAATACAGGAAGTCGGTCTAAGTAATTATAAAACAAGTAAGATGTTCTAGTCGGGAGCTCCCGACTAGGGAATACCCTGAACCCTCTTTGAGGTGGTAGCGGGGAGGTGGCGATAGGTCTAAAAAAAAAAAAGATACTTGACATATATATAATATTCTAGAAGCAACATATCATGTTTGGTGACTCTAGCTCTTATTATTTACCCAATTTCCTAAAAAAACAGGATGTCGATATCGATTTTTATCGAATACTTGGAAACGGAGTAAGTTATCGATTATCAGAAACAAACTCGATCTGCACAGGCACTAGGAGCACCTACATCTAAAATTTCAAGTCTCTAGCTCTTATAGGTTCTGAGATCCTTGCGTTCATACATACGGACAGACGGACGGACGGACGGACGGACGCACAGACAGACGGACATGGCTAGATCGACTCGGCTATTGATGCTGATCAAGAATATATATACTTTATGGGGTCGGAGATGCTTCCTTCTGCCTGTTACATACATTTGCATTTTGCACAAATACAATATACCATTTTACCCATTTTCAATGGGTTTGGGTATAAAAATATTTGTGAACGATCTAAAGGCAAAAACAATTTTACTAAACTCAAAAATTCTTCATCGAATCATGTGATTGATAATGGAAAATTCCCACACCATAAAAATGAAACAAGCTGGCCTTAATTATTATTTAATATGCTCTGTAGAAATGTTAATGAAAACAAAATAAATTTCATTCAAGAAAACTCAAACTATCAACCGATTGCTCACTTGCATGATTTATTTAAAGTGAAATGATCCAAAATCGTCTTACGTGGCATAAATATTTTCTACAGTATCTACATCCTAACTATTTTAGGCATGTAGCTTCCAGCGTAACTCCTGGAATTTCTCTCGATTGCTATGAAAAAATATCCCATTATGTAATATATGGCCAATTGGCAAACACGAACCAAGTAAGCCACACGCAACAATCACGATAACAATGAAAACAATAGCTACAACAACAATAGCAACAAAATGGAATAACTTGCAGTCTGGCAATTAATTTTTAATTTTGCGAGCTAAACCAACTTTTTGTGCGGCCAGACAATAAGTTCTGATAGTGTCCCTAGATTCCGGGACGCATACAGGAGCGTCAAAAAACTAATCAGGCACAGAGGGCGGCGGCGCACGGCGCACGGCGAAAGGCCAAAAACAAAATGTACAATTATTAAACTTTTAATCAATTTATCAATATTAACTTTTTACTTGTGCGCGCGCAAAAACTTTTCTAGTGCACACAACTTCGCTTCTACACTAACTCTATATATATATATACTCTATTCTATATGTATTTTGTGAGCTGACTCTTTAACTTTTTCATTAGAGTTTCAGGGCGTGGAAGAAAAGCAAAGTGTAAAAAATTTGCGGAAAATTCGCTTCAATTTTTGTCGTTACGCCATTTCAATTACTGGCCAGGCGCCAGGCCAGGACGATCGGAGAGAGAGGCGAAATTTATAGAGACAACGAGCTGGAGATGTCGACCAGAACAAAGAGAATAAGTAAAATAGCAAAATGTGTGTGTGCGTCGATGGCAACATGCAACTCATTTGTCCAAAGGAGTGGGGTCTGAGCGCTCGGTCGCACAGCGAGCAGTCGCTGCACTTGTCGTATTACTAATTTCCCTGGTGACCATGGGCACGAGCCGTTGCCAGAGACAGCAGCAGCAACAGCAACAGAACCCATTGCAGAGCCATTGAACTCCACGTCAGGCAGCATCTTCGGCATCATCGTTAAACGTTCAATCTGACCAAACGGCAGGTTGCCAGGCTGTCGGCTACTGTTGCTGCTGCATCAGCAACATTGGCATTGCAGCAACAACAGTTGCAGTTGTGCAGCTGTGAGCAACTTTTTGATTAACGCTATTATGAGCTGATTGTTCAGTTGACCCAGGTTAATGCACCAGAGCCTGCTGCCTGCTGCCTGCTTGCACTGACAACTTCGCAACGTTGAATGTCCTTTGGCAGCGACGAGGACCAAATTGCACTCATGTGTGTAATTTATTTTCTCGGCATAAAAACTTCCTAACCGGAAAATGAGCACTCAATTAAGAAAGCCGTTTAATCCATGAAAGCTGCTCCAATTGCACACGAGCGCACAAAATGCCCAAGCAATACGAGGGAATAGCCTTTACATTTTTGCTGTCCATAGCCTTGGCACGTAATTGATAGGGTGTGCCTTTCGATTTATTTAAAGCACATCCCAGTGATTTGTAATTCCCAGCACCAATTACACTGGCAAATGCTCCAAATGCTCCAAATTGTTCAAAAATGTTTTAAATACACTTTCATTTGAGGTCTTGTAAATCAAAGAGGTGACTGGGAAAAGAATTACTTTGAATTATTGTCTTTACCGACTGCTTTCAGGGCAAGTGTAAAAAATGGGAAAATTGTTAGAAAAAAAAGAATGGCAATTTTTAAAAGAATTGTATCTTTACATAAAAACAATATTTAATACGAACAGCTAACAATTCATTATCAATTAACGAAAACTTTTCAAGTTAATCGTTGAAAATTATCTTTATCCTTAACAGCACACTTTGGTATAAATTTATATTGTCTGCCAGAAAATTTGGGGTTTGTTTTTAGCATTTCAGTGCAGAGCCTTTTTTGCTCGTTAGGTAGGAAAGCATATCTCTGATAGAACTGAATTTCCTAGTGGTACGTCCTTAACCCCGTCTAAATGAGCTGTTCGGCATGCCTTCTCAGACGCTTCCCAAGCTTTTAACTTACTCTATAATAAAAGTGCATTTCATAGCTCATTCCACCTGTACCCTGGCACATCTCCCCTGATTCAAAGGCCAAAGCCAACGACTAGATTGCATTATGTAAATGTACACGGACAAGTCGCGACACACAGGCGACTTAAACATAGTCAATGGTTGATATCGATGATCTTCCATGCAATTTAACTTGTATTGGAGCAACGTGGAGTGCTGCAGCACAGTGGTTCGCCTTGAATTGAAATTACGTGAACTTCCGCTGCAGCCAATTAGGCGAGCAAAACGTTTGGTCAGGCCCAGCCCGCTGGCCATTGAGACGAGACAGCGCGACTGACGCGGAGTAGTCGCTTCCTGTTCGCTGGCTGACATGGATGTTGGCCGTGGCCTCTGTTGGCGCTTTTTCCGGCATTTCATCGAAAGACGTCTAAAAATAGTTTTGCGCCGCGGAGTCATTAAAACTGTCTGCAACGTGTCGGAACAGCAAACATAACTGTTAATTGCCATTTCTGTGGAGCTATTCCAAAATCCACCCCACACACTCGCCTTTATATATATTGGTATATATGTATATACATACATATGTATCTGGTTCTTGCTGCTTCTCATTTTCATATTTTGCCGCATGCGCCTCATTACAATTTAATTCACAATGTAATTACAGTTGAGCGCGGAGGAGAAGCGAGAAGCGTGTATCTGAAGACCGCCGAGAAGTTTTGTGTTGTCGGCACTTGACACGCGCCTCACATAATTTCCAAACGCACACACACACGTCTTATGTCGCACACATACTACAATTTCAGTTACTTATAAGTACTTGCTGCCCCCCTCACTCAGACCCACACTCTTCCAGATTTGCATATGCATTTTTGGTAGTCGAAATGTCGCCGTCGCCGTTGCTGTTTTTTTGTTGTTGTTGTTGTCGGAAATGCGACAACTAAAAATATTACGTCTGACATCGGTTCTTTTGCTGTTTGTTTCCTCTACTCACAATTTCCTCTCCCCAATTTTCTCTCTACTCTTCCATCCTCTTTTGCCCATTTGCATATTACTTTTATTCAAATTATATTAAGTAGGCACAGTCGACAGTTATGGCATGGAATCTTGACAAAATTCAGAATTCATAATTTCTTAAGCGCTGCCTTCAACTTGTTGGGGATTTGTAAGGCAACTTGGTGGGCGCACTCCATAAATACATGGAGAACTATATATATTTTTGTATATTTGTCTATCTGTCTTCTGCTTACATGTGTGTTTGTCCTGCATGAGCTTCTTGACGTCATGTCAAAAGTGAATACCTCATATGTACATTAGATATTTTGATTTGTGCTTATGTCTTACAAGTGAGTTCTTTTTCCTTCGTTGTTGCTCTCCATAGTCAACTACTCTTGACAACTTCTTTTTTTGGCTTACACTTCATTCATTTGTTATCTTTATAAATCATATCGGAATTCTTGGAATTTTGTCGATTTGATTTTGTAAAATTAATTTAATATAAGGATTATGCAATTGATGCTGCATAAATAGTATTTCACTAAAAGAGTATCCCAAACAATTGAATATTTTTTTCTGCGGCTTACAATTCACTTTTTTTTCGCATATTTCAGTACTTAACTCTTGGTCTGATGAATTTTATTTAATTTTTAAAGATTTGTTTTTTAAAATGAATCAGAAAATAATATAAATTATGCTACTTATGCCAGATAAAAAGTATTTAACAATAAAAGTATCGAAAAAGATTAAGCATATCTCGCAACTAACAATTCAATTTTATTTCGCACATATTAGTTAAATTTCAAATGGATTTAGATGCAAGACAATTCGTTTAAAAACTAAATTACCAGAAAAGACAGCTTTTTAACGTGTATAAACTATAATCTCAACCGTTTTAGACTTTTTTTTTAATATTTCCAATATTCCACCCCGTGCTAATTTTGTGACTTAGCTCATTAGCTTATTGTCTTCAATGCAAACTGGGTACGTTATGCAACACTGCGCATCCTTGGGGCTTGCTCAAACCACCAGCCAGTGTTGCCCTAATGGAAAATGTTTGCATTTTCGGCACGTACCATAGAAAAAATCAGCATAAGCAGCTCTTAACAGAATGTCTTCAAAATGAAGTAGCCCAAAGAGATTGGAGTAGCAGTTGTTTGGGACTCCTGGCTGGGGTAAATGCATCGCCAAAGTGCCACAAAACGATCAACGCTAACCGCCCACTTGATAGACGTAATTTCGGGGCGAAGTAAGCCCCACGTTCTCCGCGTCTCTGGCCAAGTGCTGTGCATTTAAATGTTCGTTTTGTTACTGCTTGTGGCAAGCTTCGCCTAATGACAACCACTTGCGGCTGTCAAATGCAACTCTGGGGCGTGCCACGCAGCGTTGTAATATTTTATGCGTGTGCGGCTGTGGGCGGGCGGCCGGGCGGTTGGTCGTGTTGCAGCTGCAAGGTTTTTGTTTTTACGCGCTGGCCCAACAATGGCATATGAATGCATTACCAGTGCACATACATTCTCCATACCCCCCACTCTCTCTCTGCCACCCTCGGCCAGGCAGCACTTTCATTTTACTTGGTCACAAATGTCCTCGGCGTCGTCATCTTTTCCGTGGCCCTGGCGACGGCAGCTTCTGCTCATTTGGCAGAGCTGGCGGTTGTGCTGCGTTCTCGCTCAGTTATTCTCATTCTCGTCCTGTCGCTGCTGCCACTCGGCGCATTCATAATTTCCACATTAACCTTATTTTCCTGTTATGCATGAGTGCGAAAAAATTGTCACCAGCCAGCCCGATGGTTTTTACGACTCGCCTCTGATGGATTTTAAATGAACTTTAACACATGCCATGTGACACGCCCCCAACCAACGACAGTGCACACCCTACTCACCAAATGACCTGACCAAAAATGGGCGTTGGCTAAGTAATTGGTTTTACTGGGGCAGTCCTTACAGAGATTACCTTGAGTTGACTCTGATAAAGAAAAACAGCAGGATATTACGAGTGAGCAAATGAGGCTAATCAGCAAAGTTCCTTTGAAAATGTTTGAATTCCGGAACACTCTAATGAGATATTGCGCGAACATTTCTAAAGCTAAGTCGAAAAGGCTTGTTAGAGCATGGAAAACCAGTTTATGGTCGATATATATAGAAACAGAAATATATCCGATATGGATATTAAAGAGTTATTTTGTTAGAAGAGATTTAATAAGTGTTCTATAAATATATTTAATCTCGCGAGTCGGACTTCAAATTAGCATACCTTGAAAGATCTTTTCCTTAAGAAATCACAACATATCCGAATAGCAAAGAAAGTCAGATTTAATTTTTACAAATATATCAAAATATATGTCATTCTCAAGCTACATTTAGTAGCTCATATCTCAAAGCTGCAGAGCACTTTGGTGTCCATCATTCGTGGCTTGTTTGAACGAATTGAATGCACAAATGGATACTTTCACCACCAAAAGCTTTCACTATGCCCGCATTCAACATATTTTCTATTGTCCAGCCTTAAATATTCTTATCTCTCTAGAGCCTGGCACACTCACACACAAACATTCAGCACGTACCCAATTGTGTGAGAGCCTGATACTCAAATGCAGTTTCTTGGGTTTTGGCCATTTGTTGTCCTATTATTCATTTCATTCATTTTAAGTATCTTTTGCATATACTTTATGTATTTCTTGAGCAGTGACAGCATTCATTTGAATTACTTCCTGCCAGCAATGAGTGCCATGAATACACCCACCACTAAACGGGCCAGGAGGCTACCCCAAAAAAAGTGAATATAAAAATAGAAGCTTGAATCCATTTCGTTGGCTCATTTATAAGCAGCACATGTGCGCCTGATGTGATATGTCTAGAAAGGCTCAGTTGCCATTACCCAGTCTCAGCGCCCATGCCGAGGCATGCTTAAAGTGCAGCAAGCTGGAAGGAGGCGGGTGTTGGGCTGATGCCTTGGAGTGGGCGTGTCGCTGTTCACATTTAGTGTGTGCCAAATGCACATTTAATAACGTAATTTCTGAAGCGTGCAAAAGATATTTTTGGAATTTAGTCTCTTTCTTCGGCAACTTTCTGCTTCATCTTGCAAGCTACAAACAAAGTCCCATATATTATACATATGTATAAACTGAATATATATTTAGATATATATGTATATATATGTATAAGTTGGCGAGTGTCACCTCGTCGTGAGGATGTCGCACAACTTTTTTAGCCAAATTTGCATATGCAACTGACGATGATGACGTAGCCTGAAGCAGCAGGAATTACCGGCTGGATGGCACTAGAAATAGCTGCTGGCACTAGTCCTGCGTATCTGTCTGGGCGTCAACTGCCCGACTCTAACTCTGTCTCCTATATACTGCTGCGTGTGTGTATGTGTTTTTGTATAAAAAGCTACGCCACTTTTATGCAAATAATGTCTTCTAGGAATTTTTGTTATTTATAGTTAAGATACCAAACGTGTGGATGCCTCATATCCAAAAGTGTGCATTAGTAGCAATGCATGAGTATGCACGTGTGTGTGTGGGGGTGGCTTAGATTTGTGTGTGTTGCACTTCCTAACAAGTAATAGCTTCATTTCTTTAGTCAAGTTCTTCACCTAACCAAGATAGGCGATATGGGAGTGAGGTACGCTAGCTGAAGGTGAGGCAAGTTCAACTATCTAAGGTTAGTTTGTGTATAACTATGCTTGCATGTATGTGAATGTGAGTATTTGCGTGTGTGTGTGTGTTTTGTCTCGCAGTCAAATTACATTTTGGAGCTCATAAAAAGTAGCTATTACAGTTTTTGGCAGTTGATTTTGATATGTGTTGACTTATGCATCCCTTCTAGCCTCGTGCTCATAATTTAAATTGACATTTGTATTAGCTTGTGCGCTAGAGCCAATTCCCTTTATAATTCTCAATTAGTTATACACAAGAAATCATCAACTTTCAGGTAAAAGTTCGTTACGTATTTGTCTTTATGATTAACAAATAGTTTGCGCCATGAAATCAGCAATTTCAAGAATAAATAAAGCTGTGTTTTTTCTTGATTTAACAAATATTTATGTAAGAAATTCTTCACTTACCTAATTCCACATAAAGTTTTGGTCGTATATTCTCCTGCCAGGCACTTTGATTACCAATCACGAAGAGTGTCAGTAGTAGGAAGACTTGCATCCATCCATAATTTTGGGCTAGTGTTTTTGCACTTTGCAGATGCATTTTGTGGCTTTTGTTATTGTTTGGATTTCTGTTGTTATTGTGTTGTTGTTTTGTTTTATTTACCAAGTTGCGGAAATGTAACATTTCTATTTTGCATAAATTTACTTAATATCCGTGTTATAAATATTTTTGTTATTGCGGTCAGCACGAGTGTTGTGTGTCGTAGGTTGGGTTTAGATTTGAAATTTATATGCTGAGTGCGTGTCGTAGGGTTTATATTTAATTTATTTACTGACTCTGATTTACTTACTATTTAAATGCTATTTATATATGGCAAATATAATTTTTTGTATTTTTATGTTTTTTTTTTATTTTATTTTTCGTTTTGTTTTCAACAAATTTCCTAACAAAGTTAATAAAAACTGAGCGTTTTTGTAATCTTTATATTTATATTAATTGTGTTTTTTATGTTAAACAACTGGTTGTGGAGTTTTTAAGTAATTTCTGCAAAGAGATAATTAGAGTGGAAATTATTTATTAAATGTGTAACTCGGTAATTATGCTATTATATTACTAAAGTTTATTCCAGATCATTAATGTACTTATAACTGGATTTTAAATCATTTATCATCTGATTTGAAAGCTTATAATAAAAAATATGAAATAATATTGATATCTCTAAGAGTTATGTAATTTATTTTTGATATTTTTGTTTAGGAGTATTTAGGAGTACCTCAACTTACTCCAACAGCGACAATTGTTTGAGCCACAAGAGCATAAAAGGTGGGTGAAGAATCGGCAGCTTGTATGTTCATATGAATCCCTACAGCTGACGCTTGTGTCTCCAAGACTAATTCATATATAAATATGATAAATAAATTTATGCAATTTGTTATTCTTTATTCCTAAAAATAAACCCTAAAACGATACAAAAGCTTATCTCATTTTGGTGTTAAATTTTGCGTGCCTACTTTCAGGTACTTTGTGCAAAACTAACAATCGGCAAAAACAAATTCAAATGAATGCAGCAAGGGCTGCTCCAAGTGGATACTCAACTTTATCACTTGCGCGCACTTCTAGCCCCCGACTGACAGACAACACACACACACACACGCACACGCATTGTTGACATCATAATTAGAACGCACCCGACACACACACACACCTCCATACCCACACGCACTCTCACACATGACTTAAAAACAAATTGCGCTGCACTTTTGTGCCCTCCTGCCCAGATTTATGACACCGCATAACCCCATTTCCCATGCCGCTACCCTTAACTGTTCCGACACCTTAGCCCCGCATTTCCACAGCCCCTGGTGCCCCCCCTCGTCTGTTCATGTGCCACATTTCTACATTCCGTGCCACATTTTAATTCGCCGAGTGTGGGCGAATGTTGAAAAACTCATTAACTGTGCACGCTACTTGGCACCTTTTTAGCCAGTTTTTCTTTTTGCCTTACAATTTGCTCTCACTTGCCTCATTCACGCGCTTTGTTCGCTTTCTTTCTTTTTATTAGGCATCATTCTGACTTACTCACACTAGGCCGCGCGCGCTCTCTCTCTCTCTCTCTCGCTCTCTTTCCTGCTCTACCGCATTCTATTTACCTTTTTGCAGCCCAGCCCCTCCTTTTGTGGGCGAAGGTCGACAACTTATCTCTATGGCAGACATTTCTAGGTATTCGCACTGCCCCAACTGGCGTGTATGTGAGGCTGGGCTTCATGTGTGTGTGTGTGTATGTGGTGCTTCTGTGGGTGTGCACATACATGATTGCACAATAAGCCGATTTTGGGTATGGTCTCCTTCTCAAATCGAGCATAAATATTACGCCAACCCCGTTGAAAAAAAGCAAAATGCAATAAAATGAAGGAGAACAGGTTCAACGTTGAGTGTTAAGAAATTTTAGGCAAATTTATTTATATATGTTATATATGTTATTTGCTACATATGTTATACATTTATAACTCAATTCCTGACAGGATTATCGTAAATTTTCCTAACTGGCGGATGAATTTTTCAAAAACAAATCTCAGTATACACCTCCAGAACGTATGACAATTATAGCTCTAATCTACATGTTTAATTTGGTGAATCTAGCTCTTAAAATCTAAGAGATTAGCTCAAAAAACCGGATTTCGATACAGATTTTTATCGATTGAATGGAAACAGACCAAATGATCGGATTAACGGAAAGAAACTCGTACTGTGCGGGCATTAGGAGAACCTACGTTCTTACATATTGCTTAACATTTGTTTCAAATATAAGAGCTGTTTTTAATTAATGATTAACATTCAACATTTTTGGATCTTTATTATGCAACAGAAAACTGGCAACTGGCAAATGTAAAATATTAAAACAATCACATTCGCTTGAAATTGTTATTAATTGCACGCATTTTTTACTTCTATAATATTTGTACTTTTATGTGCAACGACGCATGCACTTGTTTACACATGTCATTTATTTTGCAGCAGTGCTGGAAAAAAAATGCCTCAGCTGAAAAAATAACACTTTGGCAAACATTTCGGAGACGACATTAAAATGGCGAGCCGGGCATTTAAAATGCAGCAGCAAGCAAACAAACACCGGAAAGGGAGCAACTGCAGCAACGATTTCCCCAACAGCCCAAACTCCACATGTCCCGCAATGTGGACAACTGCATTTTTGGCCTGCAGTCTTTGCAATTTCATGTGTGTGTGAACTTAGGGCCAGGTCTGCAAATGGTAAGCCAAAATAAATGCAGCAGGAATATGTCAAGTGTGGTAACACAACAATAGCAGCAGCAGCGGCAACATACACCAGGCTGAGGCTCAGCTCATTGTGTGTCCTCAGCTCGAGTCTGAGCCTGATGCATTGCGTATATTACTCAAAAATAATGAAAAACAGCAGCAAACGTGGCTGACGGCTGTTTGTGATTTTAGGTTTTTACAGTTTTTGTCTTTTTAACTGTGTGGCAACCACAACACACTCGCACACACATTTGCCGCCCACTGTTAACACTCATGAGCGACGCCATTTGTTTTGCGGCCGCCATTTTGTTGCAGCTGGCAAAATGGCCGCGCCGCCGTTTCGGGCATTTGGAGGGCTCACTGCAGAAATCAGCTCTTAATACACAAATAAATGCTGCATTTTCATGTGATATATAATAAATGCTTATATGTTTGTATATTGCATATATCAAGTGGAGTATGTTTAAATCGTTTGTTCTGTGTCTGTCGGCAAAACGAAAATATTTATGTTACAAATCTTTGCGGCCCGACGTTGTTTTTATTTTTCCATGTTATTTTTGGTCCTCGTTTCTCGGTGTTTCGTGACTTGTTTGTCTTGTCTGCATATCCTGCAGCGATTTTTTTTCTTCTGTTGCCGGCTCGTCGCTTTGTTTTGGCTGCAGTCAACGTCGACGACGAGCGCCTTTCATGTATATATAAAATATATATATCCTTGTAAATGGGATTTGTTGCCTGGGCCGTCGCGTAAACTTCTCATTTATTAGCTTTATTTCTCTTTAGTGTGTGTGTAAAAATATTTTACAATTTTTATAAGCACATGTTTGTCTGCGTGTTTATGTGAACACATACGTGTACGATATCCTGGCACCAGGACAAACAGATTTATTCGTTTAGAAAACTTTGTTTCCTTATCTGTGTTCATGTCTTTGTTTGTGTTTTATGTCTCATTTTTAAGAGGAGCTCTGCGGTGTACAAGGGGCTGGTACTTGAGTAAATAATCATAATGGAATTTTTAAGGCTTACGACAATTTAACATGTAACCTGTGTGTGCATGTGTGTGAGTGTGTGTGTGGGCCCGCTTGTGTGTGGGTCTCGTTTCGGTCGGGTGCCTCAGGGTTAACAATGAGTTATGCGGTTTTATCAAAACATTTTATATGAACTGTCCTTAATTGGAATTTATGTCATAAATAAAGTCAGATTTTTTTCAAAAAATAGGAGAATGAAAAATTATGCTACGTTTGTCATATTCTATTCTATGGCATTTTATGACTCAACTCAACTTTAAAATTAAGAAAAATAATCGAGTTTGAAAGGAAGTTTTCAATTTTAGCTACAAGCCAGAGTTTTATCTATGCTCTGTCTTTTACCTTCATGAGGCGTCGGATTGATTCGGGTAATTCGGATACCACAACATTTTGTCGCCTTAAACTTTGGAAAAGCTTTTCAAATTGTTTATATTGCTGTTATAACAAGATCCGTGCCAAGAAGATACCTATGAAATACAGAAGTTATCTTTAGAAGACTTCCTAAAAAGTAAATGCATCAAGGTATTTCACACTTGGTTACAGGGTATCACATAAACAAGCACTCGAAGCTATTGCATTCCATCTTGTTTGTTTTGAACGAATTTAAAACTAAGGCAATCAATGATGCAGCGAGTGGGGTAAACAGATTTCCATTGTGCTGGGAAAGCAATTGCAAAAGCATTTCTAGTCTCTGGACGTTGGGCGAGAGGCGTTAAAGCCATTTGCAGCAGATTCTCGACCACTTAACTGGAGTACTTCTATCCAATTTCGGTTATGCTGCAGTCAGCAGTCGGTTTTTTGCACTTTTGCCGCCTGCTGCATGAAACTACAAGTACGAGTGGTACTTGAAGAACTTCTTCTGCCACATACAATCCGTATTTTTTCTTCCAATGGGAAACAGTTGCTGGCGTCTGTGGCTTGGTCTTCAATTTACATGTTCATAAAGTGTAAATTGGAAATTTGAGCTGTTGTAAGTTGCACAGCAGAATTATTAATGAATTGGGAATCAGCAACAAACTTTGCCATAACAAGCTGAGCTGAGAGAAAGAGAGAGAGGGAGAGGTTTGAGCGAGTGCTGAAAATGCCTAACAAGCAAATGCATATTGTAAACTGAAAGAAAGAAAGAGCAGCAGTTGGCATTGGTGCAGTTGCAATGCGGAAGCTGGAAATTTATTTACATAACCACAAAAGAAAAGCAATACAAGTAGCTGGGAACAACATTAACTGAAAACCAGCAACAGCAACAGCCAACAGCGAATGGCAATGGGAATGACAACGAAAGCACAACAATAAATAGCATTATGCTAATCCAGGCCAAACAAAATGGCGAAAGCAAAGAAAAGACCAACCTACCGATCCCTTCCTCCTGCCTTGCCTATAGACTTGCCGCCTCCTTGTTGCAGGAAGCATTAGCTTGGCGCTCGCTGCCAGGCAGCAGCTGCCATTTGCCACCACAGCCAACAGGAATAATAATTATGAAGGAAAACACCAGCAGCTAAGAGCGAGAGACACGAATAAAACGGCAAAGCAAACTGCCAGCTACAGCAACAACAATAGCCAAATAAAAATAAATAAAACCTCAACTAACTAACTATTATTTACTAAAAATAAGTCACAAAAAAAAAAAAAAAGAAAACACACAGAAATCAAGCGAACAAAGCGCAAAGTTTGCTCTGAGTTGAGCGCTGGGGCAGGTTGAAGCTGGGCGCCCGGCTGGGTGATTCGAGGACTGCTGCAGCACGAACCGTGACATGGCATAAGAAATATGTAAATCCCCGAACGTTAGTCAGGTTTAAATCTTAAGCCTTCGCTCGGTTGGAGTGTACGCAAATTGAGAGTTGAAAAGTATTGCAGATAAATGAGCCAACTGTATACTAGTTCGTTCATTATCTCTTCTCTCTTCGCTTCATTATTTATTGTTTACTTTTTTCATGGTTTACTCTGGAATAATAAAAATACACACTTTGCATTGCAAATGAAAATAATTTATCTAAAAAAAAATATATATATATTACTAATTAACTTTAAAAAAGCTGAAACTTCGTTGGGAATTAATTTGCGGTCAAACTTCTAATTTATTCATTCTTTTAATTCGACTAGATTCTGAATATAAAGAGCTATTTAAAATTCCGATATCGTTTGATAATTATCATAATAATTTATAATTATAAATTGAGCAAATTTAAAAAAAAAGCATTCTGGGTTTTTGCTTATAAAAGTTTTAAAAAAAAAAATCGAAAAGTATATAAACTTAAGAAAACCATATAGATATATTGACAATTTGTATTCCCTGCTCAAACTTTTGATTGAAAATTATTCTTTCCCCATGGAAATTGTTTGATCTGAAACATTCTCTTAGCATATGGCTGAGCTACGTCTGCGCAGCGTCATATGCTGGGCGATGGGGCAACGCCCCGGCCACGTTTTGTGTCGCCGCCCTCTTGCATATTTACTACGTGTTATGCCTCATCCAGAGAGCTTAACGCTTAGTCTAAAGTGGCATTTTGATTCCATGATTTATGGGTTGCAGAGAAACCCTCGCAGCGGTGGCAACAACCTCGACCTCGCCTTTGTCGGCTCGTTTGCATTTGATAATCCTTTAAATTTGCGTATGGTCGTCTCCGGGTCTAAGCGTGACAACTGACGGACATTTGACTTTGTTTAGCCAGCATTAAAAAACTCATAAATTATGTGGCATGCACCCGAAAATTGTAATCATGTTGAAGTTTATTTTTGGGGTGTTTCAATGCAGATAGTTGGCATAAGAATGACACAGTGGAAGCGAGTTTTTTTAGAATTTAAAGTGGCTAAAAAACGCTCAGTTTTTCAAAGATCTAGAAGCAGCCTGCTAAATAATTTATTGTATAAAATACTATGTGCTGATTGTCTAATGTTCTTGAATCGATGCCACTGAGTGATTCACCTTTTTTTATTGCGTTTTAGGTTCGTTAGAAGCTGTGTTTCTAGTTAACCAAAAACTATAAAGACTTTTCCATACAAAAGCCAGAGTTATCTTATAGTTTTTAACATAAAATAGAATGGTTAAGCCCACGCTTATTTTTGATATTTATTTAACCTATCATTCTTTTTGTTTACTTTCCTGAAGGCCTATGAATCGTTATGAGTATCATTTAACAAAGTTGACAGTTACAAAGCACACGCGTTTCTTCAACGATCAATCAATGGAGCTCTGAACCTTATCGGCAAACACGTTACCATTTACAAGACTGTCAAATGCGACCAAGTTATTAATGAGTGACTTACGATTCTTTAGCTCAAGCTAAAGCTTATTATAATGCAAAGCAGCACATGGACTGTGCAGACAGATTTAAAAGCCAGATCCCCATTAAATAGCAGGCAACAGAATTGAAGCTGAATGGGCGGCCATATAAACAAATTAGTTACCACTTAACCAGCACACTAAACTGCGGATACACATATAGCATGAACTTTACCTCGAGGTACGAAGTGGAAAATGGAACGAAATGGCAATGAGACACTTAAAAATGCCACAAGCGTACTAATTCCTTTACGACACACAATAAATCAACGGGAAGTGGATACTCAGACTTGCACGTAAACACACACGCACACTCGTAGATTTAGATTCAGATTCAGTATAATGCATCAATCAAGCCATCAATTAAATCGAACCCAATCATATTTCAAAGCAGGTTGAGTAGACGGGAAGGGAACCGGCGACTCTCAACGACTTCAAGAACCACAAAAATTGAACAAACAAACTAAACGAGCCGCATAAAAGTAACCAAAGAGCAAACAATTTGTGTGGGTCATGGACAACAGGCGCGGGGAGAACGGCATGGGAATTTGTGACTTTGCCTGGGACAACGGCGAGAAAACGAGGGGTAAGTGTATATGTAGGGGTAGTTAGGTAACATTGTCACATCATAAATGTCACGGACACATTTTGTGCGTTTTAGTGCGACCATAAACATATTTTGAAGAGTGCAAACAACAAACAAAATGAAACGAGTATGAAATACGAAGCCAAATGTAGAGCAACATCAATTTTTTTACGTTTTTTTTTCCCATTTTGAGCTGGGTCAACAATCCCAAGCCGAAGATGAGAGATGCTATACGGCTTGCTAGAGCTGGCAGAATAGATTTGGGGGGGACAGCCGCTACGTCATGCTGACCATAAAATGACGCACGAGGCGTGTGGCACGCGAAAAATGGGAAATGAGTAGGAGAGGGGGCAACGAAGAAGCGGTGTGTGCTGTGCGCCGTGTGCCTTGCCACTGGGTGGCGCAACGCAGCCGCAGTCAACATCACAAAAAGGTCATAAATCACTTAATCACATAATTAGAATGTATAAAAATTGATTTACGAGATTTTCAATGCGAATGTTGTTGCAATGTCGCGTGTTTACGATTATTTACTTACCTCCGCGCCCGATAGCGAAAGGTCCAAGCGGTTCGCTCTCCGGCGAGGGGCATAAACACATGTCCGTGATTGCATAATAGCGGTTTAATTTTGGAAAGGGCTGTATTATCCATGCAAATAATGCAAATTAAATAGGGGGTATATGGGTGTGTGTGCGTTAGAACAACTGTGTATGGAAATTTATGCATGCATATTGACATTTGAAATTAAATTAACTAACAACATAAATATTAAAGTCCGCAACGCAATCTTCAAAGTGCGCTAAACGTAGAATTTAACGGAATTGGATTCATATCTATTAAAATTTTTTTTTTTTTAATATAATATACGCAAAAAAACGTATGACCATGATAGATTTATGATGACATCTCGGAAAATATGCGTTTTTTATATACATTTTCGAAATTATTTACATGAAATATATTTTTAATTTTAAATGAATTTTATTTGAAATTTTCTTCTACAATGCACTCCTTACCTTTTATATTATCAAGCTTATTTTTTGAATACTGAATGAACAAAAATAGCTGGTCTTCCGATTTTCTATAACATTTCGAGTATTATTGCACGTGGCTTTAAACTGATTGTATCTTAAGAAGTAACAAGAAGAAGCAAAAAAAATATTGAGCTAGTCATCTAAACTATCTCAAGTATCTTCCGGTTCACTCATCAGGAGACTTTTTATAGACTATAACATATGCCAAACCATTCTTTAGAAGCTTAAGCTGGATATACAGGCGACCTGTTCCAACATTCAACATTACATACATCCTGAAATGCAATAACATTGAATAAAAACAAGGAAGTCAGGATATCTTTGGTACCCCGAATGCTGAGATATGGTGTTGAGAAATTTTGATATATGGGATATTTGATACTTTCATTTGAATTTGGACCGAACATAATGTTGCCAGATCTTAATGCCAGATTGATATAGGGGCCAAACCATGAGCAAATAGCCAAACCCCGTGGAAATCGGATGAGATTTTACCGAGTTATGGGGCTGGGAAATTTTGACCTATCTCTATAGAGGATAATAGCAGGTATACCCCGCCCTCAACCGCGACACGTTTAAAATAAATTCTCTCAAAGATTATATATATTTTTTTTAAACGCCAGATATTTCCATATATATAACTCTAAGAAGTAAACCGAGTTTGAGTTAATATCTTGAACTGTGCCAGATTATAACGGCTAACAATTACACAAAAATAAAATCTTCTTAATGAAATTAAGTAAATCCTTACAATTTCCACAAAAGTGTCAATTGTATTTTTTTTCTCACACGCATGCAACCAATTTAGTAGCTCAGTGAATTTGATTATATATATAAAAAGAATAATGAAAATTTTGCAAACCAATCAAATTGATGGGCCCCTTAGCTGTGGCTGGCACGTGCTCTCATATTATTATTGCCAGCAGCAGAGCCCGACGAAGATTCCGAGCCAAACCCCAGAACATGAATTTGCACAACTTTTGGGCTGTCAAAAGTCAAAGTAAGCCGACGGCGTGTGACAGTTTTGCCTAAAACCAGACGCCAGACACAAATTGTACGTGAGAGAGTGTATGTGTTTGTGAATGTGAGTGTGTGTGTGTGTGTGTGTGTGTGTGTTGGCCATTCACCCTACCGCTCGGTATCACTTGGTTTTGTCTCTCCTCGCACAACCCCCAAGCACAACCCTTAGTTGCAACTTATGTCTGCCATCCCTTTATTAACATTGACGTGAGGGCTTAACTAAAAACAGTCGCTATTGATATTGTGTTTTTTTTTTGTTCTTTGTATTATGAGAGATCATTTCCGGATGTGTTGGACCGGTTGGTCCAGTTGATCGTTTGCAGGGTCGTTTGCGTCACATCTGATGTATGAAAATGTTGCCCCTTTGCTGCGCTTCGCTTTGTCCAGTTTTCATGGTGCGCATTTTCTTTAATTTGTTTCCACTTTTCCGACGAGCCGCAACGCGAACCCAAAGTCAAACCAGAAACCATACCCAAACCCATGGCCGAGCCCAAACCCACTTCCAAGTCACGTACCCTTAGAACACGCATGCTGACATTGCCTTGCTGATGCTCTGCTCTCACTGCCCCTCGCTTACTCTCCCTCTTCGTGTCCCTCTCCCTTTTAACACTCTTTTTTTATTGCATCATAAATTTAATATTTTTATGTAATGTTTGTATAACGGTACGCTTTTACTACCCTGCCCAGCCCCCGGTCCCAAAGTCCATAACATGCACAAGATTCGTGCGCCTTGTGTCCTTGCTCGTTCCCCTCTTGGGTTCCACTTTGGATTTATCCTGCGTTCACGACGCTGGCAAATTTTTGCTTCTTAGAAGTGTCGCCGCCGCGTGCCAAGGGGATTAGTTTTTTCCTTCTGCAAAAATCTGGCAGCGCGTGTATGTCTGTTAGATGGGCGGGGACCAAAGTGGGCCGGGCGCGGCGTTTGGAAAATTTCTGTTGTCATTTCTTGAATGCTTGCGTTTTGGTTTTCTTAGCTTGCTTATTCCATGCAGACACTTGCAGCCAATAGCTTTCGAGTCGTTCCAACCGCAAGAAATCATTTTTTCTATTATATACATATGTGAATTTCAAGAATTTACCTATTGCCTGACGTAAACGTAAAATTGTGCGACTAATTTGATATAAAAATTAACAAATGCTTTCTAGCTAAACATTTCTTAAATATTTCAAGAAACAGAAGTCTTCAACAATTGTTTATAATAATTTTCTTACAGATTTTCTTACTTACGTACTTATTCTCACATAATTTTGATTAGTTATAATTTACCTGCAAGAAAAAAGACAAATAAATTTAATTAAATTCAGGTTAAAATTTTCTAAGATTTAAAAAATAAAATTCATCTCCCCCGATGGCAACCCCTTGCATAACTCCAGTTTATAAATTCAATGCGACAGCAGCCATTTGATTTGATTCAGAATACTTGAAGGCCTACTCGTATTGCAATTTAGCTAATGGCTCACGCAGAGCCTTTAAAAAGAAATTACCCATCATATTTACTTAGGCTCAATGCGTAACCAAATCCAACCAGACAAAGCAACGCCGCAGACACAACTTGCATACGAAATTACAAATTCCCACGACAAATCCATCAGAAGATAGCGTGGTAAATGCTCAAATGGTAAATGTTTCTAGCACTCGCTAACACACTCATCAATGCTCAAACTGGGAACCGGAGGCCATGTCTGATCCGTTCGTAACCGAACCTAACTCAACTCTCCGCCATTAGCGATAAAAAATTGATTCCCAGCCCAAGCGGCGGGGCAACCAAGTGCGAGCAAATCAATAAATCACGTGCCGCTGCCAGAAAGAGTTCAATAAAAATTGAGAACCTCAAAAAAATAGGGAGCTACATGTCCCTAGTCGAATAGTCGACCAGGGGATACCCTGCAGGTTGAAGCATACAAACTGAGCATATATATGTTTGTAAGCTTCATACATTAAAAATGATTTGTTTACTTTTAATTATTGTTTATTAGCTAATATTTTCATTTATTAATAGAAAAGAAAAAAAACTGCGGAACAGTTTCCCTAACTAATCTGATTTTTAGACATCTGAATTATTATTGTTAAGTAATTGTTAATGTTGAATAATAATTTTATATATACAAATTTTGTATTAAAAACTAAATAACCATTTAAAATCCATCAATTTTTATTTTATTTGCGCTTCTTAAGATAAAAGACTTATTTTTCATTTCCCGTATATTGTATATTTTAAAGGTTTGCAAGTTTTTCCAACATATTCAAAGTCTTTTAATCTAATTCTTTGAATTCGACAATCAAGCTTCTTACTCAAAAGTCAATTTTAATGGTAAAATGCCGCACTGTAGAGTAAAAAAAAGTTGCTCAACTTTGTTTTCTTTAAATAAATAAAATTAAAGTTGAATTAAAAATTATCTTGCTCTGATAGGGAGACAGTCCAATAACAAGGAAATGACTGATTAACTTGGTGGTTAATGTGGTCAAGAGTTTAGTTAATATTATAGTGCCAAAGATAACTGATTCAATCGCCCTTCACAAGTATTTTTATGGTGCAGGGTATACAAAAAAAAAGATAAAACAAAAATAAGTGCCAACTGACTAAATGCAATTTGTAAGAGCAGCGCACTGCAGATACTAAATATTGAATAGAAAACAAAATAAAATAAATATAAAAGAACTTCTACAAATTATTTAAATAAATGCCTTCAGACAAAGCAACGAATAATGTGTGTTATCTGTGGAGCCAAAGGCGATGTCAATGCCAAATGGAACGCGGCGTCAAGCGCAGCAGTTTCAAATCGTGTAAACAATGACAAAGCCTGCAAACTGGTTTCTGGACTCTGGGGTACGAGAAGCCGCTTATCAGCGGCGTCTGTAGAACGCTGACCGCGCGTGCTTCTTGGGCCGGCAACAAAAGCCTCTTAGTATGCAAATCGAGAGTAGGCTGTCGTTAAGTGAATCATGTGAATGATGCAGTGAGCAACCGCCGACGCATCTCAAGATGCGACCGACGCTGGCGCTGGCCGAGCTCCGATAATTTATGCTGTAATAATTAAGCACCAGCTATCAGACCAGCCCAACCAAACCCAAGCAAACCAAACCGACTGCACAGCCAACAATGACAGGCAAATGTCGCTGGGGAACGGAAATGCGGCCAGTCGGCAGGCAGCAAGACACACGCACACACACACACACAAGCACACACACACACACACACTACACGCACATGAAATGACGCACGCACACATGACAATTTACGGCCTGGAAGACACCATGCGGTGCAGCAAAGAGGGAGTTGAGGACGCAGCGCTCCACCACAATGAAAGCACAGACTTGAAATTGGCAAGGAGATTACGTCCAAGGGAGCGAGGCAGGTCGGCTTTTGTAACCAGTGCGGTAACACATTCCCATAGCAGGGGAAATGGCACGGGCTTGAGTGCTTTTGGGCTGGGACCACGATTTGAAATGGACTCGCAAGTGGAATTGTAAATTAAGCATTGGCACAAACTGAAGACTTATCGGGAAACACAATTATCGATAGGCTTTGTTTAGTACGATCAAATATCTATATATATTCATGTTTTAGCTGTATAAATTGAGGGATTTCAAATCAAGCTTATTCTTTTGTACGCGTGTATTTTGTTACTTTTTTTCGTTCTCTGCTCTGATTGGAAATTTCGTGAAAATTGGTAAGATTAAGGCTTAAAATCATAAGCCATATTTAGGTTTGATAAATATGATGCGCAGCAATAAGTCTTATATTTTTAATACAAAAAACATGAATTTTGTATTTCAACTACACAGAAAAACTTAAGCCTTATGAATAAATAAACGAATATTGAGAAAGCAATGCATTTGAATCTCAGAAGCTGCTTTTGAGTAAATCTTATTGCATGATAAATACCCACACATGCGCAATTAGGCAGCCAAATGCGAATATTGTTTGCCAAAAGCTAAACCATTTGTGGACTGGTCAACTTGCTGATGGCAAATTTTTTGGGGTAAAACTTTTCTAACCAACTAACGCTGACAGCTGCAACAGGCTGACTGATGATGTACGGATTCAGAGAATTTTGGACTTGACCAGCTAGCTGAAAAGTTGACCGGACTTGATGTACTTAGTAGTTACAGTTGTAATTGAAATTTAGCAACAAACATTGCGTTGGGGTCGTATAGGTTGAGTGCTCGCTGGAATTGAATTGAGTTGAGCTGAGTGACTGCGTCAGTCGCTGCCGAGTCTTTGATTGATGAAGACATTTTCCGCTCAGAAATTTCACAACGCCCACGCTGACTGCAACCGAAGGCGCTGGACACTAGAGTTCATTGCGGCTGACCATGTGTCCCTGCCCAATGGAGTTGTCAACCCAGTACGCCCCACAAGCAATAAACAACAACAACATCAGCAGCAGCAGCAGCAGCAGCAACAACAGAAACGTTGCAATAGACAGTGGCTGCTGTCCACAGCTCATTACGGTGCCGACTCTGGCCGCAGTTCAAATGAATTTAATTGAAATTTCAAACTTGTCAAGAGTGGCCGCTGTGCCATCCGCCCCGAAATGAGACAAAACGAAGACGCATGGCTCGGCCGGGACTTGGCTATCGTACAAGTCAAGTGCTGTGGAAATGTGGAAGATGAAGAAGAAGAATATAAAAGACCAAATAAGTTTTTGTCCGGCATTGCACTTTTGACGTTGCAACATCTGGGAAAGCATCGAGCGTCGTCCCAGGGCCGCAAACAGAAGTGTCATCCAATGTACGTAACTTTTTAAAAGAAAACTTTTTTGCTACTCTTCCACACAAATTTTCGGACTTTGTATATTTTGAGTTATTTAATGCGGGCCAAATGCATTTCGCTCACTTTGCCCAAAGTCTGACCAAAATGAGACAAACAAGAAAAAAGTCAAATAAGTCCCTCGACCAGTTTGGCGTGGGAGTGTCAAGTGCCTCGACCAGCTTTAAGCATGAGAGCTGGCTGATACAGCCTGACTCCAAGAGAACGACAAGGCCTACAGACAAAGTTTTGAATACTTTTAGTCCTCACTGTACTGCTGGCAAAGAACGCTCGACTTAATTATTTCAAAGTACTTTTATAGTTTTTAAAACGGAATTACTTAGAACTAGAACTCAGCTCATGTGTATTTTATCATTATAAATCACAACTAAATGCAGCATGTTTAAATTAGAGTTAATCTGTGAATGCTACTCGGTAACTCACTAACAGAAGGGGATCGATAATAGTAGGGAACAAAACAAAAAAAAATTGCTATATCAAGTCGTCCGCTGATGCTGATCAACTTTATGGGGTCGGAGATGTCTCCTTCTATGCGTTACGCATGCTCTACAAGGCTAATTGCCTAATTTAGCAACTAGCCTAACATGTTTTCAACTATTCGAAACAAATCCTGACTACGTAAATATAGCGTACGCATATGCTACACATAGCCTTGAAGCTTAAAAGAAATCGTTATTTCCAGCTGAACTATTCGACTTGCCTGCTTTTCACCGCCCACACGTTGTCCCCCTCTCCCGCTTTGGGTTGTGGCAGCTACCTTATCGCTGCCAAAGCCGAATAATATGATAAGTTGACAAGTGTGTCTACGAAATTGGCAAAACAATTTATTTTTATTAGTTTTGCGGGCTGCAGCATGCGCTTAATTTCCTCTAGCCGCAGTTTGTATGCTCGCATGTGGCATATATATGTATATATGGTATATATTGATCTATTGCCCATTAAGGGGGAGTGAGGCCGGAAAAACAACATCTGGAAGCATTTAAGTGTTAATTTTCTAACTTGTGCATACACAAAATGTTCCTCCATTAGCCAACGACATGCAGATGATAACCAAAAATGTGGCACAATGGGTCGGTTGCCAGCCAAACGACACGCACAACTGCTGCGTATTTAAGAATACATTTACGTTTTCAATTTGCATTTCAATTTGAGTTGGCTTTTTATTCCTTTTAGCATTGACATTTGTGCTTTAACTTGAACTCAATTACGTTACAATTACTCGTGCTGCTTGGCGCTAAAATAGCCCGAGGCCTGCATATGGGTTAAATGCGATGGCGTTGCCGGAAGGCTCGAAAAAGCTCCGCAATTTTTGGACGGGTTGATCCATTTGGCAGCTGTCGCAGTTTCTCAATTCCGCGCCTCGTCGACGAGTGCACTTTGCGAAATAAGTATGTGAACGTTCTACTTTGTCGGGGTTGTTCAAGTCGAACAACAGCAACGACAATCGAAAAAAAAGGCCAGCCATGCAGATATTACAAACTTTTTTGGGGGTTGCACCCTTTGATGGTTATGCCATGTTTATGATGCTTCTGACAAATGCAAAATACGTCTCGTTTCATTCTGAAGCACACTACAGCATATTTATTGAACATTTCGCCGTTGGTCTTTTTCCGACAAATGCCCTTCAACGGTTTTAATGAATTCGAGAACCTAACGATCTTTTGTTCAAAAACTGGAAAAGTAAATTATGTAATAAATGATTAATTATACTGAAGCTCGTAAATGTTGAGGTGTATTTATACCATCTATACCAGATATTTACACCATATACAGGGGTATCAAAATATTAACGTCTGATTTATGTTAAAAGTATTTAAAACTTTTCATAGTAGAAATAGGTGGATGCAGAACTTGCACAACAGCTAAGTTTTGTATAAGCCAATTTTGTACACAATTTTCATAACCTTATTATTTAGCACTACGTTCAGAAATATCTAATAATAACCAATTACCAATTCATATGCTATTCTATCTACAAAATTTCACTTAAGCGTATTTAAATATAAAATAAAGTTTGATAAAATTTTAATGAAAGTTCAACTATTTGTGAAAACGTCAATCAACAACACATTTCCATTCACTGGAGCACCATTAAAAATTATGATGATTTTAATTTACAATTAATTAACAAATAAAAGCAGACAACAACAACAACAACAACAAAAACAAAAAGGGGAACTTAAAACATGTGAAATCCAATTAAAATTTCCACTTAATCTAAAAACGTTGAAATCATGTGCGCTCAGACTGTATAATTAAAATATTAATTAAATTATAATTAAAGTTTTTAAGCAGTTGCAGGAAGTGCATATTGTTTGGCCCACAAAGCCAACTGCGTAGTTAATTGCGCAGCCAACAAGAGGATGCAAAAAAAGAACGCGCAGGATTTACAAAAACACTTTTGTTAAGCCTATTTAACAAATTCATTTATTGATATAGTACTTACATGCTGAAACACAACAGCAGCAACAGGAAAAAACCCCAAGGTAACTAGTCGAGCATTAAAAGCAACAACATTAAATATTTATGCACATTGAATTGCTAATTAATCACGAAAAACAAAAACTAGGCGGTAAATTAAAATGATAAATTACATAAAGGCGGCCAGAAAATAAGCATGCCACTGGCCACGCCCCGCGTCCTTAACCGCCTCCAGAGGCAGTTGTGCGTGTGTGTGTGTGTGTGTGTGTGTGTGTGTGTGTGTGTGTGTGTGTGTCTGCGTGTTATATAATGCTGGGCACAGTGAAACCACAAAGTTGAAATTGCAATTTGACCATGCATTGGTAATTTGATTTAATTTTATTTGTATACGCTAATGGAATTTGATTTTGTTGAATTTGTATATTTATTTTTTAATGGTTCAATTGATTAACAATTTAACAAATTGCATCAAAGTGTAAATCCAAAACGGGTTGTTACGTAAAAACAATCAAATGTGCAAAAATTTAAATATTCAATTGTTGTTGTGTGTCCAGGAAATTGTGTACAAATTTTTTAAACTTTATTTTGAACAGATTCTAGATATAAAATATATTTAAAATGTTCTATTAAAAATATTTTTGCAAAATTTTGTTGATTATTTATGATTTATTTTAAAAAAAGTTAAATACTTGTAAATTGAAAAACTATTTTATTTTAATTTCTATTTTGACCATATATTTTGTATGTCAAAAAAATGAATTGCAAAATAACTGGTAAAATAGTTAAATATTCACAACTTTCGAGAATAAAGATTGTTTTAAGCAATTTGCTCAGTTTCTGAATGGTTAATAAAAAAAATTGTAACTTTTAATATTTTCATGCCTGGAAATTGGCCAAAAGAGACAAACAATTGACATTTAAGTTCATCTTTTCATTAGGCCTGGAAATGCGCATTATTTGCTTATTTCTACAACATGAATGTTTACTGTATATAAACAAGAAAAACTATGATGAAAAAATATAATAATTTATTTGTAAATGTATGTGTGCATTTATGCCCAATGATTTCACCACGAACAATTTAGATTTCATACAATATTTCGTGCACGTATAAATTTTGCATGCTGCAATTGCGCTGAAGAAGAAGCAGAGCCAATGAAAATGAAAAACAGTTAATATTTTGAATGGCAATGCGGCCAGAAGCGGAAAAAGTGCGATAAAAAGGCTGCAAAATAAATAAACGCAAATGCACAAATACGCACTAAAAAAATAAGCATAGTATATGGATTTATAAATATATATATATATATATATATGTGTGCATAAATATTACTATGGAAAAGCATAAAAAGCGAGAGAGAACACAAATTTTCAGCAATTAAAAATTCAATGTTTGTAAATTCTTTTCCATTCTATTTTCCCTATTCACGTTTGTTTTATGCCCATATTATTCTAGCCAGCGTGTATATATATATATCTGCCATTTATTGATATTATAAATTATGGTTTTTACGAATTATGAACACACTTTATTTTTTGTTGTGCTTCTTCTTTTTGCCTGCTGCATTTTGCATATTAACTGCACGCAGTTCAACTTTCAAATGGTCTCAAAACTTTTATGGTACAATCGCATCAGCCATGTAAAATGTGATTTTACTCGAATTAAACCAAGTGCAAATAACACTCAGGAAATGTTGCATTTTAATGGCTTAACAACACTATTTATATGCAGAACACCCATTGAAAATGGATTATAAGGGGTATATTGGTTGTGTGGCAGAGGGAAGCATCTCCATTCTTGATCAGCATCAACAGCCGAGTCGATCTAGCCATGTCCGTCTGTCCGTACCTCTGACAGTCTCTCCGCGTCGATGTCAGATCCAATAAGAACTTAAAGACATGAAATAGGTCCTCTGTAGGTCTCTCCTGCCTGCGTAGTATGATTTTACGATAACTTGGCCCGTTTCCAAGCAATCGATATAATCGATCAACATCGAAATCCTGTTCTTTAAGCAAGTCTCTTAGGCTTGAAGCGCTAGGGTCGCCAAACCTGGCATGTAGCTTCTAGAATAGTTTATACAAATCAAGTAACTTTCATTTTATAGCTATCGTCGAAAACTCTGGGTATCCCCTAGTCGTGCAATTTTCTAAAATCAGAGATTATTCAGTACAACATAAAAATATAACAAATATATATATTTATAAATTCTATCTTTTCTGTATTATAAAAAATTCTTAAAAAAAAAAAAATCAACTGCTGGCTTTTAAATATTATTAATACATTTTCAAAAATATTTTTAATTAATATTGTGCACGAATATTTGCCAGATCGTATTTGCACCCAACATTATACGCTTACTCCCCGCACACCCCGCACTCTTCCAGGCACCCCGCCACCAACACATGACACTAAAGTGTTTATTGTTCAATTTCAATAGACGTCCACAATTTGTTTTGTACTTTTGTTAGAATCAATGTAGGTTATTGGCGGGAGGGGCTGGGGGGGGGGCAGCGGGGCCTACTGGCCACTTGCGTGTTATTTAATGGTTTCTCGCCACGCAAGGACAAGCAACTTTTTCGCCTAATTGTTTATGGCATAATAAACTAGATGGAAAAGTCCCGAACTGGAAACAAATAGAACTTGTGCGGGCAATCAGAAAAGTTCGTGTTCGTAAAGTTTATGATATGTTTAAAGGTCATTTTTACTGTATATTAATTGTGAATAGTTAATGCAAAACGAAATAAACAACAAAAATAATGCGTTCCGTATGAATTCAAAAACTAGAAATCAATGGGCGCGGCCTTTAATAATTTATACAAATAGTATATAAATTAAAGTTCGTTTGTTATATAAATTCAGCTTGGTTAATTAAATGTAATTATATTTATTTGTGTTAAGTGATATTCATTTCCAAATAATTTCCTGTCCCATGTCCTATTTAGACATTCCAGGCACGCAACCTGCTCAAAACCCCGTAACTCAAGGTCTCGCCTTTAATTTCGCCTCGGCCAGACCCGTTGCCTAATCTGGCTGGGCGTGGCCGTGCAAAGTGTCAATGATAGCCTCATTAAATCAATCATTTTTGGGCAGTCAGCCACTTGCAACTTAATTTGGTCAACACCGAATGTGCCCCACACATACATACATATGTATATATATATTTTTCTCTTTTGTATACCTATCGCCTGTCTAGTGGCCATTTTGCCGTTACCTGTGCTGCCAGAACTCTGTGCTGTTGTTTATTTTTGGCATTTCGTTGCGCTGACAAGTAAAAATGATTATAATTAAACTAATGAAGGCGCCGGCGACTGCCACACATGTCGCTGGATTGCGGCGTCAGGTGGAATTTTGTGGATAACCTTCTGGTTAATTTTACCAATATCTGGATTTCCTATTGCTTAGATCGGTGCGATATGAACAATCTAAGTATTAACATATAACAAATATATATATGAATTTAAATATTCGTTACAAGGCCAAGAGAAAGACTAGGAGAGAGTTGCCACACATTAGAAATCACACAAAAGGTGGCAACACCCTAGCGACTAATATGAAAATAAATCACAAGTATATATTTTGATTTAAATATTTATAACAAGACCAAGAGAGAGACTAGGAGAGAGTTGCCACACATTAGGAAACACACAAAAGGTGGCAACACCCTAGCGACTAATATGAAAATAAATCACAAGTAACCACCATAAACCACCATAAATTTAGCCAATGACTATGCGATTCAACGAAGAGCGTTGCCACACTTTACTAAATTCACAAAAGGTGGCAATAGTTTAGCGACTATTATGACGATAACTGAAAATTAACATTTACTCCATAAATTTAGCTATTGAATATGCGATTCAACGAAGAGCGTTGCCACACTTTAGAAAATTCACAAAAGCTGGCAATAGTCTAGTAAATGAGTATTTTTTAGTTTTCTTATTGCATAAGTGAACTCTATCTGGAAGTTTTGATTTGAACTATTAAAATGTTATTTCCTTCATTAAATATTTAAAACTCAGCTCAGATCTGCCCGATAATTAAGCACAATGAAAAAGTAAAAAAGAAATAATTGAACACAACATCTTAGATATGGATGCAATGCTATAAATAACCAAGTGACTAAATCGAATCGAAATTAATTCTGGAATTGCAAGTCAATTTTTTATGTTGAGCCCTAGAAGATGCACAGCCTCCTGTTGGGCAACAATGCCAGTGAACACACCCATTTCGGTAATTGAAATAAAAATGTTTAGTGCACATAAATTCAGCAGACTACCTACGAGAAATTCGTGCAGCCCGTACTCGAACGTACACAACTTATCTGTGCCGACTGCAGAACTGCATAAACAAATAACAATAATATTTTAGAGTGGAGAGGGACAGTCAGTGGCATTCAAGGCTCGTGTATCTTGATTAAAAACGCCCACGAGAGGCACACGGACAAAAACCAATCGATTCTTTTTTGTTGCTGCTGCTGCTGCTGCTGCTGCCTATAAATTTAGTCCAGCATAACTGTGCTGCGTATTAGTGGGGATTATAATAACAACGGCAACAGCAATGAGTGTGTAGATTCCCAGTCAGGCCCAAATCGGTATAGCTTCTAATAGCATGCAAAATAATTCATGAATTTATTGAAATTTATAAGGCATAAGCATGCATAGAAATCGACTAAGGCAAATGTAACTCATGGCTGCAGGTTGACTACTTTTCTATTTTGAATACCCTGCATAAAGCGGATCAAAAGGGTGGATCACAGTTCCACTAATGTATCTATCAGGTCACAATAGAGTGTATATAGTCTTTGTCAGGATGATTCTTTCTATTTCTCCAGGTTTTCATTCCCTTTGAAGGAATTTCCTTGATATTGGGCCTATGCATACATATTTATACCATCTTTATGCTTAAGAAAATGTATCATCAAATTATTCAAAATAAGGAGCAAAGAAATGAAAGGCAGGCCGTGTATGCCACATAGGACCTGGTTACAGGGCATCGCCTAGTCGGACATACTCGAGTACTAAAAAACTCTTTAGTTGTTTTCAACTTTTTTGCCGTTTTTTACCCCCTTCTGCCGACTAGGCTGGTCCAAAAGGCAGCAGCCAAGTGGCTAACAAACGTTTGCCCAACGACTTTTTGCCAAGATGAAATCGTAGAAATTGAATTGAAGTGAATTGTGTCGACTCAAAGGAGGGGGGCCAACAGGCAGGGCGCGGGGGGTGTAGAGCAGCGGGGTGTAGCTGGCAAATGGCAAACGATATGCGTATCAATAGAAAAACAGAGCATCGCCAGACAACTTATACAAATAGCACATAAAAACTAAGACCCGTTCGATTCCCGGGCAAAAGCCAGTCAAGGCATGTGCGCACACACATACATATGTACATACATACATACATACATACATATATATGTACATATATGTATCTGTATGCATATATCTTGAGTAGTGATAACTTCTTTCACGACTTTTGCCTCCTACTGGGCACCCGACACACACACACACACACACGAGAGCCAGGCGCAAGTTTAATGTAACTTTTCATTCAGTTGTTGTTGTTGTTGCTGTTGTTGTTGTTGCAGCGCTTTTCCTCGCTTTTCATTCTTTGCGTCTGTTGCCGTCTCTTCTATTTGTATATCTTAAACGCGTTTCGCTGTATCTACTTAAGGCAGCTTAAATATTTGTGTAACATAATACAAAACATACGGGCTTCTTTGGTTATACTTAGATACATAGCTTAGATACTCGCACTTGGCCATAGGCAGCCCAGACGCAGACGCGGCAGGAGCAGTGGGCGGAGAGGCAGGAGCCTCGCAGTAGACAACATTTGCTGGTTTTACTGTTTCTACGTTTTGGCAAAGACTCGCGGCATAACACAATGCACGTTGAGTTGCGTGGGGCAATGATCACAACAACATTCAATTTGGTGTCAAAGAAATCAATATGAGAAACCACATTTCAGTGGATCACAGCGGCTTTGCTTCTTCCTCCCTCAGCCGCACAGTATGGAAAACGGTTTTAAGGTTAACTCGGCGTTTATTGTCCGATCTGTGTGGACATTTTTGGGACACAATTACAATGCCTAGACTATACCTGTAATTTTGGGAAAATGGAGAGTGGTCTACTCTAAAATATCCTACCTCTCAATTTTTGGATCTCTTTGAGCTTTGGGTAAAAAACAGAATTTCGATAGAGTTTTTTATCGATTTCGCGAAAACGGGGAGATTTATCGACTCAAACATAGTCTTTGAGACCAGAGACGGAGAGACGGGCCTACAGATCTGTCTTGATCGACTAGGATGTTAATTCTGAGAAAGAATATACAGGGAAGACTCTCCTAAAGAACATTCCAATTGATGAGTAGCCCTCTTAACCGGACATTCTATGTCCAACTATTTCTAATGTACAATTTATAAATCACACGAACTCCATTAACACGAACGCTCCTCTTGAGCGGACAAAACTCGCCCGACGGTGGCTGTCCGCCCAAGAGAGTTTTCACTGCCTGCGTATACTCTACCCATTAACCTCTAACCTATTTCATGCATAAATACTAAAGTATTCGCTGGCCAACAGAAAGAAAAAGTAGCTTAAATAAAAACTACCGAATACTTCAAATGACATTGACATAATGCTCGCTGGATTCAAGTTGAGTGAATTGTTCCTAATCATCTGTAAACATACTTAAGTGCATTTTTTCAGCAGAGTCTCATTAATTGGACAAAGTACGAGACGCTTGTGTGTGTGTGAGTGTGAGTGTGTGTGTGTGTGTGTGTGTGAGTGTGTGTGCGTTAGCGTGTGTCCACCAGAGATATATATGTATGTATATTCAGGATATTGGAATTTCGAATGTGACGCTGGACGTGACGTTTTGTGTTGCTGACGTCCTACTGATTGTGTCTCCTGCTTTGCTTTGGCTTCTATTTTTTTTATTTTTCTTTTTCTTTTTGTCAAACGCTAATGCGTTGTACAACACAGTGAGCATGGGGACAGGCAATCTTTATTTGCGGCACGTTGTGATTCTACCAACAACAAAAAAAAAGAAAGAAAGATGGCAATACAGATAGAGCTAGCTCAAGAGATAGGGAGCATGTTGGATAATGGCTCTGGATGTCGTCCCGATATTTGCCTAGTGTCACATGATACGCACGACGGCATTTGCCTCATTAGAGTGCTCCTCAGGCGGACGCTGTGCCCGGGGCCAAGTAGTTAACCAAAATAGCAAAATGCATTTTGCAGACATCGACAACAGCGGGAACGAGCGAGTCGTATCTGGTGGACACACATCTGGTATCGGGCTGAACGTTTCCCATTTGAAATGTAAACAAAAACAAAACATGCTGCCCGCACATTTCGGACACAAACAAAAGGAAACGCCGCCTGCGAAGTCATTAAAAGATGCAGATAAAACTGAAAACCGCACACAGTCGCCGTTCTGAGAGTTGAACTTCGTATCTGTATCTTTTGCTGTTCAGATCTGTGTGTGAGTGTGTGTGTGTGTGAGTAGGCGCTGACAGACGAAAACAACATGAATTAAGCATATTTTTTTTTATCGGCACTGTAACTCATCATCCCATCGATTCCAATCACCAGATTGAACGACCTGATGCCTTTCTGCTTTCTGGCCGCTTTCGGTTTCTTATCTTTTATGCATTTGATTTTGATTGTCTTTATGTCTTAATTAGTTAACTGCTTTCACAGTTGAGCGCTTCTCTATGCAAATGCATTTTAGATGTCCACAAGAAATGGGTATCTTGCATGCACATCGAATGCTTCGCGCTTGACAAACATTTTCTTTTTTCATGATATTAATCTTTTAATGCACTTAAGCTGGTCATAATGTTTAAGGAGAACGGAAAATGATTGTCATGTCATTTTTCTTATCAATGCACATATGTATTTGTGTTGTAGCAATAACTCAATTGGTTTATTAGCTTACCAAACAATTAATGTTTAAGCAGACATATAAAAGGGAAAAAATAGAGATTTAACAACAAAAGGTTCTAACATCTTACACGGAACAAGTAAGAGATTCTAGTCGGGAGCTCCCGACTAGGGAATACCCTGAATCCTCTTTGAGGTGGTAGCGGGGAGGTGGCGATAGGTCTAAAATGAAAGATACTCGACATATATATAATATTCTAGAAGCAACATATCATGTTTGGTGACTCTAGCTCTTATTATTTACCCAATTTGCTCAAAAAACAGGATGTCAATATCGATTTTTATCGATTGCTTGGAAACGGAGTAAGTTATCAATTATCGGAAACAAACTCGATCTGCGCAGGCACTAGAAGCACCTACATCTAATTTGAGCTCTCTAGCTCTTATAGGTTCTGAGATCCTTGCGTTCATACATACGGACTGACGGACGGACGGAGGAACGGACGGACGGACGGACGGACGGACGGAAAGACAGACGGGCATGGCTAGATCGACTCGGCTATTGATGCTGATCAAGAATATATATACTTTATGGGGTCGGAGATGCTTCCTTCTGCCTGTTACATACATTTGCATTTTGCACAAATACAATATAACCTTTTTACCCATTTTTAATGGGTTCAGGGTATAAAAATCGTCGGTATGTTTATAAAAGCAGGACCATTTTTTTTGTAAACGTATTTCTCTAGGAACTTCCAGTAAGAAACAAATATTTTAACATAAACATATTTAATTTTATTTAACTTATTAAAGCCTATGTCAGAAATCATGATAGCTCAAAGTTCAACAGATTTTATAAATTGTAAAACCATTTTATGAGAATGTATGTAAACAATTTCGATTAATACACTCAAAAAGTAAGTAGAATAAAGAAGATGGTAAAGTATAATTGGAGTATTACTGATAATAATATAATCGATATATTGTTATCGATATATTGTTCTCGAACACTCAAAGCTTTTCCTTTTCAGTGCAAACTCTACTAATAGACGGCTGCACTTACAGGGTCAAAACAGGACGAAAAACTTAAACTGAGAGATTCCGCCCGAGAGAACTTTCTTTATATCCAATTATATTCAATTGAAACCTAGTTTATACTTGTCCAGACGTGTAATATTTAACTGATTTTCATAATTTTATGACGTAATATAATATTTGTTAAATGATAATGTAACCAAATTGGGGTCTTACCTTTTTGAGTGTCCAACAATGGTGTGAACTTTTTAATCAAATGAAATTCCCAATTGGGTTTTGATAGCGAATCGTCAATGGAGAATTTTCAGCTGCTAGGCGTTACTAGCTTTCTCTTCTTCTTGTTGTTGGGCCTGCTGCAGGTGTTGCTTCTCTTGTTGTTGTTGCTGTTGTTGGCTATACGATTGCTTAGACAGTTGACATTCGAATCGTTGCGCACAGAATTGATAATTTGCCATATCGAAATTGTATATCGATAAATGTTATGATTGCTTTTGCTTTTGGTTTTGGTTTTGCTTTTGGTTTTGGTTTTGCTTTTACTTTTGGTCTTGCTTCTTGCAGATCGCTTGTCGTAGTTAAACAAATTATAGACACTTACACGAGACAACACCGAAGAACACAAATTATTTATATTTTTACTTTATACGAATGCCGAGTAAATAACAACAACAACAACAACGACGACGATGATGATGATGACGACAAATATTGTACATATGTACAGAGCAGTATAAAATATACACAAGCACACACGAACACACGAGCACACACACACACACAGATAGAGATAGGTGGAGATAGATTGATTAACGGTTAGGAGACGCGCAGGGTAGACGAACCGAAATATAAATAACTAACACGCGACGCGACGCGAAAAGTATGCAACACTTAAATTTTGTCAATTCAAAAGCCTCATGATGATTTGGTTCCTTTGAAATTTGTATTGTTGTTGTTGTTAGATCCGTTTTTAATTAGCCTCAGTGGCCGCAGGACACTGGAAAAATGATATAAAATATTTCACATATTCGATTAAATGACGCATAAACAATTGCAGAGACCGCAGGCACAGCAGGAATTTTCTTATTATGACAATGACAACACACACGGCAAATTGGTTGGCAACGCGCAATGCACGGCCAAAGGACAACGACTGCAGCCAGCGCCAGGCGAAAGATGTGCGAAGAAAGAGACCAAGAGTGAGAGAGAGAAAGAGAGAGAGAGAGAGAGAGAGCGCGGCGCCAGCGTCAACAGCGGCGCCAGCTACGATGCGAATGGTATAGCAAAGCAGAGTTCAAAACATGAGGCACTGCCACCGAGGGGGGTAAAACGGCAGCAAGAGCAAGCATCGAGAGAGAAATTTACATAGGGCAGCTGCCAGCACTCACACTCACACACGCTCACAAACACACACATGCTTATTGTGTTGAAACGCCGCGAGAATGGAATGCAGCGAAACGAATGGACAGCACAAAATGTGCGCAACAAAATGGAAACAGGCACTTGAAAATAAACAAAATATATAAAAAAGGATAATCCGCACACACACACACACACACACACAAACACATACACATAGTACCACAATGTGTTCCATTGCCAAACTGTGCACAAAACACCAGGCGGCATGGCAACACTCTCTCGCTCTTTCTCTCTTTCCCCTTCGTTGTTTCTCTCTCTAACTCTTGCTCCCGCTCTCTCTCTCTCTATATATGTGGTGGCAGCAGGAGGTGTGTGTGGCGCGCCAGTAGAAAAATCAATGAAAAATATCTGGAAAAGTTATCCAAAAAATGTTTCCAATTTTTGTTTGTGCCGCTTTTGTGTTCTGCGGTCTCTTTCCTTTCATTTTTTCGCCGTCTTTAATGTAATGTATTATGCATTTTTTTTGGTTTGCTCAATTTGAATTTAAAATAATTTATGGAAGCTCGTGTGCCAATTGATTGCTTTATTATTATTGTTTAGCAACACACAAACAAACAAACACACACGCACACACATATACACACACACACACACACACACAAGCATGCACAAAGGAAACAACATGCCGCTTTAACTAAAGCAATTGATTAACGGGACTACCATTTACCGTATAAATGACACGCACTTTTCAGACACAGTTCGCGGCACCGATTTGTTTATCTGTTGTCAGTCAGTCAGTCAGAACTGCTGCTGCTGCATTGCGACCAGACAAAGCCCGTGGCAACAACAGACATCAGAACGCGAACGCGACACATGAACACGCGACTCTCTCGACGACGTAACAACAACTCAGCCGGAGTTTCGGTTGCAAAGTACAACGGCACCGAGTGCAGCACACATGCTACAGCAGATACATGTTGAGACACATGCTGCTACGCAAGCGAGAGAAGCAGATTTGCCGAATTGGGCGACCCTTCTTGTTGTCAACAAAATATGTTTAGGAACATGCACACAAGTCCAACAAACACAATGGCTAATAATGTTGAGGCACATGTTGCCCCACTTTGCGCATGTTGATAAAAGCATGTTTCACAACATTTCTGTTATTGTTTCTCTCGTTCGCTCTCTCAGGCTTTGTAAGCCTTCGGGTTTTGCCTGAGCCAAAGTGCTGCCGTTTCATTACCAGCGTTCCGCACTTTCGATGGGCGGGCGAGCGTGCGCCTTGTTAGGGCTTTGGTACATTATAAGGTCAGCAGTTATTCTTCTTATTTGAAAAAAATTATTTAAAATTTAGCAGGTTGCTGAGAAACTTGAACAAATAATTGGTATCACCATTTAAGCAACAAAAAAGAATCATCAATGCCGTATTTTGCAACATTTGTACCAACAAGGCGCTTCTAACAGCTGACAACTCTATTCCCGACTGCTGTGCGCTCTCTTGGCGCTCTCGTAGCTTGCTCAATAAACGCGCGTTCTCTGTTTTTGCCGGCGGTGCATATGTATTGGTTTATTTATAATTAATAAATGTTAAGAAACATGTACAATTTTGGTATTGATTATTGTTTACTGGTATTTCGGTTTGATCAAATGTTATTGACGTCTTAACAATTCACGCGACAACGTGGAGCAACAAACAAAAACACAGCGTTCAAATGAAAACAAATAATAACTTTTGGCCATTTACCAATATTTGCTGACTTAAATAGACGGTCACAATGCTAAAATTGTAGCATGTTACTAGATTTTAGTTATTTTAACTTATTTATCCACTAATGAATAGTTAAATTTACATTTTTTAAGTACTTTATGCAGGAAACTACAAAATTAGCCAATAGGCTGTGTAGGCCGGCCGATAAACTGCCCGACTATCGATTGCTTATTCATCGATGGATTTTAGTGCAACTGTTGCGAAACTGTTGACGCAACGATAATTCAAAATTAAATATTTAAATGATTTTTTCAGACTTTTTTTTATAAGCAAACAAGTTAAATATCACCCGCAACAAGATTAACATTTAGTCTTAAACCTTAACCACAATTTTGCCACGCATATGGCCGCACTTTAGGCGCTCAAAAGCCTTTGGCATGTCGTTGAAGTCAAAGCTGCTGTCAATAAGCGGTATTAACTAGAAATTTAAAGATTATTAGACTATGATTAAGCTAGTAATACGATTGAACTCACCTTCCGCCGCTCGACCAGACGCTGCAGGAACTCAATGCCATGCGCCGCCGGAAAGAAATAGCCCCACTTGACCAATCCGCCGCGCTGCGTGACAGCGCGCACATTTGTCTGCACCAAGTCGGAGAAGTTCTGGAGCGAACCCAGGCACAGGCCACTTTTGTCAATATTTGCCAGCAGCGGCGAATTGAATGTGATATACTGCCGAAAGTCGTACGGCAAGTCGGAGGCATGCTGTCCGCCCTGCCCGGCGCAGTCCAGGACAATGTCGTAGGGCGCATAGGTGCACAGCTGCTCGTTGGCGTCGGGCTTCGTATAGTCGACCACGTGGTCGGCCAGGCAGCGCACCATTTCCACGGCGTCTTCGCTGCAGGTGGCGAGCACTTGGGCGCGCTGCGATTTCAATATCTGTATGGCCAATGAGCCGACACTCCCGGATCCGCCGAGCACCAGGACGCGTTTATTTGCACCACCGCCCGCTGAGGTGGTGGCGCCGCATGGACCGCCCAAGCCGCCAGTTAGGTACAAGCCCGACCAGGCGGTCAGACCCGCATAGAGTACACTCGTCGCCTCGCCGTCGTCCAGTTCCTTTGGGGCCGGCGCTAGCTAAGAAAAGTACAATAAATAATCAAATTTAGCTACTTATAAATTCGATTGGGACTCACACAAGACGCGGGCACCACAACGTACTCGGCATGTGCGCCATTCGGATTGGGTATGGGCGCCACGCCCCACACCCGCGTGCCCAGCGGCAGCTGCTTGTCGCAGACGCCCATGCCCTTCTGGACCAGCTCGCCGCAGAATTCGCGGCCCAGCGTCAAGGGGAACTCAATGTCATCGTTGGCCTGACAACGCAGTTGGTTGAGCAGCGTGGCTCCGTAGCCGCCCAACATGGCAATGTCGATGGGATTCACCGCTGTGGTGCGCACCCGCACCAGGCACTCGTCGGAGCTGCGGATTTGCGGCCACTTGAGTTTGTCGGACAGCTGCAGCTCCTCAATGCCGCCGTAGCTGTGCAGCTGCCAGCCTCTCATCTTCATGGAACATTTCGCCGACTGCGGAGGCGACCCTTTTTCAGGCTCCTCGGTTGAGGCTGTTGCGGCATCAGCGAAATTGCGGCTGGCCGGCAAAAGACGCGGCAGCAATGCAAAGAGCTTGAGAGGCACACGAATGCCTGCGGCTGCTGCTTGCATGTCTAACAAGGGTTCGTATTAAACTTTTGCTTTTATGTTTACAAGCGTAATTTTCGCAACGTAAAACTGTGGCTTATTTAAAAAGAGGACGTAAGTGTAAGAGGCATAGTATGCTGATCACCAGGCAATAACAAGTCAAAGAAGACGTTACCTCATGTTAAATTAAACGTTTTCTCTATTGATGCAAAATAAACGCATACCAAATAACTTGACAAGGTGTTAATTTGTAACGCATAAAGGTGAAATTAAATCAATTATCATACAAAATTGGTTAATTTCTTCGGCTGTTGTCTCTGCTTACTATGCTTAAACGATACTTTGCGTGTTTGGCAATGTGAAATGTTATCGATATTCAGCTAGTCCCACCTCTACGAAAAATACTATTCGCCAAAAAAGCCGACGAAAATTAGCAAAGTCAGGGACTGCAAAATGGAGCCGACGCTGGATAATTACAAGATTAGCTGCGAGCTGCTGGGCCACAGCTTGGATGTGCGCGCAGTGGCTGCTGGTGGCAACGCACCAGGCGGCGGCCAATTAATTTTGTCCGGCTCACGCGACAAAAGCACAAAACTCTGGAAGCCAATCGGGTGCGTACCAAGGCACAAAAAAATTGCTTTCTATAGTTTGCCGGTTTAATTGTCCTTTGTAATGTTTTGATATTCAAGCAACGAGTACATTGAGAGCGTCACGCTGCAGGACCACAAAAACTTCATATCCTACATCTATTATCTGGAGTCGGAGCAGTGGATCTGCACTGCCAGCAACGATGCGACCATTTGCATCTACAGGCAAGAGGGCTTTGTGCCACTAATCACGCTCAAAGGTCACGAATCGACAGTGTGCACTCTGGCCGCAGGCCTCAAGTCGCGCAGTCTCATCAGCGGCAGCTGGGACAAGACAGCGCGCGTGTGGACCATCAGTGAAACGGGCGATGTCACATTTGTCACGCTGCAGGGCCACGAGGCGGCCGTTTGGGCCGTGGCAACGTTGCCCGAACAGCAGAAATATGTGACGGGCGGGGCCGACAAGTGCATCTACTACTGGAATGCCCAAGGCGAAAAGCTGCGGCTGCTCAAGGGTCACACCGACTGCGTGCGCGGACTCGTGCCACTGCCCGCCAATTCTCTGCTCTCCTGCGGCAACGATGCCGTGCTGCGCTTCTGGAACGAGGACGGCGAGTGTGTGCGCGAGCTGAGCGGCCATACCAACTATATATATGATATGGCACGCAATCAGGCGCTGGGCGAGCACATTGTCGTCTCGTGCGGCGAGGACAGCACGCTGCGCATGTGGAACGTGATCACAGGCGACGAGTTGGGCGCCCCTATTCTGCATCCGGCCATTTCAGTGTGGTCGGTTGCTTGTCTGCAAAACGGCGACATTGTCACCGGCTGCAGTGATGGCGTTGTGCGTGTTTTCAGCCAGGAACCGACTCGCCAGGCTAGCGAGAGTCTCAGACGTGCCTTTGATTTAGCCGTGGCCACGCACAAGTCGCAGCTCAGCGAGGAAATTGGCGGTGTCAAGAAGACAGAGTAAGTCCGTCTGTCGAGCGAACATTTCATCTCAACTCTAATTGCATGCTACTTTTTCAGCTTGGCCGGACCGGAGGCTTTGTTAACCAACGGCACTCGCGAGGGTCAAACGAAAATGGTGCGCCATGTGGATGGCTCCGTCAAGTGTTATGTGTGGGAGCTGGGTAAATGGAGCCTGGTGGGCGATGTGACGGGCGCCACGGGCGGCACACAGGCCAACTCCGGCAAGAAGCTGCATGAGGGCAAGGAGTACGATTATGTGTTCAATGTAGACATATCCGATACGGAGCCACCCATCAAGTTGCCCTACAACCACGGCGAAGATCCCTGGCAAGCCGCACAACAGTTCATACACCGCAATAACCTGCCCCAGGCATATCTGGATCAAGTGGCCAATTTCATTGTGAAGAATTCGGAAAATGCGCCCGCCGCGGTCACGCAAACGACAACGTCTGTATAGATTTCATTTAGAGTTTCATCTATTTGACATTTTAATTCCTGTTGCAGTGGGTATCAGGATCCTTTCACTGGCGGCTCACGCTATGTACCTGGGTCCAGCAACAGCAGCGTCCGGGGCAGCGGCAATATGGATCCCTTTACTGGCGCCTCCAGCTACTCCACGGCCAACAGCAATACACAGTCTAGCGTCGATGTAAATTTTGTGCGTGGCAGCGATAAGCACTTCCCTGTCAGCACCTATCGCACGTTCGACACATGCGATGCCAGCAAGGTGTTGGAGAAAATGAAGTAAGCTCTGCCAGCCAAATGTAGACTAGAAATGATATATTCTCTCTCTTTTTCAGGGAGTTCAACAATAAACTAACCAGCGCAGAGGGTAAAGTGGGCGACGAAGTCTTGCTCGCCGTCATACGGCTGACGGATAAGTCACCGGAACTGGAGCCGACAGCCTTGGAGGCATTGATGATGCTGCTCAAATGGCCGGCTGGCATGCTTTTCCCGGTGCTCGACATACTGCGCCTAGCAGTGCGTCACGAGGCCGTCTTCACTCTGCTGCACAATAGCCACAACTTCTTGAACGGCGTGCTGCCACACCTGGACGGCACGGCGGCCAATCAGCTAATGGTTTGCCGCTGCCTGGCCAACGCCTTGACTCACACGGTGGGACGCAAGCAGATTGAAGCCCAACTGCCGCAAATCATTGAGCTGGTTAGCTGCATACGTGCGGGCAGCCCCAATTTGCAGATAGCGATTGCCACGTTCTATTTGAATCTGACCATTTCGCAGACACTGAGCGCGGCCCGGTCAGATGTGTGTCATGTGACCACCTCGGGCATTGTGGAACTGCTCAAGTGGGCCAAGGATTTGGAGGCCTGGTATCGCTCAATGCAGGCCATTGGTAATCTGACAACCACGCAATGCGGCCAGGAGACCATCGCCCAGGTTGTCTCCGTTGATTATGTGATGGATAAGTTGCGTGAGCTGACAAATACACCGCAGGACGAAAACTTCACCAAAGTCAATTTGGTGGGACAGGCGTTACTTGCCGTATTCTAAGATCTGGCGTTGCACGCATTTATTTTTAAATTTTATATATTGGAGTGTGTCGTTTTGAGGGTCTAATACAATAAATACCTTTTGCTTAGCCTATATTCATGTATATCGATGTACGTATCAATCAACTGACGGCTTGGGCAACTGTCCAGCAGCGTCCTCGGTTGCCGGCGCCGCCTTCCGTGTTTGTATGCGCTCCAGCAGCTCGTGCTTCCAGCGCTCCTCGGGCACACCCTTGGCCCAGTCGGGCACCGTCACATTGGGCAATGTTATTTTCGACATGGCCTTGAGTATCTATGGGAGCCAGCTGTTATGCCACTGCATCCAGATTTCTGGCCATGCCTGCACACTCACCTGCTCCGTGCGCGTCTTATCCAGCTCCATTTGCAGCTCCTGCGGTCGTGGCTCGTTCCACACCTGGCGTTCAATTTCCGCATCGGCACTTTCAATTGGTGGCATATTCGGGTCGCCGTGTGTCACCTCAGCTGTCATCAAATCGATGTCCTCATCTGCTTCCTCTCGACCATTCGACTCTGCAGCTGTGCCTATGTCATTTATAACTGCGCCCGCCTCCTCGGCGTCCGTGGCAAGCGGCTGGTAGCCGTCATAGGCATCCGACTCGGCACTGTCATCGCTTTGTTCTCCAACATGTGGATGCTCAATCGCTGGCGCTTGGAAATCATGCTCCTCTCCAGGATCTGTTGGTAATTCTGGGCCGCCCATTGTTGCTGCTGCAGAAAAAAAAACGTAAATAAATAACAATGTTCGATAAGTCGATAACGATAACTGTGCTGCCGCGACAGTGTTGTAAAATGACAAATATGGCCGTTACTTCATTCAAATTAGATTTGAATAAGAATGGCATGAACATAAATGAAAAACGTATTTTTATTAGATATAGAATTACGAGCTGATTACAACTCGAGTACATATTTCATGAAAAAAACTCAAACGAACAGCTCTTTCGACAATTTGCAATTTTATACGTATGTATGTCATTAGATAACTAATTTAATCAATAATTAAAAGCTTTAAAAGTAGCATATATTCTAGTACAAATAACCGCCCTGTGCTGGCGCAGCAGCCGCTGTGGCATCGGCAGCGCTTGCCTTCTGGAGCGGCACAATCGTTGACTTGATGTCGCGGTTCGAGGTCTTGCGCAGCTCGGTGGCCGCATGTTGCAGCTGCAGCGTGCACTCGGTGGTGACGCCATTCAAGGTGAGCTGTGCGGTCTCCTTCTCGAGCAGCAGCGCCAACGCCTCGAGCAGCTCCACGAAGCCCAGGGCCAGAGCGGCGCGTCGAATGCGATTGAGTTCCTTGTAGAAATGCTGCGTCTTGTCGGGCATTTTCTTGGCGTGACGCAGCACTTTCTGCACGTCGGACTGCAGGCTGGCCTGCCGTATCCAGACGACGCTGCTTTGTGAATATGAGCGTCGCTCGGCGCGCACCGGAAAACTGGCTGTTTCACCAGGCGCCAGATCCTCGGGAAAGCCAAGGAACTCCAGGTCGCCCAGCCAGGGTATAACATTGGAGCCCGGCGGCAGTATGTTGAGCATAAAATTGGATTTCTTCTTGACATCCGTGTAGGCGTACATAAAGCCATACCACTTCTCGCCCAGCAGCACCAGTGCGGCCATGTTCTCCAGCTTAAGTGCGCCATGCAGCAGCACGCACAGGTTGTCCTTTTGCTGCTCCGCTTGGGGCGTGGAGCTGTGCTTGAGCACCACAGTAACATCGGCATCGTCGCCGCTTTCCTCCGCATCCTTGGTATCCTTCATGTAGAAGTCGCGTATATCTTGCTCCAGCTTCTCGAGCTCGTAGTGCGGATTGCTGGTGTCCAGCGTCAGTTTGGGAGGCTTGGCAACTGCTGCCAGACCGCCGGAGCGACGAGTCGGCTTCTCACGCTCCACCTTGGCCAGCACCCAGTGGCGACTCAGCGTGGCCGGCGAGCCAATATCGGACAGCGCCAGGAAGCCGCAGACATCAATGCGCTGGTCAATGTGACGTATTGTGGGATCGCCGCCGTAGATTGCGGCCTGCTCATAGGGCATCGGCGGCGGCCAGAGCAGCACCTGGCCTTCCATGCGAAAGTAGCGGCCGCACTTCAGCGTCACCTCCGTGGATTTGTAGCTGCTCTCGCACAGGCGCTCGATTAGCTCGAACAGGGCGGTGCGGCCCAGTTCGCTTTTATGGCTGCCAGCGGATGTGGCGTCGCCTGACTCGGCGCTCTTCACTGGCTTCGTCATGAAGAGCTGACCCCTAAGCGAGGCGGCGTCGAGCAGCTGTTGATGCAGTGTCAGGCCGCGGGTGAAGTATAAATCGGAATGCACGCCCAGACAAATGAAATTCAGATTGTAGGTGGCCAGCGTCTTAAGCCACGCATATTCGGGTTCGGCCTCCTTGCCCGCATATGCCTCCAGGAAGCCAGCTATCGAGGTGCTGCCAAAGCCCGGACCGCAGTCCGTAAACACCACCAGCTGCAGAAGATTCTGTGTGCCCCATGTGGCCATGAGGCTGACTGAGGTTTTCAGCATGGTCATCAGGCAGGCCTTGTCCACGGGCTCGATTTTCTTGATCGCCTGCCGTATTTGATCGTAGTCCCGTGTAAAATCCACTTTCAATTCACAGACTGTGGTGTACAATACCAAAGCCAAATGCTCGAGCTTGCCAGCGGCCGTCAAGTTGTCCAGCAGAATTTGAATGCCCTTGAGGGCCAGCGATTGGTATGTGTGGTCGTTGCGGCCCGGCACGGGGCGCAGCATAGACAGCGATACATCCAGAGCAATTATTGTTGGCATTTTTCCGGCTTTAGCAATATGAGAAACTAAATTGTTGTGATTGGGAATATAAACAAACGCCGGCAACAGCTGATACCCCGAATTAATCGAAAGCCGATAGTTGAGTTATCGCTTAGTGCTAAATATCGAAAAGTAACAGGAAACTTTGCCGCTTGACTTAAATTAACTTAATACGGTTCAAATAAAGAATGTTGAAATTTACTTGATTACATTGTGTTATTAATATTAAGATTATGTATTGCTGCATTTATATTGATAGTGACTAAATTCAACATTCTTCTGTTGTGCTAAAACGCACTAAGAACTATCGCAAATGTTAAGAGCTATCGATATAAATGCCATTCGCTTGCAGCGCAGACAACGTACAAGGAAATGGCGCCAAAAATAATTGTAATATCAATAAAAATGTCGTTAAAATGTAATAAAAAGAAATGCATTTTATAAGCCAGCTGGCTTATAAATGTATTGAATGCATATTTATTAGAGTTTGATTGGCTTGATTTTTGCCGCTGCATCCATGTTGCAGTTCATTAATCATGCCCATAATTAATGTGCATTGAATAGTTTTGTATTAGAACAAATTGAATTTTGATTCAATTGCGCTTTTGACAATACGCCGGCAGTCAGACGCGGATGAGGATGCGGGAAGCTATAAATGCGACGGACTTTATGCTTCTCACTGTTTCTTTCTCTCACTCTTTTAATTACATTTAATTAGAAACATTTGAGCACGATCTGCACGCGCTCCCTCTCTCTCTCTCTCTCCTCTCTCTCTCTCTCTCTCTCTAACCAGCATCAGCACAGAGCAGCATCATTATCAGGCAGAACGTTAAGTGCCAGGCGCCAGCATCTTGTGCTCATTTATTGTGTGCTGCTCGTGCAGTGAGGACGTCGTCTGCTCTATCAATAGTAAAAGTGATAGTACTAATTTCTAGTGCAGCATTCGGTTTCGGAAGCAAGTCAGTGTTTGAGGTTTAACGAGAGCTGCTAAGCTACTCTATAATCTATACGTTGAGATTAACACAAGTGTGTGGTTATAAGAGTTTTGACAAATGCATGTATTTCTAAACAATTTTCATGTTCAATTCAATAACATTTGCCCAACACATACGCATGTGTGCTCGATTCTATAATATAGAACTTCTATCTTAGCATTCACAATTTATCAACCTTTAACCCAATTCCATTCTGCGATAAGGAGATGTTATTAATTCACATGCTATTAATTAAAGAAATATAATAATAATAATAATAATAATAGCAATTGAACACATTTTATTTACAATGTCCAGCTTGTGCTCATTAAAAAGCATTTCCCTAGCTTATTTCTGACCCAATTATCGCCCTGTATTTTGCAACCGTTCACGAATTGCATCAAACCGAAAACTGGCGCACGCAGAATGGAAGATCTGCGTCATATTGTTTATTGCCGTTGGCGATTTTATAGCGCTCTATATCTATGCAGAGGCAGAGCTCCAGATATTCACAAAAACAATGAGCTGAAAATTGGCATCGCAACAAGGAATTAATTGGCGTTGCATTGTTCTATAAAATGCCTTTCATTGGCGGGCAGCGAATTGTTTAAACTGCAGTTGCCATAAATATGCCCATGTTTATGGCAACCGTATTTGTTATAAACAATTTCCAATGCAATTTTAAACAAACCGTTTGCCAACTTGCATTTTATTATTAATCCACAAATTTGCGCGGCGCCATTGCAATTTATTCTCAATTTACCATATTCCATATCCACATTCGACAGCGCAGATCACGCAGCTCAACTTCATTTGGACTAATTGGCGATCAGCAGACACGCACCCACCAAAATGGCAACTGCAGCAACGCATCCATCGATTGCCTTCGTTTTTCTAGCCCTAATTGGCCTCGGCCTGGGCCCCTGGCAGACCAATGTCGAGGCATCGCCAGTCACGTAAGTCCGCAATCTCCAAAGATCACGAATTGATCTTCTTTATGCAAATTTTTGATATGCCAAAATAATTACATATGTATATACTAAAATCGAGTATGTAAGGATATCTTTGGCACGCCGAAGACTTAATACCCTTTTGCAGATATGTGAGAAAATTTGGAGTTTATTGAACTATCTTTGAAAACTTAATATTTTGCCTTATAAGTTCCTACTATTCCACCGATCGATCCTATGGCAGCTATATAATATTGTGGTCCGATGTTCATAATATCTCACGTATATATAAGTATCATAAAGGAACCAATAAATTCCAAGTTGTGTCAAGTTATCTTTATATTAAATCAAGTAAGAGGTTCTATTCGGGAGCTCCCGACTAGGGAATACCCTGAACCCTCTTTGAGGTGGTAGCGGGGAGGTGGCGATAGGTATAAAATGAAAGATACTTGGCATATATATAATATTCTAGAAGCAACATATCATGTTTGGTGACTCTAGCTCTTATTATTTACCCAATTTGCTCAAAAAACAGGATGTCGATATCGATTTTTATCGATTGCTTGGAAACGGAGTAAGTTATCAATTATCGGAAACAAACTCGATCTGCGCAGGCACTAGGAGCACCTACATCTAAAATTTGAGCTCTCTAGCTCTTATAGGTTCTGAGATCCTTGCGTTCATACATACGGACAGACGGACGGACGGACGGACGGACGGACGGACAGACGGGCATGGCTAGATCGACTCGGCTATTGATGCTGATCAAGAATATATATACTTTATGGGGTCGGAGATGCTTCCTTCTGCCTGTTACATACATTTGCATTTTGCACAAATATAATATAACCTTTTTACCCATTTTTAATGGGTTCAGGGTATAAAAGGAAGCCTTTTTATACCCTGAACCCATTAAAACGGACAGACGGACATAACTATATCAACTCGGATCTTGAATATATGTATACTTTATGGAGCCGGATTTGTTTCCTTTCATGCGTTACACATTTCATGACGAAATTATAATACCCCTTACAAGAGTATAATAATTGCTATAAATTTGCAGTTCATTTAAAAGCGGAACTATCAAAATTTGTAGGTCCATCCCTTTTTGTACTTTGCTTAAAATTTGTTTAATATATATATATACTATATATATATATAGAACTATATTACATAGTGCAATAATTATTTTAAACTAAATACCAATTGAGATTCGTAAGAAAGAAAGATTAACCATATTTATAAGATATGTGTTCCCTGTATATATATATGTATTTTTAATACATATATAATTATTTAAAGAAAACATTAACAAAACGTTATTTGTTTAATACAAATCACTTTCAAGCTTAATTCATATTTTATGATCCACAATGTATAGCCATAATATTTATTCGAAACAATTATTCAAGAGCTTTCAATGAGAAATATAAAGGAAAAGTTTTCAGATAGAAATATTAGGGAAATAGTCAATATTTTTAAACAGTTCGAGATTGTGTTTCTCTTTAGCTATTCGTCTTTTCTGTTCCAATTGAAGTCCACATCTGTCAGCATTATTTATGAATAGAAAACCAAAACAGATTGACATGTGTCAAACAGTCTTTCGCACTTTGCTTTTGGATTTTCCATACCATTCGGCTGTGAAATATAATGCACTAAAAATGTATCTTTGCGAAATGTGCAAGCTATCAAGTGCGGCGCCAGGATGTCCACGACCCCCACATGCAACACCCAGTTCCTAATTCCGAATCGCCTCCGCCGCCGCCCGCCCTCCGCCCTCCGCCCACCGGCCACTTTACACCATATGCTGGCACAGGGCAACGCCTTCAGCCCAGCAACTAGCCCCTCCCTCAGCTGGCTGCCAAAACTAATGACTATTGCCTTCAAAGAAACAGAGATGTTGGTCTGTCTGTTCCGCCAGTTTGTTTGTTTATTTTTGGCCCGGAGCATGCACACACTTCATCCAAATGGCCCGCGGGCTGTGGCAAACGTAATGGAAACGGGCACGGCCCGCGGGGGAAAACTTAGTGCACAGCCAGCATACATATGTTGCCTAGCCGGGGCGCATGGCTCGGCACTTAGAACTTGCTGCTCTGCATATCTATCAGCATCTATGCATTTCACACAAACTCACACATGCACTGCATCTCATCGCATCTAAAAGGGTTTCTGACCCTGAGACTGAGAATATTAGCTGGCAGGGTGGGCGCGAGCATGTTTACGAGAATTGATCACGATCTCTGCAAGTCATTTATGATGACTGCACTCGTACCGAGCCGCTGGGCCATCAACATCTACAGCTGTCGATTGCCATGCCAGAAGGGGCCCAGCCCCTAATGATTGATGAAAGAAAGAAATTTGCTCTTCAACTAAACTGCATTAATGTACTTTGCATAAATCGAGTAATTACCGATAAAAACCAAACAAAAGTTAAGAATGACGACTTTTTATTTAATGGAATATTACTTAGAATATTTGTAGAAAATATTTCAGTTTTCTCATAATTTTTTTAATATAGCAAGAAGAAAAATACTCCAGAACTCTTTCGTATTTTGATGCCAAGTTATTTCTAAATTATTTCTACTTTAATTGGATAAAAACTTTTAAAAAGTCATTTAATATTTATAATAATTTAAAAAAAATTAGTAACAAAATATTTTGTAAAGAAAATTAACTTAGGAACTTAAAACTTAAGAACAGAGAGAGGGAGAGATTGAGAGAGAGAGAGAGAGAGAGAGAGAGAGAGAGCTATATATATATTTTAAAGATATTGCCAATATTTGACGCTGTTTCTGAACAACTTTAAAACCTATTGAGTCCCTAATCTGATTCCAAATTGATGCTAATATATATTCATATAAATATTATTTCCATATTATATTATGATTATATTTGTATCTTATCATAGCAATGAAGACCTAAGCGGTACTATAAAATCGCTGATTTACTCGTACAATCAGCTGGATAACAAGCTGGAGCGGCACGAGCATCGGGAGCGTGCCCTGGGCGAGCTGCTGAAGAAGGCGATGCAGTCCCTGCAAAAGGGCCAGAAGAATCTGGAGCCGATCAATGGCATCTTTGGACGACTGGACGAACGCGTCAGTCAGATTGAGACAATGCTGATCACGGTAAGTACAACAAACGAATCTCTACGGATTAGCTACAAATATGCTCCGCAACGCAGCAAGAGGAGAAGTACAATGCCCAAACGGACAAGTTCAGTCAGGCCATCGAGCACATGTTCAAGTGGATGCGGGAGAATAACGAGTGCTTCAAGAATCCGCCAGGCAGCCCCAAGGCAATCGCCGCCCCAGCACTGCCCGATAAATTTGTCGCGGAGCAGCAGCAGATCAATAAGCAGCTGCTCGACGAGCTCAAGCAGCTGTCGGCCAGCGTGACCAAGCTGCTGGACAGCAGCAGCCAGGCAGCCCAGCAGACCCAAAAGGGCTTCGAGCGCATGCCCAAGACCGACGAGCTGTTAACCCAGATCGAGGCCAAGCTGCAGCAGCACAGCGCCGCCGTCGCCGCCGCTGCCGTAGTTACCACCGCGGCTCCGCCCAAGAACGATGAGTTTGAGCTGCAGCTAATGGAACGCCTGGGCGCCTTGAGCACGGATGTGGCGCAGCTGCGCAGTGCTCCAGCTCCGGCGGCTCCTGCTCCATTGAGTCTCAGCGAGAAGGACCGAGCCTATATCCAGGAGCTGAATAACGAGACGCTCAACGCTCTGGCGGCACTCAAGAGCGAATCCCTGACAGCCCAGCAAACAGGTGGGTGAAAGAGTTCTTGAACTTAGCCATTGCGATAATAAGAAGGGATATAGTCATATCAAATATACAAGCAATATGTTTGAAAAAAAGATCTTCAGATATATTGAAAGGTCTCAAACCGGACCTTAGAAATACTTTGGATTGTTAGCAATCTTTCATATTCAATCAACTTTTAGGAGATACCTTGGATTATAAACCATCTGACAAATCCCATAAAACATTTAAGAGATACTTTGGATTGCGAATTATCACATTCACATTCCATTAACGTTTGAGAAATTCTTTGGATTGTTAGTAATCTTTCATATGCAATTGACTTTTAAGAGATACTTCGGGTTATTAACCATCTGACAAATCCCATAAAACATTTAAGAGATACTTTGGATTGCGAATTATCACATTCACATGCCATTAACTTTTGAGAAATTGTTTGGATTGTTAGTAATCTTTCATATTCAATCGACTTTTAAGAGATACTTCGGGTTATTAACCATCTGACAAATCCCATAAAACATTTAAGAGATACTTTGGATTGCGAATTATCACATTCACATTCCATTAACTTTTGAGAAATTGTTTGGATTGTTAGTAATCTTTCATATGCAATCGACTTTTAGGAGATACCTTGGATTGTTAGCTTTTTCATATCCAATCTATATTTTTGAAACATTTTGGATTGTGAACTATCTCTCATGTTCCATCCATATTTATCTTCAAAGTTCTCATTTTAATCCTCACATACAATTTTTTTATATAATTTTCCATATTTTTCAATCTAATAATTCTCACTCCTTTTAATAATCTTCATTATCATTGCCACATTTTCTTGCTTCCCTCTTCTATCTCAATGGGTTTGGAACAACCTCAATCTTCTTATTTCCTTCAATTCATATTATGGAAAAGTTAAAACTTGGCATATATTCGTCCTGTTTTTACTTAGAGCCCATCTTCACTTAGTTGAAAGCTTTAAAGATCCTTAAAAATTCTTCTTACCAAACAGCATTGCGCCAGACCACGGAGCACCTGCAGCAGACGGAGGCCAACATTCAGGGTGACCTGCAGCAATTGTCAGTTGAGTTAACCTTGCTGAATAAGTTCTACAAGGCGATAAACGCGAGCCACAGCAAGTTGAACGATGGTTTCGATGCGCTGGGCAAATTCAACAATATCATGATGACCAACTCTGAGGTGGTGCTGGACACGCAGCGCAAGGTGGAGTTTGGCACGCTGCAGATCGTGCAGAAGGTAAGCCTGCTGTTGGAGCAGCAAGTGGCCGAGTTGACCAGCTTGGTGAAGACGCGCTTTAACGAACTGGACGATGCTGTCGTGAACACGCAGCAGGAGGCGAATCGCAACATAAGCGGACTGCTGGACACCGCGCTGACACAGGTCTGGCATCGCATCGAGATCATGACCAGCGAGATTGGCCAGAGCAGGGAAATGTTGGGCCTGATGCAGGCGGGACACGATGGCTATGTGAACAGCACCTTCAGCACCATGATGGGCCTGAGCAGCAAAGTGGAGGAGACCAAAAAGCACATGATTGACATGGACGACAATCTCAACTATCTGCTGGGCAAGTTGTCGCTAATGTCCAGTGAATTTGCCAACATCAAGAAGGGTCTGGCTGACTCACTGATGGACCTGCGCAACTCGTTTCAATTGATACACGAACGCATGCCCAGCAGTTCCGGGCCGCATAACAACATCGAGAAGAATCAATATGTTACCGATTTCAATCTATTGTCGAAGCGACACACCCAGCCCGAGCGGGAGTAGAGCGCAAGGTTCGCAGGCAGGAAACAAAAAAATACATACAATAAAAACCTAACACTAGCAGCTAAGTAAACGAACTTACAATTAAAATACATAAAATATTTATGCAAAACTCAAATTAACATGCTTCATGTGTAAATCTCTGCAAATACAATTTCGTTTATGAATAACAAACAATCGCAAATTTGTATGTATAGGGTGTGACTGTGTGTGCAGTTTTCTTTTCACTTTTTTGCTTAAATCTCTAGTGGAGTTTTTTTTTACAGTTTGCTAGCGCCAACTTAATCTAACACACCGTACATATATATATATATATATATATAGTAAATTAATTTAATTAGTTTAGAACATAGGGACCATGTTTAACTTAATATCTATTTGCCCCAACGCTGCTCGCAGCGCGCATATTTATAGAGCACCTTGGCAAACGAGTTAGCATCAAAGTAACGCCCGCTGCGATGCGTGTGAAACTCGGTGAAGCGCACATGCCACGGCAGCAGGCCGTATGTGCACGTCTGTCTGGAGAAAATGATGCCCAGTTCCGGTTCCGGCACCGCAAAGCCCAGCCGCTTGTTTAACATGCCATTAATGCCATCGGTTAGCGACTGGCGCTGCTTCAGCATATCCTGCACCTGGGTTGTTGTGCGATTCTCGTACAGCTCGCGACAGACATCGGCTATAAGCGCATGCCCGTCAGAGCTTCCGATTTGATAGACCTGCAAGGGAACGAGTTGTTAGTGATAAGAACAAAAAAAAATAATAATAGGTTCTAATCAACCGAAATACATTGAACTGATTTGGCGCTTCCGTGGAAACGACAGATACCAAATTAACAAAAAAAATAAATACAAAATATTTGCGGGATGCCGAAGATTGAATACCCTTTCCTGTATACTCATAACAAACTTAAGCTATGTGTTCAGACAAAAACTCCAGCTCGGAGGACGAACCTATTGAAGCTTCATGATACAGCTTTTCGATTTCAATGAGATTAACAAGATTATTCTTGGTTAGGATTAGGATTTCTTAAAGAACAAAAACCGAACGGAAGCTATAGGATATAAAAATCCAATTTAGTTGAAAAATCTGCTCATCAGAGATTTACCAACTAATTTAAAAGAAAGTGCACACAGTGAGCAGCACTTAGGTGCATATATGTATGTATTGGAGCTTTGGATTCATTACTTCCGATTGCCTATGATAAGCCCTTATCAGTTCCTAAATGATAACTCACCTGCAGCTGGGCGTAATGCCCACCGTTGCTTGCATAGCCATTGGCTGTGCCATTTGCAGCGACAGCTTTGCAGCCATTCGGCTGCAGACTTTGTTCCTTTATTTGCTTGGGCGGCCAGAGGTAGCGCCTATCGCTGTTCCCGCTGGGCTGACAGAAGTGCGATAGCTCCACATAGCCATGCCGGGGCGTACGCGTATCGTACACACTTAAATAGGGTATGCCAACAACTTGGGCATAGCCGAAAATGAGCTTAAGCAGCGAGGCATCCACGTAACAATCGTCCGGGGCAATAACCAGCACCAGGTGCTGCGGCAGCTTTTCCAGCTCGTGCTTGGCACGCCTAAGAAACTCATGCTGGTCACATTGCCAGTAGTCATATGACCTGCGAGCGAGCGCATGCAGTCGCAGCCAGAGCTGTTGCATCAGCTCGTAGGCGGCGACGCATATGAGCAGCAGGCGGCCAATCAGTAGGCACACAATTTGGATCATCATTTTGGTGCGTTTGGAATGGTTGCTGGTAATTTATATTTATGTTTAAGTCGGGTCGTCGACGTGCCGGGCAACGGTGTTCCTGTTGCTTGTTTTGTTGCCGTGTTGCCGCTGCGGTGCCCACACATAACCTGTAAAATTGGTAGGCATTATGTTTTCTGTTCGAATTCTATATGCCAGCACTTACGTATGTTAAGCAACAAATGCTGTAATTGTGCTGCTGGTAAGCAACATTACTTGAACTTTAATTTTTCATTGCCTTTTTGGCGCACGCACATATGCACATACGTGTTCTCGTTGAGTGAATGCCAAACTATCGATATGCATCGATATATCGCGAAAAGTGTCTACCAACTGCTATCGATAAGACTCCTACTATTGGTCTCTAAGAGCAATCAACAGTTTTAAAGCCGCCAATATGTTGATTTAAATTTACATTTACCGTTGCATGCTCATATCTTCAAACAGTACATAACTTCCCGTAGACTGGATTATATAACCAAATCAATAACAAAATATCAAGTAACGGAAGTGCCCGACTAGAAAATACCCTATACCCAGCTAAAGATACCGTGACGCATTCGTTGTTGTTGTTCTAGAGAAGAACGCGCTAATCGACCGTCGCTGGTTCCGAACCATAGCTTAAATATTCCGAAGGAAAATTAAAAAGCGATCAAATAAGACTTTTCTTTGTTCGTAATAAATTACTGGAAATGTAATACAATTTAAAGGCGCATTGTTTTCAAGCTTGATAACATTTGAGTTGATAGCCCCGGCAGAAATAACTGAACGATGCAAATAATCTTTTGCAGATTATGAATTGATTTGTATATTTAAGCAAGATTATTTTTCATTCACTTTAGTTGTCTATTGACTTCGTTGGTAAACGGTGAAAATTGAGAGCAAAAAAATGAATATTATTCTTGTCGCGTTCCTCATCTCAGAGGCGGCTCTTATAGGGAGCAGTTCGGTAGGTTTTCCTCTTTAATCATTAAATATCAGCTACTAAATGTGTCTTTGTTAAAGTCCTGTGAAGAGTCGAGGGAATTGGAAAATACTTGTGGCAAATATTGTTTCAAAATAGTGAAACCCGTACTGAAGCAGGCGGACATGTTGCAGAAACAGGTCTCTAGCCACGAAGAAAGAAAGAATGCAGATACTCAAGCTAAGCTGGAAGACTTTGGGAAGCAGCTGACACTTTTAAATGAAAAGGTTTCTGATGTCCAATCTAAATTTATAAAGATTGAGGATCTATTGCAGTCGAAGTTGGATGACACCCAAACTAACTACAGCAATATTATGAGTCAGCTCTTGGTCCTTCAAGAGAAGATTGATCTGCACAATCAAAAGTTGCAGGACATCGAAAAGAAACGAAGAGATCATCTCAGCAATTTTACTAAAATAGGATCTAAATACTATTACATTGAAAAGAAAAAAACGAAGAACTGGTTTGCCGCTGCAGAAAGATGCCGTCAGCTCGGCGGTAATCTGGCTAGTATAAAGAATCAGGAGGAGTTCGATGCACTAACAGCTCACTTAGACAAAAAACGCAAATACTGGCTTGATGTTAATGATTTAGGTAATGAGGGCGAATATATGTCATTTGCCACTGGCCAGCGAGCACCTTTTTTATATTGGCATCCCAGCTATAATCCTGACAATAAATTCCATGCAGAACATTGCATTAATATTTGGTATAAAGCTAAGTTCGGTATGAATGATGAAAACTGCAGAGGGCTTCTATATTTTATATGTGAGCCATTCAATATTGTCGAAAATTAAATATTCATTAAAAGTTAAATATTTGTTGAACCCCATGTTATTTTTCTTTGTTTGTATTTAATCTCTGGAAATGTAATACAATTTGAAAGTCTATTGGAATCTTCTTATGAATTTCATAATTCAAGAAAGGCTATCTTCCCCTTGCCGAAGATCTAATACCCTTGCAGACCCAACCTTTTCATAATGCTTATAGTGCTTTGCCCGTATCTAAGAAGCACAGGGAAAATAGTTAATGCCGAGTTTGGTCAAGATACAACAACTTAATTTTCGACCGATCGTTCCTATGGCAGCTATATGATATAGTGGTCCGATCCAGCTGGTTTTCACATATGTGCTGCGTGCAGTAGAAAGAGGGACTTCTGCAAAGTTTCATAAAGATAGCTTTAAAACTGAGAGACTAGTTCGCAGTCGGACGGACATTACTATATCGACTCGGTTGTTGATACTGATCAAGAATATATACACTTTATAGGGTCGGAGATGTCTTCTGGTATGCGTTACACATTTCGAGACGGAATTGTTACACCCTCTGCAGGGTTTAATATGCATTGCCCGCAAATACAGCTTGCATATACTAAATGCACTAAAAAACGACAAAATGCGTAACAGTGCCATTTTGAGTTAAACAGAGCCTGCTAGTTAACATAACATGGTTAAAAACAACACCAGACGATTGAGGACCATTGACTGAGTAATACTGCTGGACTGACGTCGATAAAAATTTATTGTATATGATAAGGCAAACAGTGTAAATAATTGATTTACATACATAAGTGCAGTTTACCAACGCGTGTGTCCTGAATCGCGGCCTTGTTATCTCAGCGGCAATTGCCGCTTCGTGTGTGTGTATGTGTGTGTGTTTTATGCGTGTCTGCTAATAAACTCACAAACACTTTACAGCCGCCGCCCGCCTTGCCAGCTGTAAAACATAGTAAGCTTTTTGTGTACAACACAAATTAATAAAGTAACATTTCTAATCATAACTTATAAGCCGCTGTTCTGATTTGTTAAACTAGAATTTTGTTATATTCAGGGCGCAGTGACAAGTTGAGTAGCAACAACGACTGCTGCAAGGGTAGAAGGACGCATCAACATCCTTGAGCTCGCAAGCGACACCTACAGGTGCGGAGCAGAAAACCTAAAGATGTCCACCGCCTTTTTAACGCTCATCGCCGTCATCGTGTGCATTCTATTCCGCATCCTCAATGTACACAGCCAGCCGCTGAAGCCGAGCGTTTGGTGTCTCGATGAGCAGTTTCTGGATTGTTTGTACAAAATAGCGCCGGTGCTGCGCGAGCCGTAAGTAGAGCAATAGAAAATACGGTACAAGCAGATGTGCATAAAAGTTAGCAATATCGATATGTGGGCCCAATGCAATTTGATTTTGATTTTGTTTTCCCTCCCACACACCAAACATGTATACTTATGTGTGCAACATATAGGTGTGTGTCCGTGTGTGTGCGTGTGTGAGTGCGGCGATCTCACGCCACTGCCCAGCTGTTAACTGTGTGTGGCATCTACATTACAGCCACGCCAAAATGTTAGTTAACAGCAAACATGCGCATAATTATCTTACGGTAGCCACTTTCAAATTTAATTTTCATTTACTCGAATTGTGAAAATCTTTTCTTTAGCAGAACGATTTTTTGCTAAATACACACAATTTTACTAAACTGATATTTAAGTCAAATTTTTAAAAATATATGCTAGTTGGTATAATTCGGATCTCTTTTGAATAAATATACTCATAAATACATAAATGTACTCATAAATACATGAGTATACTCATAAATATATAAATATACTCAAATTATATACGAATTCTAGCTTTATTTGTAGTACTTATTATATGAATCCTTTTTAAAATGACATCTCTAATCTATAAAATCAGCACATTAATTCGGCATAGATTTGCTTACTTCGAAAACTTAGGAATTGTGTTTGTAGCCTACTAGAAAGTACTCGTTTTGCAATAAGTTTAGAAACTCTTGCAGTTAATTGCATTAGCATGAAAGCTTAATTGAACAAAACAACTTGTCTGAACTTTCGTCTTACTAGGTAGAACCTGACCCTGGACGCTCGTAAATTTTTTTGTTTATCTTCAACGATATAATTTATTCACCGGTTTCATTCATAACTGATGTGCATCTTGTAATTACGTTTTATTTCAAATTGCTGCAGTGTAGCTCGCTAATATGTTTACAAGCCAGACCCCATTGTGCATTATTCACTGTGAATACAATTACATGCAGCCGCGTCACATGCGCAAAGTTCAAGTAATCGGCGGCAGCTGCCGCGGCACATGAATCATTAACCGCAATTAGTGGCCTCTATTTACAAATATCTTTGTTATTGTTGTTGGCTAGTAGTATTGATTATCAAAATTTCATCATTTTTTCAAATTGTCGCTTGATTAATAACTAAACTAACTGTCTAATCAGCTGGCTCGTATTTGATTCAATTGCAATTTTCCGTACCATGAACCGTGAAATGGTCATGGGCATGTACACTATTTACAATTTTCTTATCAATTAGGAATTTTTGGCTTTAGTTTATAATAAAGTTAATTCACGATCATAGGTCTGTCAATCGTATGTTGATTTATAAGCTGGAAGCATAGTCGCATGATAAGCATATTCATGCGTACAAATACATGTATGAATGTTTATAAATTTAGGTTACTACGTATACATGCTGCCGCTTTATTCACATGCATAAGTATTAGATTGCAATATATTAAAATAAAAGCGTATTTCTAGCAATTAGATCGATCTATTTGATATTTCAGTGTAGGGGGCGTAGGTTGACTGTAGTTCAAATTGTCTGCCAAATCCAATATAAATCTATTTCCCAAATTTTTATTGATATCACTAAAGCTCTTTGTGGAATAACTAATTATTATATCAACGGTGTATGAATTAAAAAAAAAAAAAGCTCTAATAAGTAATCAGCACAGATAATTTAAGCCGCCATATTATAGAGACTTCCTTTATAAATGGTTAGCAGTATACTAACATTTTTCGGTGACAGTAGAGACGCGCCTGGAAAATTTTCACCCATTTTTATTGCAAAATCCATATAAGTACATAAGTATGTATGTATGTGTGATTTATTAACATATACACATATGTACTTACATACATACATACACTCGTTCTCATGTATTTATTTTGCCTTTCGGTGCTCTGCACAAGGTTTGGCAATTCAACAATTTTTAGCAAGCTTTGTATTCAGGTTTATTTGCTCTCTGCTTTCGGTCAGACAGTGATAAGGGAACGGTGCAAAGTGCAAATCATAATTACGCAGCTCTCTTAAGTCGGAGCGAGCAACGCCTAGCAACGTTTTGGCCTGGTAGCTTCCAACAGACTTTCTAGTTATCGCGTGCGAGAGAATTCGTTCGAGAATTAAAGGAATACACACACACACACACACACACGCATTCATATGTCTGTATATGTATGTATATAAGTGTGAGCGAAATAAAACAAAAATGACTTAGAAACAAATATCACAGCTAGACTATACCCTGTACCTAGGTCAAGAGAACGGAAACACCCTCTTGTTAATTTATACATATGTATGTATGTACGTGCATATGAACTTTTTTCAAATGTATTTCTTCAAGTATTCTTTTTATTAATTAGCGACGAGATAAGGTCGTGTTTTTTAAATTTAAAATCGAAATATCTATCTATTCGTATGTGAAGTCTGTAAGATCCACGAGTGCGTGATTGCAGGGTATCATTAATAAAGCCGGCAAACGTTTGCCACACTCTCTTCACCTATGTATGTATGTATGTATGTATACAAGTACCGCTCGTTGCCGGTTGAGGTTTTGGCTACCTGTTTGGCATTTGTTTTTGGCGCAGTGCCCAGACGCTTTTGTTTAACAACAAAGATTACGTAAGCGATTTAAGCGCGAACGCACAACTCATCATCATCGACAGACAGCAGCAGCAGCAGCAGCTATTGCAATCGCCCCCTTTCACTCTCTATCTCTCTCTTTATCCCACTCTTTCCCTTGCATTCACACAACTGCGTCCATATAAGCGCTAGTTACTTATTGTTTTTGTTTTGGCGCTCTTTCTTGTGGTTTTATTACTTGACAAGGGGTGTAAACTTTGTAGATGAGTCATATGCATTCATGTATGCATGTTGCATATGCATGCATGCGTCTACATATACATATCTAACTCTGTATACATACATACATACAATTTTGGTAATATACATACGTGTGTTGGGTTGTGTTATCATTTAATTTAAAATTGCACGAAAATATTAATTTTCTGTTGACAGCTAGGCTGGGAATTTTCACAGCTGTTTTTATAGCTCAACAATTTTGTTTACTCCAATCCAGTTCCACTAAAAACACTTTAATATTTAATGGTCATTGATCTACTAATTATACTACACGCATCGTTAATATTATATTTGTAGATTAACAATTCGTATAGCTACAGTAAATCACCCTCAAATTTGTGAATATTCCCTTGAATAATTGTCCCCAATCCAATACGCTACAATTTTGATTGAAAGTAATTGAAAAGGGGGAAACGTTTTGACCGTCCCCGTCTGCACGACAAAGTATTACAGTCATAATATGGTTCACGTTTTTGCACGCCTGACAGCAATGGCGCTGATTTTGTTGCTGCTCAATTGACTTCAATTGATTCTCAGCGTTGTTTTGTCTGCCAAAATGTTGACAACAGTGTTTCTGCAACAACCGCATCCTACAATTGAAGCAACTGTCTAAAAATATGGATAATTCAATTGTATTAAATGTGTAGTACTTATTTGCATATTTATTTTTGGCACGCCCGCAGTCAGGCCTTGGTTCTGTCAAGGTCATCAGTTGTTCAAAGTGTAAAAGAAAAAAAAAACTAAAAAATTGCAGTTGCATCGGCCGGGAATCGAACCCGGGCCGCCCGCGTGGCAGGCGAGCATTCTACCACTGAACCACCGATGCTTGTGCTAGCTGTGAAGCAACTAACGAACTTCATGTGCCCACGAACAGCTGTTAGTGTAGTGCCACTGTTAACATTTTTACTGCTGTTAAGGTGCAACAGTTCGTTGCTGTTAAAATTGTCTACTGTTATAAATTATGCATAGCTTTGCTTTTGCTTTGATTTAAAAACAGCTGACTGGCTCACAGGCTATAATTAATAACACGCAATGCTTGTATCTCTTCATTTTCTTTTGTCAATTTACTATATTCAATTCACTCTTTCAGCTATGTCCCACCACGCCTATGGGGTTTCAGCGGTCATGTTCAAACCGTATTACATAGCATTGTTGGCCGTGTACGTTGCCCCTGGCCGCTGGGTGAGCGCGTCTATCTGTCGCTGCCCGATGGCTCCACGTTAACATACGATCTCTATCAGCCGCTGAAGGAGCAGGAGGGTAAGTCGTTGACCCCAGCCGAAGTGGGCAATTCTTTCTATATCTCTCTATTTTTTTTACACCATCTTTAGATGACATCACTGTGGCTATTTGCCCGGGCATTGCGAATAGTTCGGAATCGGTTTATATACGCACCTTTGTGCACTTGGCCCAGTGCAACGGATTTCGCTGTGCCGTTATGAATCATATTGGCGCCCTGCGTACCGTACAAGTAACCTCGACACGCATATTCACCTATGGCCACACGGAGGATTTTGCCGCCATGGTGGAGCATTTACATCAAAAGTATCACCAGAATCGCATAGTCGCCGTTGGCTTCAGTTTGGGTGGGAATCTCGTGACCAAGTACATGGGCGAAATGCAAAAAACTAAACCGAATAGTGTCATTGGCGGCATCTCTATATGCCAGGGCTACAACGCCGTCGAGTAAGCAATTTGTGTTATCAACTGAATTTACAACTTCTTTAACGTTTGGCATTTGATTACGTTTTAGGGGCACCAAATGGCTGCTGAACTGGCAGAACTTCCGTCGCTTCTATTTGTATATCATGACCGAGAACGTGAAGAGCATCATTTTGCGTCATCGTCATGTGCTGCTCTCTGATGAGGTGAAGGCACGTCATAATCTCAATGAGCGTGACATTATAGCGGCTGCGACCCTGCCGGAACTAGACGAGGCTTATACGCGACGTGTCTATAACTTTGCGTCGACACAAGAGCTTTACAAGTGGAGCTCATCTCTATTCTATTTTGACACTATCGAAAAACCGATGATATATATTAATGCCAAGGATGATCCGCTGGTGCCTGTCGATTTGCTGCATCCAATTAAGGAGTATGCGAGTAAGTGGCAGACACTACCTTAAACTATTGATTAAATTACAAATAGATTGTTTTACATAAACAATCGTTTTGTTTTGGCCTACCGGAAATTAACATTGAATCTTAACATAACATTACTCATCGTAACATCAAGTTTTCTGTTAGCAGAACATTACGTGATTCGAAAAAATTACCCTCTGTTACGATAACATACGTGCTTCAACAGTCGCATAAGTTGGCATATGGCGTTGGTGTATTCACAAGCAGCCGTGGCCGAGCGGTTAAGGCGTCTGACTAGAAATCAGATTCCCTCTGGGAGCGTAGGTTCGAATCCTACCGGCTGCGAAACGAAAGTGTTTCTGTTTTTTATTTTGTATTAGATATTATTTTTTCATTTATTAATATTTTGAATTGTTTATTTTTGAAAAATGAAAATTATTAAATTATTTAAAATTATTCTTTTCTATTACAGGCACTCGGCAAAAATCAGCATACGTTGAAGTGGCACATGGCGGTCATTTAGGATTCTATGAAGGCGGCTTTCTGTATCCCAACCCGGTCACTTGGCTAGATCGCACGCTAGTTGCCATGGTTGGCTCTTTGGTCCTGATGCATGCAGGTGGAAGCAAAGTGGCGACATAAAGAGTCGGATAACCCCCATACTCTGTCAAAATTTTTAATGCCGCTGAACTAAAAGATGCATTTTGTGTTTGCCAAAATTCCATGTTGCTGTCAAATGAGTCTTATACAAAGTAAAACACAATACATATAAAACCACTATCATATTTGGTGTAAACGAAGGACATTTATATGATGTAAACTTTTAAAAGTGCATTTAAAACAGAGCATTGAATTGTATTGTGTGGCGTTGAACTGTTTGATTTTGGATACATTTTTTCTAGAAAAAATTTCAACTGATATATGAAAAGCGAAACGTTTTAGTTAAAACCGTTAATTTATATTATAGTTAGTAACGCACATACCATGTACTTATTTGTAAGAAATGCTAATTTTTAAAGCTTTAAATGTAACTCATGTACGATGCATAACAAACTAAAAAAACATAACCAATTTGAGTGTTTATATGAGCAGTTGAAAAGTAAATTAAATAAATTAAATGTATCTGGCCGCAACCTATAAGCAAATTGCCTTATTGTAGATTTTTATATGTGTATATGATTTACAAGTCCCTTTTTTTATAAAAATATATACATATATATATATATATATATATATATATATGTACGTATAATATTTACAATGAAGCATTTTCAAATATCAAATAGAGAAACAAAAATGGTCAAATTTTTGTACGTGTAACATTTCTCGATGTGTTTTTATTAAATATCAATGGAATGTTGTATACCAAAATTAACAAAGTTCTGTATATTTATATGCCAAGCAGTCTGTGTAGTTTGTATCTGTGTGCTTAATTGTCCACAATAAAACACAAATATATATGTGTGTGTGTGTAATACATGTACGATTTGTGTGTACGTATATTAAATAAACAAATTTGATGTGTGTAGCAAATATACGTGTTTATATGTATATTAAATAAACCAACGTTAACTACAAATATTTTATCAATGCATTTCGAACCTATTTAATTAACATAAAACTATTATGCGTTCGTTTTTATGTCCTCCGGCTAGGTTATTGTCATGGGTTCATTAATGAAAAATTTGTAATGATTAATTTGTGCCTATCATTAGTTGGATTTCACACTTAAAGCTAACGATGAAAGTTATGCGAAATGTTTTCAGTTTGTTAAAAGTTTTTATACTTTTTTGATGGATGCTTGTAAAACGTGATATTGTTTTCTAGTATTAATTATAAATTAGGTGTATATAGACTTGGTTTCTTTGGACTTGTTAAGTTCTGCAGAGTGTAATTAGGCATATTTTAAGTCTCCAAAATTAATTGGACTGCAACTCTAATTTCAGCTAGATTGAAGCAAAGAATGGACTTAAAATTTTGATTTATTGGATCTTTTTTTTTTTATTATAGTTCACTTTGATTTAAAATGTTGCTTTTTCTAGAATTTCAAACAAATTTATCAGAAAGACGTACAATTGAACTGAAGAGTTTTCTTCTGCTTAATTAATAGAGAATAACTGGCATGCAGAAAGGATAATTCTATTTTTAACTAATTGCAAATTCATATTTTATAATCATATCTATATAAAGAAATGTTTTGCTTAGAAAGAAGTTGGCAGCGCTCGCATGAAAATCAAAGTGTTGGCATAGAAACTTTTGTGTTTTGTCTGCGCATCGTGAAGCAGAAAAATGAATTTCCCATTTTTCCTGTCGATGATATAGTTGTTGCTTGGAGCATATAAAGCTGGCACATAGAGTGTTTTCTAAGTTGATTGTCCACTTGATTAAAATCGGAGCTCGTGCGTACTCCACAAGCAAACAGACACATGCCCGGAAAATTGTTGTGAAAAACAGACGCATGAAAAATGGGCAGAAAATCTCAGTGATGCGTGTGAAAATGTTTGACATTTATTCATCCATGGCTGCTGGTCCGGCACGTGTGTGTATATCATCATTGTATTCAATATATAAACCCGAGGACTCTCCACTCGTTTATTTACTTTTGGCACGCACGATAGCGTCCAATAAATGTGGATGGGTTCCATGCCGATTTGTATGTAAACAACAAATTCGACTACTCGTAAAATTTATGAAGCTGCAAGGAAGTGAATTAAAGTTTTAAATTGCCCAATGTGTCAGGAAACTTAGCTGTCAGAATGTTCACTTAAATTTGCGGTGTTCGTTTTGGTAATTTAATTTGCATATTCATCTTAAGAGATCCAAAGGCCGCTTGAACAAGGGTTTTTATCATTCATGTTATTTCTTTGTTTGGCTTAAAGCAGAAGGAATTAATTCATTTTCGTTAGTGCGCATCGAATTTAATTAATATTTTATTCCTAGAGAGGATTACCTGTGCCATGATTTCTTCTTCACATTTAGCCATTAGATTTCCACCCATTTATATAATTTATATATATTTAATATAATTTATATAGATATTTGGGAATGAGTTTGAAGTCGATCGGTTGAATATTCAGACTTGCAATTATAGTTTTCCGCCGATTATTATTATGGTGGTATATATTCAAAAATCGTTGAAACACGTTGTCAATATTTAACAACAAGCTGGAGAAATGTTAGAAATTTGTTCGCGTCAGCTCTGTTTGATAGGTCTCCATCGAATAAATACCTGACCATCACAATTCCTCTTATTTTCGCCTCTGTCTATTTTCGGTCTGCCTAGCTTGCGGTCAGATACTTCCTAGACGGCCAAGTGTTTCGTTAAATTTAATAAAAACAAATCTAATAAGCTTGCAACGAAATGGCATAGTCTTCGCTTGTGTGTTGCATGTTGAGCAATTAAATACGGCAGACGTGTCCGAGTCACAACAGAAGTCCTTTTAAAATGTTGCTAAACACTTTCTGCTGCACTTCCCACAGAGTGTATCACAGACTGTGCCACAGAGTGTGCCACAGAATATGCCACTGGCTGTCTGCGAATTGTCGCCTGTCAGCGATTCCTTTTCCTCGTTTGTGTTTGTTTATGCATTTTAGCTGTTATTCTCTGTTGCCAAAAACGTATGTTACTTACAATTTATTTTATTTTCATCAAGTGGAATAGAAATGATTAAGAGAACATAATTGTTAGATTGTTCTATTTAAACGAATCAATGAAATTTGCTTATCAAACTTTAAATTTGCATGAAGTCAATTATTTCAAATTAAATATGAAATTTACATCGACTACGAATTCTTTTATCGGAACTTGTTTCCTTTTGCGAAAGTTTTTCACAACTCTTTCGCAATTTCAGTTTCCGCTTTTCATTCTCGCAGTTTACCAAATGTCCACATCAATGTAAATTGATTCGATTGAATGGCGGGGCCATTCAAAATATTCCATTTCCAACTCCAAATATGATTGCAAAATTTGACTTAAGACGTCGAGTACAGCAGTGTACGGGTAGATTTCAATTTCCACGGGTGGGAACTGGGTGTAAATGTTGAATCTAAAATCTTAAGCATAAAACTTGCCACGGCCGCGGCCAGCTATTACCGGCTATACCAAATGTATACATGTTTTAAGTATGTTTGTATCTTAATATTTATTTACGCGTGTATATGTATGTATGCATGTAAGCATGTATGCATGTATGCATGTAAGCATGTATGCATGTATGAATGTAAGCATGTAAGCATGTATGCATGTAAGCATGTGTGCATGTAAGCATGTATCATGCAATGATGTATATATGTTAATAAGAATTTATATATGTTAGCATGTATATATGCATGTGTGTACGCATGTATGTATAATATATTATATATGCATTTATATATGTAAATGAAGGTAAACATATATTTTGAATGTTTATATGCAAGATCAAGTTTTCTCAATCTGCGTTGCATATTCAAAAATAAGTATTTTTAACAAACAACCTTCTACTCGATTCTCAAGTAAGTCTCATAGAGTTCACAACTGGAGGAGGCAGCTTCAACTATGGAGGAGACGGCTTGAGCAAACGGCTCAAACGGCTTGAGACGGCTTTAACTATGGAGGAGGCGGTTGCTTCAATATTAGAGAGAGACGACAGCTTGAAGAATGGAGGAGCCGGCGGATTTAATATTGGAAGCGGCCGCTTGACCAAGCGGCGTGAACTATGGAGGAGGCTGCAGACTACGAAGGATGCGGCGGCTTGACTAGTGAACGAGTTAAAAAAGTTAATTTTACTCCCCCAATTCTTAAGTACCTTACCTTTAAGAACATACAGGAACTCTATTTATAACCTAAGGTCATCTTCAGCATACACAAGTTGGAAAAATAATAAACATGCCCTTTGAACACGCTGCAGGACATAGTAAAGAAAACAGAATTCTAGCAGCAGGACAACAAAACCGAAAAAAAAAAATATATAAAAAAAACAAACTCCAGCCAAGTACACCACGTGCCTTGTGCTATGTTTTGTGCTGCTAGTGAGAAAAGTAGTTTAATCCTTCTTGAAGCTGTCAGCTCCATCTGCAGGTTGATATATTTTTCACGGAATGTGCACATGACAAAATACAGTGCAAAAGGATGCCACACAGGAAACAGCTACGATGCACCTCAGACTGCGGAGTGCGCAGAAAAAAAAGGAAATGGGGCAAGGCCTACATATATACAACTCTTTATGGACGCGGAAAGCGCAGTTTACTTTGAAGTCTTCTACCTGAGGCGACTAACAATAAAACCCAGCGAAAACCTATTTTTCACTGCGAAATTAAAATATATGACTTGGTTGAAGCATTTTTTTTAGATGCCATGAAAGAGACAGAGGTGGGAGTTAAATGAAGTGTATACCAGAAGCTTGTTAAGCAATTAAGACTTAAAGGCGAAATGCGTTGACAGTGCTGCCACACATGAAAATCAATGAAAGGTGGCAGCACTGCTATCTTATATTTATCAGGCAGACAAACTGCTTGCCATATTTTAGCAAGCACATGTTAAGCAATCGATCGATCTAGTCTCTCAGTTTTAAAGACCAGACCATGTCTGTCATAGGAACGATCACATATCTGCAAGTCAATAGGGCCTATGGGAAGAAGGGTTTTTTATCTTCAGTGTACCGAAAATAGCCGTATTTTCTCATTTTTTTGCTCTTTGCTTTTGAAAATATCTTAACCGAACCCATCATATACGAATGGTTTTATATGCTAAGAACCCAGACCTAATAAACTTATCATTTAAATACATTAGGTGTTAGCTTCACCCTTATATAGACCTTCAAGCCATTTATATAAATGGACAGTACGAAAATAGAACTGGCTTTTCTTGTTGAAATTAAAGTGGAAAGCTCATCTCAGCCAGTGCCAATTTAACAATATCCGCAAACATTGGAATAACAACCCAGTGGCTGGCTGTGCCCGAACTAGTTGGCATAGTTGTTGACGTAGTTGCTTCTACTTTGTCGTTGATAACCACTGGCAACACAAGAGATGGCTCGGCCATTGCTTTCATGCCGGAAGTGCTTGTAATGCCAACTGGATGCCCATTGGCAATCGGTGAGAGCTGCTCAGCCAAGTCGACTTTGCTTGTGAATGAGCCTGGCTGCTGTTGCTGCTGCTGCTCCTCCTTGAATGGATGTTGTTGATGATGTTGTTCCTGATAATAATGACTATTGCGTTAATACGTAATGCTCCCTTAGCCTGTTTATCAGTCATTCGACTGATGAAGCTGCTCATCTCAGACGATTGCCTGCTTCTGCCATAAATGTTCATGTTCTATCGTGCAATCCAATTGTTGACATGTCACTTGCAATTTGCTTCTCTGTAATCAATGGGGAACATATGCCCATATGGGTCTGTATCGAACATGATCTTTATTTTGGTTTTATTCGTGTTATTTGCGCCATGTTTCGTTGTTTCGAGGCGTTGTTAAGGCTTATGGTTATCTTTGGGCTGCGACTTGTATGTCTGTAATTTGCGCTAAAAGTCTTGCCACGAATTTTCATGATACGACATTTGACTTTTCCTGAGATAAGATTCCAATTAGGATGTTGTAAAAAAAAAACACAATCAATTACCCAAACTGCGAGGTGCTGAAAAGCTTAAGGACAGGTAAAACTAGTACGACTTTAAGTTAATTTTAACAAATGTTTATCTTTAAAGCCATAATTTATGCATGCATATAAATTACACTGCTTAAGCAGATTATTCTTGTTGGCAAACTATTTCGTTTTTAAATTAATTTTAAACTTTCAATCTAAATATAAAATTTTTCCTTAATTCGCATGGTTGTAGCTTCTGGCTGTTGGCCATTTTTATCGCCGTCGCTCAATGCTCAAAATATGGCATACAATTTCATCAAATGTTTAAAACATGCCGGGTTGTTGAAAAAATCCTACAAACTTCCATAAATGTATGCAATTCCATTTCGTTTTTATTTTGTTCAACAATTGTTATGTTTAATGTAAATAAAAACCAAGGCAAGGGCTTTAAAGCAGCAGAATTTATTTTGTAGCTATTCGAGATTCCTTTAACTGAGTAAAAATTGGAATTTTATTAGCAGGGTGTTCAACATACAAATAATGATATTTTTCACATTATGCTGACATACCCTGTTTTATTTATAATCTGTCTTAAAAATCTGAAAGTTAATTGCCGCCAAGCTTAAAACAAATATTAAATAGCCTCGCAGATACAATGTGACTATCTTTGTAATACCCAATATGCCCATGAAGTGTAGGGTATTCATTTCAACAAAACCAAAAATACACAAACAATTCATTCAAGCGGATAGACAGTTTCTTAGCCCTCCACACTATGCTGGCAACATCCTTTTGAGGCAAACAACAATGTGAGGACAAACTTGAATCTTGCAGTATGTGTCTCCCATAGAAATATGTAAATTAAATGAAATTAAATTGACTGAAGTTTTATAGGCAAACTACGTGCAAAGCAAAGAAATGGGCATAATTTTCACACAAAATGTATATAAAGTAGGGAATTTAGCTTAAAGTCTTCAAAACTCACAATTGAAGGGAATGCTGCAAGAAAAAAACTAACTGACTGAGAAAATAAGGAACAAGAACGAAGTGAAGAAAATTCCGCCTGCGATAGTGGAAAATAGGTGGAAATATTATCTAAATATACATAAATAGAACATTTATTTAAAATTCCACACGCTAGCGTGAAACATGGGGGGATACAGTGCATTTTTTCGTTTAACCACACGTTATTTAAATCACCTCAAAGTAAATTATAATTTAAACGGAAAGTCGCGTTTAACACATGTTTAGCAGAGTCAAAAAAAACCAAATTTACGTACTGCACAAATTTAACTTATATATATGTAAGCTTCTTCACGGTTCGACTATGCAAAGTAGGCCAGAGTCCCGATACTAGTGGACACATTGCTCTCCATACTTCACATACTTGGAGAGTTGCGTTCAATCCACGAAGTCTAAGGACTCTTGCGGTGTGCTTAACTGGCAATCGCGCATGGCTGGCCAGCAAACAGGACACAGGCGCGGCTATAAGCTTACCTGCAGTAACTCATCGCTGGCAAAAGGGACGACTCAAACGTGCCGACCAGTACGGGCATGTGTTCAAATTGCAGGACTTCCTTGGATTCTCTGCATCTGGCCTCGGTGCACCAGGATAAAAAAACGGAGAAGAGTAACAAATTGTTGTTACTGTGGAAAGAGACAGAATTGTTAATGAAGCTGCTTGTCATGGCTTTAATTACGTATCACCGTAACTTTGTGACTGTGTGTAATTTATGCAAATGCACATCAGCATGCTCCTGGGCCGCGTTGCAGCCAGTTCACTGTATGGTACTCAGGGCAAAAGATATTCGGATTCAAGACATGCTCATGTATCTGTGCTATTTCTAGACTAGTTCCTTGGTAGACTACTTTCCTGGTCTAGTCTAGATACCAGGAAGATTTGTCTATTCTAGTCTCATCCAGCATAGTCTAGACCATTGAGTTACGCTTCAGACGGCCATGTATACTTTGTGTTTACTTTACTTTCATTGAAGACCCAAATGTATATTAAATTATAGATTTCAACATTTTTCCGAAATTTTGGAAATGCATAGAAACAAATATCGTGTTGGTGATACTATCAAAGATTTGTGTGATTAAAAGCCTTTTAGCTTTTAAATGTTTCTATTCCTATGTATTAAATACTTAGGTTGACACTCGTTTTGTCGACCAATAATAAATAAATAATTAAATAAAAATAAGCACACAATAAAAATCCTCATATTATGGAAGCGCTTCAGTTTGAATTAACAGAAAAGCTTTATAGCAAAATAAGGGGAAATTTTCATCGGTAAACGAAACGTTAGATAAAATGTTCTCTGTCAGCAATTGTTTCAAGCATGTTGCGTAGAACATGTTGTGGCTCGAGCCGAGCAACAACCTACGACATCTTTCAATAGGTTCTATCACAATGATGATAAGAAATGTGAACTTTGCAGATCAACAACTTCTGTGGAAGACATTACCTATTAAGCAGGGGTAAATTTATGAATTACGCTAGTTGACTTATGAGCCCACGGACTTGGCAGCATCATGGATATAAGAAAAATAACATTTTTTAGCTAATCAGCGGCTTCAAATAGAACAAATCTTTCATCCCAGTTGATTTATATGTTAATCTATATGAACGCAAAAATATCATAGATAATAGATAATGATTTAGAAATTCAACTCATAATATTAACAATGCGTCAGAGTGTCAGAATGTCTGGCTTGCAGCAAGCCAGTCACAAATGAATATTCCACATTTCATTTGCTCCTAATTGAAAGATAAATCTTTTTTTTAAACCTCGCTTGATAAGTAAAATAAATTAGATTCTCGAAGATAAGCTGTAAAAACGGTTCTCATTGAATTTAATGTTTATCTGTTGGCCTTAAGTAAGGTTAATTCTCCCATTGCTGGAGTTCCGTCTTGAGCATAACAAAGTGCTCAATAAATTATTGCACTTGTCTTTCTTGGTCTTCTTGTAGCAAAAAATAAAGAAAAACAGAAAAAATGACAGAACAAGTGCATTCGATTTGTCTTCCACTGTGCGCATGTACAACATGGCGTATGAGTAACAAGTGCAGCACATAAATCCACCAGCTGACAACAACCACAAACAAATAAATAATTCACAAATTACAAAGTGTTGCTGTAAAAGTATGTGCACTCTTAGTGGATTCTGATTCAATTTATTGCCCGATTGTCCGGGAGAAAAGCGTGGCCATATAATAACAATTATTTCCCACTCAAAGGAAAAGAAAATCAAGCGAAAACAAGCTAACTTCGGAATGCCTAAGACAATGCTTGTGCATATTCAAATGCATAGAAGGATCCCATAAACTATATATATAGCTATATGTAGCCATGTGCACCTCAGTTTTAAAACTATCCTCTAAAAGTAAACTTTATAAATCTATTTAATTTTGTTTGCAAAAATCAATTATGCGTAAAATCAATTATGGCGGTGATCAAAACAAATATAAGACAATATGAAACGTTTCAATGTAAATTTCTGTTCAGAATAGACAATGCCGAAACAAGGGCATGTTTTGAAGGTGGCTTAATATGAAGGAAAGATGTTGCTCAGACTGGCAGCAAGAGAAAGAGAAGCAGCCAGAAACAGATATGAGCTTTGTATTGCCGCAGAAAATGACGAACTGGAACAGAACAACAGATGCTACGCCTTAAATACAAACTATGCGAAATAAAGGTACGAAACTTTTTCTTTTTCATATACATCATACTAATTAAAAGCATTAATGGAAAAATGCCAGTCACTCACGATAACAACTTTACATATATCCAGTCATTCAGTGTTCAGGTATTTGTATATTTCAATTGTTACCTCAAGTGTTTTCTTAGAACTCTTTAAGCCCCGTCAATATTTTAAATCTTCATATAAAAGCCTCCGATTTTGCCAGTGCAGTCAGAAGACAATTGACGCTCCCCAAATTCAAAATGCGACAGTCTCAAAGAGTTATGTGCTTGGTACTAGGCCTGTGGCTGTTGTTGCTCGTTAAATCTGAAAAACCTGATTTAATCCCCAAATTCATAACGACAAAGGCAAAAATGTCTAGGTATAAGCTACTGGAACTTATGCTTGTTAAAGCCCTCCAAAAGTTTGACACAGGTACTGGCTGATTATGGGTATTTCACGTTATTAACAACAAAACGTAATAATTAATATGCACTTACAGGCGCAACGGGCACAATTTATGGATAATTGCAGCCCCCTTGGCAAAAGATGCCGATTGGCCGAGGATTGTTGCAGTTTGCAGTGTATTAAGCGAGGGCACTGTGTTTACTATGACATAAGGAAAATAAGATTAGAGGATGCCTGAATCAAGGTGATTAAAATTTGAGTATTGAGTAATAAGGACTTTATAAGTCTAAATATCAGAATAGAATGGTTATTCATTTTATTATTGTTTCAAGTGTAGAAACAGAACAATTTCTTTGGAGTATGATATCATGATATTTTATAACGTTTATTATGGCCAATGTATTACATCTAATATATTTTTGGTTCCCATATAATTTCGTATATTATTGATAAAATGAATTAAATGTAAAATGGATTATTTAAGTTAATTTAAAAGAAAATAGTTTATGCAAAAAAAGGTGTATTTGTATATACAACTACTTTATCAGCTTTCAGCAAACCAAATGCATTGTATTACAAGCTGATAATATGTTAATCTATTACACTGTAGTCGAGCCATAATCTAATAAAACAACACCCACATGTGGTTTCTTCCACCAACTGCCTATAAAAGCATTTCTAAATGAACTACTGCAATCAATCAGAAAAATAAGCCATAAACGAAATGCAGCCGTTTCTAAGCATTTTCTTTTGGCTAATATTTAATGAAGTGGGTACTGTTCCGATGGGATCGACAGAATGGAAAAAATACCACTTGACTGCGACAAATAAGCATAAAGTCTTACAACCCTTAATAATGGGTCCCTCAGAGAATTTAACAAAGGTATAGGCAGTATATAACAATATAACATATATATATAACTAAATTAATTATCATATGTCTATCTTTGAATCACAGTTTCAAATCGAGCAAATGGTAGACAACTGCAAAGGAGTTCTCAAAAAATGTTTCCACGCCGAGGAGTGCTGCACGATGCAATGCGTGAAGACTTACAATAGGTGTGTGCACTTTTGGACTTGATTAAAAAGAGCGCATAAAGTGAGTGAATAAATAATTACACTAAAGTAAAGTAAAATATAAAGTTTTATATGTATGCCCGAAATGCAGTTTCATTGCTAAATAACGTTTATTAAATCAATAACTATTTGGATAATTCCAGTACCATACAAAAAGGTATCTAAGAGTTTTCTGCAGCACTTTTTCACCTGCATTAACTGCAGAAACAATTGTAAGCAACTATACTGGTTCTTTCACAACACGTTGTGAGTTGATTGAGAGAGCCAATGCTGAAATTCTTCAAAATGCTGTGTTTCGCTGAACATTCCGAACTTCAGTTTCAGTGTTAAAATGACTTTTGTAGTGAATGCTTAATGCGCACAAACTTGCCCTTTTTCCGATATTAACAACAAAAGATGCACAACGAAGCATCATGCGGCATCTCAAGCTCTTCTAAAAAATAATACACAACAGTTTATTTTTGGAGTCCAATAATACTTACGTCTCCAAATCCATATAGCACTTCTAAGCCATAGATTCGCTGATTGAGTGCTGGAATTTCGTAAAAAAATTATTCTCATCTCTATATATGAAACAAATTGTCCTGGCTGACTGATTAGTGATTAACGCACAGCCCATACCGTAGGAGCTAGGAAACTGAAATTTTCACTTAGTTACCTTATGTAATGAAGGTGCACGTAAGACAGGGATTCGGGTAATTCTACTCGCATGTGGGAAACATCGCAAAAAACGTTCGTATGAAACTTTTTCAAAGAACTTTGATAGAATCTAATTTAAACGTGCCACGGTCAAGGAGGGGCTATACCCGCTATTATCCTATATAGACATAGCTCAAAATTTTCCACCTCCCTAACTCGGGCAAATCTCATCCGCTTTTTACGAGGCTAATTGTTCATGGCTTTACCTATATATCAATTTGTCATCTAAATCTGGCGACATTTTTCTTGGTCAAAATTCATGTGAAAATGGTACCCTCAAATATCCCATATAGACATTGGTCAAATCTCATCCGATTTATATTTCACAAAAACAATAAACATAAAGTATGTACTCTTTTTCTCTTTGAAAACGGAGTATAAATGAATGAAATGAATTGCCTCAATCAGATTCTGTTTTGTTTTTTTTTTGTTTCTTTATTGAGTTTAATAATTTACACATTCTCCATAAGGCATCACGCATTGAAGACTGCAACACTCCTCGGCAAGTTTACACTTGCCGCCAATGCCTTTGCATCTATCCATCAGATATACACGATCTTTCTGTGGGTAATAAAATGATAATCATATAATGAAAATGATTTGTAATATTATTCAGCCTGTACATTTGTCATGTTCTTAGAAGGATCCACAAAAAATGGTTTACTGCTTGCAATAGAAGTCTTCCAAAGGTATCTTTCCCTTCCTGTTCTCCCGATACGATTAGCGCTATTCCCAACTTTAAAAAGCACCAGCAACAGGCTGAGTAATGCAACAATTTTGATAGATTGCATTTTTCATTTATCAAACTCAAGTCTCATACTAACTGTGCCAATAACTTTTAGAAGCTTTTATATACCGAAGCAAATGTGATGTGCACCTTGTGTTGGGGCAATAATTATTCATTTTATAGCTAGTCTGCAAGGTCTGTTTAACTAAAACTGCTTAAAAAAAGCTGTTTTTGAAGAAGTAAATAAATGTTCTTAGCACAATTGTTTCAAAATTACGGCAGCATGTAAAAGGCAATTATAATTTTTTTTTTAACTTAAAGCAAAATGATAATAATATTTACAAAATAAAATAAAAGTTAAAATGTTATTGTATTAAACCTGATAATCAGACTCTTCGGTACAGAAAAGGATCTTTAAAATTTGTCAAGTTTGTACGTAGTTATTACAGACTAACAACAAAACTAAATAAAGTCCATTGTCCAATTATTTAGCAGTAATAACCATTAAATTAAACTTAAATTCACATGTGTTAAAATCCGCAGAGCTGCTTATAAAAGCATCGAAAAATATACGCAGCCTTGTAGTCAGTAGGAAATTAAATTCAACATGAAACGGTCTGAGAGCATTTTCCTCTTAGTTTTAGTACTGTGTTTGGCGATCTCTGCAAATATGAAAACTAATCAATTGATGGTGACAGGATGGGAAAGCTACTCATGGAGATATAAAATATTGAAAGGTTTAGTGATAAAACCCTTGAAAAATTGGACAGAAGTATTGTGTATATAAAATTGACTTATTAGTCTTTCGACAAGCCTATTATCCACTTGCAGGCCGAACGTTATGAAAGGACGAAACATTTTTGCCAAAAAGCTGGCTTGAGTTGCCGTCGTGCCGAAGATTGTTGCAGTTTGCTATGCTTTAACAGTACCAAAGAGTGTGTGTTTTAAATAAAATAGAGCTTCTGAATTGATCAGTGGCATATATTATTATTAATTTGATTCCTTGCAACTAAAAAGTAGTATGGGCGTTACTATTTGATTAAACTTTTTGCTCTTCCTGATTGATTACATATTGATTTTTTAGAATTTTGTATTCCTGTAACCTCTCTAAAATAATTTCGAACCATCGAGATTATTAAGGTTCATCCGCAAGTTAATGATAATTTTAATATTTTAATATGCGCTGCTTCTTCCCTTAGCATCACACAAGGGCAAATTCATCGGTGTTTATTCTCCGATCTTCATAATAATATGAGGGCATTAAAATGTGTGTAAATACCAAAGCCTAAGATTATACCTGTAAAAATGCGATATTTTTGCTTCAACTTTTTGTGAAATATTCCTAGCGTATACATACCAAATTCGGCGATTGCGACTCTTGAAACGATAGAGATATATCGATTTTGATGAATTTCATTAAAACAGAACAAGTTATCGATTATTTAAAATAAACTCGTACTGCGCGGGCACTAAGATCATATTCATGTATTGATTCTTAAAATTTGTGTACTCAGTACTCTACAAAAAATTAGTTTCTGAATTACATATCGTATTTAAATTAAATATTCATATCGGATTCGGAGATGCATTTTTATTCATTCATTATACCTTTGCGATACCTTAGTTGTTGTTTAGAACAGTGTATTACGATCGGAAAGTAAAACCAGGAAATATATTATGCAAACAGCATAACTAATAGATGAAGTCACGCATATTTAACGACATTTTCATTTAAAGACTAACGAATTGAAGGGAAGATTTTCAGTTGTAATCTCTTTCGCAGAGAAGTCAGCAACATGCTCAAGCTGTGGCTTCTTCTTGGTACTTAAAGGATAAATGTATTTTAAAACAGAAAACTAATTTTCAGTGTAATTTATTGTTCTCTCCAAGGTTCTTTTAGTTTTGAGTTTCTTCTCGAGGCCAGCGCTAATTCAACGCTGATCAGTCCTAAATCCAACATATATGCCCCTTGCTTTCGGGTGCATGACAAATTGTGTCCAAATTCGAATATTTCATTTGTGCTCCATAAGTAAGCGATATGTCGTGTTTTTTATTAAGCAACGTATTTAATTTACCAATTTTAATAGCAATGAAAATCCAACTGGACGTCTCTTGAATCCAGCGAATTTACAGGATTTCCCTGCCAATACAACAAGGATGCTAACGGTGCTTTTACATAGCTTCGCGAGTAATCATAATAGTGCACCCATTCCTGACGTCCGAGAGCGGTTGCTGGCCGTACCCACGAGCAACATCATCTCCGTTGACTACTCGAAACTTGTCTTTTATCCCTGTTTTTCCGAGTCGGTGCATAATGCAAATCATGTGAGTCTATGCATTGCAGAGTACTTGCGACTTTTAGTGCGTAATCGCCTGGTGCTATCGAATGAATTGCTTATAATTGGTTTCGGACTAGGCATACATGTAGGTGACTATGTTGCTGGAATGTTGAGAGAAGCCGAACTAAGGGGAGGCAAGGAGTTTGCCACCTTGGACCGCAGTCTGACTGCAAGAAGTTTTTCGAGTGATACTACGAATAACAAGCTCGATAAACAGGGATTCTCGCTCAAAGACATCATGCTAAGCATAAAGTAGAACTGCACTGCGATTGATATTGATATTTTCAAGAAATAAGAATGAAACCAACAATATTATTGTTCTAACTTGCTGTTAGTGGACTATTAAAGAATCCTTACGAAATCAGTCCATGTTACTGGAACATTATTTTTAATTGGTTTATGCGGAACGCATTACATAATATAACAACCGCAACGGTAATATTGATGGCTAATGTCATGGTAATATCAAAGGGTAAATTAAGGTAAAAGCAAGGGGCTGTAAAATTGAACGTCAGGTGTTAGAAACAAAATTTCAAAGTGCTTACCAAAGTTAGAAGAAGGAAACCAACTTTTTGAAACTTACAGAAACATGCACAGGAACAAGGTACTCGAGAATAGAGAGGTTTTTATGTTATCTGCTATTTTTTATTAAATTTTTCTGGCTAATTATCTTTAATATAATTTATGTATGTAGTATGTACTGCATAAAATAAGCTGTGAGCCACTGTATGTACGAAGTATCGTTTATTTTTGTTCGCTATAATTATAATTAAATCTGGCGTGGATATGCACACAAATATTAAATATTGTTCTGTGTAGAGAACTAGGAACAAAACCTTGCCTAATGCATTCGTAGTCAAGATTTGTTTAGCGATAACGAAGCTGTCACGTTTAAATTTCTTAGGACTTGAAAGCTTTAATTAAAGTTTGTTATTTATTTTGCAACGAACGTTCCGATTGCCTTGTCTAATACCTGCGCGTCGAGTGGTGGGTCCCTTGCGTCGATAAAGCTGCCAAACAAGTGGTTGCATTCCGTAACTAAGAAGCGCTCAAAAGTTTTGACTTCATAAACTGGCCCGGAGCTGTGTACGTGTGTAGTGTGTTCCATACATAAATGGAAATCAAAGCAGGCGACGCAAGTTTGATCGATACAAATCAAGCGACTGTTCAACGCGCCAATGTTTTCGGCTTTATAGGAGCAGCAGCAACAGCACAACCACGCAGAGAGGCTAAGAGGACAAACCTGTGAAGTAAGCAGGCATGGAGGAGCTACAGGATAGTAGCATACACCACACGACCGCGAAAGTTATAACAGCCATTAAGAATACTAAATGCTATGAGCCCATCTATAAGGAACTGCAGCGTCTCGTTGCCAGTCCCGGCGTCGACAAGAATGATATGCGCAACACGCTGGAGGATGCCATCAAGGCGGCGGGTCTGGAGACAGAAATTCGCAATATGATTTACAATCTGGTACGCAGTCGCTTGAAAAAACTCGATGTTGGAGATGTACGACAAACAACGGTAAGCCATGATACCCTAGATGGTCGACATGCCGAAGCCCACAAGATGGTTACTTACTCTTCACTTAGAAATCCGCACAGAGCGATCCGCTGGGCTATCTGAAGCGTGCCGGCGTGCTATGGGATCGGCGTGTGCGGAAGAGCCTAAATGCAATGTGCGGCGAGCTGAAGGTTCCGCTGCACGGCCAGCCGCGCATCAGCGCCGATCGGGAGGATTTTGTGGCCAAATGGAATGAGTTGAGCAATTACAATATGGGTAAGTCTTATATGTGACACATACACAGATTAAAATATATAAATGCATCCTGCAGATCTTGCTAATTATCGTCCGGTATATGCGCCGAAGGATTTGTTGGAAGTCTTACTATCGCTAAAGGGACCCACTAGGCCCAATGAGAATTCCGAGTATATACTTTGAGCTGGTTTTGCTTATCATCAGCATAATGCGTCTTTATTTTACAGCCAAATACCGCAATGGGAGTTTTCGCATATCTCGCTGCCGGTTAAAAATCTCTTTGAACTGCGAACACATTATGCGGATCTGTTGCGCGGCGATCCCTACAGTGTGCCAGACATGGCGGTGCAGTGCCAGCGTATCCTGGACAGCAGACACGCCCCAATGTGCCAGCAGTACTTAAAGAAGGGCTGCACTCCGGCACCCTACCGTGGGGCCCTCTGGGCATCTGTGTTGGGCAGCAAGCTGCACGATTTTGTGAGTTCTAAATGAAAATATTTCTTGGTATAAATCATTTTCATCAAGAACTTGCTTTCAAATAGACCCTTTCAGCAATGAAATTTAGTTTTAAGTCTATTTACGCTTGATAGGTTCTCAAAATAGCAAGCATATTTTATGAGAAAAATATAATTATAATATCACTCGTATTATCTTGCCCCAAACAGGACATTGATAATTGGCAGAAGCTGCGCAACAGCGTATGGACCACCGATCATATTGTTGATAAGCTCGTCTTTAAGGATATACAGCTGACGGCTTCAAATGATGACCAGTATTTCGTTTTCGAGGATGTGCTCTACCAGGTGCTGTTGTGCTTCTCGCGGGACACGGAAATTGCCAACTGTGTGGAGTATGAATCGTTTCCGGTGAAGGGCAAGACCTATGAGGGTCCGCCCTCGGGCGTGGTGCCTTTTCACGGCATCTGCATGTTTGCGGCACCATTTTGCTATCTGTATGATTCGCCGGTGTGCCTTTATTATACATTTCGGGCCTTTTACATACGCTATTGCCACCGATTGACCACGATCAATACGCATCCGCAGGGCATTGTTAGCCTGTGCCTGTTATTCGAGAAGCTGCTTCAGACATACGAGCCACAGCTGTGGTCGCACTTTCGTGAGCTACAGATACAACCGTGAGTTCCATCTACGATTTTGTAAATTCCAGTTTGAAATGTTTTCTTTATTTATAGCCTACGTGTAGTTTTCAAGTGGCTTATGCGCGGGTTCTCTGGTCATTTGCCACCAGATCAATTGCTAGTATTGTGGGACTTGGTAAGCGCTTCATGGCAATAGCTGCTCGTCTTGGAGTTTATCGTTAACTTCTATGTCGCTTTGCAGATACTTGGTTTTGATAGTTTGGAGATATTGCCACTATTTGCCATCATTATATTAAGTTTTCGAAAGGACAGCATAATGCAGGTGGCTTCACTTGACAGCATCGAAGCCATTTTGGCCGACTTATCGTCCATTAAGGTGTTGCCATTGGTACAATTGGCATTGAGTCGCGACTAAGTGTATGATTCTCTCCTACAAATTTTAAGTATTAAGCTGTCGATCCATTTCCTGTCTATAAAGTAGAAATTTGACGTGTTTTAATGCAGAGATACACATTTAAACAAAATATGTGTGAAAAAGCTTTGTTAAATTTTGCAAATTTATGCAGCACCCACAAGCATAAAAAAGTGTGGTATGTAACTAGATTCCTCAATCGTAGATTTAGTCAGCTTTGTGAAAAATAATATTTTATAATTCAAATCTTTTCAAGCCACAACATGGCAGAGTACCAAACTTTGGCTGGCATAAGAATTCTTCTATTAAAGTCTGAAAAAATATTTCAGTGTAAAAAAGTAAATTTCTGTAAAGGTAAACTTTGTACAAACAATTTTATTTCTCGCAGTTTTTGGAAATATAAGGTGATCTTAAATTATTTAAATTTACTTAATTATTTTACTCTGTAATATAATTGATCAAGCAAATTTTAACTGTTGGCAGCTTTCAATAATATTTTTACCAATGAGCTACAATTCTAGCATCTATTTCTAGCCCCAAGGCCAAAGTATACTGTACAAAACTCTAGGCATCATATCAAAATCTAGAGAGTGGCAACTTGGACAGGTAATAGATAACTAGCACAGGGATGGCATCACTATCTTTGGCAGATCGGGGCGGTGAAGAGCAGAAAACAAAATGTATTTGCCTAGAAATGGATACCCAATTATACGCTACTGTCAGTTAGCTCATGACAGGTTTGGCCCGTGGTAGGGTGGAATTCAAATTCACTCGCTTTATCTATTTAACTCGACTGTCTCGGCTGTCGGCATGCGTGTCAAGGGACTGTTAACGGACAACATTTAGTGCACTTTCCAGAGGAAATGCCGTTGATTTTTACCGGAAGCCGTAAAAATCCATTTACGAGCTGACAACGTGAAAGCTTTGCGCTGGGTCAGAGCAAATCTTTATGCGTTTTGTATCCCTAATTCAAACGTTTCTTGTTCGCAGTTGGATTTTGGATTTGTGTAATATCCAAAGTTTCAAGAGTCCTCACGAAATAAAGTAAATGCAAGTTACGTAAAGTATTTATGCATATTATGCAATGCGCTGCCAAGTAACAATTATTCTGTCTGCCTGCCTTTGATGTCACAGCTCCTTCTCACCATTCTCGTATTCTAAATTAATAAGTGGTTCGTGTATTTGGACGGCTTCTAATGATGGGCCCAGCTGCCATAGAGCCAGGTGTTTGCCTAATGAGCACATTCGAAATAACACATATGCAAACTACATATATGTACCTACAAATTAGTTAAATGTAAATGCCTTATTCAATCTGCAAGCCTGTTTAATTGTATTCAGCTTGTGTTTGTACAAAATTACTTGCCCTATTGACTTTGCCGCATTTGTATCCTGCGAGGATTCTTAGTTAGAACGGCAGCCAAGCTGTTTTAGTCTAGTCCACTTGTGCGTAGTACGACTACGACATGCCTAACAAGTGGAAATTAATTGGATAGCTCTAATGAAAATTTAACTTAAGCTCTACAAATGCTCCAACCTAAGTGCTAGAGCAGTCGCCTTCTCTAAGTGCGATATTTATTCAGGCAATATTTAAATTGTTATACAAATGGGATTGCAATGCTTGATGATATTTGGCATTATTCATATTCTCCATGGGATTTGGATGCTATGCTTATGTTGTCGATTTGTAAGTAAATATTCTTATAAAATACTATTTGCTTAACCTGCATTTCTGTGGAAAATACACAAACTTTCAGGTGACAGCTGGAGGACAGATTTTCTTAATAACAAATTTACCAAAATTGTAGAGACATAAGTAATGCTTTTGGCTGTGATGTTATGTATAATAGGTTATTGGTGCTGTCGACTGAAGCTTGAGTTGGGCAAATTTATTTGAGTATAATTGTGATCAATGATTTCAACGTAATCAATGAAGTGATTGCAATCACTTTACATTTGCAATTATCAATTCAATGAAGCGAAAAATAAACAATTTAAAAATGCAAGCAGTTTTTCTGTGCAGCAATTAATTTTAAACAAATACAATAAATTGTGCTATTAAATATAAGCATTAAATAACATGTTTGCATTGATTGAAAAAATTAATCCCAGTTCCTTTTAGTATTCATTGTCATGAAAAACTACTTACAGCTGTCATTCGCATAAACATGGACATGCCTTCATTTGTTTTACAATTCTGCGGTTAATTAAACATAAAAACAGTTGAATTTGCTTAAATGTAAATAAATTTAAGTAAATTTTATTATATAGGCAAATTTTAATTTCATTCAAACAGTGATGACAAAAATGCTGCAGAACAAATATCCAGAAGACTGCCAGTCGTTGGGTTTAGCAAAATTGGCTGCTTCAGTTGCTTCCGCTTTGCTCTTGTAAACCACAGGCAACACCAGAGGCGAGTCCTCTGTGGACACTGACATGAATACAAATACCGGAAGTGCTGACAATGTTAACTGGTCCGCTCCACTCGTCGATGGCCCCACAATCAAGTGAACCTGGTCCTCAAATGAGGTGAATGATGACGTTCCTAAGGATGATGGCTTTTCCGGTTTTGGTAATGCTGTTCAGGCAGGGTTAAACGGTATTTTCGGTTTGCTGGTGCTGATAAAGCTGCTTATTCGAGAGAACTGCCTGCTTTTGCCATACATGCCCTTCTCCTTCGACATGTCGCTGCATGCAATCCAATCACTGACTGCACTCCAATTAAAGGTAAGTACATACATTAATATTCTGGCTGTATATATGTATATATACTTTACATTGGTCGCTTTTAGAATATATTTGTGCAATTTTCTGGTTAGTTTCAGCAATGCATTTATTTATGAGGCTGCACCAAAAACTATGCTACATAAAATTAAATATTACCACCGGAAATCAAAAACTTTTTAAACAAACAATTACGTTTTATGTAAAAATAGTAATTCCTAACAAACAATATAAAGTCAAAACTAAACACAATTTACGAATTAAATGCAGAATTTGAAATCATTTGTTTTATTACTTCAAACTGTATCTCACGCTCGCTGCGCTAATGCGGATTTATTTCCACTCGTTGCTTTATCCGTGAAAACTGCAAAATTCAACAAGGGCCAATAAATAATTAAATGAATTATTTATATTAAAATAAAAGCATGTGCAAGCGTTGCAAGCCCATATTTTATATCGGTGAACCTCAATTCTGACACGACCAGAGTTGCGAGTAGTCAATGGCCAAACTGAATGCCGTTGCGGTGCTTTATCAATCTGCTTTTGGTTGTGAAATTTTCTATTTCCCTTAGCTATATACCTTGAAAAACTGTAAGGCTGGATGTAATAAGCAGACGAAGGCATGCCTGACCCTATAAGGTATATACTTCTTGATCAGAACAACGAGCTGAGTCGATTAAGTTTTGACCGTCTGTATCAACGCGTGGATCTTCATGCAAAACGAGTTGTCTCTTTTTGCCGAAATATCGATAGATAGATAGATGATACTTGGTTTTTAAACATAACGGATATATATATATATAAAAAACGGATATACCAAATTTTATTTGTAGGCCTCTCTTATTATATACACAGAAAAGGAATATTACATTTTATGGAAGCCTCCCTCAATTCCCACCCCGTTGTGAAAGAAAATGTATTTAAAGCTAGAGATTTGTGATTTGATTTGCTTATTTATAGAAAATAGAATGCCATTTTCATGCTCCAAAATTTCTTGCTCTAAATTGATTAGGGATTAATAATGTAAAACCGACACTTTTAGGACCTACTGCCACATCATGAAACCAAGTCACTGTGGTTAACCGAAACATATTAATTATACGTTGCGGGGCACAGAAATGTTAGCACACACACACTCACACATATACACTGTGTTATCAGATTATGTATCCTATACCGTTTATTATGCAGTGATGAGATGAATTTGTATATATTTATCCTATTGGTGCTTATTAAAATTGTAAATACCAATTTGTTGAAATTCACGTTGTTGTACTATGTGCTTAAAACAGCGTCATCCTATACAGATAAACTAAGAAAATTCAAAAACAGCTTCGTATTTTTCATGGAACATTTTGCTATTATGTTCACTCTTAATACAAAAAAAGTGTTATCAACCTTTTTCATCGGGTTTTGAATTGGTTTAGAGTATGAAAGACATCTGCAAAAGTTACATATCTTAACTAAATAACTTGTCGTGGGTATTGCAATGCATTCTGGCCATGTCAAAGGGATTCCCGACTAGTCTCTGTCTAGGGTCATTCACTTTCCTTTGCAAACGGCTACCTTTGCTGCTCAAACGTTTGAAATTGTTTACGTCTGGTCTTACTGCTGTTTTAAAAAGTTTGCTTGCTCTCTATTCGAATGAATTTTTTCTTTTTATTTTGTTTGGTTGCAAACGCTTTGGGCGTGTTTGGCTTGCAAATCTTTATTTAAATGCCGAAAATGTCTAGGCCACAAAAGTTCCCACAGCAAATTATAGTAATCAATTTGAAATTCTTGTCGAGTTTTCTAACTTTGGCTTTGGGTCAAAAGCATTTAACACGCACACATACACCCGCCATTCGCCGTGGGCATAACATTTGGGGAATTGTCTCGGTGAAACTTTGAGGGGGCCAACGGCAAAAGTTTCAAGTGATAGCTTAAATTTTATATTTTGGTCGATATTTTTATGAGCTGGCAGAAATTTAATTTACGTTTAGATTTATTGAATATATATCAAAGCCCATTCAAAAGCTTTTTATGTCTTTAATTAAGTTTTATATTTGAATGCACGTTGTAAATTGAAACATTTTCCGTTCAAAGTCCGTCTGAGCTGAGGTTTACAACAAAAACTAATACTGACACGAGTTGATGTAGCTCCATTATGTAACTTTGACTGCCTTAACTTTTAACTGCTAACCAAAACCAGTTGAAACTTTCACTTAAGTTTTTTATCTTTTTGCTGCCAACAAATTACTCTCAATTTTTCCAGTAACTTTCTCTCACAAGAACTTGTTCAGCTTCTTTTTTTTTGAGAAATGTTTTACTCATATGTCATGTAGGACCAGAACATGGACAAATATACGCTCAAAGTTAAAAATGCTGATTTGTTTTCGTAGTCGACTGTAATTTATTAAACACTTTGCTGCCATCAAAGGGGATGATTTACCAAAGTGCCGGCTTAATTTATATCTCAGCTCTGTCTTGCATTGGCTGTAATTTGTATGAGCTGCATAAGCATATGTGTGTGTATTTAATCCTTTGAAATTTCAAATGTCGCTTGCTCATACTCAGAGGGCAGATTACAGACGCATGCAAATGAAGATGAAGCTTAAGATATTTGAGAAATTGTATGTGAAACTGAGTTTAACCAATTTCAGTTCTAAGTTCAGTCACCATCACAGATACTTAGAGATAAGTTGAGAAGCAGCTGCTGGCTCGGAGGTTGTAAGTTGGGACCTTTACCCAACAGAGCGCTTAAAGCACTTGAGACTTTTCAACTAAGCGAACTTACATATTTTCAATATGTTCAACTTGAATGTGAAAAGTTAATTTAGTAAATTTATCTTAAGCTTGCCCAAAAACAAAATTGGTTAAAGATCATTTACACTTATTTCCAATTATATATTCGACCTATGCCTCAAGGTGCAATAGTCGCCAATCTAAGACTTCACATTTTTATGGTCCGATGCATACAATTTATGTTTGGGATAATTATCACAAATATATCATAAGAAAAATTATTCTATGCCCTTGCTGCGGATATTATAATTTCGTTGCTCTGCACTAAGTTATTTTTTCATCCCTTAAAGTATAGAACACTTTTCATTTAATATTTTGTCCAACGCAAATCGACCGGAGTTGCACGGCCTAATTGATGAGGATGACAGAACGTGACACAATCTGAAGTATAAATTTTACGTTCCTTGAATAATGGTTCACAGGCAGAAATTAAAATGCTTTAGCCTGCTGTGAAAGAAATTAAAAACACGTTTTCAATTAACACCGCAAGTGTCATCAGTTAAACAAAGAACTGAAAATGACTTGATAAAAAGCAGTCATAAATAATCACAATGAGAACAACAAACAAACCAACGAACAGAGTTCAACAGGAAAACGTCTTATTTGTGTGCGTGACTCCAGATGGAAGCAAGCTATTCGTTCCCTGACTGGAGGTTTAAATACGAACAAACTCACCCACAAAGACAAATAGAAAATCTTATGTTCTACCCCATCTTGAAGACTTTGGGCTCAAGCTTAAGCATTTTACCTGCTGCTTTGGCCAAAGGGAAGGAAAATTTAAGTTTTTTTCACTTTTTAAGGTAAATGCTCATCTGAATATTAAAAAATATATTGCTTTTTTGTTACAAATTGAGATATATAAATAAGCTTTTAAAGACAAATACATTATTAAACGGAAAATAGTTCATTTATGTTCTTTGAGAAGAATTTGGTAGTTACCACGCGAATTTAATTTACCTGAAGTATGTTGCTTGGACCTTTTTCCATTTTGTAGGGTTCATCAATCAATGGGAAGTTTAGTTTATCGCCATTTTAGGCGAACGTTGAATTAACTATCCCAACTATCTTAATAAACAAATTAATTGTATTCTCGAAAAGAGCACTTAAACCGAAGAAAAATATGTACATAAATGTAAGAAGTATATTCTCGTCTTAATGACGTTTAACTCAATGCTTCTGTTTATAGGCTTGTCAGCAATTTGTTTTTAATGCATTTTTAATTTGTATGCGTGTGTGTGTGTGTGTGTGTGTCTGGAAAAGCGGCAAAAGTCTGTCCATGAGTGTGTGTGTGGGCAAAGAGAAAATGAAATAACCTTTTTCGCTACTTTGTAACGAGGCCGTCGCCCGAGGTGATCCCTTTTCTTTTATGACTACTTAATGGCGGCTGCATATTCTTTTCAGTTTATTCTCGACAAGATTAACAGGAAAATTATTATTCATTTGGTAACATTGTAAAAGAATTTTATATTGGGTTGCTCTGTCAAACTGTTTCCGTACGTTAATTTATATTTCCCACTTTTTCGGCTATCCTTTACGTACTTTTGATGCCAACAGCAATTTTGTTCGCCACCTTAACGCAGACTTCTGGACTAGTTGTTAAAGAAAGCTTGATTTAGCTCATGTAAGTACTAATACAGAGTTTTATATACAAATTGAGTGAACAAATTTTGATGAAATCAACTCTTGTATCTAATTTAAAGAATTCTCTTTACTTCTTGGTTATATTTCACATCAGTCGCTTACCTGAATTGTTAGGAAATTTAAAGAATTTTTTCATTTTTAAAATCAATTCCGCAAAAATGTTTCCGGTCATTACCAATTAGAACGCTTCTCTAAGGTCAACGACAATTTCTGATTACGTCACTTCCGGTGACATCATTTTCTATTAAAGTACACACCATTCCTCACTACTAAATTGCAATTACTATTTGACTCCGTCGCCGACAATTTTCATCAGCTGTGCCATTTCCATGGGGCAAAGCCACACCCACATTGAGTCTGTGAAAAACTATTCTATGAAACACGCCGAGGCGTAAAGTGTGCAACTACTCGAGGAGTCGAGTTTGCCATTTTGCACGCTGCTGCCGCAATAACAACACATAAATCTGGCAGCAGCTGTCAAATACAGAAATTTCAACACTATCATCGTGCAAAAAAAAAAGGTAGACTGCCTAGCGAGGAATTGCCCGAAACATTGCAATAACAAAAGTGATGGCAACATTGGCTGAATTAAGTTTAGCTTGAGGTTATTGTGTGCTATTGCTTGTTCGGACTATAAATGTGATCCTTAAGGCTATGAGCTGTCTTTATAAATATCCGTGTAGTAGTAGAACGGCTCCTAAATGCCATAGATTTTGATCTTACCAATATGGTTTGTCATAGTTCTAGCTATATCTGAAGCGGAACCCACAAGTCCACACTAATCATTTAACTCTTAGTAACAGAGTAGGGTAAGAGTTGTAATAAAAGGTTACTAAGTGTTTGGAAAATTGTGTACTCTTCTACTATTTTATGCTGGCCAAAATATAAAAGCGAATTTCTCGGGCAGTGGGTTTTTATTTAAGGGCCACACAAGTGCGGTAGGGCCACAAAAATAGTTGACCCACCGCAATGTCACGTGCTGGTGAGACATGCTAAAAGCTGAAACATGGCAAAGTTCAGGATTACTAAGCAGAGCAGAGACAAGGAGTATAGTGTCGGCTAAGGGCGGACTAAATGGAAAGTCAAGAAATGAGAGAGCAGCTTAAGGGTATCCCCAAAGTCGTAAAGCCGACTTCCCTTGACTGCTGTCACCTGCTGAAATTCAATGTGTGCACTGCCGCAAACACAATGTTGCATTCTTTTATGGGGCAGCGCATCTGGTAATTGAATCTTGATGAATTCTTTTCATTACTTTGTTGTTTAAAATTCAAAAGGTCTCCCCACCGGCTGTTTGGCTTGTTAAAATTTGCATTATTTTACAGCTGCCATATTTTGTTTGTTATTAAAAACCACTACCATTAACTTTAAATATAGGTTTTAACTAGTTCCTTCAACTTCAAACAAAGTAACGCAAAAATGTCATCTGAACTGATACAGAATCTTCCATCCACAACAATATTTATATATATCACGTTTAAGGTATAAACTTACTAATATAATAGTATTTTATCGAGCTTTAAAGGTATAATACATTCTATATTCTGATGTGATTGACAAGCTGAATAGAAAGAATCCAGCTTGGCTGCTTGTCTCCCTGCCTGAAGTTTTTAGTTTCTTTTTTATCCCTTCTTACCCCTTTTACCCGTTCGTTGTCTCGATTTCATATACACCGGCTTTCGAGATTTGTAAATACATATTTTCAAACTTGAAAATATCTGTTTTTGAATTCGCAAGTATCTGCTTTGGAACTCAAACACATCTGGTTTCAAACTCGAAAATATCTGGTTTCAAACTCGAAAATATCTGTTATCGCACTCGGAACTGTTTACAAATTTCCTGATTCTAGCTATTAAAGAACTAGAGGTATACTCCGATTTTTTTGATTGCTTAGAAACGGGTCAAGTCATCGATGATTTCAGAAAATCTCGCACTGCACGGACATTTTCACGACACTGCATTACTCCAGAGTAATTTAATTAATACGGCTTTTGTTTCGACCGCAAAATTGGGGCAATCCGGTACAAATGCAACAAAAGCAACAAGCCGAAACGAGCAAAAGAATAATCAGGGATAAAATGTCTGAAAAGGAATTGTGTTCTCAATGCGCACAAAAGACAGTCAGACAAATTCATTTTATAGCTGCTTGAAATGCTTGGCCCAAGAACATTAAAAAGTTAAGAGGTCTGTGAAAGTTTTTGTTTGTTTTTTTGCGGCGCCTCTTTTGCCGAGTCTGTGAAAACAATGAATGAAATAAAATCGCCATGAATTATAATAAAACATAATTATGAAATTAGCATTTCTTGAACAGGAGTATAAAAATTCTTCATGGGTGCAATGAACTTTTAACTTTTCCAAACTTGTACAAATTTTTTGGCCACACAATTGTGTGAGAAATCCCAAAAGGTCATCTGTATGCCAGTGGGAAATGGACATTTTCATCATCATCATCGTCATCATCTTCCTCAGCGCAGCATCTGTGGCGTCATTTTGTGGCATTTTTGCAGCTTCTTATTTTTTGCAGCTCCAAAAAAGTTGCGTAGCAACTCGCTGCTTTTAACTTATTCATAAGTACTTATACTCTACGAAAATATACAAATTCTAAAGTTTGTTAGCTACATATTTTTATGGCTCTGAGCTTTTTCTTTTTATCAGGCGAGAAATGCACGTCAAATCTGTTAACGCGCCAGCTGCGTTTTGTGAATACTTAAGGAGCTTCTCATTTTATAAGCAATGAAATCAATTTTCGGGTCTTAAAATGTGCACAAAATTGGAAAGTAATTTACATAAATTAATGTTAAATTGAATGTAAAAAATGTAAGTTCTCTTTGAAACATTTTTCAGAAATTTAAAGAGGTCGAAAGCAAAACGAAGAGACATTACTTGACTTAAAATTAAAAAAAAAGGTTTCCGATTCTTCTTCTACTACTTCTAACTGCCGCTTGGTGATTTTAGATTACTAAGCTATTGTATTTTTTATACATTTCAGTATATCATAGCATGAACAATAAAATATACAATTAATTATTTTACAACTAGCTATTGATTTCGTAAGATGTTTAAATTTATGGTTAATGATTTTGCTTTCATTAAAACTTGTATAATAATAACATAACACAAACCCTATAAATATATTATGGGCTTCAAGTTCTTCAAATTCTAGCGAATACCACAAAGAACGATGAACACGATCCAAAAGCTAATTCGTTTTATAAAGATTGTAAGTATCCCTAGACACTTAACACATTTTAATGACCTGTAAGCGATTTCGTTTATTTCAAGAGTAGGGGTCTACAAACAGAATCGCTTTAATACACATTAATATATCAAGTGTCGCTTTGCATAAAAAAGTGGGCTGGTTATTGAGCTGATGTTGAATTAAAACAAGTAAAGTTAAACATTAATTTTACATATGTATTTTATAATTTTCTATGTAGAGCAATAAATGGAAGCCGCGTGACATAAATGCAATTACAAAAAATTTGCAGCCATTAAAATGCAATTTGATGTAGTTTATTGCATTAGTCTCTGGAGGCCATTAAACTCATTACAAATTGACACTGTCCAACTGGTTTGTCGGAGGGGAATATTATGTAGTCATTATAAGTGCTTCTGTCCTCTGATTTTGACTGTTCAGCTCGGTGTATCTCAGTTGGTGATGTGATTAACGTTTCACTTTGTCCCGGAGACGTGTACAACGTGTATGTTGAGGTGTGCGTTAATCAAATTTCAATTTAGATTTGGGTTCAGAAAATGGAATGGGCTTGTCAGCAATGAAGGGTGGACTTCAATTGTGACTTCTCTGAACAACGAATCAGATTAACTGACAGGATGCCAATTTGCGTTCCTGACTTTTTTCTTTGCACGCCAATTCAGGGGAGACAGTCCTTTGCGGCAGTTTTCTTTTTATGTTTTACGCAATTTGTCTTTACGTGCTCTTTTCGTGGTGTCTTGTGACTACGCCCCAAAGTTCAGTCTGCTACTTTAGAAACTCATAGGATGTTGACTTTGGGTTTCAATTTTCATCGACCTGTTTTCCCAATAGTAGTCCGATAAATACAATGTTGAAGTTATGTTATGTGAATCGCGAGCTAATGTGTGAGTTTGATCCGGATATCTTGAAAAGTAAAGAAAACTTTCTATACAAATTCGAAAGCTATATAATACTAGTATTGTAGTTCAATTTTAGTAAGATTTTGCTCATAGGGAACTTGGTGAAATTTTTCAGGCAGATGAACTTGGCTATATCGACTCGACTGTTGGAACTGTTCATGAATATATTTATATACTTCACGAATTCGGAAACGCTTCCTTTTATGAGTGACAGGAAGGAAGGCATATGATTTTTATCCAAGTAAATTTACCTTGTTCAATAAAATAGTTGTTGATGGTTTGACCAAGCGTGAGTATTTTAACGATTTACATCGGCAAAATGTTAAATGGCAAAGCTCATGGGTATAATATTAACCTGCCCAACAGCTGGAACAGCTATCAGTAGCCGCATTGTCCTGTAAGCCTTAGCTCAAGTCATGTACACATGTCCTGTGGCGAGTGTAAGCTGTGGCATTAACAAAACAATAGCGTGCCATTTGCTTCCCAGTCTTGATAGGATCATACAGAAATGCACATGGAGCAACAAGTGTTTTGTCCGAACAAAAATATATCAAAGAATTTATAAAGAGCTTAGTTGGAGGCTAATCTTAAGGCTTATGATTTGCTTTGGGGCTTATTATTATTTTTTATACTTAGAAATTTACAACTAATTCCATCTTATTGTTGAAAAGCAAATATTTACTAAAGATGACGTCTAATTTAGTAAACTTTCTGAACCATTCATCTCTGGCGTTAAAAGCTGAACAAATTGTAGTTGATTTCCAATTAACTGCACTTTTTGATTTATGTTACCCGTCAGTTCTATTTCATCGTATTGATGGACACTTTTCAGCTCAATTATGATTTGATGGGTTTTGCACTCGAGTGCCACACATGGCACTCCACAGGCCCGAAATGCCAGCTAGACCCTGGCGGCCTCTTATGCACTTTCAGGTTCAATTCGTATCAATTAAAGTGCTCTAAAAGCTTTGTTTGTCCCCTGTCCAGTTCCATGAAGCAGGCTGCAGTAAGCTTTGGTGGCTACAAAATACGCAGATGGTTCGCTGTACAAATTATATAAAGTATTCTGGTAGCATCCTTTTGAGTGTCCTGCTTGGATTGATAATAATGGCCAGATGATCACCTCCAAACATAAGAAGGTATTAACTCTTCTCGTTGCTTTTACTTATATACTAGGAGCGTTTTGCTGGGTGCTCGACATTACTGCAGCTGCAGTCTGACTTCCGAAAAAAATATTTTTTTATTATTTTATTGTTTGTTTAATTTTTTTACTGAAGGATTCCGAACAGTGCACACTATCGAGTTATATAGACGCTTTTACTCCTTTATAGTGGGATGTATTACTTTTCTTATTTTATTTCTTTTCATTTCGCATTTGACTTACATATCTATATATAAGGCCAGCAACGTGTACGGTTTTACTTCTAACTAATATTATTTTTTCCTTATTTTGCCTTGGCGTTTCGACTTACTTATTTTTAAAACGTTTTCCATTTGATGTTATCAGATTGCAGATTGTTTGCCTTCACTTTGCTCCAATTGTGCAGTTGTTTGTGGCGGGATCTAAAATCAATTGCGGTTGTGCCAACATACCTATTTTCAATTTCTTTCTTTTTTTGCGTGTGTTGACTTTAGTATCACAGAGTTAAATTTCTGTTTTATGGAAACAAATATTTGGTTTTTGCTGTGGTTGAAAATAAATATTTTCTATATTAATTTCAATGTTACTATTTTGAAAAAAAAAGATCAAATACGATTCGTATTAATGTACATTTATCTAAATAAAATAAAACTTAAAACTTTCAACCGTGTCGAACCACTAATCTTTATTCCCATCGAACCTGAAAGTATTTTCTTAATCCACGAACCAAACATTTAGTTAGTGGATGGCAGTGGGTAACTTATATGTATGTTTATATTATTTTCTGTTTTCCAGGTAATTTAGACAACTTAAGCAAGCGAGCATAGGCTGATCAACCTGTTATCGTAAAAGTATAATGCATATGCCTGATAGTCTTCGAGCCTTATTCATTTACCTCACATTAAAACACAATTTTCTGCATAATAGTTTCAGCAAAATTTGAAGTGCCTTACTATTCTGTTTTTACTTTAGACTTTGCCGTTTGGCTAAGTAGAACTTTTCGGTTAGTGAACAGTCGTAAGTTTTGTGAATGGAGGAAAACTTATGTTTATTAAAAAGAAATTTCACGAAAAACATATTGGTGAATTGGAAAACTATTTTGATATATAGCAGCTTATTGTCCATATGTGCGTCGAATTGAATTTCGTTTAGTCAACCAATAAGTTTGGTATGGATAATATGGTATGGTATGGATAATATGTCCAAAGAGGGTCCAGCTATAACTCGCAATTTGAATATCAGAAGCAGCAATAAGTTCAATTTTGTGTTTTCCTATTAGATGTTACATAGCGGATCACGTGGAAGATATGCTTCGCGAAGGTGAGCCCTCTATCAAGGACTGGGCTGGGTTCTGTTTAGAATTGGAAATATAATTACAATAAGTCCGTAAGTTTCAAGTTACCATTTTTTTAAGTCTATCCAATTAAATGAAATGAGTTTATTAAACAGGTGCACCAACATGTTTTGCCGTCCGCCAACAAAAACCACCAGAGTCTACTATAAAAGAAAAAAACCCTTAGTACTGTAGTCAGTAGTAAATTGAAATGCGTTTAAGCGGTTTCTTTTTGGTGTTGGCCTTGTGGGTAATTCCAGTCGCACTTGCGAAAGGGAACATGACTCTTGGAAAGCTAGATTCTATTATTAACTCAACCTATTCGGAGATAAGGCAAAAGATGCTTGGAGATTTGGTAATGAGTCCCTCAATGACTTCCGAACAGGTAGGTGATGGCTAAATTCGCATTATGTTTTAATCAAGAAAATACCTAATATAGTAATACTATATATTAATTAAATAGTTAAGAAAGTTGAAAATCAAGCATCCCTGCAAAGGAATTGGAATGGCCTGCGACATTGCCGAGGACTGTTGCACCCGTCTCTGCTTGAAGCGTTTTAATGAATGCGTATATTAGAAACTGGTTGGATATAACTCAAAAACAAATAAATTATTAAATAATTAAATACAGCATAAAAGTTGTTTTTTATATAGTTGCGCACACAATACCAGCTACAGGTCTCACTGACTGTCAGTTCTATTAGGTCCCAAGAAAAATAACTTTTGGTGCAACACATGTAAGGTAACGTAATCTGTAGCTTCTGCGTTTTCTTGAGTACTTAATTGGATGGATACTATTGTCTATTGATAGCCAGCTACATTTTTTTGACAGAGCTAGAGCAAGAATGAGCTAGAGCCTGGACCCTCACGGCTTGAAATAATATATAAAACATTCAGACGCTTTATTTTAATCTTCAAACGATTTTAACGCCTGTTTTATTGCTTTGGTAACTGGAATTTAATATACCCTCTGCACCTAGGGGCAACGTCATGCTCAGACATAGTTGATGATCGCGGGTATCGCTCCACCCTCCGTTGGGTTTAATATTGTTGGCCTTCTTGTTCTTAGCTTCCAGAATTGATGCTGTGGCTTTGAGCAGCGTTGGAAAAAGCTGGTCAAATTGGAATGCTAAGAGAAGCACCTGCTTTATTTCGGAAATCAATTGACTGGCCTCGCAGTCCTTGCTTTTTTGGTGAAGGCCACTGCAAAAAAGGAACCGTCAAATATTGGCCCTTGCTAATAGCCATATCTTATTAACTTGCCAACTTCCTATGTGGAAGACTCGCGGACCTTCGATTGATAGCACAGTAAAATTCCTTTCCAGGCATTTTTCAGATACGTGCAGTAATGACAAGTCGTAATTATAATCATCGTGCTGGCAAAAGGCTAGAGCACAGTTTTTGATGAGCGACCAGGTTGTTCGATTAAAAGCTAAGCCCATATTGTGAGAGGCGTCAAAAGTCAAGCATTCAGCCTGGAAAAAGAGAATGTTAACTTGTTGTTTCACTAATGCATGAGAGTAAGGTGGTAATGCTGAGCAGAGTATTCTACAATTGTTTTTTTCCTATAGGAATATCGTTTCCTCTTTATGCTGTTAAAGTAAAGAACTTCAAATGAAATATGGCTTTTCCACGGGTCCCATTAAGGCCAAAAAGAAACTTAAACTCTTAAATGTCGTTGCCGATGATCTCACCTTTGCGCGGTACGATTTAGATGTAAATTCGCTCAGGTAATTGCCGAGACACAAAATATTGCAATGTGCACACAAGTTTTCGGTACTCGCTTGCATTAGCATCAATACATGTAAAAAGTCTTCGGACACGAAGTGATCTTCCTCCAAGAACAACATAAGACCTACAATGAGAAAGTGTTTAATCATAACTATCAAAAATATAAGGAGGTGCTAAGAATAGACCTGTATGATATCTGGTAGCTCTAAGTTCATGAAAGACGTGATTCGCCTTCCACCACCAGTGGTGTTTTGCCTGTGTAAATTTTGCCTCTCTATAGTGACCATAAAGATCTGAATATAAAGCATTATTGCACTTTTTGCTGAGCGCTCTAAGATAAAGTTTATTGTAATAGACATACGTTTCTTAAAATTTGTATTTTTACTCACTCATCTTTTGTAATGTTTCGTGGGCAGTCGTTGGGATCGTTGCCAGGAAACGTACGTGGATGCGTTTGTAAAGAATGTGGATAGAATATCTGAATCACCTTGCAAAAGTCAATCGCTTGCACATAATCGTTGATCTCTTTGTCGTAGAAATCGTGTGAGAATACAAGCAATACTTTGGAAATATCCTTGGCATGGGAAAGACTGTTTACTAAGTATTTTAGGTAGTTAATTCGCTTGTGCACCTTTGAGTAGATATTCTTGTATATTTTCTACTGGATTACAAGACAACTTACTTGAATAACAATAACTACCGAGTTATTTGCTAGTGGACCATATTTATTTGTGTTTAGGATCAACTGCTCTTTATTTGCTTTATGGATCCGCTGCATCATTTTTAATATTGTATGTAGATGCAATCCTTTCAATAAATTATTATATTGACAGTAGGGGTATGACTATTAAAATCAAATCATATTTAAAACTTACTTTCACTTTCCTCATTTGAATTACCTAGATATCCATAATCAGCCGACGTATTGGTCAGGAGCTTGCTGGGCATCACGTTAGGACTTTTTACTTTGAATTTAATAATTTTTAATAGTTCTGGAGATTAAAACACCTACTTACAAAAGAGAAGGCTGCAGTACTTCAGCATGGTAAAGAATATGATCAGAAGAAAAGTGGTGCGGATATAAAACCTGATGTGTTGGGGCATCATGGTTCAAATGATAGCCAGCTTTCAATGTGAATCCAATAGGCAAATAGGAATCCAAGGTAAATATTACTATTTGCTTTGTTTTACCCAATAGTCGAGTTCGTAGTTAGGTCTCAAAATTCAACTATTTCTTCCAATTAGATAAGGCTAAGCGATTCGGTACGCCTTTACTTTTGTAATTAATATGTATACCATAAAACCACCATAAATATGTACACTGTTTATTATTTCTTAGTAATTGAAAAAAAAAAAACAAAACAAAATTTAAAAACGATTCTATTAATTTTTAATGCTCCCCAAAATTTTATAATTTTCTTAAAAACATGAGGTTTTTAATTCGGCTGCTGGCACTCTTAACTTTTTGGAGTCAATATTTTATATTATACTCTAATGAGTAAAATAAAAATAATTATAATTGAATAATATTAAAGTATTTCAACTTTCCCTTAAATGAATTAAAATTTGAAGAGTTCACATTTGATATGTAAACACGATTAACTGAAAAATGCATTAAACCACATAATTTTGTGCCGACGCCAGCAGGAATATTAACGCTGAAAACGGAAATGTATGCAAATTGTCAGGGCTTAAATATTCTATTATATTATGGCCAGCCATAAAAAGGCCACAACTTACACCAGCAGAAGCTTAACTGGTATCAGTTATCATCATCATCAATCTTGGGATGAAAATCCGCCGAGTGCTGCGAGTACCAAGCAATTCACAAATTGAAGTTGACGCTGAAAAATGGCTGCAAAAATGTAGCTGCTTTTCAATGTCAAGTGTTGATTCTTTAGATTTGATTTGACATAAATAAATAAATGTTTACATTAATGTATTTATTTAATATTATTAGTTCAATAAAGTGGACATATATTTCTGTAATTTTAAGTAAATCAAGACAAAACCTAGCTAAATCAATTTAGACTCTCTTAAGCATATTCTGACAGTCTGCAAGCAATCCAACAGAACAACAATAGCTAATAAAGTTTCTGTTGTCTCAACCTTTAAACAAAGTACAACAGCTCGTTTTTGTGTACTTATTGGATGCCAGTTGTTGGCACATTTATTTTTGTTCCTTATGTCAATAGATTCTGATACTGTGTATCAGTCCACAAAAGAGCTTTTGATTCTCGTTCACCTGCCAAAATACTTTTTGCTGGCCATCAGCAGCAAGTGCCCAAGGGTACCAAAGTAATTTCACTTGGCTTCCACTTGGAAGTTGCTTTGATGTACATTCAATATTTACCTAAGGGCAGTTAATATGGCTTCCTAGGGCAAGTTAAGTGGCCATATTTAGGATAACAAAGTGCTTTTCTATTTTAGTGATTAAAGTGCCTAACTTGGCGGTACCCAGTTGTTAAGATGTAAAGTGACACAGTAAGCCGAGTAGGCATTGGAAATAGTTAGTTGTTCGTAAAGAAATATGATTCCGATCTAACAATAATTGTGAACAAATATTGGATACGTGAACATCATGACATTCATGAATAAGAGACCAATTCGGCTTTATGTTCGGACCATTGCTCTCCTGGTGATGTGTTTTATTCTGTTGCAGTGCTGCAGCTTTAATTTTTGTAAGTAGCATTTCCTTGTCTTCACCTTAAATTCACGTTTTAAATCATAATCAATTAATGTTAAGCTAAAAGTCCCGGCGTGAAGCTAAGTAAATCACGGACCGACAACTCGGCCCAAGAAGCACATTTTATGGCACAAATCAAAGAAAAAGAGGCATGTGAGTAGGGTTAATTAATAAAGTAAACTAATATAAAAAATAACGCTAGCGTTCCCTTAGTGTTGAAAGAATTGAATTCTGATCAGAACGATACAATATCGAAAATCAAGCGTAAGATCTATGAAATTAACGAGCAGCAGCTGATCCTAAATGAACATCATTTCGGTCCCCTGGACAATAACTCTGTGGTTATTGTGATTCAAGTGAGTTGTCCTGTAGTTCTGTGCAGAATATTTAGGAATCATCTATCATCATCATATATTCACAGGTGCACAAGCAATTTAGCTACCTAAAGTACTTGGTAAACAGTCTTTCACACGCCGGGGATATTTCCAAAGCATTGCTTGTATTTTCGCACGAATTCTATGACGATAATATTAACGATTATGTGCAAGCGATTGAATTCTGTAAGGTGATTCAGATGTACTATCCACACTCTTTACAAACGCATCCACATAAGTTTCCTGGCAAGGATCCCAACGACTGCCCGCGGAATATAACAAAAAATATGTGAGTGGAAAATATCAATTTTAAGGAACGTGTGTCTTACAAGCATCTATATCTATAGAGCTTTCATCAAAAAGTGCAATAATGCAATTTATCCAGATATCAATGGACACTATAGAGATGCAAGGCTTACACAGGCGAAGCATCACTGGTGGTGGAAGGCCAACCGCGTCTTTCATGATCTTAAGGCTACCAGATATCATGCTGGTGCGTTCTTATTCTCCGTACTTCGTTTAATCATTGATAATCATGAATTGCGCAATTCGGATTATAGGTTTTGTGTTGTTTTTAGAGGAAAATCATTTTGTAGCCGAAGACTTCTTGTACGTGCTGACAAAAATGCAGCAGAACAGCCAGAAGTTGTGCCCGCAATGTAATATCCTGCGGCTTGGCAATCATATAATTTCACTTCAATTTTCCAAGGTGAGCCCGGAGCATTCTAGATCGATGTTTGGGTAAAGCTACTCTTGTTATTTTTCGTTTATGGGTATAAGGTTGAATGCTTTCCTTGGGTAAGTGAAGAGCACAATATAGCTATAGCGTTAAACCGAACCACCTGGTCGGATATACGGAGTTGTGCCAAAAGCTTTTGCACTTACGATGACTATAGTTGGGACAGGTCACTGGAGCATGTGTCGGAGACGTGTCTGTTAAGGAATCTTCACGTAATGGCAATTAAGGGAACACGTGTCTATCCCATTGGCAAGTGGTAAGGTTTTTACTTTTGACAATTAGCCGTGGCTAATAGGAACTAATGAGTTTTTTTTTTGGCAGTGATCAAAGCTTAAATTGTGAGTCGGTACTGGGCTTATCCACCGCGAAGCGAGCGATACGTTTTGCCTTAAGAGCTGGCCAGTTCTATCCGAAAATTCTTAAACTAGATGCAAATTCAAAAGCTTTAATCAATAATCTGAACGCAGTTAAAATAAATGGAGGTTGGAGTGATCCACGCGATCATCGACTTTGCCTAAAAGCAGCCATGCTTTAATGGCTTGCATGCACATATTTATATTAATCGAGCCTTCACTAAACACTTGAAATGATGTGTTAATTAAACTAAACTTAAACAATAAAAGCGAATAAAGGTTTTGCAGCAGTTGGATACCACAACATTACTATCCTGCTGAAGTTTAAAGGACGACAATTAAAATATAATCATCAAACGATTAAAAACATAATTAAAAGAATGTCAAATAATTTCACAGATGCTGACCATAGAATCCAAATGCCGTCCAAATTGTTAGATAGTTTACTCTACTGCGTTTCTGACTGTGCATAATTTGCGTTCTCAACTTCGTACTAGTGTATAAAGCTGAGAGACGCAAGCCCAAAAACAAGCTCGACCGCCAACTGATATACTTTCAAATTTGCATATTAATGGATGCCGCGATCCCAGGACTGGCGACAGCTTTTCAACTTATGTTTGCGCGTCCCTAACAAGTTGCTTTTTATTTGTCTACATTGTCGTCTACATAGCATGCAGTAAATTGACCCGGCAGAGCAAATATTGACTTACAATTTATTTTATATTGTTTAGCCCTTGGGAGTTTTTAAAGAAATAGTGATACAATTTTATAAAAATTATGATTTCTTAAAATATTACAAAAAAAATGTAAATGATTGACCAAAAGAAACGCGATGCTCGGGCATCAGTTGCTCGGATAAATATGGATTTTATAGAGTAGAAGCTTGAAATAATTCGAATCTAGTTGAGTTTATATTTATTACGTTAAATCAACAAGAAAAACAACATACATTTACCATAATATTCTTTTATTATTTGGTTCTTTTTACTACTAACCACAGATTGATATTAAAATATTGCCAGCAGATTTTGCACTTGTAAGAAGTTTGTTGCTTTTGGTGTTATTGTTGTTCTTGCGAGTCGATAATTTATTGCTTACCATTTTGTTGAGTACCGTTGACGGGTTTCATTTATCGTACCTCCCATGTCGCTACATGTGCGTAACAAATTAATTGCGCGTTGGCGTGTTAAGTGAATTTTTACGTAGACCACCTACAGAGAGAAAATACAATAAAAAAAAGTTCGTTTAAATTTTAAACCATTTTTGCTTTAATAATAAGGAAGGCGTAAAAATGTGTTATTAAAAAAATCAAATTGAACAAAAATCTACCTATACTCTGACACTGACAATGTGTGGAAATATGCAAGACCCGCTGTGTCAGCTTTGGCGAAGTTGAATCTAAATGTGAATCCTTTTGACATTTGGCCAAAAAAAAGTATATATGCCAGCAGCAAATGAAAGTGTCAGCGGTGTGCCAACTGGGAAGTGGAAATTGTGATGACTTTTTCCCAGAAACTTGGCTTATGTTTATGAATGTTATATGCTCCACTTGGTTTGATTGGCCTTGCGCATTTTGCACAAGTGCTTGTGGCAAATGCTGCATATGAGTTATTTATTGTGTTTTTTCCTCTAAGCGGTTTGCCAATTTTGGCCAGAATGTCGAGGGAAATTTCGGCGGTTTATGACTTTCCACGGAGCTCCGTTTTGCTGGTTTAGTAATGCATAACAGTGCTATCGCTGGGAGCACATCAAAATATTGCCCAGTTGTTCAACGACATATGACAATTGTCATTCCCTGCTGGAATCTGAGATTTCCATGATAAACGCCTCATTAGTTTTGGCAAGCAAATCAACTGTAGTTGATTAATTGTTGCATCTAATTATATAACAAAAACAATGCCACACGTACCCTATTGTAATATTGATGGACCAAGGGCATTTCATTGCCGCCACCCTTTAAATGCAAACCAACCGCAATCCTAGCCCGTTGACTCTTTTGTATAGTTATTTAACCAGTCAACTGTTCACTCATTCACTTTTGGCCTAGTGCTCCAGTTCTCGACGCATTCATTCAAACACGTATTTACTGTGCATTCATGCGTTTTATGAGCCACTGCCGGGCAACTTTTGACTTTCCATCAGAGCAAATGTGTGCCCAGCCTCACACAGTTGACCCGATGGTTCTTACTTGTTAACTATGCCTGGTGGCTATTGGCCCACCATTTCAGGTAAGCATATTTACATTTAAACGAGTCTGGAAAAATTATTTCGCGCTTTTACTGTTCGATAGGAGGCGTAACATTTCCATGACTTTCAAAACTGCTTTTCAGCTCTGGACAGCTTATTCCATTGTGGTGAGCGAGTGACATCGTGTCTGGCGGTATAAAAACATGTCAGCTTTAATAAGAACAAAGCATAACATTAATTTTAGAGCCTGCGCTAATTTATAGACCTGGTAAGAGACCGGTAAAAATAGAAGAGAGCCTTCATAAATATAGGAGTGCTTTGAGGGTTGTAAATCTTTCAGTTATAGTGCTAATCTATAAGTTTTTAAAAACTGCCTTATAAATAAGCCCAGTCTCAACAGGCAGCAATTTATCCAGTTGCCCAATTCGTTGCCGCCAACACGTAGCAGACGAGCCGAACGTCCACAAGGATGACAAGACACGACCAAAACACTCGGCAATATGTAATTTGAAATAGTATAGAATCAAGCTTCGTTATCATTTTTGGAGGTACGTAAAAAAACACATCAATATAAGTAATAATGTTGTCAAACATTTGAGAATCAAATATTCGCTAGCGACCAAAAAATGTTTAACCTTACCAGCTAAATTAAATAAATGAATTGATTAATCGCTTTCGTCAACCACATATATGATTAGCTAATTGTATTACAGCAGCCCAGAAAGGTTACGTGTTTTATCTGTTTCCTGCTCTGTGGCTTTTTGGAAGGTGCAAGGAAAAAATCACACGCACAACCAATTTGCGAACCGGAAAAAGCAAGGTACATGTTTGCTTACTATTTGGCTTTGCTTTATATTTCAGCGCACGTAGTTAACATAAATTTGTGAAATTGGGATCAGTATGCACACTTCCATTCGTCAAGCAAACCAGATAAAGCCAAAGCGATACGAAAATGCAAAGCCAGCAATCAGCTCTTCTCTGAGCCACATTTGCGACACACGCATAATCAATGGCTTGAAACTGAAAGGGATGCAGGAATTTGGCAGCTTGTGTGGCTTTTTTTTTACATTTCTGCATCATTAAGTAGCTGAGCATGTCGAGAATATGCTAATAACTGGGAAAACTGATACACTCACGCTTGCAAATACACAGCCGGATGCGAGGTTGAGTATACAACATGTTGTGCGTGTGTGTAAAAAAATATTTTTGTATTTTGTGCCCTGTGCTCTGTGCCATCTTATCCCGTATCAAGGAATAGAGCATTTAAATCTGAATCTAGCTGTGTGCAGGCTAAATTCATTTAAAGCCCAGACATAAATAAATTCTGCTGGTTTCAAGAATAAGTGCAAATTTCAAGTTTAAGCTACTTATAGCGATTGAGTCTTTGCTAGGAACTACTGCGGACCAAGTGTCGATCTTCTTAATAAGCCGAAATCTATTCATAGGGACAATTTAGGCCTGTCATTCAGAAAATGACATCGACGAGGGCTTTTCGGGTTCCTTAGTCATATTACTCCAAATACGGCGTCAATCATGTCTTCCACATTTCTGGTAACAAATTCGGCGCAGACGGGGCCTTCACCTATATCTAAATCGCCTTACTGCCTCGCCTTCGTCTGGAGTCATCTATTCTGATGTCTCTCAGTTCGTTGGTATCGGCTTCAGAATAGTTCCAATTGTTGGACATTTTAATAAATTTGTTTATAAAATTTAGAAATAGGTGAGACATCAATAGGTGTATTAACTTAGAATTAGTTCAGAACAGACGCACAGTTGCAAACACATTGAGCAAATAATGAAATGTTTCGTGGACAGAAGGAAATTTGATACTTTAGCTTACGATGCCTGGAATATGTATTTAATAATGTGAAGTTTACTTTAGATGTACTAAACAAAAGCTCCGTCTCTGTTTGAATATGTGTATATCGTAATTTTGATTGCGCTGCCTGCCTCTGTGTGTTACGTATTTGTACAGTCGACAGAAATGGGCAGCTGTCTTGGTAACCATTTGGCGCAATTTGCAACGGCAAAGCCGAGCAGAGACAATGAAACATAACAATTCGCTGGCATTCAGACAGTGACAGTTGCGGTGGGTTTTGGGGGTGTGCCAGACAGTCTTTTGTTTTGGTAAGCCCACAACCATGACTATTGGCTAGATGAATTCGCATACCTTGTCCTGTCAGAGAAGCTTTACCAAACCGCCTGCCTTATGCGCATGGCATCAACTTGTTAGCGTGTCTGTAATTCTCAAGTTGCAATCGCATACAAGGAATCTCACAGGCAGAAGACCGATTTATAGAAATGATTTAATAAGTGTGTAAAAATCCTGGCTATCCTGCTATCCAGCAGAATTCAGAAAACAAGAGTATGAATAGATTCACAAATGCAAAACAGTGCGCATATGTATGTGCTTAGAAGTTATCAATTTCGGAGAAAGTTTGGCTATCGCATTTTTTTAGTATTATTTACAACTTGCCAATAGTTTCTTAAGTACGTTTTAATTTATGCTTTCAGTGGCGAGCTTCATGTCTGGCCTTATCGACTGCTAAATAGAACCCTAGCGCTTATGTTGTGCACCAAAAAAAATCTCAAATGTTTAAGATGAAAGCTTTGGCTCTGTTATCGAAAAGAAAACCATGTCTCCATTGTGCACACTAATCAACATTAGAGACAAACTATGTACTACCTATGCATGATAATTTTGCTTGATTGTGTAACAGTAGCTTTAGCTTTTCAGGTCTCTGCTGATTTTCTGACCTACATTGACTGCAACGAAAAATACAAAGCACACATTCGCTTGGCTCAAAGCACACATTTTTACTTTAGCCATTAAAATCCTTTATCTGAGCCAAAGTTGACTTTTTCTGAAAGCCATTGTCTGTTGTCAGCTGCAGTGCTGAATTTTTTAGCCCATGGCCACAGCAATCGGGAAAGCCAACTAACATAGACCAACAAACACAACAACCGCCATCGCATAAACTTGTGTTTAGTCGAAAATGCATTTATTTGCTCGTCGATTCACCAGTTGACATCTGTGTTTATTTATTTCTTTTGAGCTCCGGGGAGCAACCGTTTCCCATTTGAGCTTAGCTGAGCTATGGTGACCGAAAAATTTCATTAAAATGCAATTGAACTTTGACAGCTTCCAGGAGAATTCAATTACTTTATGCCACGTGCCACTCGAGAGCGGGCGAGCGCACAAAACTTGCCACAGTTCGTGTGCGTGCTGGGCCAAAAATGAGTGATGGCCTTGTGGCAACTCCCAAAGATCATATGCAGCTGCAAGTAAAGTTTTACTCAACTTAACTGCAGCGACTTAATGATTTTGAGGCTGCAACTCAGACAAATTTATGTTGGCCGAAGCAGGCGAGGCAGCTGTAAAAGAGCAACAAAATTATCTTTGGGAAGAGTTGGATGTATGCCATTGCGATTCATTTTGTTCGCTGGAAATAAAAATACATACCAGTGAAAGGTAAGGAAGTTGGAAGTTTTCATCACTAGCATATCATTTAAGTTGGAGTCATTATAAACATTTTGTAGATGCATATAAAATTTGATAGCATTCAGTTAAAATCTAGCTGCGTCACTTAATTTTAACCAACTGTCTTTGATATCGATTTAAGAAATATATTTTTAAGAAACGTGTTTAAAAGTCAACACAAAACATATAATTTTCTTGACTTTTGCCCGGCATGATTCCAGCTCGGAAGTTGTTTACGTGCTTGGCATCGTCAAACACGCTAGAAAATCCTTTGGCTAAGTGAAGACGGAAGGGAGTAGTTGTTGTAAACTCCCCAAAGAGAAAACTAAGCCTCGCATTCAGGCAACCTATTTACTCTACAATACTTAACTATGTATCCTCATTTTCTGGTCGAGTAAAGTTTACTGCTCCAGAAAACTGTTAAAATTGTCTGGCAGCAACTAAGAAGGTGATGAAAATAGTGGCTGGCGCGTTCATGAGAAGATGAAAAAAAAACATGGGACTTGAGTTCAATAGCTTAACTCAAGTTGGGTGCAAGAAGAGCCTGCCTTAATTGCAGTTGGCAAACACGGGCCAATTGTTTTCGTTCAAAAGTTTATTTGAAACTTATTTTATCAGCGTTAGGTATGGGCTATGTTGTCGGAAGTTCTTGCCATTCTTTGCGTAGTAGTAGAGTAGGGAGTATTATCTTAAAGCAAAAATCTAACTCGCAACAGTCTTGATATGACTGATGGCGAGTCAGAAACTAGAGTCTAGGTTCGCTTTAATTGGAAAACATAATTTAAATTTGTCATGAGTTCGTCAAAGGGTTGACAAATATTTACGAAGTGAAAAGCTACTTTATATTAAAATTTAAATCAGGATTATGCTGAACCTGATGGGAAAATCAAAAATTAGCAGCAAGGCGATGCATACGCTCAATGTTGAAGTCAACCCCAGGCTGTTGGCCAAGTCAAAGTTGGACACTTTACGTGACTTTCTTAAGATAAACAATTTGCCTGTTTGTCCTTCTGGCATTCAAGTATGGCAGGAGAGAACATGACATATCCTTGTCTTGTTTATGCCACTGCGCACAGACACGACAGGATGTCCGTTGATGGCTTGGACAAAGGCTGAGTGAAATGTACCAAGGACAGAGCGACCATTGACGGCTGTCGGCCAAATGTTTGTGAGATCATAACATGCTGATAAACTTTGTCAGTGGTAGATGACATACATACTTGCCAAGGCTGTACATTAAGCATTTAACGCCCCCGTTAAACGTCCGAATAAAACTAAGTTGTTTTAGTCACAGTTTGCCATCAACAAAGTTCTTCACTGCTCTTTGGGGCACTTCCGTGACAGCCTGTTTCGGCACAAACTTAACTATGATGTACACTGAAAAAACAAAAGGGGTATCACTCACAAACTCAAATCACAAGGCTCTTTTAATTTGAATTGATATTCATCTCAGTTTGTAGATAAAAATTAATTCTCTGGAATTCAATCACATCAATATAAAAAGGGACACTTTTCACACCAGTTGTGTGCAACTCTTCAATAAATTGTTTTGCTTTCTTTTTGGTGGATATATGTACCGTTATAATGAAGAGATACTTGTTCCAGCTATGGAAGATAATAACACACACCGCAACATAACAAGGAACAGCAATTGATAAATTCTTGTAAAATGATTTGGTTCTTACAAAACTACAGCACACCGCGGCACTATAATCAAACGACTTTAAGAATCGTGTAGTAAAACACTTTTTGTGTGTCTGCAATTGCATAACGTATCCAGTTGAGATACATTTAATATGCATGCAACTGTCTGACTGGGATGAATTTAAAAGCAATCAAAAGTTGAGTAAAAGGAAATAAAGTGCGCAACGTAAAATGCAGGCAACTCCAGGACGAGCGTATCTTATGATTGCCAGATACTCGATGTCTGTAAAGCGCGCAAAAAGGCCACAAAAAGGATGCATAAGGAAAAATTGCATGCAGGATAAGGCAAGGAGAAGGCAACTGCAGCAAATAACCAGAACAACGAACCTCTGCGTCTGTATGACAGCCAATACATAGCCATGAAAAGAAAAACCAACAAGCCCAAACATTTAGTGGCAACGAAAACCAATTCAAACGCAACCAGAATGGGTAAGCGATGGCGCTCTGTGAGGCCAATGGGTCCGCTGGCATCACTCTGGAAACCGCAGCTTAATTGACATTTGATAAACGCACAGCTCAGCGCGCGGCTGTCCGATTCTCCAGTCAGCCAGACAATGGGGCAACGACGAACATTAATCACATCAACTGCGGAGACAATGAGAAGCTCACGGATTGTGAGATAGATAAATTGAATGCGTAACTCAGGCTGATTCGCTTTCGGGTGGGCAACACCCATGTAATTGCCAGACTATCCTCAACCTCACGGACAGTGTCAAATTTTAATGAGTTTAATGGCCTGGCAGTGTGGCAGTGTAATGCAATAAAGTCAACGAATTGACATTTTAATGGAGGCAAATGTTTTTTTAATGACATTAACGGCACTTGGTTGTTTAACATTGTAAATAAAAAAACACGCATATATGAAATTTTATATAGTCAAAGACAACTAGTTTAGAATCATAGCCTAGGTTACGTTGTTCGGATCATAGTTATAATTTAAGGTGAAACTAGTTTTCATTATTTGAGTTAAACGTTTTTTCTTGACCTAAATATTTATTTTTATAATTATTATTTATAAGAACAAGAACATTTCTTATATACAAAGTATTGAAAATATGTAAAAATGGTAAAAACTATAATATTCTTAAATTTCTTTTAATACCAATTTAATTTAAATACCAATGAAAATTATTGTATTTCGGCTGTCAAGCACATTAAAAGCAGGTATTTGTATGTATTTATATAATAAACCGGAAATTAAACGTTTAATTTAATTGGCTGCTAGAGTACCAAAAGTAAACTCCCTCCGTATTAATAGGCTATTCAACAGTTGCTGACTTGTTGGATCGAGGAAGACATGTCAAGTTAACTGTGCAACATATACGGGTAAGCCAAACATACTCGGAGACAAATTGACATGCAAATGCCACATGCTGCACACGAAAAAAGAAGTTGATATTCGCAAAAAGGGGAAACGGAAGCTTACAGAGTCACCCAAAGATGCAACAACGCAGAACCTCGAAATATTTATTGGACAAAAAAATTCTATATGACTGTTGCAAGTTATACGTCAGATTGATTCTTCAAATTTGCTCTAGCGAAAAGATGAAAAAGTATCAGATGATTTGGTTAACATCTGGTGTACATTTGTGTCTGCTCTAACCAGAGCCGGGCAACTTTGCAACTCTTGTTGAATTTGTACTAAATTATCGCTGCACGAATGCACTTCAATGCGGTACATTAACTTACCGAATAATGCACAATATATAATTGAATCCTCAATTTATTTGAACAACAATATCCTCTCAGCCAGTTTAAAGTATTTTTTTGATACTAAGCTGTTTGAGCTTATATAGACGACTTCATATAAACTTAAAATTGTTGTTATTTGTAAAATATGTTCCCTTACGAATTTTATACAATTAGTAGTTTAGTCTTCAAATGCACATTAATGAAAATCAAGCATATTGGCAGATATCTGCCAAAAAAAAGCTCTGAGGAAATTGATGACAACTTAGCATTAAGCAAGTCTTGAAGCTTTCTTCTAATGATCATACTACCTAGAAAATAAATAACTTCACAACTTCGTCAATAAATACTCATAATCAGCAGCTTAGATTAATAATTAAAGCGCGCCGGAAACGCACCAATTTTGTTGTCTATGGCCTACTTTTTCCACGAAACTATTAATTTTATTTCATGGCTTGAAGCTATTTAATTTAATTAACACGCTCTTTGTTTTGGCCAAATAAAGGGCCACAATCGGTACAAAGGCAAGAATGGCAAAAGCCAAGCTGAACAAAGGCAGTGCGAAAACTTGAATGAGTGAATGCTTAAAGAAAGCGTATCTAACGACTAACTAAAGACAATAAAATAATATTTTATGATTGTTTTATACTATGCTGGGCGCAAGGACATTAGGCAGTCATCAAGTTGGCAAAAGTTTTCATTTGTTTTTCCCGGCACCGGAAAAACAGTTAATGAAAGAAAGTTGTCCACATAAATAATAATTGTGAAAGTGCCGTTGGCTTTGCACTGGCTGCGTTATATTTGGGGCTCCTAAGAACTTGTCGCAGTTACGAGTATAAATTTTTAAACGTACATTTCCAGACGCTATGCAGACAAATGGAAAAATTCCCTTTTCCCACTCAATTAGGGGCATCTGAGGGCATTGCCATCATTTTTATGCGGCGTCGTAAGAAGTACTTTGGCTTTCATCATTGGCGCAATTTTGTGGCACATTTGCTGTGTCTTCCTGCTGCTTTTTGCCAGTCCAAAGATAAATAAAAAAATATAAATGTAAAACTTTTTGTTGCTCTTCACTTATTTATACTTTACTCACATACATATGCATGCTTATATATAATTCAACAGTTTGCAGAGGACAGCTTGCCTTCAGCCGAAAAATTATCCCTTTGCGTTTCATGCACGGGGAATATTTGGATGGATTTCATTTTATGTGCGTTGCCTGAAAATTATTTTTGGGCTGCTTAAGTGTTCAAGTTTGAGGAAAATGTTGCTTTAATTTACATAAATTAAAATTAAATTTCTTACTAATTGCTTGCCCGGAAAATGCTAAACGAATTTACAGAAATGTTCATTTGTTCGATAACAGTTGTAAATACCACATAACTTATGTCAAGCAAGTATTTATAATCTGGTGAGTTATCGACAAGGAGATACCCAGGTTATAGCATAGGTACGCAAATTCGCAATAATTGATCCTAGTTGGGTAAATATATAAGTATTATTATTAAAATCTCTTGCAATAATTCATCCAGAGATGTAGGCAATGTCATATTTATATTTTCAATAAATTGTATGCTTATATAACATTTTTATTTAAATTCCATTCCTTAATAGAAAATTATTATAATTTTAAGATCAATCACTGTGCATAATTGGCACACGCAACATAAGCCTCAATAAGAGTTGAAAGTCAACTCTTGTGTAATATTTAGCATTGATTAATTACATGTTAGCATCCAGCAAATTTAATTACAATTTCCGTCGAGATTTATGTAAGAAAATGTCAAGAAATTGTTTGCCAAATAAATGAAGCAAGGAATTTAAGTCTCTTCAAAGTTTCGAAGATATGATACCCTTGCGGATATTTAAGCAGAGGAGTTTTTTGGTAGGCAATTGCAGAGACAGCGGATTTTTCTCATTAACTTTTTGATTTTTGTATACTAATTTTATTTATATGATATTGTAAAAAGTCGATAAATAAACTTGCCAAAGGAAAACTTCGGTCATTCGATGTATTGCAAATTTTGCGACCAAATTATGATACCCTGTGGAAGGGTGTAATGATAAGGGTTACTATATGCGACCAAATAATAAATTGACGTGATTTTAATTAAAACTTTCAATCAGTACGGACTGAAAGTTCTGTAAGGTCATTGATTGATATTTATTTTGGGTATGTGTCTCGCTGATGTCACACAAATAAAGGACAACAAAGGCAAAACGTAAATGCAATTTGATGGCCAACATGAAGAGCAGTCAACCAAGTAAGTTACATTGCCTGTTGATACTTAATTAAGGGTCAGAGATTTTACAAGTGACGGCTGCCTGGTCTGCGTCAGATAGTTGCAGTTTTTTGACCAGGCCACGCCATAACCTCAGAAAATCAATATCAATAAGCTTTGAGAATCTTATATGAAGTAACTTTAATATACGCATTGGCCTGGGCTTAGTTTTTGGTCATTATTAAGCCCTCTGTTGAATTTACTGCTAAAAACTCACAGTTTTTATTTTAGGTCTCTGATGCATATATAAAAGTTTTAGAAGTTCTTGCTTTTTCTTCCATTTGTCAGTTTTTCCTGTGCTTGAAAGGCCTGTGCCAAATCGTGCACTGAATGTTATCCAAATAAAAACAATTTAGCATGAAATGCAAGAATATTATTGAATTTCATTATTGGCATAGCACTGCTTTTCTTTATACTTGAAGATATTATTTACAAATAATTCTACTGCAAGCTTAAATTCTGAGAGCTCTAAATAATGTGCTGACAAAAACTTCACAAAAGTCAAATATAAAAATTTGCAAATAAATGTTAATTCATGCAAAAGCCGAATATCAAAAGAAAATGTCTAACTACAACTTCTTAAATATACTATAACAAATTTTGAGGACTTGAGCTCTACAAATAATTATCGCTCATCTAATCAACTCATCATCAAAATTGCTTCCACCACCCCTTTGATAAGTACATATAAGAAAATCCATTAGGAAATGATGACGAAAATCTTTCATACAGCTGAGTAAATACTTGTAATATAAGGCTTGGCTCTCAGTAAGCCCACAGCTTACAGAATTCATCACAATGAAATCAGCTAAAATAAACGGCAAAAAGGCCAAGTGAAAATGCTTTGTAAATGGCCAGTTGGCCAACACTAAGCAATTGCACAAAAAGGCTCAAGCACAAAGGCTAACTCAAATTGCTGCGGCTAATAACATTATTTAATGGAAAAGTGGTCCATGCCCCATTTTCCCCAACTCATCATGTTTCCCAACCATTCTCGCTTGCACAGCCTTAGGAACCAATTTACTTGTGCGTGGAGCAAGCAAATAAAGAAGTTGGGCTAAAACCCAAATCAATTGTACTACAGAAAAAAGAAAGAAATGAGAAATAAGAAATTGTTGACCATTCAAGCAAAACGTGAGCTTAACAACATGTTGTTTCTTATCGGTTACTTTAATATGATTTTAATTAGAACTAAAAACTTTTTTCATTTCCTTTAGTTGGCATTGATCAAAATCAACCATCAAATGGAAATACATCTAAGGCTGCCTTTTAAAAGGAAAACAGCCTTAAAGGTTGGCTTTCGTGCCATATATTAACATCAAATTAAGCTTGCTTGGGTCATATTCAACTATACTGTGATTTAATGGCTAACATTATTTAAATTATCAAAGTAAAAACCCAGCCATTCATAGCTAGTTGCAGGCTATCTCTTAGTCAGGCTCTCCCGACTAGACCCCTTATGCATACAGGGTGAACAAATATGTATTGTTTTTAAAGAGAAAAAATAGCACCTGTCAATCTCTTTTTATTCTGATTTTTTACATTTTCCCCTGCAGTTGAAGGTTTATTTAAAAGTTTTCTCTTATGCAACAGCAGCACGCACACACACACACACACACACACACACACACACACACACACACACACACACTCACACTGATGCACACAATAAAATGAATCTTGTTGGCAAAGGCGGACGTAGAGAGCTCAACTGTATTTTCAATTATTAATTGTCCTGTAACTGAAAAGTTTGTTAATTAATGTTAAGGAGAATGCTTATATAGGCATGGATCCAGTTCTTAATACAATATTGTTTTACACTATATATATTTATATTGTACATATGCATTAAAATTAAATGAACATATAGTTTAACAGAATACATTTAAATCAAAATGAAACTAACATTCTCGAAAGCACAATGCCACCATCAATTAAATGAATCAGCGAAACTATCAAATGTCATCGGTGGTCCATTGAAACTTTCTAAAATATCGATCGTTAAAGTCAATCAACCCTAAGCGGATTGTCATGCTATGCTCAACTGTGAAGCTTATTTTTATGGCTGGTTGTTAAGTTAAGCGCGTGAATGAAAGATTGTATTCAGTTCATTGACTAACCCACTGATTAACCATTATATTGAGCGAGCGGTATCTTGCGATTTATAACTTAATTTTAGGCATATAATAGACTGTATCTATCTATGTATACAAAAGACATTAACCCTCAAGCCTCATTTGCCCAACAAAGGATTTTAAGCAATTATTAATTGATAATTAAACTATTGATGAATTGTATTAGTGATTGAACTTGTAAGAATATATGCACGTATTCTTGCCAATTTGTGTGCGTGACAGGTGCTATTAAAGCTAAATAATGGGCTCATAATATGTAACAACAGCTAATCAACAAATAGCAGGAAATTCCAAGCATGGTTGCCATCAAGTGAAGTGCATTTAAGGGCTTTAAAAGGTAAGGCAGCAAATTGTTAATATTAAAGTTAGGCAAGGATTCGACAGGAGCTGTGAAATGTTGAGTGAAAAGCTTTCACCAGGCGAATGGCAAAAGTTTGGGCCACAGCTGGGGCCTTTTTGTGTGGTGTTTTTTTGCTTTGCAAGCCAGTTGTAAAATTTTTCTTTATCAGCCGCTGCTCCTCCTTTGTAGTCTCTTAACTTTTACAACAAGGCAAGTGAGCATTCTTCTTCATTGGTGCTGAAATAGTATATATCCTATAACCAACTTTATTCACCCTATTGCAAGACTATATGTTTCAGTTTGTCACAGTTTATAGAACCTTTCTTTGTAGGTTGTGTGATATTTTACAGACTTGAAATTTTTCTTCCTATCATCTTGAATGGTAGAGAATGTGGCAACTATTCTTTCAAGGTACACGCGGTACAGTGCATTGAACTGCCTTCAGTTTTTTGCAACAACATATCGTCATTACTCTGTATTTTGTTGCACATTGCGTATACTTAATTAAATTCGCATTTCTCAAGGAAAATTTATTATCTTGCTGTCTGTCATCTGCACATCAACATATCTGTATATTTTTAACACCTTCTGCCACGCATTAATTAAGATAAGCATAATTCCACTTTACTTGAAAAGCCTCAGGTTGTATGTATATATGCGGCCGAGGTGCACCACAGTGTTTACTGATTTTAATCTTAAGTGCGAACTCATTTTCCAATTCACACTTGAGAGCCTGCTATGTACACAAACCCATACAAGCACAAAAAAACACACACACACATTCATATATTTTACTAAGTACTGTGTAGCTGACTTGTAAAAGCAATGGCAACATTTGGAGTACAACAATAACTAAAACAAATGTGGCGCTGTTTGCCAAGACATCGAGCTGGGGAGGAAATGAAACGGGTGTTAAAGCTGAATGCGTGACATTAACTGGCTCTTAATGCTGTCTAGACCAGAGCTCGGGCAAGATCGAGAAAAGAAACGAGGACACGCACTTTGCATAAAAGTGCATGCAGAAATTTAAATGAACTTCTTAGTCCTTTTTGCAGGCCAATACTTTGGTCAAATCAATTAAAAATTAATTACGTTCATTTACAGTATTAAACAAAGCCAGAGGCTGTAGCATATAAACAAATTGAATTAAAAATGAAAATTCCGACAGCTGGAAGGAAACTTTTAAGGAACAGGATATGTAGACTAAGAACCTTATTGGAGTACCATGAAAAGCTGCTCAAAAATGATTTGTAAATCAGATTGGGCGCAGGGTATGCATTTTTGAGTTGCTTTAATATCTAATTAATTCTCATACCCAGATTACGCAAGCTTCGAAAATTGAATTGTAATGAACATAAAGTGTCCCACAGTAAACACTTTATTACAGGCAAAAAAAGTTGCTGAATGCTAGGCGAGAATAAATTTCAATTTAGCAAATAAATTAAATGGCAACAATTACTTCATAATAAACAAAAACAGAAAGAGAAAATAATTTACATCGAAAATTAATAATAAATAAACAATAACGCGAGCATTTTTATTTTATTTATTCCCTAATTGTTCGTATCAAAGCAGTAAAGCCCGAAAATTAAATATAAGCAACTACAATGATATAAATATAAGCAAATACAAATACAATATGTATGTAAAACTGAAGACCATCAAGCCTGATTGATGAAATGGAGCCATTGGCCAGGTGAATGCTGCCTTCAAACTTATTTAATTTAGGGAATATTTTGTTGAAGAACTCTGCTGGTTCGTTGCAATGTGGAAAATAAATAGTTAAATGTTGGCAGACAGGTGCACAAAATGAGCTTCTTTTTAATTGCTCCGGGCAAATGTTGAATGTAACAAAAATAAGAGAAAAACCAAAAAGTAAGGAATGAAATTATGGTAGATGCTGGCGCAACGATTCCACAAGAAGCAACCATTCACTAACTGTTTCAACTAAATATAATAAAAAATAATTTGATTATTCACATTGTGGAAAATAAAACATCCAAAAAATAAACAGTCAAAAAATTACATGCAGATGAAATGCGCACAAAACTGGCGAGTCCCTAGTTGAATTTTTAATTTACACATACACACACTCCACACGCCCCTCTCACACACAAGCAACTTAAAAATGCATTAAACACAAATTGCTGTGTGCCATATTTATAGTAGCGACAGTCGTAAGAGATCTCATAAAACTATTTTTTGCTAGTGTGGTGGCAAATTAAATTGTGTTTTCATACGAGAGCCTGCAGTATGAAAAGCACTTCCTTTCGGTTTATATACTTTTCGGAGCGGTAATTTATATTTTAAACAATAAAATTAAATTCAAGCGGCTTTTCTATAATGGTTGTTATATTTTAGATGACATGTATATAAAGTTTACGTTGCGATTTGGATATTTATGCAGCAGAGTTCGCTTTCCCAGGAGCGAGGTGCTCACTCCTGCTAGAATGAACAACAAATATCTCTGCTCGAGCCTTTTTAGCTTAAACTCTGAGTGAGCAGTTGAATTAATTGTGTTTATAGATACATATTTTTGTATTCCACGCTTGTCTGAAACATTTTGATGAGACTTATAAAATGCAATTTCATTTTGAATGCAGCCATTTTCGTGGTCTAATAAAGTTGCCAACTTGACTGTTAAGCCGAGCACGTTGCAAGTATTTGAGTCAGCGCAGAAGTCTTCATAGAATCTGTGCACTCATAAAACTTAAGAAAAGTTGAGATAAAGTGGTCAACTTTGAGTTTTTATACTGGCATTAAAGACCGCAACTTATACAGCTTCTGGCTGAACTGAAATGCGATATTTTATGTACTTCAACTACAAGCCCATATACACCATGTGCCTGAGTAATTCAATTGAGTACTCAAGCATTTGCAGTGCCCTGGTGCGTAAAGATCTTCTGGGCAAGCAATGGCAACTGGCATCCACCAAGGCATTAACCCGCCAGTTGTCAGGCGTCTTTCGACTTCGCTTTTAGTGTCAGTCATGGTGGATTACGCCATTGAAATTGGATTAGACACGGAGCCAAGTGTGTTCAAATATTCACATTTGCATATGTAAATACGTAAACTCGCTATCTGAACGCCTGCAGCCGATCCGAGGCGAGCCGAGTGATGTGTGAGAGTTACACATGAGCAACCTTAACAGATTACTGCAATTTAGGTAAATAAACGAATCTTCAACTTTGGCGAAGCAGTACAGCATAACAGTTTCAAGGTGCAGCAGCAAGAAAACATTATCAAGCGTGCTGAGGTACGGGGTGGCCGAATGTTGCACAAAAAATAACAGTTGCTTAAAAAGTATTTCCAGACCAGCTATTTGGGCCTAGTTTGATGAACACAAATGAAATATCGCATTGTCAGGTTAGTTAAGTTTCCGTTTAAGAAAAATACATTTATTAACAGATGGGACTTAAATATCAACTTTCTTTGGCAGGCAATCGACATTCAATGCAAAGTTTTTGATTTAAAGGGCAAGTAAGTTAAGGTCAAATGAGTGTAACTGATTTAAAAATATATGTATGTGTGTATATATATATAATCATAAACATATTGAGTTTTTACTGCCCCATAACAAAATCAACAAAAATCTTCAATTTAAGCTACTGGTTGAAACTTTGCCCTTTTGCCTGGTCCAAGTTTTGCTCAGCAATTTCCCAAATGACCTCACAAAATGTTTGCCCGAGAGCTACGAGAGCTGTGGATGTGTCAGTGTGCGTGTTAAAAACTCTTGACCCCAAGCCACTCTCGACAAAATGCTCGAATTGATTTCGCTAATTTGCTGTGTGAACTTTTGCGGCACTGCCATTTAAAGCATTTAAATATAGATTTAGAAGCCAAAGAAGCTAACCACATGATATTTCAGCCACATAATTGGCCATATTTCACAAGCAAAGTGGACAAACAAAAACAATTGGGAATACAACTTTGTAAGGAAAGATATCTCTTTCGTGGCATCCCCAAAAGACTGTAAGCACAGATGTGTTGGCAGGGTCATTATACATATACAAAATGCTCTCGACAGCGTATTTACTTAGCATACTTTCAGGCGAGGCTGCACATGAGCTCGCCAATTGAAACGAGGCGTGTGTAGCAATCCCTACAATTTATATTAGTCGTCCACTTATCTTTCTGACAGTGGGACAACACCAAGTTTAAGGACTCTACGATATAGAAAATGGTTCAGCTTGTGCTAAGGCTTGATGTGCAACATGTTGCAAACAATTGGCCAAATTACCATCAGTTATGTTGGCACAGATGGAATTTTCCCATTATTTTGCTGCTCGCCAGCAACAAAAGCAACACTCACAGAAATTTAACATTTAGTTCACAGCGGAAGTTTGGCGCGTGTGGTTTAAAAAGCGCACAAATAATGTATGTTTTGCTTAAAGAATGAATAAATGAATAAAATCAACGTGACGAAAATAACCTTGTGATAACAATGTGGTTTTGCCTAATAGTTGAATTAAATGAAAATAAACACAGAAACACAGAGAGAAACACGCTAACATAACAAATAGAGGTTTAAGTTAGTGAAATCGCTATTAAATATTGAATTATTCAATAATTGAACCGAACAAAGATTTTATGTTTAAATGCTTTATCATCATCCAATTTAAAGGTTAATATCAAATAGAACAGAATCAAGAAACTCAGTTCTCAACCGATCGGTAGTCATTAAATATGCACTTACAGTCACGCACAAAATTATTGGGGTCTTAAATAAATAATATTACATATGGTTCTGGCCAACAGTCTCTGTAAGTATGCAGCTAACGATTATTTCATGTTTCACGTATTATAACAAATACTCAATACTCATACGCCTCGTGAATTTGTAAATATATTCGAAAAGTGTACGAGGCATGTAGACTTCAATGATATATTAAACATGAGGTACTTGAATGCCGCAAAAAAGGATAATTGAACGTGCATGAGGCAAATAATAATCAGTTTGTAATAAAATTATATCCTTAATCTGTGTGCAGTTATTGTTACCCTTAAGGACAATTATGACAAACTTAACACATTGTCAAATTAAAATTATCATCTGAAGTTATACACTCTATGAAATTGAATATGTTATTTTTACATTTTGTATAAATTTTGCATATAAATATATTGTTTAGGAGAAGCAGATGTTGATTTAAAAAGAAAAGAGAAAAAGAGAAGGGGCGTACTCTTGACAGCATATTAATTCAGTTGTTTTTATTGCCGAAAAAAATCATGATTATCGAGAGAGCCAGGTAAAAACTGTTATATCTTATTCGTACTTCATATTTCTTAAAGACAAAAATCGCGTTCTCTCTATTTGTAGGGAAACAGTCATAATTAATATTATATCCGAATTTTTCAAAATGACTTACAACATCGATGAACAGACAGTTGTTCAGTAATTACGTGAAACCCTGGCGCCAGTGCGATTTGACGATCTGGTGACAGAGTTTAGCGGTGCGCAACCCGATGCAGCAACTCGCAAGCAAACCAAAGCTCAGCTGCAAAAAGTCCTTATTAAATCGATCAACTTTGGGCTAATAATGCATTGCAACAATCACTTCTACTCGGCAACGCATGCCGAAGATCTCCAAGAAATGCTTCAAAATGAATCAGACAGTGATTGTTCGTCCGACCATAGCATAATTTCCTTTTCAAGTTGCGAGTCTTCTTCCAACAAGCCTTTGCCAGTGGAAGATATGGACGAAGTGGAGACCGGCGAAAGAAGCTCATTTAGCAGCTTAGAACTCGTAGATAAAACTTTGGCCAAAAAGGGCAAGAAGAACTGAGAATCAGGTAAATGGTAAGTTTTTCCGTCACACAAAAAGTTATTAATATTTAAAAAAAAAAAAAAAAATCCTTAGCTCATCAATAAATCGAATTCTTGCGGCTTTTTCTTTTTAACAACTGTTCGTGACAAATCTGATGCAACGGGGCTGATCCTGAAAATATGTATAAATTGACGTGGTACAAAGTTATGTAATCAAATTTTTTATCTTGTATTCCAAAGAAATGTCAGACAAATTACAAACCAGAAGTTATCGGTAAAAATGTTGTGTATTATCTTCACTAACAACTATGTTACCATTTTTCCTGTTTTTCAGATATAAAGCGCTCAATATCGATGATTTAAAATAATTGACCTAAGATCGTTACAAAGCTGCTAGCTTTTAAATCTTTAATCAAAATGCAGGCAGCATCCAGGCGACAACCCAAAAGTACGCAAAGCGGTATTAGTTGAGAATAAGCTGTCACAATTTTGGAACGAGTTCCACAGCTTAAAAAAAAATACATAATCACTTTTAATGTATTCGAGGTGAAAACGTTATAATTTTCAAATAAGTTCTTCAACTTAAGGGGTACGGTGGAAACATCTATTTAAATGTCTTTGAATTCGACGACTTCTTTAAAATACTGTCTGTTTTATATGTTGGTTGGTAAGCCGAGACATTTTTTGAGCGAGTTATTCAGCTTAAAGAGCAAAATGAAAATAACTGTATCGTTGCCTTTCCGCTGGACTGTGTCTCTCCTATTGGTTAAGAAAAAGCCGTTATAATTTTCAAACGAGTGCTTCAGCTTAGGAGATAATTACAAAAACTTCATTCAAGCAATTTCTACTTTTTCAAACGAGCTCTTTAGCTTAAGGGGCTCAGTGGAAGCAACTCTTTGAATATCTTTGAAATGGATTGCTTGGACAGAGTAACCTTTTTTTATTATAAATTATGGAAGGCTTTTCAATTACTTTGTGTTCCCTTTTTCAAATATCCCTTTCATTTTAAAAATGTGAATAAAGGATCTTCAATATAACATACAATTTGTAATTATTTAAAATTTAAAAGCTGCTAAAGCTGCCAGCTAAAGTTAAAATCTTAAAAAAAGTTATTCCTAATGCAAATATATGATAAGTATATGACAATAAGTGCATTGCGGTCGCTTAAGAAATTTATTAATTGTGTTAATTTAAAAAAAATTTGTGTATGTACAATACATACATTTTTTATGTGTCGATTACTATCACAATAAATTCACACTATTGAAGGGACTCAAAGGCCATAACGTGTAGGACGCGGCGTATGAGTAATGTGGAACGATCGTACGCCATGTTGATTTGATGACGAGTCATTGAATCATAATAAATGCTGCACATTTTCACGGTCTAACCATTTATTCTTTGCAGCGCACGTAACTCGTGGACGTGATGATAACATTACGAGGCATGGCCCTAGATTCGTACGGTCTGTCACCTGTTTGGGGTGTGCCCGCGCGTTAATCAAACACACACCAATCCATTTGTAACCCAGACACAGTCGTGCAGCACACATATGACCGCGTCACGAGCGACCACCAGAACGTGACATATGGCAATGTACTTTTATGCCAGTAAGATATCAGCCATAGCCTGCGGCACGCGTTGCAAGCAAACCGTGCTGCAAAAGTCGCGCGGTCAACGGGATCGCGATAAAGACATATATCGACAGCTCAGTAGATGGCATCAGCAAAGCTCAGATAGCGAGACAGGTTCTGACGAAGCCAGCTGCAAGCCTGAAGCTGAAAAACCGCCTCGATGCCAGCGATTTGAGCAGGAAAACAAGGGCATGGGACTTAGGCGTCGGCACAATTCGAATCAGTTGAATGGACGCGATTTGGAATTGGGTAGTCAGCAGTTTGAGGTACGACTATTACAGATTCAAATATTTGAAACATATGAATATATTTGTTGAGTTTTACAGCTTAGTACCGCAAAATCCACAGCAACGGGCGCTTGCGATGATATATTTGAATATGATGTGGTCCACAATCCGCTTAGGCACCAGCAATGTAATATCAGTTCTGTGGCAATAATATACATTTTTATTTTCTTTTTAAGAAAAAAAAAAAAAAACACCTGGATTGTAGAGTTTGGTTTGTTGACCAATAAATAAACTCGATGAAACCCAAATTCGTTAGATATGTCTAAAAACCCTATTCAGATAGTGTTTTCACGCTTATCAGCATTTTTTAGCGCAAATTTAATTTTCATATAGTTAAAATATACATCATTCAATTGTAATTCCCAGCATACTCTTTTCTGTTCATAGTAAAGAACTGTCCGAAACAATTGAGTTTTATATTCATCAAAAACATATACGTAACCTATTTTGTTTTCTATTTGTTTTTAAACATTCATTGTATTTGTAATTTATTTAATTTAATTTTAATTTAATTTTAATGGGCGGTGCCATCTGTTTTTAGAACTCTGTTTTGGGCTCAAGCGGCATTATGTACGTTAATGGTACGTTACGGAGGTGCTCATACCAAAGCATGTCAATGATTAAAATGAGGTAATCAATTGCAAATATCAGAGCTGCCCATCGAATGAACTTTGCACATTTTTTAATCAAATAAATAAACGAACATATGCGTGCGTTCAATGAAGATTATAAATTCATGAAATAGAAAGAACGGGGCATTTTTAATGGAACCAAGAGGCTTGTAAAATTTTTACACATAATTGAAATAAACAATTCATGCGCTTTAGTAAACAAATTATTTAGTTCCATGTACTCGAAAATTCAGTGATTCACCCTCCCCCAAATGTTTGATATAATAGCTCTGTGTGCAAATGGAAAAACAAAAATGAAATAGAATGGAATCTGTGGGCAACACATTTTATTACTACATTAAAAATCAATATACTTACTTGAAAGTATATATCCCTATATACAAATATCAAATGAAATATTTGGCTAACGCATCTGGGAAGTGTTGACCGAGGCTTTACAAAGAAGCCAGAAGACTGCCTCATTATGCAGCCTGCGGCAAATAATCAAATCAATGTATAATAGAACAACTCAATAGTTAGGCGGAGACAGCATTGAATGACCGCATTATGTATGCAGCCACAATAATAATTTATTCATTGCAAACAAGTACTGGGGCTAGCGCTAATTTGATGGACAACTAACAGATTCTAACAAATGAAACTTATCGAATCCAGCTCTGTCTGTCGCTTTCTCTTGCACTAAACTGTGGTTTTATTTATACTCTATTTGTGTCTCACATATTTTACAGGAGTTTCTGTTCTCATTCTTATTATCTACACTGCTGGACTCGGGGCCTGATAGTGAACGTTTAGAGACATTAGACCTCCTGACTGAGTGTACGGCGAAATTTCCATATGATTATCGTATCGAGCGCATGATGAATCATATAAAACATATCGTTGCTAGGTGAGTGATTTTTTCACCTAAATGAAAGCTTCTTCTAATGGATTAGGTGTTCCACTTCACATTTAGAAGCCGTAGTCTCTCAAATACTAAGTGCCTTACTTAACCGACTGAGAGAGTTGGAGCAACATGAGGCCGATCTGCACGCCTGCCAGACCAATAGCACCGACATGGTGAGCTCTAGTCAATACCCTATCCAATCACAATTAAATCATTTATCTCTGGGTATTAGCTTATTGCCAAATTAAGCTGCCCAGCAGCCACTGGAAAAGAAATTGGCCAAGAACGTCGGACCAGAGGAGTTTCTGCAGTGCAGCAGCTTGCTTCCCTTGGAATATTTTAAAATGATCTAAGCCATGACTGGAGAGCTATTTAAAAGTATGTTTTTAAATTGCATAATGAAGGGGAATCCAGGCAGTTATGATAACTGTCCTGAAGCAATAAAAAAAGTCTTTTGGCAGTTCTCTTTGATTAAATCTTAAACAACATAATTATTTATGTCACAGATTAATTGACACAAACTTTTAACATTAATGACCAACAGCTGTACTTCTAGCCAAGTGTCACATTCCACATAATCAATAATTTGTTTCTGCTGAAGAAGAAATGGGATCAACTTTCCTCAGCGGGCGGATCACAGGGTGCACAGGATCCAAAGAAGACATGTAACCTGGAATCATATCTGTACTGGTCGGCACGTCTGCGTCAGTTTGTTTGCAATGAGATACTGCAGGTGAGCTTATAGCCATAGCCTTTACTCTGTGCCAAGCCTTACCGGTCAGCCATGCGTGCGCAGCCAAGATAAACACAACAACAAAATTCCCAGAACCTGTGGCTTGCATTAAAATTTCTATACATAGGACGTAAGTTACTACGTGGTCCCGAAGAGCTTATATGACTACGCTCTCAGTGGCATTTGCGTAGTTTGTGAGGCGGGCGACTTGATATAAACTTGGCCAAGTCCCGTGTTTGACATATTGCATAGTGACAATGTCTCACTAAGCCTCGTTAGTTTGCTTCAGTGACCAAATATTTTCTATATATTTTTCAACAGTGCAGCGGAGAGCGCAGTAGGAAAGTGGAACTTTGGAGCGGCGTGACTCAGTATTGTCTGCTCGTTGGCAACAATATTAGCGCAACGGCAATTTTGGAGTCCCTAGAATCGCCAGCAATAGCCAGGCTTAAGATTACGGTGAGTGTTTTAGGACAAACGTAATTTATTTATTATTTATTTTAAAGAAATACTAATTTATTATATTCAATAATTTCATTGTAATAATTGGACAGAACACACACGAAACGATGCATATATACCTTAGTCTTGAGAAAACAATTAATAATACTGATATTTTTTATTTATATATAATTTGTGATTTAATTAAATTTTCTGCTTAGTCTTAAAATATTTATTTAATAAATAATTTAATATCTACAAATTAGCCAATTTTATTACAGTGTAGCATATTACAAGTGACAAGCCAGCAATTATATTGCATGCAGCGAGATGCCGAAGGACGCGCACTTATGGCAAACGCAGGCAAGCGTCTTGAATGAGCAACAAGCACAAAGTCGAAAGCATGACATACAGACACAAATTTCGACAACGAGTGAGGCATTCTTATCATTAGCAGCTAGAAACTTAGCTGATGATGTAACAAAAACATGCTCTCCATGTGTGACGCAAGTCGATTTAGACGAGTCCCTGCCGGCTTGTGCCAGAGGAATTCCAGACAGTTCTAATATGAATGCAACGGTCACGTGAATGAAGGAGCAACCGCTAGTGGTAAATGTGAGTGGCAGCAGCAATGAAATCTCAACTACAACAACATAAACCAATAGTGGAAAGCCAAATGATTGAGTTGTTTTTCCAGTGTTTGGATATTGTGAAACTGGCAGTGGCCGAACGTGTAAACTGTTTGCAGCGGTGAGTTCACTTTGGTTGCTTCCCACGTTGCGTATGCGTGGTAATATTGTAATATTGCTCATACTTTTTAAAGAATATAAACCAAAGAATTTCGCCTTTCACATTGGCTTGTTTTGATTGAATTGACCACAGCCGAGTACTTCACTTTGCAATTAACTCAACAAGCAATTAAAATAAAATACAAATATGGAAATTTATATAAGTAGTATATATATATAATTTATACCTGGTGTTTCAATCAAACACAGTCACCAATTCACTCTGGTCTTATTTCTTGCTTTAGCTTACCAAATGGCCATATCAATATAATATATCAATCGGATGGGCGCGATCGCAGGATCCTTTACAAATCACATGCATGCGATTAAATCTGAGAAGGCGTCATCCAGCGGCGAATACGCGCTCCCATAAGCAGCTAAGGACAAAACACGGTGAAACAGGTCAGCGAAATTATATTTGCGAAAACATACGATTTGTATACGCGATACATGAAGTTGAAACCATATACTTGGCTTGGTCTGGGGATCTGAAACTAGGAATATATTTGCATACTGGCACGTTCTTCTGTCTATTTAATCACGTCGACATTGAAGACTATAGCTCCTAACTCTAGGAATGTAAGAATTGTCGTAAAGTGAGTTCGATATAACCCTATGCAGCTCATTTTAAGTTTTTACCATTTCTTCGGCTTTAAATTCGTTATTATAGTTTTCTAGTTTTATTGTAGCGTATAATTCAATTCATCGCTGTTATTATAAGCCTTCGAGCCGGAATCTAATTATTGCCTAGCTATCTTAGCAGCCCACTTTTACGCTGTTCAAATGACCTGAATTAGAACTTGTAGACAGGTGAGCACACGGATCTCGTTTGTATTTCGCCATCGCCAAGGGATTTAAAGTCATCGCAGCAATCGTAGGTGTTCCAATGTTTGTACGGCACAATCCTGAGTTCGTCCATGTAGCTATGCGCGTAGCTCTGCAGGCGATTTAGGAAAAGTTTGAAGGTGCCGTAGGTGAGTTGTCTGAATTGCGGGCATCTAATATCGTGGTGATGTGGCACGCCCTGGCAGTAGGCCCAAAACCGTTCGACGTCTTTAATCTGACTATACTTGCTCACAATTACATTATCGTCGTCCGGATTCTCCTTGTAGGCACAAGCGGCCTCCCCAAATAGACAGGCTTGCCACAACATTGCTCTCACTATATGGTTTGAGCCCACTTTGCGGATCAGATCGTTTTCCGGCTGATAGGCAATAGAGCGTTGCAGCCAGGGCGACAGCATGCGAAAGCGCAACGTGGCCATGACTTGAACAAGATACTGCTCTCGGTTCTGCCAGTCATGCTCGAGCCAGCGGATAGCGGCAAAGAATATTTCGTCTTCGCTGTTGACGCATATCATATCCATTTTGAGCAAATAGACCACCTCGTTGGCACTGAGATTGACAAACTCGAAAGAGCTGACTAGTGGCAGAAAGCACTTGCGTATGCGGGCTAAAAATATGGACATCAAATCGCCGCATTGAAGTTGACGTGACGGCAAATACGCATGGAATGCCTCCGCCTCCCAAATGCCCATATTACCAGGAAGCGAAAATGCATACCAGTACTGCTCCAGCAGATAGCGCACGTCCAGGAATTTGGCCATCATATACATGAGCAAAAAGTTACTGCCCAGTGCCATCTCATTGTGGTCATTAATGATCCAATTGTACAGCCTCACCATCAGATTTATTGAGACCTTGTGGCTGGGAAGCTCAAGAAAGCAATTGCTGTAGTCGTGAAAAGCTTTAATGTAATGGCAGAAAAGATACCGATCGACATGCATAAACTCGCTTCCGACTTTCAATTCCAAATTGTCGAACCAAAAGTTGCGGACGGCAATCATGAGTAGCTCTGTGGGTTCTATAAGCGGCAGTTATGACTAGGAATGATCATTGTCGCCATATTATGTGAATGGCTTACCTAAGCGCCTATCTTCCACGCTGGACATGTGTTTGGCTATGGAAATTGTTGAGCTAAACTTCGCAGGCTGCCAGATCGTCTCAAAGTCTTGCACCGTAATATTTTGCATCATCCCAATCGCTTGTGCCAGATCCACCGTCTCCTGTTGATATGGCACCAGCTCCCGGGTCTTGGCATGCATTTGCGCAGCTTTGGAATGCAACTTCGACCAGTTGAGAAATGTATTGCTTGGAAAGTACTTGCTATGCAAGCCCATTAGTGGATCATGTGGTTCCTTCGCTGTTTGATCCTCCTGTGATGTCTCACTACTACTTTGCAGCAGCAGCAAATGCGGTTTCGTTGAAGGGGATGTTTTTCTATTCATTTTATTCCTGCTGTCTCTGCTCATATTCAGGTTCCAGACCGCTTGGTCTGGGGTTGCCCCATTTTCGATGAACTGCTTATGCATCCAGTGCGGCAAAAATAATGTATCGTAGTCGTGCGAATCATTCATCAGGCTCGCATCTTCGCATTGACGAACGTTTGACTTGATGCGCGGGAAACTCACATGCATCTCTTGTTTCCGTGGCATGGTGAAGGACGGCTTATGTTTTTGAGCCATTTTAGGAATCTGTGCGTCTTAAATTCAAATCACGCAGAAAATATTATTTGTGCTTTTCAAACAGCTTCAAAGCCATCTTAACTCTGAATATAACAAATTCTTGTAATATGAGAGAGGTAATAAAATTTGTCCGGTTTGAAACTGAAGACCACACGGAATTACAATCCACCAGTAATTCTTATGATTCTGGTCAAGTATCAAAAAGAAGTCGTGAACTTGAAAATTATTTTTTGTTTTATATCTCATATTCTAAACATTGTATCAGTCTGTATACATTTCTGTTGTTCATCGAAACACTTACAGAACTTTAAGTTAATGTATCCGTGAGAGACTTTCTCGTAATTCCGACAGCTTACAAATGCCATAGGGCCAATAGAGCAAGGAAATTCTCAAGAAGGCTTTAATGTGCATATAAATATGTGCATGTGTGTATGTCTTTTGCTCATTAAACACACGTGCAGCTTTAGGGCAATCTTAGCAATAATTGGGAAGCCAGCAAGAGGATGAGCCGTTCATTAGTTAAGGATTTTGATAGCATGTCCTTATTCTCTGAAGTGGCTGTGGCCAACGAAATTGGGCATTGGGCATTCGAGTCTAGCTGTTAACAGCCCAATGCCTTTAATGCTGGTGTGTGCAAGGTTTGCAGAACAGGTTGTATTTAGTTGTGTACTGCTTTGATAGCTGTCAACAATGTCTAGACACGCCGGCTGACAGTCGAGACAGTTGGGCTAAATTGATAAAGCAACTGAAATTGGTGGCCAGTTGAAACCACAGCTCCCTATCACGACTCAAGCTTACCAAACAATATATTGTTATATTTCCTGGTTGTGTGGAGGAGAAGATAAATGGCATTGACTGTACTTATCTATTACCTGTCTCGGCTGTCGCTTTCCAGTTTGAAATATGATAGTAAAACAACATCAATATACGTTTAAATGTGATTGTCTGTCAATTGTTCAGGTATAGACATTAAGGACCAAACCAACAAAAATATACAAACACTAAATCAAATGGTAATGATTTTTCGAATATAAGACATAAGTAGATATTTTTAAACATATTTAATATAAAGAAAAATGCATATATTTTCTATTCTATTTACAGAATTGATGCTATCTTCTTTTGCATGAGAGGACTCCAACATTGCTGAAAAGTGGATGTACGACTTCAGTTAAATAAAATTATATGGTAGTCTTAGTGGACAACTGTTTTTACTTTTAATCGATATCGTGCGATAGAATATATAAGCTCTATATTCCATCTTGAGCATTTAAAGTCTGCAAGAACAAAGGCCCTTGGCTAAATCGACTTGGCTAATGATGTTGATTAAGAATATATATATACCTTATAGGGTCGGCGAAGTCTCGCTTTGTTACATAAATTTGCTGGTGCCAATTTAACCTTTTTGAATAACATTTTTTTATTTAATGCAAAGTTCTTAGCTAGCTTTAACTCTATAATACAAAATAGGTTCATCGGCAGTTAAAACCCATATCTCTTTTCTCTTGTACTATCATGAACATTTAAGACCAGCGCCTGGCTGATGTCAAGAGCTTGGCAAAGTCAGCAAATTTTCTTCGCCGGCAATAATTTTAGACCAAAGCAAAAAGCCAAAAGCGTTTTGCTGCAGAACCAAATGTGGATGCAACGTGCCAAGGACTTGGCTGTCTTTTTGTGTGTGCAGGATTGCGGTCTCAGTAAGTGTACGAAATGACATTCTCGAGGCAAAGAATTATGTTGCAAGCGCCAAATATTTATGCTGCCTAATGTGTGTCATCTAATGGACTATACATATTTAGAGATGCATGTGTTAATGTTGGCCAAGTTGGCTCGCAGAAGACACAGAATTCCAATCAATATTTTTTATACCCTTGCAGAGGGTATTATAATTTTGTCGTGAAATGTGTAACGCATAGAAGGAGACATCTCCGACCCCATAAAGTATATATATTCTTGATCAGCATCAACAGCCGAGTCGATATAGCCATGTCCGTCTGTCCGTCTGTCCGTCTGTCCGTCTGTCTGTTTCTATGCGAACTAGTCCCTCAGTTTTAAAGCTATCTTAATGAAACTTTGCAGAAGTCCCTATTTCTGTTGCACGCAGCACATATGTCAAAACCAGCTGGATCGGACCACTATATCATATAGCTGCCATAGGAACGATCGGTCGAAAATTAAGTTTTTGTATGAAAAAACCTTTTGTTTATCAAGATATCTTGACCAAACTCGACATTTATTAGTTTTACTATGCTCCTCATATATATGCAAAATTCTATTAAGATCGGACCACTATATCATATAGCCGCCATAGGAACGATCGGTCGAAAATTAAGTTTTTGTATGAAAAAACATTTTGTTTGTCAAGATATCTTGACCAAACTCAGCATTTATTAGTTTTACTAAGCTCCTCATATATATGCAAAATCCTATTAAGATCGGACCACTATATCATATAGCTGCCATAGGAACGATCGGTCGAAAATTAAGTTTCTGTATGAAAAAACCTTTTGTTTATCAAGATATCTTGACCAAACTCGACATTTATTAGTTTTACTATGCTCCTCATATATATGCAAAATTCTATTAAGATCGGACCACTATATCATATAGCCGCCATAGGAACGATCGGTCGAAAATTAAGTTTTTGTATGAAAAAACATTTTGTTTGTCAAGATATCTTGATCAAACTCGGCATTTATTAGTTTTACTAAGCTCCTCATATATATGCAAAATCCTATTAAGATCGGACCACTATATCATATAGCCGCCATAGGAACGATCGGTCGAAAATTAAGTTTTTGTATGAAAAAACATTTTGTTTGTCAAGATATCTTGACCAAACTCAGCATTTATTAGTTTTACTAAGCTCCTCATATATATGCAAAATCCTATTAAGATCGGACCACTATATCATATAGCTGCCATAGGAACGATCGGTCGAAAATTAAGTTTTTGTATGAAAAAACCTTTTGTTTATCAATATACCTTGACCAAACTCGGCCTTAACCATTTTCTCGGCATTAAAAGGTTGGGTCTGCAAGGGTATTAGATCTTCGGCATGCCGAAGATAGCCCTTCTTTCTCGTTTTTTTTTAAATGTTAAATTATTTATTTACAGCAAATGTTTTTGCCTATGCGAAAAGTCATATTATTACAGATACAATACTCAATCCATGCGTACTTTTTAAAATCTGTTGAAAATACAATTAAGAACAACAAACAATTAAGTTGATGCTGAAAGAGAGGCGTCACAAGGCAAATAAATATATCAATCTTCTGCAGACAATGAATTCAACTAGAATATTGAACAAATAACTGTATCTCTCCTGCGGATGTTGTGTTATTTTTATGGTCGCATTTCTGCATAACAGATCAGACCAGTAGCTTTCAAATTTTCATTCCATTGCAAATTGCAATTGCAATCATAAAATGCGATTTGATTTAATGTCAAATAAACAGTATTTTATCTACTGTTGATTGCAATATTTGCATTTCGCAGAATCGTAAAAGTTTTACGAATTTGCAATTTAATATTCTGTAGTTACAAAATGTAACAGCACAACTATATTTAGATTTATATTAAGTTTACAAGCGGGTTTACTCCGGCCTTGCCCGCAGCACGTATTAAACAAATTCTTTCAAAGATCTTTTAATATGAGCTTGTAACCGTTTGGACGGTAAACAAAAAAGTTTTATACAAGCGTTTTCCCAAAATTTATCAGTGTTGCGGGTGAACTTTCGCTGATACATGTGCTCATTACGTTTTTATATAGAGCTTTGAAAATAAGTTTAATACAAATCAAACATAAAGCTTAGCCCATGAAATCTTTGGAAAGCTTGGATTCTTCGAAGAGTGTAAAATACGTCTTAAATGATTTTTCGTATAGAAAATAAATTTGAGTACGAAACGTCAGTCACCAAATCTTTGACCCTCAGTACATTAAAATATACCTACGAATACATTGAAAAATATGTTAAATTGATTTTCAGAATATCACGGGTTAAAGAATATACACGTGAGTTATAATTCAACCAATATCAATTTCCCATTCCGTTGATGCAACCTGGCGAAATATTCGTAAAGTCATATATCATTTTTATGTATCTGCAGTAACCGTGAAATGTTTATTTAATTGCGACCAAACGTAAGACCCTAAAAAAATGAAATACTAAAAATGTGCCAGAAAAACAAATCAATTTTTAGCCAAGGGCTATAGACAAACAAAACAAGGTAAAATGATTTATTTCAATCGCAGACCCTATGATTTGTTACTGCAACTCTGACTGCATGATAAATACGGCAGAAAAATCCTTAATATGTATTTTTCAAAAGGAAAAGAATAAAATATGGCATCAAATATACGGCCTTTACTTATAATGGGTATGAAAATGTTATAAATAATTCCAATGTATGTAATAGGCATAAGGAATAAGTTTTGAATATTTATATCACTTTTTTTAAATACATATCGTTCATAACAGAAACAGTTTTAGTACGAATTTTTATTAATCAGCTTTAAAGCTTAGCTCAGTTTACCAGTAAAGCCAATCCAATCTTCTGGTTGGCGGCTGTAAATAATAAAAAAAGGTAATTATAATTACTCCCTATTCTGACCATAGTACCTAAGCTCAACTAGCGAACCATCAAAATAGTTTGCTCTATTCTGTTCCTGTCTGTGCATTATTCGTGTGTCAAACTTTGTCCTGCCAGTTGTTGCAGCTTGCAGTGCCTTTTACAGCTGCGGTCCTGAGCGGACCTCGGCCACCACCTGATAAATTTTCAGATTTGCATTCTAATGAATAGCGCAAAACCTGAGGGTGCTGAATAAACTTTTTAAATTATTCGTGTGTTTTCTCGGGTAGTTTGCATCAACAATAAGATCAGAACGGGACAAATCCACAAGGTACGTGAATTGCTTGCTTTACAAACTATAATGTTTCTTTCGATGATTGTGTAATTTTATGTATTTTTTCTCTCCAATTTAGGTGTTTACGGATGTCTAATGTTCCTAAAGGAACAAATATAGTGTTACTTAAGTTAGAAAATTAATAAAGAGGCCAATAAGGTTAAAGTAGTTAACTCGTGTCTTTTTGTAGTAGAATTACACATACATTTTGAATGTATATATCCCTTCGGAGGAGACCCAAAATGTTAAAATAAACATAAATAAAGGGTTACTGGATTTCCATTCATGCTTCTAGCCATTTGCGGATATTTATTTGTATATTATATCATTCCCAGACTTATTGGGGGGATCGAGATTGTTAATTGTGCAATTAAGAATGCGAGTTAATTATGAAGATTTTTTTTTGATAAATAATGCTTGAACCCGTTGAATATATTATATTCTCTTCATTAGTTTTCTTAAAGTGAAGCCAAAATGAATAGCTTGACTTGGTATAGAAGGTAATTATATGATTAAACGTTTTTTTTTTCAATTTTAGCAAAAACTTTATCGCTGGTTTGCCTTTTATGTCTTAAGGACTGATAGAGTTAAGGCGACAACTACGTTAATTTACTTTCATCACGTAGACATTTAGCATAAATCAGCTCTGACTCTGTCAGTCAGTTGCTCCTTGGCTTAAGTTTGCTTAACTTTCGTATATACTTAAAAGATGTAAAGTTAGGGAATTGCGTTTGTGGCCGGCTATCATTTGAAAGGTAAGCCCATGCGAACTTTTTAAGATTATTTCGTGTTTTTAATATTTTTTTTATTTATTTTTTTTTATAATATTCATATCATATTCGAGCTAAGCATAAAAGCTTACCCGATTCAAAAGCGAGACAAGACAACTGCATATTGCAATATAAAGTCAGGAACTTGACGAGATTCTAATTATTTGAGCAATGCGAATAGATTTTAATTATTCTGAACTTTTTGACAAGCATTTGGCATAGAAAAACTTGAGTAGAGTATCTACGCTCGATTTGCAGATTTTTTAATTTAATCCTTTGTGAATAGCATTCAACGAACGCAGCGAAAGAAAGCTCTCAAAAATGGAACAAGGAAATCTAAATAAAAAGCTGCGTTTAATTAGCGGATAATCGAATTGCGAGCCAACGAGTCAAATCAAATGATTGATTAATCATTGTTCATTTGAGCAGCTGTGTCTAGCATTGAAGAACATTTTAATTGAAAACCGTTGAAAGAAATCGGCCACTCTGCTGAGTCGTTATTCTTTGCGGCTTTGAGAAATGAATATGCATGTCTTGGATTCGTTTTGAGTGACAGCTGCAAGACTGTAATGAAATCATAACAAAAACGGAAACTATTCATATGGAAATCAAACTTGACAGCTGATGTTCGATTGGTTGTTCTGATTTGCGGTATGACATAGTCATGAATGAGTTTGTAAAATAACCGAAACAACTTCAAAGCTTCTTATGACGGGCTCGAGGACTCAGGCTGTCGAAAGCTACTTATACTACTTTGAGTCCTTAATTTTCATCAATTCTCATATAAAAAGGCATATATAATAGGAGAACATTATGCCAATTAGTTATTCTTTTTGACATTTTTTCATTACCTGATGTCATTTTATATTAACCTGATGTCAGTTGTATCGATTGGGTTGTTATTAGGGATCAAGAAATTACATAATTTTTCTTACATTTGGTGTGCACTCGCACGGATGTGTTTCATCAGCATAGTTAAGAACAATTCTTGAGATATATTTTTCAACTGTTTCGCTATATTTATTTATTTTTATTGGTTTTGTGGTGCGTTTGTCTTTGTATGAAGCGCCAGCTGTCTATTTGACATTGTTTTGTTGTCAATAGAGAATAATTTCCTGCACCAATTGTTTGAATATAGGGCAACATTATTTTCAATATCCCGATTTTTCCCATAATTACTCCAGCATTAAGGTAGGAGTCCATCCGAAGGAGAGTTAAAACGTTTTTGGCGTTTATGGATCCATTTAGACAAATGGATTAAAATCTAACGAAATACATTAGAACTTACAAGATGTACGGCATATGAGTAAATAGGTTTGCAGTAGAATGCTATTGTTCAATGCATTTTTTTGGATCTGGTAATAAAATATATATAAAAAAAGCATGAAAGACCATTGAAATGGCCTTGGAAACAATAAAAAGCTTAACGCAATTCTGCTAACGAACCGCAGCCCTGGCTTTTCAATTGCAATCATGCGGTCACTTTGCACTCGAAATATAAATAAAGCATAAAAAACGGACTCATTTGTGGCTTGCAAAAGCTTCTTATATTCATCGTTCTTTGAGTGGCACCTTAATCAGAATATTCTTTGGCCCAGCACTTTTTTTTTGTATTTTAATTAAAAAATCTGTTAAATATTTTGGTATTCGTTAACTAGACTATGTGATATCAATATCAATAGAATTCAATTTAAGTTATATACACGTAAAGCGAATGTTCGGTCAAATGAAGTAGTAAACGAACATTTACGATTTTACGATAACGCAGGAACCAGTTTAAATACTGAGTGACATACAGAAGGACTTTTGGCCGCAGACAGGGTCGCATATGTCACCTCTTTTACATTTCATACGTAAGAGTCCCTCAGCATGAGCATAAAAAATCAATCACAGCTCCAATTAGTAAATATATTTTCATTCGCTTTTGAAAAGGTATTCAGATTTTTCTTTTATACATTTTTAAGACTTTTCATTTACTTGTAAGTTTAATGTTTCGTTTTCAGCTCAGCAAATTTCACCATACTTTTTATTTGCAATCACTATCTTCCAATTGGAGCTGCATTGAGTTCTTCCAATTAATAGGTCATTAAATGACCAACATATTGACATATTATTGATGGTAAGTTAATGTTTTTAACTTTTGACTGTGTGCATTAAAGTGCATTCCGAATAAATTAACTATTGGATGAGTATAATCGCACAGACTGCTTGCATCTGCGCTTTCATTCGAACTTATCATAGTTTCAAGACCCAGCTGTTGCAGTAGAATACTTTGGTAGTAAGAAACTTGAAAATTAGAGGCAACTCTTTTCACTAGAGGTGCAGTCAAACGTTTAACGAGCCAACCCTTAACTGTAGCCAAGGTAAACTGTGCCTAACCAAGCGGTGGTCTGTCAGCGCGCAGTTGTGGAAATAAGGGGAGGGCGCTATAATTGTCTGATTGTTTAAGGAGTTGGCAGTGGGAATGGGTCAGTTGTTTGCCCCATTGTCTTAATGCTGCGGGTTAACTTTCTTTTGTGTTGTCAAGGCAAAAGTTTTGAAGCGCAAAGTCAATTTAATGGCCATTTTGTAAGTGTATGCAGACAACTTTTTGTGTCTGCTAATTTCTTGTCAGTCCAATTCCTCTGATGTTCGCAAGACTCAGCCACGAAATGGAACAGACCCTAACAGGAACTGACGCTTAGTATCCTTTTGTTTCGGGCATAAGATCCACTTAGAACATTCATTGGCTCCAATTGCCTGAGCGCCATTTGGGTAAAAATGTTTAAGGCACACACAGTACACGGCCTTGTGGTGCCCTGCAAGCATATTATTTGTGTCGTGCACGACTAACAATATAATCCACATACAGGGACCTTTAGCTAAGGCACAATAAAAGTAAATATAATAATAAATAGAAACAATGTTCACACTGACCCCTGATAACTATGTGATATTCCACAGCCTGTGTGCTCATATACTCGACATAAACATTTTTATGACTTTTGCTCTCTTCAACGTTTGGCCTATAACAGGATTGCTAAGATTAATTCTGGGCTGCTAAAATGATTGAGATTAGAAAGGCTTAGGAAAAATTGCACAAAAAATAAATCCCTGATTAAACTCACATTTCTTCTATTGGTTATAGAATAGCGTCAACGTTTTAAGTTCCATTAGGTAAATATTGTCGATAATCCGACTCGATATACGCGGGTTCTTTCATATTTCATACATTCGTTTTTCAGCGTATCTACCTTTGATTTTTTTTTACTTATCAGTCTCCACGTTTTTCTTCCAAATTACATATTTTAATTACAATTTTAATAGCAACTGACGACTTTATAAGTTTACTTCCCATTTTTAAATCAACAGATATTTTGTGTAGAAGTCTAAAGCAAAAAAATAAAACTGAACGCAACCCAAACATTGAACATTTTCTGTTGTGCATCAAAATGTTTGACATTTTTGTCCCATGAATGTTTGTCCGACACGTGTTTGATATTATTCAACATTTTCGATTATTTATTTTAAGCACGTACAATGTCGCCCAATAACCGCAGATGGGTTCCATTCAGATATGGTGTAAACAAAAAATTTGAATACAGTTAAAATTTATTAACTTACTAAGTGGAAAATTTAAATGGTGAAATTTGCTAGAAAATGTCCTTTCCTTAAGCACTTAAATTACTGCTGGGGTTTTATTTTATTTAAAAGAAGTATTCAAAAGATTTCATACCCCAATAAATATGAAATCTCTTTGATCGTAGTCATTATATACCGGTTTTTTTTTTTTTTTTTTTTTTTACATGTAACATGCTTATCAACTGTCAAGCGATTGTTTATTTCTCACACATTTTTAGAAGTAGGCTTCTTTAAATAGCTTACTTAATTCGAATATGTGTGAAGAACATGTTGATAAAATCTTTCAACTTAAAGTAGATATTCAGAAGTCCTAGAAAGGGCTCGAAAGAGACTTTAATATTCACGAAAATAACTTCATTGAAAAAATATTTATGTAACTCCACAGAACTCAAAGAAATATAAACTTTTAACCGTAAACTTTTCGTGGCTGCGTTTCCACTCTACTTGAATAAACTTTTAAGTTAAAGGACAGTTTTCAGTTTAGTGGTTTGAAGCATACTGATTTAAAACAAGATACGCACTTAAAATAAAAATAATAGTAAACATGTGGTGTTGTACAAGGGGATTGAAAATAAGTTTTCGTCATCAACACAGCTCGAAAAGTTTTTAAGAAAAATAAAAATTGCATCATAAGTAAAATCTGACATTACTTGGCCGATATTCCAAAAAATAAAGGTTAACTTAACAAACAACTCCTTTTATGGTCAACATCTTTTTTAATTTGAATGCCAATTAAAAGTAGAGAAAAAAAGATTTGATTTTTGAAAAGTTTTTATACTTATCTAAACTTTTTAAGCACATTGATACATTTGTATTGACAACATTTAACTAAAACAATGCATTGAATTTTGTGCCCTGCTCAGTTCAGTTAAAATTGACTTCACAGCAAGAAAAAATGGTTGTGTCCTTATTTATTCTATAGATTCCGCTGAGTGATCAACATACAAATAAACAAGCACAGATGCACCAATCTCCAAATCCTTCTGGTATACATATATATTCGACCTGTAAAGAGTTTTAAATGTTGCGCTGCTGGACGTAATGAAGCATGGCATTATCGCCATTACGGGTAAAGGTAGCCGGACATGGATACGCATAATTTATGCTTCGTTTCTCAATGGTGCTTAATGTGCCACTTCTGCGTTTGCGAATCGCGTGCAGTACACATGGCGTATGCGTATTAATGCTGGAAAAACAAGTTAATCGCACGCTGCATACGCACAGAGGCATTCGCCTGGAACCATACAGGCTATTATTTATTTACGAGCGTTCTGCTGTGCTAAAATTTATATTTAACTTCCTAAGGTTAATGACTTTAGGTGTGCGTAACATCTGTGTTTTGCTATAAAAACAACATATTTTACAAATATTTGTGTTTAAATTTGAAACAATTTTTTTGTATTACCTACAACATTTTTTCTTTTTATTTCTTATGTATTCTGTATTTTTTTCTTATATTTAGTTAAAACTTTTCATTATTAAGTATTGTTGTCAGCAAATTCTTTTTCAAAATTGAATCAATTTTGATTGTTAATGGCAGATTTGCTTTGTAAATTATTTGATTCATCTGCTCAAAAAAAAAAAATAATAATGTTTCGTCTCTATTACCATTTTCTGACAACATGTAAGTTGCAACATTTTGTACATTCACTATATGTAGAGTCAATATATGTAAATCAAATATGGTTATAATTATTTAATTGTAATAATAGTTAAATTTATATCCAACTAAGCTAAAGCAATGAGAATTCTGTATTAAATATGTAAAACGATTTGACTTTTTCAGTTAGAATAAAAATTTGTAATAAAAATGTGAATTTCTGTCCTTAGTTAAATGAATTATCGTGTCATGTACTGCAACTATAAAATAAATTATGTACTTTAGTTTTAATATTAAAATATTAAAATATTAAAAAAAAAGAATGTAACATAAATTAGACATCTGTTACATTGTGTGTTTCAGCGATACAATACTGATGGAATCAACAAGGACTAAAATTATTTGGCAGCACAGAATATTATTCTTTGTTTATTATAATTTTTACGAGCTTAATTAATTTCAATTGATTTTTTGATTTTGAAAATTTTGCATTTGACAGACAAAAGGTCTAATTGTGGCTTTTGCTGCCCTTTTCTAGCCATATGGTTGCATTAATTTGTGTCCAATGAGGCGTAAATTGCACGCCTGATAAACTGCACACAAATATCCTGGTGCTGGTTGCATAAAAAACTGTGACAAACTTTCGCCCCATCCGGTTGTCTGTTCGTTCCATTTATCACCCTATGAGTTGCTGAACAAGTGCTTTGCAATTGAGCGCAATTTGGCGTAAAATAAAAGTTTTCTGCCATTATTTGTTGTGGCTGTTATGAATGCCATTCTTTACGACTGACTTTTATTGTTGGGTCCACAGCCTAAACCTTTAATACAAGCATAAAATAAAGGGTAGCAGATCATGCATTTGAATTCAAATGATTTATTTTAATATTGTTTGCAGTTTTATTAAAATATAATTACATTTGTTTCATAGCCCTTAGCAAAGGTGACGGCATTAAATATATTAAAAATAACTATGTAACAGCAATTTAATTCAAGTGCCTTAATGAATGCCTCACATTTGCGAAATATGCGTATTTGTTAAGCCAACTGCATGCAAGCAATATGCATACACATATATATTAATCAACAGTCACTTTTTTATAGACACCTAAAATAAATAAAAATCACTTTTTATGCCCAATCTATTTTATTTTTCTGTAAAAGGTTAATTTATAATTTTACCATGACACGTGTACATACATACACAAATGCTCACGAAACATGAATATATGTTTCTTCTTGTGTGCATGTTGACTTGGACTCAGATACGGGATATTTTTATTTAAATCCTGTTGTATTTTAAGTAAATTATTAAATAAACACATTTTAAGGCTCAAATGTATCATATATGTATAAATAACTTAAATACCAAACAACTATGTGATCGGATGGTAATCAAAACAGATTCATACAATCTTTATCCGCAAAAAGGTCTTGTGGATCGCCATGCATGGCATATGGACATACAGTTCATCGAGCTGACGAGACAAGCGACACCTTTTTAGCGACACCTGGGTGGATTGATTACCCTGCCGACTTAGCCCCTTATTCTCCCTTTCATCCCTCAATGATCAATCATTTTAACTTGACCAGTCAAGTGGTATGAAAAACGAACAGCAATGAATATATATGCTTTTGTTGTGTCAATATGCACTTCTAATGTTGCCTCTAAATGTATGCATTGTTTATTGCATGGATCTTTACTGCCTGTAGTTTCTTCGGTTTGAGTTGGTCAATAAGTTGTAAGCGAGTTTAATATGTTATTTGATTTATGATAGTCTACATTTCTATGCTAAGAGCTCATTCGGAATTCGTATTAAGCGCTTCCAAATAAAGTTTCAAGTTTTGGACTCTCAACATTGGAATTTATTAAGAAGTTGTTTGGGAAACACTTTTGCCTGAACAACTTGAGGCTGGTTACTTTGCATTTTGTGGGCCGTCCTTCTCAGCTGTCGAATTTCGCAACATCCAAACTCTAACACAATCAGCAATTCTTTGCCTCCAGCTATCGGTTTGTGCCTTGTTGGGCTGGCTGGGCAAGTTTTGCGGCAAAACAAGTGAAATTTTGTACTTGTCAGCTGTTGCCACATTTGCGTGTTATTAATGTGGCAGCATTGAAGAAAAAATTAATAACTTGGCTCTTCTAGATGCACACATTTTGCCAAGGCGTGTTGCATACACAAGTTTACCCCAAAACCATGAAGAACGGAACGCTTCAGCCTGACGGGTGTAGAGGGCTGGTTAAATTTACATGCAAACTCATAACTCTACCCCATGGATATCGCACGGCTTGTGAGAGTTGTCGAATAAGGACTTGAATGCAACTTGTTGTTGCTGCTGTTTTTATTATTGTTGTTCTAGTTGGGTATGTACAAAGTTTTGCTGAATTTATAAAGAGTTGCAGTAGTTGCTACTGCATAAATTATTGTTATTAATTTATAATAAAAATGCTGTAAGCAATGGCACAATGGAAATATAAGCATGTTGCCCCACGAACTGCTGCTGCAATTACGTTGCTGAGCTCAAGCATATTTCAGAATTTTGATGTTCATTTCGCTGTTTCCTTATTATTTATTTCCTGGTCATGCTTCTGCTTAGATTAGCACTGACCACTTTCTTAACCCGTTGCGTCATTTTGCTGCGCTCTCTACATTTCCGCTTCCGCTTTCCTTTTGCTGTTAAACTTCATTGGCAAACCATTTCCGCTCAACAAATGAAGAATGACAATTAACACGGACACTTTATGACTGTTCGAAACGCAACAATACAGATTAGAGTGAAGTGCTCTTCGCATCTTGGAGTACATCTGCTTAATTACTTAAATTTTGAGAGTACTCAGCTTTATAAATCAGGTGAGTGGCCCCATTTGTTATGAACATTTTTGTTTTTGGTGAATTATTAAAAACTTTGGTGTCACTCTTAAAAATAACAAGTTAGAGTTTCTAGTCGGGAGCTCCCGACAATCGGATACCCTGAACCCTTTTCTTCCAACTTCAAATGCAAATATATATTCTATTCTAGAAGCTACATGTCAAGTTTGGTGACTCTAGCTCTTATTATTGACCAAAATTGCTGAAAAACAGGATTTCGATATAGATTTTTATCGATTTCTTGGAAACGGAATAAGTTATCGAATATCGAAAACAAACTCGATCTGCGCGGGGACTAGGAGGACCTACAGCTAAAATTTCAGTCTCTAGCTCTTATAGGTTCCGAGACAGACGGACGGACGGACGGGCAGAGAGACGCATATGGCTAGATCGAATCGGCTGTTGATGCTGAACAAGAATATATATACACTATGGGGTCGGAGATGCTTCTTTCTGCCTGTTACATACATTTGCACAAATGTACATTATACCCTTTTTACCCATTTTTAATGTGTTCAGGGTATAATAATCCTTGAATAAATAGGGAACTAAAGATTAAGTAGAAACTCTAGAGAATGTTGAAATGGATAAAAAAAACAAATTTATTTCTACACAAATCAAATTTGGATTAGTTCGTCTAGCACCTAGATGGCCTTGCAAGTTTCAAACTGTACGAAAGGTAGAGAGTAGGCTCTCATAAAAAATTGATATTATTTTCGGACGGCTCAGAATGCAAAGCAGCAAATTATGAACCGTTACGACAGCTGTGAAGTGTGTTACTAGGCGCCATTTTTTATGCTAGTAGTAATTTAATTCAATGTCCACAATGTGTATTACCCAATCTCAATCCTCTGAAGAATGCAAAATCTTATATTGCTGCCGGACTAAGCTATTTACTATTTTTAAGCTTTAAGCCAATTAGTTTTGGAAGGGCTCTGCGTTTTATGTACAATAAATTATATTGCCAAGTGGCCCAAAGTCACGCGGAAATAACGACAAATATGTATAAGATGATTGCGACACATGTTTTAAATTTCCGCTTCACAAAAAAGAGCTTCGAAAAATACATATATGCATATGTACACACACGAGTATGATAAAGCTGTCATAGAACGGCCATGTTACATTATTTTCAGCACATATTCGCAGTTCTCTTCTTGCTGCGTGTTCATTTTTTAGCTTTTTTCGGTACAATGTATAATATTTTTTACTGCTCTTTTGTGTAACAAGTTGTTGTTAAAATATGCATAGGTTCTTACACATATGTATATTTTTATACACGAAACTTGATTTGTCAAGCAGATAAACTTTTATTTTTTTCTTGAGTAAAGAAGTTAAATATGCCACATTGTGTAGCATTGCCAAATGTTTAAATTTAATTAATAGTAATATACAAATAATTGCAATCTTTTGTTTTAAAAATAGTTGATATTGTGAACTACGAAGATTAAAGTTCCATTAATTTAAATAAAACTATATTATTTAATTAATTTTAAAAATTAACGTATAACAAATATACTTTTGCTATTAAAAATTATTTTTTCTGAAAACTTGCCTCAATACGACCACTATAAAAATTATTGTCTTTTGTTATATGTAAATCATGAAATGAAACAGGGAAAACAACTCCAAAGAGACACAAATTGATTTTAGACAGGAACACAACAATGGCCATCCGGCAATGTGGTCTAGCTCAATGCGGGCTAGGGAATTAAATGCATATTTCCGCTTTAGGTAAAATTCGTTTTCCCATTTTTTGCTGGACAGTGAAAAAACCTGCCCTGCCACCAGTTTTGCCCATTTTAGATAGACCCACAATGGAATTGGAAGCAGATGGATAAACTTTTTGGCATATGGGGCAAGAGTTTGAATATAAATTCAAGTTTGAGAATGTTTTGTTTTTAAGTTATACCTACACTCAAATTTGATAAAATATTTATTTTAAAATAAACATCTGTTCGGTAGGGAACATTTTATTATTTAGTTCTAATTTCCAGTATAGTTTATAACTTTATTGTTTATAACTTTTACTCTTGTTATATATAGTCAAAATCGTTCAAGCTCTAATAAAATATAGTTCTTTAATAATTTTATTTTTATTTTAAATTTTTTTGTTATTTTATCATGTCTTATTCACAGTTTATTCCTTCCAAAGACACATTCACGCAATTTTATCTTGCAAATTGTTGTTTGAAATTTTTGCATGGAAGACAAATCGGAAGTCGCTAAAAAAAATCATTTATTTATTATTTGCGCTGACACAATTTAGTTTAATAAAACTTGCTTGACTTCAATTCAGACTGAGGTCTTACAGCAAGATATAGAAACTATAGCAAATACAACTATTAACTGAAAAAAAAGATGAAAATCCTTTTTCTTTTCGATTTGTTAACTTTAAGTTGTTGGCAAGTTTGGTCGTAAATAATATTTTGTACTGGGCAAATGAACTTGGGGAAACTTACAAACCAATTTGTATGTATCAACAAGGCGGGGCAGCCGCTGGATTTGATTCATTTTAGTTTATCAAAGTTTCCAGAGTAACATTATTTTCAGCATACAGACTTCGCGAACGGCAAACTTTGCAGCTTGTTATTAACTTACAAACATTTGGCCGACAGCTGGCACATTTCAGTCATCCTTGCCCAAATGCAATGCTAGATGTCCTGACGTGTCTGCGAGCTACGGCCTAAACAAAACAAGTACATGCTTCAAAGACTTCTATTCTTGTTAAATGTAACTGAAATTTTCAAAGGCGCAACAAGCAATTTGTTAATGCTAAGAAAGTCACGTGCCCTGCGCTGACAGTAGTGCCAGCTCCGATGGGATTTCATCATTGAACGTAGGATTTTCATTCCTGTTGCATTTCATACATAAAGAGAAGAATCCATATATATATAATTTAGAATAAAACACTAAGGACAGTTACTGAACGCAATCACCACATACAAAAAACTCTAATTTCAGCGTTGCAAACTGCCCTACATCTTATGATTTATATTATTTAAAGGCGAATAGCCATTTCTTAGCCCTGTCGTTAATTCTATTGATTGATTTAATATTCAAAGCCTTCCATAGGTAAATAAATTCATTTTGCTGCTGATAAATGAATAGAAATAAACAACTTCAATATAATTGGTATTATAAAGGTGGATAAAGCCTTGTCAGAGATCCGACTCTTTGTTCCGCCTAAGGATAATTCTTGCATGCAGTAAATATATTTACACAAAAATCCAATTGGATAGACTGATTACGGGAATTCGAAATTGTATATTTAATTAATATACAATATAACCTAGAGAAAGGTAGTTACTATTTAATATTCTCCCTGGGTATCTGGATACAGAAAATTCTCCCGTGCTGATGCTCCGGCGTATTTGATGGATGGGTAATTAATTTAACAATTTGCTGAAGCAGAAAACGTTTTGAGACCAGGAAATGGTGATACCTTTAAGTATTTGCAGAGCAAACTGCACCCGGCTTGCTCTTTCAGTGCTTTTAGCTAGCTCAAAGGATGTTTCTGCGCATTGCATGTCAAGCACGTAAAGAAGCGCCGTGAACAAATTATGGCACTTTGCTGCAATAAAAAATTCTTGGTTTAAGGCACTTAAAATAACTTTGCCTTAAATTTGTTTAAATTGTTCTGCCAGTGTTCTTGCAGAGAGGTGGACAAAACTTGACTAATATTTAATAAAATGAATTAATATAAGAAAACAGTAAGAGCATATAAAAGTTGAGTTCCTAAATTTTTGGTAATTTGGGCTGCGTCATTAAGATGACGCATTTCAGCTGTTGAAAACTTTTAGTTGATGTCAGATAAAATCTACCTTAGTTGCCACAAAGCCATCATTCATTTCATTTTCACATTCCACACACGTTCTGCACTATTTTGCCCTCATTCGCTCCCACGTGACATAAAGTAATTGGAATCTTCCGTCAGGTGGTAAAGTTCACTTGCAAAGAATATTTAAGGCTGTTGCAGTTTAGCAAAGGTCGAGGCCAAAAGAATTAATGCAGAAATAACAACTGTCAAATCTGTGAATCAGTCAACAGATGACTTTGTATTATAGTATTAAATACATGTACATAAATGCAGATTTGCAGTAGATACATTCTCTATGTTCCAAACCAAACTTAAGCAATCTCAGTAAAGCTGAATTTACTTTACTTTAAAAGTTGTAGCACACTTTGTCATACGTTTTCAGCTAAAATTCTCCCGTTTTACGAATACGCCGTGTGTCAACTTTGTGCTGCCAATTCGCAGTCCTTCAACTCATTTCCAAGATAATTGTGGCTTAACCAACAACAGTCGCTGTTGAACCTTTAAGCAGGCAACGAAAATTTTGCACGATTACTTTGTCGACATCACTTTGAGCAAAGTTTCAAATTGAAGCTGGAATTCCCTTTTTGAATATTGCACAGAACTATTTTTGAGCTTTCGGAAGGATGCGCTGGAAATTTAATAAACCCTATAAGTATGCTTTACTCTGATTCCACACGGAAAAATAAAGTGCCCCACACATTACCTCGCATATGTTCTGAAATTTAATAATTGTCATCGCACAAATGTCAAGTATTTAGAAAGACTTTTTCTTCCTTAAAATTTATTGAGAAATTATGCCAACAATATAAGGTATGTTATTTTGTGTAGTAAAACACCAAAGTGAGAACAAGGGTGATGCCTTGGGTCACATAAGGATTGCTATTCTACAAAAATGTCCACGCAAATAAAAAATTTGGATTTACGCGTGTCAATAATATTTGCCAAGTAAATTCACATTGTCAGTAAGTGTCTACTGTCATGGTAATAGCAAGAAAAATTTGATGGTACAATAGATAATTTTTTTTTATTTGCCAGGTCAAGTAAATCTGTTGATTGCTGTGGGGCTTCTTCAGTGAATTACTGAATGATAGGTTGTTTACCAATTTATTGTCTACATATATACACACTAAATAAATATGCATGTGCAGCAATTTAAAGGTTTTCATTTGGTTATGACAAGAAATTTAAAAGTATAAATTTAAATTCAAGGTTGGGGGAGCGGCAAATATAATTTCATTTGAGCTATTGACCATTTAGGGCTCAGACTAGAGAACTCTATCATTTGTTTGCCTTATGAGACAGTGTGATTAAAAGATTTTCCAAGGTCTTACACAATATCCCACAGTATTAATCCGCACAGACCCGATGCCGCAGGGGGGCGTATGCGCAACGCTGCATGTTTCTGTGAGCCTCACAACCATCTGTAATAGTGAGATTCTTACTCATAATAATATTCTTGACATGATGAGCTACCTAATGATGCGAGCAGAGCATCCACGAAGGAATCCAAAATCCAGCATCAGCTGCCAGTATCAGATATTGGTTATGGATAAGCTGGAGCTGGATTGCTTATCATAAATGTTTGTAGCGTGACTCAGTGTTTCGGGCTTATCTGATGCGCTTGACGACGAAACTCTGCATATTAATTCCAACTTTATTTATTCATGGCAAAAAACGTGCACAGAAATACAAAGCAAACTACAAATCAAAACAAAATCGCACGATAGGAAAACGCAGCTGTGATGTGTTCTACAAATCGCAAACTGTATAAGTTTATGTGTGTGTGGCTGTTGGACTTCCGTAACAATATCAAAATTCCAATTCAGATGACAAAGGTATGCACAATTTGTTGTTGTGACAGTGAAACAACAAACAAGTATATCGACACTTTTTATCCAAGGAAGATTCAGTCTCCTCTTTTAAATATTACGCATACGTCGTACGAACATTTTGAAATGAGAGTAGCACTCTATTAGACTTGAGTATAATTTTTCTATATATTTATTAATGGTCCAATTATAATTATGTTGCCAATAATAACGACTTACCTATAAACCACAGTTTACAGGTAGACTTCAGAGCACGACTTGGTTGTGGAAAAAAGTTAGAAAATATCGACAATGGGTCAAGAAAATAAAACGCATGAACGAATATCGAGTGAAATGCAAATACGTGTTTGAATGATTGCGTCAGGAAGTGGCACACTGGGGTCACGAGTGAACAGCTGACTGGCTAAACAAGTGCACAAAGCACTCAGCAGGTCCACGTTGCGACTGGTTTGTATTCGCGGAGGGTCCTTGACCTAGGCAGCACAGCAAATAGAATAGGCACACGGGCCCTTGATCTGATTAGCTCGGCGAAGTTTATCATAACAATCTATATTCATGGCGCGTTTATTTGCCACAAGGCAAATGAAACAAGTAGGAGTGATCAAGTAAAAAGTGTCCGACTAAGAGGTAATCAGCTGTCATATTTTGTCGAAATCATAAACTTAGTATGCACTCTTATAAATTTTTTGCTTAGAAAAGAAGAAGAAAATTGGGTAGGCATTTTAATATAAAATAAATCACTCATTTGCAGCGGAGACTTAAGAATAATTGGCAACATAAACTGTGTCAAGTACAAGAGCTTAGGCTCTTAGAATCGGCTACTATCCAACAGCTTGGTGGAAAATTCACTGACATTCTAATTTACTACTGGTAGGATTTAACTTAACGGGTAACACCGATTTATATCCAATGGCACTTGTATTGTATTTTCAGTCATATTTCATGAGTGAAAGCTAAGCAAAAATTTAAGGTAAGTGTGCCGGCTTGTATTTTATTTGTACGAATCCAAACACTCACTTTAATTCAAAGCAAGACTTTGTGGCGTCTCATGTTGCCTACATATGGGAGAAAACAAACATCTAAATCAGATTCCTTGCGCTGCACAAAAAAAAAAACAAGAATTGAACTTCTAGTTACTTTTGAGAAAAAGATTTATACGTAAAAGCAAAATATTTGCTGGTCCTCTGCAAGCTCAGCAAACACATGAATGAAATCCTCATGAGGTTGACATTGTGAAATTGCTTTTGATAAGGTCAGAGAAAACCCGTCTAAGCTAAAATGGATTGCAGGCAGGTAAGTGATAGAGTTTTTTCAACCTGCATTTGAGTGCGTCATATTTTCAGAGCTGCCGAAAGTCCGAAAGTCCACAATAAGATAAATAAATGTGGTCACAACTTAAATTCAAAATGGGAATAGCTGTCTCTTTCTTCGTTAGCTACTTATGTAGGCCAGTCTGGCTGTCAGGGTATGCCCTGAAGGACAAGCGAGAAACAGCTGTAAGTTTATTATTAGACAAAAGTCATTTAACAGACACTCCTAACTGATGCGATTTTTTTTTTTTTTACAACTGCGGTTGAGGCGCCAATGAATTGCTGTAAGTACTTGGGGCGCCACTCTGTTGTCATTGCAAGTGTTTTCTCTTAACTTCTGCTGTTAAGCGTTGATTTCTGTCATTTAGCCTGCAGCGCTTAGACAATGGTTAAGCACTCCCGCTCCCGTCGGGCTCGTTTGCCTTTTGCGTCACTCCCTCTCTCTCTCTCGCTCTCTCTCTCATCTCTCTCTCTCTCTGTATATTGTGAATTTTGAGGAGCATTTAAGGCTGCAGTTACTTATGCGTTTGAGGCACAAAAAGGTTTCAGTAGCAAGTTAGTCACATTTTTAAAATTACATAAGTTGTCTAACCAACAACTACATGGTATATTTAACGATCGCTGTCCTTTTCTGGTTCGATTCAAGGTTGATGAACTGCATTGTGATTTACATATATGTAAATGAGCAGAAGCATTTCCCTAATTTGCAACCGAATTAACATAAGAGAAAGTTTTATATTAAAGTGCTTTCGTTCAATTAATGCTCAGTAAATAAATCGACTTGCCTGAACATTCGTCTTGTTAAACTTAAAACTGTAAATATTATTTAATTTTATTCAAATTATTAGTTTTGTTTCTTCGATTTTAATAAATTGTGCAAGCAAACTTATACTTTTAATTATATTTTCAAAATAACTTTTTGTTTTTCCGAATAAAAAAACAAAAGCTGAATGACACTGTCCTTTATATGTTATAAAGCTTTCTCTGTAAAGAATATCTGCTGACCCAACCAAATTTTAGCTACCCACCCACAAACAAAATCTACTAAATAGTTTGTCCCCCTCGAAATGTAGTTCCTGTCTTTGTGCAATTGACAGTTTTAGATTTCAGGCCACAAGTTTCTTGGTCATTTACTTTGAGTCAGAGTCAGGCAAGAAACAAGAACTAGCAACTGTTGACATTTTGCGCATAAAAGCTTTTGTGAAAGTAAGGTTTTCGTAAATTTATGACTTGAAAGAATGTACATACATCCTTAATTTTATTTAAAGCAGCAGAGATTTAAGTAAATATGATTGTAGACTTTCAGCCGTGGTAAATGCTAAGCTAAGCGAAATATTTTAGAGGATGATATACAAATTCTTAATTCAAAGCACAAAATGGGATGCTCTACAAGTTGCAACAGCATGGAAACTTCCACAAAACACACACAGCCTGCTCATGGGTTGAATCAGTGGGATTAGCTTGGTGGCACGTACGACTTGTCTTAGTTCCAGGTGCAGTCCCTGCGCTTTCAATCAAATGTCAATTCATTTGGGTATTGTGTGGTCGTTGAGATTAGTTTACCACTTTAAGGGCCTTGGAGTTCTTTTACCAATACTTGCAGCTAACACTTTTAACTACCCAAACCTTATTGTTTCCTCTGATGTTAATCCAACTGTGACATTTGCTATAATATTCATGCGCCTAGTAGGCCCCTACATAGACACAATACATTAATAAGGGACTGTAGCGAGGGTACTACTGTACATTTAAATTTCCGGTAGCTTTATCACATTTATTTACAATTTTAACCACTCTTAACATAACCGTGTACTTGTAAAATGGGGATTTTCTTACACATTATTGGCACACCTGGCAGCAGTGCATGTAAAAACGCACAGAAAATTGAATTTGCGCTAGGTAGGACAAAAATTTGTCTCAAGGGTTTCCCACATTTGAAATTTTCTTACCTTTCAGCATCCGAAGGAGATGAAGGCAAGCTGACAAGCTATTGATGCTATTGCTCTTTTGATCTATTTAACATTTATTAGCTTTAACAGCAGAGCTCTTATCAATACTCTACAATGTTTTATCTCTTAGTATGTGGTAAGCTTTTTATAAATAATTATGCAAGCTTTCTTCATTATGAAAGGGTTTGCAGAAATTGTTTATAGGATATAAATCAGTTTTTTGGCTGCCATCACCCTAAAATGAAAACCTAAGCAACAGTCAGCATTTTAGACACAGCATTTTTCATGACTATACAATGCTACTTGTTCGATGGAAATAAAATTCTTTGTAGTCACAAAATTGAAGTGTCATAAAATTTGAAAGCCTATGCAAATCAACATTCTATTTATGGGCTTCAATAAAAAGTCAAAGCCAGAAGATAAATTGTCTCAAGTTGTCATCTATTGGCGCATTATCCATCTTGGCGCGAAAATCTGATGGGTGTATTGCCCCGAAAATGCACAAATTGTTTTGAGGCTCAAAGATTCAATTTATATGCTACTCGCGTACTCAAGCCTCATCGTTTACAAAGTAAGGTCATAAACATACTCCTGTGCTTGATCTATTGGAATTCTGACAGGTGAGGGGCATAAAAAGGTGTTGTGTGTGCATCCAACTCTTCTTGGTATTTGATATGCCTGTTGCTATACTATAAGAAGAAGTAATCACGTGCCACAACATAAAAATGGTAAGCAATTCTGAATTTATTATAGAAATGAAATAGCATGTGAGCGTGGAAAGCTTGTACAGGAAGTCAAATAAAGCGACTTGAACGGATATTTCAGTTTCAATTTTTTATTAAATCTTAAAACAAATTCACAGCCTGTTGCCGGTCTTGTCGGCAATAAAGAACTAAATAAAATACAGTTAAATAAACATAAAAGTGGACCGATAAAAACAACACTTTATCTGATGCGCTCATACACATGTATAAATTTCAAACAGAAACAATACCCGTTTTCACTTTATAAGTTTATAGAAAAGAAAAACGTTGGTACGATAATTAAACTAATTGACAGCAATTTATATGCAATATTAAGAAAACATTTGCAGTGGAAACGTTTTTTTTCAGTGCAGTGTAAAGATATCCGCAGAAAATGGACGTAGAAAGAGGAATGCAATTAACAATGCATTAATGACGCTAATGAAACCCCACCGAGAGAGTTTTTTTGAACAGCTATAAACATTTAGCAGATTAAGCCCAAACATAATTAATATATTTCCCACAAATATTTAAACTTATCGATCGAAGCTGTCGTTTTTAAATAATTGAAAAAATAAGTATTTTAAATAAAAAGAAAAAGACGTAACATCTCTCCCCGACGGGGAATTGAACCCCGGTCTCCCGCGTGACAGGCGGGGATACTAACCACTATACTATCGAGGACGCTGACTTTCTTGCTATAAAATAATAGCTTATTGATCTGTTTATGTGTTAGAAATAAGTCTCATGAATTATTTCTAACTCGCTATTTAAAGAAACGTCATTTGCCTTAAGCAAAAGCATTTGAATTTATAAAGCCATTAAACGGTTTTTATAGGGTTATTTCCATAAACTGTTAGTTCGCCACTTTTGGCCACGTCAATAGGACATATATCCATATATATTTTTTTTATCCCATATAAGCATACTTTTCGTATATTGAGTTGGATGACCTGTTGACTGGTAGCTGTGGCTGTTGTTAGCTGACAACAAGAGCCTTCAATTTCAGAATTAGCTTTGGGTTCCTCTCCTCCAGCTCTGCCCCAGATCTGTCAATCAGTGAGTAATCTTTTCAGCTGTTGGCTGCCACTGAAAAGTTCGACATGCAATTAAGTCAACTAATCTGTGATGTCATGCTTGCATGCAACCGGGTCGCATTTTCACCATTGAAAATGTTGAAAATTCATAGTCGTTGTCCTTGCATACATAAGTCCTGCACACACATGGACCTTTCTCATAATTCAGAACGGTTTCACACCATTCATTAGCATGCAAATTTGAAAATATTTCAGCTGCTGGGTAAAGTCTCGCCTCGAAACTAGTTCCAGTCTCATTTCTGTTCTCTCAAAGAGGGCTTTTTGGGTGTACGCAGCCACTGAACTAACTGCATTAGCTCGCATGACAAACTTTGTCACACAAATTATACACAGTTGCTATCTGAGGAAACTACTGCAATATTTCGAGTTTAACGTGTGGAACTCTGTTGCCAGTGGGTTGCTGTAATTTACTGTGGGTAGCATATGCTGTAATAACTATTTATTGTTTTGAACCTTTAGGTATTATATTTCGAAGTGCATTTGTAATAAATTGAACTTTGGGAACTGAGTTATTAAACCGAACCTTCAAATTCTAGAAACTAAGCAATAAGTAGTTTCACTATTCATGATTCCTGATTCCAGCAAAGTAAGTTAGAAATTTGCGACCTTAGCACTAAAGGAATTTAATACTGACGACGGTTGAGGACATTCAGAAACATTCTCTCAGTAGGTAGACTTGATACGACTTGTACTTACTTACATTCTGCTATAAATTGTTATTTTAATAATATTGTTTTTGATAATGCGTGACTTGTAAGCAAAGAAATCACTTGAAAACGTTTGGGCGGGGACTGTTAACAATTTATTTACATAAACTCATTTTTGCGGAGCCCAAAAATTAATTTAAGTGTAGCCTCAAACACATATATTGGCAATTTCGCGAGGCGTACAGCATCCAGCTAACAATTTTAATAAAACACCAAAGTGCACTTATACAAAATGCTCGAGGCACTTTACAGTTGCTTGATAAAAATATTTGAAACTGGGGAAGCATTATACATTATTGAATACAAATTTATGATGCCATATACAGCTGAAGATTTCAACGGAATTTTGTTGAAACGAAAATGTTATCATGTGCAAAAATGTTCCCCATGACAATGCGTCAATGATTACATACTTCTCATATGCATACATGCGTTGTTAATAATTATGATGAAGACAAAGGCGCCGATTGCTTGTCATATAATTTTGTTATGCATGTCTTTTACGGTTGGCAAAAATGTAAATAAATTACAGAAAGTGCTCGTCGGACTGTCCTTATACAAAGTCATATATCTAATAAAAACAGATTAAGATAATGTATTAGTCATTAACTTGTATGTGTCAAACGAAAAAGTAACAGGTGTACATTGCAGTTGACAGAACATAACAAGACTTAATTAAACGCTATATTCCGTTAAAGTCAAACTCTTCTAAATTCGACCAGGATTTGCTCTATAAAACATTTGCTCTATATTCGATGTTCAAGCTATTTGCACTATGCAAATATTTGACCAGATTAAGCAATTAAAATTTGCATAATAAACTGTTGTTAAATGAAATGTGTTTACGTTTTATGTGATGTTTAGACTGCTGAATTGCCAATAGGTTATTGGTCACGTCCTTCAAAGCAAATGCTTGGCAAACTGGTCAACACATGCATTTATTGCCGTCATAAGTCGAGAAGTTGCTTAAGAAAATAAAGACTTTAGACAGCCTATGACATTGATGGAATTTTTCATTTATACTACTCACAATTTCTTTGGCATCACATAGAATAAATTATACCGAAAGTTTTAATTCTCTGGCTTCGATTCATAAGTATGAACAGACCGACGGACAGCACTTTTTACTTTGTGCAATTCAAAAAATTTGTTGGACACAGTTATTCATAGCAGAGCAAGGTTTCGATCCTCGGACCTCTGGGTTATGGGCCCAGCACGCTTCCACTGCGCCACTCTGCTATATGAGATATCGCCAAGCAATCGTTCAAATATAAAACGCTTGCTATAAATAGTGCTTTAAGTCCAAACTATTGCTAGTTGGGTTGAAATATATAAATTGATGTTAGTGTTTATCTTAGAAGCAAAATTTACACTTTTAAAATGTGTTAAAGTTTTCTTTTGTTTTGACCTTTTACTCGGCGCAAAGTTTTTGTTTTTGTTGCAGATTATCCAAGTGACGTCTATGATGTGCCGTAAGCTCCAGATAAAAGGTTCAGTTTCACGCCTATGCCTTACTTGTGGGGGGCTTGCAAAAAACTTTGTAAGGCATTGTGCTGCTTTCTATATTTAGTTTTCAAATAGGAAATGAGATTTTAGCTGCTGTTAGTTTTGTCGACTACCGGCCACAGGTAAACTTTTAAAGGCAGCATTTCCAAGGTGGTGAAGGTGAAGGTCGAGAAATGAATAAGATGTTTTCAGTGTTGTTTCTGAAAATATTTAAATCATCTAGTCAGGCTTTATCCTAATTGCGCCACGCAACAAAAAAGTGAGCCTTCATTTATTTGCACACTCAGATAGCACGAAGTTTTTCGGTTCTGAATTCACAATGTGTGTGTATGTCGCCATGCTGTTATATGCTATAGTTCGCCCTTAAAATTGTCTCAGCCTTGGGGCTGATAAGTAAAGAAAAGAGATGTTTCATGTCGAAACGATTTTCGCTGTCGACACATTTAACCACTTAGTTCTGCTCCATCTTGTAAATATTAATTAAAATCTGTCAGTGTAAGGTATTTATTGTAGTTCAAGATTCTTCAATTGAGCTATTATTATATACTGAATTTAAAGGGCGGGAAAAGTACACAAATGTAATTATCAACTTTTGTCTTTCCCATTAAAAATCCAACATCACTTTTTGCAATAATAATAAAAAGTGTGTTAATCTTTAAGCTGGAACGAACTGGTACATATATGTGAACCAATTTACCAATTTTGGATGAGCTTCGATGTCAAAGGAAGTGAATGCTAAACAGATCAAAAGAGCAGTTGCATCAATTGCCTGCCAGTCTGCCCTCGTCTGCTTTGAGCGTTGATTGGAAGTTTCAAGTGAAAGGTAAACAAATTTCAAGCTCAGCAGCCGGCTGACAACTGACAGCAGCCCCCAGAAAAATAAAAGGAGCCGACAGGAAAATGTACACACGTGCCGAAATTCGATTTTACGCTTATTTACATATGCAGGATATGTGCTGAACCGAAACGTGCATATATAAGCGTATACATGTATTTGTATGTAAATTTATGTTTGAGCATAAGCATTTAAATAATGATGCTTTTTTATCTAATGTGAATTTTATTTAAGACAACTGTTGCTGTCCCCTTTTTTGTGTCTGTCATATCAATGGTTGAGTTTATTTTGTATTCAAATAGATACATTTGGACTGTGCTTTAATGAGTTTGAGATTATTTAAGTGTGATTATTTCTATACCAAAATGAGGCGAGCAAAAAACATAAGTGGAGCATTCGAGCATTCTATATAAAAGATAATGTAAAACAAATATATATAGTTAGCCGAATGTTACATTTAGAATTAAGCTGTGTAATGGCATGAAAAAAAGGTTTTATAGTTTCAAGATAATTCTTGTGCTGAATGCGCCAGCGTATGCGGTGAACGTGGCGTACGAGCAATGAACTTAACGTCAAAATTAGTTTTACTCCCCGCACAAATGACAACAATGGCAAAATAGTTTTCAGCAGGGGATACCTCCAGCTGTGTTCTATTCCCGTATCATCGGAGGCTAATGAATATTTAACCAAATTGGCATTTGATCGATGACATAGTGACAGACGACTAGGTCCACATACGTGTGGTTAGTATTTGTCTAGGCCACAAATGTAGAACAGCATCATGTAACCAGGTCGAGCAACGGCCAAACCTACCACACGCAGCACGAACTGTTGTGTTTCCATTTTTTTGTTGTCCCCAGTTATGGCATCACACGTAGCTACCGGAACGTGATGCATAGCGCTACACCTTTGTTCCAGTTGGATGTTGGATGCCCTTGTGACCCGTTCTGCCAGCACACTTTGCTCTAAAATGGATAATGTGCTGCGGCGTAGACGTAATAATTTGACAGTTGGATATGTGGTAAGCTTTGTTTCCATATAACTGTCAGCTATATAAACCACCAAAGTTGTACCTAAAGTAATTATACTATAGGCCTACTTTATTTGAATGATATGAATTTAATCAGCGTTAAAAACTATTTTATTTTTGGTGAATTTTGAAAACATATTTACCAAATAATTGTCTCATATTTCATTTGTTACTTTCAAGCAAAGTTGAGTATCTAAATTCATTGTGTTGTTCATTTATCTGTTAATATTTTAGGTCTGATCATTATCTGCACGGATTGCAGGGTATACCCCGGTCCCTGCCACTCATCCCAAAATATGCCATACTCGGAGTTATCATAATACTCATCGCGCTTTGCGTACTGTCCGTTTAGATTGCTGGAAATGAAACAAAATGCGTGACAAGAGATATGAGAATAACAAAATTTCCCATGTGATTATTGACTAACCTTAAGCCGCAGTTGTTGTACCACCAACCACCTAAACAGGTCTGGGCGCAGTTAAATTCGCTTTGGTCGTTATCCCTGTCATAGGTGGTGAACTTTTGGTGCTCATTATCGCGCATCGAGTCACCAGCATTGCCGGAGTACTCACCCAGCTCGGTCAGTGCATATTGTTGGCTCTCGCCAGCGACAATGATCTTATCGTAATAGGCATGGCTGCTCTCATTGTTGAAATCGGTTAGGTGCACATATAGTTCGTGTGGCTGGGCCGTGGTTATGCGATGCAACTTATCGAGTCCAATAAAAAATTCGCCGCTCAAATTACCAAATCCCTCCTGGTATTCCAGCCAGCTTCGGTTGAATTTTATGCTCCCATCCAGGCGACGCTGCACAACAGTCCAACCGGGGCCATCTAAGCGGGAATCGCAGGACACCGGGAAGGCATCTCCTTCGTCTACCTTTATTAAATGCACATCCGAAGAGTCTCCAAATGGCAGACAGCTGTTGGCTTCAAAATCCGATTTCGTAGTCGTTTCGAAATCTTTCAAATTGTTTAGCGTATCTGCAATGTCTTTTGTTTTGATATTCATGTTAAGGATTATTTGTGATTTGACTGCGGCATCGTCTTTCAAAATTTCTATTTGCTTGGCCTGCTCGTTGATGATTGTCGTGAAGGTAGCCATTGTGGCCAGTCCTTCCTCGATCTGACGATCCTTTTCCGTTAACATGGCTGCATCTGAATTGGCCCTGTTCTGCAACTCAATGATCTGCTCTGAGTAAATCTTGTTAAGTACCTCAAAAGCCGAGTTCTGCTCTCGACACTTTGATAGCTCGTCACTTATTTTGATTTTCAGATCTTGCATTGTTGTTTCCTTTTCCATTATGATAGCTTCCTCGACCTTACTTTTATATTTCGCCTGCAGCTTTTCAATGTCGTAATATGAGCTTTTAAGCTGATTTTGTATTCTTAATATTTCCAATAAATTCGCTTGTGCCGTGATTATATATAACACTGCAACTACAAATAAAACACTTAAATTTTTCGTCATTCTGTCTGCGTTTTCTTTTCCCTTGTATGCGACAACCGCTTCTCAAATCGCGCAACACAAAACTAAACACTAAATTGCTCGGCTCAGCAATGCTCAGCATTGAAAATAATATAAACATGCACGCATTTTTATTCTTTGAAATAAACGTATATATGTATATGTATAAATACATATAATATACACACTGTTTATTTACTTTTGCTGCAGATAAGGGACTACCAAACGAGAGAGCAGAAACGCTGTAGCACACTTTCACAAAACGTGGTTCAGATGTCATGTGTTATCAGTGGCTACTTAAAATATTTGTTTAAAATTAATTAGGGTGTAATTTACATGTGTTCTTTTTTTAATTAATATGTGAACCACATCTCGTTTTCGATATATCGACGAGCTTGTGCACTATTTTCACCAATCTGCTCTTTGATCGGATTTAATTATAATATTAATATACCCAAAAATACCATAATCAGATATTTTCATTTCCAGCATGAAAATCGTATTACGGCTCCTATAAACACTTACATCTAAATTGTTTTCCATATCTTCATTTTTATTGGACTTTCTATTTTTTAAAAAAATAAACAAAAAAGTGCTGGAGAAAAACGCAATTTGTTCATAAACTTAATTAAAAATTCGTAGACAATAAGTCTGCGTTCTACTCCAACAATTCATAACCGCACTCTTGCATTCAGTGGGACCAACGTTTTGCCTCCCCTGGGTCTGACCCATTGATAAAGCTTTCTATTTCCACAACACGGAACACGGAGCACGGAACTGGTGCTGGTGCTGGTTGCTGCTTTTATGCATAATTAAGAGCAATTAGGTGCACCTCCATCGCATGTGGTTGTCGACAATGATGCTCTGCAAACGGGGGGTGCTACATTGTTGATGAAAGCAAAATAAAAAAATGAATTAGACAAGTTCAAAGTAAAATCAGTTCCTTCAGAAGACAAAAATAATAATTAAAAATAATTGTAACTTAAACACATTTAATACACAATTATAAGCAAAAAATGTTTTTGAATTGAATCAATCAATTAACCAACTAAATTTGGATACGAAAGGGTTTTACCTATCTACAAAAATATCCCTATAATAAACATAGTATGACTATACATTAAATCCATTGTAAAGAACCTAGAAACCCGATTTGCTACCAACTGTCTGTCCACGATTAGTTTGTGGGACAAACTTTGCTCTGCACGGTAACACTTGAAAGTGGTTTTTACGGCTGCGAAAAGGACTTTGACCAACAACTGCTTTAATTTCGAATTTGCATTTTAATGAATGCCACGGGCTGCTGTACACATTTTAAACTTTATGCATTTGTGTCCACTAGCGGTGCCTGTGGCTGGGTTTTCACAGTTTATTGAAAGGCGACAGCTGGCACATCGAAAAGTTCAGGGCCAAGGGAGCAGTGTTTGAGCTGATATAGAAATGCAGTTACCGCACATATATTTTAAAAAACACTAACAATAGATCTTAAAAAATATATACTTCGAATAGTTTTTATTTTTAAACTTCCATTTCACTTTTTAAAAATGTATTAAACTTAAGTCGTTTGGCTTTCATTAAAAGCATGTCTTGTTAACAGTAGAAACAAGGGGGAAACTAAGAAGAAGTATTAAGTACAGAAATATCAAACAAATAAATATATATTTATATATTACGATATTAGCTCTAAAGAATGTGTTTAATAATATATTTTAGTGTTTACAACATTTTTGCTCAACTATCGTTTAAATTTGAACTATGTATGCTGCGGTTTTTTTCGGTTGCCCTTTTAAGCTCCTAACCGCAGACTGAAATTGAAGTATGGCCAACAATTGTTTTTATTGCTGTTCTTTCTTGTTGTAACTGCCAGTTGCTTGCTTTTGTTGTTAATTGCTTTCTGTTTCGTTGACGTGTTTTATTTATCGCCATTCCTCATGTAAGGCATTTGTATTCGGTCAAATAAATTCCCAGTTGACATGTATAAATGAAACAAAACTTGCAGCTGGTCCTTTAATGAAAATATGCCAACAATCGAATCTACTTCCTGCAAAGATTTCATTCAATTTAAATTTAATGGAAAATTCTGCATTCAAAAGTCATACAATTGAATTCCAGAAAAGAGCTGCATAGTAAAGTGCGCAAGAAAAGGGCTCAAATTAGGAACATTCTTGACATCTAACTAGAGTCAATCTTCCCTATATCCTTGAACTTTTCGTGTAATTTGAGTACATTCAAAGTTGTGCTATGAAAATTGTTAAATCAACCATCTTTGGAATAATATTCAATATAGTAAATATTCTGCATATGTCAAGTACTTTTAAAATTGACCTTTGAGTGCTTTGTGCAACAGTTCACGCAGTCAACTGTTAACGCATTCACTTGTGGTTTCTGTGCTCTATTTCCCGACTCGTTTCTTCAAGCACGTGACCTTTGTATTGTACTCATTGTGCATTCAAGCGTTTCATAACCCACCGTTGGCCAACATTTGGCTCTTAACTGACCAAAGTTAACGCAAAAAGTGAAACACATTCCAAGCCAATGTCATTTGGCATTGTTGAACCTGTCAGCAGCCTGCGCAACAAGTTACATAAACTTCTAGTTTGGTTTGCTAAATACTCTTTCTGGTTTAAAATGTAGAGCCACTCTGTTGGGGATGTTGACTTATGGGTGCAAATAAGCTAGCTTCGTATAATAAATTTTTCCTCTACTAGGCAGAGCTCATTAATGAAACAGGTTAATATAGTTAGTAATAATTACAAGAGTAATAATTAAAAAAAAAGTAATTATGTATTTATAGTAATACAAATATTATATTATTATAAAAAACTAAAATAAAAATTAATAATAATATAACAATAAAAACCGTGCTGATCGTCCTCCTGACTATATTCTTTTATACTATATTATATTTAATTTCACACAATATTTTTTCAGGCAACACATTTAATTTTCCATTTACTAATTATTTGTAGCATACTTTTTTGTCCTTTCCATTTTATCATAGTTAAATGAGCGAACGCGAAAATTAAATTTAATCATAAATAAATAAAAGTTTATAATTTAGTCACACTTATGAGAGCGTTTGTTAAATGCCATTTAAGGACGGCAAGAGTAAATTGCAAATTGGGGAAAGTGGAAAACATTTATATATTTTCTGAGCATGTGTAACCATTTTCTTAGCGCGTTTTGATTGCTTTTGAATCACTTTGAATGCCCACGTCTTTCATGCTGCACGTAGCACATAGCACTGCAATTATCCAGATGACTTAGCCAGAGAAGGCTACATGCAAAAGCCTAGCCATGAATATGTCTGCTTTTTGTTTTGAGATGCCACCAAAATGCATGAGCTACATTTGCCCGTCTCTGCTGCGAGTGCCTTTGGAATAGCAAATATGTGAATAAAGACATCAGAAATATGGCAACGGCTTTGCTGAGGTTGTGGCAACATTTTACTCGCTCTATTCATGTCACGTTGTGGTTGGCTATGGCGTATACGCGATGTGGCAACATTTCAGATGAAAATGAATTCAGTTGCACTTACTTAAAGTGCAACACGAAGGCAAAGCTAACAACTGACTACTGCAAAAAGAGTATGTGCGTACGTATGGGAATGTTATTTGCTTACACTTTAAAATTTAAGGCACAGTTGTTGGCTTATTGAATTAACAAACCCCAGTAAATGTCGTTAGCAAAACGAATTACTTTGCCATTTTTACAATTTTAATGGAAAAACAAGAGGAGAAGGGTTTGCTTCGAGGTACCAACGAATAAATACCCTTTCAACCTAGCACTTTATCTCAGTTTCTAGCATAGTAAAGCAGGTAATTGCTGAGTTTAATGAGAATATATTGCAACTTAGAAGATACTTAAATGGAAATTTACTTATAGAATGTTGTCTTAAATTCCCGATTCGTTATTGTCATAACAATCATAAATATTGAATGTGTCACATATTTTGCTCCAAAATTATGATACCTTCAGCAAAACTATGCAATACTATTGGACAAATACTCGAGGGGGGTGGGCTTAATCCAAGAGCCATGTCCACAAATTTTACAAAATTATCTCCTGCTCCGTCAGCATGAACCATGGTGACCCAATTCGCATTTTGGCCAGCATTGTTAATTAATTGGTCCGTCTCTCTCTTTCTCTCATTCTGCATTCTCTATATCTCTCTCTGTCTTTGTATCTATTTTTGTTGTGGCGCATTGTGGTTTCATTAGTGGTTAGTTAGTTGACTACCAACTGCTCACTTACGTAGCTGCTTTGTCGTATCGAATGAGATTTTCGTTCCAATTTTATTCCGTTTCGTATTTACCTTGCACTGTCAATCAGCTAAAAATGTAGGGCTGTTATTTGTTTTTTGCTGTTATTTGTTGTTTCCTGTACTTTTAATTAATTTGCCACATTGTGCAAAGCTAAATTAAATAGTTTAAATTTTGAGATGTTTCTATTCAAACGCATATTTTTTAAAGTCAAAATACATTTCTTTGTCAATATATATTGCGTCTGGCAACCACAGAGTAGTTATTCAGAGCCGCCAAAAACAAGCAAACTAACAAAAACTTGACTGAAAATTGTTTTTTTGCATTTATTGTGATATTGGTTTTTGCTGCGGTCAGCAAAAATCTTTTCCAAGCTATCTGTGTGCGTGGGCGTGTGCATGTGTCTGCGTGCGCGTGTGTCCATTGTGTGCGAGTTTGCATATTTGCATAGCCAGCACAAATGTGCTGCTGTCCTGGCAACCATTTGACGCACTTTGCCGCTCCATGACGCATTCAGAGCCAGCTCGACACAAGGACATTGCGGATTTGTATGCATCCATTGAGTGCCACTTGTAGTTCGCTTTGAGGTGTGTAGAACACCAATTTTTCGGCAAACCCTGCAAACATGGCCATTGGCTACAACCACTCGCTGGACAAACAGCCTAGTATTTTTTTTTTTTTAGCCACTGAGTGTCGGTTAAAAACTCGACTACCTTGACATCAAACAGCCCGTTAAAGGGGTTGCACCAATTAGCACTTGTGAATGCGGCTGTATCCACGTAATGGCAACAGCCTTTTGACAACTCAGTGGTTAATTTAAGATTTAACAAGGGCGGGCGCATTGATAAAGCAGACGTCATATTATCCGAATAACAGACTTTACATCAGTCAGCAATTGTCAAGCAGCATATACAGGCATCTAAAAGCAAATGTAAAATATTAATAAATATTTAAACAATACAAAGGAACAATTTGTGTGTGAATATTGTTGTAGCTTTGCTTACAATCATCTTCAGCGTACAAATGTCAGAAATATTCTAATTTAACGTCTTGAATAATTTATTATGCGTTATGTGTGAGTACCAAATCAATTTTTATACCCTAGCGCATGACACATATAAAATAAAATTTTTCTATTCCTTATCACATATCTTTGACATTTATGTTGTCTTATTAGGTATTTTGAATTACTTTAAACTTTGGTATTAAAAGTAACTTGCTATTGATTAAACCAAATCGAATTCTTTAATAATTTTTTTTTTTTTTAATTTATCTACGATGTATTGACTTTCAATAATGATTGTTAAGTTTTCTACGGCCAACACACAATTTACATACAATTTCTGCTCCACATGGGAGATCATCATGTCGAATATGTGGCCTTGTTTGATTTTCATTTATGCCTTCGACTCTTAGGATATTCTTTTAACAAAAGCAACAATTCATACGCTCGATTAATTTTGTAGAATAATGCTTTCAACTGCAGCTTGGGACAACAGCTTCACAAAACAAATTTCCAATTCGCAATTTCATAAATCTGTGCAGATTGTCGTCTCATGCGTTCTATTTTGCCATTGTCTCATTTAGATTGTGGCCATTATTTAGGTCTTTTCATTGTTATAACAACACATATATCCAACTCATTAAAAAAATGGTTTATATTTACAATCAACGCTTGAGTACCCAAATATGTTAGATACTTGACAAGTACAAGTTATTTACATTTATTTATTTATTCACATGTATCACTCTTAATTTAAATATTAAATATCTGTAAATGCTTTTAAACTAATCACTCAGTTTTTCTGAAATTTTACGGATGCACATTTAATTTTCTTTTTCCCTTACTCTGTCTGTGTAAGTTCTGTGAATCCTGAGCCACGAGTAAGCCACTAATATTTGTTGGAGCACTTCATTTATCATATAATGTCAAACTGTCTCATGGAGAAAGCTTCATGTTGGGGCAAAACAACTTTGTCACTTGCCACACACTCAATTTTAGATGACAAATTTGTGTGCATTGAAAATTTATACGCATTAAATGCTTTAGATATTGTTGAAGTCATTTTTTTAAAAATGAAAAATTAGAGACAGATACTCTGTCTAGGCCAAGTATTTCTTAGATTTATGTTGCCCCACATTAGTCTGTATTTAAAATAATAAATATGCTATTTTTTACAAAATATGAGCCTTATTTATGATAACAACAAAACGTATCCCACAAAATCGACAAGCTTGCCCAGCTCCAATATGAACTCTTTAAAACTGAGAGGCTTGCGGGCACAGACACAAATAGACCGACAGGTGCAGTAATAGCTCAGCTGTGTGAGTACTTGCCTTCGAAAAAACAACTTATATTAATTTCACTTGACAGTCAACAAGATCCCTTCAAATGGACCAAGGTAAGCAAACATCTTGTGCATAGCACCTGATTAAAGGATGGCACCCACACAGCTGGGGCAGGCTTTAGGACTGCTTAGGTGTTGGTCATAACTGTGTAAACATGCCTATCAGTTACAGTCATTTAAATGTAGGGTATTCTTAAGAGGAAGATGCTGCTCCTGTTTAAACTAAGGCACAAACTGTAACCCTGGGGCCAGCATGCTTTGGAATGCTCCGTTGTCAACCGACTCTTTTAATTATGTAAATCTGAACAGCTCGACAAAGCGTTAATGTGGCCAACCATAAAGAGCGTGTAACACGTGCCGTGCCCAAGAAAATGCTAAAAAAGGGTTACCACAAAATTACAACTCTGCTAAGTGTAATTAATGTCAAGTCCTTAAGAGTTGCAGGTGGAGCCTTTTCGTTTTCGAAGTCAAGCTGAGAATGAAAACTTGGGTTGAAAGTTATAATACATTCAACATTTGTAGCTTAAAGCCTAAACTGTATGCAAATATGTTTAATCCGAAAAATGAATTGTGAATCCTAATAATTTAAATACACACGATTAATATGGCATTATCACATAACAAATTATTGTATTTTTTACTGACAGCTTGGATTTAAATTAATACTTAAAACTATTTTTTTTCATGCCTGAAATGAAAAAACTCCTGTATAAGCTGTTAAACTTTAATATTTAAAAATAAATAATCTTTTTATAAGATGTGTAACAATTTAGTTTTCACGTAATATTACAGTAGTGGCATATTATGGTAGGATAATTAAGGTAAAATCGATTTCACACAAAACGCTGTCATTGCGTTTCAACGTATAGGCATATTAGTTCCGATGACTTTACTGATGCCCTAAAGTTACCAAAATTATAATTTTGTACATTGATTTCTTGAGTTTGACTAAGCACAAAGCTAAATTCCTTAACCATTACGTTGCCCGATGGTCACGAATAATCAATCACATTTATGTCGTATAAAATTACTTTCACTTTTGATTAATAGCTGTGAAAAAATGCGAGGCAGTTAGTTACACTTCGGTTGTCACGATAATTTCGGTTTTCTGGCGACATAATTACAGGGCATTATTTTTTATTTTAAAAAGATTTGACACCCCAAGGACAAAAGCTCAAAGCAGGACAAAAGGATTAATAACAACTGCCGAAATATTTATGTTTATACATATTAAAAAATACATATACAAGTTAGTTAAGATTACTTGCTAGTATTAACAGCTGTTATTTGTACACATCTGTGAAAGTTGACAAAAATGATTCGTGATTTTTCAGTATCTAAATGTGTAAAGGCCTCGTCTGCAGCTTTCAGTGCACTATAAAATATTGTTTTCATAGCATTACTATTGTACAATAAACTTTGTCGAAGGTTAAACATTTTGTCTGTCATGTTTTTTTACTGCCTCTTCGTTTGCGTATTGACTTATAATCTGACGTCAAAGCCAAATATTTTAAGCAAAACCTATATTTTATAGTCCGTCAAAATAATAAAAAAGTTGGAATTTTAATTTATCGACCAATAAATATAAAAAATATTGTGATGCACACCACAATAAAATCCCGAGTATGTGGTACGAGAATTTTTATGTCTATATTTGGTAAATTAAATCATAAAATTTTAAATAGAAAAAAAGCATTTTAATTTTAGCTATAAAAAGTGAATTCATGCAACTCTTCACTTACTTCGATTGGTTGTAAATCGTAGTTCAAATAAAAATGGAAGTTTTTATTAATATTTCTTTTTATTGCGCTCATTTCAAAATCTCTGCCATTAAATCAATAACTCTGACTTCAACACTTGAATCTAGGTTAGAGGCATACAGATTACCATATTAATGGGTTTTACATGATTTATATTACAATTTACCTCGGTATCTTAATTCTCGCTCTTCTAAATAGAATATCCTTTTTAAAATGAATTTATTGGAAACATGAAAATTGGCAGTGATTTGGAGGGTGTATCTTGATTTTCGGTTTGCTAAAAAACACGTTTAGGGGAAAAGTGGACATCTTGACAGCCAATGGGTAAAGTTAAAAGTTCAGCACCTACAGTTTCAACGTTGGGTAATAGATTTTTCTTACATCCAATCAATCCAATATCACAAAGTTTCCGCTTTTTTTCTGGCACATTAAATGGATTTCAATTCGACAGTCGAAACACATCATTTGGAAAATGTGCTGGTCAATTTGTACAAATCAAATTGAATTTTTATGTATTTGGGCTCAATCTGAAGGGTTCTGTTCCGTTTCGGTAAAGGTAACAACGACCTGTGAGCCTCTTAAATATTTAGTAACCAGCTCGGCAACAACAATCAGTGTGTCAACACAATCAGCATAATAACTGAGGGTCGCAGGCCCCAAAGCCGCAATAAAAGTGGATTAAATGCAAACATGTGCGAGGTCGTATGGGATATTCTGGTTTTCGGCTTCAAGATTATGAGCTGGCGTATCCTTTGGATTCCAATACCAAAGGCATGCCCATGACAATGACAAACTCAACGTCAAAGCCAAATGCTCTTAGTTAAGTGCCAAATTAGGCCGCAAAAATAGACCGCATGGACCGACACGAGCTCATGAAGTTGGGGTTCGAATTTAAGTGCACGTTGGCCAAAATGTGCGGACAACCAGCTTAGACACATTCTTCTATTATGTGTGTGTAGATTAAGTGGATTGAAAATAAATTATTTAAACTTCATTTGAGAAACGCTTGATTACGAACACATCTAGCAACAAATGAAATTTCAATGAGATGAAATTTCAAAATGTGACAGTAAGTATTTATACCAATAGCGAAAAGAGGACATGTTTCCTTAGAATCAAAAGCCTTTAAGCTGATCATTTATTTAAGAATGTTGTGGATAAGTAGTAACAAAATATAGTTGAAGAAATATTAAGCACTGCCTGCTTTGCAATGACCACGCATTTTCCATGGAACAAAAACTATATCCTTGAATATGCGTGACAATTTCAAAGCAGGCAATTCTGTGCGCCTAGGAGGCATATAAGCAACGAGAACTGCAACTGGAGCTAACCGAATTCGAAATTTCGGACGACAGTGGCTGTTCGGAACCGGGCTTGCGCTTGGACCGAAATTTTAAACGCTGCCAAATGGGATGAAAAATGCCGCTTTTGCTGCCGTCTTTATTGACGCTGTCGTTGCTTTCTGTGTTAATCGTACTTCCTTCGTAATGCATTTGGATGGTCTTTTTCACAAAGGGCTTGCCCAGGCGCTTAAACAGCGTACGAAACAATTTTCGGGGCTTGGCTTTCTTCTTGGGAAGCTCCAGGCTCGAATCAGTCGAAGAGGATTGGGACGACTCTTCAGTTATATGAGACAAAGTGCACAGCCTCATTGGCAACGTTTGTGGCGGGGATGGAGACAGTGGCTGTTGCAGCCCTTCAAGTACACGCTTTAGATTTCTGCGCAGGCTTTTGTATTGTTCCTGATTGGGAAAGCCATGCAAGGTGGAAAAGGGATCCTTCTGGCTGGGATAACTATTGGAATAGGTAACCGAGCGGCGTACAAGGCGCGGAGGTGGTTTCGGCGCTTGTCGTCGCTTGCAACGAGGCGGTGGTAAAGGTGGCATTGGTGTGGTTGTTGGCACAGGTGAATCAGGCGCCGATCTTTGCATGATAGGCTGAAGCACCAACACAATTCGCTCTGCGCTGCAGGATGCGCTCTTGTTAAGGTACCAGCTATAAGGAGAACTTAAAATGCAAGTGTGTGAATCTCAAGGTTAATCCTTACCCAATCACAATCAGTAAAAAGTTGTACACGGGCAGCGCCAGAAGGCTGTGAAATAGCAGTTTTAAAAAGGGACACCCTGAACTCTTCAGCTTGACTAGCAAAAGCCAGCAATATGAGTCTGCCTTAAAAGAATCTTCCTGCCACGAACTCATGACAATATCGGTGTGATTGTGCAAGCCCAGCACAAGCAGCCCACGTCGAACACTGCCAGGTCGTGCGCTGACCAGAAATACCGTCAAGATGAGACTTAACGATCGCCAGGGTAGCATCCTCAAAGAGTCGTATGAAGCTTTAATATAACTTGTTGCTGTTGTCTTTTTCATAAAATATAAATTGTGAAACTAACTCCGCTTACGGGCAAAGCCTACTGTTCTCTCCATATGTAATTGTATTAAAATGCAATGCAATATTTTTATTTGTTAGCTTTAAAGATATTTTTAACACCAACTCAGTTTTTGGCCAAGTTGGAAACGAACTGAGTTGTCATTATTGTACATTTTGTGTTTTAATTACTGTCTCTAATTAAAGTGCGCAGCTTAAGCCGCAAACCCATCGCAACTTAATTCTGCGCATTGATTCACCTACATGAGTTGGTTATGTACCAGAATCCAAACGAACTCATAGTCACGAGTTTGTGATTTATAAATAAACACAAGGGCGCAATGATGAGGGTAACTTTAGAGCCAGGAATACTCACCACGTCCTGGCAATAATTCGACATGATTTTAATTAAAACTGAACAGCAGTAAAACTGAACAGCAGAAGCTTTTAATTTTGTTTACCCTGGAGATACATTTGTTACTTGTTTTGGGCCACGTTTACAACCCTTAATGCTGTTTCTATTTAGTCGCGTTATTTTCAACTGAAATACAATTTTGATTATGTGGCCAACACGTAATGCCGTAAAGCTTGCAAATTCAATTATTTGGGATATTGATGTACATAAAGTGCATATATACATATATGTTCTTTCAAAAGCTCTGTGAGTGTGTCGTACAGACTCTTAAGAAAACTCGTTGTAGCTTTTATAAAAATGATGCTGCATGCATGCATGATGCTTAGTAGCATTTTAAAAGAAACGAACTTATACCTTTTAAAGTTTAAAGACCAAAATATAAATTCTAAAGTACCATATTTATAGTATAGCATCTAAAGCATTTACAAAACTTATATATTATCAATATTAAACATTTATACATATGTTATTCATTTCAAAATCTTTGCAAAAACAATGATAATATCATATTTGTTTGGACTAACTATAAACAATATGCCATTATTTTTAGTAATCGTTATGAAAGTTGAGTATTATTCGCCCACCCAACAATAGAACAAAGCCGAGTACACAAGCTGACACTAAGTAGCATGAAGCACTCACAGACTGCCGTCCAGATAATGATTGCCAACTCAAACGTACCATACAAATGCGAATTCCTCGTAATGCGATTGCCACAGGGCACTAATGTATATCCGTCTTTATGATTGATGTACGCCAGCGTGAAATTTATATCATGTGGTTCGGCTGTCTGAATCGAAAATTATCTCCGCTTCAATGGTTGACCTTTTGGCTAACCTTTAGCGCAAGTTTGGTAAGAGCAGACTAGTTATTTATTGGCATAATAGCTTGTGATTAATTTTGATAATTGACTTTCACTATTGAATATCCATCGAATGTTTGTATTTACCATCACCCAAAATACATAATTTACATTAATAATAGCTGCCGTAATTAAGTGAATATGATTTATTGAGTTGTGATTGCTAAAAACAAAGTGGACCAATAACTGCGCTAAATAAATAAATAAATAAATATGAGAAAAGTTCGATATTTATAGCTGAGCTGAATTGCGTTTAATTATGTTTTAAAATTGCAATTCTATATACATTTAGGCGCATAAATGCCTTACACAGTTTTGTGTTTATGTTGTTTAATAAGAGTAAAAAGTACATATTAAATTTTCATCCAACGTATCAATACGGTAAAATTATTTTAAGTAACATAGCTTTTTATAATATAAATTACTTTATAAATGTATTTCAATTCACATTTTAAATGGGGCTTCGTTAGTCGACATTTGTGGCGCTTTCTTAAGCAATTAATGCCAACTGCAATTTAAAAGGGGAATTTTTATTACAACTCGTGCCCGACCAGCGAAAACCAATAAATTTGCATATAAGAGACAGTAAAATAAACGAAAAAAAGAACACATTTTAAATTTAATTAATTCAATTGCAGGGCGACGGTGCGATGTGCAGTGCGAATCCTGGCTACAAGCCCTTGCATAATTTGCTCCTCTTTTTATTGGATTTCTTTTGCAATTTATCTGAACATCTTTTGCTCTATCTTCACATTTAATTTAAAATGAAAGGTGTTAAATATTTAAATAATTTATTCAAGTGACTTGTTTATAACCGGCCATCGTATAGGTTAGACCTAGCCTGTAATCTGTAATCAGGAAGGTAAGAGACTTTTTGTTCAGCTTGTCGAATAAAATTGAAGAAAATTGTTTCCAGTTGTTCGTATTAATTCCTTTTATAGCAGTTTCTACCAGGCCATCTCTTATACGCGGGTCTATGAAGCTGAGAAATTTGTCAGTATTTTGGTAGCTAGGAATCGTATGCTTGCCTTATCCCCGCTGCCGTGACAACTTATTCCATATTGGGAAAAATATTAATATATGTTAATGGCATCGCCTGTTCCTAAAACGTCTGTTCTCTAAAATGTGTGAAATGCCCAACATACAAACAATGTCTTAAGTCAGAGTACGTCATGTTCACAAGACCGTGTCTGATCTCTTCACTATCTAAAACTTTTATATTAGTTGCTTTATAAATTTATTTCAAACTCTATTCTAAAAGCCTACTTTATTGTTCATCACATTACAGCCAATTTTTAAAAGTTCAACTGCAACTTTAATGTAAAATAATTTATTACCCACGCTTTACAAATCTTAACTTCCAGCTGTGTTTTTTCTTTAAAAAAAACGTTATTTTTTTCCCGCTAATTATAAAAACTTTGACTTGTCATTAAAATTGTCACTTCCTTTGCAACAAAGCTCATTAAAATAATTCAAGCCATGCAAGGCGCATACACCTCTTGCTGTGCATTGGAAGCCAGTCACCACCTTGGTTGCTTTGTCACAAAACTAAAGACATTAAAGGATGCAGCATCGGGCGAAGGCATGTCTCCGCTGGAAGGCAAAACTTTGGCGCCACAGCTGTTGACATTTGTTTGATAGTTTTCTGATGACAAATTTACAGGCCAGTTGTAAAAATATGCAAATGTGAATAGCAGAGGCAGCAACAGCAGGCGTCTTTTGAATTTCTAACGACTTATTAAAAACAAAATTATTAGATTCAATCCTTAATGCCCACACTCAATATGATTCTTGGTAATTTAAGACTTACAATGTGTGACATCGTTGAAGATTTTTTTTAATTTACCTCATGGTTTATTGATTTTTCATCAACGCTGTTGACTATGGCGAAATTATGTCGCTCTAGAACGCCGTTGACCATTGGGTTGTTTCAGGACTTGCGAGACGAGCTTTAAACTTGACAGATGTCGCCATATGGAACGGGATATGCATAGTGAACTCACTTTCATAAAATATTTAACAATATCAACTAAATTTAGATACATTTTCAAAGCACCATAAGTTGCACAATAAAAAAACGCATATCCATAGACTTCATACTTTTGACTACGTACATTTCTGGCATTTGTCTCATTAATTTATTTGCATTTGCTCGTCATAATGGAAAGATCATTGGCTTAGGTTTGATCGGAGGCTAAAGTTTATTCGTACCAGATAAGTAGCATAACGAAATTTCAATTAATATTCACTGTCAACAGCTACAAAATACCTTTAGGGAATCATCATGTTGTCCTTGACAATAGAAGACACTAAAATACTGCAGTTAAAGTCAGGCCAAATCATCAGGCCATTTGTCAGTCGTTTGCCAGAGGTGGGAAATAAATTACGCGACACTTTAGTCAAGCTATGCGAGTTGGCACTTCTGTTTAAGTTTGTGTTAGGAGCAAGTGGCATTATTCATATAGCCTGTCACGGAAGGAATTGCCGGCTGCCATATAATGTCAAGCAGCCAAGTAAGATGTCTGTCCTGGCACGTGCTGCTTGTTGTTTGTCTATTTGTTTGTTGTGTGTTTGTGTGCGTTTCGTTTGTTTTGTTGATGCCCGTAATTTGTCGGCTCATTATTAGCTGCGGTTGGGGCTTAACTGATGACAGTTGCGGTGCTAATTGAAAATTCGCTTTAAATCCCAACTACTACTGCTTGTTCAGGCAAAGCCAAAAGCTTGCCGGTAGACATATTACACCAAGTGTATGCAATTAATTACGGTAATTATGGTACGGCTTCTTCGCGACAATAAATTAAATAATTTTCCTTAATGGTAATGACAAAATAAAATTTATTTTACAAAAATATTCAGAATCTTCTTATCCTGCATGGCGTATGAGTTATATGTGTAATAAGTCGCGCTTTAAAAATATAAAGTGTTTCTTTTACAACTTCTGGCTAGTTTTGCCAACTTGTATAAACGCAGTTATGAAGTTTCTACAGGAATTTAAAACAATTTCTTGGCACAAAGGAATTGCTCAACTTTAGACAAACTTTCAACTGCATTCGGTTTTCATGTAAAAGTTAAGGTTATCAAAGAGACGCATGGGAAGAACATTAGCTTAAGTTAGTATCAATTTTAGTTATGAAATTGAGCAGAAGTTACTTCGGAGTCACATAAATATATATTCCAGATCGCTTATGCAATACATACCACATTTAAAGCCTCATGCAAATTACATAATACAAACAACAAGTTTATTATAAGTTATAAGTTGCCAAACTAAAATCAAATAAATTCGTAAGGCTTTTATAACTGCTTTCAACTAAAGTTTCATATTATACTACATATTCATTTTATTTTTAAATCCATTCCCAAACTCCTTTTATATAGATTTTTATGAAAAAACTTGATATTGACATGCGACGGCTTCTCCCAAAATAGCTCAAATTTAACAGACTGTACTCATATTGTGTATTCATATTGCTACGCAACAATTCACAAGATATGCTTGCTGAGTTTCACTCCAATTCCAAACGCCACGCCCATTTCGGTCTGACCCTCGATTAAGTGTCCCTATAGAATTTGCCCAATGGCAAACAAAACAGAAAATAATAAATTGCAGTCTCATGAAACTGAATTGACAATACTCTGCCTGTTTTCACTAATGGTACAAACGAACCTTCTTGAGTGTGAGCTTAGTAAATTGCAATAGTCGAAAAGATGTCGAAAGTCTATATTCCCCCTTTTGGGAACAGAGCATTAAAGTGAATAAATAACTGGGAAAAGTTTTCTGCTTTCAATATAATTGATTGATTTTCTGTGTGCTTTTAAGTATAAAAGTGTAGACAATGTTGAAGGCGTTGCTAATTCCATTGGAATGACATAAAATGTGCCAAATTTTATGATATTCTTCTTGTTCAGCCAATCGTGCAAGGGACCAAAATATGAACAGAGTTTGTTCCCCCGTTGCCTGACAACGGCATCGTCCATATTTCAATTGACGACCTAAGCAATGCAAATATATACGTTTAATGTATATATTTATGTACATTGAGCTGCTCCGCATTTTGAGCAGTTGAGCCTCGGTGCACATGCTTGGAATTTAAATATATCTCGGCCCTATGTTATATTCATTTTAGTTGCGCCGGCTAAAAGTAGAATATTTTCAACAGCTTTGAACAAGCAGAGCTTGCAGCTTATGTCACACTCGTTCCATAATGGATCGAAATGAACAAATACAGAAAATATTTTATTGATATGAAAAGAATCCTTCTAACAACTGAACCATGTCAAAAGATGTTGGAATGCTTTTAGCTGCCATTGTATTATATAATACATTACGAATAAAGTTTATCTGCATAATTTTACACATTAACATAAAATATAATCAACAAAATAAAAAAATTAATGTTATGGGCTAATCTAAATCCATTTAGCATAGTTAATCTATGAATTGTTAACCTAACTTAACCTAACTTATAAGATTTAATATCAGTAAAAACGTTAAGTATGTAAGCCAATTTATAACAGGGATTGAGTTAACATACGATTTATATTATTTGTCAATGAGCGAGCAAGTAAACTGATTATGGTGATAAGGAAACCCAGCATTTCATTCACGCGATTTTTGAATTTCCATTTGGTGGAGTTGGGCAGCGATTTGCGGCTGGTGTAAACCAATCTGTCGCATTATATGAATTATAAGTAGATCAAAAAGGCATTTGAATAAGGAAGTTGAATAGGCACACGAATCAAATGCTAGCCATGTATGATTCGAATAATAAAGAACTTAGCATCAATTGAGAATTGAACCCAATTTGATTTGTAAATGAGAAACATTCGTATTTGTGCGCAGAATATATTCATGAGTGTGCATTCTTAGTTTTATGTGGATATCTCAAGGGATCAGAAATGGCGTGCACGGGCTATTTTCATAAAGGCCCATTTTTATTATCATATATTTATTTACTAGTGGATATTATTAATTGATGATTTTGAATATAGATTTAAAATTCAAAAACAAAAAAAACAATTATTCATTAGATTGGAATTATGACACGAAAACAATTTGTAGTACATTTTAAATAGAATAACAATGAAATGCCACATAATTACAGCCAAAGTTAAATCCATTTTGTGGCATTTAACGCTTCATTCAAATAATAATTTGCTTTTTGTTTAGTTTGATTTAATTTTCGTGAAAATTTGTTTGGTTCTATTCAATTATCATATTTTTATTATTGCGAAAATCGTTTGTTTAGATGCCGATTCCACTTTTGGATTCAATGGAGCTTTAATCAAAAATCAGACATATGCATACTTGATAATGCACGCATAAACAAACGTAACGAAATTTTTAGTTGAAACCGCATTAATATAATCAAATAAACAAATAGACAAGTGCATATAAAAAATCAATTAAAAATTAATTTGGACAAATGCAAATGTGAAAACCCAACAATTGTGAATTGCATTTCAAATGTAACCAAAACTGTGAAAATTACTTTATTGCGAAAATGTTGAAGACTTAAATATTTTTACTTACTTTTAGTGAAATATTAAATATAAATATATTTTCCTATATTCAATTACAAATATAAAAAAAATCTGTATTTAATAATAATCATATTTTTAATTAATTAATTGCCCGTTTATAATTGCATCCGTGAATATGTAAGTGCGGAAGTTTCATAGAACTGATGCAATGCCCAAGGCCGAAGGCACAGCTCAAAATTAGGCAAAGGAAGCAAATAAAGCTTATTAAATGTATTTTTGGCTACAGAAGTAAATGAGTAAGCCGCTTTTATGAGTTCCAAATGAATTCTACTTTAATGCATGGTATAGATTGCTTGAGCCCTAATCTTCAACAACATTTAGATTTACCTTTTGATGAAAATACACAAGAATTTAAGAAGATGATATTTAGAAAAACACTCAATGTTAAATTTGCTGCTGAACTAAGGAAGGTATACAAAATGCAGTAAACTGAGAATTTGTTGGGTATAAAATAACATGCTAACCACACCCACTTAACATACTTATACTAAGGCCATGCACGTATAGAATCTAAACAATAAGTTGCAATCAACAGTTGTTCACCCGTTCTTCAGCAATTTGACACATTTGTAAGTTGTATTTTCCACAACTCCATTTTATATTTGATGATGACATAGTATTTAAATTAACATAAATAAAATCCATAATTAAATTGGAGTAGCATTTTTGTTGATCTGCCCCTCTTGGAGCTTCTGTCTTACACTTTCATTTAAATTCTAAGGGTTCTTATTTCAAACCGAACAAATTGTTGAATTTTAAAAGGGACTGGGCTGCTTTCTGGCCTTTGAAAAGATTTTGCCCAAATGTCAAAAGTATCGCATTGTAATTTATCTGAATACCACTGCAATTTTCACACTTAATCAAACGCAATCAAAGTCATATATTTTCCAGCGAGAGCCGAGCCAATTTTCATTTATTCAATGATTTTGAAATCCGCATAGGATTAGAAATCAAACGATGCGTGTGCATAAATTTCTTTTGCCATGCGCAAATCAAGCACAGAATCACGAGGCTGCTGGACAGCCAATGCAGCGGCTGATTTTAATTGCACTGCATAGAAAGGGGAAATTTGCATAAAATTGCAGCAGGGAATATTTTAGTAGGCTGGGTAAACAATGGCCATTTAACACAACAGTAGCTGGCTTTCAATACATTTTTTTCCCTTTTCCCTTGCTCATTCTCAGCACACCATTTACAATATACATATGTAATTGCTTTCACTCGAATGATGTCCATTATAGATGTTCAAACACCTTCTAGCAGCTAGTATGCAGGCATACACCTTTCACCTTTAAATTATGTATTACAATAAAAAAGTTAAACTCTCCTCACCATATTTTGTCACAGAAGCAACGAGCTTAACTATAGCAGCTCACAAGTTTTAAAGAACTGCGCACTTGACAAATGAACAGTGTGAATATTTTAATTATAAATACGACTATAAATTCATAAAGGTATTTGTTGGACGAAATGGCAGAACAGTTGACAGCAAAAAAGAAAAAAGAACATAACAATTCATTTGCTGCGAGCTGTGGGTTGCAGATTGCGGACCGCGGTAAGCTGCCATTGGCATCGCCTGTTTAACCACAAGAAACGCATTTCAGTTCTGCCAATTAATGATAAATGACAACAGACCTTAACAAATATCAAGTGCTCTAGTCGAGAGTACCCGACTGGGAGATATCCTGTAACCGCGTTAAAGCGTTCAGCTTTCGCAGCAACCTTACTTCTCTACATGTACAAAAACTGCATAGACTACGACACGAACCCCCAGATATTCAAAACAGAAATAATTAAAATAAAGGGAATCTTATAGTTTGACATGGATAGACAGACCATTATACCCTTTTTACCCACTTTAACTGAGTTCAGGGTACAATAATTAATCTGAAAATTTATATTTTTGCTATTATCGCAATTGACTTCATAAAATATTCTTTATAATTTCATTTCTGTGCTGGGTTCACTTGCCCTAAGCACTATTTAATATTTAAAGCATTTAATTTCTATAGACTACACAAATGTTTTCCGCTGTTTTCCCTTGTTGCCGTTTACATTGTTACAAGCGGATTTCCGTAAGCTGGCTGGCTTACATTCCCATAAGTTTTACCTGGCATAACAAGCACGTAAACATCAACTACTTGTAGTTGGCTAGAAAATAATACAGTGTTTACCGTTGCCTTTATTTTTTGCACTATAGTTTTTTTTTAATGATCCAAATATTTTTAATAACAAGCGCTTAATAAAGCGAAAGCCGCGAGAGATACGCAGCAGGCTTTCGCCTAGCTTAGTTGGTTAAGAATGTACATAGTATTTAATGCAAATAAGGATACTTAAGCTAAAAAAAAACAATGAATATCTGATATTTTGCCAAGCGATTATCACATTTGTAATTTATAGAGTATATAAATTTGTAATATGCCTGGTTTAATTGAGTGTCTCTTAAGCTCTTAATTAAAAAGTTAACTTGAGGTATGCTTCGGTATTATTTCTATATCATATGACTCCAATTGAAACAACTTTAGGCTAAGCGTAGAATTAATTCTGAAATACTGACTTTGATAAGATAATTTCTCCTGTGCATTTCTTATTATTAATAACAATTAACCTTAGGAAATTAAACGTAACGTTAATTAAAATACTTTTCTTTTAACTTTGTATGCATATTTTATATATAAAACATTAATAGATACATGGTCTTCTTCTAGAAGCCCCAAGCTGTATACTGCAGATAAGCCATAGCGGAAAAGCTGCACAAAACTTTTAGCTACCACTTTAAAGTGCTTGGGCAAAATAGTTTTGTGACTTACTATGAAGCTGCCTGTTAAAGCTGGCCATAAGGATGCCGACGTCAGACTTGCCAACACACACACTCAGTCTAACACACCGACAGTCACCCTCACCAGAAACTCACCCACACACACATACACTGCTGGTTATATGTCAACCAGCAATGCCTAATACAAACTAACTGTTCGCCCAGAGACAGAAGAAATGCCAGCACGCTGTCTGTGGGTGTAAAAAATATCCAGAAAATGTCAATGCTATACGAGGGTGACAAAACTCTATAAAATAATATTTGCCTTGCGTTGTAGGGAATTCAAAATTGAAATACTTATCTATGCTTAAAATAAATAAATTTACATGCTACCTTTGCCAAAGGGCAATTTGTATGACAATTTTGTACAGTTTTTAAAATGTTTCTTAAATTTTATATTAAATAACGTTTAGACGTACTGCAAACCAGATGCAATCAATGGCTACCCTGGTAATTTATCCATGACCAAAAGTTCTGTTTATACTATGCTCAATAAATGCTGGGTAATTTGTAAAAAACGACTAGCTGATAAGGTGCGTCTGTTCCTGTTACTGGCGCCATTGTCAATATAAATAAATCAATGCTAAGGCCATGTCCGTTGACTTACATTTTTTTGTTGTCTGCTGTCAGCGTGGAGTCCGGATGCGGGCAGCTGGAGAGGTGATTAGTGAACACACAAATTGTAAACAGGACTTCGGCAAGTCCTGAAGACGCGGATGAGAGATGATGATGACTACTTCAAGATACGATGAATAGAAGACACGATGGATAATTGGGCATCAGCAAATAAGTTGTTTAAATTGCAGAAAACCGCACAGCAAATGTGCAATGCAGCTTTTGAAAACCCAATCAATAAATCAACAAAAAACTAAGTCAATAAAAACATAAAACTTCAACGAAGCTGCTTATTCAAAACATTTTGATTAAATTGTGTTTAAACTTTGACCATCTATAAATGACAGGTTTTACCTGCCACCATATCTGACCCTAGAACTTTTAGCTATATACTTTCCATCGACAATTATATATTCTTACTCGTACTTCATACCTTTGTACTATCATTGCGTATAAGATAAAGCACCATATATTTTATAAAATACTTGAACCTTGGAATCTGGCTATATAGCCAAATGAGCAATCAAAAACGAAATATGCAATCAGATTTTTATTGAATCCCAAAAAATAAGGGTGTCTATTGCACAATAAGCACACTTTTCGATGCGTTTTGTTGCCAACGAGGCAAGAGTCATAAAAATGTTTAGGGTCATTTTATTATCACACAAGCTGTGGAATCCTCGTTGGACACAGTTGTCCTGGTCCAGTGTGAACATTGTTAGGTATAATGCTATTTACTTTTATGGTGTCCCAGCTTAGGGTTTCTTCATGTGCGTTATGTTGTTCTAATAAAGAGTTAAGCAGAATTGATAATATATTGTGCAACAAAAATTTACTTAAGCGTTAGGTTGCATACGAGTGCTTTTGCGTTTTGTTATGGCTTAGATGTTGAAGCCTTAGTATATTTTCTCCGTTTCTCTAAACTTAAAGAGTCATTTATTTATTCAAGTATGCCAAAAAAAAACACTTTTCAGCAAATTATATAATAACAATATTACGAGCGGTCAGCACCCACATACATTGCACCACGTGAACTTTTTTGTTGCAGCAAAAACAAAAAGTAAAAAACTGCCCACAGCAGGGCGACCATAAATCGTGACTAACAATGCTCGAGAGGCAAGGATGGCTCCTTGGCCAGTTGGTAGATCAGATATCCTTCGTGCATATGTAGTGTGTGGCATATATATATATATATATATATATGTATAGACATATGTGAACGTTCCTTGAACGTGTAATTTCTCTCTCAAAGTGTTTGTGGTCCGCACTGTGGCTACTGTTTGTGCAATTGCATTAGGGATTTTGCTAGAATATTTATTACATGTTTGTTTACAAAGCGCTAGGTGTGAAATTTAATAAATTTTAAAATGTCCAGAAAAATGATATTATTATGCTGAGCGTGGTAAAAGTTTGAAAAATGTAGTCCAAGTATTCTGTTAAGGTTTCAAGAGATATTCATGTAATATGTTGGAACACTTCAATGATTCTGTATTTAAATTTACACTCAGTTACTAGTTAATTTACTGTATTATAGAAACTTAAATATAATTGACTTAATTCGCTATAATTCATCCTTATAATCCATACTATGGCATTGCGCTTAAACACGAGAACTGAGTAAAAGGATGTGGTGTTTTACCTCCAACCAACTTTCTGTAGCAATTCCACATATTGACAGACCTAATTTCGGCATGTGACAGCTGCTGCAGTATTTTGCTTCACTGCGAGTTCTTTATTTTTGTTCATACACCAGAAGCAATCGAACATTGTTGACCACATTTTGCCTGCCGTCAGTTTGCGGTTATGTGACACTCATGACTTGTGACAAACGGTTATAAATAATTAAATTTTTTTCCTTGTTTGTTTGATTTATTGACTGTATGCACAATGTGTTTCCGTTGAAATTTTTCTTTTCATATACTTTCCAAAAAGGCATGGATAGAAATTAACACAGCTTTCCCATTTGTGATAAAATGACTGGAAATAAAGTAATTGATTTTTGTTGTCACGATTGTTACCCGTTCTTCTGAAAACTGTTATTAAAGAAACATGAAAAATGTTTAATTTGTGACCTTTTGCTTGCCGCATAAAAATAATGTTGGCATATAAAATAATCTGGGTTTTTTTAAAAAAAGGCTAGCCTACGCCTGTAAAAAGTACAAGAAAAGCTGAAAGGGCTAACGGAAACTTTTCCAGTTCAAGGAAAGCAATGCGTAAACAATTATCGGTTATTAAGAGCAGATAATGACTGCAGAAGTGGGACGGACAATACATATAAACGAGCTGATTTTTGTCACCTAAAAGCCCGATTTACTTAAACGTAAGCCGTTTCTTACAGTCTTGAATAATTAATGAAGAATAGAATATATATATTAAGAATATTACATTGCTTGTGGTTAATTAGTAAATTAGGTTAATTAATAAATTTATTTATAAAATTTATTGGTACTATTTAGCGTGCTGTGTTGAGTGTGTATTTCACAGCATAAAACTAACTGGCACCAGGGGAAATAGTAGCACTTATTGTCATATAAAAATCATTCCATCAACACTTGCCAGCCATTAAATTCATGTTTTTGAGCCAGCAGTTGCCTGGAGACTTGTTACAAAAACTTTTTGCAACCTCTTAAGTTGCAATTGCCAATGGGCAAAGACGCGCTCATTAAAAGTGCCAAAGTTTTTATACAGTTGGTCCGTAGTTCGTGGGGCTTTGGCTATTAAGCAATGAGTTTTCAAACAATTGCATTTTTTACGGTGTGATAACTATGTGTTAAAGCTTCAATTTGAACTTTCGAAAAACACTGTGATTTAAAGTGTATATTATATAACTATAGCTACGAGACAGAATTTGAAGTCGATAGTATTATTATATTATCTTGCATATTTTACAACAATTTTTCAATTAACAAACAATTGTTATTTCAGCATCCATTTAATAATTTGATAAGTACTGGTGATAAATACTGTTTATGATATGAAATAAGTGGCTTTTCCTGAGAGATTGTTGCTTTTTAAGGTATTTACAATTTAATTTTCACTCAACCGCTTTCAATCCAATTGCAATTCGCAGAAAAGTGGGTCGTTGTCCGAAAAAAACGTGTAATAACATTGCAATCGGTCCCAGCAGACTGCGCAATGCTCTGTTTAAGACTGACCAAAAAGAGCCCTCTTGACTAAAAGGACAGCGGACTATGATGCTGATGATTTTGAAGGCGTTAGGTAGTTTACCTTTTAAATATGATGAGCTCCAGTTTATTTTCCAAGTTTCATGACTGCAGTTTTAAGTTCGGCTTACATTGCACTGAGCTAATATACTCTTCTTGACGTTGTGACAGCATAAAAGCTTATCTGCTTTGGATTTGCATCATCAATAAACTTATTCATGTGTGTTTTACAGTTCACTTTAAAATTGATCTGATGGTCATTTCCTTAAGCAAACAGCGTAAATGTTAAAGAGTGAGAGAGAGGAATATATAACACATGTCAGCTGTCAACATATACATATGTGTATTTAATCTCAGGCTATAATCCCCGACATAAATTTCAATTAAAAACCTGACAGTGTCAGACATTAACTGTTGCTCTGTAAAGCAACATTTCAATATTGAAATTAAGTTTGCTGCCCATAAATTGCCGTATCCCAATCCCCAATCGTAGCCAAAAGCACGTTCATCCAGCTTCATTAATACATTTTCACCATAAAAGTTGACTGTATTTTGCCGCTATCTGAAAAACTCTCTTTTAGCAAAGTTAATGAAACTTTATTGCTTTTTGACAGCTCATGTCATACACGATTTATGTGTACACTGAAAATAAAATTGAAGTGCATATTAAGTATGTTCAATTATTGCAAGTGAATGACAATAATATTCACAAAATTAAACTCTAACATTTCAATTACCAGAATATGATTTGTTTGTTTGCTGTTGTTCGTATTTCTTTGGCATTCTTTTACAAATATTTTGTAATTTAAAAGCGGGCTTATATTTTAAATAAGTATTTTAAGTAGTCATATTATCGAACAGGTAGACTTAAATGTTCGCCAACATGTTGGCTACCGGAAAGCAACAGGTGTGCCTGTTGGCTAGACTGTGAAATAAAAAAAACATGCTCCACAAAATGTGTAAGAACACAATGTTCCAACCCCAAAGTGTTTGACGTTAGAATAAACAAACACGCTGCGACGGACAAGTTGTAATGTCTTCTGGCGATACGTTTGAACTGTTTTGTTGCTTCAAACACAGAAAAATCATCAAAAGTCAAAACAATAAAGCTTAACAATAATACAAAACCTCAAAACGGCAAACAAAACTGAAAAAATTTTCATTTTCTAGTAAACTGATTTAAGCCACCAGAACAAATCAAATATTATATGATATGCATATTAATCAGTAGAACTACAAGTACAAAATTTTATTTAGTTGTATGTACATAATGTAATTCCTTCAACTAAAAAAATAAAGTTCTATTCTCCGCCTCCGGATCGGGTTGTAAATATACGAAAGCCTTGCTCTTTCTGTAGCTGAAATATTTACAATAGTATATGTTGGCACCGCAAGCAAAATGTACAATTGCTAAATTCGGCGAAAGCTGCATTTTGCCAGTGTGTGCAAAGTATTGGGCCAAAGTGCATGTCGAATATAAAGCTGTCAAACTTTTAAAGCCAGGCAATGCCAAGTCCCTGAGGAGAATGGTCCCAGGAATGTAAAAGGCAGTCTTATGTGGGCGTGTTCTCATTGTAAGTAATCCCCTTGTCAGCAATTGTTTATAAGTACAATGTAATAGATTTTCACAACTCCTGACTTTCTTCTCTCTCACTACTCTCACAGCTGTTGAGCTATGTGAAGTGGGAAAGAATATACTACATATACAAACAGGAAAGGACTTTACTAACTGAAATACAACTCTTGTTGCTTTCAAGTGCAGTTAAAAATAACCAATCACAGCAAATAATAATAGTGTGTTTTGGCTTTCAGTCTATTTGATTGAACTCAAATTTAATGCTCTCCTAGAAATTGGAGAATAATATTTTGAATGGTATACCTAAAATCTATTGCGAATTGCATGTCCACTTATTTTTATAAATATCTTAAGGAAACTCTGCCAAATATGCCAGCTGTTAATATTGCAGTTATTCATAATTTCTTCTGCCCTGGTTAAGGTGTCACTATATTTGATATAATTCAACCATTCAATATGTATAAGGTAAATATCAGAAATTATCCAAGCCGCAATTTATGCATTAAAAATTAAATATTTGTACAGTCCCACAGTGAAATCTACTTTAACAATTATTTTCCGCGCTGTTGCATTTCAATGGAGCCAACCAACTGCCCTTCCGGCACTGACAAATTGTAAAGCTTGCCAACAGCTAGAAGATACCCTGCGGAGGCTCCGCGCCGCATAATTAAGAGCAGCTTGGAGGTTCTGCACCACTTGTTGATTACGCCGCAGGACTACTTGTTGTTGGCCGGACAATGACCGTGCCAAGAAGTTTAATGAAATTAGTTGGGCAGTTAAAAATAGCAGAAGAGAAAAATACACAAAAACATTTAACGGCGTGCATTTAACTAGATGCTTGTTAAAGGTTTAATTTAGTGTCCCAGCACGAGGATAAATGCAGATGTATGTATTTTCAACTTATTTATAGTGGCTAGCATTAAATAACAATCGAAATCGTGTACTGGTTTGGGCATGTGAATCAGTCACCTAGTGGGAAACAGTCATTGGCCAGGGGCCATGCTTCTGGGGGCAACATGTGCAGGGATTTAAATAGAAAATATGACTGACACAAGTTGCATTTGCTACACTTCACATCAGGAGGCACAATTATGCCACATGGCAACGAAAAGTCAGTGACGTGTACCAAGTATTTACCCAAATGTCGCAATATCCTGCTACTGCATCCTGTTCATTCTCGAACAATGCGTGCATTCAATTCCCCAAGAGATGAATTAAAAACTGCAGCCTCGTCGCCTGACAACTCTTATATAAAAAAAAAAAGGATAAAAAATTCCATGAAAGATGAAACACAAAAGGGCAACCCCACGCAAGGGGGTGCACAGCTGGGGGAACACTTAACCATTGTCTAAGCGCTGCAGGCTAAATAGCAGGAAGCAGCGCTAAACAGTAGAAATCAACAGAAAGCACTTGCAACGGCAACAGAGTGGCGCCCCGAGTGTTTACAGCAATTCATTTGCGCCTCAACTACCAGAGCGCAACAATGGCCAACGGTTGGAAGAGACCGTCAAACGAATTTTCTGCCTGAAAATATCCTTAAAGCTATTGCGCGCAATTCCCGCCCAGACTGGCCCACACAAATGAATGAAGTGATACTGGTCACAACCTGTAAACGAATAAGTAACAACAAACAAACCCTATTCCCTTATTGCATTTCAGTTGTGGCCACATTTATTTTCCTTCCTTTTGCCCAGATACTCGGCCACTGTGTAAATATGAAAGAAACACAGAACCGTGCTGAAGACGAACTGTCTATGCCATCATGGCCATCATTCAACCTGTCGAGACATCTGCTTGGCCAGCAACGGCGGCTGCTGCTGACTGTGGCTATCAAAGTAATTGCTCTGCTGCGGCTACTTTGATGTGGTCCAAGACTTTCACAAATATTTACGTAAGTTAACTTAATCTCTAAATATGTTGCGGAGTGGCAAATTTAGATAAATTTTAGTTAAGAATTAGAGAGTGCTTGATGATAATAAATAAATATATAAAACATTAAAAAGTGAATAAATGCAAATTGTATATACTTATATAATTGTTGCAGCATAATATATAATCAGAAACATTTAATCAACCAAAAAAATCTTTAATATTCTCTGCTCAGTTCTATATAGTTCGCGGGACAAACTTTCCACAGAAAGTTATTGCAGCTGTCTGTGGCTTTCTCAGCTGCTCATAAAAAAGGTCGGAAACCGCTTTTTGGAAAAATGTACAGCATAATTATTGGAGCATATTTAAAATAACTCCCTATAAAGCTTTGCAGATGCTAATATAAGATTTCCTACAAATACACATAACATATTAGTTCGGCATAGAGAGAAGAGAAACTATTGTATGGTTATTTTATGGTAAAATTGTATCTAAAGAGTCTACCGTATCAAAATCGAAGAAACATACACGATCATTTATTGTTCTATAAATCGAAATAATCTGAAATTGTTTTTGAACAAACTCAAAAATATATATTTACTATAAGAACCTGCAATGGTTGATTCGCATTAACTTAAACATTTTTGACGCGATTTTTAACGAATCTTTTGGTTGGAACTACGCCCTAAGCCTCTCGCTGGGTTATAAGTAATAAACTTTATTTGCATCACAGTCTTTTTTGAAGCTTTGTATATGCAATATATATATGACAGCGGAAATTTGTGGACATTTTCGCAGCACGCTGTAGCAGCTCTTGCAATATTATCTCGTGAATCCTTTGACTTGGAAAATAAAAATGCCAGCAACAAATAAAAATGACAACAGGGTGCCAACTGACGAGCTAGTGGTGGAGTGAGGGGAACGGGGGTTGTGGTTGCCTATATAGATGAGTATATTCATGGCTTATACAAATATCTTATGCTGCATTTGGCCAGATTAGCTTGGCGCATTAGTCTCAAGCACTGGTGGCATACACTGCGTATGAGCTATTTATTGTTTGATAAAGAAATTTACTGTTTTTTCTGGTCGGATGAATGCGAAGAGAAAGAACACAATTTATGACTATGCAAAAGACTTGAACTTAGCTCAAGACATCTTATATAAGTCACATATTTTAGTTATATACTATATACTTATATTACTCATAAGTTTGCTAAGTTCTCAATTTAAACGCTATCCTTACCCCAATTTAATTTTATTATGTACGATTGAGCTCGGCACAATCATTAGCTTCGATTGCTAAGGCACAGCGTGGCCCATCTAATCATATTCTAGACTTTTTAACATTGGCGTGAGTCTGGTCCTGACTGTTGTGCTGCATAGGCCAAGGACTTTTCGCAGAGCCAGCCGCTGCACTTGCCGTTGAGTGCTTTTTGCTTGTTTATCCAGTCAACTGTTCACGCATTCAGTCTTGGCCTTAGTGTGCCACTTCTCGATGCATTCATTCAAACGTGTTCCATTTAAATTCTACTCGCGATGCATTCATGCCTCTCCACAGAACTTGCTTACCTTGGCCCAAAGTTTAAGCTCTCTGTATAAGCTCCTACAAGTCAAATAATTGCACGTTCCAATTGGCACTTTAAGTGGCAGCAGCATTGGGCGGACTCTGTGTCTGGTACGCTTTCATAATTTTTGCCGTTTCTTTTGTTTTGTCAATGCCAATTGTCACTCAGCTCTGGGCCCACTGAAAGATAAATAATAAAAAAACATTCTTTTGTGACTGAACTAAAAGCATGCAACTGACATCTCCGTCTGGCAGTTTCAAAACAAAATGTCCGCCATAATGATGACAAAGCATGACAAAAGCAACTGTTGCTGCTGACATTAATTTTAGCGCCAGCGACAGCTGAAAGTTAAGATGACTCGAACAATCACAGAGTGTAATGAATATGTATACGGCTTAGGCCCAGTTTGTTTACCAAATTGATTAATAATCCATGGATTATATATCAATAAATATCAATTTTCTTATAGGCAATAAGTAGAGTGCTGCCCACTTTCACTGCGAGCGAAGGCAAACAGAGTGCGAAAAGTTTTCTCATAAATATGCCTACTGTAGAGCATAATCCCTGATAAAAAGTACTTGATAAAAGGCTTTCTTACATTGACAACTTCAAATTGGTTGATTAGATTTGAATAGCACAAAAGACGCCCCTCAACTGACTGTGCACTTTGCCATCGAGTATCTCTTTATATGAAAATAAAGTGAGCATAAATGCAATAAAAAATTGCAAGAGAACCTGAATAGAATGAGGTCTGCTACCAGTTGGAGAAAGGGAATAAATATTTTATGTCATCTGATAAATAAAGCTTCTCAAAACACATGCTTCTGTGTGTATGTATGACACTTTTCCAATCTATCATATTTTTTTTATAAATCGAAAGCCACCTAAAAATACCATGCGGATATGCAATAGTTAAATAAAACTAAGTAGCTTTATAATAAGTATAATAAGTTTTCATAAGTTCTCATATTTATCTGTCTGCCCTTTTGATTTAAATAAATAAATTGCATTATCCAAATATATTAATCAGATCTTGATTTTAAAATTCACGTGTTTTTGCGCAGAAGAAAATTAAACAACAAATTTAAGATTAGACATTTATAAAAAAAACACACTCATTTAATTGAAAAATCTGATATGTACTGAAAGGGCACACACGACAACCAGACCCCTTCAACTGCTGACAACTGCTGGCGTAATGCAAAATATGTGAGGTTTTAAGGTTGTTGCCTTTTCAGGCACCTCGTCGCACTGTTGCCACTTCCATTAGCAGACTTTTGGCTGCAGAGGCGTTAATTTACTCCCATCTCGTTGGCTGTTTGCATAAATCAGCGTTTCCCCCAAAATGGTGTACGTCGTGCTGTGGTACCATCCTCTGACATTGCACACATTTCGCTAAAGCCACAAGAATCCTGGAAGCTCGTTAAGCGGTTGCCACTTATTTTCTAGGTAAACCCTTTCTAAGTATAGCCGGGTCGGGAATTTGCACCTGGTTGGAGCGTATGCTTGCACACATATTACACGGCTCGGGGATTTACAGCTGCTTTGCTGTATGGTTTAATCCTTTTAGCTCAGTAATTTTGAGTGTCAGTTTTAATGCGGGGGCGCTTTGTACTCATTTGTTGAATTACGACTATAATGAGTTTCTGTTTTTGCTCGCACTTGAAATTAAATATATCACCCCTGAACTTTTACAAGTTTGAAGTACGTAGCATCTTTACTGAAATCCAAATAAAATGTCTGACATTTTGCAAATTTAATTAGAAAATCTTATTTGCTATCCGTGACCCCGGCGCGCTAAATGGAAATATAACACGCCAATCGCCAATCATGAAAGAATCATTTCGCCTGATTAGCTGTCTATTTAATATAATCCTTTGTGACTTGCAAACGACGGAAAGCAAAGAATAAATAAATAAAATAAAAGTTGGAACAAAAAGAACGAGGCAATCAGAATAAAGGACTGATTTTGATTGGGGCATTAATTAAATTCTTAATAGCATTAAATCAGTCTATGACTGGGCTAGATTTTAATTGCCGGCACAGCTGATAAAACGTGCTTGGTTTATGCGCCATGAATGTGCGTTCCCGTCTTTTTATGAATGGTAGCTGTTGTTCTATGAAAAGTAGAACAAGTGGCGAAAATAGTTTAGTTTATATTACAGCGCACGTTTTAGACATGAATAAATTCCGAAATATTACTGGCATCAATTTCACAACATCAACTCACATAGTCGAAGCGCAGCGTCACGATACAAAAATGCATGGTAAGCAATTGGCAAAATCCTGTGTCAGATGCGCGACATATGCATAATCAATGACTAAAGCTGGCACGGATTCTGGATCTGAGCTCCATTCATGACTTTCATACATTTCTGCATCATTAAGTAGCTCAGCATGTTGACAATATGCTAATAACTCCAAGGCTTACCCCTACAAGACTAGCACAGGTTCCACAAATGCACAGCAGGATAGGACGTTACGTATACGCCATGCTGTGCATGCTAAGAATATTTTTTGTATATTGCGTAAGACAATGGCATAGCCCTTAATCGTGTCGCCATTTAAGCCACATTATGGAATACAACATTCAGATCTGCTTAGCATTTCTCACGGTATATGCTAAGCCAATTTTATAACGCTCTGCACACAAGGAAAGTGCTTAGAAATAGCTGTTGTCTTTATCAATATAAAATATAACATATATATTAGATTTCATTAACAACTGAGAAGATAACAGATTTTAAAGTAGCTTGCATAAAAAGAAAATACGTACAGATGATCGGAGTTTATATAAATATTTTAGGCAATGTTAAAATACATCCTGCTGTTAAACAATGTTGTTTAAGCAAGGTATTACTCAAAGGATGACGCACATCAGAAAATAATTTTATGCATTCGATGGCCAACAGTGCGGCATTGTTTTAATTATTTCGAGTGCAAACAAATGGCTTGCAATACGGATACTCGTACAACACTCAGTTGGCCGCGTGATGGCAATTCAAAAGCCTGCGCTGTGGTTCGACACGACGCCGTTGACTCTGCTGTTGTGGTGCTGATCAGTGCTATGGTAATTAATATTTTTAATGTTTTTTTAACGAGCTGTATGTGCAGTACATAAATTGAAACACAACAAAGAAGTGACACTGCAAGCTGATCTGCCCACATTGCCAACTGGCGCGACCTCTACCAATTCAATCAAAAGTACAAATAGTCTGAATGCTGCCGCGAAACTCATGGAGTGCAATTTCAGTTTGTCACCATGGCAACAATCAAGCAAATAAGACTACTCCAAAAATAGTTTATTACTTTTTACCAAACTCACTGCCGTTGCAGCCAATTAACAAAATATTTATCTCTAAAAAAACTAAAGCATCTAAACTTTGCTTCTGATAAACGGATATGTAATTTATTTTACTTTTGATTAAATATATTGCTGGTTTTTATTAGTTTTTTTATTAAAGACAGAGTATTACGCAGTCGGGAGTTAATAACTGTTGCAGTTCTTACTTTTATGCGGCATACATTTGTGCGCCGCTTTTTTAGGCTGAAAACGCGATGCAGATTGCCAGTAAGCATTTTCTCTGAGTGCACTTTCGTGTTTTATTAAAACGCTTGCCAACAATTTAATGAATTTGTGCTTGCTCGCCGAAATCGCTGTCTGGCGGGTAATAGGCTTAATTTAGTCACATTTTTGGCACCGTCTGTCAAATATTTTGGCAAGATGGTTGAGTTGGCTTATGGCGTGCCAAATGTTTTCAGGCTGTTAAGGCCATGAAATAAGAATGCAATTTAGATTAAGTGCGAAACAAACAAAAAAAAACGAATTAGCTGTTGGACAGGAAACATTGGTACATTTCTATACAATTAGATCAAAGATAAGTCGTGGTTAAGCCACATTATTTCGACAGCTAAAAACAATATGTTTTATAAAAAAGGAGATCATTTTGTGGGGTATTTGAAAGTCAAATTTACAAATTTGAATTTGACAAATATAATGCATTTCATCTAAAAATTGTTGCCACAAAACCCAACTACTAGAGAAATTCCTGCTGCGTTAACTCATTAGATTTGTCAATTAAATAATCAAGCAAACGAAATTTTGTTTGTTTTATTGTCGCTGCGATTCCCTTATGTGTTAGCTAGACTCCCAGTGGCCTTTGCCATACAAACTACATGACTGGCGAGAACAATGTCAGAATGCAGTTCAGTCGTGCATACATTTTGCTAGTGGCAGTTTCGGCATTCTCTCGAGGTGTGTAGATCAAACACTTTTTTTTGTCCGTTTTACAGAGGCAACAGTCATAACCATTGACTGCAATTGAGTGCAACTAGTGCCTGGTCAAACAGCTCGAGGGGTGGTACCAATTAGCGCTGTTTATGCTCTCGAGTAGCGCGACTTGTTGATGTATTTACACATGGCACATTGCAAGCAGCCTTTGACGTTGCCAACAACAACACTCGACTCGCATAAGCAAGTGCGTAATTGACATTTCAATAAGTGCTACTTGACGGACTGAAGCGCCATGCCGCCCATCATCCACCTGTATGACATGTAAGAATGCCCAAGGATCGGTATCGCTAGTTACCAGACAACTAAAGGGCACAGCTAAAAGTACTCCCATATAGTGCCAGCATTCCAAAATAGGCTTAATAACCTTTATTTATTATTAAAATAAAGATAGCTATTCAGATAGATTGTTTATATATAAAACACCAATATGCAAGTGCCATAAATATGACATTGTGAAAAAAAGATTGTTTATGCTATACAGAATATGAATCAAAGTTAATTATGCAATAGTATTAAGTATGCAATAAGAAGCAAAACAATTAAAAAAAAAACGCTTATTAAATTGTTTAACTTAAATGATAATTTATTTATATTTTTGCATGCTTCATATGTTTATTGCTCATTTCGTTTGTTCTTTGTGATTTTTATTGATATACAAAAAAAACTTTATTAAATTCATATATGTATTACCTTGGCATTGAGCACGCTTTTAATTTGTATTATTTGCATGCATAACTTATTCCATGGATTTCAGCAGTCATAAATAACAAACGGTGGTAACAAATTGGCTAAAAACATAATTCAACTCAATATAACACAAAAATATTTCAATTGCATCTCAGACAAATTATGTTTGGTGCAATATCTAAAATTGATATCCAAATCTAAAAAGATTTAAAATACAATCAATTCAGCAAAAGAAAAATCGTTTTCATTGTTACATACATGAAAAACAAAGTAAAGCAATAAGGTCATATCAAGTCCGCCTGGTTTCACATTTTAGAAAAGGGTCATATTTTGCAAACAAAATGTGTTCGCTTTTAATTTCATTGCCAAACATGAAATATAGAGCACTCGAAAGTCGCATTCGAATTTGTATGTGTTTGTATTGCGATTTCTGTCTCCGCTTCCGCCTCCGCATTTCGTATCGACTGGCAATGCGAACGTTTCTCACGCTCGATTAGTATTCAGAAACGATTGGAGCACTGCGCAAAGCTTGACAACATAAAATAACAGAAAATAAGAGCACGAAAAATGTCACTTTGTGTTGTGAATTAAAGATTTAAAAGTTAGACGCACAGGAAAAAAAAAACAACAACAAAAACATTTTAATTTATATTTCAGCGAAATCAACAGCCCGCCGTCATGTGCCACACCATTTTCAGTGCTTCTTTCATAAAAATGGTGGTTATTATTCCGAGCTTTTTATTGTTGTGACAACGACACACATTTCGCAGGGAATAATTATAATTGCAGTCTGCGGTTTCTCGTTATCAAAACATTTTCAATTCGAAAGAAAAATGTTTATTTATTTTTTTTGGTTTCAGAAGCACTGAAAATCATTTTCTTTTTCTCAAAAAGCTTGCAGTATTGAGTGTAAATGTTGTAACCAAGCGAACCACTTGAATAATTTAAATTAAATACAATATAAATATATGAGGCAATACACACAATTCTTTTTTTTTAACTCTAATTCAAGATATTTACTAATATTATTAAATAATATTCTTTTTCCGCGAGTCACAGTTGTTAGGCATCGGCCAACTTTAGACTGAAGACCGCAATGTAACATCATTGCAAATAATTTGTCACCCTTTATACAAATGTGTACAACCAACTGTCAACAAATATATATATATATAATTAAGTTTATCATCGTGAACAGAAAATGTTAGTTCAAAAATAGCAATCAAATAAACATTAGAGCCCACATTTCCAATGCCCTTCTCGATATGCCGGTTTATCCACATGAACGATGAAATATTGCAAAATCAACCGAAAGCCACATGCTCTAATCATGGGCTCCGATTGCATTTTGAATGCAAATTTCATTCAAATTACAATTTATAGCTATATAGATTGGAGCCTGTTACAGTAATCAGGCAGCCTTTTTTTTTTTTTACTAAATTCGATCAAAACTTATTTGGGAATTAGTATCCAGGCAGAATGCAAATGGAATTAGACACTTTGACACAAATCATTTATAATTAAAGCCTACGGCTAGAAAGACGTAAATAATCTGCATACCTCTGAAGGTTGCAAATTTGTCTAATTGAATAAATTAACTAATAACAATATCTTAATGGTATTTACGAATTATTCAACTGCAATTTACGGATTTGCTTGCATTTTTAATGACAACGTCAATTGCCTTGCGGCTTGTTGACCTGCGGCTTGTGGCCTCCCAAGTAAAATAATCAAATATTCAATTAGCTTAACAGCTTGTGTCCGTTAGGCTGAGAGTGTATTCAATGATATGCACTTATACATAAACACATGCTGAGAAATTCGCTTTAAATAAAATCGAATCAACGTACTGAATTTTGAAAAATGCAGAGCAAAACGCCTTTGGCCTAAGGCGCTTCAAGACCCTGATGTCCATCTCTGGCAGAAAATTCCATTAACTAGCATACTAGAGGACATCCAATCGAAGCCTTTGCTATTGTCAACTGCAGTTGCGTCTTTGCCCAGAGCAAATATCAAACAGTCAGCCTGGCAAACTGCCATACAATTGACGATGCTGGGCAGAGCATAAACTCTTGTTTAGACTGCTGTGTGCCCAGTTGACCAGTTGTCGATTCGGCAGTTGAGAGGCTTGTGTTTATTTATATCTTTTGGGCATTGGCATTTAAACTCCAGCCTAGAAGCAGTACCAGCAGCAGTGGCAGTCGTTCATTAAAATGCAATTTACATTTTCGGCATTCTGCAGGTGATTTCAATTATTTCACGTGCGCTTAAAAGTATGCTACATTTTATGGCGTGGCACATGCGCCGTTGTACCTAAAATGAATGATGGCTTTGTGGCAAGTCATAAAGATTTAATATGAGTTCAAATAACGTTTTTCTAAAGCTTTACCCAGGCATCTTAATGACTTTGAAATTGCTATTCAACCACATGTGCTTGTGTTGAGCAACAAGACGGGCTGCAACAGTGGCACCGCCAGAATGTGGCACGTTTCTTGTTGCGGTGCCACGTTGCGTTCTATTTACGTGATGCTTGTTCCACATCAGCTAATGTCAAATTAATTTCCTTAACCTTGTTTTTGGCAAAACTCAAAATTTAAAGACGCAATTGCCACGACTAACTCAGACGAGTCAACGAGTACTAAGCGAATTATCTATATGCATATATAAACTGGTCAGTCAGCAAACTTGACGATTAACTAAATTAATCAAGTCACAGCACAAAAAGTTCCTAATGGGCAGCCATTTCAGGCGCATTACACACCCAGGTGATTAAATGAAGTGCAAAATATATCGTTCCGTAACACATTTTTCATTGTTCATCCAAAAAAATATTCTGCTTGGCTTAGTGTAATCTATCTTCGAATTGTATTGCCAAGAGAACCTTCTATTATTTAAACCAGCTTGTGTAAAGTTCAATAAAATTATAACGATTTGCGTTTCTTTTGCAGTCTAGACACAAAATTGACTGAGGGACAGCCTTTTAAGGCCTATATAAATATTGCTTCACAGCTTCCAGACATGACCAGCAAACACAATTTAATTTGTTTTCGTCTATGGCAAATCGAAATGCAAATGTGCCGACGTAAATTCCAAAAATAACAAATTTCAATAAAATAAGCAATAATTTGTGCGAAGAATAATGCGAATTGGGCATCATTAAATTCGAATTGATTTTATTACGGCGGACACAAAATGCCTAAAGCTGCAATTGAAAATGGAACGAATTTACAAATTGATTGCGCTAATTTGTGGCCAAAAATAAAATCACAAAAGAAAAACAATAAAATAAGGATAAAGATGAAGATAAATTAAATAGGTAAGCAAACAAAGGCGCAAAAGGGCATTTTAAAACAATTCACAAAAAAATAAACTCTAAGCTTAAAATGAGCTGCAATGGCAATGAAACTGGACTTGGCTGAGCCTACAAGATGCGAGATATATTTGGACGACAGCTTGGTAAGTAAGCAAAACGAATTTAATCCCAAATTTAGGCAGAATTTGTCTTAACAACTCAGCTAGATTTAGGCCCCACATAAATACCAGCAAGTAAAAAGGAGCAAAATAAAAAGCCAGAAAGCGTAGAAAAAAATTGCACCAGATGAAGAAACGTTGGCATTAAATGTACAGTTGGGGATAATGAAGGGGCTTTCAGTAAACACGTATTTCAGATAAGGTTAAACAATATTAGCCAACTATCTGTAATATGTAGTGTGCGTTCACATTTGGTAATTGTTAAGTTTTAATTAAATTCCACAAGAGTAGGATTTGGATTTACTCTTGCTTATACTGGATGCATTTACTTTGATTGCAGTTGCCAGTCAATCGTTAAGCAAATGGCTTTCCGTTAAGCAGACTGCTGCAGTCAACTACAGTAACTTCTCAACATCATTATCGAAATGTGTGTTCTTACAACGAACACAATTCAAGCTAATGTTCAGCAACTGCGATAATGGTTTGGCTGAATTTAAACAAGTCATGAACTCAAGAAAAATGTTCTGAATTAAATAATTTAGTAATGTTATAATTATCTTTTAAAGAAAACTTCAGAAGTAAATGTTTCTTCATGGCTTTTGTTTATCTTAGCAACTTTTTCAGCAGTTCAGCAAGCTTATGCCTAAGCTTATGAACTTTAATACTTGCAAACCGAAAAATTATTTTATGCTTGCTAATTGTTAAAAATTATATTTAAGCTTGTATGTTTTTGCTTGAGCGCATTCATAATAATTTCTTCCACTAATAATTATATATTATTATAGATATTTCACGTTCAATGTGCTTAATTGTAATAAAACTGCCAAATGTGCATCAGCATTTCGTAGGCAGCTCGTGTCTCTCGTGAGCAAATTTCAAAGCCATCAAATTAAAATTTAACAACAAAACTTTGCAACATTGAATGCAGTGTGTGACAATCAAGCCTATAAAAAATAAAAATGAAAAACCTGCAATTTCAGAGTTGGGAATGCTTAAGCTGCGCAAAGAACCAACAAAAAGGCACGTAAGGGCAAACTCCATTAAGGCTGAGATAACGACAAGCTAGCTGCAGCGAGGAAACAAAATGAAGCCTGCCTTCAGAGCTCATGTCGGCGCGTTGTCAAGTGCGGAAAAATGTCAAAGACTAGAAACCAAGGAGCGCAAAGGCTTAACGGGTAAAGTTCCGCAATTGGAAAACTGTCAGTAAGACGTGTGCGGTCTTAAAACTTGTTCAAATCTCATTCGCGACTGATGGCTTGAAATGGGAATCGTAATTGACATTTGATTAACGCGTCGAAAGCTTGACTGACTCTTAAATTTTTGGTGCTCTTAGGAAAACAGCAAGCTTGCTCTTGCAACAAGGTTTTGCTCTACGAAACCCTACTTCCCTCAGTTTGGCGTAATGGCCAAATGCAAGACATTTAAACAGCAGCAAAATCGCGTAGGAGAAAAATTAGTGTCTTCCAAGCCAAGATTCTCAGTCTTAGTACTGGGGCACCTTAGTACATACGCATCCGGTTCCTGGCAAGGAATCTTAAACTTTAATTGTTGGGGCACCTTCTACGACAGCGGTCCATCAGCTACTTAACCTGCCTGCCTGCTCACCGGCCTTGCAACAGGGACTTAGCAGGATCCACCCCATCGACCTGGTCAACCTTTTATACGGGGCATTCGCAATATCCCCATCGATCTCCCAAGCCGGGTTCAGATATAAGTTAATAGCGAGCTATAAACAACAACGAACAGCGTACTTATTAATCAATGAACTTGTCATTTATAAGCACGATTCTGTCCACATTGGTCACATGTGTGTTCAAACTAACTTGTTTTTCATGGCATTTTACAACTAATACGCCGACCACCTGACAAAGAAATTTAATCTACAGCTGTATTAAAATTTGGATATTTAGAATGTAAATGATTTAAAGAGTAAAATCTGGTTACAGCAAAAACTGTTCTTTATCGATTGCTTACAGCGAAGCAGCAAACAGCAGTTTGTTTATCCTCGCTCTGTTTTGCCGGGGGTGTTACACATAACCACAACAACAGCAGCAACTTCGAGCTGGAAGAGATTTTTCTCTGTGGCTTTTACAGGGTCACCGTGCAGCTTGCCCAAAAAAATGAAAGCAATATTTCAAAAACGGAAATGTTTTGCCAGAATCGAATTGGAAGGACCCGAACAGACGGCCATTACTCTTGCCAAATTGCGCTGGCTGCGTATCTTTCTGTGGAAACTCGATATTTAATTAAAAGTTGCAATTACTAATTGCATTTTTTTTCTAAGCAAAATGTTTTGATAAATTTTAAAACAAAATCCATAAACATTGTTTAATAATTGTGGCACATTGAGTATGCTTTAAATCAATAAAAACAGGATAAAAAAATTCAGATATTCTAATTAATTCGAGAGTCTGAGATGAAAGCATTTAATTGCGACAAATGCGGAAAATAATTGTTTGCTTTTATAAATAAACAATATGCAATGCTTCAGTTAAAATAGCAAACCTACTATATCACAATTTTCGGGATAGATTTGAGTACACAACAAATATGAGTGTAGTATGTGTGAATAAATATTCAAATTCTGAAGCAAAACTATCAAAATAAGTCCAGCTACACAAGCCGGAAACGGAACCAAACAAATACACATATCTAAGGCATTGGAGAGCTGAGAATATTTGTATCAAATCCGTTGCATGTGACGAGTGCAATAGTACGTTAATATTTACGAAGCCAACTTCGATGCACCGGAAATGCATGCCATGATTATACAACAAACATGTGCATGTTTGTGCATTTATCATTAAAGAGCACTCGACAGTATCAGTCAGAAGTTATTAAACTATGTGAATGAGCTAATGGTCATGCCCCACTCAAGTTTGCAGAAGTCGCCCTTAATCGAAAGATGCCTACTCAAAAGCTACCAACACCTTTTAAATTAGCTTGCAGCGAAGATTGAGCAACTGCTTAGTGCTGCCAGACTTACTGCGCATTGTCATGTGGCAGCACTGCACACTTACTCTCACTCCATATCCATATCAACATTGCAGATAGGGTGGCTTACAAGTTCGCTTGAATTTCTGATTATTATAAAGTAGAATTGCAAAAGAAATTATTTTAATATGGCTATTCTTGCATTTATGAAACATAATTCTTGAGTGAAGATTTTTAATGAAATTGTTACTAAATTAAAATCAGTTCAGATTTGGACGCAGGTGCAATACAAAAAATGCTCCATCTCGCGGCACAGGTAACTTATTTAAAAAGGCGCCATTGTCGTAAGTATTTTGATACAGCTCCTTAACGTTTTTCTTTTTCACCATAATCGGTGGCTACAATAGAAAATTTGAAAACTGTGGATTAGTACACCTGTGACTAGTTAGCTTACCATTACTGATTTTATTTTTGACAAGGTATTTGCCGGTGGTGATTTACAAAACGGCTTCATTTTGAACATTTGCACTTGACTTGATTGCAGCAGATATGTCAAAATATAGTTTCGAGCAAGAGCTTCATTAATATTTGGTGGACGTGTCTTCAGCTTACAAACCCATGCGGAAGCCAATGACTTGTCAGGAACCTCCAAATTACTGATCGAATTTTCCAAACGCAAAATGTCACGTTCAAATTGTCTATTTAGGTTTCTCAACTTGCGCTGAGTTTCGCCAGCTTCCTGCCGGATTACTAGGATTTTACTACGCACATAGGATAAGATCTCGTTCTAGCTTTACCAAAGACAATCTCCCAGCGGTAGCGGTGTCATTAATTTTACGTGGTTTTTTCTTGAAAACATCTTTCGGGAACATACCAAAAATTTGTACATACAACTCTCAAAATTGTGTGATTTGGGCCTAAATATATATTGATAGATGTTTTGATGATATGAGTACTAGATTTTAGATAGGCCATTGGAAATTTCAAAACATTTTAGCGCATTTTAATACTAGTATAATAAACGAAGAAAAATATTTGAAAAAATACTTTATCCAATTTATGATGAAAGGGTATTTTTTAGATATAGCAGTCACCAAATTATATTAGGTTTTATTTAGGTAATTTGGTTTCAGAGCTCTCAGTAAAAATTTAAATCTTTAACTCACTCTTATTTATTAATTTGAAAAAAAAAATAAACTAAAATCCTATACAACTAAAAATATAGTTTGTGCTATATATGGTTACAATAGCCCCATCAAATGTGCTTCACTTTCGACGGCAAACTATTCAAAAGTTTTGCGTTGCTATTGACCGAAAGTTTTGTACAGCCAAGTGCCTGAAAATTCTTTACTTTCTGCAGATATAAAATTGGTCGAATGAAATGCTAGTTTTCATAGTCTAGGGCAAAGTTTGGACCACTCAATATCACACATACAGTTCAAATTAAATTAAAATGTTGGATGGATAAATTTGAAGAGCAGGTGAAAGGTTCGACAGCTGCCGAAAGAATTAAAACTTTGCCAAAACTTTCCAGTTCGGACACAAAGTAATCAAATTGAATAGAAAACAACAACAAAACCCAGCTTCTAAGTTCTTCAGGGCTTGACATTTAAAATGTATTTAAATTTGACATATAAATCAGCATTCAACGCACGTGAGGGCCAGACCAAGGTTCAATTTGATTTGTTAACAAATTCAATTGAATTTTTATATATTTGGCTTAGCTCTCAGTGTGCTTTACGGTTTGGTCAAGGTAAAAACGATCTGAGAGGCCCTTAAATATTGAATAAGCAGCTCGACAACAACGCACAACAAACAATGGAGTCAATGTGCGTGTGTGTGTCAACACAATCAGCATAATAACTGAGGGTCGCATGCCCCAAAGCTGCAATAAAAGTGGATTAAATGCAAACATGTTCGGGTTACGGGTTCCGTACCCCAAGATTATAAGAGCCACCCGCAATGCCCTTCGCAGCTGATATGGCTGTTCCCACACGAATTGATCCCCTGAATGCCAATGCCAAAGGCTACGCCAAAGTCAATGCCTAATGACTTTGGTTACATGCCAAATTAGGCCCCACAAATGACAGCCCGGCTCAAACTCAAGTTATTTGGGTTCGAAGTTGAAGTGGACAATTTCCGCCTTTGCTGCGTAACTGGGTAACCCTTTGACACAAATAAATTTGGCATAGATTGTGTGTAACCCTTTTACAGCTGTGACACATTTCTTTTTATCATCCACATATTAAAGCTGCGTAAAATAACTACATTTTGACAAAAATATTTCATACGTGATGCACTTGCAAATTGTAATTCTACACCAAGTCTTGGCTTAGCTGACACTAACACAGTTTATTTTAAGATAAAGTCCATTTGTGTTTATCGAATTTTAATTTCTACACTAACATTGATCAGGTACATCAAAAATAGTCATACATGGTCATGACCTAACTATTTAATCTTCATAGCGCTTAATCCAAGTAGTTCTTTTTGATATTCGTACGTTCGTTTATACCCATTAATATCAGCATTGAACTATTTGAAATAGAATGCATTGCATGTCGTGACCACATAAATCAAAAATATATCTGCAATCATTTGCTGCTCATCTTTCATTATCCGGCTTTCTTTGGGTTAACAGGACTCGATTTTCTGATTATACTTTATGACCCTCGAGCATTTTTCCTTTATTTAATTAACGCGCTCTTTGTTTTGCCCACAAAAGCGGAAAGTAACAAACAGGAAAGTCGGATAAATGTGCCGGGAATACACCCCAGGGTAAATGCATAAAGAAAGAGTCTTAACGGTAGCATAAAACTTAAACTCTCGAAGCTACGTAAAGCTGGTAAGATGCAAAGTTTTAAAAATTTCGCAGGTAGAAGAATTTTATTTTTTATAAGCATCAATATTTGATGGCTTAGCAAAATATTTACTGTAGTATTGTCGGTACTTTTAAATACATTAAAAATATATAAGCTTTAAACTTAATCTATGTCAAGTTACCCCTCATGAGCGGACCCACCAGATAAAATTACAGAGAAAAATATTTTGTCAATCTACATAAATTAAAACCTAATTCGTTGCCTAATATATTCACATTTTTCTTTTTCAAGCGGTAGCTAAACAAATTTCATGTAATTAAGCAGTTCTGAAAACTAAGTTAAAAAATTTGAATTTTAAATTTATTGAAATTGAAATGCAGGAACAAAGAAATGTTAATTCTGGGTATAAATAAACTTCTAGCAGCATGTATCCATATTAGTTCTGCTTATTACACTACATGAGAACTAGAGAGGGCAAAGTAATCCATGTAATTATTGTGACATATTTATTTCAATCATATCAAATTCTGCTTACCCAAGACATCTCCTATTTATTTATTTACTCAAACAATCTACTAATTAATTTAGCAGATATTGAATTGTCACTTGAATGCTTTAGTTTCCAGGATTCAATCACCACCAAGAACACATAATCGCTTATGCAAGCAGGTGCCCTGGAGCTGGTGACGCAATTATCTTTGATTAGTCGCGTTATTTTGACCTAAAAGCAAACGCAATCTTATGGCCAGCACGATGTGCTGACCCAGGCAATTTGGTGACGGATCTGGCTTCATTATTGTCCCAGTTAATGGCCGACACACAGCACTTGCAGCCGTCAGTATTTTTGTCACTTCAAGTCAGGACATGAAAATCAATGAAGCACAATATGAACCGCATAGAGTGAAGTAAAATTGCATATTGTTCATTCCAAGCTGGAAATTAACTTCAATAGCTAGTTGCAGGAGTTCGTTCGATTCGCATTCGCATTGGAAAAAACTCATAACTGTCATTGTTATTGCCTCTGTCTGGGTCATATTGTTCCAATACTTTGACTTCAATGAGGCGTAGGCTGCTCGCCTGATAATATCCCCATGCTGCATCCACAAAGTAAAAAAAGCTGTGATAAACCTACATCCCCGCCCGTAAAAAAAGCTGTGATAAACCTACATCCCCGCCCGTTTTTTAGTATATCTGACCATTTATCAGGCTGTGTCAAGTTGCTGAATGGGCATTTTGTCGTTGAGCGCAATTTAGAGTGAAAAAATGTTTTTTTCCTTTTACCTTTTTCTCTCGCCTTTATGAATGCAATTCTTTAGCTTTGAATTTTCCGGAGCATTAAAGATAGCGGAAAACTACAAGTCTGTGCCTTTTGAAATGTTAGGAAGTTTATGAATAAAGTGCCAATAATATATACACGGCGCCTAACTATGCTTATGCTTACATTTTCTTTCGTTTTCAGCTCACAGAATCCATCACAGTAAACGGTTAAACATAAGTGCCCCAGGGCGAACAAAAGTGGCTGCGGCTAATCAAAGTATTGAATGAAAAGATTATTTGGCGAATTCAATTCTTGCTTGCTCAGGATTAGAAATCAACTGCCTTGTTGGTCTGCTAAACAAACAAAAAAACAACATTGATAAGCCCCAATTTTGAAAATCTTTAAAAGTTGAAGCTGATATTGCTGGCCATTGAGGCAGATTTGGACCCTGGCAACGTTTTATTTTTTAAGGCATGCTCTTAGATGGTTTTAATTGCAAACAAAAAGTTTTCCATTCACTTTGAACTGCCGAATCCTTAAAATCACAGTTTAATTGCTACAAATTTAGTTGCCGCTCATTTTAGCGCTTCACTTAATTGTAAACATAAATTACTACAAAGGTTGCCCCTGGCTGCCTATTAAAATATATATTTGTGGAGTTAGTATTTATATGTCCATGATAATAAATGAAATTTCCGTTCATCTAAAGCTATTTGTATTCTGATCATTTTGAAATAATAATTTGCATGTGTGAATTTCAGTGTAATCACCATAATTAGGTTTTCCCTTTCGAAAGCCCTGGCCATTTGCATCTGTAAATGGAATAATCCGTATGCATGTAAATCACAGACCTGTTAATTACCTGTCTAATTACATGGCTCGAATGCAAAGCGTCAGGCCAAGGTAGATATAAGCTTTTAGGAATAATGAAGAGCATCATCATTCACTTTCCAATAATATTACCCAAACGCCCATTAAATCTGTTGCATCTACTACGGATGGAATTGCATTGGGGCACGAAGGAAAATCAATGCTTGAGATGCTTACAGATGAACGCTGTTGGCGATTCATTTGTTGACCTTTTGAAGCACCGTAAGTGGTAATTTGTCCAGAGCATTGTCATTATATTTTTGTTATTTTACTTGCATAATAATGGGTTTCATTATTGCCAAACCAGACATACATGTGGTTGGAATATTATTGTTCGTAATAGTGTCAATATAATTTATAGCGTCGACATTAATGGAAAATAATTTAATTTATTGCTGCGCAAAATAATTTTTCTTTTAATTTACGCATTACAAGAGATGCTATTTAATAGAAAATTAATTAAACGTGCGTAAATAATTCGATAAATAAAACGATGTAGAGGCAAAATGTATAATGAAGAGCACATTAATTTAGGACAGACTTCTATAACTCAAGTTCCATTAAAATGTTGTTACACTTATAAATGTAAATGTATTTTAAAGTGTTAAGCTTTTAATTCTCCTGAGCAGCATTATTAACATGGATATATTTGAATAATATTTTGCAGATCCAATTTTATTTTAATTGCAGCTTAAATACACGTGAAGACAATCACCGAACAGAAGCCCAAATTAACCTCGAAAAGGAATTTAATAAAAGAGCACAAAATTATACAGCGGAGCTGTAACCAGGATTCGACATTGCAATTCGTAAAGTCGCATCGTCGCATTTCAATTGAATTAATTACATTTTTAAATGTTTTTTATTTCTTCATGTTGTCTCTTACATGCAAATTTATTGGTTTTTGTCGCTGGCATACGTATTGAATAAAAAGAATACCCATTTTAAAATTGCAATTGGCATTAATTTGTTCTTAAAAATCGACAAACGAAGAGGTAATGGATGGGCACTTTAACGAAGTGAAAAAAATGGATTTTTTGTTATCTTTCAGGGAAATGCCAATCACATACAAGAACAACTTTTAGCTGGTTTTCTTGGCAGATTTGCAGTTGATTCTTGTACTTTTATTTCAATCAAAGCAGTCAGACTTAAAACTTAAAACTTGGAGTTTGCATTAATTATTTCTTTAAATGAGATATATTTATGAGTTCAGCCGGCTGGTAACTTGGCTAATTAGGTTAGTGCCGAAACTTTAGCCAAACGATCTTTGAAAACAAACTTTACAACATTTTACGACAGACCAGTCATCGTCGTAGTTTAAGACTTCTTAGTCAATAATCTTTATCTACAATTTAATTTGACATTTTTACACTAAACTTTTCGAGCGGAGTTTAATAACTGTTCCAGATATACAGTATTACCAAATGTTTAAATAAGACTAAGCAATCTTATATGCAAGCTTTACAAAAGTGCAAGTTGGATAATTATTTCACACAATATTTTCTGCATCTGCCATTCAGTGCAAAGCTGCCTGTTTAGCTCTCTTTGTAAAACTAATCCTCCGGCTAATTATAAAAACTTTTTTGACTGCCATTAAATTTCGCACAAAAAGCTCATTAAAAGGAGCCAAGATTCTTGAACTTTGGCGAAAACTTTTACACCTTCTGATGTGCACTCAGGAGCACTGACAAATGCCACGTGACTTGATCCACACAGAGATGGGACAGCAGCTGGGAAAGGTTTTCGCCAGTCCGACAACTAAAGTTTGCAGTTTGATGTCTTCCACAGGCCACAGCTGGCGGCAATTGTGCGGTTTTTTTTTCCCCTTTTTGGCCAAATTTACAGGCCAGTTGTAAAATTATCCGAATGTGTACAACGCGCACAGCAGCTGCAGGCGGTTTTTGAATTCTTAACAACTATGTTGTAAAAGTGAATTCATCAAAATTCAATTACTTGATGCCCTCGACCATAAAAGTATGCAGCATTCTTTTTGACATTGAAATTTCAAAATGTTTTAGAGTTTCGTCAGCTGACAGCAAAAAGCCGCCAAGAAATGCCAGCTTTACGACCTTTGCTCCCTTCTATGCTTTTGGTTACTTGACTTGCCTTTTAGTCCGCTTATGGTTGACACTATGCTACTTTTCTCTACTCCATTTTTTTTAATTCTCGGCACGTACGCCCTCCTAGCACGTGACCGTGCGGTTGGCCAGCTATTTTACTTAGCTTTGTCACACTTGAGTGGCAAGTAACAAAACACATACACAAAACCAACAGCATTTGAGGTAATTTCTTGACCAACATAATACAATTTTAAGACCCTATACAAGCAGCATAGAAAGAGTATTCTTTTCAGTTACACAACGACCTTAAGAAGATATATTTATTAGTACGCTTTAAATATAGAGAATAACCTACTCGTTTCTGGTTAATTTTGTTAGGTCACATACTTTATAAGCTTAAAGGGCATTAGGGAACTTTATTCTCAAGCGCGGAGCAGAGGATTCGCGAGTTGACCCGTCATCCCATTCATTTATCTCCCAAAGCTCACTTACTGATTTTAATTTCACACTGACTGCTTCCTCGTTACCACTAATTGCAATTCCACTCATTAACAGCTCTTCTCATATTATTGTCGGTCCAGCAAACTAGGGTAACCAGCCGTTCATACCAGTCGACAACTAAATTGTTACGGTCTTTAAGACACCAGGTTTTTAGCCAGAACTGAAATTTGCAATTTTGGTCAATTATTGTGGCCAAACGAAGCAGGGAAGAGCAAAATGTTTGCATTTGCATAACATTTCACATAAATTCAAATGCTCATAAATACTTACAGTTTGTGTCGAATGTAAGCAACGTAAAATGTTTTTCACACAGCACACCCAAATACTTATACAGTTCTCTTTTATATGAAAATCTTATCAAATTGAACTTTAAATTTGTAAAACTCATGAATTTTTGTGCATATTATGATTGATCCGTTATCCTGCGTTCATTCGTATGGATGCTTCAGCTTTGAAAAACTTTTCCCGGAACATTTTCTGGCATATTAGAAATTATGTGAACCACTTTGGCATGCACAACTTGCCTTGCACTTTGTTGTAGATCTTCTTTGGCTGTCGATTCTTGGCATGCTTTCCGGAAATTGCTTGCAACTGCAACAGCTTTTGCAAGATTCATTAATTTATTGGAAAACTCGTCATAGCTGGCATTGGGCTGGAGAGCCCGACACCGCACAAAACTCAAACTGGAGAACACAATCAGCAAATGTTTCCCTCAAGCCATTAGCATTAATATTTCAATGGATGGGATTCCGCCTGGTCCGAGTGTGGCTGGGCTGGCTGTGCAACTTTTGAGCTACGCCATGGTGCTGAGAGGCGCATAACAAGAGAAAATTCACTACTTGTCAGCTGGTGCCAGATTTACGTGTTGTTATTGTGGCAACATCGGTGGGGTACAATAAAAAAAAAAAAAATAGCAACAAACTCGAAGCGCTCATTTTTCGCCCGAGCGTGTTTCATAAACAAGTTTTTTCACACAGAGCCAACCCCAAGCAATGGCAAGCTGGGGGCTGGTTATAAATTTACATGCAAAATCAGGCAGCAGCGGCACGGCGGGTGAGAATTGTCGACTTAGGACCCGAATGCAACTTATTGTTGTTGTAATTGTAGTTCTAGTTGTGGATGTTGAAAGTTTTCCTGAATTTATTATGATTTGCTGTAGTTGCCACTGTGTATAAATTATTGTTATTAATTTATAAAACTGTTGCCAGAACTGGCACACAATTGAAATATGAGTATGTTACACTCCAACCCATCTGCATCAGCTGTTTTTACAATTTTCTTCTACTTTCCGCTGCTTTTCCATTATACTATATACGCATTTTCGGGTCAGACCTGTCTTGATTAGCATTCGCCGGCAGCGCTGTTCCATTGTGGCTGGCTTTCAATGTTCGTTTCCCTGCGGTCGTAAAACTTGATTTGCACACAATTTCCGCTTGGCAAATGAAGAATGACATTAACCATTTTTGCTTTGCATTCTTTCACTTGCTATACCTGAAATAAGTCACACTGGTGACAGCTGACCGTAAGTTTATCCACAATGTAGTATTGTAGTGAGAATTTAACACTTTGCTTTGGCAACACATGGCGGATACTTAATTATGTTTGCTAATCTTAGTTTTATTCGCACTTTTGTTATGTTCTTGGCAACTTTACTTGTTTCTTCTGCGTAAATTAAGGTCGTAACATAAACATATAGCCAATTTAGTCAATCATCTGATTTATTTTATAAATTTGAATGCAATTTTGCATAATAAACAAATAGATGCAAGCTGTTATGTTATTGTTTTTTATCATATTAGACTATATTCAATTAAATTACACACACCTTCTAGGCCGTTGTGTGCAGTTTAATGAGCAACAATCAAAAATATATCGACATTTCCTGCCAGGCATTCGGCATGCACTTTCGATCAACTTGAGCCTTACCTAACGAAATTTTAAAAGTAAATTTATAATCACTGAAAAATAATAGCATTCACCCGTCTCAACTCGGTCTCCAATCTCCAGGTCGTCCCTTCAAAGTCGTAAATGAGTGGATTGACAGTATTTCTTCTTTCATTTAACTGCTGGTCATGTAAAATATTGGGATTATAATAAGGACTTTGTTCCCGGTAACCCAATTGGCGTTCATCGGCATGTCCTTTTTCTGACGCCAAGTGTAGCATCCAGAAAGCCAGATATATTGTGCTCACAGTCAAACGCATTCTGTCTTAAGCAATTTCACAATTTTTAACCAACATAAACTAAATGCAAGTGCAGTTGCTTTTATACTTGTTTTGCTATTTAAATAAACTTAAATTACCTGGATAAGGAAACATATGTGGATTTAAGTATAAATATTTCCTTTGCTGCTGATTTCATATAACTTACGCAAAACAATTGTGCGACCCATTCCAACAACAGATTAACGTTAATATAAAACCCAGCTTGTCAACAAGCTGAAAGCAGAAAGGTTTTATTGATAATCAAACTGTTGAATAGACCCAGTGAAATCGACACAGTTGTAGCTATGATTTCTAGCTCAGAATTGCTATCCACATCCTGCAGAAATATGCAACTGCCACTTCTCCTTTTTAATCGCTTAAGAGTGGATGCAAGTTATGAAAGTGAAATCAACTTTGAATGAAATTTAAATAATGAAATATTCATGAAACACAAAAATATTTGTCAAATCTTAAATGAATATTCGCTGCATCATTGTTTGTGACAATGGAAAATACTGAAATGTTGATGACAAAGTAAAACAAAATGTTCACCGCGTTGTTCAGTTGCCAAGAGGTGGCAATGTTTAAGCCAGGCTATATGAGTTGGCGCTTCTGTCAATGCCTGTGGTGGGTGTACGTGTATGTGTGCGTAAGTGTGTGGCTATGCTTATGGAAAATGAATACCCCTTATCAAAGCAGACAAAAAGGACTTCATTATAAAAACGAAATTTGGCTGGCATTTGGTTTGTTTACAGATGTGCGCTATTTGTCAAGCCCTTATTAGCTGCTTGTGCACCAGATGACAGTCGCTGCGCTAATTGAAAACATGTTTTAAAAGCCATCCGCACGTTCCAAAAGCCCAGAATTGTACAAAGAGTATGGTATGCATAATTGTGTATGTGCCACTCCTTGTTATCCGTACTAATTAAACCACATTGCATCTGCCGAATAGAATCAGACGCTTCCTCTGCAAAGATTAAATACCATGGCAGAGCCCTTTATTAATTAACAAGTTCTTAAAAAAAATTATTAAGTAGGTAAATGCTTATATACAAATATATTAATCAAATCTGCTGCAGTCTAAGTCTGACGAAATAAGCAAAAATTGTGCAATAAGCATTTAAGAAGCTATATATTTTCACAGCTTGAGTATTATATGGTCAATTAAACTTAACTTTTAAACACAATAAAGGATATCCCTCTACTCAATGTGACGAAGCTGGGTAAGCTTAGGTTTGGCACGTCCATTTCAGGCACACCAAAAAATCTGTGCACATATAAAACTTAAGCAAAGAGCAGCGCTGGTCGAAATAAAAGGGTCAACATTGTGATTTTATGTAAGCATCTTAGCCAGCTCCATTTGGCATTCTCGCACGGATAAAACTACAAGTACAACTTACTTAGCGCCCGAAAGTGAATTGCAACATGATATGTTGACATATGAGAGTGCTTCGTGTGCATATATACCAATGTAAACATACGTATGTGTAGGTAACTGCGTAATTCAATAGCTAACTTAAGCAAATGCTCTGATGCGTTAAGCTTTTTGGGGGGCAGCATTGCGAATGCAGAAGCATCAGCCCTCTGGACCGCCAAGCATCAAAGCATTAGCCCATCAGTCCATCAGCCATCTTTCAAAGTCGCTCTCCAGTCGCTGCCAGTCATGCTGGATTAAGCAATTGAATTTGGATTAGACACAGGTGCAACTCGAATACATACATATCGAAATTATATGCATACATTCGTATATCGGCTATCTGAGCGCTAGCAGCCCAGCTGAGTGACATGTGAATTTTCAAGGGATTAAACATATGTATGTGCAGCTCCCTCAAATGAATGCACTTCAGAGTTTAGTTAAGCCGAGAGAAAACTTAGTAGACGACGATTTTAATTGCTTAAACTAAAGCACTACAAAAGGAAAAAAACATATGAAATGTTAAACAATCTGCTAGCACTTTTCTTTAAAGGTTCAATTAATTCGAAACCCCGAAATCTTGAAGTAAGCTAAATATATCTTTGTTTTAATAACGAGTGCTAACGAACGCAGACAACTTAAAAAGCCCTCAAAACTATTTTAAACTTATTAAATCTATGTATAATTGAATTTGTATATCAACTTTTGGGGCTACAACTTTTTTGTCATTTAACTTCAGACTCACAAAGTAAAAATCAAATAAAAAACAATGAGGAATGGATATTTCGAATAATAATGAAGCTGTAAAGCTATATGATACAGTCATCCAATGTTGATAGGATGTTGCATATCTAGCGAATCTATATGACGTTTGATGACAATAGCTTTACAACCGTGAGACTAGTTCACATAAATACAGACTAAAATCAAATGGACAGACGAGCTTGGTTATATCTACTCAACTGTTGATACAAATCTAATACTGATACCTTACGGGTTCGGAGATGTCCCCATCTACAGGTTATACATTTCATGGTAAGGTCTTCACAAGAGTAAGAAAAACAAGATTTAGAAAGTAGGGAAACCTATTCAGCTAGATAAAAGCTATTTTATATGACAGCTTGGTTGGAGCAATAAACAAAGCAGCCAGTCGCGCAAAAAGCAATGCCAGACAGTTGGCAACGTAGTTGTGTAAACAAAGATATCAGTTACTTGGCAGGGTTAAACTTGGCTTCTGTGACGGCTTATTTACTTAACAAAGAGACGCACGTGTGTCTACCAAAATTTGTAAGCGTTAAAATTTAGACATGGGTCGACTTATTATGCTCATCATTTTTCCATTATTATGTCGAGCATGTATTGCGAGCATCTGCAACACGTTGCAGAAAGCAGATGTTGTATTGCAACTTGTGGGCATCTCTTATTTAAAAATACCTTCAGATAATTTCCCAGTATGACAGCAGGAAAAGCTAATGTTGGGCACAGCAGCTACAACAGTTGGTATAAATTTAGGATGCAGGCGGCACAAGTGTCTCGAACATCTTTCTGGCTTGCTCATCACGCAACATGTTGCAAAAGAATTGCTGTATTGCAACTTGTTTCTCATTCACATTGAGGAATTTCCTTCAGATATGGCAGCATGCAACCATTCTGTAACGCCAATGTCGGGCACTCCAACTACATAAGCAGCTACAACAGATATGCCAAATTTAGTTCATTGTCGACTTTCAAAGTGTGCGGTTCGTTTGGCGTTCAGCTTGTAGAGTGAAAGAATTTAATTGTAATTTAAAAAATTTGTAAATAAAATAATATTAATCAACGCGACTAAAACTTGCTGAGAGATGACAGAAGCTGCTGTAAATCTCAATTACGCCCCAACCTAATCATGTAAATCAGTGAAAATGATAATGTTCAAATATGTGTTCGAAGATATAAGAAACAAATAATTCAAAGAAGTCAGGTTTCCAAATACAATACAAGTTATTTAAAAGGTCTTCAAAAAGGGAAAGCAATAAAAGGCACAGCTGTCGGCTAGAGTCAAGAGTCGCTTGCGACAACTATAAAAATATTAAAAAAAAAAGGCTCATTCCAACCGCTTGCGCCAGTAAGTATGCAACATGCGATTAAACCGAATTATCTGCAATAAATACGCATACGCCCCGTATGGCGCATTTCGCTCGCACATTTATAAAGATATGGAACACATTTAAACCTGTGAAATGAGAACTTGTTTTGTAAATCGAAGAAAACTAACTTATGTCGATATAAAAAAATAATATACTTTTGGCATTATTAATGTTATCTGTGAGTGTGTGTGTCTATGGAACAAAATATTCTCGTGCTTATGCATAAATTACAAAAATTTGTTAGTTTGTTGTTCTTAAGCACATTCTTATTTCTATTATTATATCTTCGAATACGGATTTTAGTGCTGCAAAATATGGACCTCAGATATCAAATCTATACAAGTGCAAACATAATAAAATATTTCGAATTAAGTGACATATTGTAATACCTTTCTTTTTAAGCTTTAGGTTCTCATTTTATTTATTTGAATTAAAAGAAAAATATGTAAGTTTGTATTTTCCACATTTTACGTTTCCAACATTTTCGATGCACATATATATATATTTTTCTGGACAGCCGCAAAACAACTAAAATTTTAATTTTGTCTTTTCTTGATAAGTTAAATTGGCAGCCGTTTTAACTGTGCCTTATAAAATTTAATGGCCAAGCTGTAAAGGTAGCCGTCGCATCAAAAAATGTGTCATGGACAAACTGTAAAATGTAGTTAAAGGTGCAAGCCGCTTACGCCTTAAAGCCCAAAATGCTTAAAAGAGTTTGAATAGAATGAGGACTAGACGAAGCCAATGAAACTTTTAGAAGTTTTCAACTTTCATTAGCATTCAATTTCTCCCTCGAGTGCTGAAACAAAGAAAAACAAACAAAAAATGCTAATTAAATCTAATTCAAATGATGATTGTCAAGGACTTGTACAAACAAACAAGCAGCAAACATTTTAGATGTTGAGTTGCCAACAAGGGTGACAAAATGATTTTTTTAATTGTCGATCGCATAAGCGAGGGCGACTTCCTGCGTCTTTTATCTAAAATTGTAGTACACATTGTTTCAACAACTTAGACAAACTGCACCTGATATGAGATAAAAGTGGGTACAATCGGATTGAAATAAGTTAAAAATCAAATGAAAAATAGAAAACAGCTGGCAAATAAATATAAAACAAAAAAGGCTAAGAAAAAGGACAAACAGTTAGCAACACAAATAAAATCGAATGGAACATAAAGTCAAGTAAAATGTGAGACACAGCAAATGCAGATAATCGACAGAGCGGAAAGCACAACAAATACGAGTGCCGACAAAGCGGAAACCCCAAAATATATATGAGTATCAACGAAATGTGTTGCACGATTTTCTTTAAACTGATAAACTGTAAACAGATTGCGCTACGAGCAAGCACAGGCATTATTTTATTTTAAAAATATCTAAAGAATCAAGAAACAAATACACTTCTCAAATATGACATGAACATCTCTTGTCAACAACGTTCTCGGAAAGTGCAAGCTGACAAAGGAGAAAAATTGCATAGTTCAAGTTGAAAAACAAATACATTTATCTTTTATTTCTGGACAAAGTTTTTCTTCCTGCTACATTTTCTAAGAAAAATTACGTAATTTGTTGTTATTATCTTGTGTTTACTGATTGTTGTTGTTTGTTGACGCAGTTGCTGTTCTGCTTGTTCACAACATCGTCAGCATAAGTTTACTTTCATCAGCTTCACTTTTTATGCTAATATATTTAAGCAATTTACAACAGCTGCTGTCGTTCTTGACAACCATAATGATTTCTTGTTGATGTTTGGCACAAGTTTGGAGATGAAAATCGAAAATGTTCAATCAAAAGTTTTCATTTTGTATCTTTTATTTATATTTGATAGAAAATTTAAAACATTATAAAATTTAAATATTTTATGTATATTGCATTGTACATTGTTGCAATATTGGTAAACGGTCAAAACTTTACGTATTTTTGTTGGGCTACAAAATATGATTCCAGTAATTATTCAGAAATTTAATGTGGGTGTGGAAAAAACGTATTCGAATTAAAATGTTATTCAACAATAATTCGATTCAACTTGATCAAATTCAATTAATTTATTATTGCTGTCAATTGGATACAAATAACTACTCCGATTAAAACAAACACTATGCCAGCACATTTATCTTTAATTTTATTATTTGTATTTCAACATGCCAAAAAATAGACGGTTGCAAAAAAATCTGGCCGACATGCAACCAGAACTTAAATAAATATTTTTATAACCAACGCAAATATCGCACACACGAACTGGCAATGATGAGGTAGGCACAGAAATTCAGCTGAAAAACATGTCCGTACGTCACACACATAACTGAGCGAAACGGAACGTTAACGGAGCTTATCTAATATTTATATAGTCACGGCGAAGTCACTTGCAACAAACATGCTTCAGACTTTCACTAAATTGGCTATGACACGCCCACTGCCATTTGCCCCCCAATTATGTGCGCTACTACGATTTGGGCTGGACAAGTTGTATCAGATAATACACAGACAATATATAATTGATTGATATTTTCCGTGCTCTCGGGCATAAAAGTGTAGACAATGCCGAAGGCGTTGAAACAGCATCAAATAATGGCAGACCAATATATATTTTTGTTGTTGTGCAACCAAACGAGAAAATATTGAAATGAGTTGAGATGGGATTATCTGCCTTAATGCTGGACAAGTGCGTTGTCAATATTCAAATTGAAAACATGCCCTGCGACAGAATCTGCCAAGCAATGTATATATTTTCTTAGCCCCGCCTGTTTTTCAGGCTCACGACATGTTGAGCACGCAGTTCGCCGTAAGCATGATTGGAATTTTAATAAGTTTCTGTCATAAGATTTATTTTATTGCCAATCTTTTTTTTTGCAAACCGGAAAAGGGGAAAGTTTGGCAGCGTGCCCAGCGTAACGTATACAAGCTTATGGCACATATCATATCATGAGTTATGTGCTCGCTTGAACATCAGAATGTCCAGCCCCGAAATGTAGGCTACACAATATGTAAATGTGTAAATATATACATAGATGTAGATAAAGTTGGAAGCAGAACCAAGCAACAACTGTTTTTTTCATTATATCCTTGCATATTTAGACAAACCATTTATTTTGTTTTTTTAACAATCCACTCAGAGCTGTTCACAAGCCGATTCTGATAAAAGTTATGAATAGCTACTTCTAATATATAGTTTGTTTGTGCTGCGACACCAAATTTGACTTATATATTCGCTTATTTATGGCCGACTTGACGGTAAAGCCCTTCTGTACTTAATCTATCAAAACGAATCAAGTCTTAACCTCCTGCCACTCGAATCACTTGAATATGAAAATCTGTATTTGATTTTACTTATCAACAGTGCGTTTGAATAAGCAGCTGGACAGGTGTGAGCGTAAATAATAAAAAAAAAACACATAAGTCATAAATAAATATGTACTGCCAGTCGCACGTGTTCATTTTCTGAATACACTCATGCCCAAGCTTATGAATATATTATGAAATATGTCATAGAACGGGTGGCTTTTGTGCGCAGGTGATTTTTATAGCGTGCAGGTGAAGGTTCTGCGAAGCGTTTGTGTATTCAGATCTAATCTAAGGATTACACGCATTAACATCTTAATAGTTTTTTTGCTTTCTGTATTTTCCAATTGTCAATAAGTTCTTTATGAGCCATCTTTTTTTATATTTATAATAAATATTTATAGAGCTTATTTGCATTGGTTGTTAATTAAAGAAAAAACATTTATTTTATGCCAAGTAATAACATTTATGGCAACATACAAGCTAACTCTAGCTTTAGCACACTTTAATTTGTTCATAAACATGGAAGATACACACAGTTGAACTATAAATGTGTCCATGTGAAACGATGTGTTTTTTGTAGCAGATTTCCGGACATCGGCAGAGATTCAATGATTCCTATCGGGCAAAGTTGATGGCAAAACATTGAATTGAAAGGCTGTCCACCCCCAAAAGTTCCGCCCTTATTGATGGTACACACACACACAAGCGCACACACACGCACTTCGGAGAAATCTGTGGCTTGATGAGTGCCAAGTGGCCCCAAAGGGATAATAGTCCTAGCCTAACGGAAGTGATTTACTCAGTGCTTGCTGGCGTGTGCTTGTGTGTGTGTGTGTGTGTGTGTGTGTGAGTGCGTGTTTTTATGAGCCACACGACGTATGAGTAATGTGCTTCGATTGACCGCAGAGCTGACTTGTTGCCGCGTCAGCGAGTCATAAACTGCTGCACATTTTTAAAGATAAGATTTTGGATCCTTTTCAGGAACTAGAGAACTGTTCAACTTTAAAATGTGTGCTCGAAGCAAATGAAATGTGATTGCACACGCACCTGACGAATTTTAGCAACGTGCAGTGGAAGATAGCATTACCTGCATTCCAAATTCCAGCATAGACAGCCTTCCAGCTGCTCAGGGCGTGCTTGTGCATTAAACACGCACATCGCACAACCCAATTCTCAACTAGAGCCAGGTACCCCAAACACACATGACCGTGCTACAGGCGGCAACCAGAACGTGACACATGGCGATGTACTTTTATGCCAGTAAGATATCAGCCATTGTCTGCGGCACGCGTTGCAAGCAAACCGTGCTGCAAAAGTCGCGTGGTCAACGGGATCGCGATAAGGACAAATGCCGCCGCCATCGACAGCGTCACCGGAGCAGAAGACGCAGCAGATGCCAGGAGAGCAGCTCCGACAGCGAGACGAGCGCCGATGATGTCTACTGTGGCCTCGAGCTGGATGCCACACCTCAGCCGGATGTGGGCATTTTCCTGCTCAATGCCAGCAGCTCCAGCACAGAAGCAGCACAGCCTGGCAGCCTTGGACTGGAGCTGGGATTTGCCAACGAAGGCATGCGCCTGCGACGTCGTCACAGCGCAGAGCAGCTAAACGCGCACGATTTGGAACTGGGACTACAGCATTTCAAGGTAGAAATATAATAGAAATCTCGTGATTCGTCCTATTTATAATTTATGACTAATTTACATTTGCAGCCGCTCGCAACAAAAGACGATACTGTTCAATATGATGTGCCAAAAAATACGCACAAGCGCAGTCTATGTGATATCAGCTTTGAGGTAATTTATCAAAATAATGTTCACTGCTGCGTATTATTTGTAAATTGTTTTAGCTTTTGCATAAATTTTCTGAATATTTATTCACGATTTGTTTGCAGAGCTCTGTTTTGGGTTCCGGCGGCATCATGTACATAAATGGTAAAATAGTTTCCGGCCCAATAGACTCATTCCCTGAGGTGCTCAATCCCAAAAATGTCCTTGACTTAGATAAGGTAAGAAAAATAACTAAATCACAAAATGAAATTTTAATATATTGCAGTCCTCAAAGCACGGGCTCAAAGCACGGGCTGCTGTCCTATCTTTTTATTTAATAAGAATATTTATTAAGCTGCAGCAATGGAATACAATTATCAAGATGTCTCGAGGAAAATAATTAACAATGTAGAATTTCAGACTAAGGTCTCAGGACAGGACTGGATCGAATAAACAGAGAATATTTGAATAAATATATAAACCTTGGGGCATATTGGCGCTTTTTAGCAAACATCGAACTCAAGAATTAAATACTTGATTTAAAGTTTTTTTTACATATTTTACATTTTCTTACCCATGAATTTAATGTTTTCTTAAAGAAAGTAAGTCCCTAATAAACCACCCAAAATTAAAAAAAAAAAAAGTATAGTACAAGCCGCGCCAAAAACCTAATTTGTTGGCACAAGCGAACGCCAAAAACAAAGAGCAGATAGTGTTCAACCCTATAAAGCAGTCCAAGGCAGATAAGCATATAATCCAATGAACAAAGAGCACAGTGACAGACAGAGACAGATACAGAGAGAGAGAGACAGAGAGTGAGAGGGGCGACATTCCTGCGGCAAGGAAAAAAAACCACAAGCAGAAAGAGCAAAAATAATTAGTTCGTTGCAAGCGAATTGACAACGCGTAGCCCTTCAGCCGGGGCAATAGCCAACAAATGAAGCTAATGGAATACTTTTCTCCCACCCATTGTGTGTCATAAGGCTAAGGGAATTCCACTTCTGGCTGTGGGTTTATTTGAGTTACACTAATCTCGCACTTGTGTTTATCTATTGCAGGAATTTCTGTTCTCATTCTTATTATCATCACGTCTGTTTTTGCGGCCCCATGAGTTGCTCGGCAAACTGTTGGCATCGGTATCCGATGGCCAGTGCTTGGAGACATTAGTTGCCCTCCTGGCCGAGTGGACGCAAAAATTTCCGTACGATTATCGTGACGAGCGCATGATGAGCCATGTAAAACATATCGTTGCTAGGTGAGTGCAAGCCCAACTAGTTGAACTCTCAACTTGTAACAGAGCCAATTGAAATTTGTAGATGTTCCGATTCGCATTTGGAAGTCGTTGTCTCCCAAGTACTAAGTGCCTTACTTCAACGCTTGACTGATTTAGAACAACATGAGGCCGATCTGCGTGCCTGCCAGACCAATAACGATAAGGTGAGCTCTGTGTGTCTCCCCACATAATTAGCATTACCAACTTGTTGGTGTTCTTTGACTCAGCTCGTTGCACCAATCAACTGCCCAACAGCCACTCAATATGCGCAAATATTGTGCCGACTGGAAAAGAAATTGGCCAAGCACATTGGACCAGAGGAGTTTGTGCAGTGCAGCAGCATGGTGCTCCTCGATAAGCAGGTAGGAACTAGAAAATACCCCTTAATTATTAATAGTATCGAGTATTCAAAATAGTACGATAATTGATAAGAGAAGTATTTAATATGAACATAATTGTTATAATTTAATAAATGATGCACATTAGATTAGATACGAGATCGCAGATACAGGGCTTAAAATAAACTATATAAAATTAGATGATATTGACTAAAAGTAATACTCCTCGACAAGAATATGAATTTAATATAAGCACAGGCAGCTTCATTAGCTATGCCCTTTGAATGCCTCACATGATTAAAACAACAAATTGCCTCGACTCTTGGTCTCCCACCCGCAGAAGAAATGGGACCAACCTATATCATCGGGCGGACCACCGGGTGCCCAGGATCCAAAGAAGACCTGCAATCTGGAAACGTATCTGGACTGGTCGGCACGTCTGCGTCTGTTTGTCTGCAATGAGATACTGCAGGTGAGCTTATTGCCAACTCTCCATGCTCTGTGTCACGCGTCCAGGTCGGCCAAGTTAAACGTAACGAATGATGCCTTAGACCCTGCGGATTGAATTAAAATCCCATGCTTGTCAAATATGCAGAGCTACGTGTCCCTTGATGGACCGACCGACGCATGTGCCGCATGTGTTTGCATAGTCAAATAGGACGAGCTGGCATATAATTTATGCTGCTCGTAACTTTCCCCATCGACAGTTTGTCAGTTGGCCGTGTAAGTGACTCGTTAAAGTTTTAGTAAAGTCACGTGGTCCGCATATTCTATTGTAATGCCGTCCAACTAACTTCCATATGCAAACAACATCTGACAACTTGATTTTCAGTGCACCGGAATTGAAGACCGTAGCAGAACAGTGGAGCTCTGGAGTGGGGTCGCCCAATATTGTCTACTTGTGGGCAACTACAATAGTGCCACGGCAATCTTGGAATCACTTGAATCGCCGGCCATAGCCAGGCTCAAAATAACGGTGAGTGAATTGACTAAAAACATAATTAATTAAATAGTGTATTAATAGTAAATAGTAGTAATAGCTGAGCATATCTATATTTTAAATAAGCAAATGTGAGAGGATGATTTCTTTAAATTCCCAAATTGGGATCTTCACGGGCAGAAACATGGTGAAGAATTAGATCAATAATTTTAAGCATAAGATTTGCCGCGGGCAAGGCTAACAAAGCCTGTTTTTAAGGAAGCAATATTTTTAAGAGTTTCATTTTATTTTCATCCAACAAATAAATTCGTGTGCAATTATGGTACATCAATAATATGGCAAATCTTCCCCAAAAAAAAAAATAGCTGAACAGCTAGAAAACTCTTAAGCTTAACTTTCAGTTCAAAATGATGGTTGATTGCAAGCATTGTTCGCTACTCAGAAATTTAATTCCAAGAGTTGCTCGCTTAACAATTTCTCCTGATGCAGCATCATTCCACATTTTCGGTTGCTAACGCAATTGATGGGAACATTCTTTCTTGAAATCACAAATTAAATATAAGAAAAAAATTACAAAAGACATAATTTATATCTGAATTTATCCAACTGCAGGCCATCAGTTATAAAAGCAAATAAATAGGAAAAGAATAGGAAAAAAGGATAACCACGCCCAAGTAACCGCAATACCATCAGCCCACGCTGCGTTGGCACATTTTTTATCAAAATTATATTTTTCCGTTTTGTTTTTTTTGTTTTTTATATACTTGGCATCTCGCCCGCAAATGCTTGAATAGGGGATTCGACGTTCACTATTCATTCGGTGGCAAATGAAGCTAGTTTTCATAACAATTTTTGTAATTAGTTAATGGATGCCCTTTCTCTGTGCTGGGCCCTCGTTTAACACTCTTCTGTTGAAAATGAGGAATTCACTTGCCTCAACTTTTGATACTTTAAATGCCTTTTGGCTTATATTTTATTCATTATGCAATGCAGGTTGAGAATTCTTTTCATTTCACCTTTTTTGGTTGTTATTGTTGTTTGAAAAGAGTAAATTGCACAATGCACAAAGGATGAACAAAAAATGGTTGCATGAAAAAATTAAACGGAATTGCATAAATTCACAGACCTACGCAAGGTTTTTGTAACAGCAGGGGGCGCGTGGTTTATGCATTGTATGGCAAATTTTTTTTTATTTTTGTTGTTGTCATATTTTCTGCAGTTGCGTGTAAAGTCTACTGAAATGTTTATGACTAGGAAATAACCATAAATATGTCAGCATAGAACATAAAAATTACACCCAAAACTTCTGGTACATACACATTTTTGATTAAAGTCGCATAAAACCTTTGCTAGCGAGGAATTGAAATCAAGTCTAAAGGCCGTTAAAATATTTTGTAAACAAAACAGAAAAGTTGCAAAATAGCAATTAAAATGATGTAAATAAAATAAATTGAAAATGACATAAAGATTGCCTTTTATACTAAATTTGAACTCTACATTTCCTGTAATTATTGTCCCATTTAAGAATATCCAAATTAAAATCTTATCTAAGGCAAATGCCAAATGTCGCACCATAAAATGCGATAGAAAGCTTAAGCGCAAATTACAGACATAAAACTGGCGCAAAAACAAAACCATAAACTTTTACAGCGCGCCGAAACAAGGCACAAATAACAAAAATAAAACGAATTAAAGATATTTTCCATTTGGATGGAACAGAGCGCGCACACACACAAACACACACACAGTACACACACCAGTCACATGTAGACAGACTGTTCATTTATGTACGTATTTCCATTTTATTACAGTGGAGCAAATTGCAAGTGACATGTCAACAATTGGATTGCATGCAACGGCATGCCGAAGGACACGGACATTTATGGCAGAAGCAGGCGATTGTTCTCAATGAACAGCAGCATAGTCTAAAGACTGATAAGCAGCCTAAGGCCGCATCATCATCGATAACGGAAAACTCATCATCAACATCATCTGCAGCAGCAGCAGTAGTAGAAGTAGCAGCAGCAACAACAACGACAACAACAACAACAACAGCAACAACATCCTCAACATCCATTGCCCTAGAAGATTTGGATGAGCAGCCTTCCACAAGTGCCAGTGGACAGCCAGTTGGCATAACAGGCATATCCGGTTTCAATGCAATGCCAGCATCATTGGAGAAGCCATCGTTAGAGGTGCCAGCGTCTGGCAGCAACACTGTGGAAGCAGCCACAGCCACAGCAATACCACCACCAACAACAACAACACCAGCAACTATTTGTGGCAAGCCCAATGATTGGGTTGTTATTCCAGTGTTTGCGGATATTGTTAAATTGGCACTGGCCGAACGAGAAAATTGTTTGCAGCGGTGAGTTTTTCATTTATCCCACTTTACCTGCTCCTCCTATTGATTCAATTAAGCGAAAAGTCTGCAAAAATAAAACAAGCAAACAAAAATTTACAGCCTCTTTTTTGCCAACGAATCGCATGATTAATATTGCGCATACGTCACGTTGTATTCACAAATTTGACTGGCTCGATGTGAAGTGTTGCTTTTATTTAATTAACCACAGAGTGGAAAAATAAATAATCATGTTTGAAATATTTTCAAGTGTAAATGACACGGATGAAAACATGTTCATGCATATTAATCATGTATGCATATGGCCTCTGCGCAAATTATTTATTTATTCTTATTTAATCGTAAAAAATTAACTTACTGCATGGTAAAAAGTGCACAATAAAAAGTTGAATAAATCATCATAAATATCTATTTATACATGATGCTGCAATCAATAAAAATCGGCGTAAAGAATAAAACACTTTGGGCTACTCTGGCCTTGTCCAACAAATTCATATAACATTATTAATAAATAAACGATTAAATCAAAAAAAAATTCAGTTACATGCTCTTTGAAATATGAACAGGCAGCACCAACGATTATTCGATTAACCCCTTTAAAGCTGCGAATTTCATAAAAAAGCAAACACTCAACAAATATTGGCTAAATACCCACAAATAAATGCTGTGCACTATTTGGACAAAATTACTAAATAGTAGCTCAAACAAAATATTAATTTTTTGAAAACATGAAGTCCCATTAGATGCCATTTTGTCCTCAAAAATATACGAAAATGTCAATGAAAATTAATTTTAAATTGTTTCAAAATTGTTGCAGCAAAGTTAAAAGCACATTAATTATACCTATGAATAATTGCAATTTATACACGGCTTTCACAGAAAAACCACAAGCCCCTTCAGCTGTCGGATGGATGTTTAATTTCTAATAAAAGTTGCCATTGAAAGCCGAAATAAAACCCTACTTAAAGTTTGGGTAACACACTAATTTTTACACACTTGTCAATCAAATTTAGTCGAACTCAGTTTACATTGAAGATGTGCGATATTCATTAACTGGTATATTGAATTTTGTGGAACAATTTAGTTGGCCAACAGCAAATTCATTCCCAAGCTTGAGCACATCACAAATCGTGCATTCGACATGATGCGTGCACATAAATTGCCCATTCGAACCCACAATTACCGAACAGCCACTGATTTTAATAGCTGCACTGCATAGGAGAGTGAAATATGCATTAAATTGGAGCCGTGCATATTTTAGCGGGCCGACACACAGCGAACAGGCCGCTAACCGTTTTGCTCTTTATAGCACATTATTTGCAACAACTGTTTCCCCCCTCTTCTACTACTTGCAGTTTACAAAATGGCCACATCAATGTGATTGCCTTCGATCGAATGGCGGCCATTGTTGGCGCGTTCACCAAGCACATGCAGGCAATGAAAACTACACAGGCGCCATCTAGCGGCGAGTACGAGCACTTCTGCACCCATATGCAGCGAACTACAAAACTTGGCGAAGCGGGTAAGTAATATTGCAAGTCAAACTTTGCACTAGGCGCTGCCGAGAGAAAAAAACTTCCTTTCTATATATAAATTTATTTATTGTATTTCTGCACATTTTTTTTCTTTGCACTTTCCACGTGCTTTATCGCATTTTGCACATTTTTCACTAGCTCAAGTCGGCCATTTTAGTGTTTGTTTGTTTGTTCGGCGGAAACTTAAAGTGCACCTCGGCCAACTGGCAATGACTTCAAGTGGCCCGGAAAAGTGCCTCTGTGAATGAACATGTGTGTGTGTGTGGGGCGTGGGTGTGAGTCTGTGTGTTCGTGCTACTTACATTTTTTAAATGAAAAATTAAATGCACTGCAGCTGGCACACAGCACACATTGAGCATTATTCCACAAGCGGGGGCAATTAAAATGAAAACAAGAGACCTAAGCTAGCAAAATACTCTGCACGCTGCCGCATATAATTAGAGTTGGGCGCGTGCCGTGTTTGCTTTCATCATAGAAATTGAAAAGGGCATAACTCAACACGACTTACATGAGCAACGCGATCAAACACGAATCTATTCTCACATTATTATCGCCTCATATCGCATCGTATCGTGCGTGTTTTCCATTTATGGCAAGACCCGTTGAAATAGAATTCAACTCGCAGTCACTTCTACTTACGAGTGCACTCGTAACTTCATTTCCCTCATCGCAGATCTACTAATTGGTGCAAAGGAGAGAAACTATTTAAATTAATTGCAAGGAAATTGTTAAATAAATTTTCATGCTCTTTAAGCTCGCAAAGAGCTGTGGCAACAATTATAAAATCCAAGGCAATAATTCTCTATCCCTTTGCACCAGCGCCAAGCAATTTGTTACTAATTAATTTGAATGAATAACCGCAATAAAATGCCAGAAATACACTTTATGACCACGAAGCGGTATATTTATGTACACATTTTTGCCCGCTTAGCAGCCATTCCCCCTTTTTAACGACAATTCATTTTCGCCCCGTTTTTTGGTCTTTGGGCCAATCTATGTATTTTTTACATAAATATCTAAGAAAAGTATAAGCAGTATTTAAAATTTAAATAGAGAAATAAATGGCTTACCATTAATTTAATAGTTAAGCTATCAATAATTCCCATATTCGAGCTTTAAGTTTATATCCCAACTGTCCTTGGCGAAAATAAATGCACAAACACTTGCAAGGTGGAAAAAAAACAACAAGTCCTTCAGCGCATGCTGCAGGATACGAAAATAAAGCGATTTCAACATAGAAGCGACGACAACAACACCTACAAGAAGTTACACCATGTGCAGTGCTGCCAGACCGCAAAAAAGTTTTTAAATCCTTCTTTGAGCTGTCAGCACACCCTGCACATTGAGATATTTTTCACGGGTTGTGCACACACACAAACACAGCTCTGCAGCGGCATGTGGCTGCGTGTGGGGTGATGGGTAAGGGGTGAAGGGCGGGGCATGAATGCGGCAGTGACGACATCAAAAGTGAGAGAAACAAAAATAGTGCCATAGTGCTGAAATGAAAGGTCCACATAGACCGAACTCATTATAAACCCAGGAAGCTTAAGATACTTTGAAGGCTTTTGCCGCAGGCGACAAACAACAAAGTCGTAAAAAAAGCAAAAAAAACAAACAAAAAAATGATGTCTTCGGTGCAAAAACGCATCCTGCCAGCGTCAAGGAAAAGAATGAAAAGTTATGGCTCAGTTCAGATTTTTATTTTTTCGCTTTCTCTTCAAATTGCGATGCCTCAGCTGCAACTGAGTCTTAACATGTCGCCCAAAAGTTTATTAAAATGCTTGATGTGCAGCTTAATGTGAGGTGAATGCAATTTACAAACTTATGCGCTAGGTTTTTTTTATACACCTTCTTCGGTAAATGTGAGGCAGAAAGTTAAAAAAAAACTTTACCGAAAAGTTTAAAAATGTGCTTTGAATCAAGATAGATTCTTGAAATGGAATTGAAAGGCAGAATGCACATTCTGTACAAATTTTCCAGAATACAGAGAGAAAATCTATATAAAGGGGATGCTTGTTCTCAATCAAACAATCAAAAATATCCAATTATAATAATTAGTGATATTGTAATATTGGATCGTATCAATCTATCTTACCTAGAGGCTCTTTTCAATTATACACAATATCCAATTATAATTAATAGTTAAATTGAAATATTGAATCGTAGTTATTAAAACAATAATTAGCTTGCCAAACGCAGTGCACATTTTTTTCCCAAATTGTTGACGTCAGAAACTTGTTTTCGTCTATCGCATTTATTTTCCGGCATTAAGTTTTTCTGGTCCAGCTATCCACAGGAACTTCTAAATCAGTTTCCTTTCGAACCGCAAAACTCAAAAGTGTCCTTTAACTTAGAAGTTTCGCTCAACTTGAAGGCAACGTCAGCATCGTGAAATGCAAAAGAAGTCTCAAAAACTTGCTCCTGTCACGTTTAGTGCACTTTTTGCCTGGCTGCTGCTCGCTATAAATAAATGTTTTTCCAGTCAAGTCATTTTTCGTTGTTATCTAAGTAATTTGCACAGCTCTGGAATTTCGAAAATGCAGCGCTTAGCCTCAAGGATTCGCCTGGGCATATTGACAAGCATTAAGTGGTTTAAGGTACCCAAGTGCATAATTCGGGGATATTGCGGACCACGAAGCACATTTAAGGATTTGTCTTCAAGTCAAAATAGTACAAGAGTACAAGAAAAACTTCTTCTTTGAGTTACAAATTTAATTACATTCTCAAAAATATATTTATATTACTACAAAAGAGCAGACAAGCGTTATTCTATCAGCTCCTAGCATATGTTGAGTTGCCACATGAAGGCAAGGATGAGGCTTTCTCCGGTCAAACCCTTGCCCTGCCTCATGTTGTAACAACTGTCAGTCTGAAGGGCGTTAAAGTCGGACGTGCCGGCACATATCCTGCGCACACAGACAGGCTCAAACCCCGCATTGTTTAATGTCAACCAGTCTGCCAGCCTTATAGAAGGCTGCATATATGTAGGTCCAGGGAAAGAAAACTATTTCAGCACGAGGTCTGTGGAAACTAAATGAATTTAGCAAATACCAAAGCTGAACAAAATGAATCAGCAAAACGTTGGTGAGAAAAATGAATAATGTGTATTTGCTTTAACTACGTAAGTAATTTTAAATTGAAATATTCAAGTATTGTATCTGCACTTATGAAATTCTCAACTAACATACAGTTTAGACACTTCCCGAGTGTTCGTGTGTGAGTTTCAGCCTTAAGGCCATGTTAAGTTTGCAAAATGTAATGCCAATTTGTATGACAATTTTATTCACATAACAAATCGCCTGCCAAGGGCAGAAGCCATTTAACACTCAGCCAGAAAGGTCGGCACACTTAGTGTAGCCGAGTTAAATTTTCATTAAAATCATCCAATCAATTGTACTTTGTTATCCAAATATGGAAGCCATTATTCATGCAGAAGTCGGACAGAAGCCACAGAGCAAACAGGCCAAGGAATGTTCTGCCCATGCAACAACAAACAGACTGACAAAAAGGAGATTCAAGTTTAATTTTACTAATTTATGCAATGCATATATGAATGTTTGTTATATCAATTCTACTCATTAGACACACGCCCATGGCTCTAGAAGCACAACAAATACATTCCCGCATAAGTGTATATATTTATGTACATGAGCTATTCATTAATCTGGTATTCATTGTGACTTGCGAAACGGGATAAGGCAATTAAGTGACAGCACGCAAAGGCTTCGGTCTAATTATTGGTCTGCACAAGCTAAGGAGATAAGTGAGCTTAATATATATGAAATTAAAATTAGCTTCTCGGAAATAGATCAAACATCTACACATCTACACACTCGCTCGAACTATTTTCGCTCAAATTCGAATACAAAAAAGAGATTTATTCATGCAATTGGCTCAACAATTCGAATAGAAACAATTGAAAATTGACAATTGAAATCCTTGCCAATCAGTTTGTGCATTTTTTGACAATTCCTAATCAAAAATCGTCAGCACTCTATAGGCATCTGCACAGCAATCAAGCTGCGGTCCCAGGGACTGCGGGCTCAGGCCAGAGCTGCTAAAAACTCAAAAAAAAAGTTTTAAAATTTTTTTGGAATTGCTGTCAACCCTCCTCATGGGCGCTTGTTAGGCTCAACACTCAAAATATTCGTCAAGAGCACACAGGATGTGGTGTACATGGTACAAAACCAGAGCGGCAGCCAGACCAGGCCAAATCCTCAACGCACGAAGGAGGTGCACAAATATTTACCCACACGACTCTATTAAAAGTGAACAAGGAAAAAGTAGATACCATAACCAACGCTTTAATCCTTTCGCAAACAATGGCAAACCTTTTTTCTTCATTTTAGCTAGGACTTCAAAAATGTTCGTTCCATGTGCGTGTGTATTTTTTTGTTGTGCCCGAGCATACTAAAATGCGGGCTCAAATCCTATAAACACGCCGGAACAGGGACGGGCACAGGGACAAAGAAAGGCACAGGCCCAGGATGCCCACTGGCATTCTGTGGCAAGTCAAGAACACATCTGTTGACCAAACGCTGACCAACAAGCAGGCGCTTTGCATCATTCTAGAATTTTAATGGTCTCATGGTGTGAATTGGACATGGCTGCCACATTTTGCCGCATAACACTCAACGCACACACACACACACACACAGGACACAACGCACTCGAGGCACACATCTTTCTTCTGCCCTTTTTTTTTTTTTTTTGGCTAGTCGCCAGTTTGTTGTAACTTTATTAAACCATGTTTTTTCATTCTTTTGTTTTTCTATTAAAATGTTACAATCTGAGCTGCACGAAACTCTTGGGTGCCGTCTGCTCTACACTTGACCGCAAGGCAACAGGGCATCAGGGCATAGGGCGTCCATAATCAGCTCGGTTCAAGCAGCGCGTGTTGACCGTTTAACCAACCAAATATATATATATACATATATATGTGTATTGGACTATTCGAGCAGCTATGTAGTGTATATGAGAAACTGTCTTGTATTCTGTTATTAAAACGAATTCACTTTTAAAAAGCAGCGGGAAGCAGCGGTTTTGCAGATATTTGAGAATAATGAAGCTCAAAAATGCTATGTTTAAAAATGATATATACTATCTGTATATCATATATATTACATAAAAAGAGACATAATTAGTAACTTCTCCACAGTTATTATAAATCAAATATACTCTAGTCGGAACTTAACTTAACCTAAACTGACCCAGACCTTTTAGCTTTTATAGTATTTAAACAGTATCCATGTAGCTTGGGTATTATTATGATTGGCATACTAAGTATGTAAATAATTGTATATAGTACACACATAAAACATTTAATCTGGCACAAAGCCGACAAACAGGCAGGTTGAAGAAAAATATATAATACGTTCGCAAGACTTTCATGCGATTTTGTGTGAATTTTCGTTAGCCAAGCCCGTCTGCTTATAAGTTTTCAAATAAATTTTAGTTGTTTTACTTAAACCAGCCAAACAAAGGCAAAAGCCTCTCTTAATCATGATATAATGACTATTTTGGGATTTATAATAAAGCATACAATTTTATGCGTATTTTTTCAGAGCTCATGATGGCTTCGTTTGACTGCGAGGAACCGAACAATGCAGAGAAGCTAATGTATGATTTAAATTAATTTGATAATAACTATAAACGCAATAACATCGCATGGAGGCCATGGAGGCGTAACTCATAGGGCACAGCTGCTGACTGCTTCTACAAGGTAAACCCAGCGCGATCCTTATTGATCAGGCGTCTCAAGTCGACTCACTTCCTCCCCGCGGAGGCCTCCGGTAACGTTTTAACGAGCAACCGCCTCTAAAACGGCCAAAGTGAGCGGCGCTCATCTTGTTAGATGTTGATGTTGCTGTCCTGGGATAAAATGCATTCATCTATTTAATAGTTTCAATTACAATAAAATGTATTAAATTTTATAAATAAATTTGGTTGTATAATAAAACTGTCGATTGCTGTTAAAGTATTCTTCATACTCAATTATATATATATGTTCCGCCCTTTTCATCAGTTGAAATAAAACATAAAATAAACTTTAAATTCTGACAATCTACAAACTAGTTGAACATGAGTGTTTTAAAGGAATTGTTAAATCTAGCGGCAAAATAAAAAGCAGCTTAAGCAAAGGAAAATTAGAATCCCTCACATCGTTTGCTTCCCCTTTGAGCTGTGCCAAGAAGGCAGCAAATTTCTTATGTGTGTGAATTTTTGGGCCAAAAATGGAAAGCCAAGCGCATATCGCAGCAAAAGCGCTAAGTGTCGAAGCAGGAAGCAAAAGGACAGCAGCAGCACAAAATCAGCCATAATTCCAAGGACTCCGGCCTGTGCCAGTGGATGTGTGCGTGTGAGTCTGTGTCTTTCGCAGTGTGTGCGTGTGTGCCACTAATGTCTTTTGCCAGGCCCTGAATTATGTTACAGTCAGCAGATATTTATGCAGCCTAATGCATTCCATGTAATAGGTTTTACAGATTTACAGCTGCCTGCCACGTGGATAAATGTGGCAAAATGATCTGCTCTAACAGCTAAAGGGCGCACAAAATGAAGGCATTAAGAGTACAAAAGCGCCAAATTAAAATCCAAAGTGAATTATATTCAAACATAAGCTAAAACTTTATGAACTCGACTTAATTATTAGTTTAATGGTTTTGCTGTTACATACAAATGTATGTTATCTTATCACTTTGCACCCGATTGTTAAAAGAGTCCAAGCTTGGCATTATTCTAATTTTGTGAGTGGAGGTACAGAAGAGCGCATTTCCTTATTCCCATTATACATTATGAAGTCGTTAAACAAATATAGATGCACAGGCGAATGTACTTTTAGGACTTTCTCCCATCATATTTAGAAAAGAGACAAACGATAATTCTCACTGAGAATCTTAAGACTGTTCTCTTACCAAAAAGTTTGTCGAAATGATAAGGCATGACAGCAACAGAAATATTGGAGATATGTTAACGTTTGCAGATAACATGTGCTTATCTTCATTTAATAAATCCAAACTAGGAATTTTTATATCTTATCACTTTGCTTGGCAGCTGATAAAGCACTGTGACTTCTACCCTAAAAAAGGCTGTTCTATAAAAGTAACTAAGATTTATAAATTATAAATCTTATTTGTATTAGGCACAATAAATATCTATTAATAATTCAACTTTTTCTAGACACAGCCTTAAATTGAACCTCAAAATTGAATTCCAAAATAATTTCGACAAATAGATTTCTGAATGTTATGCCTAAAGTTGGGCAAAGAGATAAGTATCTCAGCCTGGTGCCCGAAGTAATTGCATTATTCAGTATCTGTGTCCCAAGTTAAATGTTTATGCGAGGGCAACAAATTGCTTTAAATTTGTTGGTCAACTGTTTTACTAGACGTACGACTAAAACAATTTCGTTTCTGCTAAAAGCGCACAAAACTTTACACTGAAACTTCTCGGTTTTATTTATATTGCGGTTGCCAAGTGTTGCAGCCAGCTACCGAATTTATGTGCAACACTTGTTACACTTGTTACACATACGACATGTTGGACGTGTGCACAGTCGAAGACAAATCGCTTGCTTTTACAGCTCCACATCTTATGCTGCACAATCAAGACCTTTGACATAATTTATTGATCGTTTTGCTGGGCCCGCTGCAGAACTATAAAAACAAATAGTTGAATGCACTTAAATTAAAAGAAACGTGTTCGTTACTAATTGAAATCTTGGGTTGTTATTGTTCAAAGAATACAAGAAAGACCATTTGCAGCATTTAAACTTAGAGCTGACAATTATATTCAATTTATCGTCGAATAGGCAACTTGTGACACATATTTCAAAAACTTTTTAGCTCAGCCATCTTTGCAAAAATGGCCTAATATTGCCTAAACTGGGAAAGTTCCTGGCGCTATTTTCAATTTTTAATAAAGTTTTGCAATGGATATTGGATGCTGATGTCACTTTCTGCCTTGTTGTCATCGTGACACAATGGCAGATGCAACCAAGCAGGATTCTTCTTCATAAATGTTGTAGGGGTTGTGCAGTAAAGAGGCAAAATGTCAACGTCAAAGCATGATGAAGAGAGAATATCTTAATTGATGTTGGAAGCTAGACAGCAGCTGCGTGACATTTAGAGGAAAACTAAAGCAAAGCGAAACCCAAAGCTGACAAGCGCTAGTTAAATGCTTAGAATACAAGCCAAAGTACTCACAGAAACCATTTGTAACATTTTTTTTGCCTACTTGAAGGAAAACTGTTAAAGATTACATGATTTGTTTAATTTTGACAATCATTTGCAAAACTGTGAACTCTTGTGCCACAAAAATAAGTATGCATTTTTTTTTCACATTTGTAGCTTGTCTAATGCACAATAATTTCAGCACATTTCCCAACGCTCTAATTCAGATAAACATTTTTTTTTTATTATATATACTCAAATAAAGGGGCAGAGAGCCATAAAAACGTTTATGCCCCCTTTTATGAACACACAAGCTGTGGAATTTCGCGCAGTTATACAGTTATCGTGGACCCAGCGTGGACAGTGTTTAGTTTCATTGTATTTACTTTTATTGCGCCCTAGCTCAAGGCCCTTGTATGGGAATTATGTTAATATGGGTATGGCAGTGTCCAAATACGAAAATGTCCGCAGGGCAGGACGATGTTGTTTGCGCTCCACACACACACACACACACACACACGCACACACGCATATCTCAGTTGCAGAATGGGAATTGCAGCCAAAGTAGAAAGTTAAGTGGGATATTTTGCATCTACTCGCATTCTCCACGCAATACTCAACTAATAAGGAACTTTGTATGCACGAGTGTTATACCAGGCATATCTGTACTCAAGTATACCTAGATAATAAGTGGCAAGAGGCATTGCGACAGTCCCAATTTAAGTATTTACACTTAACGTCCAACACTTTGCAAGTTTCAGTTAATTTTCTAACAATGCCAAGTGCTGCAGCTGTCCACGCTACATTTAGTCCTTTTTTTATAAAGTTGTTTTAATATTTTCCATCAATCAACTCACGCAAAGTTGAGCAGAGAGTTACTTACAAAAACTTTTCTAATTAGCTTCAGGCGACTAGCAAAGGAAAAAGCTGTTAATAATATGCCCAAAGACAGAACGTCCAGTAATTTCTTTGAGGAAAACAAAAATTTGAAAAGTACTAAATGAATTCCTCAAATCTTTTCTTCAACATTTGTTGCTGTTGGCACTGTGGCCACACATTTGTCAGAATTTGTTGAATTTAATTAAAATGTATTCTATAATTTTGTGTTTGTAAGTTCCTGTCTGATTGCTAAGCCTTTTTATTTCGGCAAAGGCGCAGACAAATTTTAGGCTCAAGCTTTTTTTTTTAACTACTTATTTAGATGCGGGTTGTTTTGCGTAGTGCAACCCGTTGAGAACTTAATTTATTTAATTTATTTTATTTAACAAATGTTTTTTATTACCACTCGCTTGCTTACTTTAACCTTACAGAAGCACTTGCCACAGCGTGCAATGTTTAATTAAAAAAAATTAAAATATTTGTGCTTCGGAAAACTTTTGATCATCTTACTGTGATACCTCTAGCTTAGAGCTTGTGGTTGAATCATTATTATTTGTTTTCTATTTTTTTGTTTCTTGCCAGAGCTGACAAAGATTTATTACATATGTAACTTCCATCAGCCCGCTCCAAGCAAACACATCATCAATTTTAATAAAAATAATTGCTGCTACAATGCTTTGAAGTAACACAAGCTTTGTCTCATTTTAGTAGACCAATTTGAAGGAAATTCCATTTCGTTGTCTTGTGCAAAATAAATACAATATTTTTAGTTACTTTCAATATTTGCACCAGCTTCGTGTCCGACCAAGTAAGAATTCGATTCAATGATTGAAAACTCATAAGTTCTCATATTTATTAGTCGCATTTATTTCCTAAGAACTCTTGTGTTTGATTGCAATTAACAACAGTTGCAAAACAATTGCACAACTTATCAATAATGGTCATCAAAAGAAATCAAGCAAATAGAGCAGAAAAATAGCAAAATGGAGACGGAAAAAAAACTAAGAAAAACAATTAAACTAATTGAGAGCAATTTATACGCAACAAAGGGAAGAACGCGACAAAAAAGTTTTCCCGGCGAAAATTGGCACCGTGAAAGTTTTTCCAGTGCACTGAAGAGAAAACCGCTGAAAGCGAAGATTGAATAAAAAAAAAAGAAAAAAATAGAAAAGATCCATTTAGTTGGCCACTAATGAAACCGCATTGAAAGGGTTGCCAACAGCAGCAAACTTTTAACAAATTGCGAACGAGGCCACGTTGCAATTAGACAATTTGTATGTAAAGACACTTCATTCCTTAAAACACGCGTGTAACAAAATATTTTGATTATTTTTCAATATTAAATATAAAAAAACCATGAGATTTTCTATTTTCAATTAAGATGAACAAAGCTTTACATGGAGAAGCTCTTTATTTTAAGTGCAAACCAAGTAAGTTTATTTAGACTATAATTTTTATTTAGCTCTTGTCGGAATGAACTGAAAATATATTATATATTATATACACAACATATAAACACAACACTCAAAATATATTCAAGGAGTATCTGACATATACGTAGTACTGCAAAATCTCTCCCATTTTCTCTTCTCTTGTCAGGCCTTGCATTCCCCAACCACCTTCATCTTCAAACTCTATTTACTTTTTAGTCTGACAGGTAAATTTGACAGAGCGGAAGTTCCAACAAAGTGCCAGCCTATAGACACATTTGGGATGCAACTTTTGTTAAATTTGAGCACGTGCCTGTTGGCCCAACTAGCTTAAATAGTCTTGTGTAAACTAATTAGCATGCACACTAACTAAGTTACTAAAACTTCTTGATTCTTATGCATCGCTGAATATTTACCATCTTTCTTTTGATCGCTTCAAACACGTGCATTTAGATAGTTGAGATGACTTCGCAGCCATGTAAATTTACTTATTCTCATTGAACTTACAAGCCCTGTAAACTTTTGTTTTGCAATATTGATTTCTTATCATTTTTTCATTTAATTTACTAAAATAATATTTATTTATTTAATAATATGTATTTACCGTGCGCAAGGCTTATAATTTAGAATATTCTTACTACAGTAGGCAGCTACAGAAAATATTTTTAGACCACTTCACTTAGTTTAAATTCCTAAATTTCCAGAAAATTATTAATTAATTAATAAAGAGCATATAGCAAATATATGCAACAAATTTTAAATAATAACATTATAGTAAAAGAAAAAATGTTTAATTGAACTAAAAAATTAATTTATTACTCTCCCCGACGGGGAATTGAACCCCGGTCTCCCGCGTGACAGGCGGGGATACTAACCACTATACTATCGAGGATGTTGTTCGCCGTTTGTCAAACGCTGTTTTAATGGGTGAGCATAATGAAATATTTTTCTTGATTAGTTGGGATACCAAAGAATATATAATCTTAACCTTTCATAATTTTCGAATACATCAGATTGAGTAACTCTCTAAGTGAAATACAATTTTAAGCTCTTAATTTAATTTTATATGATATATAAGTTTAAATGCCGTTTGTGTGACTAATAATGTCAGTTATATTCTTATCAGAATGTTTAACATTCTTTCCAGATTAAATTATGATAAATGATATGTAGAAATGGTAGAAAACCATTAAAAAATGCATGCATATATAAACAAAATAAACAAAATACCAACTATTGAAAGCATTTCAAATTTGTCTGCTTTTAAACGTTAAATAAAACCACAAAAGCTGACAGGAAATAATCTAATAGATCTCGTAATTCTCCATGTTCATAGAAATCAAGACGTTTCGTGCGTAACCCGGTAATTATCTCAAATCAACCACCAAATATGTATGTATGTTATTTATTTTCTACCCTTAAAGCAACTGAATGCTAACATTATACTCACCCGTATATTTTGTATTTGGCGAGGAGCACTCAACTTCCTCGATAGTATAGTGGTTAGTATCCCCGCCTGTCACGCGGGAGACCGGGGTTCAATTCCCCGTCGGGGAGAGACGAATAACGAGTTGTTCTATTTTAATTTTTTCTTTTCCATTTTAAAACGATAGAATAGGTTATTACACCTAAGTGCATAAAAAAGAATATGTGAAGTCAAATTTTTTCTAGAAAATTCTTCGGCGCTCAACAGCTGAGAATGTTCATACAGATGAACGGAGGACAGACAGAAAGCCGAACCTGGCTAGATCCCTTCAGCTGTAGATGCTGACCAAGACTTCATAGGGTGGACAATGCCTTTTTTGCCTGTTAGATACATTTTAACAGACAACAACAAAAAACCTTACCGTTGAGTGAGTACACGCATTGCATTGACACAACAGAATGATGAAAAAAAAAATTTACAAATACCTCCCCGACGGGGAATTGAACCCCGGTCTCCCGCGTGACAGGCGGGGATACTAACCACTATACTATCGAGGATGTTGGGTGCTGGTTTCCAAATACAATATTTAGGAGTGGATATAAATCTTAGCTTACTTTTGCCAAAATATTTTACATGTTTTAAATCTTAAATTATTCATACACTTTATAAACTTTTAAGTAACAGCATTATTTATTATATCATGGCCCTATAGACATTTCTAGCAGCCAACAATAGTGACCTAATCAGTCATATATACGATAAAAAATTAAGTAAAAAATAATTAATCGTCTCTCCCCGACGGGGAATTGAACCCCGGTCTCCCGCGTGACAGGCGGGGATACTAACCACTATACTATCGAGGATGTTGAGCGACGGTGGCCAAAAATGAAATATGCCACTTAGCTCAGTGTGGGATTATTGTTGCTTATATGAGACAAGTAAGAAATATATTAAAATGTGGGCATGCATATGTATATGTATATTTTAAATGTAATTTATTGTGTGTCCATTAATTAATCAGTGCAACAGTCTAATTATAAGCACAGTGCATTTAACGTACATTTTTATTTGAGAAACATACGAATCTAATAAAAGAATTCGTGCTGTGTTCTTAATTGTTATGTACCTTGTTTGTGACTTTCCGCCTTAATTATTAATATATTTTCTATGCTCCGGCACTCAATGATTAAAATTCCACAAAGCTTCCAGTTCATTGATTATGCAATGTTATAAAGCTTCGAAATAGTTTTTTCTTATACATTTCATTTTGTGTTAGAACACTATGTGCTTAGCTGTTATTAAAACTATCTCACGATAAACTATCTTGCATAGTAGCGTTTTGATAATACTGTTGCCTCACAGCCGTTGACACTAAGGTTCGAACCTAGGTGTAGGAAAAGAGATGTTCTGTGATGATATCTTGATGATTTTTTTTTTCGTTTCAATTTATTGTATTTTCTGGCGGCATGTGTATAAATTCGACGTGTGTTGTCCATAAATAGCAATTTTGAAAATAGGTTTAAATGCTAGATAACATCTCTGTGTTCGAATATTTAAGAAGAGATAACTCTCGAAAAAAGCATTATATTTAAATTAATTAATACAAAATAATAAAAAAAGTATTCCCTTTTGCAAATAACTCTACCAATCTTCATTTACTTTGTGAATAATACAACATCGTTTTGGGATATTTTATTTTGTTGATCGTTAAATTAAAAGCAAACAAAAATGCTTAAGCACGATTGAAAAAACCTATTTGAAGTGTTATTGAAAGATTGGGTTTGATTGGAACTAAAATATTATGATACAAATGTGTGAATTAAACTTTCCACATATATCATTTACTCCTTGTTAATTTGAGAGCCCTCTTGGACTTAAAATACTGAAATTCCAAATCATATAGAGAGTTTGATAAAACAGAACTTTAATTTGTATGGATTTCTTATTTATGGCTTTTTCCAGAGCCTAAATTGTATGGGTAACATTGCTCGAAGTGAAGCTAACTTTCAATTTGACTGAAGACCAAAACAAACTGAGAAATGTTTATCCACAGCAGCTCTAGTAGAACAGACGCAATTGGCTTTTCCTCCTGTTGGGCCACCCACTTAAACAATAAGCCCCATCAAAACCTGCTCCCATTGCTCAATTACATGCTGCCTGCCTGCCTGCCTGCCTGCCAGACCACTTTGGTTAGGCGTTTCGTTTCGTTTGCCTTGACTTTGGTTAAAAGTTGCCTTGTGGCATGCTTGAATGCATTCCGAGTGAAATTCAAATACGAGTGCAGCGTGTTCAAATGAATGCATCGAGAAGTGCAACTTGGAGGCCAAAGTGAATGAGTGAACAGTTGAAGCATGAACAACTACACTCCACGACTTGGCAGGTGGCGGCTGAAAGGCTTTCAAAAGTGTCCTTGGCCTATGCAATTCGAATGTTGTCCAAGCCGAAGGGGGGCTGCTCGGCAATTTATGTTGCATCTAAACGAATTTATTCTAAGCGAGCACATCCATTGATCACAAAACTAAACGGATTTATCTGTTCAGCTTCGTAGTCGTATTCTCCTAGGCAATTAGCTTAATTTGCTTACTATAGTGTCTGCTAAAAGTAAGACCTCAGACCGTCTGGACTAACTAGTTGGCTACTTGATGTGGTTGCGGTCAGTTGACAGTCAGTTGAGGCTACAACATTTTTTAATTAAATTGTACACTTTTATGCCCTGTAATTAGTTAAGGAAGTCCGATAGGCTATACGTAAGTATAGCTGGTCAGCATACATATGACATATAGTATAAAACATAGATGGAGTTCTTATAGCCTTGAAATGGGATACATATATTGGTCACGAAGTCGAAGAAGACTGACCAAGAAGAGTTCTTATCTGTACATCAAGTAGTTATTGCTGCAGTCTGGAATCGGGGGATATATATAACAAATGTCTATTAAATAAACTAGGGTACCAAATAGCTTAAGATATTCAACGATATATATATTTGTTTTTATCTTTAAGATATCTTGTCGAATCTTTTGTTGGCCAGAACCTTTCACTATTAGACTTTATGTTTTCCCTAGACACAATCAGTCAAACATATAGATGTCTTTCATAAAGCTGGATGCCAGATGTCAGACGTCACACGTAATACTAATGCAACATAATTGTATAATTATATATTGTATATCTAGCAATTATCTACAGTAATAAAAGATAAAATATTTTTGATTTGTGTTTGAGAACTTCGCAAAGGGTATCTTTCCGTCGACTACTCTTGACTAGATAATTGTTGTTTGCACTTACTCAGCAACAAAATATCTCAGCTATTTGCTCCTGGAAGCCACCCAAAGTTCGAGATGCAATTAATGCAGCTAATTTGTGAGGCAATTTTAGCTTGTACCGGTTGATATTTTCGACTGAAAATTGTTGAAAATTCATCGTCGTCCTTGTCCAAGCATATGTCCTACACAAAAACACACACACACACGCATGAGATACACAACAAGACAAGTTCAAACAGTTTCACACCATTCATTAGCATGCAAATTGGGATGCTTTTTAGCTGCAGGACGAGGTCGCGTTTGTACCAGTTCCGGCATCATTTATAAGTTGTCTACTCCTTTGGAGCATAAGCCCGCATGACAAACTTTGTAGCACATGCCACAGAGCCCAGATCCAGACACAGCTGCCATCGCAGCTCTGCTCAATTTTTAGCTAAACATTATGGGCTTGGTTTGGTGTTGTTGTTTTTATTTGCTGCTGTTGCCAACATGTGCCATAATAACCATTTATCGCCTTGACCCGAAAATATTCTCAAGTGGCGAGCGGGCTGCACTGCAACGACAGTTGGGATATTTTTAGGAAGTCACACTATTGAATTTAATATTATTTTAAGAATATGCTTAAAATAAACAATTAAGAAAGCTCTAGTTGGGAGAGCCCGACAAGGGGCTCTTCTGAATCTTCTTCTACCAGGGTTTGAGGTTCGGAGGTAGCTAGAAAGTGAAAGATACATGATTTGCATATACTTTTCTAGAAGCTACATGTCAAATGTTCATGGTTTGGCCTCTTGATCAATTTGGCATCTAAATCTGCGAACATTAGTCTTGGTCAAAATTCATGTGAAAAGCCAAGTATTTAAGTTCCAGAAGCCGCATCAAACAGCGCTTAATCGAGCTATCGATATTATTACCATTGACAAACAGATGTGTATGAATATATATATATTTTTATTGATTGCAGCAATTTGATGCTGCTGCCATTTGGCGTGTCAACAAGTCAACTCCGGCTGCCAATTGTTGCCAATTACTTATACGCCGCTTGTTACAGTCAAGTTTCCTTTGCACGAGTGTGCGAAATATTATGCATGCACTCGCAATACCTGCGGGAATAGTTGCGATACATTTGGTTTATCACCAATAAAAAAGAGCAATACATAAAGGCAGCCGAAATTTATCGATTTATATGCCTACTGATAAATGGCGCTGGGATTGTTTTCGGCTTAACAAGCGAGAAGCATTTGTTGACTATTACTTTAAGATACTTTTATGTGTGCTAGGGAGAGGGAGTTCTTGTTGGATAGTCACAAATATATATAAAATAATTTAAGGAATATTTACAGCTGATATTTTTTACATTAACCAGCAGCAGCTGCCTTCAAACTAGTCTCCATTTAGCTGAGTTGAGGCATTTTTTTGGTTTTTACTGTTGAAAATTTCAAAGCGCATAAACAAGTCAAATTGTCATTTTCAAATCCAATTGGTTTTTCGGTTTGGGTTTCTATGTAAACTTGCATTCGTGTAGTTTGTATTTCGCATAAGTTTTACCCTGGCAAGAACACAAATCTGTCCACAGTCTCTAAACTTTAGCCTGGCTAGAATTGAACGTCAGCATTGCAAGTGCATAAAAAAGTAACAAAAACTTGAGCAAAAAACTTCTGTTCAGATTTTCCATTAGTAGTATCTTTTGCTCTTATTGACGTTATCTGAGTGAATAAATTCTTGACATTCTGTCTTCCTTTTTTTGCCTAGACGTGGCTGTTGTCAATGTTTTCAAAGTTTTAAGTCTAAGCCTTGTGGGTTTGTTTAAGCAAAAGCTGGGCATAAGTAGACAGTTGCAGCTTCAAGTTTCTAAGTAAGAGTTGCTATAAGTATATTTAGATATATCTTTCAAAAAAGTAAACCAACTGCTAAAGCAAAAAATAACTAAAATAAAAATAAAAAAAACTTGCCTATAAATATGAATAACTTGCTAAGCAACTGTATATGCTATGTTTGTTGTTTCTGGTCTCTCAAAGAGAACTCTGAAGTCTTAATTAGTTCACAATATTTGTCGAATGCTGTTAGAAAATAGTTTGCATAACTGGAATCCTTATGTCACATAGAGTATGACATACACTTTTGTTTAATATGCTTTTATTTAAAGGTATGCTTTGTACACAGTTAAAGGCTGCTCGAGCTTTTTGTTAAGCAAATGTTTAATCATTTTACATCCTTTGCGAGTTAATTAGTTAAACTAAAAATATAAATTAAATATAAATATTTTTCTTTATTTATATTTATGCAAATAAGCTTTTTTGAAATAACAAAACTTCAAACATAATTGAGAGAAAATTTGATTTTAAATATCACTAATGATGATATTCATAAGAATATTAATAATCATAATAATAATATTAATAATAATAACTACAATAATTATTGCCTGTAGGCTCAGATACGCGTAAATACAGTTAATTAATTAACAATAAGAATTATATAATAAACTTTAAGCTATAATATAATTAATAAATACAATCTCAATGAATAACAATGTGTATAAATACACGTGCACTTGTAGCTAACTGATAAAGTACGCCAGTCATCAGGCTTAGACTGAGTTTTAAAAATAAAATAAAATTTGATTTAATTGCAAGTTCCGAGTGCCCAAACCGACAGGCTAGTTGGAAATCGATCGCTGGGTTCTCAAGATGTACGCGTGTCGCCTGCTGTGGCTGCTTCTGGGCATCGTTTCGGGCGGCGCGCAGCTGCTGGAATGTCCGCCCACCAGTTTTGAGCATGCCTACGAGGCGAGCACTGGACTCATCACCTTTGTCAATTACTTACCAGCGACGCCTGTCAATGAATTCGCCCTGCCCAGGCGTCTGTGTGTGGAGCGCAGCGGTCTTCCGGTGGTGCGACGTTGCCTCGCGAATCAACAGTGGGAGAGGCTGGAAAACATCACCTGCCAGCTGGAGCAGGCAGCCAATGGGCAGAGCCAAAGGCTGAACGATTTGCAGTTCGAGCTCGTCGAGGGGGTCTCCTCTCGTAGCTCTGCGCTGAACTTTCCGCTGAACATAATGCAGAACATAGGCAACATAATCGGCCAGAACAATCACCAAATTCAGCCTGTTGATGTGCTGAATGTTAACAAAATAATTCACGAGGTGGCCAAGGAGCCAAAGGACGTGGCGGTCTGCACCGAAATGATCGGGCTGTACAGCAATCTAATGGCCACCAATAGCTCCGTGCTGGAGCTCTCGGCACGCCTGAATGCCACCAACAATCTACTCTACAATTTCGAGGACTATACGAATGCCTTGGCGCAGCAAATGGTGTCGGGGGCGGACTGCAATCAACTCCTGGTAAATGCGATGCCCAAGCATCTGGTGGACGTGAAAGTGCATAATGGTGTTCAGGTGCTCATCGGAGGCAAACTGAGCGTCTTCTACTTGTTGCCCGAATGCAATCAGTTCACAGGCATTGCCATCTACTCGGAGGCAGCAGCTGGGCGCGAGGGCTGCGAGCATCATCGGTTCTGGTATCGTCTTCTGTATGCCAATCAGAGTCTGGAGGCGCTCAGGGCGGAGCCGGGTCTCCAGGCAGCCACATACTTGACGCTTCAGTTGTGGCAAGCTATGCGACGCACTGGGGTCACCTATCTGGTCTTCAAAATCTATGCCAACAGTGCACTCTTTGTCGACGCCTCCACGGAGGCCACTCCAGTCAGCCACGTGCTATCCATAAACATACCCCAAGCTTCGAGTAAGTAAAAATGGTATCCAAGAGATGGAGCAGGAGACCTAGACATGTGCCTAATAGCGTTGTTTTCAAGGCAAGAATTCACTTTTCGATCGACTGTTCCTATCTGTAGGGTTACGATATATGAACCTAGCCTAACTTCTTCGCTAAAAGCTTCCCAAAATAGAAACAAGCAGATAAATTGGGCTATATTGAATCGAATGGGGCTTAGATTTCATTACATATATATATATATATATATATATAAATAATATGTTATACCCTTATCGCAAGCGAAACGTTGAGTAATGCTTATTCGATCAACCGCATATTCCAAGCAAGTCAACAGAAACAAACATCATATAGTATTAGGCAAAGCCTCAAGTAATAATTTAATAGTCTAGGGGATGCCCAGAACCTTCTTCTATTAATACCAAATTCAGCTCGCGCTCACATCTAAAAATTTGTTAAAAGAACATGAGTTCGACATCGTTTTTTATCGGTGGACTTGACCAGCTCGACTCGACTATTGTTGCTGTATACTTGTGTATACAGGGCTTCCCTCAGGCTGTTACAAATATTTGCACAAAATCATTATACACAAAATCAATTACCCATTTCCACAGGGTATAAGAAGAGCAGCACTTAATCGGCTTTAATTTCAGAAAACTTGTCCCATCCGCTGGTTTTTCTACTACGCAACGAGAACTACGAGAATGCGAATAGGAGCAGGATTCAAATAGATGACTATTGCGGTTACTGGAACTACGATACATGGAAAACGAATGGTATTACGACCAATACGAATAGCTCGTCCGACGATCCGATCGTTGTCTGCTATACTAACCACTTGACACAGTTCGCCTTTCTGGTGGGCGCCAGCTGCAAGCAGCAAAATTGTCCCTACGACGAGGATCCGGAGGAGGCCAAACGCAGCGAGTCCCTGCTGGATGTTACCACAGCGGTCGGCTGTGGGCTCTCGCTGTTCGGCTTGCTGGGCATTTGGCTGACGGCAGCCATCTCCCGGAAGTGGCGTGCCATGAGCTCCAAGAAGCTGCTGCTAAACATGTGCCTGGCCCTGTCCCTGCTCTTTGGCCTCATGCTGCTGCTGTATGTGAACGAATGGTTCTGGCACTATTCCTTCGACCAGAGCCGCAGCGCCTGCATTGCTCTGGGCGCACTCTTCCAGTACTCGGTGCTGTTGCTCTTCAGCTGGATGCTGCTCATTGGCTACCTGCAGTACCAGCGGCATGTCACAGTCCTGGTGGCCAGATCGGAGCATATTGTGCTGCGTGTGGCTGTCGTTGCCTGGTTGCTGCCGCTGTTGCCCACCTTGCTGCTGGTTTTCATCAGCCCCGCAGCTTACAGTCCAGTTAAGTCGGGCGTTATAGTATCTGTGTGTTATCCGTCCGGCTCCGGCTTGGTCTATGGCGTACTGCTGCCCATTGGGCTGGTGCTTATTGCCAATGTCTTCACGTTTGCGTGCATCTTCTATAGGGTGGCACGTCTCGAGGATCGCAACGGGCAGCTAATTTGGATGCAGCTGCGCCTCTTCGTGCTGCTCTTTTTTCTGCTCGGCCTGACTTGGATCTTTGGCCTTTGCTCCTACTTTCGTTTGGGCCTGGTCGTAACATTTATATTCTGCATATCGGCCACATTGCAGGGATTTGTGATCTTTTTATACTTTGTTCTACTTGACAAGGTAGCCAGAGCTGCTTGGCTTCAATTTTTGCTTAGAAAACAAGAAGCTGCTAGCATTCAACTAACCGGAAGATCTCCTACGATTCCCTAATAATTACTAGTTTTGTAATCAATATGAAGCTGACAAGTTTCTTTCTCTTGCAAAAGCTTATTAGTATTTATTAATAAATATGTTAATGTTAAAATATGGAGTGAAAGCGAGTTAGAGTAAGAGTAAGCGAAAATAAGAAAAGTACAGTGCTTAAAATATTATTTTCAATCAAAGTTACATGCTTTGACTTACTTGAGCTTATGAGAATCGCATAGAACGGCAACATTAAAAATGTACTTTTTCTCCAATTCGCAGCGCGGCGAGAGAAAAGCTCGATATACATTTAGTATTTATGTAGACATATACACACACAAACACATTCTTCATTCAATCAGTCTGCCTGTCAGATATAATAATAATAATAACTAAAACTGATATCCTTGCTGACTCATAGGTAAATATATACATATGTTTTTATCAAACATTAAAGCATAAACATACATATATTCTAGATTTTTACTGAAGTAATTGAACAGCATATTGAACTTTTTTCATGGTAACTTGAAAACTTTTACCACACCCTTGTCCCCACACTTGGTAAGCCACAACTTTATAAGTAAGTACATACAAAAGTATTACTTCAATGTTTTGCTCTTGATTCTATATTTCCAACATGCACGAAGGCACAAATAGAACTTTTTCTGCAAACAACATTTGAATATCATTAATATCTATGTAGCGGAAAAGCAAAGAAGTTCATTTAAGTTGTTTGCTGTCGAGAAGTCGACCAATTAATAGATGCCAATAGCACGGTATAGCAAACCAATAATACATATTTGCTTAAATTTGCTAAGGCTTTACAATTATTGGATGCAGTCAACATTTGCCAGATTTAATTGGTCGATTTAGGTTTCGTGCATTTAATATATAAAAATTCTGAACTATAGTGGATCGTGTAATAGGTATTTTATTCTACCGAAAAGGAACACATACATTGCACTAATGCTAAAGGGAGCGTGTCTTGGCTGAACGTAAAATTGAGGGTTCTGGCACAAATAAAAGTTGTTTGCTTGCTCGGCAGTTTTAGCATCGCAAACTGAACGAATAACTTTAACGAACATTCAGAAACAATTACTAAAAGATTTGTGGTTCAAATCTTGGCTATGGTATAATAAGAAAATTATATGTCTTCGTATAATAATTGGTGACGTCACATTTTATCATCCAAACTGCGCTGATTTGCATGCCACGGTCTTACAACTTTGACCGAACTCTGCAACAATTATTAGCACGCCAATTGTGTTGTTGTTTCAACAAGCTCAGTGACATTCTTGGTCTTTATTATTTCCACTGAATATCCTATGACCTTGAGATCTTGCCTAAGCTTCTTGACGATCAATGCAGACGACGAAAATAAAAAGAGATTTCATTCGCATTGTACTTTAGCAAGTGCTATGTTGTTGCTTTTTATGGTATATTTAGAGTTGGTGTAAAAGTACCTCACTAAAACTTTAAAACGGTTATAAAAGCGCACTCCGAATGTTCGTCTTCTACTATTTATTCGTCAATGCTTTAAATCTGAAAGTTCAATTGTTTGGTGTTGCAATCTGAGCGACAAAGTGTAGCGCATATATTCCGACACATCTGTCGCGATATTTGGTTCAAAACTTGACTATTTTATTTTAATTGAAGGGATATCTCTTTCCAACAGGTGGCGCGCAACATAGCCAGTTTCCATACTCGTTTATAAAGTGAAGAGTATATGTGTTCAAATAATGCTCTAGAATGAGAGTGAGAGCTGCCGCTAACATAATAATTCCATGGATCTGTAATCCATTAATTATTAATAAGTATTTATTTTATTATAGATCTAACAAAACTATGAGTACACACATAAATGGATATGCAGAAATTCGTTTAGTTTAAAAAATAAAAAGCAATTCATCGAATCTTGATGAAAATTCTTCGCTCGGCTGACTGGTTATCATTTGGTATGCGTTACAGCTGGCGGAGATGCCCTTCCTCCCGGCTTAGTGCAGACAGTAGGCCACAAGCAGCGTCATCAGGGCTGACAACGAGCTCAATTGGGACATGGTCTTTGATCCATTGTGTGCATCATGCAGTCCCGACTCCGCGGACAGACGCGCCGACGTCAATCCCGGCATGCGCATGATGTCAGGCTGGCCGCCGGGTCGCAAAGGGGCCAGAGGCACGGATCCCTCGGGCACCGATAAGGTCGTTGTCTGGATGGGTGCCAGGGGCGCCGACTCCGGTGAGGGTGTCACATTCGAATTGGGAGCCGCCTCTGTTGATGGCGCCGTCGCCGGCACCATCGCTGGCGCTGTGCCATTTGCAGGTGGTGCCGCTTCCGGCGGCGGTGCCGGATAGCAGGCAATCTTCTCCACTTCAATTGTCTTGGTGGGGTCCTTGGGATCCGGCTCTGGCACGCGCACTGGCACACAGATGATGCCGCCAGGCGCGGGAGGTGCAGCAGCCGCTGCTGGTGCATTGGGATCAACTGGTGCTGGTGCAGCTGCAGCGGGCGCTGCGGCGTTTGCCAGACTCGCGCCAGCTGCCGTCGCGGTGATCGTACCATCCGCAGCTGACGGTGTCAGCGGTGCAAGCGGTGTTTGTGCTGCTCCGGGAAGAGGTGCTGGAGCGGGTGCTGGAGCGGGTTGGTAAGCCGGTGCAGCGGGTGCTGGAGCGGGTTGGTATGCGGGTGCAGCGGGAGCTGCAGGCTGTGCGCCGCCAGCGTTGATTACCGTGGTGCCAGAGCCCGCATCGGTGGTAGTCACCGAGCCAGGAGGTCCATTGTTGATGATAATAATCTTGTCCTCACCACCTCCGTTACCGCCGCCGCCGCCGCCTCCTCCGTAGCCGCCGGACATCGGTGCATGCTCCACGACGCGCGTCTGCGTGGGTGTGAGCACGTGACCCAAAATGGCGCCACCCAATGCGCCAGCAACGAGACCCGTGCCTGCACAAAAGCAGAGAGAGAGAGAGAGAGAGTTGATGAGCAAGTTGAAGCAAATGTGGGCAGCTGTTCGCTACTTACCCAATCCCAGACCGGATGACGACTTGGGCGCTTGCGGGTAGTAGGTGGCACCCGGGGGCAGTCCAGCGCCAGCTGGCAAATAGGTGGCTCCTGCCGGCACCGCGGCAACCGGCGCTTGGGGATAGTAGGTGGCTCCATGGGGCACGCCTCCGCTGGGATAATAGCTAGCGCCAGGGGGTATCTGACCAGCCGGATGATAGCCAGCTCCAGCTGGTGCATATCCGCCTGGATGATAAGTGGCACCGGCGGGCAAGGCACCCGGGCTGTGGTACGTGGCACCGGCGGGTGGTGCACTATGATAGGTGGCACCGGCGGGCGGTGCACTATGATAGGTGGCACCGGCGGGCAAGGCACCCGGGCTGTGATAGGTGGCACCGGCGGGCAATTGACCAGCCGGATGGTAGGTGGCTCCAGCAGGCAAATTGCCCGGACTGTGATAGGTGGCGCCCGGATAGCTGGACTGCACGCCATGCGTATTGGTCGCCCCAATGGGCGTGTGATGGTAGCCACCGCCGCCCCCCGTGCTGTTCATCCGTGGCCTATAAACGCTGGCGGGCGTATAATGCGTATTGCTGGACGCGCTGCCCACGCTGCCCGCCGCCGGTCGCGAGTTGCTGTTGGCCGCCGAGTAGCTTGGCGGCGGTGCATTCGCCTTGTACGATGGATTATAGGCCGGCGGCGGCTCATGCACATTGGTGCGAGCACCACCCACGGGATTAGTGGCCGAGTAGGCGGGCGGCGGACCCTGCGCCTTGGGCACGTTCCAGCCGATGGGCGCAGCGTTGCCGTTGGCTGGCCGCGAGACACTGTGGCTAGACGGCTGGGCGTGGGTGCCACCACCGTAGCTGAGGCGCGTATTATCCACATGGCCGTGTGATGACGAGGAGGATGACGAGGATGAAGGGCGTCGCGCCGAATAGCTGCTCGAGCTGGACGTACGGCTCTTGCTGCCGCCGCCGCCATACCAGCGCTTGGCCTGCGCATCCGGGCTGGCCAGCAGCAGGATCAGTAGACCCACCACAAAGGCCAGGCTGCTTAGTCGCCAGGGCGGATTGTGCGACATGCTGCAATGGAGTATCACACGTAAGTCAATTTTCTAGTTTTCCAATTAGTTTTTCACAAATTTCTATTCAGTTCCTTGGCCTGCTCGACTTTGACTGAGCTGCTCCCGCCAGGCTGGAGCGCTTAAATAGATTTAATGCTTATCAATAGATTGTTATGGACTGACGACCAGAAAAAAAAAAATCCCAGCACGTCTGAAGCGCGATTTATAACAAAAACACAAGCACACACACTCACACACAGACAACACATGTATTTGCAGAGATCGCGATAAGCGGCATCTAGGGATGGGAGAATGTATGGGTTGCAGGCAGTTCCCAGTTACCTTTGAGGTACATATGAGGTATATGCGATTAATGTCAATGTATTTGAACAATTTGTTTGGATAACCAGGAAGAAAAATATACTAAATTCTAAGGTATGTTCTCTTTGATCGAACACAATAAATGATAAAAATATACTAAATATACTAAGTTTTACTAATATACTCTATAAAGGTTGTTCACCCTGAAACGCGCGGAGACTCTATCCAAATCGACATTATTCAGTTTTGCAGATAACTTTAAACACTTCATGCCTTTGAATTTGGAAAGCCGGCCGATATCAATGCAACTCGCCTACTTATATTTCGCAAAATACATTGCTAATGTCTTGTACAAACGTTTTCACTGCGATCTTTACAAATTGTATATATTTTTGTTTCGCAGAGATATGTATATTTTTACACTTAGTCGTAGTATTTTTACTGCTTATTAGTTTTATCTATGACGATAACTGCATTCTGACCTTTTAGCTGTCACTTTTGACAGTTGCCAACTGATCGATAAATGCTCATCGACGCTTATCGTTTCCGGGTACTCATCACTAACACTTTTGACAGTTGCCAATCGATCGATAAATGCTCATCGACGCTTATCGTTTCCGCGCACCCATCACTAACAGTTTAAGATAGACTCTCAAGCTCTCTCCCGTTGTCATTCTTCATTTGTTTCTGGTGCACTTTAATTTGTTGTTTGCATAAACAATTGATTCAATTTGCGCTTATGATTCCCAACACTCGGTACGCAGTCAACGCGCACTCTGACATTTCCCCGCCCCACTGGAAATGCACGCTTAGCGAATAATGTGGGATTATTATGAGTGCCAAGAGTTGGAAGTTCTGCTCCATGTGTAAATTGTACACTGTATTTGCGTCATAGTTTCGGGCCCTGCCCATATTTGACGGTGACGCAATGGCACGCCCTGGCTGCCACATTTGGTGTCTGCCCCAATTCGTGGCGCGTTATCCATGATGTTAATTAACTAGCTTGGCGATTTGCTTGACTTGTCGCGTGGCTACACTCCATTGACTTTCGGCGCAAGGACTTTTACAGTCCGGGCTCGCCATTAGCTTCTATACTTCTAAGTATTGTGTACATTGAAATGAATATTGTAGGAATTTAATAGGCACACACACGCCCAGCCATTAAGAGACGCCTCCCGAGGTCAGAGTTCATGCTCAAGGTGAACGAAATCTTTCTTACTAAATGAAAATTTAGGCGCTTGCTAATGCCTTGCGTTTCTAATTGTTGGGCATTTTAATACAAAATCTTTAATAAATAAAGCTTAGGGATTGTTCGTTTTTGGTTATGTAGAAATCTGAGCAAATTAGAATTTATCAAAATAAATTATTTAAATGCAAATTGTAATGCTTTTGAAATTGAATCAAAATTTTCATTTCTCATTCATTCGTTTTAATCGAATTAAGGGCTTACACAATTTAACTCAAAATTAAATTTATTGCAACTACATTCATAACGAACGAAATCATTTTCTCGTAAGTTTAAAGATAAGTAACATATATCATATACCCGGCCTTGCCCGTGGTTATAAAATCAATGTTCTCAAAATGTTTTGAATATGATTTTGAAACTGAGCGGACGGTAAACAAACTACTTTCATATAAAAGTTTTCCACCATTTTACCACTGTTATAAGTGGAATTTCCCAAATCGCTGAAACACGTATTCATCACATTCTCAAAGCTCTAGCTTTGAAAATAACTTTGCAAATCGGACAAAACTTAAAATTCACCACATAAATCATTGAAATGCACTTTCCACCGTAGGAGTTAAGATTTTATGAAATGTGTGAAACACGTCTCAAATGATTTCTTATGTAGATGCTTGGAAATGAATTTGAGGGCGAAACGTCAGCCACCAAACCTTTGACCCCCAATTCCACCAAGGAGGAAAACATTTTTGGAAAACTGTGAAACACCCCTCAAATTAATTTGAGCAAAGATCTTTGAAATTGAGTTTGAGATCGATCGGATGGTAAACAAAAGAGTTACATACAAACGTTTTTCGCGATTTTTCCATACTTGCGGTTGGAATTTCCCGAAACCCCGCCTTAACGTGCACCTTCATCACATAATGTAACTACACATAATGTAACTACAGAATTTCAGCTTCCTAGCTCTTACGGTTTGAGCTGTGCGTTGATCACCAATCAGTCAGTCAGTCAGTCAGTCAGTCAGTCAGTCAGGACAAACAGTTATATATATAGAGATATTTATATGGTATAGTTTATTTATATATAATTTATGTATAAAGAGATATCCAGCAGACATGTAATGTTCATATTTCCAAGTGCATATCTCCAAGTATGCAGAAGAAACAAATCTTGAGTTATTGTAAATTCTTTATTTGCTCAAGCATTCAGAGCCTATAAACGCGCTTAATTAATTACCCATTTAAGATATTTCTTATAAGAAAAGATACATCTTATGATATTTGAAAATTTTGTATGTCAACATACAGTGAAAACTCTCTTGAGCGGACAGCGATCTTTAGATAATGTTTCTGCAATCTTAAGGAGTGTCCGCCTTATAGAAGTTTCTGTTAGGTGACTTTTCACAAGATTTTGTTTCAGGGTTGATAAAGTTACGTAAGTATTGAGATATCAGTTCATTTTGGAAATTCCACCTGCAACTGTGGAAATTAAGCGGAAGACTGTTGCCTGCAACTTTTTGTTTGTTCACCATCGAATCGGCTTTAAACGCATTTCCCAAGATTTTTGTGAAAACGTATTTAATATGTTTTTCGTAAAACTTCTACCAGGCCCAACTCAGATTTAGTCATTCGTGTTAATATGTATGTATGTAAAAACAAATATATATATTGAATATTTTATAAAGTATGCAGTCTGTACCTCAGCCGCCACAGACCATTGTTTATACTAAATGCACTTGTTCGATGCAGCTCGTGAAACACGAGCTAAACAAAAAGTTGTTTATTGTGAGTCATCGGATGAATTATTTGCTGACCATGAAAACGGTTTGTGACGTCAGCGGGAACAATCGAAAATCTCGTAATTATCTTCCTGTTCGAATATTTCTCGGAAATTTGCCTTTTGAAAGCGAACAGCAGACACTTTACAAATCAACTAGAATTGAGTCGGTAAATATGTACTTTATACAGCATAAATACTATATACTAATATATATATATATTTTTCTAGCGACTATTCGCTTATCGCTTTCTGGGTTCAAAATGTCATGTTTACTATATCAACATGTCTCAGTTGTAAATGTGAAGATTCTGTTCAGCAGACAAACAAAATAATTGAAAAAATATGAAGTTCAGCATTTGCCGCAATTGCGACTCTGGGTGAAAGATATTTGATATTTTTCTGTTTTGCTGTGTTGATTTTTCGTTACGTTGGGACTGCGAGAAGTGGATTATTACGCAAGACTGGTTTATTTTCCAAGAAAAAAGTTACACAAACGTCGAATGCCACAAAGCCAACGACTCGAAATTGGCAACAAAAAGTGGCCGCTAAAAATACAAGACGTTAAATTAATTGGTGCAAAGTGGGTTAGTAACCGGTTGTTAATGCGGGGGTTGGCTCAAAGAAACTGTTTTGCATGCCCTTGCCGAGGGTATTATAGGTTTCTCATGAAATCTGTAACGCATAGAAGGAGATATCTGCGACGACATAGAGTATATATTTTATAGATCAGCATCAACAGACGTCTTTCTGTTGCAGGCAGTAAATTTTGAATTTGATTTAAAAATAAATAGAATACTTTGTAAAGTTTTCTCTTCGAAACGATCCAGATAAAAAAAAGCACCCCTAAAGCATTATTTTGATTAATATTCGAATGCATAAAATAATATTTCCCAAATCCATTAGGTTGACACTTTTCAGCGCAGCCATATTTTTTTTTTTATATACAATTTTACAGTTCCCAATTCCCCGACGAGAATCAAGGGGCACAAATAAATGAATTTCGAGTGCCTAAATTTAAACGAAACCTGTTGAATCCACAAAAACAGAGCACAACGAAAAATATTATCACAAATAAAAAGGAAAAATGTGTTTTTTAGCTGTTGACATTTTTATACGAATGAGTGCATTGGAATCGTTGTTGTGTGTCCCAAATAGAATGAGATAAGGAGTATATATTGTCAAAAAAAAAAACTGGCTCGAAAAGTGGGAAATATCTTTAAACAATCATTTACATACCAAACAGAAAGCACCTGGATGTTTATTATTGTTTATGAAGCAAAGCGAATGCTTAAACTAGTTTATTACCATATGCGACGTTTTTGTTTAAGACCCCATTAAATTTTCGCAGCCGCAAAAAACCCAAATACCTTCTAAGATATAAACAGATGCCACTTTGAAGCCCCGTTAGAAATTGAAGAACTAATGAACAGTTCCATTAAATTGACGCAAATTGAAACATTCCAATAATTATTCACTTATAAGGCACAATATATACATATGCAATACATATATACACACATGCACATGTGTTATACATAGGGTGTCAAAAATGTGAAGAGCTTAATTTGTTTATTTGGCAAGGCAACACTGGCAGTTCTCCCATATGTACATACACATGCATATGTATATATGTACATATATGCATTTATGCACAAATGCATATATGTACATATGTATGTACACACACCAAATAAATATGTTTATGAATAAACTGTTTATTTTGTTTTGTATTTGTTTGACCTTGAATATGCCGTTGTTTTTAACTGAAACGCAAAAGCCAACTGCTATTTTGTTTAATTCAATTAGTTTACAGTGCAACAATTGCAGCTGGCTATGAACATGAAATAAAGAAACCGGTTGCGATTTACACTGATATACATACATATATGCATATATGTATACTTATGTACTTAGTTGAATTTCTTGCAGTTATGTATGTACTTAAAAATTATAATATTTATTTATTTACTTGGTTTTCAATATTGTTTTATGCTTTTGTTTGCTTGCCGCGTTCGAGCTTAGTTCCGTGCAAAGTTTCTCAAACAACTGAATAATTTTTATTTGGCGTGTTTTTTTGTTGTTCAGACGCGAGACGCGTCGCAAACGCAGCGCAGCGACTGCGGCAGCGACCGCAACTTGTTGGTGTGCTTTCAGTTGCTGTTGCTGTTGCTGTTGTTGTTGCTGCTGCTACTGCTGCTGCTGCTGCTGCTGTTGTTGTTGTTGGTGCTGTTGTCGTTTTTATTCCATTTGCTGTATTTGTCATCTCTGCTGGTTGCTCTCTTAAATGTTTGTTTGCATGTGTCTGTGGGGTGTGCGTGTGTGTATGCTTTTTATGTTCCATGGGAGTTGTTTTGCTTCACCGTTTTTATTTAATTTTAGTTTTTATTGTTTGGCTTAGCGTCGCGGTGAGAGGTGTGTCGGCGGAGGTGTCCGACAGCTCGGATACTGCATTAGTTATGATATCACTTACGCACTTAAGTTAAGCAAGCAAGTGGGGTTTGTAACTGTACAATAATACACATCCATATATATGTTATTTACATTGTCATGCTGAGAGACATGTATTTATAAATACTCACATTAATAAATACATTTAACTCACTTATTTAACTTGAACTTCATATTTATTTCACAATTTCATTGACATTTATTTTTAACGCTGTGAATGATTTGTTGATTGTGTTTCGCCGTATATGCTCAATGAGAGCACCGCAGCTTTGTTTATTACTGTTCCCTTGTTATTGCGGGATTAATGAGCGCAAGTGAGCTTCATTCGTGTTCTTGGATCATCCCACACACACGCGCACGCACGCACACTGAAGCGCTAATTGCTTTTGTATTGGTGCTCGTGCTGAACATTTTATGTCTGCGGTCGTCGTCAACGTCAAAGTTGACGTCGCCGCCAGCGTCTCCGCCGCTGCTGTTGACGTGGGGTTTGTCTTTTAGTTTGCACGCCGAGAGGCTTCGCACTTTATGCTTTTGCTACTGTTACTATCGCGCTCGGCCTTGTTGTTGTTGTTGTTGTTGTTGCTGCTGTTGTTGCTGTTGGTGTCCAGCAACAGCTGTCAACATTTCGGACGCAGCGCCAGCAACTTTGAGGCGGGTTGCCATCGCGTGCTTGTGGCGAATAAAAGCAAAATAGTGGAGTTTGAAGCTTTAAAGTTTAGCTGCGCTTTTAAATGTTAGCTTTTGCCGGTTATCGAAAGCTTAAACCTTTATGTACGCTAGCATAAGGCATTTGGTATTGACCGGAAAAGGCTTAACCGTTAAGCCGTTAAACTTTAATTCGTTCTACATGGGAACGATTGGCGGAATGTTAATTCGAAATCTGGTTTGCACAATGAATAATTAGACGAAACCCTTAGTTGAGCTCTTAATCGGAAACTAACTGAATATATATTTGCGTATTAGCTTAGTTGCTTAACTTATGACTATTTATGCGCAGCATCTACATCGGCCGAAGGGCTGGAAACTTCCAGTGAATCGCTCGCCTCGGAGGCACCACCAATATCGCCTGCAACAATTGGTGGCTCTGTGCTGGTGGTGCTGCCGCCCAGCTCTAGGAGGCACATCGGATCGTTTTGACAATCGACGGAATCTCTGGTGGGAGCAGGAAAGCAAACCACGCGCTCCACTTCGCGCACCAATTCGGAGTTCTGAGGATCCGTTTCGTTCAGCATGATGGGAAAGCACACAATGCCGCCAACAGGTGGTTCGGGCATTGCAGTAGTATTCGCAGTCTCCTCACTGGATTCCGATTCTTGCTCCTCCTCCTCTCTGGCCAGCGGGTTAACTGCCCCGTCTGGGCTGAGCGACTCATTGGGCGGCTGCTCCGTCTCGCCGGCGCCCTGTGGCTGTCCATTATTGATAATGATGATCTCGCGCCCATTGCTGGTGGCCACAGACTCACCCGGCTGATTCTGTGGGTATACATGCGACACATGATGATGATGGCCAAAGAGCAGGCGGCCAGCCAGCATGCCGGTCAGAAAACTGGTGCCTAGGGTAGAGCGGAATAAGCAATTGCGAATCTTGTGCAGATGGTGCACATTCACTCACCGGAACCCATGGATAGGGATGTGGGCGGCTGTGCGTAGTAGACGGCGCCAGCGGGCAGAGTCTGGGCATTCGCATAATACGTGCCCTGTCCCGCAGCCGGGGCATAGCCGTAGCCCGGCGGCAGCTGTTGTCGTGGATAGCCGCCAGCCTGTGGCTTCGCCATGGACATGCCCTTCGCGGGCTGCGGCGGCGGCGGTGGCGGCAACTTTGGCACAGTGACCGCCGTGTGCACTGGTGAGCCGCTGACCACGCGTCGCCCGCCACCCGACGACGAAGACTTGCTGCCATATTTGCTGCGCCAGCCGCCAAAGAGGCCACCGAACGAGCCACCGCCGCGTCCACGGCCACCACGTGCCGCACTGGGCACCGCCAGGCAGGCGGTCAACAGCAGCAGGCACAGAAGAGTATACGTGGGTTTCATACTGGCAACTCGCAACTGCAACTGACAATAAGCACAATCAAACTGGTGGCATGAAGGCAGCATCACGGCGCCTATATCCCGCGCAAGTCGTAAATGCGCGGCTAGCTGCGCTACGATTTCAGTTATAGGGCATTTAAATAGACTGCAAAGTTCATGCAAACAAATCTCTTGGTCTTAGGGCTGTTTTCTCCTACAACGGAAGCACCTACATTTTTAATGTTATTCTCTAAGAATGTTAGAAATTTCATTATTAATTATTTATTATGTTATTCTATTGTTTTACACAATTAGTTTTTATAAAAAATAATTATTTTACATAAATTATTATTTGTTCATTCATTATTTGTTTACATTTTATTCCTATTAGAAATAATAATATTGCCATCGACTGTCAGCGCCTGAAGAAAAAAATGAACTAAAATTTATAAAAGCAAAGATGTGAAAATTGTTTTTTATATTATTATAAACATTCGCCAATTGTGAATTTGTTATTTATATGAGAAATATCCTCCTGATGAATATCTTCTCCTAAAAAATGATACCAAAAATGATCTGACATATATATTAAAATATAAAAATTAAATTAATTTAATTAAATATTATTAAGGAGAAAACATGTGTATTTTGTTCATACTTTACTCATATACAAAATAATAATTTATTCATCGAGTTGATATGGTAAATATTTTATCCAGTTAAAATCAGTTTAAATTTGAGAATCTTTGAGAAAAGGTTGTCAAAGTTTTAACAGCTCCAAACACAAATCGCAAATTTAAATGCCACTTCCAAATCAATTGCAAAATTTGTTAACAATATTGACATGGTGGAAGGGCATCAGGTGGATCGTATTGGCCAGGTGTCGAGTGTCGGACCATTTTATACGTGTCACGCAATTTGTATGTGACAGCAGAGCGAGGGACTGAAATTCATACCTACGTGCCCACATATCAAAGAAAATTGAATGAGTGTCGTCGTGTAATAATTCAATTGCCACCAATTGAGTCGCACTCAAATTCTCAGATTTTCTCGAGCCGGGCCGCATAGACAACAGGACAACAAAAAATAGTATAAATATATGTATAAACATATATATTTATCTATAGGTATATATGATATTAGCTCGACGCCAATTTGCCAAATGTGTCGCATCAAATTTCATTTGGCCTGCAACAGTATATAAAAAATTCCCCATTACATTTGCGGTCGCTGCGATCTCTCCGGGCTGGGCTTAGCTGTACAGCATCACGTTCCATGCAATCCACTATCAGACAGCTCCGGCAAAGATCTGATGCTGACCCATTTGCCGGGCACACGAAAGCGTATCTGAGGCCGCGAATTAAGTATGAAAATGCATTGCCAGAGTGCCGCCTTGAAGACAGACAACAATAACAACTCAAGGCGTTGCGCTCATTACAACCAATCAATCGAAATTGTTTAAATAAAAGCTGAGAGCATCTTTTGCATGCTGCTAAGCTGTGATACATCGACCTGGTTGATACACAAACTGTTAAATATACATTTATTTGTTATTAATTTTGTAATTATACTATAAACAGCGTAATTGAGTGAGTTTCAGCTGCATGGCTCAGCATTTTCTGATTTCGTGCCATATTCATATTTTTCTTCTGTGTAGTGTTGTAAACTATTGTTTGCAGCTAACACTGAGTGTTGCAAAACCATGCGAGCGGAACCTTAAACTTAATCCTAATATTGCCTTTTTTTAGCTTCACATCTTTTTCTATTCATATTTAAGGAACCTCCTTAATGGCATAATTGACATTTTTGTATTTGTTATATATTTGCAATATGTTTTACTGCACTGTCATAGAAAATGAATAAACAAAAATATGGGTTTAGATATAATTATAGAATATATGCTATGATATACCATAGTTATTATAGTCCATGAGCTATATTTGAAAATATTAGCTCAAAGGATGAACAAGCACAATTTAAGGATGACCCAATTCACCTTTTGCATGCTAATTATCTAACCCTATATCATTCTTTGACGATCTTCTCGACCTTCACATTGACACCTGTTGGGCCTTAAGTTTTGTATGCACAGATTTGCATATAAATTTATCACGTACATATTTTATCTTCCAGTATAACTAAGATGTGTACATTTGTTTGGGCCACCAATCTTGTTTACTCATTATGCGGCAACTTAATGCCCATAAATTTGCACGGTATGGTTTATTGATTGCCGACCGAGCGGCAACATTAAAATCGAATACCGGAGCTGCGGAGCTGCGGAATGGGCAACCCGGAACAGGCAGTTACTTCATTTAGAACGTTTAGGCCATTTTGAAAGTCATTTATAATGAAATGTAGATGTTGAACCTGCACCCAAATAAGTCGTACGTCATCTATAAAAGCAAAAATTAGTTGCTGGAGACAAACCAAGTTCGAGAGCGAACGAGAGAGAGAGCGAGAAAGCCAGCACAAAGGCGAACTTGTAAAATATTTACGAGCTCAAGTGACCAAAGCTATTGCAAAAACAATGGCCAAAAGCGGAAAGCATAAAAAGTAACTACTTTGTGGCTTACGTGTGATGCTATCCCTAACTGTAAGTGTGTGTTTGTGTGTCTCTGTCGCTCTCTGTCTGTGCGTGTATATGTGCACGTGCGTGTGACAAACTCAAAAGCTAGAGCATACTTTTAGGCGCTCATAGAAAATCGCTGCTGCTTCTGCTGTGTGTGTGTGTGTGTGTGTGGTACATTTGCGGGCGTCTGTGCGTGTGTGTTGTGATTGTGTAATAAAAAATATCCAGCTGACATTTTGTGTCAAGCACCTTTTTCATTTTGGCACTCAGCAAAGCGTGGCCAAGTCCAACTGGGGCCCATTCTACATGCCGCCACGCTCGCCTGGCTCCAGCCTGAGTGATGACAAATTACATTTGTCAGATTTATGACCAATTATGAGCGTGTTATATATCACAGTAGCAACAGCAGCAGTAACGGCATCAGAGCCACCTTAATGGCAAGCGCAATGAATAAGTCGCCATCGTTTGTTTGTGGGCGCCGAGCTGCGGGCAATGCACAGCGTACCAGCCACTTGATGGGTGTGGCACATGCCACATACTATATACCTATATGGCAATTGGTAATGCTGTACGTTTGTCTAGGCTTTGCGTCTTTGCCTATATCGCATTTCGTGCACTTTTGGTGCTCCCTTTCGGTTCTTGCCCAGGTTCATTTGGACCCGGTTTTGAGAAATGCCCGCCAGACGCCCTGAGAAATGGCCGGGCATATCGCCTGTCTCTATGTCGCACATTCGACTGGTATTATTTATGCCGCTAATGCGTTGAAAATAGCTGAAATTGCCTTTATTACATGCGCAGTTAAACTTCAATTACAGCTCTAATAAAAATACATATGCCTAAAAGTATTCAACGACGAGAGTCTTGCGACACAAAACCAAATCATAATTCACACCAAACCATTTATTAAACACATGCCATCTCTTAATGTCCTGGCATCCAAAGCTTAAATAAATAAATCAATATAATGTGACCTAGAGATCTGGTATACAAAATCTTTCATCATTTTTGTCTACGGATATAGAAAGCTAAAAAATGTTTTTATACATATATTCAATTTGTTTTATTTTGCGCAGGTATCGATCATTAGCTTCTGATCTCTAAGAAACATTATTCTATATACTTTTTATAGATTTAAATTATTCTATAAGTATAAATCTTAAATATACGAGAATTTCCCAGCCTAGATTCTAATAAAACTATTTGAAGATAGCCCTTCTTACTGGATTGTATTTCTACATATCTAAACTTAATTACTAAGTTATCAGCTTCATTATTATCCCAACATAATGTGCAAAGTCGTGCCTTAATACAATTTTTATACCCTGAACCCATTAAAAATGGGTAAAAGGGGTATAATGTTTTTGTGCAAAATGCAAATGAATGTAACAGGCAGAAGGAAGCCTCTCCGACCCCATAAAGTATATATATTCTTGATCAGCATCAATAGCCGAGTCGATCTAGCCATGTCCGTCTGTCTGTCCGTCCGTCCGTCCGTCCGTCCGTCCGTCCGATGTAGGTGCTCCTAGTTCCTACGCAGATCGAGTTTGTTTCCGATAATCGATAACTTACTCCGTTTCCAAGTAAATCGATAAAAATCGATATCGACATCCTGTTTTTTTATCAAATTGGGTAAATAATAAGAGCTAGACTCACCAAACATGATATGTTGCTTCTAGAATATTATATATATGCCAAGTATCTTTCATTTTATACCTATCGCCACCTCCCCGCTACCACCTCAAAGAGGGTTCAGGGTATTCCCTAGTCGGGAGCTCCCGACTAGAACCTCATACTTGTTTATTGTGGCTTGGAGCAATTGCTTGTGCCGGAGAGAGCTCCCCTTGCTTCTTGTAATACTCGGTACTTGTCGTGCAACCCTCGCTGGTAATAATAATTTTCGCCTTTTTAGTGACAAAATATTGTTGGCAAAGAAATATGTATATGCAAAAACGGGGCCTATAAAACACGCGGCAAAATTGCGCCAATTAAAATCGAAGGGCATAAATTACCGGGATGCGTTGCCGTCTCAGTTTCGGTGTCGGTTTGCGTTTGGACACTTTTTGTTTTTGAGACTGGGCGTGGCAGCAGCTGCGCCCCATAAACATTAATAAGAGCGCCAGTATTTTATGCTTCATTTTGCAATTCAATCAGTTTCGATTTCCACCTGTCGAATACATTTCCGTTTTACTGTTTATTTAAGCGCTGGCTACCGCGGCGTCGCCGGCTGCTGCTCGACATTTTTGTTTTATTTTTAATTTCAACTTGAATTTCAAAATTCAATTAGCTTGAAGGCCCTACGCCTGGCAAAGGGAGGAAGGCCGTGATTTACCCAGTAGAGCCACGAGTCCATCCGCCTTCCTACCACTCATTCGCTTTGTTATTCGTTTTCAGTTTTGAGATTTATGTTTTTAGATTTTAATAAAAAGCCACATTTTGTGTGGATTCTCGGACGACCCAGTTGTGCGCACAGACAGCGAGTCTGTAAGCGTAACAGGGCGAGAGAAAGGGAGAGAGGTGGGGTAATTAAAGTGCCATAATTTAAACCACAGTGAAAAGAGGGAAAGACACACGGAGAGAGAGAGAGAGAGAGAGACAGAGAGAGAGAGAGAGAGAGGGGGGGGGGGAGAAAGGGTCATATCGACAATATAAATAATATAATATTTCCCTAAATAACGCAGCTCTTAATAAGATAGATAGATAGAAAGAGAGAGAGAGAGAGAGAGAAAGAGAGAGAGAGAGATAAGGGAGAGAGAGGGAAAGAGAGAGAGTGTGAGAGAGAGAGAGAGAGAAGTCAAAAGTCTAATAATAAAATTAATGAAAGTTGTATTTAATTACAATTTTTCATTCTGTAGGCAATATTTCCAGCCGGATATAAGCTCGTTTCTTTCGATTGCAGTAAATTCACATATTTAGGTGAAAGCAGCGTAAAAGTGAATTAAAGCCTCAATCGAAATGAAAGGGAATTCAATTAAATTAACAAAATAGACGCAGAGACTTTCGGCTCCTCCTTCGTGTGCCTGCATGCTTTGTGTTTATATTATGTGTGTATTGAAATTCGAATGGATTCGAAACTAGTTTTAAATCATTCTTAAATTAGTTTGAAGAAATTAAATTGTAATTCCAGCTCCATTTTATCGTTGATTTGCATTCAATGAGCGCTGCTTTGTTGCTGCACTTGAAATGCAATTGACTTGCCGCCAATTAGGTGGGAAATTGAAAACTCGAGCAGCAGCTGCAGTTTTTCCATGTCCCCTACGGCAGCAGCTGTCGCTGTCTGCGCTGCCTGCGGCCCGAACACATGTCCATCAATTTTTCACACGCAACAGCAACTACAACAACAACAGCGGCAACAGCAACAGCAACAGCAACTGTTGCTGCTGGCAACTTGAACGGCAACAGCAATGAAAACGCATAAGCGGCTCTCGAGGCGGGGCACCAAACGGTGGATAAACAGACAAGGATAAGCCCAAAGGGCTGGCAAAAACTGTAGCCTATAACTATGCGCTTCACTGGGCTGCTGCTGCTGCTGTTGCTGCTGCTGTTGCTGTTGCTTCTTTGTGTTGGTGTTGCTTTTGAGCCGCCTGGCAACGGCACATTACCATTTTGTAGTTTTTCATGCATTCATTTTGATGGCCGGCCCAGCGGCAGTTCACGGAAAATATTGCCAACACCGGCAACTGCTGCCGCTGCTGTCGCTGCTGCTGCTGCTACTCGTACACGTCCATTGGCATTGGCTTAACTGATAAATAAGCATGGGACGGGGGCAGTGTCTCCTGTCCGGCGCGCATGTCTCCGGTTGCAGCGACGTTGCGTGCGCTGCTGCGGCTGCTGCTGCTGCAACTTGACCCCGGGTCAAATGCAACAAGATGGGGCAACATGTACGTGTCCGTGTGCATGTCCCTGTCCCTGTTCCTGTCCCTGTCCGTGCTGACGTTGTTGCAAATGAAATTTTTCTTCAATTAGTTTATTTTCACACCAATGATTTTGATTTCAGCCCCAGCTGCACAGACTACCAAACCGACCTGGTCAGTTGTTGGCTGCCGTTGCGCCGGCTTGTTAACGAGTGCGTGTGTGTGGCAATTAAGGCAACGCGTAATTGTTGCCAGTTGCAGATGATATTGATGCCCCATCGCATGCACAACAATACAATAGCAGCAGCGGCATCCAACCAACCAACAACAACAACAACAACAACAGCATCAGCATCCACATCAGAGCACAGAGCACTCGTTGTTTGGCTGAGCGGAGAGGGGCGGGGCGTCTGGCTTTTCATTGAACATTTTGTTGTGAAGCGCAAGTTTTTGATTGGCTTACACTTGAGCGCGGCATGGAAACGGCCATAAAAAATGATTGAATTGCGCTTCAATTTCGAGACATGCTCGCACTCACACGGCCGCTCATTATGCGCGCAAATCAGCGCACAGTGCAGGTAGGCAGGTAGGTCCTGCCATTAGCTTTAGTTGAGACACATTACGCATACGCCACGTAAGGCTGCTGCGAAATGAATTGGATTTGTCATCGCGGCAAACGGCAACTACACGAGACCATGAGCCAGAGCCAGAGCCAGAACGAAATATTACAAATAAGCATGCAATACACGTGCCTTGGCAATTTGTCACATGAGCCTCTAAAATATGCCCCTGGGTGTTTGGCCAAAAACTTGACACACAGCCCCCGGACCAAAGTGAAAAAGCATTAGCTGTACAAGACAGCACCCACATGGGCGTGCTCCCCAAATATTATTCGCCCTGATAGCGATATCAGAAATTTGCAAATATGATAAAAGAGGAAATAAAACGAAAAGTAATCGAAATTTAGCTACTTAACTTGAGTAGTATTTGGGGAATATTCAAATTTACATACTTTAAAAATTGAACGAATTTTTATTGATAAGTATTTTGTAGAAAAACATTTGCGTATCAAAAGTAAATTGAAGCTTAAACACAAATAAATGAGCAATAAATATTATTCTGGAGTTCACAAAAATTTCTTTTGGCGGATCGAACGAGATTTGGTTTTGTGGAACATTTGCGATACGATACATATTCATATGGCAGTCAGCTTAGCAACAAGAAAAATATGAAGTCTAGCTCAGATTAGATGATTTTTCAGGATAAACGCGGCAAGTTGTGAGGCACTTGGCTTTGCGGCACACACAATGCCACACATACATGACGCAAACTGAGCACGTACTTGTGTGTGTGTGTGTGTGTGTGTGTGTGCGTTTGGCTGGTTGGTTGTTTGTCTGCGTGTGTATTCGTGCCTTTGCCATGCAAATGAAGCCATCAATAAAAAATTTTAAATTTAATTTAGACGGTCGCCAAGCAACCGTTCAAGTTTTGCAGTTTATTTGGCTGCATTTGTTTCCATTTTCTAGACTTTTGCCGTTTCTCGTATTTATTTTTCATTTCAACAGCTGTTTTTTTGCTTTTCCAAACACACACACACACACACACACCCCCACACACATACACGCAGCTATAATTTAATTTCACATGCGTTGCTGGCGTTAAACTTTGCCCTCTCGTCCTGCTCGCATTTTAAGTTATGTAGATTATAATTAGAAAAGTTCCCTTTTGTAGGGAGGAGTGCAGTGGGGGGCGGTGGCAACAACAGCAACACAAAAGTTTGTTTACCGCCGATTCCGTCGCTCAGAAAGTCATAAAATTATAGGCAAACGTTTACGTGCATTGGCACGCGATGCCAGACGCCGGCTGGGGGCATGCAGGATCTTGTGGGCGCTCGGGATCTGCGGCCCATTTGCATAGCCCGCCAATTAATTATCGCGGAATTTAAAAGGTTTGGCTCGGTTTGCCATCGGCTTCGCATTACGGCCGCTACGAAACAAAATTCGCAATAAGAAATAAGAATTATATAAATGGCGCAATATGAAACTAATCACTTTTAATTGCTGCAGCTGAAGCAAATTATGGAAATGAAAAAGCGACCGACTCCGAAACCTTTTTTCGTTGCCCGCCCAGCTATATACGTTCTTATTCATTTTTTATCGCCCAACCCCGCCGACTTAAAGTTATGTCCGCTATTAAAATCGAAAATTATGCTGCCAAAGTAGCGCCAAAAAGTTGCGTAAAGTAATTACCAAGCGCCAGAATTTATTTAAGTATATTGTACAAGAATGTAAGAGAACAGGTCAACGGATTGGGTATGGTTTTTTTTTTTTTAAATATATTTTAGGTAGGTACTATAAAATTCAATTCTATAAATGTCAACACTTAAAATGTATATTAATCCAATACAAACGTGGGTTGCATTATGAAAAAGTTATTGTCAAAGTCTGTGCATGTTAATGGAAACTTAGAGATTCGTGAAAATGTACAGCTTGCTTCGGGGTTTTAGTCTTTTCAGGCAATTGGCACTGGCTGCTGTGGTGTGGAATTCTCAGATGAGGCTGCGGTCCAGGTGTGCATAAGTTCAAGCCCGAAAATCCGAACTTAAAAGTGTGCATATCCCAAGCTTTGCTCTCCTTGATTTACGCAATATCCTTAATTCGTTTCACTTTGAGTTCTGTTATCGAATCGTAATGAATCGATATATTCATGCTCTGCAACAAAAATGGCATTCATTGGGAATTGCAATCGTTTTACTTTTAAATAGTATTCACTATATTGACTGTGCGGCTATCGGAATAACGTAAAGAACTGCTTGATTAATCGATACATGAAGTGCTGCGCATGCCAATCGCTATTTTTATTCATTTATTTGTCTTTGTTGTTGTTGATGTTGTTGTTGTTGTTATTGTTGTTGCAATTTTCACACATTTGGAAAAGAACCGCAAAGCAGCCAAGCCAAACAAAAAAAAAAAACGAAAAAATACATTACGTATACGCCATATATGTATGACGATAAACGTTTGTATGGCTTGCTGTGGAGTGTGTTGTTGCTCTTCCAGTTGTTCGCATTGTTGCTCTTATTGTTGTTGTTCTTATTGTTGTTGTTGTTGTTGTTGTTCTTATGTTGTTGTTGTTGTTGTTGTTGCTGGCGCTGGTGCTGTTGTTATTGCAGTTGTATTTGCTCGCTTTGTTGTATACGCTGTTCTTTCATTGCGCTGATTTACAGTGTGTTTTTCTGCAGTTTTTTTTTTACACCTAGCGTGTTTGTTTTTTACGACTCACGTGCAGCTATAAAATGGCGCAGTTTACCGTGCAGCCGTGTGCGTGCCCATATCTGTGTGGGTGTGCTGGTGTCTCTATGTGTGTGAGGGTGTGTGTGTGTGCAGATATACGCTTGTTGTTAATTATGCTTTTAAGCAAATTAGCAGCTGCATTGATATACGCAAATAATGCGAAATCGATTTGGCCTGCAAGCCAATAAATTTCGTGCAAAACACAGCGCAGACATCAACAACACGAAAACACGCGAAAAAAACGGGCGTTTGCCAACACGCGTGTTAAATTTCTTGCATTTTTTTCTAGCATCATAAATTTTGGGATAAGTATGAGCCTGGCAAGGCTTAAATCTGTTTGCTGTGCGTATCTTTAATAATATAATATTATATTTGGAGTTTTTTTTCAGCGTTGCCAATTTGATAATTACAAACGAAATCCTATTAGCAACGTTTATTTATGCTAATTTCGTTATTTTCGTATAATTTTTAAAACATGAGTGCCTGTTATCGTCGCTCCGCTGCGCGGCAGCTGCCGTTAATTTAATTTCCCATAGAAACAGTTGACACACCCGCACACACACACACACACACACACATACACACACACAACCACTGACACTCTCCCACCGAGCCATTCAGTATTTGAATAAGGCAATGCGTACATTATAATCGTCTATTGGAAGGCGAGCGGGCAGACGGCAAAAGTTAAACGTGCACCTGACTCGATCTCTCTGTCCCAGGCCCTGCCTTACACAGCTGTCGGCGTTGCTACATGGCAGCCATGTCGCATTCAATTATGTCACATGCGTGCGGCATCTTCATCTTCAGCTTCAGCTCCAGATTCATGCTTCGCTGGCGAGCCAGGCATAACAATCACGGCCCGGCTTGTCATCGAGTGTGCGCGAAACAAAAGGTCTCGATTGCCCATGCCATAGTCTTTTGATTTTTTACCTTTATCACTTTATGACAAAATGTTGTGACATGCATAAAAAATGTTGCCAAAGATGCCAAGTGCCCGCCCCCTAATTGACAATGCTTATTAATTATTAATTAGCTGCCTCGAATATTCTTGGAACAATTTTTGGGGTCGCATCACATGTAAGCCTTCAAGTCTATGCCCACGTTCATTAGCAGTAGCTCTGATACCGATTTCTAATTAATATTTCATTTAACATACTCAGCTTCGCAGCATGTGACTTTACACGTCTGACAATCAACGATCTTTTAAGAGTTACTTTTGAGAGGCTGAAATAAAAATTAATATATACTATAAAAGAGAGCAAACTATGATAATAAGGTAATTATTTGAACGGAAATATATTTAAATTAAATTGAAAAATAAATAAATATTAAATATAAAAAGAATTTATAGTAATAAAGTATTTATTTGTATCGAAATTAATTAAAAGCAAATAAAGTATATCATGTATCAATCAGAACTTCATTGATCAGAAAATTGAACAATATAATTGAAATCTTTTTAAAATAATTCTAATATATTGCAAAATAAAAAATCAATGTTGAAAAATGATGTTCTACTTGAAGACAGTCTCTTAATTAAATAAAATTCACTATAAGCCGCACATATTTGTTGAGGATGTTCCCCAATAATTAAATATAGCCTTATACAATCAATAAAGTTTTATGAACTATCTATTTTCAGGTCTCTTGTTCTCTAGTATTTGAAAGACTCATAATTTGTCAGGTAAAGCTAAAATATTAAACAGACCTTACGTAGACTCAAAACTTTTTTTACAGCTACAAAATGCATCGTTAAATTAATTAAATCCTCTGTTGGGCTGTTCTTGCTTAGAGGATTTCGTATGCCTTTGGCGGGCCCATTAGAAATTTTATTACAAGGGCCGTAAAGTTGTAAAGTAAAGATCAACAATTCGGCTGCACTGTTTAAATTTATTATTAACTTTTATACCTTGTACAGAATTGGAACTTTATTTACCAATAAATGCCCCTCTTGGCAGTTCACTACAGGTCACTGTTCGCCCAGAAGCTGCGACATTTTTATGGCATTTTAAGCCAATATCCGTTAACGCCCCGATTGTTGCCATTTTCGACAGATTGTCCAAGTCGAAGGTCATTAAAATGTCTGCTCGTCTTGCTTGTTTATAGAGTTTTTGCATCCGACTTGCTGGCTTTGGCACATACAAAATTTTGATGCTCTGCTAATTGGACCAACCAGCAGTCAGCAGTCAGCAGCCAGGCGTCCTGCCAGCAAGTCACCAGTAAACGGATCCTGTCGCCTGTCGCCTGATGGCAGACATTTTTTGGTTTTCTTTTTTTTTTTTTTGAGCTGCGCTTAAGCTACAAGTTGATATTTTCAGAGTAGCAGAAAGCATGCTTCAGTTGGTTTAGTTTTATTAGCAGCATTTTGTTGTTCTTGCCAGCAAATACTTGACATTTTATTACGAAAAGGGAATGCAAGCTGCTCACATGTAGTATGCTACGATTTTGTCATCCCGGCCCGGGGCGTCCAAAATAAAAACGAGCTAGCGAACTGTGATGGCAACCCCAAACTACATACATGAGCAGGAAGTAGAGCTACACAGAACTGAACAGGGCTGAGCAGAACTTTGCAAAAAATTACTAGCATAATAACGCAAATATTTTACGATACTCTCACACACACACACACAAACACACACACGCACAGACGCACAGAACAAACGACAAGCCAAAAACTTAACTAGCCGCGGGCCAAGAGCAGAAACAACATAAATAAAATTTCATTTCATTTTTGTGCTGTATATTTTGTATAGCATACTTTTAGGTAGCAGACGCATTGCTTGCATTGAGGTTAATTTCTGTGCGGAGTTTTTTTCTTCTCTTTTATGGGACGGTTGGAGGGTTGGGGGCGCTGTGGATTGGCCAACTGATTGTGTATGCCGGCGGCGCAAACGCAATCAGCTGCGTGGCTTGGGGCCGATGATGCTTCATTTAAAAAGCAAATAAAATTAAAATACGCGCATATTTTTTCAACAGATCAAACAGTCGAATTATGGGCAAATACTGGCTATAAAGCAAGCCAGGCAGCAGCTGAGACGCCAATCGCAACGAATTGTGCCCACAATCGACAAACTGTATGTGCGTGTGTGTGTGCGAGTGTGTGCGCGCGTATGTGGTGGCAAATTAAAAGCAAATAACAGGCGCACAAAAAAAAGAGAGAAAAAATCAATTAAAATCAAATAAAGCTTTGTGCAAATATGCAGCTGATTTAAATTTATTTTTATGCCCTGCGCTGTTTTAACGCCGACCCGCCTCCTTAACCCTCGATCCATGACTCATTAAAGCACACAAATTATTGAAAGACCAGCAATTGGCAGCAGCCATCGGAACGCGCCACTTGCACTCGAAAGTGACGACAACGACTGTGTTTCAATGGGACGTCCACGCGACTGGCCAGCCGCATCCGCGTCCGCGTCCGCATCCGCATTCGTGCCTTCGAGCCCTCGAGCCCTTTCAGCTGGCGCAGACCATTGTCGACGCCTTCATCATGGGCATCAGTCAAGTGCCACACTGCAGTGAATAGCCCGTGGGTTACGGACGGGTGGGGACAGCAAATGCAGTCGCGCCCAAAAGATCCAAGGAAAGCGCGCAATTAATAAAAAATGGAATTCATTTTCATGTCTCACGCTTGCAATGTCAACAAGGCTCAATGGCATCGTGTTCATGTTGGCAAATTATGCGGCGTTCAACTTTCTCGATTTTATTATTAATTTGATAATTATGGGGCGTGGTCTGACTTCGACTGCCAATCAACTTGAATTTCAGTTCTTATAACACTTGAAGTACGTAATGACACGTCTGACTAAAATGTCGCGATGGGTGTTTGCTAGAAAGTGTTTTCGTCACAGTTACTGAAACTGCATGGAAATACTCTGACATGGATGCGCGGTACATAATTATTGGAATCCGCGAGTTGAAACCAGAAGACATCACCGATTGCAACGAGCGGTCGGAAAGTAGGTGCTCAAACTACTTGGTCTGCCTTGGCTTACACTTCTTATTTTATTTTCTCTCCGCCGTTTTATATTTTTTGTGTTTAAATATATGGCAACATTCACCTAATGCGAATAAGCCGGAAGCTGAACTTTTCGTTTATCTGGAAGCCACGAAACACAGGAAATGTTTATCTCTAAGAACATTTTCTTAACTGTTTTTTTTTTTTGTGGCCACCGAATTGGCTTAAAATGTCAACTTTTTGGCCGCTGCGAACTAAAAATTAAAATTAAAAATTATTGCATGCAATTCAAGAAATACTTTTTGGAGTTCTTTTTTTTTTTCGTTTTTTTTTTTTGGCTTACGTTTGCTTGTGGGCCTGGCGAACAAGGTATTGCCATGGGTCCGTCGTAGTGAAACAAAAGGGCAAAGGCAACCCTTGAGCAAATAATACTTAAACCCTCATTAAAGTAACTGAAAGAGGGGGAAGAAAAGTGTCACCCTTGCTCAGTTAATATAAACAAAGGACAGCAAATACAAAATACAAACACGGCAGCAAGTCAAGCAAATTTGGCCAATTTGTTGCCGCTGCCATTGCCCCGCTGGCCCCTTGTGACCTGTTAGCCGCCACAACTTCAGGCAAGTAATTAAGTTTTGTTTGAAATTTTTCTTACACTCTTCTGCCGGACCGGACACTACTTGGTGGGTTTTTACATTTCCGCCATTTGCCGGAGATCCTTGTAAATTATTTGCACTAAAATTGTTGGCCCAGCACAAACAAAGGACGTTAATAGTTGGCGCCCCGGTAACCCTCGAGCGCCTTAATGAGCTCAACTCTTTAACGCATTAGCTGCAACCGGTACCGCACAGAAAATGCGCTTAACTTCCCCAATGGCTCCACCAGTGGCTCCACTGGTCTCCACGGGGCTCCACAAGGCGCCGCAAATCAGCCAATAATATCACACACAAAGGGGCGTGAAAATGCCACAAAAAGATATAGTCAACGGTTCCATTGTCGTTGTCCTTGTCGATGTGTGCCATAAATAATTCGCATATTTCGCTGTGCTCTATCAGTGCACGCATACATGGATACATAAATGTACCGATGTGTATGTAAGATCTTTAAATAAATAAATTTCGGCTTTTACCCGCTTACTCAACGTATCTGTGCGAATGTGCATCTGAATGTGCCTGTGTGTGTGTGTATGTATGTGTGTGCATACTTTTGTCATCATGTATTTAATTACTCAGACAGTTTTCATTAAATGCTGAACCGGGACTCAGGCCTGGCTTCCGCTATGCATCAGCCCGTTCTTGGCCGACCATAAAGCAAGCGAAATATCTTAAAATTATATTTGCATGTGCAGCTCAAAGTGTTTGCCAATGGGAAAAGGCGGGCGAGAAAAATGCAACAAGAATACGCATGTTGAAAATGCTCAACTACCGGATACCACGTCATTTAATTGGTGCTAATTATAACATTCGATAATTGCCAAAAGCAAACAGTTTAAAGAATTGTTTGTTTCCATCAAGAAAATTAAATTTGGTGTTCTTTTAAGGCTTCCTGTTTCATGTTTAGTCAATATAATTGAAAGGTAAACATAGCTTAATATTAATAATATATGTTAGCATATAGATTCATTAAATTAATACAAGATGAACCCTTTTTTTTTCTTTAATAAATGTATTTATGATTCCTTTTATTATGCGCCACACACTGACTCTGACTAGATATAGTCAGGTTAAGCTTTTAGTCATTCATTTGTAAGAATCGGCCAGGACGACTGAGTGATATACGCTTATACAAACATAAGTAAATGATAGAATAGTTTAATGCGTTAACTTCACAAAGATTTGCTTATAAACTTAGATTCTTAAGAAGCGTCCGTCCTCGCTTTCCTTGGCTTGCTGCTTTCTTACTTCTGATGCTTAACTCGATACTTCTTCGCCTAATTATCGATTCGCTGTGAATGGCCATGGGTTGAGGTTGCCAAACGCTTACACATTGTTTTTAAAACCCGTTTCCAAGAATATTTCTCGAACTCAACAAGCTCGACTTCTATTTCATTCCGCTTGTGGCTTGTTCATACCCTTTAAACAAAATCTTTTCACGCGTGGTATTCGCAGAATTGACCGGATGGAGTCAGTGGAGCGGCGAGTGAACGACCCACTGCACCACCTGCCGCTGTAAATTCGAGCTGAAAATGCATTTTTCATGCGTTAATTTTTCATTTTTAATTATTCGATTATAAAGACCTTACATAATTGAAAGCCTGGCAGCCAGCACGCGCCGGTGGCAAAAAAAAAAAATATAAATTTGCCAAAAGGCGCTTTAAAAATGTTTTTTTATTTTTAAATCAACAACAATTGTTCTTTATGAAATGTAAGCATACCAAAAGTCATTAAAATTGCAGATTGCAACCAATTATTTAACACGCCAATTTGTACACTTTTGTTGTGAGTTAAAATATGTTTTAAGTAACATTTACAAAAAAATCTTATATATGTATATTATATTATATATATATTTAGTTTTCTCTAACAATGCATGTTTTCAAAATTTTTATATTTTGATGTGTGTGTGAGTTTGTTTTGGGAATTTAATAAATGTATCTGCAGAGAAATACTAAGAGTAAAAATTGGGGGACAATAAAATTCAATACCCAGCTTTTCCAGCATTTTTATGGCATCAAGACCTTAAGTTGTCGCTGTTAAAAGGCTTTGCAGTAAAATTTATAATTCTTTAGCAAAAAAATACTTGCACTTAAAACGAAGTATTTGATAAATTTTGTATTATTTGCATTATTTGGTTAACGTAACTCAGTCAAAGGCAAAGGCCATAATATTTAAAAATATTTGCACAAGTCGCACGCAAACACACACACACACACACCCACACACACGCTCGACTATTTTACTAACTATATAACTATTTGCTGGGTAAATAAGCTAGCTGAAATATCGCCATCCATGGACTGGCAACTATTTGTTAACGTTTATAAACTAAACTAAACTTCATATTTAACTAAAGCCAAGCAAAGCAAAGCGAATAGCTCCCAAAAATGTTGTTGTATACATTATTTTTATAAAAATTTTACAAAAAATGCAACACAAGGCAAACATTTGTGCCACATATTTTTCTCTGCGAGTGTGCGTCTCTCTTGTGTGTGTGTGTGTGTGTGTAGAGCTAAACTATGCTGCAGCCGTCGGCATTCGCCTTGAATGTGTTCCGCTGCCCGTCCCCCGCTGCACAAATATAGATGTCAGGGGAAATCTTGCACCAATAACTTGCAACTGCTTATGAGTCGAGGACGAGCCGCATCGAGTTGATCCAGCGGCGCGACAAGCGCTGAGGCGAAACATGTATATATAGAGTGTGGCACGGTGTCGTTGCTCGACAATTTTAAACGAATTCGGGCGAGAATTCTCTAGTTGTGGGTGGTGTGCATTGTCGTGGGCGTTGTTTCGGCTGCCACAGCAAGTGCTGCAAAAATGTGCAAGTTTTTATGCGCATTTTTATGCTGCGTCGCGCTGCATTCATAAGCCCTTCGGCAAAGGAGAACAGCTCTGGGCAGCTGCCTGTCAGCCGGATGAACAGGAAGTTGTACAGCTGCTATGCCAATTGCCAAATTGTATGTAGCTCAGCTGTCAGTCTGGCTGACCCAAGCTCTGATCCAAAGCGGACTGGCAAAAAGCACGCAATCATCAGTTTCTACTTAAGTACTGAACGCGGCATACTCTTTCCTGTAGCTTAAAGGTTCTATTTCGATTTGTAGCAAAGCAAACCTGTTGTTATTTAAACATATAAATATCATTTGTATAATTTTATTTTAGTGTGCTTCGTTTAACTTAAATGCACTATTGTTCTTAATAGGATCTAAGAGATTTATCGATTATCACTCTGTAAACATCGGTATATTGCAGAAGCTAGAAAATACGATTTTGTTGTGTTGACCAAGTTTGAAATAACAACAAATAAAAATAAAAACAAAGTAATCAAATAAAAATGTATGTTATTTAATATGTTTATAGACCTATTCCAAATTTATTTTAATTAATATAAAATATTATACTAATTTGAAAAGATTTACATTTACGAATCCAAAAATAACCCAAATAAAAAAATTATTTGATATTTTATTAGCTTTGTCAAGAATCAGTTAGCAAATTTGGCTAGAGTATAATAGCTATGGAATTTATATAGAGGACACCCTTTAAGGACTAACATTATCCTAAAAATATCCAGATAACATAATTCTGACACATCTTAAGCTGTTATCGTAACAAATATGCCTTCGTCAGAGATGCATTCTTCAGTGTGTGGAAAGTACATATATTCTGAAAAATGTGTTCTGTCTCATTTCTGCATATCCTTGGCCATTTTACGTATTTATTTATATTTTTGGCATGCTACAACGCCTTGAAACTTGCAGCTTCTTGCCATAATTGCCTTGAGCCTGGCGATGTTGCCTGGGAATTCCCCAGGGCTGGCTGCAGCCGCAAGACATTTTGCTACAGACTGTCGTACGTACAAGCTTGTTGGCAGTGAAGTGGATAACTCGGAATGGGTAGCGGAGAGGGGATGGGGGAGTTACCTATAGGAATAGTATGTCACGCAATAATAAATGGCAGCAGCAGCCCGGCAGAGAGTCAGCGGAATGTGTAGTGGCATGTTGTGCATTAGATAAGTTCGTGGAAAAATCAAAGAAAATCTAAGCATTTCATTAACATTTCATTGCGGAAGACTAAATGCGCTTTGATTGATTGTTTTGTATACTTAATTTAATGAATTATTTAAGCAAAGTAAAGGCAGCGGCATTGTGCTTATAACTTTTTTGTTTTTTTGCATGACTTATTTTGTTTTGGGCGCATTTTTTAAGTATTTTTTCGTCTCTTTTTGCAGCCAGTGCCGAAACTTTTCCGTTCCAACTGTGCGGGTTCAGCATAAAAAAAAAAATATATATATATATATACCATTAATAAAATGTTTCATTCATTTATTTTGTGTTTTTTTCTTTCAGCCAGCTCTTTGTCTCTCTGCTCTTCAGTTGCGTGTCTCCGTTTTTCTGCTTGATTAACATAATCCACCATTTATTATAAGTTTTACGCTGTTTACCATTTTCTTAAGAAGCATTCAGTGCTATCTGTGTGTGTGTGAGTGTTTGTGTGTAGGGATGGTCCTGTGATTTAATTATGTAATAGTTTGATTGAAGTGGACTTAATGCGGACTTTGGCCTAAGCTTAAGCTGCCTGTCCCTGTGCGTGTGCGCGTGTGTCTGTGTGTGCGTGTGTATGGCATTTTAATTGATTTGTTTTGCCCAGCGCCTCGCTGTTGGCCTTGGCTCAAATCAGGCAGGTTCAACGACGTTCTAAATGCAGACAGCTTAGTTGACTGATTCGGCCACAGACGAATGGCCTAATGAATGCCTGCTTAATAGGATACGACGGCGGGCTTGGCCTGCTCAAGATGAATATATGTGTACATGAAACATTCTCGCAAACTAGGCAATATAACTCATTGGAAGCTTTAATTGTGGGATATTTGCATTGATATTCAATCAGATGATTAATTTCTACTTTTCGGGCCAACAACATTTGCAGTATTTAAAAAAAATCTGTTTTATGACGATTCAAAGGGATATTTAGAAAGAATTTACAAAATGTGCAAAAATCATGTTGTAAATGTTGAAAAAACTTTTAAAATAAATTAAAATTAATTTAGTATATGAGTATTCCGAAAGGGTTGTGTAATATATTTTGGAAATCCCTAAATATACAGCTCACCGGGAAACCATATTTGGAAAAACTTTTCTTTCAATAATTCATTGGACAGTTGCAACAACTGCTTTTCACAATATGAAACAAAAGCACAAAGTATAAATGAAAGTCGAAAAGATTTCCCGCCGGCAACTGTCCAGACTCTAAATACTTTTGGGTGCCTCTTTTCAACAGAAACAAATAAAGCACAAGGAAAAGCAAGGAAAATAAAAACAAACAAACAATAAATAGAATAAATATGTAAAGCATTCAAATAAATTAGCATATTGTGCCTGGCTGTGGGCCTTGACTTTCCCCTTGGCCCCAACAGCCCGCTTCGCTTCCACATTGACCATGAGCTGAGTTCAAGATTCTAACCTGATGCCAAGTACTTGCCGGGACTTTAATGTCCGGTGTTTGAATTGCGTTCAAACTTTTGGGCACATTGTGCGACTCTACTTAACACATAACATATATTTATACAATGTAAATGCACATACACGCACACAAGCAACGATTATTTAAGTATTTTTTAGCCAAAGTTTAAAGTTTGCGTATGGCCCCTGAGCATAAGTCAAATACGTGCCAGCAGTTGGCACCGCAGACAGGCGGGCAAAGTTGCTGCACATAGGACACCTGCTAACTGGGTCCGGTCAATTTGAATTCAGCGCCTGCAACAGTGCCCAGTGTGTGTAACAATTCCCTTTCTATACACACACACGCACACGCACACTCACATGCACACTGCCAAACCCACTTTTATAGAGAATCACACTCACATTCACAATGTTACGCCTTGCTTGGCGCACACTGAAATGAATGGCTAATCTTTAGGATAAATGAAATGAATTTTTCTTTAGTTCGTGCTATTGGCAGTAGTGTTGCCCTCCGCTTCACCTCACCACCTCTCCGCAACCTGTTCGATGTGCGTGCAGTAAATCGCATTAATTTGGTATGCTGACCACAAAACTGGGATTTATTAAATAGTCAACTGAAACTCGCACCAACAAAGGCGCCGCGGCGTGGGGCAGAGTGAGACGTGCGTGACACACACACAAATGCGCACAGTTCGACATTCACACAGATACATTTATATTCAGTTACAGGGCAAATCAGGCATTCGAAAAAGTTAAGCAACTCACACACATACGCAATTTTAGCTTCAACTATGACCCCTCTGCCCTGCCCAACAGCTTCTTCGGTGTGCGTTACTTGGTCGAGTTGGTTGGTATTTGTGCAAGTGCACAAGTGCGGGGCACATCCGTATCTGTGTTCACTTTTCCGCTTGCCATTCAATTTTACAACGACACTCTGTAATTCAAACAGTGGTAATCATTTCAAATCTATTTTTGTGAAAACATATATGCGTTACTCATACGCCGTGTTGTCTCATATATTTTTTTTGCGCTGAAGGTTCAATAGTTGGTAAGTTTAACCTTATGATTTTATAGACAATGAGAAAAATATTTCCAATCATGTCTCAGTTGAATACTTTTATATTTTATTATCGATATACTTTTCTTTCTTTTTCCCCAAAGCTTAAAAATATATGTTCCAATATGTTTAAAATTTCACGAATACAAGATTTTGCTTGATTCTCTTTTTTATGTGTAAACGAAAGAATAACATATTTTTAATATGACCTTAGTTTTATATATATCATTACAGCCAATTGGTTAAAATTAGTTGAAATCTAGAAAATTGATGAATATTGATAGATTTTGTGCCTCTGTTCGGAGTGTCCGGCTTACAGCTCTACTTCAAACCCATTGATATTTGGCTGTCATTAAAACCTTTGACTTTTGGCCACTGTAGCTTCATGGATAATGCCCGAATGCCGGCTGGCTGCACTTGCCTTTCATTATGCAGGCTGAAGGCAAGAGCTTACACATCCGTTCCTGCCTCGGCTTCTGCTCCGGCTCCGGCTCCTGCTGCTGCTGCAAGGCACTGAGTCAAAAATCTCTCAGCTGGAATGCAAATGCCGCCCGGGCAAGTCAATAAATAAATTCAAACAATTTGACAACTTGCTCAATGGCGTCCCAAATTGTATTCGCACCCAAGGGTTGAGGGTTGGGGAGGTCAACTGTTGGTGCTGCGCTCGGTTCCTTTGATTGTCAACCGGCAACGGCAGTCGAGACGGAGATGGAGCTGGAGCTGGGGTTAGAGCTGGGGAAATGCGTGCCCAGCAATTGCGCTCGAGCGAATTTAAATTAAAGTGTCATTGAAATTGGCATCCCCTCAAACGAAATAAAATTTATAGTTTCGGCATCGCTTTGGCCGAGCTGTTTATTTCAGCTTCTTGCTGCTATCACTAGACTCGCATGTTCTTTTCATTTTCATTTTCATTTCGGTTTTCGTATTTCAATTTCTGTAAGTGTTGAGTGCCGGCACACACAAACATTACAAACACACTCATGCACAGACGTCCAGTTTAGATTTATCACTTTTGATTTCGGGCAACCTACTCATGCTACCCACTCAAGTCCTATTGATTTAATACATTTATTTGCTTTCGAACCGCCGACCGACTTTATGTGAATTCGATGTCTGTTTGGCTCTTGTTTGTGCCAAAAAAGTTTTAATTCAATTTTGGTTGGCATTGCCATTTTATCACATTAAAAACTCGCCGCCCGTATTGCCAATTGCCAAAAGTCTACCGACTGCTCCACGTGTCATTTTGCAGAAACAGAAATATTTGCCATATGATTTATGCAGCGTGCAGAAAGCCTTCACGGCTCACATCGAGAGTGAAAAATTCAATGCTAACATTAATATGTTAAACAAAATGGATCTAATGTACATTCAGGTATGAAACGGTTTTTCCTGATTGTATGTATGTAAGTATGCAAGTAAAAATGTTTGCATGTAAGCATGTACGCATGTTAGCATGGATGCATGTTTGTATGTGTGCATATATGCATGTTAGCATGGATGCATGTATGCATGTTTGCATGTACTCATATATGCATGTGAGGACGTATGCATGAATGGGTGTCTGTATATATGTATGCATGCATGATGTATGTACGTATACATCCGTATGTATTTTTGAATGTATGTATGTATACATGTCTGTTCCCTTACACCAAAAGCAGTCTTAGTTTTCTATTTGTTTAACAAACTCCAACTTTTTGATGACATTAAAAATACCAAATGAATTCAATTCGCGATATTAAGCGCAGATAATCATTAAGTTAAGCTTCAGAACTTTATGTGCCATCAAACAAATCACATGCACTAAAAGCTAGTGGAGCGTATCTCATTACGAGTATGTGAACCGTACCATTTTTGGTCGGCACCGAATGTCATTCACCTCAGTGGGGTCTTCTCTGTGCATTTAATTCCATAAACATTGCACACTCCACCTTTTAACTGGACAGTAAGAAAAGTAATCACAAAAAGCCAACTGTTTGGAAAATGAACGTAGACAATGCACACATGCGGCAAAAACTATTCTGCAAATACCCACACACACACACGCACACACATACGCACACATATACGCACTTTGCGTAGTATTTACGGCTAATCCAAAATGATGTGTCTGACTTCAAGCAATGGTTTTTTTGTGCGGAATTGCAATGCAATGACCGCTGACATAAGGTCGGGGACTTTCATTTCACCTTCAAAACGAAAAGTTTTCGCACGTTTTTTGTCGCTTATAATTCAAAAAAAAAAAAATTGAGCACATTTTCAAAAGCGGAAGTCGTATATTTCATTTATGTGCTACAATAGCGGAAATGAAAATATTAAACCATAGAAGTGGCACCGGCCCAGGCTCGGTGCCCAGAGGTTGAAACTGGACCAAAGGCCCTTGCCCCCTTCTGTGCTGCCTGACTTATATGGCGTTCGTATTTGTGTAGCACTTGAAAGCCCAAGCGAGTGCTGGTAAAAAAAAAGTAGAAACACAAAGCACAGGTCACAAAGGTTTTCTCTACACACACACACATGGCCCGCCGTTATGTTTTTCCTATTTTTTTTTTTTGCCTTTCCATAGTTTGCTTGAATGGGCTTCAATGAGTTGTTGTAGTTGCTGTTATTTGTTGTGCTTCTCCTACCAGCAACAAATACAGCAATTTTCTTATAAAATTATAATGTCCAGTAGAGATTTCTTTTCCGTCCATCTTTTTTTTTGTATTTTTAATGCAACAAAAATTGAATCAGTCTCAGCTGTTGTCAGTGCTTGCTGTTGTTATTGTTGTGGGCATGTCATCAGCTCCCTCTCCCTCTCCCTCAAGCTCTCAGTCTTATATAAAACGTAAACGTGATTTTCCAGCTCTATGGCTTACATAGGCGATCTGCCACAGGAACTCCTTTCACATGCACATAACTGCCCTCGGGCATCTTGGCAAAATTAAAATACCCATTTTTTCCCCCCATTCCATACACACATACTTTGTATGCATGCCAATCACGGGTAAATTGACGTGCTGTATGGGCTCATGGGCTGGCTTGACTCGTGTGTGTACCGGGCCTTCTATTAATTTGTTTGCTTATTAAATTATGGCTTTTTATTACTCTGACCATAGCATGCGAGACATGTGGACTTTCTCAAGGCATTCTATAATTAGTTTAAGTTATCTAATTGAACTTATTGGAATTTGCTCTCGGCCATAAGACAACTCATATGTATATACATCTTTATTTTATAAGGCGCATGCTTTGCACTGAATAAATATTAAAATATTTGGACTGGGCCTATCGGGAATTCGCCTTGTATTATTGAACGAATATTTGCTATTATTTATGTACAGACACTGTCAAGGTTGTTTTGTAGTTCCAAAAGCCATTTATTTATAGATTAGCTTTCCATATTTAAGGGCTAAATTTGGTGCCAGCCTGCTCAGGTCGCTTTAATTTGACTGGCAGAAATTACAATGAACTTTAAATGCATTGTAAATAAATACTATCAAAATACATTTAAAGATTTTCCAATTAGGGAGTCAACAAAAATGTGATTACATTTTTTCAGTTTTTCTGAGACAAATATCAAACAAATAATAAAAAGCAGCTGCTTGTCTGTTGCGTTTTATTTGAATTTCCAAGAAAATGCCTTGAGGCAAATCGTCTAAGCGAACTAAGACTATTGCGCCCTTGACAGCAAACAGCTCGATCACTGTGCTTGGCTAAAGAGACTCTCACCTGGCTTTAATTACCGGTTCAGGCAACCTTTGCAGTTTAGCAGCTGGAGGATTAGACTAAAATGTTCTATAAACGGTACACAGTGGGTGCACAGACATTCGAAACATTTGGGGACCTGAAGCCTAGAGGCAAAAGTAATACACTGAAACGCGCCGCAGACAACTAAATGGTAGTAACAGCAACTGGGACCCGGACTCGTTGCCCGAGTTGGGCAACACACAAACGCCATTAGCTAGTTGGTAGCGACAACTTTTCACATTGTAGCCGCTGGGCGCACAGACACGACTCGCAGGACGCAGGAGGCAGCAGGCAGGTCGCAGGTCGTGGAGTCGAGCACACCTCGGCGTCGTTACGAGCGAGGCCGCGGCCGCGGTCGCAGCCACAGCCACAACACAATAAACACTAAGCTGGGCATTCCCATCACCATCACCATCACCAGCAGCAGCAGCAGCATCATGAGGAGGATGAGCAGTCGCCTCATCAGCAGCAATGTGCTATTATCAACATCATCAGCTATTGTCAAAGTTTGGCGCATTTATTTGGTTGCTCAATCAGCGCCCAAAGCGCTTTCGCTTTCGTGTTCGTTTTTGCTGTTGCCGCTGCTGCTGCCACATTTTTATCAAAGCGGCAAAACTCCACCTGCGCCGCAGCCGCCATTTACAATAATTACCATCAAATGAACAAACAAACTTTTGTGCCGCTTGTCCTGGACTAGCAAAGTGGTGACCCCCCCGACCCACTAATATTTTCGCTGTTGGCCTGCGATTCACTGCTTAAAAACACTAGACTACAGCTTTTTTGTTGTGTAGAGATGGGCGATTGCAGAATATTGTTAACAGGACAAAAACACTAACAAGCACGGCATGAAATATTTGTTAATTTAAAATATATTTGGCTTGGTTGACTTTTAGCTGTGAGCTAGTTCTGTTGTAGTTCTTCGAGGATCGATTATTGTCAAGCGTGTTTTTTTAAGGCTATACTAGAGTTGTCTGCCTGGAATCTATCAACTAAACTAAAATGGTTGAAATTTAATATGAAAATTATAGTTGTATTAAAATAAATTAAAAAAAGAATTGTTGTATGTAAATCAGAAATTGCTGCTACCTGCTTGAGTTTGTTGCACAGTGTTAAACGCAAAAGGCAATGTCAAAGGCAAAGGCACAGGCGGCGCTTTGGGAGTTAGAGCTTCATAGCTGGAGCGCTTATCGCGCAGCAAGCATCACTCAAAAGTTGCCTTTATATTTTTTTTTTTTGTACCACAGAATCCAGCCACCCTACCATCGTGCTGTCGGCTCAATTTTCCAACATTTGAACATTAGGCCGCTGAGGATTAACAATAAGACGGTGGCCAGGGAGAGCTCGGTGCTTGGAGCTTGGTGCTTCGGCTTATGCTTTGGGCTAAGTGAAGTTAATGAGGATGTTGGCGTTGTTGTCGGGAATCGGGAGGGGGGGTGGATGGCACGGAAATGTTGCAGCTTGTCAACTCTTGTTAATGTTTTTCCCATTGAAAAGGCCCTTGGAAGTATTTGCGCTGCAGTCATTTGAAAGCGCTCAAAAGCTGCAAAACTGGTGGAAACGTAACAAACAAAACGTAAACTAATTAAATAATTGATGCATAAACAACTGTGAAATATGGTCACACGCCGCTGTTGACTTTAAGTTAAACCGCAAATTAATTAATAAATGCGTCCAGAAATGCAAAAAGTTGCGAAAGCTGAGAAAAATATGTGCATATACGTGAGGCGATTGCAATTAAAAACCACAACAAAGTCAACTTGTCAGCCCCCTCAACAAGTTCAACACCACTTCAGGTTGCCCCTGGTTGACGCTCTGTGTCGGTGTGTGCGTGTGTGTGTATGTGTGTGTTTAGGTTTTGCCTTCATAATTACATCTTAAGATGCCGCAGCACAAAATAGACAGTCGAATTGCCTTCAACAGGCAACAGCTCGGCGCAATTAAAACAAGCCAAATGTCGTCAGGTATAATTCGCTGCCGGTAGTTTCTCACCTGGTGCTACCAAGGTAACAAGTTGTTTAATTAACGCGATTAGACGCGATGATAACTCATGTTGAAATTAAAATCTCAAAGGGGACACATGCCTTCATATTCTCGCCCCCTCTTCCTACCCATCCACCCCTTTTAACTTCTTGCCAAGGCAAACGCTCAAATTTATAAACGCAAGTGTTTGCTCCTCAGTGGTGCAAGACGTCGCTTTGGTGCAGCAGTTCAGCTCTCAGTTCATATGTGGGCGTGTGGGTATATGTGTGGGTTTTATGTGCCTTGTAAATATTTATGCAGCCGTTAATGACGAGGCGAGAAGGCGCTACTCCAAGCAGGTGCTAACTACCAACAAACTACAAACTGCCAGCTGCCAGCTGCCAGCTGCCAACTGCCAACTGCCAAGAGGCTGTTTGAAGGTCGAAATTATACAGAGCGATGCGAATTGCAGTCTACTTAAAGACATTTCAGCGTGTGTGTGCGTGTATGCATGTGAGTGCGCTTGTGTGTGAGTTTATTTAAGATCCTGAGTCGTTAACTGCGCAGTAAACTTTACGACTACAAAATACATTTCAAAGTAGTTTCAAAGATCCAGTTGCAAGGCTCTGAAGAATTGACTTTAAGGCTAAATTGTACAGCATGCCCAAGAAACTAAGGCATACAAACTATATTGGGATATGATTGTAAAAATAATTTTACATTCACTGTTAATAAAAAAATGAAGACAGAAATTAATGAATTTTTATATGGTATTTCAGCTCATAAGATTTCAATAAATAATAATAATATTAATATGTATATCTGTACGTTTGTATGTATATATGCATATATTATTGTATGAATGCATATACGAATTTACGTATTTTTGCATGTATATAGGCATGTGTGTATGCATGTAAATATGTAAATTAGATCTATGCATATATATATGTAAACGAATGTATGCATATATTTTGCATGTTTTTATACAAGTAAAAATGTACTTTTATTAAAAGAAACGAATACTAAAGATTTTCTCTCCTACGCGATTCTCATGAATTCAAGTAAGTCTCATTGGCTTCACTTCAAGTGGAGGAGGCAGCACCTTTACCAATTGAGGAGGCTTCAACTATGCAGGAGACAGCAGCAGCTTGAAGCATAAAGTAGACGGTGGCTTTAATATTGGAGAAGGCGACAGCTTGATCAAAGGAGAGGCGACAGGCTGAGCAATGGAGAAGACGACGTTTTAAATATTGTAGGAGACGGTGGCTATGGCTTCGGCGGAGGATGCGGCATCAATTTTAAATGTGGCCAAAGAAAAAACTGGCAGGTATTATAAATATAACTATGTCTTATAAAATGTAATAACTATTACAATTGCATGTATGCATGTTTGTTTAAAGGTATTTGTATGCATGTATGCATGTATTTACATATGTGTGCATGTTGACCTGAGTTGTACTACACGATTCTCACTAATTCAAGTTAGGCTAAGCAAGCAGCTGCGTTTTTTAGCTTATATATATTATAAAATATTTGAGCGTGTGAGTACATAAATAAAAATATGAATATAAGTATTAATATATCTTTTACATGTGTATTTTTAAGCCCCGAGATATAGTTTTTAATTTTGTATAAAATTTAATTAGAAAGGCGATTAAAATTCACTTTTTATTAATAAAGGTAAAACTTTGGATAGTATTGATTTATTCTTAAGAGCAGACTTAAATAACGTTAAACGGATATTTAAATATTTATTTTAATTGCATTTCATTCGAATAGTCATTTACTTAACGCTTTTGTTAGTCATATTTTTTGATGGAAATGCAGCAAAGTGGTATTTATACAAACCTCCCACCGAGAACAAAGATGCTTAATTTCAATTGCATAGCTATACTTTTAGTTGTATTGGCACTTGTTTTGCTTAGTTTCTAAGACGTCTGAAGTGTGCAGCAAATTAAACAACATTTCGGTAACAAGTGGGCAATTAGGCATATTGTAGATCTGGCAAAGCATCAAGTCGGACGTGCGCAGGACTCGTATTAATATACAGAGAATGGCACTACAAAGGTAATTGAAACTCATAATCTTAAGTTGGCTTGTTTGCCAGCAAAGGCAAAAGCAGAGTACAAATAAAAAAAACTGAATAGAGCAGCAAGCAGCCAAAGACATAAATTCAGCCGTAAAAGAGCATTTAAGATAAGCTTGCATTTATGGTCGTTAAAATTCAAAATGGCATTTAAAAACAGCACGACACGTCCCCGTCCGTATGCAAACTGCATGAAAGCTAGACTCTGGCTCCGGTTGCAACGGATGCGCCAAGTAAAAAGTGCGCCATTTGGCTAATACGCTAAATATTCAAAATCACATTGGCTACGGATGGGGCGGTTAGAGAGGAGGAGGAGGGAGCGGGGCAGGTTGCCATTGGCTGCACAGCGACAAGCAGACATTAAACAAAATTTTATGTTGCCAGTAGCTACAGCAGCCAACAGGAGGATTTGGCTCAACATCCTCAATGCTGAGTTCTCAATCCGCAATCCCCAATAGCAACCACAGAGTCTCATCCATACACACACCTCCACACCCACATAGACACACACACACACACGCACACCTATGCAGTTTATGCGCTCTGCGATAGCAGTTTAACGTCGTTGACGTTAATTTGTGCCGCCAGGCGGCAGCAAAAAGTATGCTCGGTATGTGACATTGAAGCGAACATCATCATAACATCATAACGCTGCACATCATCAGCGGCAACCTCAATTTCTGCTGACTTCTCTCCCATCGTTACGCACCATTGAGTGCACAATTTCATTAAGCGCTTATGCCTTGCGGGCTGCCGGGTCAAGTGAATGTGAACGCGAGTGTGAATGCAAATACGAATACGAAAACGAATACTCAATATTCAAGCTCCGCTGTTTGGCCCATCAAATGCAGTTGTTTACTTGGCCAGCAGCAGCTGCAGCTCTTCGTGTTGACATCTGTTGAGCTGTCTGTCGCTTATATTGTTTGCTGTATGTTAACACCCTGTAACCAACCGCCTAATTGGGCATATTGCGGTTTTCAAATGGTAAAAACTTACAGCTTGTTAACATTACATAAAATTGATAGACACTCGTCTCTTACAAATCAGAAACTTTGCATACATGTGCTATAAAATAATCAAAAATAGAAATTTAAGTCGTCTGCTTAAAATTATTCATAACAGAGTCGAAGATAAATGTAAATCTTACACTATTAAGCTGCTGTTATCGAGATACGTAGAGACATAGAGTTAATAAAAGATCGCCTTGTATTATATAATTCCTGAATATTTTTTAAGAATTGAAAATGTTGTATGAAAACATGTCCTGTTAAATGAAAGTTAATTGATCTTTAAATCATCTGCTTAAATTTATATATAACAGAATCGAAAATAAATGTTAATCTTAAGCTGTTAAGTTACTGTAAATTAAGCTCGTTTTTTTAAATCTTTAATATTTTCAAGGATTGGATTAATTGAATGAACGTTAATGTAATTTAAATCCTTTGCCTTAACAGAATTTGAAATAAATGTTAATCTTGCACTGTAAAGCTACTGTTACATGGATACTTAGTTACAAGTGGCAGCTGTGAGCTTTTTAATATACAAACCGCCTGCAATAATAATGGTGTTCAAGGCTGCGCACAATACTCTAATCTTTTGGTTAATATTAGGTAACATAATGATATAAGGGCAACAACTTTTATAGATGTATGTAGAAAATGCATAAATTTAATAATTATCCAACGTATTCAATTCTCATGCTAAGTTACCAGGACATTTGTTAGTACACATTGTCTCTGACAGGCATGTGTCAACTCGGCAGTTTCGCTTAGCACTGGCAACTTGAAGGTTTTTGTTTTATGCCTAGCCAATTGTCCAATATTGATACTGCTATCTGACTAATATGCTTTTGTATTTGTGGCATTTGTGATCATGCTGGGTAGTTTCATCTTAATTACTTTCGACTAGGTTCAATGGACCCACCGTTAACCCAAAAGGACTCAAACAAATGTATGCACACACACTTACGCACACACAGAAGTTATGTTGCTTGTATGTGTGTGTTTCTGTCACTCACTTTTCACACAAGTGCGAATCTGAGAAGTCTAAAGCCGCCTGCAGGCGCCGCCAATGGCTAGCGATATATGTGTATTTTTTTTCGACTGCGCACAAAAGTATGCCACATAAAATGCCTTTGAAGAGACGCTGAGTAACTGTGTGCGTGTATGTGTCTGTGTGTTATTCATGACAGCAATGCTTTTGCTTTTGCGGCTTTTGGCATGCCACAAAAGTTATGCACTAACCGATGCCACCACTTTACAAATTTATGTTATGGACCTCGCTCTGTCTGACTGGGCTGCAAGTCCAACTGTCTGTCTGGGCTGTGTCGGGCCGGGTTGGACTGGGCTGGGCTGGACTGTTCTGAGGCACTCATTTTAGTATTTTGGCAAGCAATTGAAAAGTTGTTTCAACCAGAGCCACTTGGCCAATAACTTTTTAAACGCTCTGGCAAACGCAATGGCAACAATTTACGGCGACTCCAAGTGGAAATTCAAAATACATGTGTCCAAAATAAATAATCACCGACTGGCACCAACTATGCACTTGCGCGCGTGTGTGTGTGTGTGTGTGTGTGTGTGTGTGTGTGTGTGTGCTGGTCTACATCAACACCATTTGTCCTTTGTCAAGTAACAATTGAATGCAATGACTTTTGCCAAATTGATTCTCAACAGCAGCCGAAGACGTCGACAATGGGAGCCACTATCAAATGGCAAACAAATGCAAGGCGCTTGCCAGTCTGCAAACTTTTACGGTCTATATATATATATATATATATATATATATATGTATATGTATACCTATAAAAATGTATCTATAGTTTGTTGTCTATGTCTATGTCCGTGTGTGTGTGCGTGTCGCATGTGTTTGAATGCATTGCGTTTGCTTAGCCTTGGCGTCTGCCAAAATAAATGGCATATTAAGTATACGCTCAGCGGCACCTGTGACAGCAAACTGGCTACAAAATTGAATTCTATCTCTTGATATATATAATCTGTACATGTGTTTCACATTCAATTTTATTGTTAAATTCACTTTCACAGATAACCCAAAATTGCCTGAATAAATTGATTATGACGCCATTTAGTTCCCATTATGAAAAGTGCACATTTAAATAAAATGTGAATTTATTTTGCTGCTAGAGTTTTTATTTCTGAAAAACATGTTTATAAATAATTTTTTCCAGCAGCTCAAAAGAGTTAGAAAAACAACAAATTTAAGAACTCACTTTTTCTCTTGTAATAATATATGTTTTTCAATCTCTTAAAATAAGAGTGCGATTAAAGTGAACAAATAATATGTTACGCAAAGAATACATGATATGGTCTGTAATTGTGTTTCATTCTGTAAAGCTTCAAATAAATGTTATTATATTATATTAAAAATATAACTAAATTTGTTTTTACATGTACAAATATTCCGAAAAGCATATTCAAGCATTTATGTCGCTTTCCTTATACCTTTTTTGAGCTCTCCACCTGACTGAGATTTGGTTTATTGAGATTGTGTATGTGTATAAGTAAATCCTTAAAGGTTATGTGTAAATATTGAGGTAATAATTTTCATAAATTTATCAAGTCATAATTTTGTGTACGCGTTGGCAATTTTTCATCGAAATGTCACAGACAGCGCACTGAAATCGACAATCTATGGAGAATTATGTAGCTGTTTACCTTCAGGCAATTGTGGCCTTGCCCCTTTTGCGCCCCACAACACCCGCCCACTTTTATCTTTATCTCAGCCTTTATCTCGGTCTTAGCCGCTGTTTCTGTCTGGCGCTAGTCCTTGCCCTGGTTGCATGACAAATGGCATTGCCGCAGTCTATTATTAATAGGAATGTATTAGCCAGGCGCCTGTCCCATTTATCGCACATGTTAAATGCTCGAAACGGCACTCAGGGGATCTATATAAAAAAAATGTATTTTGTTCGAGCCGACGAATACACACACACACACACACAGCCGTAGCTGTGGTCCTCGTGAGTTTTGTGTGTGAATGTAAAAATGTGACTGTCATCGGCATTTGGTTAATTAATTATAGCACATGCTTTGCCAATAGGCTGTCGAATTTATGTGTCTATTAGAACATATTATTAAGCAGTTTGCCTAGTTTGCTTGACTTGAATTGTAGGGTAGAAATCAGTCCCCGGCGTGTTCTTAGCTCCATTTGTGGCACTTGGCGGTAATTTGTGCCGCGTGGCAGAAAAAACTTGTTCGTGTCGCCGAGTCCTGAGCATTATTGGCATAAAATGGCCGCCCATTTCCTGTACACGCACTTTCCAATTAAATTCATTACACCTTCTTCCGAGTGTCGCCACGTTAAATTTCCAAATAAAACACTAAGTCATTTCCGGCCAAACGGCCTGTCCATTACCCAGATTATTATTTGAATTTCGCTGGCCCTGGGAATATTTTTGTGTATGCGGCACGTGCAAGTGCTGGAAATTTCTGATTTGCAACTTTCTTTTTTGTTTTGTTTTTGTTTTTGACTTGTGGCTCACAACGCAAAAGTTGACAAAATAACGCGACAGGGGGCCGTGATAGGTGAATTTCCACACGGCACACAAACGAAGTCGGGGCAGGCGGAGCAGCAGCTGCTGCGCCCAGTGAATTATTTTTCACGTAAATTGGGTGTGTTTTCTATTATTGCCAAAGACTTCCGGCGTGCCGTGACGCAGAGCCTGACAGTGAGGCAGTAGCGACAACAACAACAACAACAACAACAACAACAACAACAACAACCAGTACCAGTCGCAGTTACTTGAAGTCTTTTAAGTTATTTTAAATTTGAGACGTGGGTCACGGACAACATCGCCGCTTTCCACAAAATATTTGCCTGTTTTAATGTGTTTTTTTCTCCCTGCTGTTGTTGGCTGCGTTTTTTGTTTCTTCTTTTTTTTATTTTTTATTTTTTATGTGTTACTATGCTGTGCCAAAAGTTAGCTGCCAGCGCGTAACATTGGCATGCAAAATATGACAGCCGAGCTGAGAGGAAGAGTGACCAGCGTTAGTTGGGGATGTGCGAAGGATGTGGCGGTAAGGTGCAGGACGTTGTCACGGAAATTAAACGCATTGTAACAGCCGCTTAAGATTTTTTTTCTGCAAGGGCCGCCCTGATGAGATTTTTGGCTGTTGTAGATTTGGCTCTGTTAGTGGCTTAGTCCCTTTATTTTTGTGGTAAGCAGAAAAGATTTTTATATCTTAGGTCTGAAAACAATTTAAGTAATCAATAGTAATAACTGGTGACAATAATATTTAATTAAAAATTAAAAAATTTGGTTAAAAAACGGACAAAAATTAATTAAGAAATAAAAATGGTGTAATAATTTTAGGTAATTATATCAAATACATTGGCCTGTTTTAAGCTTTCAGGAAATATTTTAATTTTTCACTAAGAACAGATACTTATTGAAGCTTTTAGGTATGTATTTTAAGTATCCAATTTATTGACCTAAATAAATTCGAACTGTAGCTTTACTTCATTCCACGAAATAAGTTTAATTTAAAGCTTCAATTGTATCTGGAAAACAACATCAATTTTATTTTCATACCCTGAACCTATTGAAAAAAGTTATCATGTTTTTGTGCAAATATATGCAACAGGCAGAAAGAGGCATCTCCGACCTCATAGAGTATATATATATTCTGGCGCATATTCTCCGACCAGGAATGCTTGTTAATGGACAAGAACTTACTCGTAAATCCGAAGCTTTAGAGTTAGCAGTAATTTTCTATTCTAAGTTTTTACTCGAGTCTGGCCCAAGGCCTGACCGATTATTGGGTTTGGCCGTTCACCCCGACGAGAGCCTCTTCTTTGTTATTTCTGATTTTAAATCAACTTCTGATATCAATTTATGCGTGCAACAAATTTAATTTTACAACTGCCAACATAACTTGTCCTCATTAATCTCCAATTACAATCAAAATAAACTTTTACAAACTTCACCTTCCTTGTTTACCTTTTGCCCTGTGCAGCACTTGACAAACGAGTCAATCGAATTCGATTGTCACATTTGACATTTCATAAATTGCGCTCAACGGGCAACAGAAACTCGCACCTTCTTGTTTATTATTGCCCAATTGACAAAGTGTGGCAGGAGCACAGCACTTGCAACTGGATCGGTTACCAAGCCGGTCCACAGCATTCGCGACATGATGCACCCTGGCGTGGATGATGGGACGAGCGGCGGCTTACAGAGCGCCATACGCAATATCCATAGTCATGGCAATTTTGTTTAGAAAGTTTTAATTAGTGTTGCAAAAGTTTTTCAATTAACACCACCTGCACAACTATTTATTTAGCCTGGCAGCGCTGCCGCGTCGCGTCATGAGCATCGGCGTTGCCAGCTTTTCTTTCAAAACATTTTCGAGCCAGTGCTGTGTGCCCCTCCGCATTGTTGTAGCTGTCAACTGTAAATTATAAAAATATTTTTGCACTTGTTTTCTTGTTGCTGTTGCTGTGTCGTTGTTGTTGCTGCTGTTTGCTGAAAGGTTTTGAAAAATGTTTTCCAGCCAAAGTATAAAATAATTCACTACAAGCGCCCTCTGTCGCCCAGTGGCATTTATTAATGCGGCCCCCTGCCCTCAGTTATACGGAAGTTGTGGCCAGCCGCTTTATGGAATGTTTTCTAATTGATTTTTACTTGAGACTTGGATCGTAATTTAATATAAATTGCACAAACTTTGACAGCTGAAACAGTTGGCAGTTGTTTTTAATATAAATTAGCGACACTTGAAATAAACATAATGAGGCTAATGGAAATCAAAATGGAAATGTACAAATTGTTAAGAGTATGAGAACTGGCAACATTAACGCGCCAATCACCGAATTGACAATCAACTGTGACAATTTTTCGATTAAAATACAGCTTGTGGCCAGTCCATAATTAACCTGCTCGAGCAGGATGGCAGGAGAGGGGGCAGGTAAGGGGAAGTGTACTTATATATAATTAATGAAAGAATGCGACAGCAGCGCGCGATTGAGTGACGTATAATTATCATCATTAACTTAACTGATTTAAAACGAACACAAACAATACGGCGCTATATGATTGTAAAAACTGAGGAAAGTTCGCTTGCAACTCAATTACGCTGAATTATGCATAGCATTGGGAAGTTTATTAATTATACAAATTGATGGTCCTTAACATATTAAAACTTATAACTTTGAGTTCTCGTAGCAGTCCTGTCTGATTTTTCTAATTGCCCGAATTTCACTTTCATTTTAATTATGCTAAGCATCGTACAGGACCATCTGCATGACATGTCCGCGATGTTGTCTGCGAGCGCTTCCACTTTTGACTTTAGCTGGACATGACATGCGTTATTTGAGGTCATATTCATTTAAAATACAGTGTGCGAGACACATATGTATGTTTCTTATATCCAAAAAGAACGCAATATATAAAGAATACAAACGGATATTCCCCGGCCTTGTCCGTGCCTATATTAAAGTCCCGTCGGAACTTGAACCCCTAACTCCACTTACCAAATCTTTGACACCCGTTATCACCAAGAAGGAATGGATTTATTGTAAATTGTTTAATCTTTAAAAAAAATATTTTTCAACCCGATCGGATAGTAAATAAAAGTTTTCAAGCAATAGTTTTTCGGGATATTGCCTCACATGCGGCTGGAATTGACCAAAACCCCGTCTTAATATAACTACAGTAAAAACTTCAGTTTTCTTAACTTACGGCTTGGGCTGTGCGTTGATCCCCAGTCAGTCAGTCGGAATAAATAGTTTCATATATAGATATTCAAGACAATAAGATTTTAGCTATCTAAAGCTTTATTGCATTTCATACATCTGCAGCATTTAGTTTCACATTTATGTTTAATTCTTAGAATTTGTTGGCTCCTCAAGAATCTCATAAATTGCGATAAAAACTTTCATCCTTTGAATGAGAAAAATTCTTTTAGCTTAACGCTGAAGTCAAGTAAAAGAACTAGTTGGAAAATGTACAAACAACTCGACTGAGTATTGTTTGGCTAAAGTAGCCGCACACACACACACACACGCACACACACACAGACAAAACATACCAAGAAAACTTTCGCTGTTTCGGCTTTCGGCCTACATTCCGACCAGTATTAAAGCCACAACTAAAGTTCCAGCACTTTTTGTTAATAATAGTGCCCATCGTGCGGGGCCGGACTGCGCTGTTGGCCATTATGCCGCTTGGCAATTTTTATTATGTACTTAATGAAATTTCTGCTTATGCGAGTTCGCTTGTTGTTGACACATAAACAACATAAAGACATCAATAATAAAATGTTATTTTTCCCACAGACTGGCAGAGGCCGAAGATGAAGATGAAGTCATTGAACTGGCCAAAAAAACTAACAGAGAGTGAGAGAGAGAGAGAGAGAGAGACAACCGAACGGGGCCAAAACGGAAGCAGGAAGTAGGAATTCCAAATACGTAGCTGCGGCGCATGCGGATTAATAATAATAATAAATATTAAATGCCATTACAGGCGCTGTGAATTTGGCTGGGGCGAAATTATCTAAACGACGTAATCGTGAATTCAATTGCGTGTCCCGAAAAATTACGCCTGGCGCTTTTATATAATTCGGCGCCCGGCGAACCAGATGAAGATGCGCCGCGCGGACGAACTAATCCCGCGCCGGCGCTCGCTAACGTCCTTATATGTAATACAGTACACGTAAAACGCAAACTATTTAGAAAAGCTTTATTTATGTTAAGACATAAATTTAATGCTAACAAGCAACCAGAAACAGCTGTGCCCTCGTTGCCCCGCCCCGGGCCAGAGTTGAGACAGCGTCAAGGTGCGCGTGCAATTTATTTGGCTGCAGCATCTTTATCTTCTTCTTTTTCTTCTTCTGCTGCTGCTGCTGCTGCTACTCTTCTCTCACGCTTTTTCGACGCTGCACTTGACGAAATGGCGGCCACAGTTGCAGCCAAGATGCAGCAGCAGCAGCAGAAGCAGCAGCAACAGCAACTTGCCCCAGGGTATAAAATTAAATTTCAACTTTTAACGAATATTTACGCGTTGCCAGATAAAAGTGGCATAAAACTTTGGCGCCCAGTGCAAAGTGCAAAGTGCAGAATAGTTGCCCCGTCCACCCCAACCCAAAATGGCCAGCAAAGCGACGTGCAACGTGCAACCTGCATAGGGTCGGCCAGGGGCATGCCCCGCCCGACCAAACCGTGAGTAGCTTTGAGTAGCACAACAACCCCAAAACAAGAAGTATCTGTTAAGTATAATTTATGTGTGTGGCATGTGAATGGGGTCTTAAAAGACAATGCATTTCATTTCACCAAAATACATAATGTTGCAACATCTACAATATGGCCACGCAACTCTGCCACATTTCGCTGTGCTTCCGCCCAGATCCCTCAGTGACATGTAAACCACTCTGGCCACTGACTTCGAACAAACGCATAGCCAATGCCCTTTCCCATGCAGGAGCATAAATTACAGGCTATTATTATCGAAAGGTCGAGTAATCGTTTAGAACAATCGAAAAGTACAAATATACAAGTATATTTTGTATTTGAATACATTCAGTTCTGTGCTGGGCAAATTTTATAAATAAAATCGACTTTTTGGTAATACTCGAAAATATTTAATTGAGATGAGGAAAAGTTTTAAACTTAAATATGAATTCTGGGTAAAATTGGAAAATGTTATTTTTAATTAAAAACAAATTAAAATAGAAACCCAAAATAAAATAGAAATAAATCTTGCAACATTATTCTTGATCCAAAATTCATGTAACTCGGTTAAATCTCATTCGATTTGCACGAGTTTTGGGTCTGGTTTGGCCTCTAGATCAATTTGACATCTAAATCTGTCAACTCACTTTAAAATTAATTTGGGAGCATTTATTTTAAACGTATCACGGGCAAGGCCGGGGTATACCCAATGTTAAATATAATAAAATATTTGGTAGCCCCAGAAACTTTCAATTTGACATAAGAAATTGTGAAACTAAAAAGCTCTCAAAATCGAAGCAAAATAAATAAATAATAAATAGAAAGTACCCAAAAAGGTAACTTGTAAATTAATATTAATTCATTTTTAGTCATCATCACGTCTGTCACGTAAATTCCTTGTCATATTTGAGTCCTCTTCAGATTTCTGTGAATTCAATGTGAAAATGTAACCTGGAATACCAGCTTAGCTCTTGCATCGATACATTTAATGAACATTTGAAAAAACCAAACAGAAGTTATTTAATAAAACTATGCGAAAGAATGTGAATGCGGTTTTATGAGGTCGCATTAAACTATTTCGAATAACATTCCAATTGAAATTCATATGAAATGTTATTAAATTGTTCACATTTTTAGATACCATTTCAGATATGCATATTTGTTGTGGGGTAAAAGTACACAATCAATTGCACATTTAGGACATACGAGCTGTGAATAGCTGTGCATAGGCAAATGAAAAATGTTATTATATATTTCCACTGAAACGGGATTCTATGCAAATATAATACGCATTTAAATGCGCACTTTATTGATGCATTGCTTACTGTTAATCAATAAGCTGATGGATTTATTTATTTAAATAAATTCAAGAAAATTCATTTCATATGCAGATATTGATAATTGTGTCCAATTTGTCTTAGGCTTAAGTCTCAAACGATACAAGCAGCTAAAATGGCATTAATTAAGAAATTCAAAAGAAAAAAGTGAAATTTGCACGAGTATTCTGGGCAGATGTGTGTGTGTGTGTGTGTGTGTGTGGATGAGTGTGTGAATGCGTGTGTGTGGGCGTGTGTGTAAGTGCTTGATGAGAAGAGACTCCCCACAGTTTCAGGTTTCAAGTTGCATTCATGCAAAATGCATATGCATTTAGTTACCTAACTGTCTATGTATTATGCATGTGTGTGTCTGTGTGTGTGTGTGTGTGTGAGTGTTTGTATGTACGCCATTTTTTGTACTGAATGCGACTGTGACTGCGACTGCGACTGCGACTGCAACTGTGACTGCAGCTGCAAGCCAAACGTTTGCCAGCCATGCAGAATTTTTCAATTTTCTTGGCAGCCAGCACAAATGTAATTTATTTTGCAAGGCACACACACACAGATACACACACCCACTCACACACGTACACTCAAATGCAGATGCAGATAGAAACTCTGCTTTTGGCTATAGAGCATTGCAATTAACCTTCATGTCTTTTTGGCAGTTGTGGGCCACTTGTGAAAATCTTCAAATTATATCTACGCTCAAGCACAAGTATAGTATAAGTATATGTACTTTGACATAAGTGTGCGTGTGTGTGTGTGTGTTTGCTTTAAATGGTTGCCCATTGAAATGTTTTAAAGCATTTATTGTTGCCACTCCAGCAACATAAAGTTTTAAGTCCCCTCTCGCACTCTCACTCTCTCTTTGCCCATCGCCCCCGAGTTGCACTTTTGCTGTGGCAGTTTCTCAATTGCTCGCAATTAGCTGCAATTTTATTTCTGGCTCAGCCACTGTTAACTTCTCAGTTGTGTTTTTGCCAGCAAAGGTCTGCTAATTGCACACTTCAAGCCGCATTCCAAGTGGCCCGCCAGAAGATCAGCAACTGAACTGAATCCAGGTTCAGGCTGCGTGCATCTATGGTTGCATATGTGGCATGCCCCTTGTTGACTGCACTTGTTGCGGCTTATGCTCTAAATATTTGGTTAAAATTCCAGCGCCAGTATTTCGGTTAAGAGCCACCATTTTTGCGAGCTTAGTGAATGCAAATATGAAGCAGTCGGCCAATTAATATTTTGCATTTAGTTGCATTAGATTCTATCCAATTTTAAACAAGAAGAAATACGTAACCTTATATCCGAAAGTTGTCAAAACTTTTAGCTTTTATGTAAGACTTTGTCTCACAAAAAAGTCTCTACTCTATTGATCCGATCATCCGAACCGAACCGATATAGCTATTTAGGAACCCTATAGCTCTACCAAGAAGAGCACTCTTACTGGCTTTTCGTTGCCTTGCTCTTGTAATTCCCAACAAGTTACAAGGACAAAAATACAATGACCAGAAATGAACTCGAGCTGATAACTTCAAGTAAATATTAATTAAAAAACACATTTAACTCGAATTTAAAGCTGTCTTAATTTAAATAAAAATTATTTAAATAGTAATTATAATAAAAAGTAATTAATTTTAATAGTGTTTAACTTAAAGTTCATGTCCAATTGGACTCCAAATGGTGAGAAACACGCTGAAATAACGATAATAATAATATTCACATGTAACATTGAAAATTTATTGAAACGGAAATGAAATTGAATCACAGAGGAGTTAAATTTGTCAGACGAGCAAATATACATATTGTATGGTGAATGGCAAAGGCAATTTATGGAAGTCTGTGTGCTTCGGCAAAAGTTTCCATATCAGATTATTGGCACATAAATACATTTCTGATTATTTTGAATTACAACATAAGCATGTAGTAAAAAATGAACACATAATTAAGTAAGAAACAGCTGAAAACTATTGCCAGTTAAAATGAATTAAATTCTTAGCTCTAGTTAAAGTTTAATTGCATAGCTGACTAAACTTAATAGAACTTGTTCTTTCTGCTGCTTGGGTATTTTGAGACAGCATCAAAATGTTCAATTTAAAATGCACATTCGATATGATAGCGGCTCGGCTGACAAATTCAGCGAATAGCTGCTTTATTTTGCAAGCTGCGCCCATTTGGTATGCAAGCCGTGCCAAAAATCGGCTGAGCGCACAGTTTTCCCATTTGGCTGCAGTCAGAGACAAATCTCAGGCTGACAACGCAGCGCATTTTAAGTATTAATAAGAATGAAATTTTCAGATTGCCAACAATGTGGCTAGCAAATACTCTAAACTGGGAAATGGAGTGAAAATATAAACAGAAACTGAAGCACAATTCCATAAACTTGATGAGACAAGGACTTTTATGATTATATACTTCTATAAATGTATAAATTATAATTAATGTTTATTTTCGACATGCATAAAATTACTTTTATAGAGTATTTCCGAGCCTTTGTCAGTTGTTGCCCTTTTGGTAGAGCGCATGGGAAGTTTGGTAATAGAAATCTAGAGTGCAAATCGAAACAAAAGCCCAAAATAAATGTTAGGGAAAAAAGAGGCTTTATGCGATGGCTGCCAGCCAATAGTTGTTTGCAGGCGAGCAAATTTCGAGAAGGGGCGTAAAATATTATACATAAAAAGTTGTAGAACAATAACGTTAACAACTGGAACAGAGCGCGAGAGCTGGCAAATATTTGTACAAATATTTGAAGTGCATTGAACAATGCCTCCGCTCGTTCATTTGTTCGTGCGCAGCCAGTGCAGACTGTACCAGCGAAAAGTTGTTGTATGTGCTCGAAGCTGTACTTGAACTGCGGCTAGAAAGTAGCTGAATGCCAATGAATCATTGCGGCAAGGTCGAAATTTGTACCATTTGACTGGCTTTTCAATTAGAGCGCGGCACAGGTAATTACAGGTGCAGGTACACAAATGTCACTGCGCGACACTAGTGTTTAATTCAAAATAACTGCCAGCCCCCCCACAGCTTCGCAGTCCACAAATTCCACGCCGTTTGTCAGGCGACTTCCTTGGCATGTCGGCCACGTGCGGAAATTAAAATTCTGGGTGCGTCAAAGAGCAAACAGCAGCCAGAAACCAGACGCCGAATAAAAGAAAAACCAGCTTGTGTCGCTTTCTTGCAAGTCCCTGTAGCAGTAAAAAGCATAGCTAGATGGGTTTTTTCCTTGTGCGTCCTTTGCAATTGTCTAGACCTGAGTCAAAGGCCTGCGCCGAATTGTATGCTACGCTTTGCTACACGCGCATAGTGCGGCCCAGCCCTGAACGCAATCAATGTTGCGGTAGCCCCGAGGCAGATCATAGTTACAGCCATGGACACATAACTAGTTGCTCGTGGGCGTATCCATGACTCCGTGTGACTTCAATTAACTTGTTTTGATTGCGCTCGTGAGTGCCGGCCACTCGCCTAATTGAAGACCACGAAAAGTTCGTGTATTTGCCCAAACCCCGAGTCGAGACTGCAAAGGGTCAAGAAACTTGGCCAACAGGAAACTTTGCCAAAAAGGGTATTGACTTAGCAAATCAGCGAACCAGCGGAAAAAAAAAACGTTCAAAGGGCTTCGGTAATGTGCTGGCTTTAACTATTGAATACGGTTTGGAAGTCAAGTTTGGGGCAAATGAAAAATTTTGGAATAAAAAAAAGGAAAGCCAGCGAAACATTTTTAATTTTCATGAAAGATTCTGGTTGCAAAAATGTTTTGCTTTATGTTTAGAACAGAACAGTTTGGATATATAATACATTTTCTAATTTAATTACATCCTACTTATAGTTTTTTTTTTTCATTGAGTTTTCTTGTTGAGAAAACTTAAAAAAAAATTTAAAAAAAAAAAAAGGATTGTTAGCTTTCAATTTCAATTTAATTAATCTAAATTTATTTCTAGCTTTAAATCAGCTGTTTTAATGCAAAGACCTTTAACAAGGTGTTGGAAAATGCATTAAATAATTAACAGTGTTGTTAATTGTTATCGGTATTTTAGGCATATTTAGATTTTCATTATTTTCTCCATCACCAAAATTCTTGGAATTGTGAATTTCCTTTTAAATAAGCTTCATTCATTTCGAGCTTAACTATCAGATTTGCTTACAATAGTGCTGGAAAATGCTCTTAGCTCTAGGCAGTGTTGTAAATAGTTGTTTGTTACGATTACTAATAATTTTATCGACTGTTGCGTGCTCGAAGCGATTTCTGTCGCAAGAATTGTTGCATTTCACTAAGTTTTTTCTTGAATTGTTAGCTTTAATAGCTATAATATAATACAGTGTTGGAAAACTCATTAAGGCAGTCAGCTGTCAATAGTTTATTCTGTACAATTTTATCGATATTATCATCTGTGTTCTCGCATGCTCGAAGCATGCGTTTCCTCAGCCTCAGCAGTTTCTCTTAAGCAAGACTTGTGCAACTAGAAGCTATGCATCTGGAGTTGTTATGTTTAGAGGAAGGGGCTACGTGCAACTCGGATTGGCAGCTGGTTATTGGCCCACTTAGGCAGGACTCGCATGAATCGCAAGGAGCCCGCTGGCAATTTATTCGAGTCTGGTAAATGTTTATCAACATTTCACACTTGCGTCGAGATATGCAGGGGCCAAAATCATTTCTCAGCCCGAGAGGCGCTCTCTCCCGTCTTCCCCCTCTTCCCCTCTCCCAGCGACCCGATGGCTTTCTCGCTTGCCTGCTTGTGGGTGAAACAAAAGAGCTTTTAACATGGCTGCGTGTGTGCGCGCAACCTTTGGCCGATTAAACATAAATCCCTATAAAGCAACAAAGTAAAAAATTGCCAACGAGCCAAGTAAAAACTTTGGCAAAGTGCTCAGCGTCTTCCGACCAGCCCGCGCCCCCGCCCCCGTCCCGCTGCTGCACGTTCTTATCCTCATCCTTGTCGTCGTTGACAACGACGTGCGAGGCCTTTGAAGTTGCCCCAATTCAGCGCAGCGCAGGGCGGCGCGGCTCCTCACGACGCTGCTCGGTAATTTATATGCCGTGCACAAGATCATTTCTGTTGGGGCATTAAAAACTTAAATAGTTTTAATTCGCCTGCAAAAATATGCAGGCGCAGGGACGTGCACTATGCGCTAGTTAGCACCACGGTGCGTATACTTAATGCGGTCGCTAAAGTCCTGTGATTAGCGGGGAGAGCATACCCCGCCCCCTCCCCCCGCACTGCTAAGATTACAGCCTGCCGCATATTTGACATTTATAATATGCAATGCTTGGCTTGTTTTGCGCTGCCTTTGTCCAGAAATTTAAATAAGGATAACAGCAGGAGCTGCTGCGGCTGCTGCGGGTGCTGCTCGACCAGCGAATTGATTTGAATGGCCGCAGGGGCAGCTGCCAAGAATAACAATAAACATTGCTAGCTGCTTCATTGGTTATTTGTTTTAGTTGTTGTTGCTGCTGTTGTTATTTGTGGCCAACAAGCAAAACAGCAAAAGCAGCAGCGAAATCGAAGAACTGCGCGCAAAACCAAATTTTAAAAAGGCAACCGCCAAGGGAAGGCGCAGACAGAGGCTGCTTATAAAGCAATATATATATGCGAGCAGTTGGTTAAGTGGGTGGGCCACCAGGCACGCCGCCCACTCGGCAAACAGTGAAGCAATCCAATCGAATCGCAGCGAATCAATATTTTTGGCCTGCAGTGTTTGTTGATTTCTTCTAGTCGGCGGCCCTGTACCCGGCTGGTCCTGGCGCCACGCGCTGCAGCCCCAGCTTTGAGCTGTGCACTTTGTGGTGAAGTCGGCGGCGGCGGCAGTCAGCTGTGTGTTGAGTTTCCATATTCGAACAGAGCGCCGACTCGCTGCCGGAGAGAATAAGCCCGTTAGCACAGTTTCAGGCTGTTATACAAGCACACAAGTGCTGCACTTATACTGGGTGCCTGGCACCAGTTATACTGGGAACAGTGGCTCTTATAATTTCAGCTAACTGTTAAGTTTGCGCGCACATGTGTGTGTGTGTGTATGTGTGTGTGTGTGTGTGTGGGGAAGCGGAAACAAAATATGTAAACAAAATGGCATTGATAGTGCTTATCAAGACAGCAGCTGTATAAAAATACACAGCCGCTGAGTGGAAAGTGAGAAGCTAGTGATAACTGGGTGTTAGCTGCTCGTATAAGACGACGACGAGCGACACTTGAGTAATGGAACCGCATTTCTGAGAGTTAAACATAATGAACGGTAATTTATATCATTTATAGACTGCGCAGCCAAAGATTTAACAATTTTGAATTTAATGTGCCGTAATTAAAACTAATATGATTTTAAATTCGGAATAGACACATGTTAAATAAAGAAATGCAAGTCAAAGTCTTATATTTGTATTAGTTTACTGAATGTGATTTTTTTCTTTTAAATATGTTACTAATAAATAATAGTAATTAAATAAAATTACATTTATGAATGAAAAATTAGATAGAAATGTAAAAATAATATACTAATAAGGAAACTGAAGAAAAATAATAAAATAATAATAGGATAATAAAAGTAATAATAATTAAATAATTTGGTAATAAATATAAACTCAATAATTAGTTTATCTATTTAAAATATTGTTTATCCTCTTAGCAATACTATGAGTATTTTATGTACATTTTATTTTATTTACCCAATTATTATATATAAAATATAATTTAACCCAATTCTTAAATAAAGAAAAGAGCTGCACAGAGTTGCATTTTATTTTATATTTAAACTATTTTATTTGTGGTTATCAATTTTATGTTATTAAATTAAATTAAAATTAATCAAAGAATTTATTTATTATATTGTACATACTTTTAATTATTTCTTATAAATTTCGTTGTTGTCTATTTAAATTCTAGTTTCTGTTTATTAATTTCAGGTCAAAATATCTCATAGTAAATATGTATATTTAGCGACTTCTCCTTTTGTGTCCTATTTTATCAATCGATTTCCTTATTCTTTACTTTATTGTTTTTGCAACGTAAGTCTTTGGCTTTATTCATAAAATAATTTCTGCCATTACGAAAAAGTATGCTTTATGGCAAATACTGTACCCAGCAGGCCTGGCATATTAAATAAATGAATGTTATTTGTGGCACATTTAGCCAGCGATTACTTTTAGCTGCGGCGCTTTCTTTATTTAGTTGCTTAATTTTAATTTGATAACCCGCATTTATTATGCATTTTTACGGGCGACATATAAATCACATACCGCAAAAGCACTAAAAATAAAATAAAAATCAAAATAAAAATAAAAACCAGAACCAAAGCGAGAATGAAACGAAACGAAAACGAAAATGAAAATACTTTGGCCCATGGACCAGACGCACCGAAGCTCGCTCTTGCTGAGCGGCGCTCTTGGACGCTCTCTCTGGCGACGCAGCTGCCAACTGTGTGTGCGCCTGCACGTATAACAGTTCCCGAGACACGAACGCGAAGAATACAACGACGTCGACGCCGACGCCGATGTCGACGACAACGACAATGCCGACGACTATGACCACGACGACGTTGACGTTGGCGCTGGGCTCTGCCCGGCAGGCGAGTGCCTGCTGAAAGTCGTCGGAGCGTTGCGGCCAAGCAGTCTCAAAGCGTACGCCGTTAACAACAGACACAGCGGACATACTATTCATTCACGCAGACGGACGGGGTGTGTTGGCGTCGTGCGTGGCGCAGTTCTTCAAAGTTATCAAATTCCCGTTGCATTTACCGTTACAGTGCAAATGTAAAACAAAGCAACCAATAAAAAAAAGCGGCCACTAGGTCAAACCACAGCAAAAAAAATGTAAAGAAGAAAGTCAAATAAATTAAACTAAACAAAGTGCAGTGGAGTGGCAACGCCAGCAGGCCAGGATTTGCCTTTGAAAGTGTTGAAAAAGTCGCGTTCCAACGGTAAACGGTGGACGGTACGCGATTTGCCGGCCAACAGCGAGCACGTCGTAAATTTGTGACAAACTTGCTACGTTAATGCATTTACCACGTGAATTTCAAGCCCGCAAATTGAGCTAACCACGCGGCGACAACAACCACAACAACAACAACAACAACAAGATGGAACATGTGTAAATGCTAACGAGCGTGTAAGTGCAGCCAGTGTTGGTGAGGAGGGGCAGCAGCAAACGTTGACAAGTGTAACGCAATTTGATTGATTTTGATTGACATGGCACTCAGCAGCTGTGGCCACCCAGAAGCAGTCAAGTGAAATACGAGTGGAAAACAGCAAAGCGAAAAGCAAACTAAAAAAAGATATATATATATATATATCTGAGCAGATTTGTGTAGGTTTACGAAAAGATCTGCAGCAGTAAAAACTGAAATACATTCAATTAAAATCAAACACAGTCCACGCATCGACGAAAGAAATTCGTGAGTGCGAAAAACAAAAACCAATAAAATCCAAGCTCATATAAAAAGCAAGATTGCAATAATAAAAGATATATACTATATATGTACATATAAAAAGTTGGGCGCCGGCTAATCAACTGCTGCGCACAACAAAAGCGTCCAGCTAAGCAACTTTTTCTTCTGAGTTTTTCCGTTTTCCCTTTTTTGCGTCGGCTGTCGCTCACTTTTTCTTTATTTTTTTTGCTCATTGCCTGCCATCATTTTCCGCATGTGCTGTGCAGTGTGTGGGCGTGTGTGTGTGTGTGTGGGTGACTGTGACTGTGTGTGTGTGTGTGTGTGTGCTGCCACATAAAAAGGATATAATATTGCCGCATTGATTTTCTCCCATCGCAAATGTGACATCAACAAAGCGGTTCAACAGCAGCAGCAACAACAACAACAACTTTAACAACAACTTTAACAACAAGTTTAACGACAACTCTAACAACCACATCGACTAAAAGTTCAGAGCACATCGAAAGTTTTGGACACTCATTTTGCTGCTCTCCGGGTATGTTATTTCTAATTTCTACCCAACATTAATACTAATCGTCCTTCCGTCCGTCCGTCCGTCCGTCCGTCCCTCCGTCCCTCCGTCCCTCCGTCCGTCTGTCTGTGTGCATAAAACTGAACAATATTGCTTTCGCAATTTCGAGAGTTTTGAACTTTTTATGCGCAACCTCTGGAATAATGTTTCATGTTTGCCCGCCCAACCACAATATATCCATCTGCCCATCCATATCTATATCTATATCTTTATCTATATCTGGTATCTGAATATGGATTTGCACTATTTGCGTTTCTGTTTGTATTTGTATTCGTGCGGCATTTGGTTTGTCTAATTGTGTCGCATGCTCGCAAATGGAAATTATTATTTGCTTTTGGGTTTATTGAATGCATATTTGCAGTTTATTCAACTTTAACCTGCTGCAGCTGAAAGTTGACAACAAGAAAACTAATTGAATAATAATATAAATAAATATAAATAAAGAATAATAATTATAAATTGTGCACAACTAATTATGACAATCCGTGCAGAACTCCAATATAGCTTAAGATCAAATTTTTGCCATATATCCTTTTTTTTTATTTTCAAATTGAATAATTTTACATTCCTTTTTTTCTGCTCATTAGTTTTTTGATCCTCTTTTCGTAGAAAATATGTCTCATGTTCTTTATATAAAAGAATTAAAATTTGCCTGTCTTATACCCATTAAAAAAGGGTAAGAAAGGGTATACCGCTTTTGTGGAGAAATGAGTAATAAGCAGAAGAAGCGCATCTCCACTTATTTAATTGACTGGCACGAAGAGTTGCCTAAATCGGACCAGGTTCATCTCAGAGAGTGCAAACTATGTAAAATAATATAAATAATAATTTAGGTACATATTTTATATCGTTTTATAATCTTCCTTAGAACAAGATAAAAAAATAAATACAAAGCGAGATCCATTGCTACAAACCATTTCTAAAAATAAAACTTTAAAAGTATCAATTTTTAATGGTGTCAAGAAATCGTTTTTTTATGTATGTTTATTGTGGAACTGAGTACGGGGTATCCTCTAGTCTATCACTTTCAGCTAGACCTCACTGCTTATAGCTCAAAATTATATCGTTGAGAAAATGCCCTGATTGCTCGTTTACATATAGTTTTCTATACTCCTCTATAATCTCGGAATCTAAATTAAATTGTCGATTATTTAATTGGGAATGATCTCTGCTGAAGAGGGGAAGGGAGAGGAAGAGTTACTTAAAGCGTGTGCTTAGCAGAATTGGAAAATAATTACTAAATATCTAAAAGAACCCACAGTAAGCAAGCATTATAGTATTAGAGGAACAGTAAGAGTTTTAGTCGGGAAAGAAACCCTGAACCCTCTTTGAGGTTAGGGGAGGTGGCGATAGGTCTAAAATGAAAGATTCTTGACATATATATAATATTCTAGAAGCAACATATCATGTTTGGTGACTCTAGCTCTTATTATTTACCCAATTTGCTCAAAAAACAGGATGTCGATATCGATTTTTATCGATTGCTTGGAAACGGAGTTCTTTATCGATTGTTGGAAACAAACTCGATCTGCGCAGGCACTAGGAGCCCCTACATCTAATTTGAGCTCTCTAGCTCTTATAGGTTCTGAGATCCTTGCGTTCATACATACGGACGGACAGACAGACAGACATGGCTAGATCGACTCGGCTATTGACGCTGATCAAGAATATATATACTTAATGGGGTCGGAGATGCTTCCTTCTGCCTGTTACATACATTTACATTTTGCATAAAAACATTATTCTCCTTTTACCCATTTTTAATGGGTTCAGGGTTTAACAATTATAATAATTTAGTAATTGTTAAGAACTTCTGCATACAAATTTCTAACTTCCATGCACAGAAATTCTTCTACTTTCACGCTTGAATATTTGATTAAATATCCCGATAATGCAGATGTTTGCCATTCCAAGTCTTATATGTGTTAAAACCACATAAAAGTAATAAATTACTTATTTCAGCAATTAACATCTTTTATTTTATTTACAATTAAATTGTATTTTAATTGGGCGATTAATTAAGTTAAATAGAAATTTAGTTTAGCGCTTGGCTCTGATTGATAGTTTAACAAATACGTTTGGGGTCAGGGCACAAGCACCTATTGCGAGCCCACGTGACCTTCTGACAAATTACAGCTCGCCCTTTGGCCCCGCAGCCCAATGAAGGGCAAACAAACCCTTTTCATGGCAATTTTAATTAACAACAAGCCAAACTCACACATAAAAAAAAGCACAAAATACAAAATAAAAAATGGGAAAGTATAACAAAAATAAGGAACTTGTGCACTGTTTTAAATGTTTTTGTTGCGGCTGTGTAAATTTTAAACTGGAGCGCGCCCAAAAAGTAACCACAACAAAGGCAAGTGGGCAAGGGGGCTGGGAGGGGGGAGGGGGTGAGGCGGTGATATCTGGAGTGGCTTTTCCATTGGCGAACGGTAGACGGTAAGCGGCACCTGTGAATATTTGGAAGCCCACGGAAAACTTATACGCACAAGAAGTAGAAAGGCAAGCTGGCAGGTTTCCCGGGGCATTGGCTTTTCCGCATCGACTGGGCGTGTAAATGGGAAAATTCATTATTTAACATTAATTAAGGCTTATTATGCACATTATCAACACAGACACACACACACAGATTCACACACACCACACACACACACACAGAGATACTCCATATTAAATGTCAGCGTTAGAGAGACACAGCGCAAGACATAGTGAAAATGTGTCTGCGCGTGGGTGGACAACTATCCGCCATGAAAACTCACAGCAATGCGAAGGGGGGAAAGGCACATGTTCATAATTCAGGGCCCATTGAGGAGGGGGCGACGGTGCGGTAAACAGGAAGTGTACGAGCAATAGGAGCAAGAAGAACAACAACATTAACAAGACTGCGGCACAGAGCTCGTTTAAATTATTCAGTAAATTGTTAAGTAAATAGCATGAGAGGCGCACGTTAAAAAGGCAACCAAAACCAACAACAATAACAAAGCCAAAATGGCGTCTCATCCTTGTCTCCTGTCTATGAAGGGGGGGAGGGGAGTTTCACTTCCCACACGTTAGAATTTTAGTGCACATATGAAAAACACACAACGGTGATGATGGGCGGACAGTGTTCACGTGATGATAATGATGATGATGTTGATGATGATGTTGACGAGGACAATGATGGCGGGGGAGTGCGATGATGGCGATGATAATGACGACACGCCGTTAACGGCTCACCGGAGCTGCTGCTGGCAAATGTACTCATACAATAAAATCAACACGGAATGCGGCTGCCAGACAAACAGAGGAACCCGCCTCCCCAAGGTGCGTTGGGGCCCAGGTGAAGAGTGGCAACTGAGCGGATTCGTGCTCAGCCGACAGTTGCCACAGCGGCTGATGTGTGCGTGGGAAAGCAGCGAAAACTGTGCATATTTATGCGAAGCTGGCGAAAACTGTGCCGGAAACGGAAGCAGCCAGAAAAGCACAGAGTCAAACTTGGCTGGGAAGCCGTCGTTCGGTTAACCAAGTAAACAATAGCAAACATTTTGCAATGCTACGCTTACATCAATAGATGACAGAAGCGCACGAGGCAAACAGAACTCATCTGGTGGAGAGTGATCGGCCTGGGAGATACCCTGCAAACGCCAGCCTGCAAGAATGTAGCTCCATCTATGATATATTAAAAGATAGAAGGAAAAAAGTAATTGTTATTCGTTTCAGCTGCTCGAATATGATAATATGAAAAAGTATTGACAAAGTATGACAAATTTTTCGATACATCCTTTCGATAGCCATGCAGAGATCGATAACTACAGGAAGAATATCTTATGATATGATATATCTTATGAATATTTATATAAAAACCAACAATTAAAAACCAACATTTGAAGTGATTTCTTCCAGTCAGAGTCGAGTAGATGCTAAAACTGACTATTTTAATTATGAATTGAAATATCTCAAAAATCTCCTTCTCTTACTTAACATTGAACAGCTTTGTTGATGAGCTTTGTTCCTTTTAATTGGTTATAAAAACAAATTCCAATGATTTGAACTCAGCAGCAAAAAAAAACTCAGCAGCAAAAAAAAATATGTTAGAAAGAATTTTCACGTGTACAACATATTTAACAACTCAGCATAAAATAAAACGAGTCACACATTTTCAGTTTATTTCAGAAATAAAAATGTTTTTACAACAATTTGCTAAACTATATTTTCTCTAGTTATCAATAGTTTTGCAATATAAAGGCCAGCTTAAGCCCCAGAGGCAACCAAATCACATAAATATAAATAACACGAACGACAAATATGATTTCAAATAATAAATTGGGAAACAAATAATTGAACGAAAACATGTTTGACTGGTCGAAAAACAAAAATTGCCAGAAAAGAATAAAAATATATATTCATATCGTAATTGTGGAAAATCATATTTTTTGGCTGAGATAATTGGAAAATTAAATTTCTGCTTTCAATAAATTAAGTATACGAATAGTTAACGCTTAATTGAAAACCAGAAAACATGATTAAAACTTTAACCTTGACGTCAAGAGTTTATATTTTGACGCTTAATATTCTTTTTTTTTTTGTATGAAAAGAAAACATCTAGCAACTTTTAGCAGAGAGTGAGAATTGGGTGATTCATAGCTTAACAATATTTTTGGTTTAAAGTAGCCTAGTTTAGTCGTGGTAATGAAAATTTCTCCTCAGGAAAAAAATATAATAATTTTGCATGATATTATGTGTCGAAACTTCTGCATTAGAACCCGGCTTTGAAAACCATCTAAAATTTGAATATGTAAAATCACATAAATGTAGGATTTGGAAAGAAAGATTTGCTAAAATAAACGAGTTTTATGTTGACTCTTAACACATTCGGTAATATAATAGTCAATTATCATATGCAACCCTGCTGTGGAGAATCAATCCAGGATATATCGATAGAGCACAAGAATAAAGAAAAATCGAATTTGAGCTTGAGATTCAATGTGAAATGTGTGCAGTCACTGTTACTCGTTGTTTTTTTTGGAATATTGCAAAATGTTAACAAATTATGATTAAATTATTATATAATAAATTATAAAAAACTTAAAGAGCTCAACTGCATATGAAATCCATCCATCCCAAGCCTATATGTATTTTTATCTCATTTTTTAAAAGTTTGTACAAACTTGATTTCACAATTTATTCAAATTAACTTTGATTTTTTTTTTACTATACTATAATCTCTATTCGAAGCATATGAGCTAGGCTAAAAAAGTGAGCGTCAAAATAAGCATGCGGACCACTGTACTTATTTAAATACCTCCAAATAAGCAGGTCCATTTATTGAAGTGTCTTAACAAGCTTTTTGCCCACAAATGACATGCAGAGTAAACAGCGATTGCCGGGCCACTTTCTGGGCCACACCCTTTATATGCGCATCTAATTTTATGGCCGAGACAGTTTCGCAGTGTTGCAAAGTGTCGAGAATGCCATAATTTATGCGGGCGGGCTGTGCGAGTAAAAATGTTTGCATAAACTACATATACTATGCAAAAATATGCTATGGACACCGGTGGCACCAGCAGCAGGAGAAGCAGCAGCAGCAGGAGCCCGGAGCAGGAGCAGCTAGCAACGCATTCAGATTTGCCAAGCTAGATCTCGAAAGGGGGCGTAACTGGCACATGTGTGCGTGCCAGAGGCTGGCAATGGAGCCCCGGGCAGCCAGCAGCCAGCAGCCAACTTGCCCGGGCACATTAACCAAAATTGATTTTCGATTTTTTTTTTTTTTTTTGCCAGGAGAAGGCAGGCTGAGCATTGGGGTCTTCAGCTGCTGCTGCTGCTGCTGCTGCGGCTGACTCTGGCGAGTTGGCGCCGCACGTTTTCTGGGTTAATTTTCTAAAATATCGAGAAACAGGCAGCTGTGGAAGAAGTCCAAGCAGCAGCATTTGAAAATAAAGCAATTTGTTTTTGCGCATTTTCGAGTTGATTTGGTTTCTTGGCTTTTTGTTTTTGTTGCCTGTTTTGTTGCTGGCCTAAGTTTGATTAGTTTGTTTTGCATGTGTGCGTGCTGTCTCTCTCTCTGTGTGTGTGTGTGTGTGCGGGGGTGGATTGCGTCTAATGTTATTAATGTTTTTATACTAGCTTCTCGAAGGGCTTATCGCCGCCAATGGCCGCCCTGTCAACGTTTATTCTAATGCCAGTTTTAGCTAAAATATTTGTCGAAGTTTTTGGTTTGCTTTCGGAAAACTTTGCGGTGCAAATTTTGTGAGTGCTATTCGCGTAACACTTGCCCAAAATGCCAGCCAAATGGCTAATGGAACAGCCATTAATATTCCACTTCTTGGCATTTTGAGCCTTTTGCATGCGCAAAGCGCTGCAGCTGCACTTCGACAGCCGCCAAGGGCAAAGGTTGGGCGGGGCGTAGGTCGAGTTTGACGGCTTAATAAGCCAAAAGTGGCTGCAAAGTGCTTTGGCTTAACCTTGGCAGTGGGCCTGCTAATTGGCCAATAAATGCACTGGAAATCGGTCAATAATGTGGCCAAATATTTGGCATTTACGCTGACTAACTGACATTTAACGCAACTCGAACGTAATGGCATGCAGCATTTTAATAGTTGGCTTAAATGGCCGCTCGCCACTTAATTGCAGCTCGCAATTTTTTATTTTCGCTTTAAAATGCACAAAAAATGTATATATATATGTGTTTTTTACAATTCATTTAAGTGTAAATAATTTACAGCTGGATCATTAAATTTAAACGAAATTGTTGAGGCTTTTATAAATACAAATGACATAAAATTAAAAACCTCCATGTTTGAAGTGAAATTATAAATATATATATAAAAAAGTTAAGCTTGGCAACAGTTTAAATTTAAAATTGATTGTTTTATATACTTTCTTTTAATTTTACTTTGGTTCTGACTCTAGAAATCTTATGTAAAAATATATAAGACTAAAGAGTATATCAATACTTAATGATTTTATGCTTGTGGACAATCTAAAGTATTTGAAAAAAAATAATAAATTAAATATTAAAAATAATTTAAATTTCTGTAGAATTTTAGTTTCCATTTTCGATTTTTTAATTTTCTTTCGTCTTTCGTGACATAAAGTAAAATTTAGTTTTAAAACTTATTTTAAATTATATTGTTTAAATATTGTATATAAAGCGTAGCCCACTTTTCCGAAGCATGTCTAATTAATTTAAACATTTGCTCCCCTAATAAAAAACAAGTTTTATTTTCAATTCAAATTTCTGTAAAAATTTATTTGGCAGCTTATAAGCATTTATTTAGGAATCTTTCTGAAATAAAATTTGTTTTAAAATAATATGATGATCCGTCAACTATTCAGGGGAATGGACGAGGTTCCCAAAGCATCTCTTCTTATTCAAATTATTTGCTGCCCTATGTAATGCAGACAACAATTGCAAATATATTTTTGGTATTGCTTTCGGGTCGCCAGCTTGTCAAACTTGTGCCCCATTTGCTTGCCATGGCTGACTCCCAACGGGCTCAATCAACGCAGCGTTGAGAAAGATTCCTGCCCACATCCTGGTGGGCCTCAAGCTGACCATGACGAAAACAAATGGCCGTGCAAAATGCCAAACAAATCAGTCGCAATTACGCGTCGCACTGCCCATTGAGAAATAGAAGGAGAGAGAGAGAGAGAGAGGATGTGAAAAATAAAAAATGAAATGAGGCCAGCGGGCCAAGGGTGAAAAAAATAAATATTGTGTGGGCCATCGAACAAATGTAAAACATTAAATAATTTCATTTTCTTTGACGTAATGCGCCGCAATGAGCCACCAGCTCAATCAGAAAGTTAAGCAAACAAATTGCAGAATGAAAACAAGCAGCAAAAAGCTGAATTTATGTTTCTTTTTTACTTTACTTTCGGTTTTTCCTTTGCATTTCCCTGTTGCGCTACGCCTTGCTCCAAGAGGAACAACAATAGCATTGAGCAAAATGTGGAATATGGAGAACAATGTACACCAAGGGCTTACGCCATTCTGAGGCAGCGAAAGCAATTTCCGTTCGTTAAACCTACATTTCGAAATTAAATTTCTTACACTTGAAAAGTTCGCAGCTTCAATATTGTGAGGCGTTTTTCATTTGCCACGGCGCGGCGGCAGCAGCGCAATTATGCTATGGGGCCAGCAAAGGCGGCAGTTAAGCCACACACCCACCCACCCGCACACCCGCACACCCGCACACACACCCGCATACCCTTGACACCGCCAGCCACCCACAACAGCTGAAACAAGCTCTGGCAAAGTGAGTTGTAATACGGCGGCGGCGGCGCCTTTAAAAGTTTGCAAAGCAGGCCCCAAAAAGAAAATCATTAAAAAATATGTACAAGCGGCAAAATATACATGAAAATATTATGCAAACAAAATGTGGAGCCTGGGCAGATTCTGGTCTGCTCGTACTACTACTTATATAGCCAGCCAGCCAGCCACTCATTACGACCTTCGATCCGAGGCAGAAGGAAAAGTTCGACGCGCTGTTTGCGTACGCGGCCGCTGCTGCGGTTGCCGAGGCCTCGATTTTTCCTCTTTCCATTAAAGTGTTTTTTTTGTTTTTTGTTTTTGGTGGAAAAATTGCTGAGTATTAAATATCTATTGAGTCGAATATTGCGGCATAAATTGAGGCGCGCTGAATGCTCGGGAAAATGTTGCTTGTTTTTCATTATGTTTTTGGAGTGCTGCAAAATTTCCAAATTGCTGTCGCCTGCAAAATTCTCTTCGTTGGGGCTTAATTGAGGTATTATTTGTGTCATCGAGTCGAGACGAGCTTTTCAACGACCTGAATTGCTGAATAGATCGAGAACTTTTTAAAGTAACTTTCTTGCCTTTTTCCAATCTGGTTTTCCATTTTCTACACGCTCACGCACACATACGCACCCCATTCTATCTAACTCATATAATCTGCTTAATTTATATGAAACCTCCCCTCGGTTTTTTTTACTGCATGTAGAGAAAAGATAAGCCCAACAGCAAACTGGGGCAAAAAAAGAAAGAGGGAAAAAGAGACACGAAAATTAGAATAAAAGGGCAACATTGCCGGACCAAAGTCGAGACCGTCAATAAAATCTTTTTTTATAGATTTTATTTGCATGCTCCTGGCGAGGACACGAAGGGCATTCAGGAATAATAGCCCCCAGATATGGGGTCGGCCATAAAATTGATATAATGTGAATGCAATTTGCTCGCGTTCTATATGCGTAGATATTTTGTTTTAAATTCAAAAAAAAAACCTGACATTGAGCCTGACACCCGATGAGCTAATTCGACGACTTCCTGGAAGCGAGAAGATTAACTTGCGACGTTCTGGTGTGCAGCAGAAGTTTCTTTAAGGGGAATACTTGCACGAGTCCTGAGTCCCGAGTCCTGTGACCTGTGTCCTTCGCTCTGACAGTAGTTGCCATGCGTCTGGCATACAACAATGCCATTAAATAGAATATTTAATTTTATTGTTTTCGCTGCCGTGTCCTTGCCCAAAATACGTCATACAAAGGGTCGGCCTCAGAGAGCGACGCGCATATTTTATGGCTTAGCTACAAAAATTTAAATTCCGTAAGCATCCCGAGGACATATTTGCATATTGTTCATTTTACTTTTTCCAAAAATTTAAGCTCAACGACAATTTTCTCTGTCCCTCTTTTTTTTTTTTTTGTCTTTTATGAAAAGGCGCTCAAAATCATGCGAATACCGAAAAGTTATAAACATTTCTAATATGAAACCCTTTTCCTCTGTTTTGCATTTTTTTGTTCATTGCAGGTTACAGAGGACGACTAAGCCGAGTCTGATTAAACCGATAAAGGTATGTCCGAAGCAATGTGAAATGCATAATTTCTTAATGATCAAACAATAGATACCCTGTAAATTGGGCAAGTATCTGGCTTATCAAACTATTTTGAATTATATTTATACATTTTTATATGACAAGCCTTTATATTTATCAATATATTTTTTCTTTTATTTTAAGCTTTTTCCATTTTTTTAGGCTAATTATTTTTATCGATGTAATGCACGAAGTACTTCTTTATACGTTTACTTTAACCTCTTTCTTAGTTTCTGTATAATTTAAAACTTATTTACGCTATACAGAAAGTATATAAATATTTTATTTATTATTCATTTTACGAATGCATGATACATGAAACTTATGTATTTTATGTATTTTATTTTTTACTGGTGAATCGATTTTATATTTTTTTTTATTAAACAAATGATTTACCTCCAATATCTTTGGATTTCCCTATCATTTATCTGCTTATTTATTTCAATTAAACCAAGTTTTCTTTGTTTTAATTTCGCTTCACTAAGGCAATTTATAATATCCTGATAAACTTATTATTTAATTTTAAACGCTTTGCAATAATATAAACAAAAACAAAAATTGTATCTGAGGTATCGATTAATTTTTATTTAACGACTTATTGATATTCTATTATCAGAAACTAAAAATATCATGTTTATATGTCTAAATGAAAAAATGTTTAAATGCATTTTGATTTCTTATAAATTATAAGTGCTTTCCAAACTGTGTTGTCCATCAAAACGATGGAAACCTTTAAGTATGTCCATTCATTTAAAAGCAAATAAAAGGTAGGGAACGTTCTTTATGCAAATAGCATTAAATATGCAAATCAGAAGCTGCGTCGTAGCTTTGAAGTAACTTTTAATTTTTTCGCATTCATTTCGTGTTGGCTGGTTTTCAGACTTTCGGGCTTTCATTTGGGCCTGTCATAAATGGCTGTCTGTTTGCCTGTTTTACCTGGCCCGTCACGGCTTTGGGTATTTGGCCATTCAATTCATTTATTTATTTATGAAAATTGTGTATGCATATGTGCAGGAGGCGAGTAACCATTCGTCAAAGTTGTCTGCCATATTTCATTGAGATTTAAAAATAATATTTATGCTTTTGCGGGACGTCAGGCGGCGGTACAAACAGAATTTCGATTTTGGTTTATTAACTCAACGGCATGGAAATTATGGCAAAAAGCGTTGACCATGTAAAAGGTGCACTGACAAATGGCCAGCGCAATAAAAACCAAATTGATTTATGAACAGCTTAAACATGGCTGCCATGTTAACGCCGCAATTGTGGCCATATAAAAATGAAGTACACTTTTTGTCAACGCACCTGACAACTGCCTGGCAGCAACTGGCCAAAGCTGGGCCCTAAAAAATATCCCAACTTCAGGTGCGTGCGTGCCCAGCAGGTGCTCAAATGTGGCCACATTTTGCGGGGGACACGCCACACGCCACGACAGTGCCAATAAAAAGCAACTTAAAATGATTTGCGGCCAAGTTCTTTCACTTTGATTCACTTTAACCAGCCTAGCAACATGTCCTGGCATCTAAAATTGGGTCGCAGTTGAGGTTGAACTACTTGAACTTGTTGGGCCGCGCTTCTTTCCACTCAGACAGGGTGCGGCTTATTCAGTGACATTTTGAAGTAGACATTATTTGTAGCGACAGCTTGATACTGTAATAAAAGGAAAGTTTTCACTTCTCCAATCCACCTTTTAAGAAGAAATTGATTCGTGTGTTGCAAAACGAAACATGCGATCTTAAGCTTTGTGCGTTTATACCCTTATATAGGGTATTATAATTTTGTTATGAAGTGTAGATCAGCATCAACATCCGAGTTGATATAGCCATATCTGTCCGTCCGACTGCGTGTTTCTATGAGAACTAGCCGCTCAATTTTAAGGCTTTCAGCTTGAAACTTTGCATAGGTTTCTGTTCCATGACGTACATATGCCATAGGAGTTTCTTGTATGAAAATTATTCTTATTTATCAAAATATTTTGACCAAACTCGGAATTAATAAGTTTTACGATGCTAACTTCATGTATGTGCTGAAGATATTTAATGTTCCGACAATATTTTACGACATATTAATGTTATTATGAATATACATAAAAGCTCTCCTCCAGTTGTTTTATTTGTTATACCCTTGCAGAGGGTATTATAATTTTGTCGTGAAATGTGTAACGCATAGAAGGAGACATCTCCGACCCCATAAAGTATATATATTCTTGATCAGCATCAACAGCCGAGTTGATATAGCCATGTCCGTCTGTCCGTCTGTCCGTCTGTCCGTCTGTCTGTTTCTATGCGAACTAGTCCCTCAGTTTTAAAGCTATCTTAATGAAACTTTGCAGAAGTCCCTATTTCTGTTGCACGCAGCACATATGTCAAAACCAGCTGGATCGGACCACTATATCATATAGCTGCCATAGGAACGATCGGTCGAAAATTAAGTTTTTGTATGAAAAAACATTTTGTTTATCAAGATATCTTGACCAAACTCGACATTTATTAGTTTTACTATGCTCTTCATATATATGCAAAATTCTATTAAGATCGGACCACTATATCATATAGCCGCCATAGGAACGATCGGTCGAAAATTAAGTTTTTGTATGAAAAAACATTTTGTTTGTCAAGATATCTTGACCAAACTCGGCATTTATTAGTTTTACTAAGCTCCTCATATATATGCAAAATCCCATTAAGATCGGACCACTATATCATATAGCTGCCATAGGAACGATCGGTCGAAAATTAAGTTTTTGTATGAAAAAATCTTTTGTTTATCAAGATATCTTGACCAAACTCGACATTTATTAGTTTTACTATGCTCCTAATATATATGCAAAATTCTATTAAGATCGGACAACTATATCATATAGCTGCCATAGGAACGATCGGTCGAAAATTAAGTTGTTGAATGAAAAAATTGTTTGGCTTTCACGATATTTTGAACAAACACATTTTTTTCCTGTGCCTCTTAGATATGAGCATTATGAGTCATCAGTGGAATGATAATTAACGTCGGAGTAATATAAGCTCTTTTTATACCCTTGCAGAGGGTATTATAATTTTGTCGTGAAATGTGTAACGCATAGAAGGAGACATCTCCGACCCCATAAAGTATATATATTCTTGATCAGCATCAACAGCCGAGTCGATATAGCCATGTCCGTCTGTCCGTCTGTCCGTCTGTCTGTTTCTATGCGAACTAGTCCCTCAGTTTTAAAGCTATCTTAATGAAACTTTGCAGAAGTCCCTAATTCTGTTGCACGCAGCACATATGTCAAAACCAGCTGGATCGGACCACTATATCATATAGCTGCCATAGGAACGATCGGTCGAAAATTAAGTTTTTGTATGAAAAAACATTTTGTTTATCAAGATATCTTGACCAAACTCGACATTTATTAGTTTTACTAAGCTCCTCTATATATGCAAAATTCTATTAAGATCGGACCACTATATCATATAGCCGCCATAGGAACGATCGGTCGAAAATTAAGTTTTTGTATGAAAAAACATTTTGTTTGTCAAGATATCTTGACCAAACTCGGCATTTATTAGTTTTACTAAGCTCCTCTATATATGCAAAATCCTATTAAGATCGGACCACTATATCATATAGCTGCCATAGGAACGATCGGTCGAAAATTAAGTTTTTGTATGAAAAAACCTTTTGTTTATCAAGATATCTTGACCAAACTCGACATTTATTAGTTTTACTATGCTCCTCTATATATGCAAAATTTTATTAAGATCGGACCACTATATCTATAGCCGCCATAGGAACTATCGGTCGAAAATTAAGTTTTTGTATGAAAAACATTTTGTTTGTCAAGATATCTTGACCAAACTCGGCATTTATTAGTTTTACTAAGCTCCTCTATATATGCAAAATCCTATTAAGATCGGACCACTATATCATATAGCTGCCATAGAACGATCTATCGAAAATTAGTTTTTGTATGAAAAAACATTTTGTTTTTCAAGATATCTTAACCAAACTCGGCATTTATTAGTTTTACTATGCTCCTCATATATATGCAAAATCCTATTAAGATCGGACCACTATATCATATTATTAAGTTTTTGTATGGAGAATTTTTTGTTTTTCATGATTTTGCCATTAAACACGGCATTTAAAGATTTCACTATGCTCCCTTCATTTTTGCTAAATCTTATTTACATCGGTTTTTGATTAAAAGCCTTTTTTTTGTTTATCAATATACCTTGACCAAACTCGGCCTTAACCATTTTCTCGGCATTAAAAGGTTGGGTCTGCAAGGGTATTAAATCTTCGGCGTGCCGAAGATAGCCCTTCTTTCTCGTTTTTCCTTACAATTGCTTGAACAGTTTTCAAATGTCAAGTATGTTCTTTGAAATATCAGTTGCAAATATAAGTGATTAAGGGCGTATCAAAATTTGTAACTTTGTGAAGACACAGAAGCTTGGAAAGAAGCTTAACTGACAGTTATTTGTCGCGGGGCGATTCGTGGAAAGAGATTGTCGTCTGAGTATTTCCAGTGAAGAAGTAATTCATTAAAAAATATTTTCAAATGCATGAAAAATGCCAGCAACAATATTTCCTGGAATGACAATCTTCAAATTAAATAAAGGCATATCAAATAAAATTCAAGTGCATTAGGCTAATTATTTGAAGCGGTTGAATTAAATAACAGCACAACAAATTACATTGCCAAACGGCGCGCTTAAGAAATTTCATAAAAAACTCTTTCACTCTTCCACTCAGACTTGATAAAAATAGAATTAAGTACTTGTGAGTAATTTGGCAAAGTCTTTTTGTTGCGAGCCAAGAGCCCACATTAAGCTCGTTTCTAAGGTTAACAAGTATGCCGCATATAAGTAAATAGAAACATTGTAATTTATTTTTAATGAATAAAAACTCAAGGTCTTAACTTGGGTGCAAGCGAGCCAAAAAATTAATTATCGTTGGCAAACAGTGCGAGAGAAATATCATTGCAAGCTTTCACACAGCATACATATATACATATATATATATATGCATATATTTCTATGTAAGCCGCCTGCTTAGGCCGCCCGCGTATTTCATTACAGGCGGCGGCACTTGAGCGTTGTTAAGCTAAAAGTAAATTGCTTATTAAAAAGCAGCCTCAGCGTTTACACACGCAGATACACACAGTCACATAGATACACGGGCTAAGGGCGGGATTGGGGGTAGCCTCATGAGGAGTGAGCCACTCATTTACACTTGAAGTGGCAGCAAAAGCGAGAATTAAGTGAGTGGGAGCTGCAGACAACACATGAGGCGGTGTGCGAAGGGGGACTTTCTGCCAGAGGTAATGACAAAGCGCAAAGCTGAAGCTGGAGCTGAAGCTGGAGCTGGAGCTGTTGCTGGCAGGATCTCTGTTAGAGCGCGCGCTAAGGTCCTTGAAGCAATCGACTTAATGCTCAGCCTGTTGTGTATTTAGTTTGCATTTACATTACACGCACATACACACACACACGCACACGCACACACTAACAGCTCGAAGGACAACCGCACACATGACTGCCTGCCCCTCTGGAGGGGCGCACATTTAATTTTCTACACATTGTGCCATGTCCTGATAGATTAACTGGGTATCGGTTTTGCCTGTGTGTGTGTGTGTGCCAAAATAAGTTGTGTCCTTGCCACACACATACACACACGCACACAGATACACACACATGCGCATATAGCCCCGTGACTCTAAGTTACTTGATTGGATGACTGAGACACAGTTCGAAAGTCAAGGTAGCCAGAACTGGGATTGGGGGTGTGTCTTCTGGGTATGCTGCACGCTTCAATGAATTTTTGTCAACGTGATTCGCATTAGAATGTGTATTCAAATGAGTACATAATTTGTTTGTTTGTCTGTGTGCAGTTAGATATGCATAAATATCGGCAAGCGCCGAGGCGCTGAGCTGTTCCCGTTTTATGAGTGCAATTATGTGGCATGTGGCATGTGGCATGGGGTGTGCCTATGTTGGTGTGTGTGCGTGTGTGTGCGTTTGGGCGTGTCCCTGTGAGTGTCTCTCATATAAATTTCAAACAAATTGCAAATAAATTGGAGTTGTCTTGGCGTCGCCATTGTCAACCCTCACAGTCTCTTTAGTGAGCCCCACAAGTTATTTAAAATATGTAAATTTCTTGCAGCTCATAGTCACCACCCAACCAGCCACTGCCACCCTCCGCACCACTTACATCCTTATCCACAGCCACACACACTCCAAACACACACACAGACACACACACAACGCACAACAACCCCACAGCTTTATTGCTTTTCGCTTTGTGTCGCCAGTTTAAAGACCAGTTCTCGTCGTTGGGGCTTCTGTGGGGCAAGTCGTTGGGCGCTTAAGAGCACCAGTTCGGCATATCCCATGATATTTAATTTACTTAAGTTCACTAATCCTCCCCCCCGCCCCACATTGGCAAGCCAAAACCAATCACATGCTGCGCCTGATGAGCATTGTCTGCCTTTTTAATTAAATATTGTACACGTCCTTCTGCACGCCATCCATATGAGAGTCCTGCGGCGCGGATGCAGGATGTTGAACTGTGTTTTCTCTTTTTTGTGCTTTTGGCCAGTTTTTGTGGCTGCCCCTCTGGCCAGGCCAGGGCAAAGTCAAAGCGAATTGATTTAATGTTAAAAACGCAAATGCGTTACTTATTTTATTTACATTCACATTCTGATGGACAGCTGGCGGACATGCGCTTATTGCATTCAGCTGATGCCAAGCGGAAACAATAAATATAAATCGCTTCGAGTGCTTATGAATGCCCGACAGTGCATGCAAATAACAAACCATGAATGATACACTACGGCATTTTATTGTTTGAGTCAAATAAATAAATATATAGTTTTATGTGAGTTCTATTAGTTATTCATCAATCAGTTCATTGAATAAATCTTATTGTAACATCTGGCTAGCAGCATTCACCAGAAAAACTTCTTTTCAAATATATATGTTTGGGAAGGACCACAAAAGAAAGAGAAAAGTAATAATATAAAATCAACTTCAATTTGTTAAACAATCCTGTATATAATGATTCTTCGGGTTATTTATTTACAGCTAGGCTTTAACCATTTTGGTGCGAAATTAATAAATATTATTTTGAATATTATTCAAAAAAGCAATTTAAAGCAAATCAATTGCATTACATAAAAAAAAGTTCAAGGCAAGCATAAATAATATGTTTGCCAACTTTCCTGCTAAACTTTTTTTATTTCATTTGATATTTAAAAAATTTTAAGCCAATTCCATAAACTATTTCGTATAATATTTTTAATATTATTTGTCGACCTCAAAAAAGTATTTGATGTCTGCGCTCGGTATTTATCTTAAGCATTTGCATTAGAATTTACTTTGAAAAGGTTTAAGCTGCAGTCGAGCAGACTTACACAACAAAACGATGCAAATTCAGAGCGCATGCCATGAAAATAAAATAAATCGTATGAAAATAAAATCAATCAATAATGAAAAACTACAACAAATAGCGAAAATGCCAAGCGAATAACTGTGGCTGGCAAATATTTGTGCCATTTGTGTAAAGTGTTAATATTGTTAACATTTTTTTGTGCTGCTTAAATTCTTTAAACTGCGGCGTGGAATGTGATTTTTGTACAATGATGGCTGATTTCAGCGGGTCGCAACACAAACTCAACGAAGCCTTAGCATTTGCTTAGCTTGTGGAAGGGGCTGCTGCCACGCCTGCTACGCGCCAGTCGCCTTCTGCTTTATTTTCGCGCATTTGCTGTTTATATAAAACAATAATAATAAATTTTGTGGCAATTTAGAAGATGGCAACATTGTGACGTCGAGCCTTTTGTTGCCATCGAGGCTTTGACTTTGACTAGGCCCAGCGCCAAATCCGCGTCCCGGGACCACGGAGACGCCCTCAATTTTGTTTAGCCGGCGGCTTCACTTGCGCATTGTAAACTTTCGACATTTGTGTTTCTGTTTCTGTTCCTGTATCTGTTTGTGTTTGTGGAAAAGTTTTGCTCTTTTCCGTTGAATTTATTTGTTTGTTTTGCGAGAGCCGGTGGCGAATTATTTGGGGCCCATTGAATCGGTTGCTAGGCAGCGGTAATTATGTAACCATATAATTGACTCATTTTTGATTCGTACAATACCTATTAAATTTACAATACAGCGTGTTCTCCACACACACACATACACATACGTTTATTCAATATTTGCTTGAGCAGCATGATATGCCGCTTTCTTCCTTCGCTGCGCCTCTTTAATCCCAAGCCTCAACTTTCCATTGATGGCCATTCGAGACGATTGAGATTGACGCAAAAGATGCTGAGGCAAACGCAACGTCCAAATACAAAGGCAAAAGGACTCTGGCGCCATTTTGTATGCCAAGCATACATACACATGTATGTATATGTGGGAATATGTTATGTATGCATGTGTGTGCTTGTGTGTGTGTGTGTGTGTGTGTGTGTGTGGCAAAGTGACGATAAAACATTTGCTCCGATTGCCTAAGTATGCCATACCAGTTAGCATGAGGCACGCAGGCAGCATTCGAATTTTTATACCCTGGCGATAAAGGGTACTCGCTTTCAATGGCTATGTTTCCATTACATAACAGCTGAACTCAACTGGGATGCTATAAGCATGTTGATATACTTGATATACATACATACTTTATAAATAACAAATCAGCGCAAAGCATTCTAAATTGCTATATTTTTTAGTGTACTTTATAGACGACCGCTAGGAAGTTAAAAAGGTATCAGGAATTTTTTTTAATATATATTGTTTTTTCATTGATTTTTAATCCCTTTGGTTTTAAACATTTTTGGGGATTTCTTCATCTGTGTAGGAAATGGCTGGAAACTGAGAGCTAAAATTAAAGGCTCAAGTAAATCTAAGAACAGCCGCATTTTGATTAGGATTAAAATACGAATTATTGCGTTGATACATTTTTAAATATCTTGCTCTATAAGAATAACCGGCCAATGCGTTTTAAAATGCTATTTACTCTAAGGAAATGATATTTATTTTAAGGAAGCCCATTAAGGAAAGCTTTAAAAATGCCTTAGAATTTACTTACCAATCTTATTAATAAATGTTTTTATTACAAAGATATCATTATAATTAAAATGATTACACAATTCTGACAAATATCTCGAGCGAGTCGCTTGTGGAACCGAAGTCTTATCTAGTTCCGTACCTGTTCACAACTTAGCTCTAATTTATCGATTTAAGACGTTTTATCAAGTCGATGAGCCTGGCGCAAGTTAACTTACAATCAGAGCGACAGTGTAGCCCACACCACAATTGTTTGTTATTCGCTTCTTTTTGTTGATTTCGTGCGATTTATCTTTAAGCTTGCAAGAGCATATCAATTTCGACTTTTTTTTTTGGGGATCTCGTTTATTTACTTACTTGTATTTTATTGATTTTCCGCTTGGCGTTTTGTCAGTCAATACGTGTTTTTCACAGCGCTTTGCAATCAGCCAAATCTCCCACACACACACACACACACACACACACGCACACACAGCATACTTAACATACTTAAGTTAATGACTTGGTGTTGGTTGGTGGGCCGCTTAGGCTAAAATCGAAGCAAGCTGCTCAGTGTTGTTAATTTAAGTAAAAAGCATTTTAGCTGATGTGTTTATTTGCCACGCCCAGCACACGCACACACGCACACACGCTGACAGCGGAAGTGTTATCCTGGGCCTCCGTAGCGGCTCATATTAGTGATAATTTAGTTGGTCTCTAGTGCTAGCAGCATACATTTATTGTATGCTATATAGCAATGGCTTTATACGGAGTTTTCCAGTACATATGTATAACTAGCATGTTGTGTGTGTGTGTGTGTGTGTGTGTGTGTGTGTGTGTTGTGCTTTGGAGCTCATTTTTGGCATTTTGCCAGCGCGCCACATTGGCGTCCTTTAATGTGAAAATGAGTTGATGCTGAAGCAAATGTGTTGGCTGCTCCTCTTGCCAGATACACACATCTATTTTTCCATTATGAAACGCTTGAATGAGCATTTATGTGCATGTTTTCATATAGTATATGACTGAAATAGATATATGTATATGCCAGCGTACTCGAGTACGAAAAATAGTTGATTTAACGATAAAACCTGCTGCCAAATGTTAAACTTTTTGGGATTGTGTCATTGGCACCATCAAAGGGCTTAAATCTTTTTAAAGTGGCTTAAATAGCTTGAGAGGCTTTTAATATCAAATATGATTGCATCCATTCGAAAATGTCAAAAATGTATTTGACTAAAATCTAACGAATTCACTGGATTTGCTGTTTACTTATTTAATTCGGCTCAAAAATGTATGCAGCATAAATAAATAAACACATGGTCTAAAATTGAGCAGCTGCATGTTTCAGCTATAAATTATCCAACACTGGAATCGTGTTCGTTTACAGGCACCAAGCATTAATAAATTATGGTCACACATAATTCGCGTCAGTTGCTAAAACGAAAAATTGAAAGCCAATTGCGCGACTAATACAACGTCTGTCTGCGTGTGTGCGTGTGTGTGTGTGTAACAATTATGCAAATGTGAATTTGTGAGGTAGACATATAAATACGACAAATGAAACATTCACATGGATGCCTTTAATGCATGCACAACAGAAATTTGGAGACAAAAGAATTACAACTTGGAGGCAAATAAAAAATTGCACAGAATTTGGCGAACATAAATTATGCCAAAGCATGCGCCGACACACAATCAACAAACGTTTTTTGGCACAGCCAAGCAACGACAATTTCCAAACAGACAAACAAACGAGCAACAACAACAACAGCAGCAGCCGCTGAATTTTCCCGTTGACCTACAAATGCCTGGCGCACAATTTCCATAGCATACTTTTCTGGGCGCGTCCACACAAATTGCAGGCCATTAATTAGCGGCACGCGCCTGCAGCGTTGTAACTGTAATGTAAATTAAAGCCGCCATTACTTTAAGAATTCTCCCCTGCAACAATTGCATAAGTGATAAAAATGCTGTTAATAATAAATAAATACAAATAAACAACAAACACACATGCACATGCATGTAAAGCTGACCAAGTGTTGTATATATGTACATATATTTCATATGCAAGGTTGCTGTCGCTGCGGTTTTCTGCTTTATGTGTAAATTGAGTTTCTGGCATTGTTCAGCTCTGCTTAAATTCTCCGGCATTGCACGGACAAATTTAAAATAATATTCTCATAAATTATGCTTTCAGGAATTCATATGTTACGTGGTTTTCATGCACCAAACAAGAACCTATTAAATAGCTGCCACCTGCTTCAATACAAGCTTCTATAATTTTTACAAATTAATATTTGAAAGAAACAAGTACAGCACCCAATGTTATTTTCATTGATTTGTGTACATAACATATTCCATGTACATATACATTTATTATGGCCATATGGCATGACATTTAAGTGACAATAAAGTCAATTTGTTGCCACCAACAAGTACTCAAATTGGCCTGACTAATTGCTCTGCGAAAGACATTTTATTTTGCAGATGTTCTGTTCAAATATTGAATTATTCAACAACTCGGAATTCACATTCCTGTACTGGCTACTTGTTAAATGCCAATTGAGAGCATATCACAATTAAAATGACCTATTAATGCATTTGCTTTTAACAATGCCTTGTAATTATTGCTGCACATCAAGCCAAATGAGGCAAATAGATGCTTCTTCTCCTGTATTACATTAGCTCTGCCGCTAACTTGGCCCAACTTGCCTAGTAGCTGACACTTAGGCATACAGCCTGGCGAGGCCAGCACCAAAAAAACAGCCGGCAAAGTGCCAATGATTAGCTTAATGTGTGCTCATTTTGCAGCTTTGCCGAAATAGAAATAAAAGCGTAAATAATTTATTTTTTCTCTTTTATTTTATTTTTTTGTTCGGGTTTTTATGCGCGCATTTTCAACATTAAATTGCCGTCTTGCCGTGGCAAAACCGAGCGGTGCGGAGCGTTGCCGCGGCCAAATTACCGCAAATCCAATGCCCCCTGCCACAGGCTGACATTTAATCAAGGTACAGCGTAAAGGTAAACAAACGGAAATAAGCGCAACTTCCTGTTGCTGTCGCTGCCGTTTTTGTTGCTGTTGTGTTCGCATACGAAACGGAAATACAATCAAAATTGTGTAATGTTTGCTTACCACCAGCCGGTGGGGCAACAGGGGCATGTTACGTGGCACGTTGGTTTTATTTCGGCGTGTGTGTATGCCTGCGTGTGTGTGTGTGTGTGTGTGTGTGTGCTCGCTTTAGTTTTGCGCTGGGCTGTCACCTTTTTCGGCAGCTCTGTCGGTTAGCGGGCTTTCGTGGGGTTTTCAGTTTGAGGTTTTCAGAAGCGACAGCTTGTGACAGTTGGCTTGGCAACGCGCTGCTAATGAATTTTGCGCCCAATAAATGATTAGCATTATGCCATTGAATATTTAACGCGTCCATTTACAAGCGCATTTATTGACATTGTTTGTAAAATTCAATATGCACATTGCTGGTTCCTTCTACGCTTTGGAGCCGCCGTGTCATGTCGGCTTATTAGTTCGCTTTGTAAATGCAAATGGCTTTTCGTGGGGGCTGCTCTCTGCTGCTGCTGTGGCTGCTACTGAGAATGAGGTGCTGTCAATTATAATTGATGCCGTGACAAGTCAATTGTCAGTCAATTGAGCGGGGGCAGCGGCAATGCGGGAAAACAAAGTCACTTTGCCGCATGTGGGCTGGGAAAATTAATGCGAAACATGCGTGAAAGTGCCAAATTGGAATGAGCCAGGTTTCTTGGCGTGAGTAATGCCTTTTCAAAGCATTATTGTTTGTTTAATTATTTAAACAGTTAGAAATATATGTACATACGAGATGTAAAGAAACAGAGGTTAGGAGAGCGCTGAGACAAAGACAAAACTTGCGCACGATTTGTCAAGGAATATTTTAAACATTGAAATATAAACTTACCCTCGGTCTTACTGTTAAGCTGATTCAGATTAAACTAGCATTTATCGTTGTCTGTATGTTATAATTAATTCTGTTTAAGTTTAAGTAACGTATGCCAAAAATAAAACGCTTTTCCTGGGAACTCTCCATTCATATAACTTGTCAGCTCTGGCTCGTTCTGCAGGGACTATATCTTTTTCGTAGTTGCAATCAAATGCAATCAAATTCCCGTAATTTAGACTAAAAATAACTCTCTTTCTGGGCAACAAACGCATTTGCTAGTTGAGCCAAATAAATTGTATGCTATTTGTATGGGACTGCAATCACAAAAATTCACATCCATCAACACATTTACGAAAGTGGCCTCCATCGCTCATGCCACATAAGTTGTGGCAAGAGTGGTGAGGGCTTGGGGGGCTGCGGGGCACAAGTGTCCACATGTCCATGTGGATGTCAACAGCGCCAACGCCTTTTTATATGCTGCAAAACAATTTTCAAAGTCATATTTTATGCCATCAAAGGCATTTGTCATTTATGCGCAAAATGTTTGGCAATTTCCACCGCCCAACCATTCCCACAATTTTCGCCCCGGCCTCCTCAGCAAATGCTCAAAGCTCAAGCCAACAAACTATGTGAGGAACGTTTGGAAAACATGATGTGAGTGCCTGTCATAAAAGCATAGGCAAAGGGTAAAACATACTCGTAAAGTGTTCCGAGACCATGGAATACTGAACATGGAGAATGAAAATGGGGTCTACGGTCCATGGTAAATATGGTATGTACGGAATATGAATATGAAAGGCGGAACGAGGCCAGCAGCAGATGACAATTTAGCAAACTTCTGTTATTTGTCTCGCTATGCAAAATAAAATAAAAAGAAATTGTTACGCAAAAACTTGACAGGACAGGAGCAATTTGATTTTGGCATTAGTTGCCCGACTGCCCGGCTGTTCGTCTGCCTGACGCTGACAAATTTTTGTTTTTGCCATTGGTAATAGTAAAAAATATGCGCGCGTCAACTTCGACGCAGTCTGTGACAGCTCTCCAGATTGCCATGAATATATAAAATCATGCATGTGTCTGTATTTATTTCAGTATGTGTGACTGTCGCTGGGGCAGCAGCAAAAATACTAAAATATCAATTCATGTTTATTAAATGCCCTGTAAATGCTGCTAGAATGTTGGTAGATATAAATATATAAATGATCTTATTTTTGCTTATAATTCATCAAGTTTTATTATATATGTATTATTATAATATTTGTACTCAATTATTCCACAAGGCGTATACGAATTTTTGTACTGAATTAATCTATAAGGCGTATACGTAATATTTGTACTAAATATGCAGGCATCCGATTGACAAGTGTGAGAAAGGAAACAATGAGTTAGGCTTTTAATATTTATTTCTAAGAATTCTGAAAATGTTTATGGTTTAAAAAAATATACAGCATTTTTATTACAATATTAATAAAAAATATTATGTAAATACAAATATTTAGAATGACATGCATTTATTTTATTTTATTAAATATTATTTAATTTTGTCAATTTCAAATAGCAAAATTTATTCTCAGCATCTTAGTTTATCAACAATATTAATTTCTTATTGATAACAGGGTATAAAATGTCTGCCATTTTATAACAAATGCTTTCTCGTGTTTTTTATTTTCTCTTACTCTCTCTCCCTCCCACCCTCTCTCTCTCCCTCTCTTGTCTCCCCTCTCTGTCTCTCTGTATCTTATTCTGTTTTGTTTGTTGGGTTTTTGTGCGTTGTCATTGAGGCCCGTCAAAAAGGCTGTCATTCTAAATGTTGTTGTTGAACGTCGATGCTATTATTGTTGTTTTTGCTGTTTGTTGTTGGTTGTTGTTGTTATTGTTGTTGTTGTTGTTGTTCCTGCTGGTGCTACTGGTTGTTGGTACAGAGCCAAGGATTGTCGCACAGCGAGCAGGCAGAGATACTCGCACTCACATGCAGTTCGCGTTTATTGTTTGGCAATAAATTTGCTGGATAATAATTTCAGACTGGCGTCATAGCAATGATAAACTGTAGATGATATATTATTGCGTTCTTAGTTGAGTAAATACACGACTGCTCCTATCCAGCCAGAACTCGGTCCAGACCCGGCCCGGTCTGTGCTCTGAGCTCTGTTTCTCTTTCTGTTTGTGTAAGCAGCCGGAAGAACGGCGCTTAAGTGCGTGGTCGGATTTGGGAGCAGCCCGCTGTTAACCACCAAGCCGGCTTAGGCAACCGACTCAACTTGAGTAGCTACAGACTCCGACCTTTATATGTACAATATGGCAACGCCCACCGCACGTGCGGCTCTCAGTGCCGAAAGCCTTTTCGCATGCAAAATGTTGTCTCCTGTTTTCTTGTTCCAAAATGTTTCTTTATAGATGCGATTTTTATGAGTTAGTGCGACGAGTGCTCATAAATTTGATGGCACCCGGGCGCCCCGTGCCCCCTTTAAACATATTTAAGTAAAATTTCGTCAAAAATTTACAAGTATTTTATCGGTTGCTTATAAATTGGGCGGCTGAAAGGTTTGTGACAGTAAAGAATGATAGATGGTACCCAAACTGAATAAAACAGACTCGCCATATAATAGACTGGGCCAGTCGCCATTTGATGAATGGGCTGTGAAGTACATATGTGAACATATGTTCATGTTGAGATGCATAAATCATGCACACTCTATTATATATAATTAAAGAATTGTTTAAGAAAAATACAAAATATATGTTTACAATCGGCAAAAGCAAACTTATCAAAGAAGTAAACGTGTTTTAACCTTTACATAAATTTGCAATTCAGATGACTGTAAAAGCAGGCGGTGTAAAGCTCTTTTTTATACTTTTCACTTAAAAATCATGAAATCAGAAATGTGAATGGCATGGGCCTGCATGTCAGGGGTACTCGACGGAGCCATACCCTGTATTAAGAAGTTTCTCTCCTAACTGAAAGTAATATCTTTTGGTATTATTTTATTATTATTTTTTGCCCGCATATAGTGTACATAATGAAAAATATTGTTTATGCATTCCAGTGTGTAAAGCTTAGTTAAATATTCAATATTCAACGGATTGTACATAATCGAAAAAGTTGTTCCTTTTCGTATTACCAGTCTACATATAATCGCAAATCCGCCAGTTTCAGCTGTTCGCGCTAGGCATACTCCACGATTGACTCACCATAACTATTTTAAAAGATTACAGGGTATGCCAAATTGAAATACCGCCAAGAGCTGTGTTTACGGCCGCTGTTTCATCAATTTCTTAAGTCCTTTTTATTTTTTATTTATGTACATTTAAAACAGAGACTCAAAGACCTGTCTGCACAATCATTCCATGGCAACAACAAAGTGTACAATTTCTTGGTCCCCTGAACGCATCTCAAAGGAAAGCACCTGTGCGTATTTTCACCTATGCCACATCAAAAAAAGAGGGAAAGACCAAATTAAAAGGAAAAGAAACCGCAATACAATGCAAGCAATCGAAGGACGCATGAGGCATGAGGTTGACAGCGAAATTTGCTGGCTGTCAATTTCAGGCGTGCCAAAAAAATATATTTATTCCGTTGAATATGCATTACGCAATAAGGTGGGGTGATGGGAACGGTTTCGTAGCGGGTTCAGCAGTTCAATATGTGCGTGGGTTATCGATTTTCGCGATGGGGCGGCGGGTCGCACCCTTTTATCGTGGCACATATGTGGGAAGGGGCGCATCTGAAAGAATGCTACACGAAGCGAAACGAATATCTTAAGGATATACGCGTCCCGTGATTTCTGTTGCCCTGCTCTGAATCCAATTGACTTTAAGAAGTGCCACACAGTAAGTTGTATGCCCGTAACGTAAAAAATTAAAAAGCCCAGCGCTGTAAATAAGCATCATTTTGCAGGTCCTACTGTTCCCTGGTCAATGGACCGTTCAGGCCGTGCTGACTTATCCGACTTGCCGTTGCCGTTGCCAATGCCGTAACGTGAAATGAAAGCACGTAGCATTTTCATTTTGGCCAGCGTACGGAATGCCAATTACAAGATCTGGCGGCCACAGAGAAACAGAGAAAGAGAGAGATAGCAAAAAAAAAACAGAAAAAAAAAACAAACAGCGAGACAGAGGCTGAGCAAGCTCTAGGGGTGGTCAGAAGCATAGATAGAGAGAGAGAGAGAGAGAGAGAGAGAGAGACTGCCAAGAAAAACACGAAACTCATTGAAATGAGTCGCGCACTGTCTGCGCGGGTTCGCCTCATAACTGATAGATGCCTTTTGGCGAAATTTTTAATAAACTTGTGTGGCTCCTTAAGATACACACACACACGCGGATACACACATACAGCTGGCAGGACACGCTGGAGAAAAGGACAAGGCCTGGCGCCTACGATGCGTTGGCGACGTTCGCCTCGTCGCTACCTTTTTTTCTGTGCTCGGGCTATGTCTGCGGCGGCGGCGGCAGCACTTAAAAGTGTTTTATTATTGAGGTTTGCAATTGGAATTTTAATTTTTATTTTATAAGTTATGCGTGCTGAATCTTAAACATGCCACATAGAGATCTCACGCTTGCCTCTCTGTCTCGCTCTCTTTAGCTGTCCTCTTAGCTCTGCGGCTGTCAGGTTTCTTGATTTCTTAAGCTGCCATCGAGTTGTTTTTGTTGTTGTTACTTTTGCTGGTTATTTATTATGTTTGTACGTGTGCGTTCTGAGTATGTGTATGTGCTCGTATTTCGGTCGCCGCTAACAGTATGCCTCGAAAGGCAGGACACACCCGCACACACACAGTCACATGTGGCGGCTACTTAATATGCGCACCTGAGCAAACACAACGCCAAGTCCAAACTTTAAGGCCAAACCACGCACTTGAGGTGTACTGGGTATCCAAATAAAAACAAGCGTGCAGAATAAAAACGTATGCACACTGTTCCGTTTGATACCCTATATTTTTAAATGTAACCTGTTTTGATAAGTATTTTAATCCTTTCGAATCTATATTGATAATACTCATCAATGAAACAAAAATCTAGATTGTATTAACGAGTTGTTCTATATTTTGAAAAAATTACACGAACAATTTTAGGTAAATTCTTAGTTGTTAAATTTAATTATTTAAAATAATTTTTTAATTTAAATAGTTTTTAAATTCAATTCAATTTTTTATTTTAATTTAATTTTTTTTTGTATAGGTATATAATAAATTAAATATCACAGCTCCATAAATAAATACGTATATAGATTAACACTAAATAGAAAGGACTGCTTAGTGTATCTTTTCATCCATTAAGGTGTATATTTATATATTGTTCTTGAGAAGTCACACTCTTATACAAACTTGCTTAACAAGTATTTCTACTCAAACAGTAAGGGTAGAAAAAACTATATATCACAATGTCAGCGCACTTAACATAGTTTATATGTGCGTGTCGCTAGTTTAGAGCTCACAGACCCCGCTCTACCCACTTAGCCATTATGCACACGTCGCGCATAACCATAACGATTATGCTAATGCTCTGCTAGGGGGTAGTTGGGGGCTGCAGGTGTTAAGGTTGGGGATAAGAATGGGGTTAGCTACCAGAGGTACTGGCTGCCAGCTTGCTTATGATTTGCCTTGGCTTATTTTGAGCGCCCGCGCGCACATCGCGTTATTTACATACCTTAAGTAGTTGTAATGGGCTGCTGGTGTGGCTGCTGTTTTTAGCCCCAGCGCGACAAAGTGTTGGCAATGAAGGCAGCTGGCAGTGTCCTTGGCTGAAAGACGAATATGCGAGTTGTCTAACAGGCAAGAGTGGCCATTGAATATGTGAATGTGACTGTGAATGAGATGAGCTAGTTTTCATTATAACCACATTTGGTCTTGGCTTACTTTCGGGTATCTCATGAGCTTGCATTTAATGCGCAGCTTACTTGGATCACAGAAAGTACTACTTATTTCTAGATGCGTGCTTGGCTTTGCTTTATTCATAGCAGAATGCGAGTGGAATTTGCAGATGCTTCAACTGAAAATAAAGCACAAGTGACTTTTGTTTATTATCACCGCGTGCAGTTGACATATGCAGACCATTTCTGAGCCTGGTCAATTATTATTGCACTGAATTGCAGAAACTACAATTTTATTTGGACGCAATTTCTCAAAGAAAACAGGCAGTTAAAGGAAATAATAAATATATTTAAATGTCTAAAGAATAAGCATTCATTTTTTGCGTCAGATTAATTAGCAAAGGCCACATACGAAAAAAATATACACAAAAAGAAATAATTTATAATATATATAATCTACGCCGAAGTATTCAAAAGGATTGTTAGTAATTCAGAAATAAAAAATATCCTGTTTAAGGGAATGTTACTTTACCTGAAAACTTTAGTTCAAATGCTATATCTAAATATATTATTTAAATATTATATGTATACAAATAAAATAAAGCAAGTTTGATCTTTCTGCTGTATTTTCTATTTATTCCATTTTATCTCTTCTGACCAAACCCTATTCTCATTTCAAATATAATAAGCTCCACTTATGGAGTCAATGTCCCTATCAAAATTAAAGTTGATTCGGTTCTGATGCCGTCAAAATGGCGCCCGCGTCCTTTGTATGCGGCTTGAACGAATTTTGTAAGTGAATTTGTTCAATTTTATGCAAAATATGATCATAAAATATTCAACAAAGCAGCTGTTGCCCTGCCTTGCGCTAACTTTGCGCTGATATTAAACTGAAATTAATCTTCATCAAAGTTGGAGGGCGCTTTAATTAGCTTGGGCAATCGGCGAGCTCTGGGGCGCCCAGCCTCTAACTTTATCTGCGTCTTGCATGTTATTGACGTTTACCCATTTAAGATCCAGTTACCGACGATTTGTGTAGAAAACTGATGGTTCTTAAAATTATACTGAACAAAATGTCAAGCAATCAGAGCTATTGCTAAGGACTTGAGAGACATTCGATTGAGGATGGTTTTGTATACATTTTTTAAATATATTTCAAGTATTGAAAAGTATATTTATTTGCACAAAAGTCTTGTACATTTAGTCAGAAGTAAAAAAAAATACACATTTCTATGGCTGGGCATTTGCCATAGTCGAGTCAAATATGAAGAGAAAACAAATCAAATCAAATGCAGACTTCGTCGAGTGGCAGTAGGAAAATTTTTCGGCAAACTACAACAACACAAATAACAAAAGCAAATTAATAGAAAACAATAACAATTCCCTTTATTATTATTACTGCAGTGAGACTGTCAGACTGGGAAAACAGGCAAGAAACAAAAAAAAAAAACCAGAACACAGAACAGGACTCACAGATTCTAACAGTTTCCAAGTGCCTAAGTTTTTGTGCTTTATTTTATTTTACTCTGTCTGGCAGCAAGTGTGTATGTGTGTGAGTGTGTATGTGTGAGTGAGTATGTGAGACTGGGTATGTGTGTGTGTAATTTACACAACACAATGCAAGTAAAACACAAAATTCTTCTTCTCCATTGCGATGGCCTTGCCTAAAAGTCTGCCACACTTCGACGCCTTCTCAGGGGACTTTTTAGGCAGATGCCTGTCCTGCCAAATACTTAAACATACAAGCATCTTTTCATACACTTGCTGAGAGAGTTTTATAATTTTATCACTAAATGTGTGCCTTGAAGGAGGCTTGATCAACAGACGAGTCCTCGTAAGCATTTCGGCTCTCTTGCAAATTAGCCAGAGGAGTTTTTGCACAGATATGAGACACAAGGGTATTTCAGTTTCGGCATCTGGCAAAAAACTGTTCACACTTGTTTTTTTTTTTTTATAAACTTGCCACAAACAACGAATCGCTCAAAGTGCGAACAAAGTGTGTACAGAAGCTCAAGAAATCAGGCCAAAAAATAAAAATAAGATAAGAGCAAGAAACAAGCGCATTGAATGCGTCTATCACAGCCGAACTTTATCCAGGTGTAAGTCCGGTTGGGGGTGGGGTGTAGGGTGTGCGTGGTGTGCGTTGTACCGGGTACGTGCATTGCATGTCGAATGTTTGGTAAAAGCAGCCAGCAGCAGCAGCAGCAACAGCAGCAACTTTATCTAAAGTACAACTTTTGGCTCACCCGCCTCAGCCGAGCACCGAAGCGGTTTCCTGTTTTTTGCCTGATTTGGTGCCACGCCCCATGGGGCGAACAGGGCTTTGCTGTCGGTAAATTTGTGTTGTTTTGGCAATCGTTTTTTTTACCCGCTTTAAACTGAAAATGAAACTGTTGTTGTTTATTTTACGTTTGTTGTAGTTTCTTTGGCTGCTCGACGCTTTCCTCCCCCACCCTCGTACATTTGCAACATGTGCCAATGATTTTTAATGCGATTTAAGAATATCACAAAAAACAGCCATTGCAGGTTGATTTCAGTGTTTTTCTCTCCTTATTTTTGTTTGTATCCCTGCCGAGAGGCTTAAGTCTGGCAGCACAACCTTTTTTTAAGTGGCCGGCCAATGAAAATGTTTTCAAAGGTGAAACCGAGTAACATAATGTTTTGTAATGCCTTCTGATAGTGTCTCTGTGTGGGTGGGCGGCTGTGTGTTTCTGTGCGTGTGACTTTATTTAATGCCATTAACGCAAATTGAATGTTATACGCAGTTAAGCCCTTTGAGCCATTGCATGCGCAATTGAGTTTTCGGATGTGCCGAGTAATGCCGCCTCCCGAGCACATTTGCCCAGACTTATAGCCCTGAACATTTTCGCATTACTGCTTCAGCGAGTCAAACAAGTAAGTGGCCCAAAAGATTGAGTCGATATTGTAAATAACATAAATTAAGCAAAACGTGTATTTTCTAGAATGTACGTTATTAAAATGCTAAAGAGTAAAAGGTGGGCTAAGTAAAAGGGTAAATGGAATATTAATACAAGTTTTTTACCTTAATCGAAGATCAAGCTCAGTCCGATTTTAATAAGATTTGCAGTAGTGTACAACAAATAATTGCCGAGTTTGGTTAAGATATCTTTATAAACAAGAAAGATATTCGTACAAGAACGTACCTTTCGACCCATTCCCATGGCAGCTATATGATATAGTGGTCCGCTCCGGTCGGCACTAACATATGGAGTGCATGCAATAGAAATACGATACTATGGTATGACTGAGAGACTTGTTCGCATAATAGCAGACAGACGGACCGACATATAAACGGGCATGACAAACTTGGCTGTTGATGATCTAGATTATGTATACTTTGTGGGGTCGGAGATGTCTCTTTTTATGCGTAACACACTTCATGGCCAAATTATAATATCCTCTAAATGGTTAAAAAAAAATATATGTATATATAAGTAGTTCGGCCTACTCCCTGCCACATCCATAACATTCTTTTCTATATAATTCATAATTATAATTAAACTGTTAAAATTATAGTTTTCAAATGCCTGTTCACATAGCATGCTAAATTTATTATCTACTCAAATATGTTTAGATGAGTGCACTGAAGGCCCAGAGTTATTTATGCCATTGGGCTGAGTCTTTTTCATAAATTCTGAGCAAAAATATGATTCAGTTCGAGTTTGCGTAGATTTAAGTTTCGGTTCATAATAAAAATAGAAATTCCGCAGCAGCCTGGCAAAGCATACTTTTGAGTGCAAACCTAATTTGGCAGAGTATTTTTATTGAAATTTGCAAATGTTCATTCTTATGAAATGTGCATTTAACTCTTTATATCATCAGCCGTTCATTCATTTGGCTTCTTGCTGCAGCTGGCTGTGCCACTAACAGTTTCATCAACGATCCAATAACTGCTAAGCAAACTCGTAAATTCCATGGAACCTCCATCGCCCCAGCCAGTATTTCGAGCAACTTCTTGGCCCAGTGGCATTGCTTTTTCATTGCCAGAGTGCAGCAGAAGCCGAAGGTGGAGCAGGAGCAGGAGCAGGACGAGCGGCAACGGGTAAATGTTTAGCATAAGCTCGTTTGCTGGCCTATTTCAATAATAATAAAAGCAAAATACTCGTGCTTGTGCAGCAATTGCGAAATATTTCTCATGAATGCCGCGCTTACATAAATATTTAAGTTGAAGCATGGGCACGAAAAGCATTTGGCCAAGACTTTCTCTCTCTCTAATAAAAGACGAGCGATGGAAAATAAAAGCCCTGCCAGCTGGCAGAGGCCATGATGAAAGTCTCCATTTAAGCCATCTTCTCTGCATATTGCATAGACGAGTAGCTCGCGCAACTAACAGCTGTCGAATGAGTGCGCGAGTGAGTGGGTGAGTGGGCGAGTGAGTGATGTGAGTGTGTGTCTCAGTCCTTGGGCCAGAAAAGCGTTTTTCAATATACATGCCAGCTATAACTTCAGACTGTTTGAGTTTAAATGAGCACAAGTTTTCGCACACCCACACAGTATCTACACCTCTGCAACGCAGTCTTTAGCATACTTTCACGACAGCTTGTCATTTGTTGTTTACTTGTTTTCATGTTTTATTTCCCATTTTTTCTCCTCCCTGTTTTTTTTTTTTGCGCTGTGCTGCTCGTTTTGCCGCTGATACAGTTGGAAAATAGAGCTATAAGCCGAGTATCTATCTTGCATCTTGTTGCTGTCATTTCAGGCTAATGTCTTCGCTCCAGTTTCCTTTTTCGTGTTCAATGTCTGGCTCTTGTCATGCCTCTGCCCATCACTCAGCTACCCGCTCAGCCCACTTGTTTTTCCCCCGCTTTCGCATTTCTCGAGTATCTAGCCGTTCTTCATGTACGTCAGCATCGCTCAAGCCTGCTTAATGTGGCATTCTTTTAACCAAGTTTCCATTGCTGACGGCATGCAGCAAAACTATTTCCCAGATACGAGCATTTCCTCTAGCTTTTATACAAATCAAAGTCTTAACACTAATTGAATTTGTATATGAATTTGATATAGATAATAATGTTTCTTCTCCTTTATTTTCAGCTCTTGTTGATGCAAAGTACAACAGAATTTAAGAGGTATGCATAAAATATTTTAAATATTACAAAAAATTAGTTTAAAAGCGTTTCACAGAAATAAGGTAAATACAGATTTTTACAACAAATCTTAAAAGCTTTTTGTGTATTTAAAATATATTACAAATTCACTTTACCATAGAAGTCAATTAAAGCACTCAATAAAAGATTTGAATAGATATTCAATTTGTAGCTAAAGTATTAATATAGATAAATTATGAAAAATGTGATGTAACAATATGAATGCATTTATATAGACATTTAATTTATTATGCCCTTTGATAGCAGGGCCTAGTACATGACTAAGATTATTATAGGTGCAGTTATCTAGGGCTAAGCGTAGACAAAGCTTAATTTATATCCGCTTTCTGGAAGCAATGTAACATTTTCATACACATCTCTCCATACAAAGAGTAGCTAATTTTCACGCCTATTCGTAGCATACTTAATACCAGGAATTGCCAAGCGGCTTTGGAGGGTGGCTCCCTCCCAGCCGGCGCAGAGATAAGCGGCTTAGGCTGTTCGCTTGAAGTGCCAACGAGCTGTGACTCATAAATACGATACAGCAACTGGGACCAGCAGTTAGGCTGAAGGATGTAGTCTGATGTTGTGGCACATTCCCAGTTGGCTCTCCTATGTGCCTAAGCCGAAAAATGCCTTACGGAATTGTATCAATAATGAAATTCCTTGGCCAGCGCTCCTTCCTTTGGCTTGGTAGGATCTTTGGGTAGCAGCTGGCAGAGCCGACTCTACCCATTGAAATACACTTAAAATAAACCTCCTGGCTGCAGGCTAACTGCAATTAAAAACTCTTAATTGTTTATTAATGCGCACTTCCAGAGAACGGCGTGAAAAAATAAATTAATTTGCTGCTGTTTTAAATATGGCGCAGACGATTTAACATGCCACGCTTGCCTGCAATGGGAGTCGCAGTCGCAGTCGGAATCGGAGTCTGTGTCTGATAAAAATAAACCCCTCCATTGGGGCGGCGCGTGAGACTTTGCCTAATCGCTGCGTCTCGTTCGGGTGGGTCCGAGTCATGGGGCTCGGGTCTCTACACTTTGATTTATGCGGTCTGCACTTGTTCTTGAAGGGGAGCTGCTGCTGCTGTTGCTGCATATTCTATATTGATGCGCGCATCCAATTTAATTGCTTGCTGGATTTTGGATTTCCACACTAAGTTCGTGCTTCCTGCGTCAGCACCAGAATACAAAAATAACATGAACGGCATGTAGTTTGATGATTAATGTGACACTTTATATGACATATGCACAGTGGTAAAAAACTAAATGGAGGGTTCTTTTTTAACGCAGAAATGCGTTCAGTTTTATTATTGACAACAGCTCTAAAATAATTAAAAAAACATTTTAATTAATGGCGTGGAACTAATTTTAAATTAAAAACTATTTCGAAAAATTATTATTATAATTTTTACTTTTTAAAATTTATGAACCTAACTAGAAAGTATTGTATATAGTGGCACAAATATTTAAAGAGAAAGTTACAAGAAGAACTAGTTACAGTTTTTTTTCTCTAGCTAAAAGCTTTATCAAAAGATTGGTTATTAAGTCGAAAACACTTTAAAATGCGCAGCAAAGTGTTCTATTTTAAGCAAGCTTTGATTCGTAAGTAAAATATGCGAGCTTCTTCTAGATATTTAATGTGCTTACAAAGCTTTTGATATCGTTTTACTATTATTCTTCATTATAACTCAAAAGCTTTTCTCTAGCGACTTCAGAAGGTGTACCCCAGCTTTTAGTCTTACGAAAAGCTTAAAAACTTTAATTCAGCCTTTTAATATCTTTGAAACTCATTATTTACGTGGCTCTTTATTGGCTTTATTTTTTAAACTCATTTGACGAACTATCGAATATACTGCAAAAGCTCCTCTCAGAAATTTTCGTATAATCTTTATATAGCTTAAAACTGTTTATCGATACATTGTAAAAAGTCATTTTATACGAAATTTGCAGATTTCGTGTTTAAAAAATCAAACAATTCTTTCGTGAGAATATTTTTGAGCTTCTGCCCACTGTGCTAAGCAGTCAATGTTTGTTGCTTGGGGGTGAAAAAACGATTTCGACTTGTCGCAAGCGCGTGAATAACATGAATTGCGTTATGAAAAATGCATAACAGACATGAACTGGGAGACTGGGGTGCGTGGATAAGAGATTGGGGCTTTTGCGGCTATTGGGGCTGTTGCAATCATTATAGAGCTGAGCGATAAGCGACGTTGCATGCGGTGACACAGCTGACGATTGCAATATGATGTGTGCTCGCCTGGTGGCATGTTCAGCATCTGTGCGTGTACTACTTGTGCATGTGGCTTGTGTGTTGTGGTTGACAAGCACGCGAATTGATGTGCCACTTGGGCGAAATGCTGTTGACTTTGAGGGATTTATGTGGCGCACTGCTGACAGCTGCCAAAAATTAGCTGCCAGTCGAGCCAAAAAGCTGCTCGCTGCCAAGTATCTGTATCTGTATCTTAACTAACCAAGTTTCGCGTTCAGACTCCAGGTCCGGGCGGCATAATTAGCAGTGGGTCGCAAACTTTTGTTCAGCTGCAGCCCAGAACACGAGCTAAGCTGACTTAGCAGCTGTGCTTGCTTTTATTATTGTGGTTGTTGTAAGCCAGCTGCATGCATAAACTAAAACTCAAATTTGCGCACAAAATCCCAAAATGTCAGTGACCAAAAACAGGGCAACCAGATGAGGTGGGGGCGCCAGTAGACAGCGGCAGGCTGGTTGCCAAGGGACAACCTCAGGCAACAGCAGCAGCAGCAGCAGCAGCACAGCAACAACAACAACAACAACAACAACAACAACAACAACAACAACAACAACAACAACAACAACAACAACAACAACAACAACAACAACAACACCACCAACTGCAACAAAAGCAGCTATAAAACTGCTTCGCTCGACGCTCATTATTCAAATGTGTTTTGGGGCCTGACTATGCAAAATGAGTGTGGTCCGCATCCCCCCCCCACACATACACACACAATGCTACACACTTTTGTTGCATGCTTTCATTCTTATTATTATTTTACACATTACATTTCCCAAAGTTATTATCTGATCCGCAACGCTGGCAGCCAAGTACATTTTCCATATTACACAATCGCTTATTTGTTTCAGATAAATGTACTCTTTTGCTTTTCGGTCTATTAACCTAAAAAGTTATGTTTGTTGCTCCATTTTTGTCTCCAATTTTTGCTCAAGATTTTAGGCAATCGGAATTTTTAGTAGGAGAAAACAAGCTACGAATATTTTTCCAAATTATATTGCAATTCGGAATTATTTCCCGATTTGAGCCAATTTAAGTGACCTTTATAATTTAAGCAAATGAAGACATAAGTCTGAAATGCTATTAATTGAGGATTATTTTTTAAGATCTTAGAAACATATTAATTTGAGCTAACTTCAATAATTACTCTTATTTTCATTGGTAAAGATTATTTTTTATTGTGCATTTGGAATAACATTTGTTTTAATCTTTAACTGATTTTTCCTCGAGGCCTGTGCGCTGACAACATACACCGATAATGTTACAATTTGGCCATGGTGGGCAAAATATATTTGTTGCTATTGTAGAATGCACCAGCAATGCGATCAAAGCGATCAAGCAATCGGAATTGAATCTCATTGCAGCTCTTTAAGGCAAATAAACTGCAGTTGTAAGTGGATGCTGTTTTTGTTGGCGTTGGGAATGCTTACAGAAATAGTGCAGAGTTCGTATGAGGGCGGGCAAATACCTTGGAATACACATTATTTTGACTCGGTTGTTTTTTTTTTTGCTTTGGTAAATTAAACTAGAAGCTTAAATATTTAAGTTCAAGATACAGAGCTGATACAGAGATTGCCTATTGCCTATCATTCCAATTATAAATCCATTTATATACTTAACAGGGCAGATTCCCGTCGAGGTAACCCATATTTGGTCACACATAATAAAGCAATACTAATTTAATATTCGCGCTATTTACCTGACCAGAGTTACGAGTATTATGCAAGGTCCGAGAATTGTGAATAACACAAAGATTTTCAAGCAAACGAATGCATTTTCTCTTCGGAAAATTAGCTTACATGACAGTTGCTCCCCACAGACAAGACAGACAATGCTTTGATCTCGAAATGCTCTGTTCGCATGTAATATCGTCGCATATAAATCAAAAGGCGAAGCGCTTGTGAAGAGGCCCTTTTCAAAGCATTTGCGGGCCCAGCGCAAATTCTGAACTTCCACTGAACATAGCTACACAGAGGACCGCTGCGTCTCTTTGGATTAACTAGGGACACAAGGGGCAAGTGTAAAAAAGTGCTTTAACAGCGGATTGGAAAGTCAAACGTTTGATCTGCCCCCAGGCGATTGTCACGCATGTTGGCGGACCTGGACGCGCACTCTGAGACTAATTAGCGCCGGAATGAATAAAATGCCAACCGACTCTCTGGGTCTGGGAATGCAGTGCACATGCGTTTAATTAATCGGTGAGCTGCGCGGGGGGTTGAGGCTACCTCGGCAACATGACAGAATTGCAAATGACAACGGAACACGTTTTACACGGTTTGTAGTTTTGTCACAAGTCCAAGCAGCAAATAGCAAAGAAATCGCTACATTCAATTTGATTGGACTTAATACGCTTGCGATTCGTTACACTAGACTCGCAATTCCGTAATTCCGCTCATACAGAGCTATTCCAATTCGTGTGCTTGATTTTGTTTGCACGAAAATGTATTTCCTCTTTTGGATTTTTGTTTAGTAACAATTTCTCGCTGTCGTCGTCCGCATCCTGGCTTGTTTGCATGGCAGCCAGAGTTTCATTCTGCGGTCTGCGCTCTAATTGCGACTTGGCAATATATCAACGCGCACAGCTAGCTACCTAAATGTATATGCATATGTATATGTATGTGTGCACAAGTACTTAGATAAACACGCTTGCATGTGTATATGTATGTGTATGAGTAGGTATACAGGTATCTTTAGGTGGAGCTCTGCTCTAGTCAGCAGCCGTTTTGACATTTGCTTACGCGTTAAAGCTGACAGGTAAAATGGATTTGTTACGGCAATAGAACAAGCAAAAACGCCTTGCTCTCGCTGCGGTTGGGGAAGCTAAAACCCAAGAGGGTTGGGGGCAACATCTTCTGTGGTACGTAAATGGGTGACACGTGAAAAGATAACACCCTGCTGCCGGAAAGTTAGAGTGCTTTTTTATAAAGGAAAAATTGCTTGAATAAAAGTACTGTTGTGTTAGATAAAATCTGTTATTACCCGTAGAAATTACTTATTTAAGACGCATTATTATAAATTGATTAGTAACTTTTGTTTTATTATTATTAATATTATGCATTGGCTCTGAACTAAGCCCTGTTTCATGGCGCTACGCAATGGAATTTATTTATTTATTACCGAGCTTGATGAAATTGACAATTTTTGATTAATTTAGCTCACCTATTAACGAAATGAATTTTTTTAAAAATTTTCTACACAACTTTTTAACTTGTATAAACATTTTATTAGAAATTTTTGGCTCTTGTATTAATATTATATTTATTTTCGTATATCATATCCTTTAATTTAAGATATCTCTGGGCTAAGTTCTTTTACGTGTTAAGTCAAAGAAATAAAACTCCTACGTTAAATGGAAAAAAGAGGAAATGCTTGAGTCAGAGGTTGATGCGGCACTTGAAAATCGATTTAAAGAGAAATCTCCAGAAGATTGGCCATTGTAGTTGGCAACAGGGCTAAATGGCATTTTATGGAAGAACAGAGCTGAGTGAATCCATTAAAAGGCATTGCAGAACAGAGCCAACAGTAATTATCAATGGCAAAATAATTGAGCGCACACTTATCATGAGCAAGCAGTAATAAAAAATGGAGAGTGGATAATGAAGATAGAGATGGGCGTGGCAGTTGAGGGTAGGTGTTGTCTGTGGCCTCAAAGGAAACGCAGAGAAAGACCTAATTGCGTCCAAGGCAAATCCGCACCAAAAGCACTTTAAATGCTAAGCAGATGCCTATAACACTTGCCTTGGCCTGAATGACTTATTTCAGACTTTAAAATTTTACCAGGCAAATACAATTTTAGAAAATTCTGGCTTAATTAATTAGGTAAGCAATCCATCAAGGTTATGGCGCGGTCGACTGGACCAAATTAAATTATGAAATGCGACCAAAAGTCAAAAGGGCCAAGCGGCTTCAGTTCAGCCAAAAAGGTAAGCGAACATCTCTTAGGCGGGCCAACAATTCGGTTTAGTAGGCGGTCACACAAAGGAACTGAGTATTCGAGGCTAAGGCACAAATGCCCCAAAAACACAATTTATACAACAATTTTTTTCAACTTTTCTGGCAGCTGCTCTCCGCTTACTTTGTATGGGGCTTAAGCTGGAAAATGCTGCCTCTTGCCGGGCAGAACGCAGGCACTTCAAAGGCACTCAATTTGAGGCAAGAAATGTTATTTTAATCAAAATTTTTTCATGCGCACAAATTTCAATACAATGTAAATAAAAAAATAAATTAATGCAGATCGAATTCGCAGCAAACTCTTTTGCAACGGACTGCCTCGGCTAGATTTGAAATTAATCCTTAAAGATTAAATTAAACTTTTCATATTCTCTGTGGGTAACTGAAAGTAAGCATACACCTTTTTCAAGTAATATAAATAATTTTATTGTCGCACATTTTGAATATACAAGGGAATCCACTTGGCATCTTAAAATAGCTGAGTCAAATTTGAGTTGTACAGAAATAAAATTGAAAGTCATAACTTTTGTTGAAATAAAAAGTGAATATTATTTGCATAGCCTTTAAAGCAGGCAATATATATTTATATAGCGCTTCTTTTTTTTTTAGAAAATTCACTAACACAATCGCAAAGCTGTCTGTGCGCACAGACACGGAGCAATTAATTTTTAATGCTGCCCCTTACGACAGCTCAGCGTCGAACCGAGGTTCTGTTCTGGCTCCTGCATTGGCAACAAGCAAACGAGTGCAACTGGCACTGCTAATTGCACTCATTCACACGATGAGCGGCAACAAAGGCGGCCAGAAGTGGCCTCTAACAAAAACAGCAACAACAGCCAACAACATCAAAACAAGAGTCGAAGAGTCGTCGCCTTGACGGCACGGAAACGGAAGCGTTAGTTGCAAGGATATGTTGCACTAGTGCACAATAGCCGTTCTTTCCCCTTCCACTCATCCATTCAGCATACACAATTCACAATTCCCCGCTGCCTTTCCTCCGTCGTCCGTCGTCCGTCGCCCGTCGACCGTTTCGCGGCCTTTGTTGTCTCTGTGTGCACAGCAATTATGTGCCATTGAAGTTTCATTGTCAGCGCTGCAGATTGCAACTGGAGTCCGTCCGGATTCGACTGCTCCGCCTTCATCTCCGCCTCCACTGACACGCCGTCCGTTTCCGGCGTAATTGTTATGCCAATTTTTAAGAGCGCGCCGCCGCCTGCTTGCCAAATTAAATGAAAATCAAATAAAGCCCAGGACCCAAATACGTAAATGCGGTTGAATTTGCAGCGTTAAATGTTAACAGTCGATTTTGCAACTCAAACACACGCCCATAAAAATATCAACGCGTATTTGCGTGCCCCAGTCTCGGGTGTCAGCTCCAGCTACAGCTACAGCTTCCTGCCCCTTCCCGCCCCTGCTCCCTGCCTATCTACGGGCGATGTCGTTTGGCTTAGACTTACGAGCTTGGGGCGCAAATTGACAATTTCTCTGAAATTGCACAAATACTTATGAGCCCGTGCTCCACTTTTTTATGGCAAATTACACAGCCGCATATGAGTGTCTATGTGGGCGGCTGTGCATGTGGGTGTGCATGTATGTGTGTGTGTGTCGCCATGTAATAAAAACGTTTGGCAGCCTGCGGTACCAGAGGGTTTTATGATTGGTTTTCAGAAAAGGGGCAAAAAAAGAGAAGAAAGCAGCATAAAATAAATAAAATATAAACTGCGTTATGTTTATACGCCAAAGAAAAATCCATCAGACATCATCAGCCAGTGCATAATTAAGCGTTAGACGGCGATAATAAAACGGAAATTATTGAAGATTATTGCTATCAGCGTTTTTATCTCGACGAAGAAGCTGCCTTTAGCAAGGGACTTACTTTAAAAACAAATTTTTATTCATATTTTTAAGTTTCAATAAATTTAAAAGCAGTTTGACGACTTTGTAATATCTTCTAATCGATAAAAGTATAACCAATGGGTTGCACATAGCATCGGAAAATATTTATTGACCATAAAATGTTTTTAGAAGAGCGAATTTCTTCTGGGCAGCACAGACTCTGCGCAGAAATAAAAATCAACATATTTAAACAATATGCTTTATCTTTAAGTAAGATAATCCAATTAAAATTAGTTGTGCTTCAATTTGTAATCTAGTGAAACAAAACATTTGAGCTCATCTTTCTGGCCTTAATTATGATGTCGATCATCAAATTTCTTATAAACTTTGTTCAACTGACCTTTGGCTAGCCAAACAGAATGTGAATGAACCTTATATAAGGTGAAGGTAAACCTATAAAGCAATTAAAAAGTTTTCTTTTTTTCTTTTTGCCGTGTCATGATTTTGATAATTTTTGCTTGCTCTATGAAAAAGTTTTAGACCGGGCACATACCTTGGGCAACAAAAATGAAGTTTGAGCAGCAGGTGCAGGACAAATGGATTAGAACATTAGAGCAACATATACTTAAGCTCATGGTGCTTGCCGTAATGATAATCATAATAAGGCGGCGAGTGCCTAAAAGTATGCTTAATTTTGTGCAACTTTAGTGCCTTCAAGTTGCACGAGGCATCACAAAGAGCAGCAGCAGCAGCAGCAACAGCGGCATATAAAGGACAACTCACCCCAACTATAAGGCCGGACGCTGTGAAACTTGGCTGCGAACTTTTTCCTTTAAGTGGAACATGCTCTAACAACTTAAGCTGCTAGGCAAATAAAAAATATATGTATACACACACACACACATTCATGCACACATCAAATGCTTGCTAAAAGCAAGTCCAAAGTGCCTTTGAGAGAGTCTCAAACAAAATGGCAGCTGGCTCGACGACGGCGTTTGCCGTTTATTTGCGTTTATAATGTGTGAGCTATTAAAATTTTAGAGGCTGTGCCCGTTTCTGTATGTGCGCGCGTCTGCCGCACTCGAATATGTATTTCTGTTCGGCATTTGTTAGGTTTGTTTTTTTCATTTTTGGCACAGCATAAAATGAAAATTAGCTGATTTCTTTTTAGCAGATGCGGGCGAGTCTCTTAAAGCTCGCAACAGCTGCTGCCGTGCGTTGTAAACATCTTTTTAAGTGAAAGCCGCGCGCCGTGTTTGCACTTTGCTGGAAATGCTTGTTGCTCAACGCATTCAAATTCATATTTGTGTGCAGTGGGCAGAAATTAACATAAAAGGAACCCAAGACGTGGCATTTTATTTGCGTTCTACCATCAACGTTTTGTGTGCATACCCTACAGTTTACTACCAAGGAGTATTTGCTTTGCGCTTTGATTAAATTAAGGCGTTAGTCAATAATATGCTTAGTTCATATAATAATAAGCATAAGCTGCTGAGAATTAAGCTTTAAAATCACATTCGAGCTTTGCATGAGAAAAGGCTACATTTGTTAAATATTGATTTGGCCATTTGTAATAATTTTGCAAAAACAACTTTTTTTAGAATGCATTTATCTTTGGGAAATTAACTTACAAAGCACAATAATACTTTATTGACACTTAAATAAAGCTCATTTGAACTTAAAGCTCCTTAAAACTTGCAAATTTAAGCCTCTCGCTCTAGTCAGTTTATATTTTCACGTTCAAATTTAAGTTGAAGCCTTAACTCACTTTATTATGGATTATTATTATTTTTTTTTTAGCCATTTTCTCTTTCTATAAACTTTTTGCTATGACAAAATTGTAAACATTTACCGCGCATATTAAATATCTCACCTTCAACATAATACTTAACACACTACGAAATATTCGTGGCATTTAATACAGGGCATCACGCTGTCTACTGTAATTCTCTTTTATTTAACATTATTTTTTTGGCATATTATATTTTTATTTTTTGCTTTTCCGCCAGATTTTGCTGCAGCTTATTTTTTATGCATATTTTATTATTTTGTCATTGCATGCGTAATTTTATTTGCCGCCGCGCCCTTTTGCAATGTTTTTTTTTTTTTTTTTTTTGCCGCTGTTAGTTGGCTGCACAGCCAGTTCGTGGCAGGCTTGGCGAGTAGAAGTTTTATGGCCATCGCTGTGCCTTTTTTTTAAGGTAGTAAAAAATTTATGCACGCTACAGAATGGCACTCGTCGCTGTGGTTGTCCTGCCAGTTGTCCTGCCGCCACTGTGGCTGCACCTGTGCCTGTTTGTGTTGCTCTAACAGTTGTCGTTGTTGTTGTTGTTGCTGCTTTGCTGTCACGCTACCTTGGCCAGGGCCAGCACAGTAGGCAACATGCCAAATTAAGTGCTCTTGGCTGTGCCGTGCGCGTGGGGCGGGGTGGTACCTTGCGAATGCCTGCGCCAGCACGCCGCTTAAGTTATCATGTACATTTTAATTTTCACATGTTATGACATGTTTGCAACGCCACTTTGAAGTTGCCACTGCTGCAGTACTTGCAACACGGCGATCTAGAACTGCTTTCGTCGCACAGTGCAACAAATAATAATAAAAGCAAACATTTTTATATTTTTAATTACTTGGCCAACACCAATCCAGACAGCTATTTGTCAAAAATATGGTTTTTTCAAGCTTAGATCCGGCTGTAGGCAGTATCATATCCATTTTTATTACATGATCATTGAATTAATTATGTAACCAAAATAATGAAACAAATTTGTAAGTATTTAATCAAATGCATTTATTAATTACTTAACCAATTTCTTATGCATTTCAAATTTAATTTACGTCCAAAGGCGTTCTTTACATAGGTTGAGCTCTCTTCAGGCGGTAATAAAAATAGCTGTACGTAGTTTTCCCTGCGTCTTTGGAGCCGAAAAGCCGTCACACTTCTTGGCTGGGGTCCTGGCAAGTTGTCGCTGTAAGGCGCGGCTTCCTGTCGGCAGCCAAATTGTTTGCCGCAGCTGTTGATAAGTTTTTAATTAAGTTTAAGCGTATTAGCAGGCACTTTAGACGGAAATCTTTAAGAGCCACAAGAACTCGGCATTACTCAACCGCGGCTTCATCGAAATTAGAACAGCATCAAGTAAAGTGCTTAGCTTGAAGTCGACGACGGCTTCGCTTGCAGTTCGCAAATAAAAAATAAATTAAGTACAGGCGCAACCAGTACCGACAAAAGCGCGCCACGTGTCGCTGTTCGTTCTGCAGCCCAAAGCCCAATCGACTCTTTTCGCCTATTTAAGACACACACACACACATACACACACTCTTTTTGCATTAAGCATACGGCGTGTATAACAAAAGGCGACGACTATTGACGCTCAATAAAAAAATGGGAAAGGGAATGCAGCACAAAAGAAAATATAAAACAAACAATTGCTTATGTCTTGTGAAATGCCTATTGGCTGCGAACGTCTATTGATTTCCAGAGCTCAAATGAAATTGAAATTATTTTCAATGACAGCAGTTCAAAAGACGTGCCAATGCACAGCGCAGACACGGGTCATGGGATCATTGAAACAAAATAAAGTAAAATAAAATAAAATGAAATAAATGTTATTAGAGAGGCAGCTGGAAAATTTCCACTTGCTGGCGATCTACAAGGTACAAATCTCGACGATTTGCCGCTGGTTTTACTCAGCATCCGTCTCATTCGGTTCTATTGAATAACATAAAATACATGACATTTTTAAGATTCACAGACACACGCACACAGTTCAACTGGCGGTTGCTCTCGACTGTCAAATCATTTTCTGATAAGGATATAACACACGAGCACACAAGGACGCACGCACACATCCAGCCACGCACACTTCCGTGTCCGATGCCTTGAGTCCTGTGTTGTCTGCTGCTGCTGCTTCATAACTGACAAATGAAAATGTCAAAAATGTGTACAAAACTGCTGCCAAGGCAGCCAAATGAGAAATGTCTTGTATTTGTACGAGCATAAATTAAATTAGAATTTCTTTCAGCAATTCACAAATGTCCTCAGTGTGTTGTGCAACAACATCTACAAAAGCACAAACCACATCAAAATATTTTTTGTCTATTTGGAAATTGATTTTTCTTTCTTTCTTCTTTTCCTAACAAATTTCCAAATACGAATTTATGCATATTTAAAGGCTGCCCGTTTATGTGCGTTTGTGAAAATTAATTTAAAATCAACTATGGATGGCCAATATACACGTTTTTTTTTTTTTTTATATTACGTTATATCTTTTAATTTATAAATTTATTTTCTGGGCAAATTGTTTTCATCGCAAATATTTTTAATCGTATTCCAAAGCAAACTAAATCTCTTTTGCGAGAGATGCAAATTTAGAATAAATAATAAACGCATTTTATTGAGCAGAGCGCATTACCAAAACAAAACTATAAAAATAATAATAAAAGCAAAATATATTTAAACCTTTTCAATTATTTATGAGCATTAAAAATATTATTTGGCCTTGTTTGCATAACAAGTTATTTGTTTTTAAACTGTTTTGCGTGATTTTATAAACGATTTGCCGATTACAATTGTTTCGAAGTGGTTTCTGGTAATTAACATTAGATACGAGAAACTTTGATATACAATAATCTCTCATTAATTATACAGTTCATGAATTTTTCAGCAGCTTTGCTGCGTTAAATAAACCTGACCACGTTTACCTGTTAAGCGAGAGAGAGAGAATCACAGCTACAATTACAAGCTAAGCGCTAAACATTTGGCTAAAAGGCCAAGCCAGCTGCGGCATTGGCAACGACTTGGCCAAGATTAATGCCTAGTTATTAATAATGTCGAAAAAACGGAGTTCAGGTGAAAGTCTGTGCCGCTGCCATGGCAAAAGCAAATCAAGTCAATTTGTTAGCCAACAAAATGATGGCATAGCCAAGTATCCATTACGCATTTGCATTGGCGCCAGCCGGCACGAGTTTACCATTCCACCCAACCAGTCAATCAGTCAGTCAGTCAGTCAGTCAGTCAGTCAGTCAGTCAGTCTAGCTTGACTGTTAGTCAGTTGCGCCCGTTGTGGGTGGCTAATGAAGCGCGTGGCTGGCTTGCTGAAATTCTTTGCTTGTGCTCGTGTATCCGCTGGATCGAATTACACAATTGCTGCGTCTCTTTGGACAAGCTCGTTTTTCGACCGATTTACTTGGCCGGCGACTCGCTGCTTGGCTGCCTGGCTATTGGCCACTTGCACTTGGCTCAATTTCCAGTGTAATTTATATGTTATTTACCTAAAGTGGCTTTAGTGCAATATGTTGCATGATTTATAGCTGTCATCTTCATTCGATTGTCTGTGCTTCTGCTTATTTACATTCTGGTTTACTTTGCTTGCCTGTCATTTCCTTTGTCTTTTGGCATTTTAATGTCCTCTGATTAATTTGGACAAATATAAATGTCAGCTTGTTGCTGCTGCTGCTGCCAGGAGCAAAGGTAATTTAATGGCCAGCCCACAGCTGTGCCCTCGCTAAGCATATATCAAATGGTATAAGGTCCATAATGAGCAGGTAATCAGTACAACGAGAAATAATAAACCCCACACACACACACACACACACGCCTATGGGGATGTGTATTTCTTTAAAGAATTTAAAGGGAATTCCCATCAGCATTAACAAAACACGAAATGCAATTAAAGGCAACAAATTGCATGGAATTGGTTTTTACAGCTGTGCGATTTCATTTTCATTTGCTCGTATTTGCATATTTGCGATAGGATATGAAATAATTTATCCAGTCCATGTTTTTCATTTCACTTTCAAGTTGAAATCAATCCCCCGCATTCATTATGCATAAACATACGAACTCCGAGTGGGCCAAATGAAAGTACATTAATAATCAAGTGCGGGCGATGAAATATTTGCCAACTGCCTGGAAAAGTTATTAAAAATAAATCACCTGAAATAAAGTACATAAATACAAAGTCGTACACATCCATATACATACGTTCAGTTGTACATATCATACCACGATAAAAAGTAAAAATTGTAATTATCCGGATATCGGCAAAAATAAAGGAAGCTATGGGCAGATTATATTGAGGATTCCATTGAAATTCAAACAAAAATAACGAAGCTATTTACGTGCAGCCGGATGTACAGAAATACGCAAAAAAAAGGAGAAGCATATTGATGAAAGGAGATATTTAAAATTAAAATTAAAATTTTTATTTGTTTACGAGCATTACACACAGCTGAAAAGTTATTATTATATTTTGTTATAAAATATTTAACTTCTTTACTGACAAGAATATTCTACGACTGTTTCATTTAATTGAAAAGAAACATTGAAAATGTAAATAGTACTATAATATCTAATTTTCCAAAGAACATTTTAAAAGAACAAGCTTTCGGTTTATCCTTTTTTTCAACTTTACACTATTTTACAAATTACATGTATGATTTAATATTTAAATAGATGGAAACATTAAAATACTTTCAAAACATCATAAACATATTTTAACATATATCAAATGAGGAACTAGTTTGATCTCTTAAGATACTGAACAATAATTAAAAAGGGATTTATTCTACTACCCTGATACTCTTTCTCTCTCTATATATGTGACAAAATTGATGTAGTTGAACAAGTCGAAGTACGATGCTTAGGGCTTTCTTCAATAGTTTACTTCTTTAGAGTGCAAATTTCAGGTACCAATAAATAATTTAATAGTGTATTGAGATATTTTAAAGCAAATATTTAAACTTGACTAAGATGACCGTAACTAACCGTTTATTTTGTTTACTTCAATTTACTTGCAGCGCCTAACGAGCAAAGCAGCAACAGCAAAAGCAACATCAACAAAAATCTGTACACGTGTCGCATACACAATGCGAAGCATGCGGCAAGGGATCGACGACAGCAGCCGCAGAGACAACGGCAGCAACAACAACAAATGAATTGCGTTATAATTTCATTAAGGACAAAAACCTTTTCAGTTAACGGCAAAAACGTTGAAGGGCTAAGAAGAAAAGGACGAGCGCCTAAGTAGACTAAAGTAGACTAAAAGTAAAGCAAAGCCGCAGGACCCAAGAGGCGACAATAACAAAAGCCTTGCCAACTCACAGGCGCTGCCAAGCAAAAATCAAGCGACTGGCATTTTTATGAAATTAATACAAAAGACGCAGACACAGCAGCGACAGTGGGTGTGGCACTGAGAACAGTTGCGGCAAAAAGGGGCGCCACATCAGCAATGACAGCAGCGACGTGGACACAATGATGAGCACTCGCACTCTGATAATAATGGCGGCCCAGCAGCCGGCTAGCGGGAAGCGCTTTTATTGCCTGACACTCGAGTAGGCAACGTGATTCGTTGCCAAGTCGAGACGACAGAGAAGCCGGGTTGCCGAGTAGCTGAGAAGCTGAGATCAACGTTATATTACAACGACTGCGCTTAGATGTCGCTAATGATATTTGCGTGACGCGGAAGAGGAACTCTAAAAACGTCACCTTCATTTACTAATTTGACATGCAAACGTGACCAAGTGTCGCACAACCTTCTAAAAATAGGAAAGCCAGAGAAAAAAATAACAGAAAAACTCATAAAGCTTTAGACAAAGCCAATAGACTAAACTGTGTAAGACAATGCCACGCCTTTTGCAATTACAACTCCCACTGCTGCTGCAGCTGCTCCTACTGCAGTGCATCCTTGCCTGTCCGCCGGACGTTTGTGTATGCAAATGGAAGGGCGGCAAGCAGACGGTTGAGTGCGGCGGTCAGCAGCTGTCAAGCCTGCCGGAGGGCATGGATCCGGGCACACAGGTGCTCAATTTTAGCGGCAACGGACTTCAGGTGTTGCAGAGCGAGCGTTTCCTGCGCATGGACCTGCTCAATCTGCAGAAGATTTATTTGTCGCGCAATCAGCTAATACGCATACACGAGAAGGCATTCCGCGGACTGACCAATCTGGTGGAGCTGGATCTAAGCGAGAATGCGCTGCAGCATGTGCCCAGCGAAACGTTCCAGGATTACAGCTCACTGATGCGCCTCTCGCTTAGCGGCAATCCCATACGCGAGCTAAAGACTTCGGCCTTTAGGCATTTGTCCTTTCTGACCACCCTGGAGCTGTCCAACTGTCAGGTAGAGCGCATCGAGAACGAGGCCTTTGTGGGCATGGACAATCTGGAGTGGCTGCGCCTGGATGGCAATCGCATTGCTTTCATCCAGGGCGCTCATATACTACCCAAATCGCTGCACGGCATCAGTCTGCACAGCAATCGCTGGAACTGCGACTGCCGCCTGCTGGACTTATACAGCTGGTTGGTTAGTCACAATACGCCGCTGGCCGAGGAGCCCAAGTGCATGGAGCCGGCGCGTTTAAAGGGTCAGGTAATCAAGGGATTGCAGCGTACACACCTCGCGTGCCTGCCTGAGGTCAGTCCGCAGTCAAGCTACACGGAGGTGAGCGAGGGCCGCAACATGTCCATAACATGCCTGGTGCGCGCCATACCCGAGCCGAAGGTGCTCTGGCTATTCAATGGCCAGGTGATGAGCAACGATAGCATGCTGGACAATCTGCACATGTACTACTACATAGACGAGAGCGGTGGCAGTGGCGCCGAGGAGAAACGCAGCGAAATCTTTATCTACAATGTAGGCGCCGAGGATAATGGCACCTTCTCTTGCGTGGGCCAAAACATAGCCGGCACCACGTTCAGCAATTATACGCTACGCGTCATCATCAAGGAGCCGCCGGTGGTGAATGAGGTTTCGTTTCCGCGTGACTACATGAACTACATTGTGGCCAGCAGTGCTGGTGGTGGCATCATCTTTGCCGTACTGCTCTGCACCATTGTGGTCAAGTGCAAGCGTGGCACGGAGCCGGCCAAGCGCAAGAAATGCGACCAGGTGACCAGCATTGCTGGCGCCACAGACTCGACCAATGGCAGCAGCCAGGATACCGGCATGATGAAGTGCGCCTCAATACTCAATGATGGCGATAGCCTAAATGGCGGCGCCGGGCTGTTGCTCAGCGACAATCTGACACCCACCAAGGCCAGCAATGGCACTGCCGGCGGTTCTGCCAATGTTGGCGTTGGCAGCCCTGGCGGCCTCATTCTTGGCGGTCAAATGAAACAGAATCTACTGCTCTATGCCACGCCCAGTACGCATCCACATACCCATGCTCAGCAGCATCAACAGCACCAGCAGCACCAGCAGCACCAGCAGCACCAGCAGCAGCAACAGCAGCTACAGCTCAACGTGAACATGATGAACGCTGCGGCGGCTGCAGCTGCTGCCGGCTCGCCTCCGCTGCTGCTGAGCAACGGCCTGGCTGCCGCCTACTGCTCGCCACCTGCGTCGCTGCGCAACTACCCGGAGAAGAACCCAGATCTCGTCAACGATGCGGAGAGTGTCAAGCACAAGCTGAAGACGGCCGTCTCGCTGGATGGTGCTGCCGACTATGAGACAGCCAGCGACTGTGGGCAGTACGAGGGCTGCTATCAGCTGGCCACGGCCTCGCCCCATGCGCATACCATGCTGGGCATGGGTTCACGCTTTGCCGCCGCCATGACAACCCTGCCGCGTGGCATGCAGCTGAAATCGGTGCTGAACTCTGCGTCCGCAGCAGCAGCAGCTGCAGCAGCAGCCACATCACCACACCAGGTGGATGTACATTTGAATCCGGTTTGCTTTTTGGGCCAGGATGGCTACGCCTACGACTACAGCAGCGCGCACCTGGTGCAACAGGTGGCAGCCGCGCCGCACAACCAACAACAGCAACAGCCGCAACAGAACTTTTACCGCACGCTTCCACATAATCGCGCCCACAAGCAACAGCAGCAGCAGCAACAATTTGCGGCTGCGGCAGCTGCACAAAATGCCAGCTTGCGCTACAGCCTAGAGGCGGAGTTTGTACAGCGCGCGCCTCCTGTTGGCTACGAGAAGTATCAGTTACCGAATGTACGCTTTACTGCCGAGGGCTATCCCCAGCAGCAGCAACAGCAACAACAGCAACAGTTGCAGCTGCACCAGCAATTTCCCTCACCACCCGAAGGCTACAAGAGCAGCGATCTGCCGTTGCCAGCCTTTCAGCAGTGGCCGAGCTGCCTGCCCGGCTATCATGCACAGCCATTGCGCTACGGCCACAGCCCATCCCCCACGCCAGCGCTGACAGCAGCAGGAGCAGCTGCGACGCCCGCACCCACGCTGGAGAGCAATGCGGTCAACGGCAGCGCCACCATACCGGAGCTGGACGAGAGCGAAACATCGCCTAGCGGCTCGAATGCAGCCATGGCCGAGGCGGAGTGTGCTGGCCGCAGCACGGAGTCAGCGGATGCATCTAAGCTGAAGCAGCTGAATGGACCGCTGGCGGACAGTCCGGATGAGGGCTACGTGGGTGATGCGCAGGAAACGAGCGACATTTGACAACGTGGCCCTGCTGCCGGCCAGGATGCTGCCTTAGACGATTCAGTGGCTCTGTAAATAGCCGCGCGCTGATGACATACTCACACATGCGCGTACTTAAATAGATTTAGTTTGTGTCCGTATCCGTATCCTTTGTCGCAGTTAGCCCACGACAAACAAGCTGATGAAACAACAGTCGCCGAGTCAAACAAAAGACGAGAACTTAACCCAACCTGAAACTAACTTCAACAGCAGTAGAAAACAAAAAAAAATTTAGCGAACCGAATTAAATATGCCCTTGCAGAATGAACATCAATAATGGAGTATTCCGAATTGACAAAAAGTTTAGTGAACCAAATTAAATATGCACTTGCAGAATATTCCCTTATAATGGAGTATTCTGAATTGACAAAAAGCTAAGTGAACCGAATTAAATATGCTCTTACAGAATGAACCGCTAATAATAGAGTTTTCCGAATTGACAAAAAGTCTGATAAACCTGACCCTTGGAATAGAGTACACTGAGTTGGCAGAAACTTTTTGCTTCTATTTGCCTGAAAAGTAACGTTTTTATTCTTATCGAACCCAATTTTAAAATATATTTTTAAACAAAATTTTCATAGTCAAAATAATTTATTTTGCATAGAAACTGATCAAGGTTCAATTAGTAACTCATTTGTTTAGAAAGTTCAATGCTCTATTGAAAGAACTTGAAAGGGAAAGTTAATGGTATTGTATATTTTGTGACCCCATGGTTAATATTTTTGTTGGCAAACTTTTTGCGCAAGTTGCTTGTCCCCGCTGCAAGGGTATAACAAAAGGGCAGAGGCGACCTAACCTAATAAAGCCGAAAAACAAAGACGCGACGCTAAACAAAAGGCTCCGGCTCCGGCACCAGCTCTAGCCCCGGCTCTGACTTCAGCTTTGGCAGTTGTTATTGTTGTGTTTGTTGTTGTTGTTGTTAGGACAGACTCCTGCGTCTGCACCTCGCTGCCCGGCCGTCCAGCCATGGCTATGCGTGCCTCGAGTGGCAAGCTGGCAGCATTTTATTTCCGTTGATGTAATTGAAAAAGTTTTTCATTTAATATAAACTTTTCAGCGTCTTGCCCGGGCTCTCAAGCCATAAAAAAGGGCCGCGCCAAATTTTCTTTTTAAAAGAAAGCAGCATAGCAAAAGAAATGCCAGGCCTATGCCTACTATTGTTGTGCTGTGTTGTGTTGTGTGTGCTTGTGTGAGTTTGTTGTGGGTTTGTTTGCTTGCCGATTGAGTTGCTTTTGGCGGCGTTGTTGGCTGACAATTGACTTGCCTGTGCCCACATGTCACATGCTACAACCACCCGAACCCACTCCATCCGCAGCCCCAATGCAGTGGCAACTCGTCTGCGCACTCCGGACTCAAGTGTCCCGTGTGTTGTTGCCATGACGACACCTGCTCGGTGACACAAAGGATTTCAAACCTGGACCGAGCTGGGAATGGGCTCAAGTGGCCTACACGGTGCTGTTGAATCCTAGCCAGAAGGCGGATGCCGTGTAGCTGAAGTGCCAAGTGTTCCGGCCAAATCGCGAGTGGCATTAAGGGTTTCCTTTTGTATTGTGCTCTAGTTTATGAAATTTTAATTTGGGCCACATCAGCACCAAGCTGTATTTAAATTATTTATTGTATTTGTTTTTATCCTAAGCAAAGACTTTGACACACATTTTCCCCAGATTTGTTTTGCCCAACTTTAAGGCAGCTCACACAAAACAAACAAATTCGTAGACAAGTCTTATATCAATTCGAAAAGGCGTTTACCACACAGAGCACAGGTATTTCCGGGTAGATATCGTAAATAAGTAGCCGTAAAATAAAATACAAATTTAAGAACAAACTGCTTAATTTTAACAAATAATATAATGTTTAAATTTAAACAATGTAAGTTCATGTAGTTACAGCAAGTGTTAAAAATGGCAAAGGGAATGATTCAAACGAAAAGTAGCGAACAACTTTTAAGAAATTTTCAAATATTCTAAAAATTAATTGTACATAGAATGATTTTAATTAGTTTAAATATAATATAGTTTTGAAAACAGTTCTTAATAATATTGCAGTTGCACTTCAGAAGCTTTCGTTCAAAATTGAATTACAAATAATTTATAACATGTTTATTGACAACATTTGGAGAACCAAAACTAATGTTTTGTCCGAAACTGAGTTTATTAACAGGTTAAAATATTTTTAAATATCCAAATAGGTTTCAAAATATTTTTGGAGTAAATTACAAATTGGGTTTTGATTACAACACAAGTTTTCATGCAATTTTCAAAATTTTCTGTGTAAATATAATAATTCAAGATTGAAACTAATAACGATGAAGGTGAAAAGTTGAGCAAAAGGAAAGCAAATTTCATATGTTGTAAGAACTAAAACGAGTAGCAATAGAAAAATTCAAAAAAACTGCATTAAACTGTTTAAAATGCAGAAGCAATCATTTAAGCACACTACTGAATATTGTAAATGTAAATGAAATAAATATAGTAAATCATTAGATGTAAAACTTGTTCACAAACACATACACACACTTACACACACTTACACACACACACACACACACACACACACACACACGCACACTTACAGTTGCTATATACGCAAATTATTTAGTTTTAATTTCACCAAGTGAGTTAGTTGGCAAAATGCACCGAAGTTTAAATTGTAAATCCGGAAAACAAGAACAAAATGAAAAAAGAAAAATTAAAAATGTTAGCATAGAAAACTGAAACTAATATACACAAAAAAACAAATATTTAACAAAGAATTTGCTGGCAGGCATGTGCGAAAATAAAAACTTTTAAAAATAGGCGGATAATTATATAACTATTATAGGTGTATAAATAACGATAACACATTAAGCTAGAGTTAGGTAATGGGAAACGTATATAAATAAATAAATATGAACGCCATAAAAGGCAACAAAATATTTCAACAACAATGAGCATTAATACTTGAGAGAGAACACATTAAACAACACACAAAAAAACACACTCACACACAAACGAATACACAAATTAAGCTAAAAATTTATTTTCTAAGTTAAATTAATAATAAATTTAAAAGAAGCAAATTGTAAAAAGCATTAAGAAGAAATTAAACCAAATAAAAATGCATTAAACTGAAGAATTTAATAAAAATGAAATTATGCATTGTTAATTACTGAGCGCTAAATATGCAAATATCTGCTCCTATTCCTTGTTAAATCGTAGCTGCAGCCTTATATATTCGATTTCCTTCGATTTAAATGCAGCTAAAAAATGTTGAAAAAATTCTAATGGCGCATGACGGTGAAAATGCAAACGCAAAGTCAAGTAGGCGAGCAAAAAGTGAAATGAACCGTGGAAAAATGCGGACAAGAAAAGCTGCAATAGTGATTTGTGGATCTCATCAAGAGAGCGAGGGAGAGAGAGAGAATAATTTAAAATTCTTGGCTATTACGAATCAATTTAAGGTTGGTCACAATAATATATAGGTAACAGCTAAAATGTATATATCTGATTTTAAATAGATACAGTCTCAAGCAGGAATGTTGCCATAGATTTAGTTTCATTCAGGTACCTTGACAACTGGAGATGCATTACACATGAGCCAAACAAGATATTACAAGCATTAGCAGAGGTGTAATAAATATAGATTTGTACAACAATTTAATACTCTAAATGCACATACAAATTGATAGTGGTTGCTAAAGAGAATCTCTAAGCAGCACTAAAGCTGTATATATGGGACAGATGCACAGTTAAGATGCGCACATTACGCATACGCAGTGTCTGCCAAAAAGTGCACATGATAGCAAGGGCACAGCAACAAAAACTGCAACTACTTGCCACCAGCTCAAAGCAGCAGCAAAATGCAGAGAGTGTCGAGGCTGACGCATTATACGTTTCACTGCGCAATAATCCCATTAAGGGGCACTCGTGGGTAAAAGGGGCAAAGCTTTGGGGGCAAAGCCATGGATAGAGCTCAACTGGGTCAGTTAATGCAGCTCGACCTGGCTGACATTTATGGGCACAGAGGGCTGCACAAAAGCAGAAGCGGCAGCAGCAGCGACAAACTTGAACGGCATCCAATTAAGTTTCAGAGTTGCCACCAACACATACCACAGACATGAGTGCCAAAATTTATTGAAGAATCCACAAGCCCGGGCTTTAAAATAACAAAAATATGACCAGATCCAGTGTGAGTGAAGTGGGTGGAGCGGAACTGCGATGACAGCCAAGAAAAAACTGGCAAAAACAAAAAGAAGACCAAGGAAATAAGAGCCACAGAGCAGAGCGGAGCGGAGCGTAACCAAAGCCAAGGCCTGCCAGGAATTGTGGCAACGGCATCAAAATCAAAGACAAGCCGAAAGTTACCAAAAACCAAAGGCAAAAGGCAAAAGCGCGCATAATTAATGTAGGCATAAAAACAAGTGACTTGTAAATATTACCAAGGCAATGCTGTGGCTGAGAGTTGCTCTTCTCTTCTCTGGTATCTGGTATGTCTGTGTGTGTGTGTGTGTGTGTGTGTGTGTGCGTGTGTGCGTATGTGGCTAGGGCTACTTACAAAGTGGCAAGTGCGAGCAACGAGGACGAAACTTTGCTGAGGACTGAGGCGGCTGCCAGGCATTGTCTAAGTTTCACTTTGCTAATAAAGCGCCCAAGTGGGCGAGCTGTGCCACTTAAAAGCGTACACAAAAGCCAGAAGCAGGACCAGCGCCAGGACCATGGCCAAATGCATGTGTGTGTCTGTGTGTGTGAGTGTGCGTGCGCGCTGTGAGTTGTTTACGCCTATATCTATGGTGTGTGTGCGGGTGTGAGTCTGCGTGTCTGTGTGTGTGCGTGCTGTCGACATCTTCGCCTCTTGCTCTAGTGTTGTTTGCTTGCGTTTATATGGTCTAGTGATTGTGACATTGTAACTACAATTACAAGCGGAAGTGACGCACACATCAACGCACACACACACACCACACGCATACCGACAGTCAGCTTATATGGCGGCTATCTTTGCTTTATGTATGGCTAATGCGCCACTAAAGCTGCGCACAAATTGAGCTTATCGTATGGTTATTTCAATTCTATTTTATGCCTAACGGCTCGGGGCCCACTGTCTTATGCTAGGCCCTGGTCTTAGGCGTTGCCTCAAACATTGTGTGTGAAAAATGCTAAATCCATGACTGTGTGCGTGTGTGTGTGCCTATGTTTGTGTTTGTGTGGGTATGCTGACGCGGATGCGTGCATAAGTGTTTGATATGCTTACATGTGCTGGCCGGACCAGCTCATGCATTAGTTTCCCTTATAAAGTTATTAACTAAAATTAATGCTTGTTATAAAATGTTTGTATGTGTTTAGGAAATGAGCGTGCATTAAATGAAGATTTCAAGGCAAAGCTTCGAGCGGCCAAGTTATTCCTCTGCTTTTGGGTAAGCCAACGGCTTCATTCTTTATAGGTAAAATTAGTGAAGCATGAGTATTAATTAATTAATGAATGAGGTTCAAGCTGACTCAAATAATTCAAGTAATTTATAAAAACTCTCTGATCTATCACTCGAGATTTACATAATAACTATCTGGGCTATTCGTTTGCGGAAGCGCCTTGTAACCCGAGCAACTTTCGTCCATGTCGGCTATATTTAATAAGGTTTAATTTATAAATTATGAAATATGCACAGAGCGCTTAATCGTTAAAGTTTAGCGCTGTTAACAAACATTTTAATAGAATTCTGGACTGCACATTATAAAAACATGATAATATCCTGCCACCTGTGAGCTACTTATGATAAGCCCCAAAACTTATCCAATTATCCGAACCAGTCCTAATGCACTCGGTACATGCATGGCTACTTGTTTAGTTAAACAGGCTAACCTCTAAAGTCTGTACACTGAAGTGATATAGAAAACAAAGCTAATTTGAGAAGAGCCGCTTGATGGACAGAAAATAAATGTGCTCATGTATAAAACCAAAGTGTACTGAATAATAAAAAAAAATAAAAAACAAAAACATAAAATATGCACACACGTCCATTCACGCATGGACGCACATTAATTTGCATAACTAATAAAATGGCCCAAAGACGAGGCTGTTGTCAAAAAGTTTACAGCAGGCAGCAGCAGCAGCAGAAGAAGAATGCGAAAATATGTCAAACTAGAAAAGTTAAATGGCAAAGAAAAGTGAGAGAAAAAGGGGGCGTGCCAGCTGTCGAAATGTTTTAAAATTAATTCAGACTCATAAAATATTGACAATAAAGAGACTCTGCTGTGCTTTTATTTTTGTTAACAACAGCTAGGGATAATGCCATACCAGTCCTTTATCTGGCTACATCCCTGATGAATGTACACGTGTTGTGTCAGCTACAATTTGTTTGGTTGTCAATTTTTAATGTGGCTGCCTGGCTGATAAATCAATTTGCTGGCCAGCGACAACTTTCAAGCCGAAACGACACAAAAGACAAACTTCGTCAGCATATATAATATATATTTTGATTGGATTTAGATGGTCGTCTTTTGCACTATTTTGTCATCAGCAAATTGATGGAATATTCAATTTGTTTTGCCAGGTTCTCATTGGCTATTAAAATAATTTAAAGCTGCTGCTGCTGCCGCTGTGGACACACATTTTCACGGGCGACTGACCCATGATTACACTTAAATATTTGCCCAGGTATTTAACAGCAGCACACAGACACACACATACGACACCTGATCCACAAATAAACAAGCTGTCAGTTTCTTGGGGCAGCTGCACACAAATGTCCAAACAGTTTTCTGGTCAAAGGCACAGTACATGCACAAATAAATATATACTCACGCACCTTTGCCTGGCGTATTAAGTGTAATTAACTTGGTCAGTAGATATAACTCTTCGGGCCTAAAGGCGTGCTTTGCTGCCTGCTATAGTTATATAATTCAAACGGATTTTGTGGTTATTTTAAAGATAACTATTGCAGACTTATCTTATCTTCACAATAATAAGTCTAAGCTGCTGGCTTTCTTGTTTTTCCGGTAAACGTATTACACTAGATACAATTTCCACTTGACCTAGTTACAGCCAGGCAGGCTCTCAGCCCGGCAGCCTGGCAGGCAGGCAGGCTAAAAGGATTTACAGGCAAAACAATTTGCCAAATTTCTTGCAGCAACACCGAGCATAAGCTTCAAAGGACTTGGACTGCATTTTATAAGTAGCAAATAAAATCCAATCAAATAACTCGAAACATTGCTAAATATAATTAAATATCTCAATAAATGCATTTCTTAAATTTTATTTTTTATTTTTCCAGCTGCTAAATATCATCAAAACTCGTTTGTATTGAGTACCATGCATATTTTACTGGTCTGCAATTGACCTAAAGCCGAAATAGTTTTTAAGATGCACAGAACATGGAAATGCAATTTGAGGCCCACTAACTGAGAGCTACTTCGCCCCCCTACCCGCTGCCAGCTAACCGCATTGACAATCCACAACAGCTCAACACTTTGCAGTGCAAAATCAATTTATATGTTAATTTGTGAGTAAAGTACATACGCCGGGGGCAGAGGGCGTGTCAAAACTGGCCGATGGAACCCTCCAACCACTTTCAACCCCGTCACCTTTTCCTCGTTCTGGTTTTGGGTTAGCAAACAAAAATATGCGCAGACCAAAAAACAAAAGCGATGTAGGTGCCAAAACTGACATTGGTTAAGGTTAAGGCAATGTGTTTGTGTGTGTTGTTCTGTTTGCACTTGTTGGTATATATATATATATGTGTGTGTGTGTGTGTCTGCCCGCGTATCATTGTGTACATCGCTGCGTGGGTGGCACAACTTTTTAGCTGGCATCTGGCAGCCTTCAGCTGGCAAAACAACATGACAGCTATGAAAGGCATCTGAATCAAGCAAACGCCTATGTGTAGCTTTATATCCGTGTATATATATACAGAGTCTGTGCATTCTTGCAGCAAGTTTAACTCCCAAGCTGCCATAACAACTAAAACAATCGGAAACTACTGCAAAAAAAAGGACCAGAAAAAATCAACAAAATAATACCAGAAAGTCTATACCTTTGCAGACCTTCGTCACATTAATATACCCTGTAAAGAGTTAAAAATGAAAGGTCGGCTTATTTATTTGGTTTTCATTTTGAACACCGCCAAGTCATAAAACAGCTGTTATAGTCGAACATACATTAAGTAACAAACTAATAGAAGGGCATCAAAAAGGACAGTTTAATTCTATGAGTATAGGTTCTACACGTGAAAGAACCAGATTGACTTTAAAAAGAGCACCAACCTTTTCACTAGGCATTCCATTTGGCAGCTAGCATTTTGATTGTAAATTGAAAAACAATAAAAAAAAAACAAGCTCAACTTGAGAGAATTTAACAAAACGTTATCGCTCAAAGAAGCGCAAAAAAGGCCGCTCATAAATCTCGCCCAGCAACAAAAAAAAAGTACGAAACACCAAGAAGTGTAACCAGTACAATTTTTGTATTGTTTTGTAACTTTTAACTTTTGGAATTGAAGGGAGGCGCCCACGCGGCATTCATGTCCACAATTTAAGCCTTGTCGAGTTAGCCTTAGCCGGGTAAACAACTCAAACCGTCTGCAAAGGCACAGCCAGTCAGCCAGCACATTCACACAAAAGTTAAAGATTTAGATGCGTTAAGCGTTATTTATGGCCGGCAAATAAATAAGGCTTATACCACATGCAATGGCTCATTGTGGCGTTGAAAGTTTCCGACATTTATTGTATTTTCGGTGTGCGAAAGACCGCCGCCTCAAAGGCCAAGCCAGCGCCTACTGACTGCCAGGCTTTCATTCTGTTGACTAATTAAAGAATATTTCAAAACAAATGATTATGACAATATTTTAATTAAAATTAAGATCAGACACACCAGCTGCAAAGCTGGTTCAGTGTTTACATTTTTCTTAAATAAATCAGCTTGTTTTAAATTGGGTTTTCGGTGAAAGGTCTTCTGCAACTGATTTGGCTGGTAAAAAAGACGATTGGAATGCCGAATTCTCGAACCGATTATGTTTAGCAGCCGTAATGTATATTATGATATATTTTACATTTACCAATAGGCAATCTTTATGGTTTATTAATTTATAAAACTCAAAAGTCTGCTTTCAAATTCGTATATGAACTTGAGAACTGGAATATCTAGAGATTACAATTTCAGAGTGTCCTGTGTAAAAATCATAGAAAAATTGTACACATAAAAATTAAAATTCTATACTAACAACCAAATGTAATGCCTAACATATTTAAATAACTTATTTATATATAAAGCTTTTTTTTATTAGTTAACATATGTGCTTATGTAAGGGTTTTGCTGAATTCATAAATATTTAATGGACATGCTGACAAATGGACACGCTTTGACATAACGAAGCACCGAATAAATTATTCAACTGTTTTTTATAAAATCAATACAAGCCATTAAAAAAAATAACAGTCTAAAAACAAGTTGCGTGACAAGCGCATTATGTCGGTCATAATTAGCAGCAGATAACAGAATGTAAATAAATATTTACTTATTTACTAACTACGTCTGCACACACACTCACTCCTATTCACTATATGTACTTTGACTGTGGCACTGTGGCACGCTATGAATTTGTAAACAAGCCGCGGACTTGTTTGGCCCAATTAAATTTCAGAGTTAAATGCGTTCCAAGCTAATTATAAAAAAAATATGATTGAAAAGTGCAGAAAAAAAAAAGTACAAAAAGGAATGCTCACGCGTTAATTCAAATTTGATAATTAGCTGCGTAAGATGTAGTCAATAAAAGCGAAATAAAATTCTTAATTTAATTTTTGGATTATAGTAGTCGCCGGAAACGGGTGCTGAATCACATTTTGGCTTATGCGGCAAATCCCTGCACGCAAATGCCAAAATCGTGGACAATATGTTAAATTTACCATGTGCAAATTTTGATAAAATGCCATCAAAATCTGACGAATGCGATTGGCCGTGTGCATTGGATGTCTGTTGGATCTAGTCTGTTCTGCATTCTGTTGACAAAATTACCATAAATAAATTTTTAGCCCGCCGGTCACAATCCGCGCTCTGTTGTTGTTTGGTTTCTGGCCAAATTTGTCAATGCACGCGCGTGTGTGTGTGGGCAGGGCAAATTTTATTGAGTTAGGGATAAAAACTACACGAGCTGCACGCGCGAGTCCTGCAATAAATTTTGCAACATTTTGCGACTGTGCGGAAATTGCAATTAGATTCGCGCGACGCATAAATAACTTGAAAATTGTATGCTGGCCAGTTCTAGCCAGTGCTGGCCAGTTGGTGACTAGGTGTATATGTACGCAAATTTAGATACATAAATTATACAAGCAGAACCGAACGCAAAAGGCAAACAAAATTGTTAGGGGGCTTTGGCAGTGTTGGGCAACATAAAATGAAAATCCAAACAGCCCTTGTCAGCATGATTAATGATGACGTTTATAAAGGGAACGAAACTTTCGTCCTTTTCCTCAAGTGTCCGTGCTAATCCACATCATGACTGCAAATAATAGAACTTAATCTATTTTCAATATGGCAGCAGCAGCAGCGGCGGCGGCAGCAGCGGCAGCGCAACACAAATTAAGAACTCATCAATTTTTAATGCTTACTCAGTGAAGGCTGGGCTCGGAGTTAGTCTTGGGTTCTATTCTGGCTATTGGTCCGCTTCTATGCTAGCTGCTCTTCAAAATACACCCCAGGGATTCGCTAAGTCCCTGCTGCTGCTGCTGTTGCTGCTACTTCTGCTGTTGGCCTTGTGGGCGTGGGCAACGCCCCCTGCAAAATGGGCTTTAGGTAATGTTTTCGCAAAACATAAAAGTTTCACACTATGAGCCATTGCTGCTGTTGTTCTTGCTGTTGTTGTTGTTGTATTTGCTTCCTGTTGTGTTTGATGTGGGCGGCTTTTAGGTTTAAGAGTTGAGAAGCCTTTGGTAAAAGCTTTAAAAATTCAATTTTGAATTGTTTTTAACATGCTGAGCACTTTAACTATAACTTTAAATCAAACATTATAAAATGCAATAACATTTCAATCTCCCATGGATTAAAGGATATAGTATAGTGAAAAGTTTAAAGATCTGTTCTTCAACAATTGTTGTTTATAAATCCATCTGCATGTATTTGTCTGTACGTGTTTATTCGCAAAATTGACTCACAGATTTAAAGATAATTTATTTATCTGATTTTATTAGCTAATAGTACATTCGTCGGTGTTCGTCAGATCGGTTTATTTTATCTAATGGATGCCCACGATTCGATACTTGTATTTAATATTTTTTGGCTTCTATTTAAAATAGCTGTGATAGAAATAATATGAAGAAAAGAAAGTTCTTAAAGTAAAAGATGCTTTATGTATGTAATACATGTTTGTATGTTTATAAGTGTGCATGCATATGTACATCATTATTTAAATATATACATATATATAAATGAGTCTATGTATGATACGATTTTGTGCTATTTTAGTTTCCGCTGCGACGCAAATAATAAACACATTTTAATCAAATGAAGATGAGTAGGAGGAACCGGCCGCTGCCTTTCTACTCGATTCTCATGAATTCAAGTATGCCGGACCAGTTTTGGTGCTTTCATTACAAATTATTTTTTTTTATTTTGGTGTGCAGTGTTAAAAAGGTGAATTTTGGTATGCAGGTATATTTGAATGTATGTGCATTTGTTTGTATGTATATATGCATGTATGTATGATTGTATGTATGTATGTGTTCATGTATGTATGCATGTATGTATGTATGTATGTTTGTATGTATGTCTGTATGTATGTATGTATGTATGTATGTATGTATGTATGTATGTATGTATGTATGTATGTATTTAATTATGTATGTATGTATGTGTGTAAGTATGTAAGTAAGTAAGTATGTATGTATGTATGTATGTATGTATGTATGTATGTATGTATGTATGTATGTATGTATGTATGTATGTATGCATGTATGTATGTATGTCTCGTGAACTCTAGTTTGATTCTCTCTCTATCTCTCGCTCTCTCTTTCTCTCTGTCATTTTAAATTCCCTGGCCTTATTCTTATAAGCTGCTTTAAAAAAGTTTTCTTCTTTTTGTTAATAATAGCAAGAAATCGTGCGTATTTATGCGAATTTTCGGGTTCGTAAATATTAACATATACATATTACTTTGTCTGTGTGCTTATCTCACTGCCTCTAGCTTTGGCTGTCTCTTTTATTGAGCTCTGCTGGCTGGACTGCTGGCTACAAATTGGCCTGTCCTAATTAGCTTAGCCGCCCGACACTCGAAGCAAATCTATTCGCGAGGCTTGTGCAACACGCGCCTACTAAGCGGCTTTAAAGTTGCCGTCCGATGCGTAAGGTCGTTAGCAAATAATGGGGCAGTAGGCGCAGTTGTTGCTGCTGCTGGGGGCATTTGCTCAGCTGTAATTGAAGCTCCCATTTGGCAAGCTGGGTCCAAAAATGCGAAGCGGCTGCTGATGCGTTGCTGACAGCAAACACACGCAACGCGACAGGACCAAAGCCTGCCGCCAAAAGTGGGATGCCAAATGACAGGCACGACCAGTGGCAAAGGCGGGACATCGCCACACTCACATACATGTGTACATATACGCACACTCACACACTCAACGCGCTGCTAAACTAATTAACTAAGCGCAGCTCTGGCGATGTCGGCGACGCGTCCTGTCCACTGCCATTGCTGAGGGTCAGGATTTTTTCCGCGCTGCTGCAGAAATGCGAATTGCAGCATTATACGGTTGTGTGTGTGTGTGTGTATATTTGTGTGAGGGTATTAGGCCTCTGCTGGGTGTGATGGCTGGGACAGCAATTTCCAGTTGCTAACTCTGCACTCACTTGTTTGGCAATTAATTTGTCGGCGTCTGTTATTTCTTTCCCTGGCATGAGTGTTTGCAATCTAAACACGGTTATTCGCTAATTAGCAAAAAACAAGCAAACACACACAAAAACACACAAACACAACCAGTCAGAGTGAGAGAGCGCATTACATTTCCCTGTGGTTCCCCGTGTTTGTTTGCTTTGGAGGTGCTTGGCCTCGTTGCCACTTATTGGCGCCCCGCTCAAACTTGCCACATTTTTGTTTCCGTGTTTTTTTTTTCGCACTTTGCCATAAAATTAGGTCGCTGTGTAATTAGCTGTTGTTGCTACAGTTTAAGCTCTTCAGTTTGGGCCTCTTTTTTATTTAGTTTAAACTGCCGTGCAAATCTTCTGTCAATTGCACAACCCAAGCTAAGCTGTACAGCTACATGAATTTGGGATATAAGTTTGACTACCTGACATTTATGTTAGTAAATTTTCAAATAAAAGAAGTTAAAGGATTTGAATTTTATTTTTTGTTCAATTTTATGAATCTCAACATAATTAATTATGACAAAAAGGATTGTGAAAAACGCTTAACATATATGGCTCTTTTAAAATTTCAAACTCATATAAGTGAGCTTTTATTCCTTTATACATTTTAATAAAATTGTACATACCCTTTTTATGGGAGACCATATACAAATAGTCCTTCTCTAGAGCTTTATTACCTGACATTTTTTTGTTGAAGACGTCAACTCAAGAAATATGTGAAGCACTCGGAAATTTATTCAAAACAAAACCTATTCGAATATTTTGAAGCATATTTTTCCAACTAATGTTGTTTATTAAAATGCCAGACATAATTTCTATTAGAATTTCTTTGTCGTATTATTTGTTGTAGTTTGCTGCTACGGTGCTTTGTTTTACTTTTGTTTTGAGGTGTGTCCGGACTTAAGTTCCGTTTTAGCTGAGTTTCGTTTTGCACACATGGATTATATGTAAATATTTGCTTTGGTATTTCTGTATGAAGTTTTATGCTGTCAGCGGACTTTGCAGCTACCAAAGTCAGCACACATTCACCCACACACATTCTCTAATACACACACACAAAGCATACATACTCACTGAGTGCGCATAGTTCTTAAGTTTGTGCTCAGCTATGCGGGGCTTAGTTCCTTTTATATGTGAGAGTCAGTGTGAATGTGAATACGTAAAATGCCTAAACTTTTGGAGCAATAACTTCTTTGCACAGGCCTTCAGCATTTACGTACAGCTTTCAATTTTTCCATATAATTTATGGATGGACAATTTATGCTGCCATTTGCTTTGCAACATCTCAAATTGCTTGATAGCCTCGCCCGCGCGCCCTTTTCAATTTGCAAAAATCGCTTCTGCTTATATGCCCATAAATCTCAAGTATAAACCCGTAGAAATCAATTTAATTATGTGCCAGCTAACTGTATAGACAAGGGAAGCGGATGCGGTACGGATAGCCGCCTTATGAGTGCTTTAGCAACTTAATGTTTATTTTATGGTACTGGAAATCTATTGAACTGCATTTTGAATATGCCCAAGTAGCGTGTGCGATGAAAAACTTGCCACTTACTGAAATTCATACAACTAGAGCCCAATGTCATGAATAACGATGTAATAAAATACGTGATATGAAAACCAAATGCTCGGCATGATGAACTATGCGCGCCTTCTGCTGCCACAGATACATAAGTTGGTCCCTCATGCTGATACCCACATAATTTCAAGGCATTTCTAGTGAATTAGCAGCCAGACAGACTCCTACCCAATTTGAGCTCTAACCCACTACAATTTGGGGGCTCAGGCTTTTGCAACTGTCGTTTATTTGCATATTTGTACGCTCTGGGAGCTCCCAGTCAGGCAAACTAACGCCGCATACGCATTCGCAATTGCAGTTTCAAATATAATGAGATAATGCAGCAAAATAATAGCACTGACTGCGCTGTTGACCACTGACAACCAGCCAGAGCGAGCGACAGAAATAGAAGCTCCGACTGTGACCAAAACTGAACTTCATTGCAGCGGAGTCAGTTTCCTGGCTGCAATTTTGTGACGCACAGCGATTTAGTGGCAGCCGACCAGAGCAGGCATAGTTGAAGCCAGGAAAATTCTCTGGTTCCGTATGAGACTATACATATGCGCACTATTCAAACTGAATGGATACACTGCCAAAGTGTGAGTACTAGGAACATGAGTAATTTCTTGATATACTATAAATATTATTTTTGTTTTTCCATAAGCACGATTTAATTATAAAAGTAAACACAAATAAGTATTATAATTATTTGATTGAACCTGAAAAAACTATAACTTACCAAAAGAACTATAACTTACCAAAAGCACTTAAAATTACAACAGGCTTTCCTTTTTGGTGTAACTATTTAATTATTTATGTGTGTCTAACTGCTGGGTTTGAAATAGGTCTTATAAGATTTTTATATCTATCTGAGCAGAGTGACGGTATAGTCGAAGAGTTTTTATTTTTTCATGTAATATATTTTCAATGTAATGCTTTACCAAATTAATTATATATAATGAAATGCACAGAAACTCCCTCATATATATTTTAGTTACGTTCAAATTTTAATTATGTTAGGTTATTAGCAGGCTCGACGTCCCCATTGAAAGCAATACAATTGGCGCTTGTTGAATATATGTTAAGCAACAAACAAAGCTGCTAAATAACTTTTGTTTAAATTTAATTAAAATATCACAATTACAAAAACTAAAGCAAAGCCAAATGGCAGGAAAATGACTTACCCTAGACAATGTATATGTGTACATTCCGATAAACGGATAACATACGCTGAGCGCAATTTAAAAGAGCATTTCTAGTCGTATTTTGTTGGTCACTTTGCCTTTTGTTTATCTGCAAAATACGCTCTAGCTGTTTTTTGTTGTTGCTGGAAGTTGCAAAAAAGCAGCACTTACCATAAATTGAACCCTTGGGCATTTTGAAAATGTGGACAGTGCCAACAGTTTTGTGCTGTCAACTCAGTTGGCTTTCTGGTTTTCTTGTAATTCATCTCACTATAAGTGGCTAGGCAGCTTAAAGCCTGCATCTGACAACTTGACATAATGCCCTGTTTACAATGACAGCCAGATAAGCGCACAGACTCGCACACATAGACACACACAAACACGCACACACTTGCAAATCAATAAAGTGTAAATTGTAACATTAAATAGTCATTAGTGTCTCTGGCCATTTGACCGGAAATTAATCAAGCAATAACCGCTGCTACCTTTTATATTTGCCCAGTGAGTCAACCGTTGTCTTCCTCAAACTGGCCCACAAACAAATACGTGGACTGGCGAGCGCGGAGGGACGAAGGGTTGGTTGGTCAATATCGGCGAAAGGGTTCGTGTTTGCAGTAGGTTTATACATATCATTAAGCACACACACACACAAATTGATTTCGGCTTGTAGATATGTCAAACAACTGACGGAAACTGTTTATTATTGCTTCAAACGGAAAAGGATACGGATGTGTGAGCCTGGAAGACGCAGCCGGAAGCATTGAAGGTGTCCACCTTAAATTTAAATTTGACATCTGAATTGAAATTTTGGTAAAATTAGTTCTAATTACATTTCTCTATTGTAACATTGATTGAAATCTACTCACACAAATATCGAGAAATTGAAGATTTTTTATTCGAAATATTTGTATTTATTTATTGAGATTTTTATTCGAATTTAAATAAATTTGTAAATTCTGGCAGACTTTATTAGCTTACATACATTGTTTGCATCATTCGATTCCAAGCAATTCCAATAGACACTTGACATAAGAATTCCCAATTAACACATGATTTCGTTGACCGTGAAGCCTGAACTTTTCATAACATCCATCAGCAATAAAACACACCTGCAAATAAAGCTAAACTGACAGTTGAAAATTCTTTTGAAATACGAACAAAGAAGCTGAGCATACATACACATTCATATACACACATCTTCATTCATATCCGGTGACTAACATCCGTGTGTCAAGAAGCGCTGAAGCATTCATTTATGAATTTTTATTATATTATTATTTTGTTGCTATCTTTTTGTACCACTTTATTCGACTCTGGCCCTGTCTGGTATACGTTACCTTAGTAAAATGCTGACAACTATTGCTTGAAGTCGAATTGTGGTTGAAGATCAAAGACATATTGGTGTGGCAAAATAGGTTGTCTGACTCTCGTCAACGTCAAAGTGTAAACAAATATCATTCCACATGCAATTAAATTCACGGAAATCGTCGATGCCAAATCCGATTTTAATTAAAATCGTTTTCGTCGTGTCTATGTGGCATGTCATTGACAGGAAGGAAGCAAGCTGGGCAGCCAGGTAAACAAACACAGACCGGCAATCAGAACGGAAAACAGGCGGAGAGCTGACTGCCTTGATACAGGCGGTAAGGGCCTGGCCCAAAACTTATTGAACCTTTTAGACATGCGAAATGATTGCTCTTTAAGTTTTGAAGCTTTTTTCAAATTGTGAAGTTTTTTTCTGTATTTAAAAGCAGCAGCACTAGTAATGGAATTAATGTTTTCCGATTTAAGCCTAACTTATATTCGATATTTTGTTTGTCGCCAATTAAATTTCAAAATTACTTAAAGCATTTTGCAGCATTTTATGCCCTGTACTCTTACAACAAATTGGCAAAGGTAGTCCGTACGCAACCAATTAACACAGTTCCCAATTGATTAACAACGAAAATATCACCAAAAGAAATGGGTTGAACGAGTTTTATAGACAATCAGAAACATCATGATAGGCGACCCAAGCATTTTTCTGAACACATATTTCAATGTTCAGTATGAGGTTACTTTTTTGTTGATTACTGGGTATGTTTTGGTCTAGCAGTTTGGGCTATTTAACAGCGAAATTTGCATCAGTGCCTGCATCAAAAGCTACGTGTAAGCCATTGATATTCATATATGAGCATGAACAGTTGGCAGCTGAATAGCGTTAAGTAAACATATACAACTGTCACACACACACAAACACATAAACACACACACAAACTTGCATGTTGATTGCTCAAAACCAAAGTCAGCCAAGCGTGAGACCAACAACTAGCAACAAGCCAGGACATAAAGGCGCAAGGATGAGCCAGCTGGAGAAGGGCACGAGAGTGGCAACATTTTGTGGCAGGCGTCGCATGCTCATCGTGTCAGTGTGAGTACGAGTAGAAGCCGACAGCACACTCATCTACACCCATAAATATGAATGTTGGAGGGGGTTGAGGGGATGCTATAGTCGACTGTTTGCCGCCCCTGCCGCTGTGGTGCGCTCTGGTCCAGTCCAGTCCGGTACGGCTTGTTATTTACAGCCAGTTTTGAGATCTTGTGGCATAATTTAAGCACCTTGTTTAGCCACTGTTTATGGTTTTGTCATGTCACTGGGCCAGCTTGTCTACTATAAATGTTGAATGTGTGCGAAAGCACTTTTGAGGTCACGAGGTCAATGATACACATTCATACATCAGCACACACACACACACACACGTACTCACTCGAAAAGAACTCTGAGTAGCTACCCATGCACATCGTGTGCAGAAACGGCGACACTTTAAATAATTTATAAATGCGCCAAATGAAAAACTTGGCCATAAAGTTTGCGACCTGGCATTCAAAAGGATTTGCTGCTTATTTTTGTTGAACAAGACACCCCGACCCCGCTCTTCGGCTAGCAAGCTGTTGCCGTATTGCAGCAGCCTTTACGCAAATCAACGAACAAATCAACGCAAAAAGCGTCACAACAACAGTGAAAATCCTTTATGCTTACCAAACGATTTCGCTGCTGTCAGCATAAAATTCTTCGGCTGAGCAAAAGTACAACGTATGGAATTGTAAAATAAAAACCGCAGCATTTTTATATCACAATTGTGTGTGCGCGCGGAGGGAGGAATTTTTTGTGTGGTAGCTGTTGACTGCTTCGCATTATGCAAACAAGTCTGACTCAAACCTCAATTGTTCCCAGCTTCACCCTTTGCTTGCGCTCAGTCGCACTTTGACGTTGAGCATTTGCATACTCTGTCAGCAGACGGGCCAAAACAGGTGGGGCCTTAACCATCGCGTAGAATTTTCGACGCTTCTGAATACAAAATGGCTTAAATATGAGTGAAGAGTGCAAAGGAACACATATGCCAACTTGTGCAGTATACCATTGTATGTAGAGCGAAGAGATCCTTTGTTAAAATAATTGTGTGTAAATTCAGATCATATAAAAAAATATATAAAATAAGTTGGCTAATATCTTTATGTATCCATATGCGCATCTAAGTATTTATAACCATTGTCTATTTTTATGTATTCATAACCATATTCATATTTGCGTATTTATTGTATATTTATATATTTATCTTATTGTCATGGCAATTTTTGTTGCTATTTAAAAACAAAGTCTAAGAAGCTTTCACAACGTGGAATACGAAAATCAACTTATTAGAGGTCTCAATTTAATTGCATCGAGTTATGGCGCTTTGAAAGGCATTAAATTCGCCAACAAGCATATCGCAACGCATATCGCAGCTCGCATTGCTCATACGCCGCGTAAGCCATTAAATATGCATTTGCTGATATCACCAAAGCCGTAACGAAAACAGCTTACGTGGCATTTGTGGCCCCCGGCATCTGACTGGGTGCGTGTGTGTGTGCGTTGTCAGCGAGACGCCAATAACAACAAAAAAAGGAGCGAACAAACAAAAAAAAAAATATTCAATGCATATGTGAAAGAAAGGAAAAAAACAATAGAATTTAAATGATTTTAATGCGTACATTGGATTTTATTGAAGCCAACGAGCCAGTTTGGAGTTTTGTTATGAGCTACACGGCCATCATATGAATACCAAGCCAGTGCCAGGACACACTCTCTCTCTCTCTCTCTCGCTCTCAGTGTGCCAGTTGGCAGCTGGCTGGGTGCGGCTTTTCATTCGCACTGAGCAATAATAATAATTGTCAATTGCAGCAGCTGTCGCCGAGCGTCGCGAGCGGCTTTTTTCATATTCAATTTCAAATGAAAATTTCATGCCGCCAGCACCCGAAAACCCGAACCCCACTCAGTCCAAGCACCAAAGCCGGCCCAGATCCGTGCGTAGCAGCGGTGTAAATTTCACGTTAGCTTTGTTAAATTCATTCCCGGTATGCCAGCGAAATCTTTTGCATACTTTCTGGCAAGGCCGATGTAGCACAGCGACGGGGACAGCTGCTAGTTTTTCTGGTATTATTTAACAAATTTTTTGCACATTTCTTTTCTTGTTTTTTTTTATATAGTTTTTATTTTGAAACGACAGCTGGTGTGCGTTTAGGTGTTCGTGTGTGTGTTTGTGATTAGCTTGCAGCATAGAGTTATGTGCGGTTTTTGTGGGTTTCTGTTTTCGCTGCGCTTAGCTATTTTGGAATTAACTTGATCTGCTTTGAGCAGATTCCGAGGCATTTTCGTATATGCTTCTCCGCTCACGTTTACTAACAGATTTTGATTAGAAATTGCTTGAGGTTGGCAGCTGATTGCTGTTGTTTTTGTTTCAGCCACCAAGTTGATTGCATGCATCGGTGAGGCTGCAGTTTGTTTATGCTTATGGACAGTTTATGGTATAGTTCTGGAACTGGGTCAACGCAGGGCCGCAAAATTATGTAATTCCCATTTGTTCCTACAACCGTGCAAAGTGTGGCTAATGAGCTACATTAGTTTACACACTGACTTGCATTTCAAGAGTAAAATAGATTTCTAAGCATGTTTTCGAATCTCAATATGTGAACTTAATTTTATGCTAAATTACAAAATCTGTCCCTAATACATGTCTTTAAGCCATGAAGCCAAGTTTCTTCCATTCCAGTCTATTAATTATAATACACATTTTCGCTGATGCATTTCCCAAATGAATTCGTATTTTATTTGCAGTTTTAAAACTAATGTATACTATATAAATTATTTATAAATTATTTAAATTACGAACAGTTTTATGAATAAGATAATTTATAAAACCAGCATTAAACAAAAGCAGGCTTGTTTAAGGGTTAGCCAAAAAGGCAAATATAATCGAATTGATTCATATAAGAAAAAATAATATTTCTTAAAGTATGTTTATGGTAAAGACCCGCTTAAAGTGCAAAACTGTTTTGCACAGATTCAACCCGAATAAGAAAGGTTCCCCATAGAGTTCGTTTGGAAGCTCGTTTGTCATATGTGTACTCAAACAGAAGCCATTCATTGAAATGCAAATGAATTGTATGTGCCGTACAAGCCAGAACAACTGCAATCGCAACTCAGGCTCCAGCTGCAATGGAAACAGAAACAACAGAACCAACAACGATAATAGGCACATAACAACATTATCATTAGCAGGCAACGGCAGCACATTAAATTGCAATTGTTGTTGGCTTGTTCATATTGCAATTGTTGCTGTTGTTGTCATTTTAGTTACTGTGCTGCTAAAATCCTCGTGTGCAAGTGTCTAATTGATTTTGTTGCGTCAGGTGCAAAAGCCTCGTCGCCTGGGCGCACATGGCGTATGCGTGCTTTGCATGGTGGGCTGGCAATGGAAGCTGGGCACAGAATTGATTTGCATATGAGCCTTACTGCAACTAAAAGCGCATTTTAAAGCTTTTGAGCATAACGAACAAGCGTTTCAGTTACCTGCCAAGTAGTTTTACGTCATGTGTTTGCCAACAAATTTCATTTTGATGAAGCAAATGTGTGTATGTGTGTGCGCCCAGCAGCCCAGTTGGCCTTAAACTGACTGAAAGCCTCCAGCTGAGTGGCCTGCTCCGGTACCGCACCAACGCCCGTTTCTGTTACGACCCCGCCTGCCGAGTCATTAGCATATGTTGCTGGAGTTCCAACAAAATAGTAAACAACCAGCAAAACAGCCCACACACACACACACATACACACCGCACCACAGGCGGCCGTTTTGGTTGGGCTCAGCTGACAGGCGAGCTGTCAAAGCGGATTTTAGAGCACTCGCCGCCTGGCAAACAAAACATACAAAAACAAACAGACACAGGAAACAGAAATGCTCAACGGCAAGCCGATGCTTGTGTACACTTACGATCGACATTTAATGTATTCAGATTCGTATAACTTACATTCTCTATATATCAAGATACATAACATTTATGATTCATTAAATAACAATTAATATTAATTTGCTGAACATAGACAAAGGAATCAATGAATATCCTTGGTGCAGCTTAACAAAATTAAATAAAACAAATTAATAACGAGCTAACAAAACATAATTAAAAGTAGAAATTTGAAAATTTTAAGTCTATAGAAGTGCAGCTATATATAAATTTGCCAAACTAGTAGTGAAGATTAATTTAAATGATTCATTTTTCTTGGCTTAATTCAGAAAAAGTAACGTAAAAATTGCATTGAGATATATCTATATTGAGTACTTCCAACTTGTTTGTAATATTTATATCTTTTAGACCAGACTTGTTAAAATTTTAATAATGCCTCAGGTAATGTATTGCCTCTAATTTTTCCTGCTGTCACCAAATTTAGCTTATAGTAATGATACCTGGTGTATTGCTATGATTATAACTACAGCTACAAACACCTGTCGTGAGTTGAGTGTTGGGCAAAAAGGTTCAAGTACGTGTCTTGCTTGCTGTTGTTGGTGTTGTGGCTGCAGTTGTTGGTGTTGCTGTTGATGCTGCTGTTGGTTTGGCCTTGGCCAAAATGCACTGACGCAATTTTGTTATCGTTATTGTTGTTGTTGTTGTTGTTGTTGTTGTTGTTTTTGCTGTACGTGCTGTTGATGTTGTTGTTTTTGTGGTTACAATTTTTGACAAGTGCGTGCTCGGCAAGAGTACGAACCGACCTTATGTAATACCATACCATCATACCTATATAAATATATATATGCGTGCATGCAGGTATACTTACATATTTAATTTTCATTATGCAGAACGTGAAATAACAGCCACTTGGCCATTTGGCGATATTTGTTCAAGTTTCCAGGTGCTGTACAAGTAAGCCATGCATTGTTAAGCTCATCGGCTGATAGTACACGTTAGTTTCGAAAAAGTTTAATTACAAAGGACACAGGGAGAATGACGTCACACTTATATCAGCAGTCCATAAGTACGTAGTATTGTTAATGAATTATTACTATACTCAATTTGATGAATTCCTTTGAATGTTTTCGGAAGGCAATGGACAGCTGCTTACAGTACCTCGTATCCCGCTTAGAACAAAACGCAAGACGAGAGCCTCGTTAGTCTCTGGCGGCAAAACACCTGTACCTGTTCTTATGGACAACAAGCCCATATCACAAAGGGTTTTCCTCTATATGCAGCTGAAGAGTGTTTCAAACCTGCCAGTGGCTGCATATCCGCTAGAGCTGCATTTATACCATGCGAAAAACACGCTGCAGAATATGTCGGAGCACTACACAACAGAGTCGATTATCCATCAGGATGAGTTCAACATGGATAGGCCAGCGTTTGCGCTAGGTATCATTCAGGACGATGTAGATGATATGAACTCATTCAGTGATAATCCGCTGGTCGTCACCCTGTATCAGCGTATTCCACGCCATCTCAAGCGCGAGCTTATTACCGTGGGCAAGGTGCGAACACACGCGTCAAGTTGGCAGATTACGGAAGAAAAACAGCCTAAGAAGCAGTTGGCCAAAGTGACAAAGGAAACAGATAAAGCTGCTGGGGATGCAACCAAAGAAGCTGATACTGCTACCGAAGGGCTTGCCTCCGTAGAGCCAGATGAATTCACGGGCGAGGACGCTGAGGAAGACGATGAATATGTTGAAGAAAGTTTGGAATTCGTATCGCGAGGCCATTGCGATCTGTTGCAACTTTTTCAGAGCAAACGTTTTATCAGCAACCTTCCGATCATGCTGTACCCAGAGTACGATCGCCAATTGCAGACGCGCACTGCCCAAAAGCTAACAACCACCAGCGAGTGGCACATGTACTCCATACTGCCCATAATCAAAAAGACACATTTTACAAATCTGGTCTTTATCACGCTGGAATCCATTTATAATGCACCCGAGGATCTGCATACTAGAGCTACACATCTGGGCATGAGTATCTCCATTCGCTCCACAAGGCCAGACCTGAATGATCAGTATGAGGTGCTGCCCCTGTGCACCTTCTATGGCTTTGGTTCGCAGATCATCAACAAACAGAACATTATCGTCGTGTGGGAGAGCATTAAGCGCGACCTCTTGGGTAAGGCGCCCCTTGGCGTTGCCAACGTTCAAATGGAAACAAATTTGCGCATCAAATTGCATCGCCTGTTTCGTCAGTTGCTCATGACGCAGGGAGTTGATTTCAAGCTGGAAGAGATCGATCCTGAAGCGGACAGCGCACTGATCAATAACTCGCTGCATCGATATGTCCTAACCACACAGATGCGAGAAATACTTGAAGCCGCCGTTGTGCACAATCATTATGAGTTGCTCCTGCAGCTCTACGATGAAATCCCCCTCAATGTGATGTACGAGGGCGTCATCAATCCAAGCGTCTTTGGCTATCCAGACGGTAAGTATTAAATGCTTTCTATTAGAGCTGCGTCAAAAATTATTAAACTATTATTGAGTGAAAGCTGGAGTAAAAGGGTATATTGGTTTTGTGTGAATGTATGTAAGGAAGCATCTCAGAACTTATTAACCATATTCATGCATTCTTAACCACCATCAATAGGCGACTCGATTTTAGGTCTGTCCTTCCGCCTGCCGCCTTCCTTTTGATCTCTGTAATTAATGGATATAGAAAGCTCTAATTTTTTAAAACAGCGATGCGGCAGAATTCATGCACTTGGGGAAATGTAAAATGCCTTTTATATTTTAATTAAATTTTATTTCCATTTCCATTTCTTAGTAAACTCGTGCCGCTTTGCCGCTCCGCTGTCAGCTGTGGGCAAAAAAACCGCAAGAAAGACATTCAGAATGACAGAAGTATCTTCGCCAGATGGGCCCATGTTTGCCATTCTGAACTTATGCTTCTTTCAAACGCTAACAAAGCGCAATGAGCCTCTGGACGCCTACAACGAGAGTGACTTGAAGTCCGCCAAGCTGCGTTGTTGCAAAGCAGTTCATTTTCCGAACGAGGACGATAACGCTCGTGACATTTTGAAGGAGTTGTATCGCAACTTCGACAAGCACATCAAGGAGCTGATCAGTTACATCATCAAGAACGATGTGACCAGCATTGAGGAGAGGCGTAACTATTTCTGCTGCAATTTGAGCAACCTCAGGGATCTGCTAGTCGATATTTGTGGCTGCGATTTCAATGTGCGCGTGCCCACCAAGACCAACATTGAGTTTCGCGTAAGTACTTTCCTGAGTTTTAGTTTGTGAAATGCTTCTCATTCCTCCAACCATCTAGGAGATGCTGACGCACATGCACAAGGAGCTGATGGAGCGCATCGTTTGCCTTCTGAATGACTGCAGCTGGGAGGCTCTCAGCAATTGCGTGCTCCATGAAGACAACGATCAGCCGCGGATGAGGCGCCTCATGGAGGAGTATCGCAACTTGTGCATCATTGGCGACTGCGTGTTGGCTAAGCAGCTGTTCACCGAGCTCAAAGCTGGCTGCACCAACAAAATGCTACTCAATTTCTACGTGTTCCTCAATTCTGTTGAGAGCCTGAACTTTGCGCAGGCCACCAACTACTTGCAAACTCAAAAGGAGCACAATTGGCAGGGCGAATACTTTGTGTGTGTATTAGTAATTGTTATGGCAAACCAAGATAATTACTAAACTTATCCTCATCCACATAGAAATATTATGAAACTTTATATTGACTACAAGATGCAGTTGAAGTCGGAGGAGCTGCCGGGTGAGGCCTACAGCAATATGATTGAAAAGCTGCGCGTCTTCGCCAGCAACAACAACTTGGATCGCGAGGCTTGGGTGCTGTTGTATTGCTTTTACAAGCAGAAAAACTATCTACCCGGCATGGAGTTCGCACGCTGGAAGTATGAGAATCTTTATGATGTACCGGGCAGAACAATGCCGCTGATACCACGCTCACTTTTCGAGACCTTTATGCCCGACGATTTCAATATATCCGGCAAGAGCGTACATATTGTTAAGTTCTATGACGTGTTCCAGACGTTTGCACGTTTAGGCGCCTACGGTTTTGCAGAGGCGGTATTTAATGAAATCGCACATGAGTTCTCGACTATTGAAGTGTATTTGATAAATACCACATTGAAGATGCTCCAGGGTGAAATTGACAACAAGTTCACAGTTCGCAAATTACCCACAGACAACAACGCGCGCGGCAAGATATTGGTGAGTAGTCATTGTAGTCCCTGGCATGAGAATTCCTCCTTTGCTCTCAGCGATTCTATCAAGCTCATATCAATGGCAACGTGGAGTATTCACGTCGAAACTACGATGAGGCCATCAAATACTTCAAGGTCTTGCTGAATATCGATGTGACCGATTCGGATATACTGTCCGTTTTTTATCTGAGCTTGTTGCGTTTGGCGCGTTTAAGTTTTGAGCGTGGAGACTATGAATTGTCCATGAACGCCTATGAAATGTGTGTACCATCTAGCAAAAAGAAAAAGAACTTTTTGGCCAACTATGGCATGGGCTTGTCCCTGTACTACGTAAGTCTAAAGGCATGTAAAGACCGTATGTATTTTTTAATATTCTGCTCGTAGTTGAATCGACTTGAGGATGCTATCGAGTATCTGGCACGCAGCACCGAAGTTGATATTTTTCTGCCTGATCCCTGGGGCTACTTGGCCACCATAAACTTGCGCTTGGATCGCAACAAGACGGCACTGAACTGCTGGAAGATAGCCAAAAAGGTGCGTACTTTAATCAAGTATCTTCCAATTAAATATTTTGATTTATCTGAAATATTTGCAGTATCCAGAAATGCCCTTGAACGGTCGCATCTATGCCGAACTCGAAAAAATCAACTATTCCGATGTCTGTTTGATAGTGGAAGATGACTGCAAGCCCGACGTAAATACGTTATTCTTCTGTTTAGTTTAAATCTTATTAATCCAAATACAATACATCAACTTAATTTTTTTTACTTCATATTTTTCGTGATAAGTTTCACATACTGAGCAAAGGCTCAATTTTAAAAAGGGTATTGCCCAAAAATTGGAATCTATAAAAAACTAATTAGTTTTGGTCAAGAAGAAAGTTCGACTTAGATTTTGTCTCCATTGCTAAGATGCCCACACCTGCTTCTGCCTCAGACGTGCCTACGCGCAGCTCTATAAGCTATTATGTTACCCTTTTTACAAGTTATAAAATAATATTTAAAACAAGACGGCGGCAGGTCTGTACCTGGTGTATGGTATTCGGCTAGATAAGGTTTGATGAGTTTACTCACTTTGCACTTTGCTTATTTGGATAAGGTTTTGTGTACTTAGATGGCAGCACGGTGGTATTTCAAACAGTAAACACTTCAACAAGTTGACTCTTCAGGTTAAGCAAAGTCGATTGCAAGACCGCATTAATGTTCGCAGTGTGCTCTCCGAGTGTAGCTCGGATGTGTGTCTGCTGCGTATTGTATATGATTGTGTGCGTGCATTTCATGATGTGTATGTTGGTTTTATAGCTCCAATATATACACACTCGCATATAAGCTTTATTAGACATTGCAGAGCCATAAAGTTTGTTTTGGCAAAGTGTGAAGTCCGCTTCACATTTTAAATAGGGGTACATCTTAAATATTATATGAAATCTTAAAAATGGAGTCGACTAAATGTTTACGACAGCAGCAGCTGTAGAGCCAACTTCAAGGGCTGCGGCTAATTTCAGCGACCAAATGGCGGCAGGGAAAGTGCTCGAAATGCAAATTGGCAACGGAATGAAATGTGAGTTGCGAAAAACAAAACAATTAAGAGCAATGTTCAACGGCTCGCGGGTAATTAAATGCAGTCGAACAATTCTGGACCAAGTGCCTATAAATTGAGTGGCATGCGCAAAACTAACAGCAAAAGAAACCCAATTTATTTGATTTGATTTTTTTTTTTGCCCAGCTCGTTCATGTTGGAGAAACTGGACAAAGTCAGAGCGATGCATTTTTTAAAATTAAACTTTCAGCAAAGTTTGCCCATAAATATGCGCACACGTAAAAATACAACGTCAGTGTGCGAAAATGAAGCGAGACAAAGTAAAAAATAAAAAAGAATACTTGACCTGTAACTTTACGCAGCATGCACATTGTGGCAACCGGGGTCATCGGCTGCTGCATAAGCGAATATATTAAACAGGTAAGAGTTTACCCGTTGGCTCCCGAATACCAGATACTCTTGAACTACCATAAAAATGGGTCAAGATTTGGCAATCCAATATAAATAATTGACTAATCTAAGCTTTAGATGTATGCTGAGCCTCTACAGCGAGTGCCTGGCACATGAAATGTGCCTCTCATCTTCTAAGAAAATTATTTTACCAATCATGCTTCTATTAAATACTGACAAGAAGCAAACCATTTGTTGTTTTTAAATATTAATTTCACCTCGCTTGATAATTTGTAAACAGAAATGGCTTTTATTCACAGTGTATACTCCAAACTGAATAGTTGGTGCTCCATTATACTCTTTTACGCTTTAAGAACTTAGCATAAATATTGTAAATTTATATGCCGCAAACTAAAAGCAGTGCAAATGAAAGTGCGGCACCGTCTGCGCGTCCGGCTCGAAGGCTCCTGCTCAAATTCCCTGCCAGTGTATACATTTTTGCAATTTTTTGCATTTATGCATAACGCTTTTGACTGTTTGGCAAAGTATTATTATTATAACAACTATTATGATGTGGGTCAGCTGCATTAAAATTTGCATAGCATACTCTTTCAGTGCTACCAAGTTAGATGCAACGCATTTATTGACGCTATTTTACATTTACCATAAGCCGAAAGTGTCAAAGGCACAAAACCAGCCACTGCCATAGCCACTGCCCCCGCAGCGCACAAAACTTAGTTAAAATGCAACGTTCACAACTTTAATATAACTTAATCCTTTTGCGGCGCGTGTGTGTGAGACTTTGTGTTTGTGTGTATCTGTGTGTGTGTGTGTTTGTATGTAGGTTGTAACTTACGAATTATGGCGTTAATACCATTGTGTGCTTGTGAGCGCAGTGCCCGTGTGTATGAGCTCGTCTGTGTGTGTGCGTGTGTGTGTATGTGAGCTCTTGCCAAGTTGACTTTAGGGATCATCATTAGGGAAAGTTGCCTGTGTACGAAGCGTTCTTTGAGCCGCCATTTTAACTTGCGCTTTGAGTCCTTTTAAGTAGAACACTTGACAACACCAGGAATTATAGTGACATCAGAAGATATGAGACATACTCTTTATAATTAATTAATCTGGGCTTATAAAAGACTGACAGCTTTAGGATTGTACGTTTAAATATTCATAATATTGTATCGATGACTGATATATATAGTAAGTGGGCTAATTATTTTAATTTTCATTCATGTAAAAAACATGAATTTAGACCAAGAATAATGTTGTCAGGTTAACAGGCAAAATTGAGCTACCGGCCAACCGGTAAAGAAAATTAAATCAATAAATTTAACAGTATCCTTTAAGAAAATTAGTATAAGTTCATTGGCTGTTTCTTCGCTTGCCTAAAATTGTGATTCATCACACAGCTCAAATACCTTTGATTTCGTAAAAGCAAAAAACTGCAGAGCAATTAAACGTCTGCGAAACCGCAACCGGAATATAAAAAAATACCCCGTTTTAATTGTCTTGTCAAAACGCTAGACGAGTCCTTACATATAAATAGTAACGCAGCCTGGCACAGACAGGAAATAATTAGAAAAAAAGCTATAGAAAGGGAACCATCAGACCGACGGCAGGCAGCCATGGCCAGAAGGAAAAACCACTGGAAGACAGGTACACGACAGCAAGCAGCATTAAGATAACATCCCGTTCTATCCCACTCAGTTGCCAGGAACACACACGTATATGGCCCGATTACGGCATGCTAAAAACGGAATTCGAAAAATGTCACGTATGACATTCGTTGCCAACTAAGACGGATATTTACCACTAAATGACACTCTGGTTGCCGCCGCACGCCCCCAGCCCAAGCACAGCCCAACTCGATGATGTGTAAAGCGCAAGACGGACAGGTTACAAAAAATTATGGCGAAGTTCGCTCGAGGCAGAGCCAAAAGGTTTATGCTAAAGACGTCTTTGGTGCATAAAAATGTATCAGCCAACTGACTCTGAAGGATCCAAATGAACCCCAACCAAATCCTGCTTGTGCCTAAAGTGTTCATAAAGAAAGTAATGTCGGTCTTTATTTAATTATAAGTAATATTTTGTGGTTTTTAAGGCAACGGGTTCTTAGTTGTAGCCAAGCCTCTGCTGCAGCCACCGAGCTATATGTGAGTCCCAACGAACTCGCAGACTTGGTTTCTGGGTAGGATTAAGTGCATTCTGCCTCTGTTTTAATATAAAAAAGATTCACACAGATGTACATATAATATTTTATTGACCAGACTGTGAAAAGCCCAAGACCGGAACTGTTTTGTTGATAGTAACTTATATTTAATCAATCAATAATCATTAAATCAAATTTTGATTTTACTACAATAAATTTCAACTAGTCTGTGGGGCTCAGGCCGAATGAGTATGGTCTGCTGGGATCTCCGGGTGGGACCATAGTGTATCCGGGCCAGAAATCGGAGCAGTTTGAAGGCAACGTTGGACCCAAATTAAAGGATGGCGCCAGTGGACTGAACACGTTCATGTTATTGCCCAAAGGATTTACATTGGCTTGACCTATGCCACCCAGCGGCCAGCCGCCGTAGAGCTGCCGCATCTGCTCATGCTGTAGCTGGAGCTGTTGTTGCTGCAGCTGTAGCTGTAGCTGTTTCACTTGCTCTTGCAGCGTTGACAGATGTGGCTGTGGCTCTGGCTGTGGCTGGGACTGGGACTGGGACTGGGACTGGGACTGCCTCTGGGACTGTGACTGTGACTGTGACTGAAGTACTTGAGCTGTCTGTTGCTGCAGCATTTGCCTCTGTGATTCTCGCTGCATCTGCTGTTGTCGCCTTAAAGTTGCTCTGGTGCTGCACCTTTGTGGTATGCCCGGAACGGGCTTCTGACGCGTCTTGCTAGCTGCAGGCGGCTGCATTGGCACTCCACCGACCATAACCGGATATGTGTTGCCGTCAAAAACGGGGCCGGTGCCGTAAATGCCAATGCCAATGCTTCCGCCCGATGCTTGCCGAACGGACTCCGTCGGACAGCGCCTTTGATATCTAGCCATGTTTGGTTAATTAAAGCCGAATCTTATGTACACCAAGTGATTTAGCATTCGAATAAAATCAAACCCTGCATATGGCAGCTGCTTTCTGAATATATAACAACTGGCTTATAATTTCAAACTTAGAGGGGAAATGTCATAAAACAATCTGCCTATGTCTTTTACATCTAGAAAGTTGACAAACACTTGGCAAAGATGAAACAACAAAAAACACACCCCCACTCCAAGCGCAAGTACACAATAATTTGTCCTATGCAGCATGTAAATTGTCACGAGCTTCTGTCAACCAGACGGAGGCAGCCTTTTGTTTGGCAACTGCCTTATCAGCACGTACACTCGAAGGCTCTGCAACATTGATTACAATATGTGTGGCACATAGCTTGACGTTTAGGCCTTTTAATTAAAATATTTTTCAGCTTGGGCTGGAAGTATGAGACAGACACTCGGAATGTTGGTAGCTAGGCTCAGATACAAAACGTTCACAAACAAAAGGAGCTTACATGAGAGAGGGCATTTGAGACAAAAAAATCCAAAAATGACGCATTCAGAAATCAAATTACATCGGAACAAATGTGTTTATTTATCATATCCTATTTTGTCGAATATATATTTATTATAATTTAAATATGAACCAACGTTGATATTTAGAGTCAAAGCAAAAAAGTTGACCCTCTTTATTCAATATGCTGGGTACGAATATATGAATTATATAGTATTCCGTGTAAAAAAAAACTTTATTTTCTTTTTTTTTCATATTCAGCTTTTTTGAGTCTTAATATATTCAGTTTGCTTTCAGTTTTGACGCAGTGAAGAGCCATTTGTCAAAATTCCAGGGAAATGAAATTTCGTCAAAATTAAAGAAACGCAAAACATTTACGCAGAAAAGATAAGCTTCAGAGTTAGTCTTGTGTAGCTCAGTCCCCGCTAAAGATTGTAAGTAAACAATGTGATTTACCAAAAGTGGTAAAATTCTGACCAGACAATCTAAATACTATAAAAGCTAATATGACTGATAATGGAGACTCATTAAATCCGTTACACGTTGGTCGTCACCCAAATGTCCAACAAAAGAAAATTATTCCCTCCGTACAGAAGTCTGTCAGAGAGGGCCAAGTGTCAACTTCGAGAGCCATCAACCAGGAGATGACAGTTTCCAAGCGATGTCCTGCGGGTGGCAGGTGCCAGACACAGCCGATGGCACGAACCATGCCTTTGAAGCACCTGAAAACTGTAATGGCTCCCACCGGCATATTGAATGCAACGTTAAGCGAACTCTCTGAAATATGTAAAGCTCCAGCTAAAACTTTCATGGGAAACGTGAGCTCCCAGGCAAGTTCAGCCAGAAAGCAGGCTAATCAGGCAGTCACATACAGTTATACCGGCAAGCGCTCAAAATCAAATACAACGCTAAAAGCAAATGGAGGCGGTAACTTCGCCAGTAGATCCTCAGGCAGAAGGGCACCCGGTTAACAGGGTCTCCCGTACTGTAATTGAGTAACCGGCCACTTAATAATTCCATTGCCTGAATGGAAGTATTTCCGAATTCTGTCTCCCGAACAAGTACCAGAAGAAGTCTTGCCAGTGCCTCAAGCCACATTAGCAAGGTCACACCGTCCCTGAAGGAAATCGCCGATTCCATTAGAAAGCAGTTAACCCAGTCTGTAAAGACCTCAAAGTCGCTGGCCGCCAAGGCTACCGAGTTAAGCAAGCTGGTGCTTTGAATGAGATTAAATAGTCGAAACGTTTACATTATCTGGGAAAAGTGTCACGGCGATCGTATTTCTCTTTACTTAACGATGCAGTCCTTTTTCATTCCACATCAGGCTTGAACCCAACAGCATTTTATTGGCACTAAAAAAAGATCCATTCTTTTGCCAGCATAGTGACAAATGTGTACACATCTAGGATAGTCTGGGCCTAGTACACTTCTGTTTTGTTCTTTCTCATTTGCATTCTTTGAAATATTTATGAATATATAATATATAAAAATCGCAGTCGTTATAATTAATTATACAAAAATAAACGCTTATATTCGTTCCATAGTATGCCATGGAAAATATGTTGCTTTAAAATTGAAAGTCGAACTTGCCAGACCCAGTTTTCATTCAGTTTTTTAAAATCTTCAGTTGCGTACCTTATTGAATTTTTATCGAAATCCAGGACGATAAAAATTCACATAATAAATAGACATATATTTCTGGCACTAAGCATACGCAGAATAAAAGGCTCGTACTCCTCCATCTCTACCTGGACATTGTGCACATCGAACATAAAGCCACACTTTAATCATCCTTAGTTGCTTGTGGAGAAAAATTCGAAGACTAGCCAAAATGTTTTTTGATGATGATGGTATGCCCTTCGATCCGTTTAACATTGGTCCAACCAACTGTAAACGCCCTGATTACGAGGTACCCAACACTCCATCATATCCGCCACCGGTATTTGCCTCATGGCCGCCACCAAAGGAACATACGAACAAATCTGTGTCACAAAGCACGGTTGCCCATCGGGAATTGACTGGTGGGTCTTATAGTCTCAAAACTGATCAATCGCTGATGGGGGAAGTGGAGATCTCTAAGGCCATAAACGAGGAGATGACCGCTTCCAAGCGGCGGGTACCTGCTGAAAAGCGCTATCATTTAGGTGTCAGGCACAAGAAATCTCGCGCTTCGATTTGGTCAGCGGCGCAGAAGTCCATGATGACAGCAATGCCCGTGAGGCACCATCGATTAGCGGAGAAATCAAGTGAGTTCAACCAGGCGAGCTCAGCCAGGTCTAAAACAAGCAAAGATAGAATGTCCTGCTCCAATGCGAAGAAACGAGCTCTCGCAGGTGGCCATGCAGATAAAAGATCCGATATTTCTAAAATATCCACCATAAACGATGCCACCCAATCAAAACTTAAAGGAACTAAGATCAATGCCTCGAACACGTCAAGCAACATTTACAAAATCACACCTTCACTGAGGGATGTGGCCGATTCAATAAGAAAGGAGCTAGCCCAGACGGTGAAGATATCCAAGGCCCTGGCCGCTAAGGCGTCCGAGCTGAGCAAACGGCTGAGAGCCGGCAGCGAGTTCCCAGAAAAAGTACCGCAAATATCAGATGTCACACATATTTAAGGATGATGTGCTTGCCTAATTATTTTCTGCATTTGCCACGAAATCTTGAGCCTAGCAGGGGTTTTATAATAAAAATCAATTAAAAAAGAAACTTACAGCCGGACATGGCTGATTCGACTTAGGTCAACCTGTTCAAGAATATATTAGCTTTAAGGGGTCGAAGTTGCCTTCCTCTGTATATTACCATCATTCCTAATGTGTAGAGGGCATTAATGCTTTATAGAGTATACACACTATTGAGTGTATGTGTGGGAAGGCCCAAGGCAAAAGCCCATTAAATATATCAAGAGCAGGCAGTTGCGACCTCAGAAAGTAGATATATTCTTAAACAGGACCATCAAACCATATCCGCCTGTCTGTTCGTCTTCGATCCATCAAAACTTAAAACTTTTATTCTTGGACTTGTTTTGGTATGGAAATTATTCGAGCAATATTTAAAATATAAATCTATAAATGTGTATTCCAATACCATTTTCAAGGCTGAAATTTCATTAAGACGGGACTATAAAGTAATTAAAAAAATTCATTTTTCCAAGATATGCGGTAAGTACACAAACACACCACAGATCGAACCTAGAATATATGCACTAAATTGTATATCTAAAATCATATTTTAAGCTTAATAACTGCACGTTTTGCAGCCAAGCAACCCATATGTAGTATGTCATTCAATGAGTATTTCTTAAATAAATGTTGCCTCTGCGCTCGCTTTGATAATATACTTAGCTGCGTCTGCTTTCACTTAGTTCATTCAAAAATTTAAATTCGGTCAGTGTAGAATATTTGTTCCGATTGTAGAGAAAGTAAAATGCGCTGAATATTAAGTGAATTACTTTATAATATACTTTTGGCGTTGAAAACATCTAGAAGCACACTCACACTCACGCATCGCTCTTCTCTGCTCAGTTGCTGGACTCGCCTGTGAGTAGACTGTAATTTAGCAGAGGAAACGCCCGAATAAAACATCAATCGCAGTACATTAATTAAATAAGCAGCCAATATGTTTGTTGATGATGAGGGTGAACTCTTTAATCCGTTCAGCGTTGGACCAGCCGGAAGTGGGGAACGCTGTGTGTACAAGATACAAAGCAGTCCAACATATCCGCCACCTGTATTTGCCACATGGCCGCCACCAAAGGTGCCCACCAATAGATCGGTCTCGCAGTGTACGTTTGTCAAGGAGGCAGCTGCTATGCATAACGGCCAATCGCAAAGGGGTGAAGTGGCTATTTCGAAAGCCATTAATGAAGAGATGGCCGCTGCAAAACAGCTTGCCGCTGATGGGAAGCGCATCGATGCGGGCGGCCAGTCTAAAACAACTCTGCCGAATACCAGTTCTAAGGGAAACTCCGTGACAACGTTAATGCCCGTCAGGGAACGCCGCGCCTCATCGCAATCAAGTGGCATGTCTCGTTTAAGCATCGCTTCAAGGGTGGCCTCCAAAAAAGAGTTAACGCTCAGCAGAGCACACCCAAGTCTCATATTAGCCAGACTCCGGCTAAAATTCCCAGCAAGATGAGTGCCAACGCGTACGACAGCAATCATACACTTGTGCCAAACACTGAATTAAAACAACTAAGAGGATCCTTAAATATAACAGAGAGCACGGACTCGAACGCAGGCTTAGATAATGTGTCCCGCAGTAGCCGACGAGCAGATGCAGGAGGTCATACAGAGGATGCAATTTCTCGTGTCTCGATAAAGTCTCAGGCAGAACAAATTCAAGCAGACAAGATCTCGTTTAGGTCTAAGGCGAGTACAGTTCATGCAGATAATGCTTCCCGTGTTACCGCCCAGTCCAAGGCAAGTGACTACCGCGCCGATACAGTTTCCCGTGCTTCCGTCCACTCCAAGGCTAATGAGCAACGGGCAGATAATATTTCACAAGTTTCGGTCAAGTCCAAGACTAGTGAACACCCCTCCCGTGTTACCGGCCAGTTCAAGGCGAGTGACTACCGCGCTGATACAGTTTCCCGTGCATCCGCCCATTCCAAGGCTAATGACCAACGGGCAGATAATATTTCCCGACTTTCGGTTAAGTCCAAGACTAGTGAACACCCAACTAAAGCTAGCGAACAGCGATTAGATAATGTTTCCCGAATTTCGGTCAAGTCCAAAGCGAGTGGCCATCAGGCAGATACAGTTTCTCACCTTTCGACGACAGTCCACGCGGGGGATTATGTCTCTCAAAACGACGGAAATAAGGTAGAAGATAAATCAAAGCCGAATACCAAGACCAAGCCCTCGCTGAAGGAGGTTGCTGAGGCAATGAAAAAAGAGCTGGAACAGTCGATGGCGACTTCAAAGACCCTGGCCAAAAAGGCAGCCGAACTAAGTGAACGCCTAAGAGCTGGAAATGAGTTCAAGCACAATCGTTTCCACTCTCTGATTCGCATGTATACAAACACAGAGCCCTTGAAGCGATGCCGCGAAGATCGCATGTCCTTTTGGTTCAAGGACGCAGTTCTTTCCTAATCAAATTCTACCCTACCCTATGACTTGATAATTCACGTTCAAACATTTCTAGAACCTTGAGCAATATTATGAATTTTAGAAAAATCAAAAAGAAAAGGCCTTGCTATTTAAGATGTACAAATATAACTTACCCACACTTTCAAATGCAATAATATTAAAAAAAAAAAATGAAACGCTTAGCATGATTTGCGGTTCAGCGTTTTGCTGACATTTCGTATCATTAATTTAAATGCGCAAAATTCTGCGGTCGGCTGCGAATTGTGCAGTGCGCACAATGCGCTGGGTCATAAAATATGCAAAAACATTTGTTTAATTTGCGCAGAAACTCGCCGAAAATCAGAAAAAATTTTTTTATTATGGTACTCACAAATTTAAAATGTGCTTATTGCAGCTTTATGGATATCAACGTATAAAAGGATATATACTTTTATCCAGCTATTTATTTTTGCTTGAGGTATTTAGCAGGACATATTATATTTCTTTAATAAAATATATTATCGGTGAGAAAATCAGCGCTTGGAAATTATTGCTCTATGATATTATTAAAAGGACACAATAATAATAATAAAATATCGGTTAGTTAATGAGATTCCTTGCTTTTTTTTCGACAAGTTGTTTTCACAATTATTAATTCATCCTTGGAAATTAACATATCTTTCCGTTGATATTTTTCCCTCAAAAGCGATTTATATTTACCAAGGATTTCGCACAACTCATTGCCCGTGAGGGTATAGAATAATTGTGGCACTTTTGACGGTGGAAGCTGCAGTTATCCGGGGCAACATTGTTGACCATGTTATTTGGAGCATTGTGGTTAATTTTATTTATGGCAGCGCAACATGCTAATTGCAGCAACAACGAAATGTCTGCTGGTTGCCTAATCAGGGTCAGGTTTTTGGCCGGGTCGCTTCAGTGGATAATGCGCGAGTTGTTAGGACGCTGTTTCGCACTCGGGCCTGGCAATTATAACAAATTGCATGTCAATTTGAAAGCCACTGCAGAACCAAGCCCAGCACGCCCAGTCACTCTTAAGTAGGCCATATTAAAAGGGGCGAATGCTCAAAGTATGTACATATGTATATAGAATATTTATATTTATATGTAAATGCAAACATTTTTATGCTTGCTAGTGCAATAAAGGAAACAACTGCAATAATGGCAACGGGCGCATAAAGTACCAGAAATAATAGCAACAAACAACTTTGGAAAAGTGCAAAAACCACCAACAACAAACGCCAACAACAATCGAAATGAAACAATCGCAGCACGCGGCATGCGAAACAGAACAGAGAGAAAAATATATTTAATACGAAAAGTTTTGCAATAACGGAAATGAAATGGAAATGGACGCGCGCCAATAGACATAAATGTGTGAGAGGTGCCGCAGCCGACAGGATACAAATAGGACACGGTAGCAGCCGAGCACCATCAACAATAACAACAGCAGCACGAATAACATAAACGAAAGCAATCTGAATGCAGGCCGTGTAAAACAAAAGACCCACAAAATGCATACAAAAAGCAAACTCAAAAGTAAAAACTAACAACAATATCCGGGAAAAGCAATTGCACAAAGCACAACGGCAGCAACCCAACCGGCCTATAAAAGCGCTTGTAAAATATTAAAAAACCCAAAAATAGATGCGCGCATTTACAGAGGTGTGCAATGAGCTCAGTAGAGAAAAGAATCCAATAAACTAAAGCAAGTCTAAAAAACAAATTTTAAATAGAAAGTGCAATTATAATCAACATCTTATGAATAATGAAGCACTAAAATAGTTCTAGGTGATTAAGTTCTTTAAGGCTAAACAATTTATATAAAAATATAATTTAAAATAGCTGAAGCTGAAACTGAAGCTTTTTCTTGTTGTGGGATTCACCCACGACAAGACTTTGCATAAAATGTCGGGAGCCGAATGGCTTGCGGTTGTCAGCGAGCTACCTATCTAAGCTTGCCAACCCTCCTTACGTCCAGGCAAGGAGCCTGCCAAGGAGGCGAAAAAGAACAAGACTTAAAAGGTTCTATCCAACAGATCTAGTTTATTGATGCCTTTAGTTTCAGCATGCAGATCAGCCAAGCAAAGTAGACCGTAGACTAGACTAAACAAAATGAATAAAGAACATATACCATATATACTACATGTACATATCTAAGCTAAGCTTCTTTAAACCAAAAACGTTTGCTAAAAGTTGTGAGAACCAAATATAAAACATATAAAAAGAAACTTGTGGGGGAACTTGTAAGAAATAATGGTCCTCCAGTAAAGGGCTCTCCCCTGCAAATTTAAATTTCTACTAAATAATATTTTCATTCAGTTTAAAACTCAACAACAAATATCTACAAAATCTAAGTGGTATATATTTAAGATCATACATTTTTGGTTCCTACAAGCATTTTCCTTCAAAAATTTCAATCAATAAAAATCATGTTAATACATTTTTGAATACGTAAAGATATACATATATAATTATATGCACACAAATTTATTGACTGTCAAGGGCCTCTAATGTTGACCAACACTGATTCAAACTTAAATTTTCGGTTTGTTAAAATAATTTATATAGCTTAGATAAAGTACGCGTTATTGTGTAAGATGTACCTGAAGTGCACAATCAATAGATAAGCAATCAAGACAACACTAATTAATTGCTGCAGCAGGACGTGTGTGTGTGTGCATGTGTTTGTCTGGGAGCGTGTCGAGAATCGACGTATTTGTGTGTACACACTTGCCAGACATGCACAATTAAAGCTGCCGCAATGCAGATTGCACTTGAATTCAACTTACTTCATGTCATTCTGGGCCGCACACGCTGCGTATGCGTAATAAAATTGAATTAACGCTAGGCCGAGGAGCCATTTTGTGGGACATTTTCGCCTTCGGCTTGTGTGCCTGTAAATAATACTCCAACTTGTATCCGTGAGCGTGTGCGTGCATGTGTTGGTGAGTGCCTTTATTGCCTATAAATGAAATCATAAATTTGAGAGAAAGCTCTCCACGGACACACGCACACACGCTCAGAAGAGGCCCTGCAGCCTTGTCAACTTGTCTGCTGATGTACTTTAGCAATTATTATAAGTTCAATTTTGAGTTTGAGGCCAATTTATTATTGGCTTAATACGATTTGCATGTCGAAGGAGCAGCACGGCATGCAATACACAAATATTGACAGGCGTTTGCTTAGCGGCAAGTGGCGTAATATTATCTTAATTTATGACTACACTGTCCGTTGCCGTGTATACCACTAAGCCAAGTTTATTTGCACTGTTCTTAAGACTTTAACCATTTAGCCTTGAGACCAAGTGGTGACTAATGTGCAGCCATAAAGTAGCCGTCCATACTAATCAAATTAAGCTACACTTTTGCCTGAATCTAAGAGTAGCAGCAAATGGGCCAACCCTTAATATATATTGTGTGTGCGAGAGTCAAGAGAGGTCAAATTTCTATAAATAAAACAATAAACAAATATTTGGACACCTATTTGATATTGTTTACAGAGTTTAAAATACACATGAGCACAGAAAGGTATTGTTTAACATTTATTATTTAAAGGAAAAATAAATTAAATAAAAAAATAGGTTTAGTTTTTATAACTTTTTTTGCAATCTCTAAATTGGTTTAAACGATTTGTTATTCATTTTGAAAATGTTATTACATGCTTTTTTAAACCATAACAAATTATGTTATTTTCAATTTACTGTTCGGTCTGATATTGTGATAAGGCCCAGACTTACAACAGAATTTGCATATTTAAGTGAAATAAATGTAATATAAAAATAAAAATAAAAATGTAGTCCAACAACTTTTTTCAATTTATTCTAAATGCAGTTGATTAACAAATTTCAATTTACATAAACATTTTTAGCGAATGCAGCGACTCTGCTGCCTGTCGTAATGATTTGCAATGCACAAAGGCAACTACGTTATGCGTAATTAATTTTTTTTGCTATAAATTCATATATATATAAAATTAATTAACAATTTGCATAATGACAAATGAGCGAACGCTTTAAAATTGCTGCAAAATCAGCGCGGCAATAGGAAAAGTGAAAAGTGAAATGTGAAAATGAAAATCAACAGAACGAGAAATGATTCATGGTCCCATTGTGGCAGACAACCAGAGACCGGCTCTGATTCTATGGTGAGTCAACTGAGTCATTTGTCGTCATAACTTTTGTCATTAAATGGTAGCCTGGCGGGTCTGATGCCGCCAGATAGTAGATTGCTCCAGCTACTGCCCCTCCTCCCGCTGCTGCTGTCGCTGCTGGGACGTGCTAGGCAGACAAAGGCAACGCATTCGAGACTCTAGACGTATTAGAGCCGGGTTGTGTATACATTTTTCATAACATGCTAAATATGTACACGCGCTCACACACGCACATACATACATAAACATACATACATACCTAGTTAAAAGCAGGCTGGCAAGTCACGTTTCTTAATATGGCTACATGCGTGTATGTGTGTGAGTGTGTCTGTTTGTCATTGTGTGCTAAGCTTCACACATTTTTAATTTATTTTTATGCCACTTCTCTGTGTATGTACATATGTATTTGTTTGGCTTAGCTGCAATTTTAGCCACAGCCTCAAGCAGCGGGTTAAGAGCCTTTTTGAACTTTTGAGATATGGTCAAGCAGTGCCTCAGCCTTGTTGCCAGCAGTCACTGTGGCTGTGACTATGGCTGTGGCTGCCGTTTTTGTTGTCCCAAGCACTTGAGTTTCTGAGACATTGGGACTTGCTCATGCTCTAAATATCCAAGTGAACTTTATGTCAATACATTACACAATTGAAATCACAGCAGACGCTGCCTGCAAGCATTTAAACTACGAAAACATCGAGAAAGACTACAACAAATTTATTTTTATCGTTTAAGAACTGAACGTGGACTCTTTGGCATACAAATAGATAAGGCAACACAAGCAAAAATGTTAAACACAACGAAGATTTTATCAAAGATGCCACTGCTGCAAAGCCTGGAGATATCAGACAATGCACATCTCTTCATCGCCGTGGGCATTGCATTGTGTATATTGCTTTGGTATGCGGCCAAATTAGAAAGTGACCAGATCCTGACGGATGTGCTGCGCAAACGGCAGCAGCGACACCAAGAGCTGCAGCGACAGCACCAATTGAAGCTGCTACTGAAAAAGGCAACCAAATCGGAGCCTTCAGCTTCAAACACGGAGGAACCATTGACGCCTCAGGCGAAGCACACATTTAGACGACTCAATCCCATCCAAAGTGTTGAGCGACAGCAACGCAGGCGTTCAGAGTCCGTAGCTGCGATTGAAGCAGCGGGTGATGCAGCAGCAACGCCTCGCTTACGTAAAAATTTTAGATTCCTCAATCCTGACCAAAGCGTCGAGCGACATCGACGCATGCGTGCCAATATGAAGTTGAATGTGCCAGACTTTGCAGAGCCAGCAGCAAATGAAACCAAACAGAAAACCGAATAAACTACGAATCTCTCGCAGAATTGCTGATTCTATATATTCAGAGATATAGATGTAGCGTGATGTAGCCATTATACCAGTTGCTAATGCATTTAATATACTTGTAAAACGCTGATTACAATTGATGTTCAAAACATAATCACGGTAATTGACTTTAAAAGTGGTTAAAAACAGTTGATCACGACATTTTTTTATTCTGCGTTGAGTTATTTAATCCATATTCACTTGTTCGGCAAAATTGGGCCGCGCAAAGCCGAGTAATTCCCGGTAGCGCATATAGAAAACTTAAGAACAATGCGCACAGCCTAGAGCACTGACCCTATTTGTCTGTTGGGGAGTTGCACTTGCTGATGTTTGCCACGCCCAATGCCTCTTGCTTTTCGCATTTGTTTGCATTTGCGTTAACACTTACTTCATTTAGCAGCCGGCAGCAGCAACAGTTGCATAAAATAGCAGACCGATTCCTGCATCTGAATGCAAGTGCAGATGCCGCTGGCTGCAGGTTAAGGACCTTCTTTTGAACTTTAAAATGTTTACTTGCCGGCCATGTGGGTGACAACGCCAGCGCCCAGTCATATTTGTTACTGCAGCAGCATGTATCATATGACCTTTAAGTCAACAAAATCCAATGGGCATATTAAGCCGGCAACATATTAATATAAAATACAAAAACTTAAAGTACTTAAAATTCCTTCAACGCTGAGTGGAAATGAAATCACCATTTACATAAATGTGTTTTGCATTTAATCAATTTTTCATGAATATTCTTATAAGAATTTTCGAAGAATATTTTTCAAAACAGTGACATTTATTTTATTTGTAATTTTAATATTGCTTAACTTTTGTTATAGGGTGTCGAGTGGTCGACCGTTCCTGCGTATAGCAACTGCCCATTTGTTCTGTTCCCTCGTTCTCTGCGTCCGCCTCAACGAGCTTGTGTTTATGTTTGCTTTGTGGGCTTAACATAGTCTCTCAGTCCATGCGCTGCTTTTAATCTTAAGCGCATTTCATTTACCACAATGGCCATTAAAATTGTCTAGGCTGGCAGCCAAGCACAAGCACACACTCACTCGCACTCACGCTCACTCCCTTATACACACACAGCCGCCCGATGCACATTGCCAACACTGGCTGGCCGTGTGTTGCCAGTAGCCCACTGTCAACATAATATTTTTTTTACGCCTTGCACACTTTTACCTTGCGACTTATGGACGGCTTATGTGCTCGCAAACCAATTAAAATGGCCAATGGAATGGTTAGTCCCAGGACTATGGCATTGCCTACAAATTAATTTCAAAGGATTCAGATCTATTTGATATTCGGCTGTGTATTTAGAATAAATTATTACCTTCCTTGTAAAGGATTTAATTTGCTTAAAGTAAAATGATCATTTTTCAACCTTTGGCTAGGGTATTCAAATTTGTTCTAGCCATGTGTAGCGCATTACAAGTGACGCTTCCGACCCCAATTTTAAATAAATGTATGCAACTTTAACAGTCTCTGTGCCACGCCCATTCAAGTGGCACAAACTATAATCAAATTGTATGGCAAGCAACATGCCATGTGCGCAGTAAACTCAATAAAATACCAAAAGCGGCGAAAATAAATTAAAATTATGCAAGAATGCGCCCGCACCACAAAAAACACACACACTCACACAAAAAGCGAAGAGATCCACACAATGTGGAGTAAGAGAACCGAGTGGAGTTCTGGGCAAATGAAACCGCCAGCTTTACCCAATGCCACATATTTACTTTTATCTCAGTGCAAGCAGCCAAAGCCAAATACGCGCAAACAAATGGGTTTGTCGGTCGTCGGGGTGTTGCTGGGCACGGACCAAAGGGGTGCACGACCGGGTCCAAGACAGCCCGACAGACAATAAATGTGCATGGTGTGTTGGCACTGACAATGCTCGGCGATGATGCTCTCAAATTGTCGGTCGTTTAAATACATTTAAATATAAATGCAGGCAGCGCAGCGCAACGCAGAGATAAGAAGCGCCAGACGGGAGGACATGGAGGACATTGAGCAACTGCAGCTACAACTGCTGCCTACTGGGCCCGGAGTAAGTGAATATTTCATTCATTCATTTTTATTCATTTGGCATAGCTGTTATTCTATCAGCGTTGCAGATCATGTGCGAGCGTGCGAGTGTGTGTCTGTGAGCAAAGGCTTGCCACAGACATTTCAAACGGCCGCGTATGAGCGATAAACAAATATATCCAACACTTGTGGTGCGCATTTTAAAATAATGAAAAATCTTCAATGAGCTCAACATCAACATCCTTGTTGCTGTTGCTGTCCTGGCGAGTACTGACAAACGAAGAATGAATTTAATTACATATTTCTTGGCAAAACGTATACGCCCCGTGGTGCGTCTTGCGGTCAGGTCAACGCGCATGAGATTCATTTTGCTGCTGTTCCGGTTCCTGTTGCTGTTGCCATTGCCGCTTGTCGTTGCCTTGATTACATTTTCATTTTAATGCACGATTGAAGATGCATTCGGCGAAATTAATTGAAAACGCTGCCAGCTGCAGAGCTAATATTTGGCTTTCTGCATTGCCCAACTCCATATCTCCACACGAATCCGTACTCCACACACCACACGTCCATGTCGACGCTTTAACGCTTACGCGCTGCGCATGGCTGTTGCATGCGAAATGAGTTGCTGACGTATCTTTTATTGATTGCTGAATTACACGCAGCTGGACTTAAATCTTACTTTTAAATCGAACCTCTTATACCGTGTACATGCATGCTGGATACTGGAGCTATTTGGAGAGTTGTGGCCTCCACTGTGGTCACTTAATTGACGCATTCGGCTAGATCCGGGTAATAGTTGTGTGCGTGCATGTATGTATGGATTTATGTATGTATGTATGAATGTATGTTTTTTGTGTATAAGTATAAATGTGTTAATGATTGTGAGAAGAATATATTTATGTAGTTTTAACAATCTAGTAAATGTAGCTTTTATATGAGTTTATTGTGTTGTATATTTTTGAATGCACGCATGTCTGCAAATATTTGTCTACATATATGTACATATGTATAGGTGCATGTGCTTGTGAGTATCTACATCAATGTATTTTGCATGTCAGTATGTATTTAAATTTGTAGGTTGTTGCCTGAAGTTTCTTACATTGAATAGTTCACATTCTGTAAATCCATTAGCAAGTATTTGTTGTCCAAAATATACTTCGAAAATTTAAGCTGAACTTAAATGAAATAGCTGAGTGGATTGATTTAATTTAATTTTCATTTCATTTCTCCTTCCACAAGTTCCAAGTACGGCTCAGAAGAATGTTTTTTAAAAGTACAATAACTCATGGCGAATAGCAAAACTTTATTCAAATGTTTAATTTGTGATAATTGTAGTTACATATGTATACCTTACATTTTAAACACTTACAATAAATGTAATAAATGTTGATAGTAAAATAAGGCTATATGTACGCATGTATACATGTCGTTATGTTTGCATATATGCTCTTCTATACCTCTATACTTTTATGAATATTAATTTGAGTGCGGATTATCTCCTAGTTAAATTAAAGAGCTAAATAACAACTTTAACCATCAATAAAAGCTGTGCTCTTCACAGGCTTTTTATCTGTTTAAAGCCAATCAAATTGAAATGAAGGCTGTAATAATTTAAAATGTAATTTGAAAATTGTCAATCTGTTAACACTGACTGCTCAGTGGAGCATTCTGCCTGAATTATTAAGTTTTACTGCTCACAGCCATTGCATTTATGTACAGCAAAAGACAATGATGTGATTATACAATTCTGAAGAGGGCAGGCATACATAAAGACAGACACAGACTGCAATCTCTCAGGCTGTGCACATATGTGTACGCATGCCGTACACCACGAGCATGACGAGGAAAATTTCATATGCAAGGCACATCATTACATTGTCCAGGAGGCATGATGGCTGGCAAAGTGCTTTGCCAGAGTGCGACTGACTGACTGACTGACCGACTGACAGCCAATAAATGTCACATTATCAGCATTGAAGTGTGAAGATAGGACTCAAGCCTCTGTTTCAATCTCACCACCTCTGCACCTCCCAGGCGGCGGAACCTGCGAAATTTCTAAAGTGCCAGTTTATAAACTCGAACTGGCATGTCACACATAATTGACAACAATGAGCTGATGAAATTGAAACAGACAGTTAGATAGATACAAAGATGCGCTTACACACGTATGAGAGAACAAAAACAACAGCAACTGGTGTGAACTCGCCTTCGTGGGAGCAACACTTTACAGAGAACTAAATGCTGCAACATTTTAAATATAATGTCGAATTGAAGACGGACCGAAAATCTGGATTATTTGATTTACAATGGAATAACACCAAGTATCTACAGGTATGGATGGGTAGAAGACTTTTTTATTTCTTAGTAGCTGTCCCTCTTGAAGTCATAATTCCTGATGAGTTGCCAAGTTTTGAAATAGATGTCGTTAACAAGTTATTTTTGTAAAAGTTAGCAACTTACGATCTACTTACAGATTTTACAATTGTACAGTTAAATTTACTGTTGGCTGATGAATTATTATTAACAATCTTAACCGTATCTAACTGCGATATATAAGCCATTAGATGATATGTGAGCGGGAGCACAAAGCTAAGCCACATATGAATCCGATCAATCATTTTGGCAACATGCTCATTAGTTGCACTCCGAAGAGAGGAGCAGCACGTGTCAGTATTTTGTACACGTGCCAATATGAACAGTCAGCGCAAACATATCATAATTAGGATAATGCAAAGACAAAGCAAGCAGCAGCAGCTGAGACATCGTTGACAAGTCGTTCAGCTGCGGCTGACTCACATGCTACTCAACCCACTCAAAGTTCGCCTTGGCGTATGATTAATGCATTGTTGTGCAGACGCAATGAAGTACTGCGATTTTTGCGTCTCCCAGACAATGGCCAATTACTCAGCTTTGCGGGTTGTGCGACCGCTTATTTCCCCTTGCCAACGCTTGCTTGCGGCTGCGAGCTGCAATTAATTAGCACAGTCTAAACTATTTTAAGCCTGTTGAATTATTAATAATTTCTTTTTTAAACCACAGGCTTCCAGTACTTTTACCTACCATACTTTCAGACTCACAAACGTGCGCAACCCTTTGGGAGTATTAAAAAGTTGTCACAATGGCCGCAATGCTGACAGCTACTTATAGTTGACGGAGTTTGTTAATTAACTGGGGGGAAAGGGATAAAAAATAATAAACTTTTTGAATAGATTTTATGTTGCAATTATATATAATGCATAATTTGTTAAGTGAGCAAACAAAAGGTAGCCATTAAAGTCAAGCAGTTGAGACAAAAAAGGCAACCTAAAGCATGGGAGTGCTTTAAAACTTGTATGAAATCAGTGTACGCGTCGTATGCGTAATTTTTCATAAAGGGTTGCCAGAGCATGAGTGCTGCATAGCAATTACCCACTAAGTGCCACTAAATCCAGCTATGTAAATGCATCTGACGGTTGCCAAAGCTAAACATGTCTTGCAGAAAAAATAAGCATGAAGCAGGCAAAGTGCAAGAGCTTCGGAGCGCACTTTTCCGAGTGAGAACTGTTTGCACAGCTGCAGCTGACTGTTTGCAGGCAGGCAGGCGGGCAGGCGGACAGGCAGGCAGAAGGAGGCGAACAGCAGTTGGCTTCGAATTGAACGGCAACGAATGCAAACAAACAAGCAATAAGGTACGTGGAAATTGTCGCCTTAACTTAGTTTATTATAATGCCACTTGAATGAGTTTGCAATGACTGCTGCTGTGTAGTTGCATGCCATATAGCATATAGCACATGTGCATATGTATGTGTGCGTATCAGATATCCATTCATTTATGCTCTCACACGTTCGCTCGTTTCAGGCAAGGCAACGAAATAATACGAGTACCCAGTGAATGGCACAAGTTCTATGTGCAACACAATAATGGCAATGCAAGTCGAACTTAGGGAGTGGATACAGCTCCTCCGGAGGGGTTCTGGCTTACATAGACATCAGTCTATAAGAGCCAGTTGCTCAGGAGGCAGCTGTGGGAGGCAGCATTTGCAAATAGCGCCAGACACGTGACCTGTTTTTATACCATGTTCTATTTACCTTTGTGTGCAATTTGCCGTTTACTCAATTTAAATTTCCTCCCTATTGTGCAACGGGTAGCTCGCGACAATAGCAATCGTAAAGTCAGGCTCAACTGAATTGACAATATTTGCACATAATAAGCCCCTATCAACAATGAATACCATTGTCCACAAGTTTTAATGTTGAAAATGTGACTATTGAAATGAATACAAATTAAATGTAATTTCAATTATTTCCACAACTATAAATATTCTTTTTATTAGCTGAATTGTGAGTGGTGCAATTATGAAAAATAAGAACGTGTTGTGAATATTAAAAAATATGCAAAGCGCATGGAAAACTATACTATATACAATTATAGCACATTCTTTTGTTGCAGAACTCTTATTTCAAACAATTATTTATTAAACATCTTTGACATATACAAATCTTTTTCCTTATCGAATTATCAAATTTTAACCTTTTATTGTTTATTTTGCTAGTCAACGTCAGCATCTGTCTGATGGCACATCATTCAATTATTTCGCTGCTTCAAAGAATATATTTGTTCTCTTTTTTTTTGCATTTAATAATTATTCATGTTATTTATCGAACAATAAACCTGATGTTTTAATCCAGTAAGGCGTTGAAGCGCAAGCCCTGTTATGCCCTTGATTAAATTAATCATTCATACACAAATAAATATATGTATGTGTGTATGTAAGGTGTTGTTTGACTTTGGCACAGTGTGCGCAACACAAGCACGAAAAAACAATAACAAATGCATGCATAAGTATAATAAGTAGTTCGCGAAGCGAGAACAAAAAAAATAAATTGAAACGCTTTGCTGACTAAATCCAATATTAATTCAATGAAAATGGTTTATACGATTAATTTATATAATAATGCTTAATGCCGCGCGCCCGGTTTTAATCGCGTCGCAGCAGCGCGCAAATGCGCTTAATGAGTTTTAAAAACAAAACTCTTGCTTCCAAAATGCATTGGGCTGCTGGCCATGGTCTCCTCATAAGCATAAACTGCATAAAATCAACAAAAATGGAATGGGCAAAAGTGCACAGTTTGTCCAAGTTTCGGCCATGGCCATGTTGCATAGATTGGAGAGTTTATAAATGTATCTGCATGTATATATATACTCAACTTGTATGTGTTGGCATTTCTCTTGGCCCGCATACTTATCGAAGACATTGGCCAACAGCAGCTGGCTACTTTTTGCTTGCTTTGTTAATTAAAAATTTCATTTCGGCTTATTATGTGCAGCAAACAATGAAACGTGAGAAATGTAATGAAGTGGAAAATATAACGACCAAAAAATGTGCAACACTACGTATACGTAATATGCACATTTTTTATAATTGGCTAGTAAAATGAAAAAATGTATCATTTCGACATTTTTTTATTTATACGAGCAATTCCCTGGGCTAGTATCCATGTTTGAATGTTAATTGCGCATTTGAATTGTGATTGCAAAGTGCATACTATGTAATTTATCGTTGGTAAACAAGAAATATTTTTTAACAAATGTGCATAAAATATTATTTTACTTATGAGCAGCAAAAACCTAAGCTGATAAAAGTGGCATGTATAATAAAAGCAAATTGTAGGGTAATAAATAGATTGCATAAATCCCTGCCTTGTTTTTGCTGAATGAAAATTGCAATTGTAAAAATAATTTTCAAACGCCAAATTCGCGTGAGGAATAAGTCGCTTAGCAACATTTAGCCAAATGCAATGCAATTAATTATAGATTTGAAAAAATTTGCATTTGAATGTACATTTCATTTGCAAACGAAAGTAATTCTTACATTTCACAGCTCTGTCATTTGTTCTCATCAACTTTTTGTAGGTTTTTCGCCCTGACAGGCGCACAACTTGCACAGCTCATTTCATTAAAAGTTTTCTACACTTGAAACTAATTTGCACTGCCAATACAAAACAAGTTTGGCAACTTGCAAAGCTCGCAACACATTTCCATCTATTTTCCTTCGGGGTTTTTTCTGAGTCGGAGGGTGAAATAGGTAGAACGCTTTGTAAAAACGAATTTAATAACTTTCGCTACAAACGCCGTGGCAAACTAATTGTAAAATAAACAGAATAAGCCAATTGCAATTGGAGGGAAAAAAATGCATACACAGTCATGGTGCTCGACTTGGAGATACTGAGTTCATACTTCTCTGAAGACTTTATATATGCTTGGGTATAAGATTGTCGATATAGTGGTATGTATTGCGTCTATAAACAATAATTTTAATGTAGTATTAAAGCCTGTTGGCATCCATTTAACATTTATACTTTTCCTACAGGGTATACAAAAACGAAAAGAGAAAATGAGGAATGGAAAGTAGCTGCATCCTCGAATATAATTAACTTTCACAAAAGTAAATAGAATCTTAGTGAGTGAAAACTAAAGACAACAGCTGTTAATGAGTGGAGTTTGTGCGCAAGTTGAACGAGAACTTCAGCAGCAGACCCAAAACAGTTTTCGAATGCAATTGCTGCTGCTGCCGCTACTGCTGCTGCAAGGACCCATCGAGTAGAAGTGGCAAGTGCAAGTTATTTACGCGGCTCCTGTCGCTGACTTTTGCTTAGTTAATATTTGCGGGCTTTATGTGAAGTAGGAAATTTCGAGGCGGCGCTGAGGTTGAACTTTGGCTTCGGTTGAGCTTGAGCTTGAGCTTGAGGTTAGCCTGCATATGATATGGGTAAGAAATATTGATTAAATGTTAGCAAAGCACAAAGCACTGACTAGACCTCCTGACGCTAACGCTGCAGCTGACAGCAGACGACGCGTCGCCGCTGCAATGTCTGCTTGCTGCAGGAGAGCGGAAACGGAAGTGCAAAGCAGTAGCAGCAACAACGACAACGACAAAGCTAGCTAAAACCACAACAACGGCAATCCCTGTAAATAGCTCGCTGTTTTTTGTAGCAGGCAGACGTGTTTTGTTGCCGCTGATGTTGCTGTTGTTGTTGCTACTCACAGGCAAATGTTGGACATTTTTACGGTTTCGGTCACTGGCAAATGTCAACGCTATTTTATAATAATGTTGTTGCTGCTGTTGTTGTTCTTGTTTTGGTATCCACAAGTTAACACAGGAAACTCTGTCAGTCCAGGCAATTGTCTGACATTTTATTTATTGTTTCCTACAGCAGCGAGGCGCTAAAAATGCCAGCTCCGTATATTTACAGACACTAAAATCACAACTAATTTGCGGTACATCGAGCCAGCAATTATATCACTCAGTTTCGCAACATTAAGTGATTAAGTCACTTGCTGTCCGCCCTGCTGCAAAAATAAAATACACAATAAAAATACACTAAAGCTACTTTTCCAGGCACCGTCTCGACTACTTTGGCTCACAACGGGCATTCAATTTCAAATTTGTTTGATGCTTATTAAGTGGGACATTTAAGTGGAGTCTGAAGTGCTCGTTGACTACTTGCATTTCATTTCATAAGAATTTCAGCAATTCTCGCATTGTATTTTGTCTTCATTATATTCATGCTATCTGCGAATTGTGTGGCAATGGCATATTTAGAAGAACTGCTTTCTGTTTTGCTGTGAGTTATATTATAATTAACCTTGCACAGAGTTTATATAGAACTTTATTGTAGTTTTATGTATCACACTGTTTTAACAAAATATAAAAAAACAACTATGTTATTTCTAAAAGCATTTAAGGAGGCAAGATCCCCCTATTTAGCTATATGTCTGTCTCTATGTGTTGGTAATATTCAAACTTATCTAGCCGTATTTTTAAATAATTTTATAAAGCAGCATAAATCTGTGTAGAATTATTAAAAAATATTCCTGCTACGAGCCTCACTGTGCTCCATTATAAAGTAAATTAATTAACGGTAGCTTTAATTAAAATATAAGCCAAAGTCCTCTAATATCCAAACGGATTAATCAATGTAAGTTGAAAATAGGTACGTATCTTCCACATGTCGAAGATAATTGCTCTCTTTTGTTTTTGCCTCTGCTCAACTATTACAGGGTATAGTTACAATATACGAATGGCCTTAATAAATTGTGTTGGCTCTCTAAACATCCCCGCAGATATTGCGAAATGCATGCCTGCAATCTTAAACTAGCTCCTCAAAAATTATGCAATTTGATAATTTGGCTCCTGCTTACAGCTTAAATCTCATTTTGATTTCGATGGCACTCTGATCTCTGGGCAATTTTCAAATACATTCGAAATGCGCTTTGCATGTGGTATATGCGCTGGTGTGAACAAGATGCTGCTTGAGCATTGTAAAAAGCATTAAATTTTCAAATCGAAATACAAGACAAGAAAGTTTTAAGCCAGCATTCAGCATTCGCCGCTCAGGCAGAGAAACAATGGAATGCAACTTGAGGCTCAAGTGCAGCAAAACTCTTATCAAGAAATAAAGTGAAGCAAAAGTTTTAAGCGTCTTTGCACGCATACAATTTCTCATGAGCAGCAAATACAATTGCACAATAAAATATATACGTACACACAGTCGCAGATATTGTGGAGCCGAAAGCCGAAAGGGATTCGAGGACGAATGCAAAAAGAAGCTTAAGCGAAAGGATTTTAAAAGCAACGCGCCTGGCAAAGGTTTTTGTCGTCAACGCTGCCATTTTGCTAAAAGCGGAAGACAGCTCCGAAGAAGAAAACAAAAAACACAAAAAAGTGAACCACAAAAAAGCGAAACAAATTCAAAAAACAACATGCAACATGGCGGGTGCTTTCCCATAATGGCTGCCTTAAGACTATGTTTTAAACCCGGCTCACGCGCAGCTGCAGCAGCTGTTGCCTGGGCCATTGACGTTTTTATTGCACACCAAACTGTTGCCCCGAAAAACTCGAATGAAATTAAGAGCGCGCAGCCGAAACTTTGGCCATTAAAAAAAAAAAGGTAAGTTCTGCTCAGCGGAAACAATGAAATCGGCATTCATTTTATTAACTCTTTGAGCCGTCGCTCAAGCGAATTGCCAATTAAAATGGCACTTGCTGCAGCAGCACTCCTGCCCGCCCCAATGCCAGCACAATCAGTAACATCAGCTTGGGCACCGGAAACGGAAGCATGCCGTCAGTTGTCATTTGCTAAACAACGGAAATCACGTAGAGCTCGCGCCCAGGCAGCGCACGAGAACAAGAAATACAATGTGTTCGAATGCGTACATTGTGGCATGCAAAAGGCATATGCTTAATCTTATTTTTTATTGGCAAAACTATAAAACACAAAACTGAAATGGCAATGGCAGATAAATTTTAATTTTAGCTGCCGCATATACGTATGCACATACATAATTTAAAAGACCGGGCGACACAAAGTCAGGCGTTTGGCCATAAAAATGTGTGTTGGGCAAATAAATTTCAAAGTGAAATACTTGTAAATGAAAACAAATGGAGCAAACAGAAACAATAACAATAACTGCTAAAGGACACCAGCTTCTGGCTATTGGCTACTTGGCTACAAGCTAAAATTCGATATTACGTATACGCCCTGTACGGCGTAGTGCAATAAATATTACGTGTCAAGGACTTTGACCAAAACGTTTTCTGGGCTTTAGCTAAAAATGTACTATAAATGTCCTATAAATTGTGCATTACAGTTCATGCATAGCACGGCGTGCAACGTTATATGCTAAAAATCAGCTCAAAAATTCGCCCAGAAAGAATATTAAATTTATCAAATTCAGTTGGCTCAATTGATATGCAGCTGGTCTAATTAATTTTTGTTATAGCTAAACATAATTTGGCACTCATGCACTTCATGCCTTAATAAACACTAATTATGTTTTTATTATTATTCATTTAATTTTCAAATTCAGTTTACGCACCAAGGACCAATTTTGCGAAATTCTGCAGCCCAACTGAATAAATATTAACATAATTATTGGAAAATTTCATACGCATGTGTAACCGTATGACTTAAATTATATTTTTAATAATTGAAAACCACAATTTATAATCTGCATTTTTCATTCGATTGTTGTTTGTTTGATTTGTCTATCTGTCTGATTGTTGAGCGCAAAATAAAAAATTACATGCACAATTAATATTTAAATGGGTCCACAAAAATTTGAATATATACTATATATTATAGTTTTCATACCGTGCAATTTGTACCTTTTAGTTGTTTATTTTTTTTTTTTTTTTGAGCAAACTCAATGAATTTTGAAAATCAATTATATGATCTATTTATTTTGCATACCATTATGGACAAATTTCACATTTGCATTTCTAATTACAAATACAAACAAAAAGCATGCAAATAAGGCCAAATCAAAAGAATTTTTATACCAATGACAACAAATTGAAATAAACATAAAAACACTTATTTATTTGCATATCTGGAAACTGATTTATGAAACGCTACTGTAAACATGCACAGAAAAAGACAAATATTCCAGTCGACAGTTGCTGACTGTGAAATACTCTGGTAAAAGTCTTCATTTTTCTTTCATTTCAAATATACGAGCATACCAGTATGTATTCAAATGTCATATAGATGGCCAGAAACTGAGACTGTGAATGGAAACAGGTCCAATGTACTCCTTTCCCAATTGTGCGGAGGGTATTCAGCAAATTTAGGAGCAGCCGCCTTTAATTTGCAACAGTATGCATTTGTTTAAATAACAATTCAAGTCAATATAGTTTTGCTGTAACCTTGCAGCTGATAATAAATATTGTTTTTTGGTGGATGCTGCCTTGTTTGTTGGATGCAGAAACCACGGCTGCACATAAATTCCATTTGTCTGACAGCTTGCCAAACAGCACACCGCAAGCCGAAAACGAAAAAAGGCAGCATTTTGTTTTATTACAATATTTTTATTTTCAACATTATTATTAGCATTAGTATTATTATTTTTACTCTTAACATTATCATGATGATTTTGTAAATGATTTAGCAAATAATTTCGCCAAAATTACAGCAAAAAGCACAAAAACTTTCAAAGTTGTCAACAAAAATGCAGCTGGCCGAAAAATATGCCATTGTCATTTCATGTAAATTATTTTCCATTTTAGCTTGTCATAACTTTTATGCAAATGTTGACTTACAAATACCAGACTAAATACATATACATATACAAAGAAATTTGTATATATATATTTATATTTTTTTCATACCAAAAACTTTGTCTGCACATTTTGTGCATATTAGGAAAAGGCATGGAACTTATACTTTTGTGCCAACTCTTTTTAATGAGTTATAGAGCAGTAGTCAAGGCTAGCTGTAAATATATTACCAAATTAATTGACTGCATTGAAGGGATTCGTGTTGTGTGTGGAGGGGAATGGCATCTGAATGCCAAATAAATGGAATAAAATATTGATGCGCCATCGTTGGCCACTCACTCAGCTGCCAAATTATAATGTGACGCACATTAAGTGCTACGTTCTCATCCGCTTTATCATTTGCATACTGGCGGAGGCAGAGGCAGGGGGCTGTGGGCAACGTAATCACCAACGACATAGAAGGCAGAGCAATGGAGCAGCAGGAGCAGGACGAGCAGCAGAGCGATGCAGCGGCAGAAGCAGGATATCCTGTCACGTTTTCAGTTGACTTGACTGCTGTGGGAGAGTGCGCAGTACTTAACCGTTCAAGTTGCCGGTCTGGGACTCGAGTTTACCTCCAGTTGCCTCTGGGCCACTGTTGTCAATGTCTCGCTGGCTCTTACAGCGTCTGCTGTGTATGGTGTGTGGTGTGTGTTGGGTGTGGCTGGTGGATCTGGTGCTACCTAGTCTTGTAGTGGCGTGAAAATTAAAGGAATTCCGTTATTATTTTGCCTTTTTTTTTCCAGCTGCACACTTTCCACAGCACTTTGACGCAAATTATGTCGGCGCAGCGAAAACAAATGTTGCATATGCATGCGACACGACATGTCACAAGTGCTTAGCAGTCCCGAGTGCGACAGTTCTTCGCATGCAATCCCTACCACCACCAAAGACAGCCACAGAGAACGCCCAGTGAACTGAGATTTTCAGCTTGTGCGTGGATCTGGATATGTAGGAGTATGTGGAAGCGTGAAAGTAATTTGCAAAGTAGACGTTCTGCAATTGCAGTTGCAGTCGCCGTCGCAGTAGCAGTAGCTGCCTTATGGCTTTCGTTGTTGTCATGGCAGCTCATTATGTGGCGGCTTCTGTACCATCAGAGAAGTATGACGCTCGCGTGGTTACTGAAAGCACAAAGAGCAGCGACAACATCAGGAAAAGTTAATAATATACGAGAAAGTAGCACGAAACAAATCTGAATGCAGAGTATATGCAAGTTCTGATTACAACGCGTGCCATCTTATAGTACGGCAAAAGCATTTTTTACTGATTTTATGTATACGAAATGAAAATTTAGTTGTTTTCTGTGAAAATTCAGCAGCTGACATAGCAATTTCTATATACATATTCAGTAGTGCGGGCTCGTAGTCACAAAGCGAATATTCCTTCCGTTTACCCCCGATGAGTGCATATTTAAGGTACATACTTTCCAGAGGCGTTCACTTTTACTGTACATATTCTAAATTGAAATTTTTAAAATGTTATACTTTAAATAATACGAATAGGGATGTCGTGAAAAGAGAAGGCTTTAAAATAGTATGTATTGTAGGCTCTGGAACATATTGGTATTGGTTAAAAGTTACAAGTTTTTATCCTAAAATACCTTAACAGTTTAAGAATTAGAGTAAATTTTGTTATAAAATTTCTTGAAGGCCATTTCGCTACTTAAGATATTGCATACCATATTTAGACGATTATATATAATTTGAATTTGAACATCAATTTTAAATATCAATAGATATTTTTTAATATGATTACTGAAACTGTTTCAAATAGGGAATTGACCATGATTTCAGATTAACTGGCACAGAAAAGCTTTTCAGCATTAGAGTATGTACATTTAGTATAGACTTCAGCGTTTGTGCGATTTGCTCATTGAAATTCGTGCTCCGAGCTGCCATTTATAGACAGTCAACCAGTCAACCGTTTATAGACAGCTCTACCCGTTTGGGTATCAAGCAGAGCGCATAAAAAATGGCCACCTAGCGGGGTGCCATTGTCATTGTCATTGCTCGCTGGTGGAAGTCAAAAACTGAAACGGATTTAGCTGCCAAACGGCCAAATCGAATGTCACCAGCAGCAGCCGCAGCAGCAACAGCAGCGGCAAGTAGAGGGAAAGGACCTGCAGCAGCAGCGAAGCGAGCCGCTTGCCGACTGCAGTTATCAAATAGGAATGAAGTCGGAGCCATGCGCTGAGCTCTGCTAAGCTGCACTGCCGGCGTCTAGACGGCATTTGTCATGCAGCCAGAGATACATTTATTTTCGCCTGGACCAGTGGGAGCAAAGAACCGTATACAGGCTTCCATAATTATTTATAAAGCTCTGGGAGCATTCGAGTCAAACCTTCGAGTCTATTATGCAGATCACCTTTGACTGTGGCAGCGCCTCCAATTTCCACATTATTTGCACCCGCTGCTGGGCTAATTAACCCAACTTAAAGACCAAGACCCCAACGAATCATTAGCCCGCCTTTTGGTATTGGCTGTTGATTTAAAATCAAATTGCGCTTAATGCTGGCAAGCAGTACTTGGACTATTTGTGCGGTCATTAGGGCAAGGGGTTGCCGGTTTTGACAGTAGTTGTGCTGCAGGTGGCAATAATTGAAAAACTTTGGCCAAGCCTACTCACTAATTAAAAGTTTTTGGCTCTGCCGGCCCAGCCTTTCATAATCATGACGTAGCTGTTGTTCTGGGAATTCAACTTTATTAAGATTATGCTCTAGCGTATATTGTTACAATCAATGTTGTTGTTGTTTTAGAGTATGTACTTGCTGTTCATGACTGGGCTTTATTAAATTAAAAGTTTCATCTTCGGTGCTGCTGCTGGTGTCAGGAAAGTTGTTAATGCGATTATGTTAGGCAGTGCCGCCTCGCGTCCAATGAGGAGTTATGACAACAATTTGTGCCGCCCGAAACACAATCGATTGCCAAATGCCAGAACTAAGCTGAGCCCGTAACAGTCGCCATTGCACTGGCATTTGTCGTCGCTCGACAGTGGATTACAGCAATTGAATGTTCAATGCAAGAACAATGCAATGCAGTCATCCCAAAAGATGTCTCTCTGCTGCTCCAGCTCTAGTTTTGGGCTGGGCTTGAGCTCGAAGCAGATATACAGACAGCTGCATGTGGCACGCCTGCTAATGAAATTGTGCATTCAATCGAGTGGAACGATGGGAAAAGTCAATAAAATTGATGTAGCATACACCAAGGCGTTCGCCAGCGATGCAAAAACAGGAGCGCCTCGAGTGCATGGCTTGGGACGAGCGGCAAATGGCAAATGAACTTGATGACAAAATGGAAATGGTTGATGGAAATTCGCAATGCGAAAGGCGGACTAAGCCAAAACTATTTGGGTGCACAAGACAATGCAGCTGAACCGAAATAATGCCAAGCAGGCGATGGGAAATTAAATAAATATTAAGCATACGCCATGTGGCCTTATTGAAATTAACAACATATTACAAAGGAACAAAGGAATATGATTTATCTTATTTCTACAACGATGATAATTATAATTTATATTTATATTAATCATAATGATGAGTTTACGGATAAGTAGAGGTCATTTTAGATTAGGGCAAGTGGCTGTCCTTCGTTCCAGTGCCTAGTTCACTTTTACCTCACGAAAAGTGCACTTAGCTAATAAATTTTTAATATTGCGAACCTTACTCATTTCAAGGTTGTCTTTTCAAGTGCCGAGAACTCGCGATTGCTGTCAAAAATATTCCTTGAATAATTTGTGTCCTGCTTCACCGTATTTTTTCTTCTTTTACAAACATTTTTTCTCTCCTTTATTTATGTTTTTTTTCTTTCTCTTTGCCCTCCCGCCAACCTTCATCAGTAAGCCAATTATGGTATTAAAAAACGTAAAGTTGAAGGCATAACAAATTGTGCACCAGCGGCGACTTGAGGCGCATCAAGGTCAGGTCAAACGTTGCCCGCCTGTCGCCAGTCAACAGACGAGCGACTGCATTTAAATGTAAATTGAAATTAATTTCGCTTGAGCAAAGGCACAAAATGGCCTTACGGCCAGCGTGGCCTGACGCGGTCGGTTTGATGTGGGTAATGCGCCCCGTTATTGTTCAGCCTTTGAAGTGGTCCCAAAAAAAAAAAAAAATCGACCACACCTACATATTGTCAGCTTTCTGTGTATTGATGAATTTGACATCTGACAGCCATTCAAAATGCAGACCCTAAACGATCAACTCATGAATTGGCGTTCTTAAAGTTGACTTATATATTTTAATAAAATACTTCTAGCTTTTCATAATTTCGAATAGCATTTATTCAATGTGAGCATATTTAAATATGAGCACAAATTAAATTTATAGTGCATTTTATGTTTCTATTAGAAACCCTTTATAAACTTAGCTTTATCTTACATCAAGATTTTTCTCACTGCAGCTTCCAAACATTTATTTCATATGAATGGAATGAAAACAAACACAATTAAATGTGAACGTAACCTTTGCGTGTTATTTTACTGCAAATTATCAAATCCAGTTAAATATAAAAGAAAATCCCCTCAATTCCACTGCCACTTGCTAAAAGAAGGAAGCCACTTGAAGCCAACTCCACGCTTCTCATTCTAATAACCCTAAGTGCTTTCAACTTTCAAATTGAAAAGTCAACAGAGAGCATAGCCAAATAGCAAAAACAGCAAATAGCACAGAAGTTGAGCGCTCAAAACAACAGAAAACGAATCGGGAGCTGAGCTTGAAATGGAGAGGATGGGGCGTCGAGTTGGATAGAGTAAGACGCGACTTAAAATTACAAAAGATTAAAAAGCGAAATATAAATATTTATCTGCGGTGCGGGCTTGACGTTGGCAGTCAGTCAGGCAGGGAGTCAGTCGGGCAGCGAGGCTCAAACGAGTCCAGGAGTTATGCATGCAAAATAGTGCCACGACCCCGGACACAGTGTCAGGCAGCACAGTACACTGGGTGTGGTTGGGGGGGAGGGCGGTGTTCCGGGTGACGGTTGCGGTATAAAGGTGCCTTTGTTGGAGACGCCGTGGCGCTTGCGACATTTTGAGCTCATGTAAATCCATTTTAATTAATTCGAGACAAAGGTTATATCCTGGCATAATAATGAACTGAGACCCGGGACCAAAACCTTTAGGTGTGCCCAGGCTCAGCTTTTCTAAAGGATTTGCATTTCATTTCAAGTGGATGAACGAATCTGAATCAGAATCGCTGCCCAATCCGGCCGGCGAACCGGACAGCCTCGCCTGACTGATGCTGCAAATTAAAACTGTAAGATTAGAATAAATACAAGTACAAGTCGGAGCGGCAAATGGATGCTCAACCGGCTGCCCATTGCCGGAACTGAAAGTCAAAAATCGCAAATTTGATTACGTTAAATTCGAATACTAAGTGGATTTGAATATTGATTGCAGCTTAGTCGCAGCAGCCCGAATGAGTCGCCAGCCGTCAAAATCGCTCTATTTGCATATTGCTTTTTGCACGGCAAGAACTGGGCAAGAGCTTTTGTGTACAACTTATCCGCTTTGCTTGGCAATTTTGCGTAAATCAGCTTACAGAAATTACAGACAACGACGAGTACTTGAGCGCACGAGTTGAGTGTTTCAGTTTCAGCCTCGAGGAGTCTCGATAGTCTCCGAACAGCTGGCAGTCGGTCTCCAGCTGCTGGCCGGGACACAATTATATTCAAGCCGATGTTCCCAGCAGCAATCCCCGGCGACATTCGACGACATTGGCAAATCTGCACTTGCTTAACTTAATTACGAGAGTTGTGCAAATAAAATAAAAGTTCCAACCCGAAATTGCAGAGTCAGGCCCGTATAAGTTTTTGGCACAGTTCAAATTTCAGAGCGTGCAAAGAGGCCTTAACCGAGAGGACCTAAACTGATTGCCACAAACTAAACGGCCGGGCCAAATGTGCTTCGCAATTTGGTCAGCTCAAACTCAAAGTCATAACAGTTTGGCAGGCAGCATGCCCCGTTTCTTTCCTCGCCCTCGCCCTCGCCGTCGCCGTCGCCAGCACCATCATTTATGCTTTTGAGCGCATAATTGCCTGTAATTAAGGTGTATTGCCCAGGCCAAAGAGAAGCAAATAAAAATTCGATAGCAGAGGCCAGACAGCACGAGAGCTCGGCTCACTGCAGCACACAAATTGGCTGCATGCATGGCCAAAATGTGCATCTGGGTCGGTGCCTTTGAGCTGTCATTGAACACGAACCGAATCGACAATTTGCTAACTGCTTGCCTAGTAGACTCTCATTATGTAGGCACACACACACACACACACACACACACTGAAAACCATTTTGTTTTAGGCTTCCCCAAAATTGTGTTAAACTTTGATGGAAATTGCTTCAAATACATTTTGTGCATACAAAATATAAGGAACAAAACGGGTTAGTTGCGGGCCAACTGTTTACTTTAAGCAATTGGAATTAATTCCAAAAACTGTTTCATAGGAATGAGTTAAATATAAAATTCTCCAAAGGAAAATAAAATCCGAAGCTTAAATACCCTAAACATCAAGTTACCCTCCAATGAAGTGCTATATCGACTTTGATATATATAAACTATCTGGCGGAAAAAGGGGCACATATGGTAAGCTCTAGCAAAGCAGCTACAACAGAGACCGATAAACGGATATGGTAAACTATATATATTTATACGCTGCTCTGGTAAAATCGTAGGCAAACTTGTAATACCACTTGCAAGAGTAAACAAATAGAAATAATTGTTAATACACTTTCGGCAATGCATTCAAAAATAAAATAACAAAATTCAGATTTACAGGTAAAAGCAAAAATTTAAAAGAAAAAGAATTAAAAGTACAGTGAAAATGTTCAAAGCGGGCGGCAAATTTGTTTCTAATTTTCCGCTCTACTTAAAACTGAAAATTCCAACGAGTAAAACGGGCTAGATAAAGAAGCTGTTTACAAATAGAAAAAGATGGTGTAGGAGAGGCGAAGGGAGATGGCCAAGCCGACTTTACTGGGAGAAGCATGCAAATACTCGTATGTCCCGCATTGGGAAAAAAATTAAATTTGCATATATGCATTTGTTATTGTTGTTGTCTGTGTGTAGGCGGCTGCAGATAACAACAGAGCCTGAAAGACTAGGGACGTTGCAGAGCAACTTACACACACATATATACGCACACACGCACATGCTGGCAAGTTTTATGGAATTTTTGCAAGTCCTTTGTCAGCCATTTTCAGACAGTCAGTAATTTGAAGAGACGTGCACTTTTGCTTATGGAATAACGTTTAAACGAGATTATCATCTCGACCCAGATATACTGATTAGTTTGCCATTGTAAATGGCCTCGAACTCTTCCAAGGGTCATTATATTTGCCAGAATATATCCAGCTATTTGTAGTGTGCATTTGTAAGCTGTTTAGCAGGTTAATAAGGCTCGAAGTCTCGAATCATATAATCAAATCGTGTGGAAGTGAACACGGCTTCAGGTCATTTCTGGATGAATTATTGCTTGGCCACAAAATTAGTAGTAAATAACTTAAAGAAACATGATTTATTTTGTAATTTCTTCTCTAACATGTAGGTCATAAGCTTATGGGGACAGTATTTTATATTTTACATTTTCAACACTTTTGAATTTCTTAATTACATTTATATTTATTATACCATTAAAGCTAAAGGTAATATTAGAGGACTGTTCAGCAAGTGCTAGCACTTTGTCTGATAGATATAAAGAAAGTTTAAGTTCTGACTTACGTAGTATACCATTGAATTTCCGAAGAATATGTTCTTGCATTATTTACTAATTTATATTAATTACAAATGTTTTCCAGCGTTGTCAAAATTACCTAGGCACGTCTCTTGTCGCAGCTGTTAAAGTTGCTTCTTATGCCTTGGAATAGAAGTAATACGAATTCCATTTATTTTAGGTACGCTTGTTAATCTGTATTTAACTGTATACGTAAATGTACATATATACACATAAATAATTACAGACTGCGCCTGTGGTAATGTCCGACTCGTTCGTGGCCATTGCGCATCCGGAGACAAATCCTGGAGCAGTGGCCATCCCGGTTCGTGGTCCGCTGGCCAGGGCAACGCGTCACGCATATATTAATAAATACAGTCGCGCCTAAGAGGCGAACTGCGTATAAGGATAAGTGCTGTATGAGTGGAGCTGGCTGGAACGGATTCCCAGACACGTTTGTGTCCGCGACACACGCGGCGTATGCGTAATTTTTGCGAATGCGTACGCGCTGGCTGGCATGCGTGACAATGAAATCGAATTTGCTCATTAAAATGGGACAGTTGCGGTGCCAATGCGTGGCCAAAGATATTGCGTACCCGACACGTGGTACGCGCAAGTAGAGCGTGCAGCTCTCTCACGGAAATCCACGAGATATTGTGCCTTTAAGCAGACACGGCCCAAAGCCGGCAAAGAATGAAAACGAATGAGTGATTTTGCAGGCAGAGTAAAGTAAGTACATATTATAATAAGCGAGCCACGCCCCTCCACAGCATTCACCGTGCACTCACACATATTCGTGATTATGCTTGTGTGTGTGTGTAGTCCTGTGCCTCCGTACTTTGCCTTTTATGTTGGTCCGTACCTGATCCTGATATTGTTGTTGTTGCGCTGTTCCCGTTGTCTCCTTTATGACTTTGTTTCACATTCTTAATTAACAAGCGAGCTCTGGCTCATGTGTTGGATTATCTTGCTTGTGTTTTAGCCTTAAGCTCCCTCTTACGCCAGACATGTCGCAGTTGCCGTGCTTTGTCTTAAAGTTGCAACAGCAACGCCTCCGGAAACTTCTTAAATTCAAACTTTTTGCTTCCAGCTTGCTTCGTCGTATAAAAAAATATATATTATTTATTTGAGAATTGTAAATGCAGTAAATTTTTAAAAGTGCAAGGTAAAAGTTTTTAGCTATCAACTGCACTAGAAAATTATTTATAAAGAATTAAAATTTAACACAATAATTTGCAGAGAAACAATTTTAACAAAATCTGCAACCGGACTTTAAAGTTCTTTATTTTTATTTTGATAGTCGATAATTGATAGCTGATTTTAACAATTTTAACAACCTCGTCTTAAAAGTTCTTTATATTAAAATTTAATATAAATATATAAATTCTTTAATTTATCCAAGAATCACAGTAAGTACTTCGACAATAATGTATCGACCAATAAATTTAATTAGCATTTGAAATATCAAATCGTTAAACTTTGACATATTTTTTCACCTACTGAACTACTACTTAAAATGTACGTCCAGCCAAAAATTGAAGTCCAGCATTGGTTTCAAGAGTTGTCTTTGCCTTTTCAGCAGAGCGTGCTCCACTTGTGGCATTCATACAAAGACATTTAAAGCAATTACGCCCCGGGGTATTATTCAACTGCAACTTGCTGACAGACACACATTTCGCTATGGCTACGGCAAAAAGCAAAAGTGAAGCGAATTTCAGTTGCAGGCTGGCTGTCAGGCAAAGAGGATGGTGAGGAACTGGCGCTGAATCTCACTGCGACTGAGTCAGCAGAATGAGCATGGGGCATGCCGCAGAAGCACCAAAGTAGATATAACTTGCGGCAGGGCACAGAGACAATAACATTTAAATGATTTTAATGGCAGCTGTTCGATTTTATTGACTGGCGCGTTACGCTCCTGACACTCCTTGAAGCCCTGTGTACTGGGCCCGGTCATTGTGTGAAAATGTTATTTGCTAACTGAGAGTCATCAGCGGCGAGGCAGCTGAGTAGAACTCATCTACAACGGCAACTGTATGAAGGTGGCGGTCGCATAATAATAAAAATTATTGTTACTAGCGGCAAAATGTGTGTCATTGGGTTATTCTCATTCTTATTCTTACTCTTATTCTTATTGCTGTTGTTGCAGCCACACCCAGCGGCAATTGAAATGCGCAGCCAAGCGGAACTTGCTCAAGTGAATGCAATGAAAATATCTAAAGCCAAGCAAAATGCTTGTGGCTCTACGCCGTAATCAAGATTTTGCTGCCACACTGCAAAAGCTGTCGCCAAGGATATCGAGCAGCGTCGGAAGCGGTGGGGTAAATTGGCAACGCTCTGCAACACATTGGCTCTGAATTGTGCGGGGCATGCGATGCAAGTGAGTTTTATTTATATGGGATATCGATTTGTTGCACATAAATGTATGAACATCAATCGGGCTTTTCAAGCCTGATGTCCATATATTTTCACTGTCTTTTTTCCCAAACCAAACAACATTGACAATATTAATTGCATATTTCAGATTTAAATAACAATACACTTTAATAAAAAAATTATTATTTTTATATAACCAAATCATAAAATATGTGAAATATGTGAAATCCGAGAAAAAGTCGGGCCTTCACCTGCGGGGTCGTTGTGCGCCATCAGGTTGTGTGCTCAGTGCAAATCGACGGGATCGTAAAAAATTATTGTATATAAAAACCACATAGCGACGTTGCGCTTAAAAAGGGAGTACATATGCATGTATTTGCTTAATAAATTTCGATTTGGTTGAATGAGTACAAATAACCTGAATGGGATTCATATAGAATAGGGAGCCAGAAGAATATTAAATTATTTGAGAAAAAATAAAAGACATATTTAACCAAATAAAAGGAATAGAAAATTGAGTTCATATATTAATGTTTCAAGTGCTTATAAAATCGGAATAACACAGATTTGCTTGGGAGAAATTTCATCTCTGGCAGCCAATAATAGTAGGATACGCATTCCAAATGTATAACAAAATACCTTGGCTTGCCTTGCGTGGGCTTCTTCGCAGTACGATCGCCTACTGCGAGCTGTAAAAAAAAGAGGCTTGGGTAATTAATCCGTGACACTAAAGCAAGCTGACGTAGCAAGGACAAGGGCGTAGCAACTCCATTCAGCCGGTTACACAAAACCCTCATTGTAATTTCACAGTCAATTTAAAATTAATACGCGCATGTCGCAGGCGCTGTCTTGGCAGAGTCGGGAACGCCTTGCAAATGCAAATTGCATTTCGGCATAATCCCAAACGCAAGGCTAACACACAAGCCGGCAGGATACAAGGCTGAAAGGACAGGGTGCACAGAGGTGCAAACAAATTTGAGAAGGGCATTGCAGCTAAGGTCTTAGTCTGGATTCTGTTTACGTTTCTGGCGAGGAGGCATCAAGGCGGCAAAACCTCGGTTGCGTTGCAAATGCGCTAAGGCGTCTACAAGGCAGCCCATCGTCTGAGCCTGGCAAGCAGCTAAATGACTTTGCTTGCAGTTGAGTTTAATTAAAAACGGATCTTGTTAAAATCAAGTCGGGTGGCAACAGCACACATGATGCATATGGCATGGTGGCTGCGTTGGGTTTGTTTGCAAGTTTAATTGAAGCGCAGCAGAGTTGACAACATTACAAATTTTTGCATTTGCCAGAGCGTACCTGAGCTTAACCAAATGTTGAGACTTCTGCTCGCCTCGCGCGGGCGTCAGTTAAATTCATTTCAATGCAAACTCAACAGCAACCAACTAACAATTAATTAATTGAAAGTGCGAGCTGGCAAGCAAACAATTGCAAACGCATTTGTTTGAAATGTACTGCAACAATCTGCATGTTTTTCCCATGCAACAAATAATATTATTTGTTGCCAACGGGTTCGTAAAATCTGTTCAAAATTTTGTGCATGTGTGTGTTTTACAACTTACTTCCAAATACCTTGTTGTTATTCGTAGAAGTATGAAAATGTATTTAAGCCCCTGCTTCAGGCACAATGTGGCAGCAAATAACTCAAATTGATTGCGATTTAAAAATAATTACATCAAATATGTTTAATACCCTGTAAGCTCGGTGAGAATAAGGGAAGGCAACTCTGATATACCATTTACACTCTCTATAAGTTGAGCCCGAAGGTCCCAGACCCCTAAAGTAAAAGCTAGGTACTCTGTTTTATGAATACTTTATTCCATATCTATCTACGTGCATACATTCAATAGAATATCTAAAAACTGTCTTAAAGAGTGGGTAAATTAAGTACCTAATGTAGGGTATCTCTCAATCCAGAACTACTTTTGAATATCGCGGGTAAATATCGTCTGATTTTGATATGTTATACCTTTTTGAATTGGTGCGGATCCCTACTATCAATTGTTATTCAAACAAATTAAAAATTAATGGGTCAAAAACTTTTATTAAATACAGTGTTTATTTTTTGTATAGTATATATACATATACATACATTATTTATGCTGTTTCGAAATTGATCTCTGAATGAGCAGAACTTAAAGACTCAGTTTACGACGGCTATTATGGATGTATATCTGGATATTGCGAAGGATTTTGCGAAAGCAACAGCATCACTGTCAAAATCAAACACATTTAACAAGTCATTTGGTGCTGAACGCCCCTCACTTGAGTCATCAGTTGGATGCACCCTTCGCCCGCCGTCAAACGGAGCTTGAGCTTCAATTGCAGCTGGCAAGAGCAAACACTTTGGCAATTTGACTTTTGGTCAGCAGTGTCAACAGCATCAAGCACAAACACACACACACACACATACACCCACAAACTCACACAAATACTGAGAGATGGAGAGTGAGGGAGACACAGACAGCCAATCAAAGAGGGGGTTGTGGGTGGACAGATTGTTAGAGACTGCATACAGGATGCCTCCATGTTGGCACATTCATTAATTTTACCACAAATTTTTGCAATTAAAGTTTGCTGTTTGTTTATATGTTTTGCCACTGGCAGAAAGAGAGAGAGAGACAGATGGAGGGAGAGAGAGAGAGAGAGAGGGAAAGAGCGAGCGAGAGAGGAAGAGCGAGGGAGTCGCATGAAAATCAAGCGCACTGAACACGAAGTCAATAAAACTTTTGTGCTACTTAATGCGAATTTATAGTGTAAACATGCACACACACACACACACACAAGCACACATAGACAAACACCCACAGCCACAGCCGCACTTAGACTCAGCTGGTTGGGACACTGGCTGGCATTGTGGCTATGTTGACAAAAACGACAAAATTGCGTTACCAACAATTGCATAACAATCATTTCAAGTTTTCCGCAAATTGTAAAAAAAAAAGTTTTTATTGTTATTATGAAAACTACAACAAAAACAAGCAACCACATCGGCACCACCAGCACCACTGTCGGCAGCGGCATCAGCGCTTTACTTGCTTTTTGGTCTGTGGCATATAAAACAAAATGGCCGCACATCCTTTTGCCAGCTCTCATTTTGGCACCCCGACACGACAGCCACCGACATTCGCATAACTATGCAAAATTGTTGTCCTTGTCCCCGCTGGCATTGTTTTGTTTAGCTTCTGATTTTGCTTTGTTTGTGCATATGACTTTGCTTGGAGGTCGCCTCAGTCAGCCGGGGCCGGACAGGATTTGCTACTGCTGCTGTTGCTGCTGCTGTTGCTGCTGCTGCCGGCTGTGGTGGCAACTGTACGTCAATTGCGGTCCGTTTTGTGGCTTCCGTTTGTTACTTGCAATTCCTTTTTGGCAATGCCACCAAGCTGTACAGCTCTCCATTTGGGCATCGTCAACGCCAACGCCCCCACCACCACGAGCACCACAGTCAGCAGCCAGCAGCCAGCAGCCACTGCGACTGCGACTGCGATTGCGATTGCGACTTCTACTGCGGATGTCTGCCATCAGTTGACAACCAACTTTGACTGGCTCCTTGCAACTTTTACAACTTTGCCCGGCTTTGTCTTTGTTCCAGCTGATGATTTTTTAATTGCGACTACTTTTAGCAGTGCGCTCGGATTTTGCGATTGTTCGCTTCATTAACACAACACTCACAGCTATCAGCGCTGAATGACAATCTGTTTACACTCTTAAGCAAATGTGTGTATAAACATTTAATTTTTACAATGATTTGATTATTCGAGTGCTTGATCCGATTTAGGGAGATAGCCCAACTAAAACTGCAAGCCCGAAAGAATTGTCTAGGGCTAAGCATCTCACTGCTCAGTTTGTTAACAATTTAATGCTTATTAATGTTCATAATTTTTACTTTACAATTGCCTATTGTACTGAAAATATTGCATGGCGTATGTATTTTCATATTCAAGATGCGGGCTAGATTTTAGCTACTTGTATTTATTGTTTAGTTACTTTTTATTTTAAGGCAAACCTGTTTTCAAAATATGTTTCAGGCTTTGGTTCGGCTGACTTTTCGACAACTAGTTTTGTATGTGATTTTGTCGACGGTATAAATAAGTTTCTGGTACGAGCAAACTTACAGCCTGAATTAAAAGCCGTGTTTTTTATTACATTACCAATCAATTGCTACTGAGTAGCATAGTTTTAATTAATAAGAGTGTTTTTCAACTTATCTTGTAGCCTAGTGTAATCATATCTCGGATTATTGATGCTGTTTAACACGTAGCCGCATATGAACAGTTGTTGTCGTACCAACAATTATGATGAAGATGATAATATTGTTAATGGCAAGTGGACATGCTGTTGGGGCAAATACGATTGGCTGCAGGCGAAGGCTAATCTGAAATGCGAATTTTCAACAATTACGTGCGTAATTTTGTGCCCGGACTCACAATATGCATTGCCAGCGTCAAGCCAGCTGTCATGGCCAATTGCTGCTGAGGCATCCGCCGAGGCGGCAGACTAAGGTAGTCCGGGCGTATGGGAGGCAATCTGGCTATGGCGGTCAGCAGTTCATTGGCGTTATTATGAGCAGCTGACGCTCATTGAATGCGCGAATTATGCATGCGCCCTGAGCCAACGTCTGGGCTGACATGGCTGATTGGCCAATTGAGCAGCTATTCGAAGACGGCTGCTGCTGCCACAGAAACTAACTGCTGCCATCGTCAAAGTCGAATTCGCAGTCATAGCTATTTAGCGTAATTGAATTACTAATTTTGTGCTGCGCTCTAATTTATGTTTATTAATGTCTACCCCAGGACCAACATTATTTTACACAGCGCAGCGTTGTTGTTCCCTCTGCCAAAAACTTTGACTGGCAAAATCTGAGGGATTCATGCTATATAAAGCAGAAAATGTGTGTGCATAGCCGAATGCAAGTCAGGTAAGTGCAAGCGCGTGTGCGAGTGTGACTGCAATGCAAAATTTTAAATGGCCAAAATGAAGAAAAAAAACAATAAAAATAAAAAATATAAGCTGTCGAGCAAAAGCAAAACTGTATCCAAAGCGTGGCTGTTGCCACGAGCAGCCGCAAAATATTTATAAAAATTCAAACAAACTGAGAGAAAGTAAGAAATATAAGGCTCAAAATGCACACATGCGTGAAGGTACACAAAAAAGAAAAATAAAGAATAAATTAAAAACGAAAGGGTGACACTGAAACTTGAATGCTCTTACAAGCGACGAAGTGGAAAGTATTTGCTTGCTAAACTATTTTTCTTTCAAACAAATTTATTTATAAATATTCAGATCTTGCCAACTTAAACATATAAAATATTTCAGAATTTTTCTATCTCAATATTTTTGTATTACTTTTTAACATTTGATATACATTCTTATGTTATATAAATTATTTGTTGCTCGAAAAAAGTAACAAAGCGTGTTTTGAATTATTAAATCCTATAAATGTTATTTAATATATACTTTAATAATTTACTATCATAAGTTTTTTATAAGCTAAGAGAATTCTAAAGTATCTTATCGTATTTTATTTATTTGGCTTTCATTATTAATTTGAACCATTTTAAAAATTTCAAAAGCTTAAACAATATATTTTGCCCAAACGGTTTATTTATAAACTTCGTTATTATACTTTGTGCGGTCCAAACAAAAAAAAAAAGCTTTTTTATTGATTCAATTTTTCGAATATCCGGTTAGTGGGCAAAGGGTATAACAAAGTCAAGAGCAGGCTTTTGTTGGGGCATTCCTAATGGATTTCTTGGCATAATTAACCCAAACTGGGCAGGGTCAGAGGATTGCGAGCACTGCCAAAGTGTTGATGGTATGGCACGTGGTAAAGGCAATGCCAAATATATATATATAAGCCAAGTCATGCGTGGCACTTTCACAATGGCAGCTGCGTCCATAACAATACGGTTTGGCCTTAACTTGCTGCCCCTCGGGCGGGTCCGGGAAGCCTCATTCAATGACATTTCTCATGCGTGTGAATTTATGGGCTCCCGAGTCCAAAACAAAATATCTTAAGCTAGCCATTTTAAAGGCAACCCTCGGAAGTACTTTAACTATTTGCAATCGTCTAAAGTCAAAGTTTTTGCCGCACATAAATCATTTCCCTTAAGCATTTATGTTATTTATAAAAAAGAAAAATGTTTATTGTATTTGCCGTAGAATTTGCAGCAGCTTCTCTTAACCAGATCCATTGGTCGTAAGCACGCCTGGGAAATGTCGTAATAGCGCCTGTGCTCCAATATAAAATACATGAAACACCCACACACAGACCATTTGCTGAATATCTATGAGCAAAAGTATCTGTTTCAATTTGCATATCTTTGATTTCCTTCAGTTCAGCTTGGCTTGTCACTTGTGCCGGCAAAACTTACAGAGCAGCTGTAGTTGTGGCCACTTTCCCTCTAGTTGTTGTTGTTTCTGCTCTCTGTCAGCATAATTCTCCAAGGACACAAAACAATGCCACAAAGTTTGGCGCTAAGCTTAAGAGTTTTTTGGCTTCAGCCTACGGGACTGTGGGCCAGTCCTGCCGTGCCTTTGCCGTGTGGCTTTACAGCCAATATGCGTTGCTAATACGTAAAAACCATTTCATTTTACGTTTGACTAATAGAAAGGATTCATTATGAATTATACATATGCGTGCTGGGCTCGAGACACACACCCGCCGTCTTTGCTATGCGTGTCCAGGATAAATTTGGCTCCCAAAAGGAACTGCATATGTGTTTGTGTGTGTCTGTGTATGGGTATTGTAATTGTGAGCTTTGGCCTTGGCTTTCGCTTGTCTTGGCCCAAGACACTTGGGCCATGACAACAATCCCCTGGCTAGCAGTTTAGTGTGCCTAATTTTCAGCGGAGATTTTCTCGGCCAACTTGATTAGAATTGATGAACTTCATGTGAGTGCGGTTTCAAGGGTTAGGCTATATACCCTGTAACCAAAAAATAAATAAATAAGCGAGCATCATCGGGATTTGGAAATCTAACATGAAGAATGTGTCCCCGCTTTCTCTTAATCTCTTTCAATATATTCGCAACTGTTTGGAAATTTCCTCCTATCTAACCACAAGTATTCGTCAATTTTTGAGATGCAGCGAATTTACTTAAGAATGTGAACCTGGGAAGTGATTACAGGGTATATCCCAGTCTAGAGCGCTGGTGACTACAACATATTTCGTTTTTCATTTATTATTTATGTGTGGCTGTATGGCGTTGAGCGAATGTTCCGCCCAGAGAGCTGGGTGACACTTCTGAACCTTTATAAATTTGTTTTGTAAAATAAATGAAGCAACATTCGCTTCCGTTCTGGGGTTGAGCTATTTGCGCTTTGTGTTTTGCTTTTTATGAGTGATGAAAGCGAATCAGGCATATAAAATAAATCATCAGCCCGACTAAATGTGAATTACGAGTAGTCGACTTCACATGGCCTGTAAGACGGAAAAGGTTTTCACAACAGAATCCTATCACACATATGAACGGGTAGCTAACATTATTAAGGTACTTTCCATTTATGACATAGATGGAATTAAAATCCCTGTCTTTATTTTCTAATTTTTCCAGCCAGGCTCACGCGCTCCTTCTGCGGTCTATGCTTAAAATCATTTGAGACACATTTTTAGTATATTTGGTCACAATCGGAATATTAGGCGAAAGCGTATCTAGTCTAGACACAATCGGGCTCAAACTGCTTAAATTGCTTAAATCCAAAATTCAAAATTAAAAACAATTTAAGGGTAATTTAAATAAGCTACATTAATAATAAACCAAAAAAATAAGCTTATGTAGTTAGCTCCCAACCTGTACTGAAAACATGAAAATAATTGTACAAACTCAAAAGCTTAGCTGAAAATCCTATAATAATAATTACCCCAGCGACAACAAATGAGGTTTGTCACGTGCGCAATTTAGATAAATAAATTCGTGGACTTGAATGAAACCCCATTTATTTGGCTGTACCATAAATAACTCAAAGACAATTGTGCAGGGTACTCAAGTGTGTGCACAAATGAGAAATGAAAGCCAAAACTATTTTTGATATTAATTGTCAAGGCGGTTTTGGGCGATGAATGGCCCGCTGCCTGGCTTAGTGTTGGGCTTTCAAGATGTGCGGTCATTAATTTCCGGTCAAGTGGCCAGCAGACAATCATAATTATTTATTTAGCACACAGCAGATTGACCAACTGCACACGTGGTTGCCCTGCGGTGGGCGTCCTCGACGGTGGGCCTACGTGTTAGGTGTGTGGTTAACCAAGGTGCTGAAAATGTTTACTTTGTCTGCCAACAACTGCGAGTCAAAGTTAATGATGCATGCCACTTGCGGTTACCGTCATATAAGAAGGGCGTGTCTCCTTATGTCCTTGCGTGCGTGTGTGTGATGGCGGGGGCGCGGTTGCAATTTATAGACCGTAATTGCAACAATTTCGTTGCCGCTTTCTTTTGAGCGCACACATCGGCAAAGTTAACGTTTTGATTTATCCGCCAAATGCACTCAGCGAACATTCGATTTTAATGACATGGCACTGCATCTAGCCTGGCCCTGGCTGGAATCCAATCTATATGTTAAAACAAAGAGTGCGGCTAAAAGCAGCCTTCAATTTGCGCAATAGCTTGGAAATAATTTATAACATTTTCCAGCTACGTATGTGACTGACTGTGCCGCCACGACTTTGGCATCGAGCTGCTGCTTCGCAAGGACATGCTGGCCCCTGGGTTTCCTGGTCGGTCTCCTGCGGCTGCTGCCCAATGCAAATATTGAGCAAAGTCACCTTTTATGCTGCTCATTAAATGCGACTTAATTTTTGTTGGCTGGGATCGCGGCTCTATGTCTACTTTCAGTATATCATGTCAGCACAAATAACTCACCAAAGAAATCAACAATCTGCTGACAGTTCCTTTTCGGATTTCCAATTTCAGCTTCTGCCCCAGAGTTCAGTTTTGGGCAATTTCATGCTTGGCAACATTTTGCGTGCTGCTCTTTGCTTTCGCTCATAAGACAAATTAAAAAGTTTTTGTTGCCAGCGACCCAGCCAAGTGCTTAGCATTATTAAAAGTTTTATAATTTATCAAATATTCTAGACCATTTTTTTTTTGTGTGCGCGAATTGTTTACCGGACACATTGCTGACATTGACATCCGCTGGACTTTTGGGCAGCTGTTGGCTGCCATTGTAATTGGCAAATGTTTTGGTCTGCAAATGAAATCAATAGCTGGATTATAAGTAGCCCGCTGATAGGACACAGACAACAACAGCCAGTTCATTTTTTATAGATAAGCAGATACTTTTGTTTCAACAGCCAGCAGCTGGTGTTCGAGGACGCACTGTACCTGCCGCTGCTGCTTTTGCTCCTGCTGTACGGTGTATGCTGTACCTGCCACTCAGCGGCCATCAATCTTGTGCTATGATAGCGTCTGACAGGTAGCTCGTAAATCTCGACGCTATCTCTGGCGTTTTTTAAAGGCTCTCCGTGCGTTCCCATTTGCGTAGCTGTCAGTTCTAGACGGCCAATACACATGAGACCCAGTTAGAGAAAATCAAATCAAACGTCCGAATCGATGAGTTTCCCACGTTCTTACCAGGGCTGCGTGCATGTGAGATGGGCGAGTGGGTTTCCTTATAAATACTTGAAGCTCACATTAAATTGAAGCAGAGTTGTGCTTAAGCACACAGTTCCTAAGGAGTCAAATTAAGTCTATCGATATAAGAAATGCTAAAGTTAGCTAAAGAAATCGTTAACATTTACCTAATGCCTGTTGACAAGAAATCTAATTATCAATTAAATACATGCCTTAATTTGTGTGTCGTTTAAGTCATGTTTTTAGACCATCTATGCACATTGATTGTAGACCCAGTTTGGCAATGATTGCCCTGTGTTATATTGTGGATTACGAGTGCGGGGGTATTGCGTTCAGGGCTTTTCATTATTGTTAATAACAGCGCCACGCCGAATCAATCAGGCTCAGCTGAGTCGAGAGCTTAGAGGCGTATTGAGTGCAGGATGAGCTGCAGTTGCTGTTTCAGTTGCAGCTGCAAAATTGCATGGCCTTTGCAATATTAATCAATGGCTGGCCGGTCAAAAGGTGCATTAGCCGCTGTTTCCACATGCTTGGCCGGCAATTGAGCAGATACAGTGCGGCAAATTCAATAGTATGCCCGGCGTTGTGTGCGCATTGTGTGCAAACGTTGCGTATACGCAATATTAAATTGCCTGCCAAGGGAAACGCCAGGACAATGCAGTACTAACAAGGTAGCTACTCACTCAAGCACACACACATATACACGTACACACAAGCGGACAACATTATGCGAAGTTAAAAGGTGTGGTTGGCATATTTCATAGGATCGCCCCTTGAGCATACGGGCATAAAATGTGCGCCTGGACGTTTTCATTTAAGGCGTGTTATTAAGTTGCATGCAATTAAAATTACGCGCGTAATCAGAGCGAGAAAGATAAATTCGCGTTATAAATATAATTCGCGCTTGGCTCACGCATGCCTTCGGGCGGGCAACGGCTGCAGCTCATCCACCACCCCGACCGTAGCCGTCATTTGGCACAGCTCCCCGGCGTATTCGTGCTCGCAGTCAGGCTGCCGCACCAGGGGCTAATTAATTTCGCCACTTTACTCCCTTTACTCCGTCGCCAGGGAGTTGTTACAATGTATACTCTATGTGTGGGTGCTTTGATTTCTTTTTGTTTTCCATCTTTCCGGCTGCCTTTTACATTTACTTGTATATATAAGTGTGACGGTGTTCTGTGAAGAAAAGAAGCCAAGGGACGTTCTGTCGCCTTTAATCTAAAAATTATATGTATAAATAATATTTTTATTTGCATTATGATATATATTTAAAGATTTTTACAATCGCATCTTTTGTTAACTCTAACAGAGTTACTTTTGGAATCAATTCAACAGTCGAACTATTACCTGCTTGTAAGATATATTAAAGTAGAGAATATTTTGTTAAACTATTTATATTTAGATAAAACTAGAAAATATGATCTTAAATTATTGTTTACATTGTTTAACTTCTCTTGCACAGTTTCTTTCAGGATATTCCACGCTTCATCAGTGTTATGTTATGTTATGTTTTGTGTTTTGCCAATTTGCATGCATACATATTTATTTTTATGTTTTCATAATTTGCCAGAGAAATAATTAATACGGCTCATGCTTGCAGAACCACGCTTAATCCATTCGTCAATGAACCAATTTCTCGAAACTGGCAAAAGTTTAAATTAAAAACAACCGAAAAGCCGTGCTTAAAATTCTGAGCACATGCTTGGGTAAATTATGCAAAACTCTTGGACAAAACTAAAATCCAACTAGTATCTAACGATATTCGCACACAAGCACATACACGCAAATCCAAATATTCACGCGCTTTGAGTTGTGCCTGGAAAAGTTGGAAAAGCTTCTAAGGGCTGGGCCTGGCTTGGGGCTCGATGGTCAAGCGATAAGGAAAAACTGATGCTGAAGAAAATGAAAAAAGTAAAGAGTGCGGATAAAATGTAGCTGCAAATGGTCGAGTTGCTGCCCAAAGAAACGAAAAGTGTCAGCAAGTGACTATAGCGAGCTCTACAATAAAGAGGAACAGGCAAAAAACTAGTTTTTACATGGCCAACTAAAGGACACGCGCAGATAAAGTTGCCCCGTTGCCCAAATACAAGCCCAAGAACGACACTATATACAGTTTTATTTTTTTTTTTGGCAGCAGGCGAAGGCAGATGCAAAGCGAGCCAGGACGAAGTTGGCAAACAACATTAGTTGATGGCCCAAATGGGCCAACATGGCGCTTGTGGCAGTCAATAATAAGCATGCGACATGTTGGCTGGAGTACACTTTGGCCCCAAGTAGAGTTCTCAACAATTTTAAAGTTTCTCCTGCCGTCGAGAAATCCATTGAGCCAAAAGAAAACTTGCAGTCTGCACAAATTTATGCAAATTCTCGCTACATTAAAGTTGAAAGAACTGAAATGCTAGAAATTGCCTTGACATCTACAAGTACGAGTACATAAAACATGACGGGCAAAATCTAAGTTAACAAAAACTCGTCTACATCTATCACCAAATACAAGAAAGGGAAACTAGCTTCTTTATATTAAACAAATGAAGGAAAACAACCTGAAGTGACAGCTTGAATTATAGGGTCCTGAGGCTTATGTATGTCCAACGCCGCCGTTCAAAGTACTCGTAATTAATGCCCGGCACATCCGTCAAGTGTTTGCCAGCCAAAGCCGTCAACTGGTTGTTGTTATTGTTGCTGTTATTGTGCTTTTCATGTTTAACCCATTTAACTCCTAATTAATACACTTCACACAAATTTATTTTAATTACATGAAATAAACCAAATATTTATGCAACTCCCGTCAGTCGGTTTCGTTGTCGCTGTCACACATACTCGTACATATATATGCTCGTACATATATTTCCATGTTAATTACGTCTCCTTCCTGGCCTAAAAGTCGAGCTTCCAGTTTTTCACTTCGTTTGCCAGCCTGATGCATGCGTTGTTTCGCTGTCAACATCATTTGGCAGGCTGAATAAAAAAATGCCAACATCAAATGAAATACAATTTATTTGTGGCGAGAGCGTGGCAATAAAAAAGTCATCGCATACTTGTTGACGTGTCCATAAAGGCGTGAAATACAGTAAAAATTGCTTTAAGTGAACTGAGACTAAATGACCAATGCAACGAGCATAATAATTTATTGCAAAGTCACATTTAGTTGTTATATATCAAAGTATAATATACTTTTTACATATGCAATTAATAAATTTAAAGCAATAATTGCGAGAAAATAATTCGTTGAAACAATTCTTTATTTATCAGCAAATTAAAGCATGTATCAATCACATGTAGTTTCTTTAATCTTGATGATGATTTCCACATTTTGTTCACAAAAATACATGCTGATTCCCATTATTTATAACTTTTGCCACAAGAGTCTTTAGAAATATTATAATAAATTGTTTTAATTAACTTGATATGCATCCATCTTCTTTAAATTACAGTCCTTAAGGTTGATGCACTCAAAATAAGCAAACGGTAATTGGCTGCAATATACGACAAAACCTAAGATGTACTATATTATTATAATCATTTTATGTGTGTTGACTTGGGTGGTCTTTTTTACAGCTTTAGCTTATCATGAATAAACAAATTTAAAGATACTTTAAAATTTGAACTTTTCTTAAGTTCCAATATAAGCTTGAAGGTTAGAGTGCAGTTTACATCAACATGATATATTCATGGGTTAAACCCAATAGCCATGGTTTGAGGAAAAGAGGTAGGCCTAATATTTTGTCAAGCACTGTCAACAGTACTGTTTAGTCAAACACTGTGTCCTGCCTTTAACTACATATCTGAAATTCTACTAAATAATTTTATAAATTTTATATTTCTTGATTTGAGTTTCAATATTAAACCAATATCATTAAAAAATTTCTTAATATCTCGAATAGTTGATTTTTACTGTACTCGCACATCGTTGAATGGACTGCAGGCTTTGTAGGCAACACGCGCTTTGTGTCTAAGGACTTTTGTATAATGTACTGATATTCACCCACACTCGCGCATATACACACTCACACACACCCACACACACTCCAACAAACACACAGACACACTTTGTTTGCAATTAGTGTCGCAGCGGCTGTTTCACTTTGTTGTTGGCGCATGTGTAAATTCAACACATTAATTTACTTAATTAGGAATATGCGAGTGTCCGTAATTGCTTACAAGGCAGAGCGCACATATGGCCGCATGTGTTCTGAGTGCGGGCGACAGAAGCAGCGACTGAGTTACAGAAATAAAGCAGTAATGCAAATGCTTATTAAATTAAATATGTGTCCTCGAACAGCGCACTCTCACTCATTACATTCATGTAAATAAAGGCCAAGTGAATAAAATTAGAGTCAGCTTTTGGTATGAATTTGGTGTAAAAATAACTTAAGTCGACACGAGCAACTGGACGGCATGTGGCTAAATTTACGCTCGCCTGCTGACCGGCGAATGTTTTTCCATTATTTCATGCTCTTTTCGCCATTTATCACCTGCAGGCAACGGGCCAGAATCTGTTCATTGCGTCAGCCTGGGATTCCAGTGCGAAATTACAAATGAAGCCAACGTCTTGGGGTTGAGGCGTGACCCTCCCACGCCAGTCCACTTGGCTCTGAGCTCTGGGCGCTGGTCAGGCTGTGAGCGAAACAAAGGAGCTCTCACTCGGACAATTTGTCAAATCGCCACCACAATTGCAGCTCTTCGATTTCGGTAAGGGGCACATTTAGGTAAACGAATTTACCACCGCAATTGTGTGCTAAATTAATTGAAAAAGTTTACTCCAATGCCGGCAGCTTTGCCTCTGCTCTCAGTTAATCGACAAATATTTGAAATAATTTGCAAAATCCAAAGTCTGTCGAGAGTTGGCTTATTTTGGCTAATTAAAGATAAATGGCAGATAGTGCTTGAATTTGTGTGTGTCTGTGAACGTGATTGACGGCAATTGAATAGTGGGAGACGCTTAAATTCTAACTGATTTTTAACTAACATTTTTTTTATAAAAAAAAACTAATGCAAGAACTTAAAGCCAATGATTTTTTACCTGTGTTTTGCCAAATTTTCATTTTTAGACAGACATTTTGCTCATGCATCACAATTTTACATTTTACTTTACGAACTATTGGGGAGCTAGCTTGTCAGCAGTTGAAGAAACGGCCCAAATCAATTAACTGTGAGGGTACACTTTGAAATTTTAATAAAAACTTTCTTATATAAGAAATATGCCTTTAAGGAATTTAAAGTGAACGGACAAGAGTACAAAAGAAATAGCAAAAATTATTATTATAAATTAAATTATCTTTAAAACACTTAATGCTACTTTTAAGTGATCTCTTCTATAAAAAAATTTATTTCAAAATGATCGCTATGTCAACATTGTCCAAGCCGCTATTACAACATTTTTGACATTTTTCTATAAGTTCGGTCAAAACATTTCCAAAACAGATATCTCTATTTTTTTAATAAATATATTTTTTGCACCCCATTTTTCGTAAAATCAGGAAGTTTTAGTCATGCAACCTGCACAGTTTGCATATATTCGGATGGCATCCGAAATCATATTTGTGCACATGGCAATTTTTTTTTCCTGTTAACAATCAACATGCGACGAGTGTCCCATGGGCCCACTGGCCGTCCTCCCAAGCCCCTCGTCGCCCGTCAACACACTCCTTGACCAAGCGGCTGCTAAGTTAACACGTTTTTCCACTTGTCGTGCCAAATATGTATTGCATATCAAGTGAACTGCAATAAGTGAGCACGACATGCAGGCAAATGAACAACTGTGTAAATGCGTTTTCATTTGGCCGAGTGACAGGCTGCATTCGCTGCGAAATATATTTTTAGCCAAATTTAAGCTATCGATTTAGGATTTCAGTACACAATTTTTAAGCAATTCAAGCAATGCAATGCGCAAAGCAATTTAAGCTGGCATGCATGTTGGTCAAATAAAATTGCAATTGGCTAACTCGACGCTGATAACAAGCGATTGCAAATTGTTATAGCGATCGTTGTAGTTTTTGTTGTAGTTGTTGTTGTTGTTGTAGTTGTTGTTGTTATGGTTGTTGTTGTTGCTGCTGCTATGCAGGGGCAACTGACAAGCGAACAAGCCAATCAATTGGGCATAAAATGGTCGTTGCATGCAACTCCATAGCCACGTTTGGCTGTCGCAATTCTAATTGAAATTCACGCCAATACGCGCCGCTTAATTTTAAATAAAATTGCGAAATGCCAAACAAATTAATTGACGCCAATGCCAATCCGAATGTATTTAGGCTCGATCTGATTTACCAGCCGCCCAACAACAAAAACACACATAAAAGAACTCATTACAATTTTTAATTAATTTTGACAATAAATCTCATTGTTCGGTCGGCGCTTAGTCGACGCCTTTGACAGTTTGATTGAACGCGCAATGGGACAGATTTTGTCGATTTTCTCGACCCTCGGCGTGGCAGCAGCGCCTCTTGAGGCTCTTGACTTGGGCTTTGGCAAGGACTTTGAATTTGGGCTTGGCTTTTTTTCCGTTACCTTTGATTTCCCTAGAAATCTAAAACAATGTCAAAAGTGCTTAATGCCCAGCAATCAAGATCAGAACCCAACGTTCTCGCTGGCACCTTCCCCAAGCTGACCAAAGGCATGTAAAAAAAAGGTAGAATTTGCATAAGGCCTGGCAATATGCGTGTCTACAAATTAAATTCAATTTTCCTGCCCCTCTGCCCGTCTTTCCGACGGGGACAAAGCCAACCAGGAAGCAGCCGCGACACCGCCTGCCCATCAATCAATCAAAGCACGAAGGTTACCTGAGGGAAAAATTTGCATTGGTTCACGCAGCACAGCGCACAACTACGACGACGACGTGGACGATGCCCCAAACAATTTGTGTAGCTCGGACCCGTGCTCGAAGTTTTTGTGTCCCTGCAGCCCCCGATGATCTAATGGGATGAATGAATGGGGCACTGCAAACTTAACCGCAGACGTATGGTCAAAAAGCTCTCGAGAATTGGCTCATGTTTTTTGCAAAAAAAAAGTACAAAAAAAAGAAAGAGAAACCGATTTCTTTTGCAAAGTTTTCTCTAGCACTGCTATTGGGTATGCGGGAGAGCATATGAAAAAAGTTCTTAAGTTTTGAAAGGACTTATAGAACCTTAAAAGAAATAGATACAGAACATGTAAAAAAGAAAAATATTAAATTAAACTATAATAGTCGAGCATCAGTTTTAGTATACATGTTGGATACTATAAAGAACTTAAAGTTGACTGCCTTGAATGCATAAAGAAATGTTTAGAATATGCATTACCTTGGTTTTATATCAAACAATTTTGCAGGGGTTACAGCTGCTTTAGGCGCATCTGAAACTGAGTATTTACTAGTCGGCTAATATTCAACAAATTCAAAAATTCCTTGCTGGCCATGTCCGCTGTTGATTTCTTTCTGCGTTTTACTTTATGCCCGGGACATGGAGTGGAATAAAGAAAAAAAAGGCCCGTTGCTGTGCGGTAAATGGTTAAGGGCATGTCATGGCAATTTGCATTTTCAGTTTGACAAAGGATATGCAGGACTATGCCAGCACTATGCCGTACAGCTCTCCACCCTCCGTATCATATATATACCCATACAATTTCGGGCAGGTCGCTCTGGGCAGCAGCTGCTGTTAATATGCAAACTGGGATTTCTTTTGTGGCTTTGATTTCACGCTGCCAAACTGCTACCGCCGCCCACTTGGGCTGCTCTCATATTCAATTTCATGTTCAATAATAAGCCCCGGCCAATATTTGCCGTGTGTTTTCACCAAAGACACACACACACATATACACACAAGCAGAAGTCGCTTTGTTGTTGGCCTGGTCAATCAAATCAGCCGAGGCCCAGCGTTTAATAGACTTTCAAATATTGCCACTTTGCTGTGTATTGGCCAGTCAGAGTCAGATAATTAATGTCGTGGGAGTGCGCCTGCCCAGTACCAGCATCCGCAGCCCAAGCACCCCCCGTTGCCACTAGACAGGACACGTACGGCCCTCAAGGCGCTGACAAGGGCGCTGGTCTGGAGGCCAACTAAACCGTGTTAGCCATGGCGTTACGGCCAGCTCGCTGATTGCCTGCGTTAATGTTAATTGCCTTTGATGAGTTTTATGCGCTGCGCTAATGAACAAATGACTGCACATTGCCAATATGTACAATATATCCTTGCACACACAAAGTATCCACCGTCAAATGGGTAATTCTCCATCCTCTGGTCAGGCTGGCTGCGTTTAATTGCTCGCACTGCCCCTCTGGGAGCAGTTGATGCTGGCTGATAGCGTGTCCAACTACCTACCTACAACATACATATGCATATATAATTGAATGTTTAGCGCATCAAATTAAGGCTTTTCTGGTAAGCCACTGATTTGACACACAATTGAAACTAATTATCGAAGATAATTTAAGCAAGTGTCAACGGCTAAATTAATCACACACACAGAAATTAAATAATAAAAATATGTTTAAAATGTAATATGCATTAATTGACGGGTTGATTTTGTTGGAAATAAAAACTCAGTCAAGCACTAATTAAGGCAGCTGCCATCCACAGTTTAAATGAAAAAGTTAAGAACAAAATAAAATTATGTTCGAGGAAACAAAAGTTTTCTATGTATACAAAAGTTGTGTTGAATAAAAATTTAAGTTAAGCAGGCTATTTATTTAATTTAATTTAAGCTAAATATAGTAGAGTAATAAAATAGTTTCTCAACTGCATTAAATGCTAGAAAACTTGTGCTCCCGCTCTTCATCTGGCAAACACTTAAAGTCCCAGCAAAAAAAGTGTCATCCAAATGCGGCAATTTTCAAGAAATCTCAACGAACGCCTAATAGCACTGCAGGCATCCATGTTTTTTGGGGGTTGTGGCTCAACAAATAAAACAGCAAACGTTTGCTAAATTAAACCGGAAACCGAATTCCACAGCTCCGTTATATAGCTGTAAAACGAAGTAGTTGCAATGTCGCCTTTTGCGGTAATGCAGCGACTTCAACTTCATTTCCTGCAGCTGTGGCGACGTGGCCAAAGAAAATGGCAACAATTTGAAATTTGCATTCTGCGGTTTCGAGTGCTGCGTAGGCGTATACGTAATATTTTCTGCCAGCCAGCAACAGAAAAAAAAAAACACGAAATTTAACTAAAAATTTGCCAACCGCAATAAGCGACACTAATTTAAGTGGAGCAGAGTGGAAAACGAGACAGTAAGGAGTGACAGTAGAGAGGGAGCCAGTGAGAGGGACAGAGGGAAAGTGCCTGGCCATGAGATTGTGGGCCGAGCGCATTTCCGCTTGCGGCCAGACGAGCCACTTAATGACTTCCGCAAATAAAATATTTTTGTCGAGCCAAGTTTAAAGCATTAAAATACGTTTTGCCAGCAGCAAGTATTTTGCCCATATTTATGAGCAGACACAGCGCCGCAGCAATTTACTAATGCATTTGCAGCCTCTAATGAATATTAATGCGTCCCAGTGGAAGGGAGTAGCCAACTGCAACTGGCAATAAAATATTTCAATTAGAGCCATGCTGCCAACACATGCCAGCAGCAACAACACGAGCAACAAGACCGAATACAGCAGCAGTCTGATCAACGACTTTGTTAATGCCACAACAAGTCGAAGAAAGTCGGACAAACAGACGGACAAACAAAAAGATAAACTGATGCTCGCCCCAACACACCAAAGGTCGTGGGGCATGATGGCGCTGATTTAAACTACAATTCGCATTACTTTTGTGAGTGCAACATAGCTTGACTCAAGTCATTTGGCAAGTTTATACACTATGCAGCTCATGCGAACATTTCTTAAAATCAATCTATAAGTATTAATAATATTCAAAGTCTTGGAAAATGTATGTGGATGTTTATAGAAGACGCTTCTCAACCAATAACAACCAACCATAAAAACATATTGTCTAAGAAACAACAGCAAATCACAAAATGCAGCCATAGTCATAAGAGCTTTTGATAGGGTATATGATATGATTCAAGTATATATTATTTTCTTTGCAAATTTGTGGCATGTGTGGCATTTAAGGGATGCCTTGCGCTATACATGTGGCAATAAATCGCCGTCAACAATGTGCAGTTGCATTTTTGTTGCCTTAGTCGCAAATTCTAGCTCATTGAATTTGTGCTGAGTGTGTGTGTGCGTGTGGGTGTGTGTGTGTGTGAGTGCCTGTTCATGAATTTGCCCTTCGGGCTTATCTGCTAACAGGGGCCCCACCTTGTCAAAATAAACCATTCAATTAGTGCAGCCAAATTGAATTTTCTATGCAGCTTGTTGATGCGGCTGATGCTCTGATAAGCTGCGGGCTACCGTTGCCATTATCCGTAGAGGAGGGCTGTTGCCCGGGTCTCGGAAAAATTTCATTAGCCTAACGAGTTGTTTGCTTAAAGACCGCAAAACTCTTGTCATATCTGAAAACAAATTGTGGCGTGTAGCTTAACAAACTTGCTACATTTTAGGCCAGTGCAAGTTCCTATAATGTGTGTTTGACCAAATGGTCGTTATAATAATGAAAGCTACTGTATGTTCCAGGACTTAAGTTGTTGACTCGTTAAATAAGGCTTTCATTTATATGCATTGATCAACGAATCTTCATAGGGGATTAATAAATATCAATAACTAAAATATTCCCATCTCCGACTCTTTCTATTATATTATTTACTTTCCTTATAAGCCTGAAAACATCTAAGGAAACTGGGACAAATTGAATATTGCATAACTTTGTTCTGTTTAATTTGCATAATAAAAAAACGTTGCCCATATTATGCTCAACACAAATAATGTTAACAAGTACTTAATTAAGTATATGCATAATATTTTGCGTGATTAAAATAAAACACAAACACAAAAAGGATAAAGCAAAATAAAATGAAATAAACAGCGAAAAATAAAAAGTATTTGCTTAAAATGCGCAGCACATACTCACAAAGTGAAGCACATGCAAAAAAACAGAAGCTAAACGAGAGTGAATGGCCATGAAATACCCTGTACAACCAATTACTGTATTCTGTTTATCGGTATTATATAAATTGAGGAAATTCAAAAGAACACTTGAAAATACAAAAAAGTGTTGGTGGTTCGGCTTACGATTCAAAAGAGCTCCATTTAATCCAGGAAATAATCCAACTCTAAATTTATTACAATTAATAATTGCCCATTCTGCTGAAAATATTGCTAGACATATATATTTTCATACAGATATTGTGGGCTACATTTTATATTTTATACAAAATGGGCATCTACCGAATATGGTTCAAATGCAATTTTTGGGATCCAAGATTTTGGTACTTTGGCGCAGCGATCGGTTCATAAATTGAATAAATTTGGAGTACACGCTCGAACCGGTTCGGTTCAAGCCCGATTAGAAGAAATGTGCCATTGCGAAGACCCCTCTTTAAACCTTTTGAATACAGGGCACAAAGGGACACTTTATACTGACAGGCTTGTCGGCCGCAAAGAGCTCACTAAAAATAACATAAAGCCTCGTTGCCGTCGCTGATTGCCTAACAAACCAAAAAACATAGCATCATTTTGGTTGGTAACGCTGACAAAATTCGTAATTTATACGGGGTCCACGAAACACTAAAAGCCAGCCCAATGCCGCAGACAAACAAACAGGCAAACAATCAAAGCCGTATGCCCAGAATCCGCTTACCGTTGATGCCACTGCTCCTGATGTTGTTGTGGTTGTTATTATTGCTGCTTTTGTTGTTGCTCTTGCTCTTGTTGTTGTTGCGTAACAAATTCATTATAACTTTTGCTATTAAAAACATTAGACGCGACTGCACACGCATTCAAAAAAGGAGTCGCTCTCATGTATCCATATGCGTGCCCGCGTCCTGAGAGAGTGTGCCGGTGCTTGGGTATTGGTGAGCGGGTGTATGCGTGTGTGTGTGTGTGCGTGTGTGGGTGGGTGGGTGTCAGCAAGCCAGCCGGCAGTTTAACCCAAATGCTTATCATTTAGCCATTTAATTTAACCTTTTGCCCCACACAAAAAGGGCAACACATTTTTTTCTGTTATTTTTTTTTTTACAAATTTTTTTGTTTTCCGTGTTTTTGTTTTTTATCACATGGCGCTGCTTTGGCATTGTTTTTAATGCAAACGGCTGCTCATATTGCTAATGATTTTGGGTCACACACACGTAGCACTTTTGGGCGCAAAAATTACGCTCACACGTACATAATTTGGGACACCCTTTGCGCTTGTCTGCTCTCGCCGTAGAGTCTTCGTTGCGTATACGCCACGTGGTCGGTCGCCGGAGCTGTCCGTGTGCTGCTGCTGCTTCTGCTGGTGTAGCCGCTGTAGTTGCACAAATTAAAACCCTCTATTCTACCCCTTTTTTTTATTAAAATGCTGTTGTTACAAACGTGATGTTGCCTGTAATTGTTGTGCTGGTTGGGTGTATTGCGTGCGTGTGTGTGTGTGTTAAAACTGTTGTTGATTTTCCATGTGCAGCATGTGCAACTTAAATGGCGTGCTGTTTGTATAAACCCAACTTTCTGGTTAGGTAGCCGAGTCAGTTTCACTTGGCGTATACGCAATATTGAAACCAAACTCACATTTCGTGGCCGTTAGCAATAAAAGCTTGTTGGCCAACATAAACTCTTTCATTAAATACTCAATCTTGAAACATTCTCACAGTATAAATTGTTTAGAATTGTTCGGATATTAGAAAAACTTACCATGATCATTTTTAAATTAAGGCAATAATAGCTATTGATTAACCTAAAAACTTTTAATTTTGTAGCGTTTCAGATACTTTCACACCACCCACTAAGTCAAACACTTGAAATTTCTTGTTCACTTTGACTGAATTTCGTTGAGCTTGTGGCATCTGTTAAAGAGTGTTGCCGATGGAAATTATATTATATACATATATGCATCGGCTGGCTGAATGTCGCCGTTGCCCAGCCGGCGGCAATGCTTGCTTTGGTTAATTGAAATTCAATGGTTCGATGCGCAGCAACATGATTTTCTTTGTTGCCACTTTTGTAGAATGCACTTTAACAACGAGTTCCGCGCAGATTGCATATACGCAGCATGGTACAAAAGTTGCATTGTTGTCGCTGCGTTTCTTATGTAGCTTCATTCTAACAATGGTCATTGCCGCATAGCCCAACCAACATCAAAGGCTCTGTGAAGAATACAGCATCAGCCAGCCGGTAGCCTTGCCAGAAGGAAAGATGTGCGCTTCATTTGACTCAATCCTTGGCCTTTGTTTGCCCCTGGCATCGATGTTGGCCATGTTGTTGCGTATGCTTCGAGCTTGCGTTTTTCATTTAGCTGCTAAGTTTTATTATCTTTCACTAGACCTGTCTTTGCATTGTCTGTTCACTTTGGCAAGCCTTTCCTTTTCGGGATTACTCCTTGTTCTTGCAGGCAGACAACACCACTTGCCATCCGCTCCGCTTGCAAGCCATTGAAAATGTAAAAACACACGCTTATTGGTTTACTAAGTGCCCAGTGAACGATGTGATTGCACTCAACAACAATTTTCAGGTTCGAAAAATCGATAAATAGCTTTCAGTCGGTTAATAAAAATAACCTTTTTATATTAGAATATAATATGAGATAGGGAAAATTTATTTTCAATTTACAAACCATTGCAAACAATTTATGCATTTTTTACTAAATATTTATTTGTTTTACTCTATCTATGAAAAAACCGTATGTATGACTTTTTTAAAAAGTCGTTATACTATTCCTATTGAAATAACTTTTTTGACTCGTGCGGAAGCCGCTGTTGGGCAGTGTAAAAGGAAAACTTTGAGAACAGCTGTTGTTGATAAAGATTGACGCGGTTTTAATTGAAATTCGCTTGTAGAAAAGCTGGTGTAATTAATACACTTCTCTACTACAAAGATTGAAATGCTTATGTGGCTTAGCAGAAATCAAGCAAAACTCTGGCCACACATCAAAGTGCCAAAAAAGCTGCAAGAGCCATAATGTCTGAGCGTAAACTGAAAATAAAAATGCTTTCAGTGTAATGAATTTTGGGTTGACCGCACTCACACTCGCACTCACGCTTGTACCCACACCAACACTCATTGTAGATACTTGCACTGAGCAGTGCTCGACAACACTCACAGAAAGCAAATAGGAAAGCACATTCATATCCTGGCAACTTGCTGGCTGACCTGCTGCTGATGTCAATGTCATTGTGACAACTCTGTAGTCAGCCTGGCTGGCTGGCTGGAAGATTCGTAGGTCGTTTGGGTAGCACAGCACAGCTGGCTCATATCAGTGCATGCGGCTGGGTGCAGAGTTTTGTCTCGAAGGTGCCTTTTGACTCATGCATTGCCCAAGTCAAATAGTCAAGCTTACGAGCAGAGAGAGAGCGAGTGTACAAGTAGAACAACAAATACAAGCCCAAGCACTTTGTGCTGATTAGAAAACGGTTTCAATAATCTCTGGCAACCAGAGAGTCTCTATCTCTCGCTGTCTCTGCTTCATTCTGAGTCTCGAACAAAAAGCATCTAAACAATTGCAGTCAAGTCGTTGCTTTTGGCCAAGTAAAACTTTAAACAAAACAGCCCGGCCCGGCCCTGGCCCTGGCCGTTCAGGCTATGGCTTAAATGAAGCCACAGTAATTAAGCCTTAAATACAAAGCGCATTTGTTTTGGCAGCTCAAGTCACGACCAGGCTTAATTAGACTGGCAACAAAGCGTTTTGTTTGAGCCCCATCAAAAATCATTAGTCACATTTAATCAGTGCCCCAAAAATACACATTGTTAATGCGGCATCAATATTAATTAAAAGAGCACGCGACCAACACAGCCGCTGCTGCTGATGCTGCTGCTGCTGCCTCATCCCCGGTCGCTTATCCGATCCATTGGCCCACAGGGCGTATGTGCAATGAGGCGACACGCCCGTCTTGGCCTCTACTGACTGACACAAAGCTGACAGCACTTTGACAAGGAACGCATTCTAAGCAAGCGCTCGCACAACATAAGCGACATGTCAAAATGCCAGCAGCATCGCCCCAAAAGATGCGCTTTCCGATACCAACAGCCGCAGCATCTGACACATGAAAGGCACTTGACATTTGCCCCCATGTCCATACACTCACACACTTGGGGTCGCACTGTACATCAAAACTTTCCGCTAAGAAATAAAAATATTCAAACATATTAAATTAATAATTGATTAATATGTTTCATATAAGCTGTATGTACAAAAAGCAAATTATTTTTAGAATATGTTTCGAGGTCTGCTTGTCTGTCTGTTTTCTGGAATATATTTTTAATGTTGCAGATTCGTGTTGTTGTCGGACAATTATATAAACAGCTGTAATAAGAAAAAGGTGAGTTCCGTATCAAAAACTATTAACAGACCATTGTGATTTGGGCTTGTTGCAGCCTTGAATAGGATCAAGCTAAGTATAATATGTTATTCAATATGTAATTAAATATCACATCTACGCTTTTTCCCACATGCCAACACTTAATATTGGGGTGTCAGCAAATTCATATTCACATTAGAAATTGTCTTTTTCCTTTTGTTCCTTTTGTTTTATGTAACTGCTGCAAAGATAAAGTTTCGCAACCTAATATCGGGCAGTGTGCTGCAACAGCGCGCCGCTGGCAATAGTTGCTTGGCAATATTATTAATTATTTTTGCAATTAACGCATCATTGTTGCTGCATCACGTCCGCTAAAGGGCTGCGTAAGCATTCGCTTGGACTGGCAGGACGCGCCATAACTTTGTACGCGTCATAATTAGCGCGCCTTTGTGGCATAGCCACGGGCGGGTCGGGCTCATTTGACGCCTTTCAGAGCAGGTTATTCAGGGAAACTTTTACAGCGAGCACTGTCAGAGGTTTTCAGACAGCCTATTTTGCAGTAAGCCGCCAAAATTGCCGCCTGGCTGCTTATCAGGCAGCCAGACAGGCAGTTCATCACATGCATTGAAGTATGCAAAACTCGGGACGCATAAAAACTGACGCAACACGCCTGGAAGACATGCTAACGTTTTATTGGCATTAAGGGATCAAAGTTTTGAGACACACACACACTTACACACTCACACCCAGCGGCAGCAGCAGCAGCAGCATAAACTCTTTGCAACACCCTTGAGTAAAGGGCACAAAGAATAAAAGAGGCTAGCATGTTTGCACAGGCGACACAGGCACATCAGTGAAATTTTAACGCTGACACAAGAAATATTTTAGCAAAAGAGATTGCAAGAATAAGAACGAGAAAAAGGAGGGCAAAAATTACAGAAGAGGCAGCGAGAAAAAGGCAGCCATAAACATTGAGTGGCGCGCACGCTGCGTATACGCAATCAGCTTTGGCAAACATTTGCCAAAATAGTTTTCCGTTTTTAAAGCAAAGCAAATGCTTAGCTCGGCATTTTATTAGCTGCTTGTATGTGAATTTAGTCATAAATCTGCAGACGCGCCGCCGCACTGTGCACTGCCGCATGAAATTGAAATATAGTGTGATTTTCACTTTAGCCCGCTCGACACACAAGCACGCGCCCCCTAAAGGCCGCCCTCAGGCGAGGCACCACAACCAACTAGAACGGAATTTAGTGCCAAAAGCTACGCAAAGCCAAAAGATGAATGCAACAAAACAATTGAGACGACTCTAATCCGATCTGCCAAGCTATGCAATACCCTGCACTGCAGCTTCAAACATTTCAATGCAATCTTTAAAAAGACTTTATTGATATTTACCTCTAGATATAATATTATGAGAATCTAAATGAAATTCAATTAATTACTCCTTAGACTTCTTATGTGCTCCAAGCCAAGCGATTCTTCCAACTGATATGCCTTAAAAATAATCAATACTGAACCTGGGTAGCCAATAACCATTTGTTATTTATGACAATTTCCTTATGAACTTCAGCCAGCTTCAGTAGATTTCCGCACGTGTCCATGTGCGTAGCTTCTCGCATTCACAACAGCCTCGCCTTTGGGGGGCGACCCCAAAAACATTTTCAATTGCCAAATAGATTCGTTGCTTGACTTTTGCCGTCAAGTCTTGCGTGTTCGTTGCGTGCAGTTTTTCGCGGGAAATGGCAAATGCAAAGCGCTTCCTCGCGTGTCTATCTAAATGTTATTATTCGTTATCAGCGCTCTTATTTCCCTACTTTGGCTCCATTAATGGGTTTTTATCGTGCCACTTGCCATTTATTGAGGACTTTTGGCACTTGCTCTGCACATCTTAGCAGCCAGTTAGCTGCCAGCTCTCCAACAAAATACGGCAACAAATGTGATTAAAACTACCAAATTAAACGCAAATATACAAGTATTTATGTAATACAGGGCTTCAACAAACTTGTCCAAGGATCTGAAACAAAAGTTATTTCAGGAGTTTTTGCTAAGTTGAGGAAAACTTTATGAGAGTAAACAATTTTTAATTGAACTATATATAGATATTTGCTATTTTATTGTTTTAACAACTTGGCGAGTTGTTGTTAAATAATAAACAGTCAATTAAAATGGAAATGTTTTTGGAATTTCAATACTTAAGAGATTTTTAGGTATGAAAATTTAAAAAATTTGCATGTGTCTGGAAGTAATAGTAAGATTTTTTGTCATGTTCAAAAGAAGTGCTCGACAACCAAAATCAAAAATCCTTTAAAATGAAAGCAAGGTAATCACAACGGGACTTTAAATACTGCTTCCACACATTTGTTCAAATCTTGATAGCAAAATGAGTTTAATTATACCGTTAAAAACCAGTTGGAGCTTGGCTTTATGTACATAAATAAATTTATTTGTATTTTCCTCTATGCGATTTACATTTATCTTACCTGTCCGCCATTTGGTTTCGTGCAAATGTCACAGAATATGAAAAAATATGTGCAGCTAAATGGGCGTGACAATGTTCGGAACTGGCATGTTCGTGTCATAATTCTAAAATTTGTGGTTGTCGTGCCATACGGCACTAAAATTATGGTTAATATGCATATGTGTGCTTGTGTGTGTGTGTGTGCGAGTGTGTTTTTGTACTAAATAAGATATCAGTGTTCGAGAATCAACCACAACAGGCTGAGCCAGCTGTTCACAATGTTTAACCAAACCAACGAAATAATTATGCCCATTCAGTTTCTGTAGGTAACGCCCCACAAACTTAAATTCCAAGTATAAATAAATATATGCAAATAAATAAAAAAATAGCATTAACAAATAAATACTTTAAATGCGTATTTATTGCGTATAAATTAAAAGCTAATTTTATAAAGAGCATTTAAGACTCTTAAATTTAATCATAAAGTTTTTATTTTAAGTTCTGTTAGGAATATTGAAAAATAAATAAATACTTTATTTGTATACAAATAAGTTTTAAGCTGCACAAAACTGTTATCTTTTCTAGCTATATACTTTTCACGGCCTGGATACCGACATATTTCCGCATGTTCTTAAGTTTAAAGCGAACTACAGAAAAAACAAACTCAGCTATTCAGAAAACAGTTTAAATGTGCAGGCCGATAACGATAAGCAATAGATTGTAGTCGATAGTTGAGCAATGTAGACAATTGTCGAATTTGACTGCCTGTCGGACCAATGGCTGAAGTAATTTGTTAAGGCCCGCCAGATGAAGGAGTTGAGGGAGCGGCACCAACAACAGCAACAACACTTTTTGGCTACATAACAAATACACTTCAATCAATGCCAAATGGTCCTGCCGGCAATCATCGAACGTGTGCGTATTTGTGTGGGTATGTGTTTGTGGGCGCCACAAAAATGAAAACAAATTTTGGCATGATTGCTGATTGTTTGTCTTTTTCATTGTTTGGCAGGGCTGCCACCGCTGCTGCTGCTGCTGCTGTTGCTGCTGGTAGTGTTGCCAACGCACGCGCACATTTATTGCTTCCCAATTGGAAATAAAAATGGCGGCAAGCAGAAAGCCAGTCAGCCAACTAACTAGACAGCCTAGGCTAGCAGCCAGGGAAGCGCATGTAAAGCTCAGGCGAGCGCGCAGTTGACGTGCTATTGAAATGGGGGGCAAGGCAATGCGAACGCGCAGGATAGAACGACACAGCGATAAAACGATAAAAACGAGCCACACACACACATGCACTCACACTTACGCTCGAAAACGAGATGCTTTTATACCCTCTACCTATAAAAATGGAGCTGTGCAATTGCATTAACTGATCTGCAACCTCTTGAGGGCTTACATATGTCACACTTACTTTATGCTCTAGTATATAATGCTGACAGAGCATTGAAAATTTTTTCTAAAACTCCACCCTTTCTTAAATAATCGATAAAAATCGACTGTCAGAGCCAAATTTTGCTAGTATATCTTTATTACTTTTCTCTCATAAATGGTAGTTTATGAAAAATTAAACTCTTAATTATTGGTATATGCGCACATTCAAATACCATCTTAATGGGCGTAGAATTTCCTAACGATATATAAAATATTCATTAAACTTATTTTTGCCATCGAATTTACCAAATAAAGTCAGAATGTTTGTTATGGCGACTCGCAGATAAGTGCTGAGTATCTCTCTGTCGAGCAGTCTCGTTTAAAACAATGTTACTAGTATTTTTTTCTCGTTTTGATTTGCTTGATGCCGTTTTTTGCCAGCCGCTCGAACGTTTTTCTTTGGCTAGGCTGCAAACATTTTGCGTTGCCGTTGCTGCTGCCACAGCCGCTGATTAAAACAAACACAATGCGACCGTAATGACGACATATGTACAGGGTTTGTGTATCGGGGCCCAATCTCAAAGCCGCTTTCCGCACAATTGTACAATTTCTGGCGGCAATGTCGTGTTGGAGCCGTGCTGCGCCTTTTCCTTTCATTGATTCATAATTGATAAGCATTACTTTTGCTATTGTTCGATTTATATACGAGTCGGCATTCATCTGTATACACAAGCACACATGAATGTTCCGGCGGCCTCTTTTGCTTTTTGCTGCCCTTGAGAAATGACGGCGGCATCTGTGCTGCTCAATTTAGCGTAAATTTTTGTTTTTCTGTCAGCATTTCTGATTAATTTTATTGCCCTGTGCAATTACGTAGCTGACTTATGATTAAATATTACATTTGCATAAAAGTGCTTCAAATCTGTGCGTACAATCACCCTGTTTTTTATTTATGCATACTTAATGGCACATGCATAAATCGAAAGTGAATGAACTCGAGTTGGTCTCCCACAAATTTCTTTATTAAGACTGCTCACAGTCCAAATTGTTGATTATATATAAGATCTAGAAATGTGTATTTATATTAAGAAGCTGCTTAAGTATACTTATGTGCATAAAGTTGTATATTACTTTTGGTGAACTTCTTGTTCTATTTTCGCTAAAAGCTCAGTTAAAGTTCGCAACAAAAAAACTTAGATTACTTCAGTTTTTTTAAATATATCCGTACAGCCTTGTAATATGCAAAATGAACTTAATTAGTTTCTAGATTGCTGTAAAAAATACGAGTGAATATTAATTTGTCTATTGTACGCTCCGAAAAGTATGCTTTAATAATGGCAAAAAGATTGCGGGCAGCGAGTAGAAGCGGCCAATATGGCAACATTAACTGCTTTTAATTAGAGTTGCCGTACATAATCAACTGCAAGGAGTTGGGGCTTCGCAAGTTTTACAAGTTGCGCTTCGCGAACTTCATGCCCTGCCTCCGCATCGGGCGATGGCCGACGGCGGTCCAGGATGTTGTAGCCATAACGAACTGCATGTTGCTGTTGTTGCTGTTGTTGCATGTTGTGCATTTAAAGTTTCTGTAGCGTGCAATGCAGGAAATCATTTTAACAATTTTCTACCTCTGCCAGACCCTGCACAGCCCCAATGCCCCCGCGTTTTCTATTCAAGTTCAGTGCACCCGCAACAGACACGCCATGAAAAGGCGCTCCCAACGCCATCATTGCTTTGTTGTGTATGTGTGTGTGTGTGTGTGTGTGTGGCTATGTGTCTGCGTTTTTTGGGCTGCCTGCAGTCCTTTTTATTTGAGGCGGCAGCAGCGAGAGCAACGCAGCCTTTCTTCCTTTCGGTAATTATGAATGGCCAACGGGCAGAAAAGGTATAAAAGTCATTGACTTGTCTGCCCGAGCCCCGCCGTGACGCCTTTGTTCAATTAAAACTTTTATGCAAGCGAGTTATCTCTGTTTATTTAATGCATAGCCCGCGGCATGGTTAATCAACTCGGCTTAAAGGCCAACTGCACTTCAATCGACCGCCAAGATCTCTGATGTGTGCCCAACCTGACACTACAATTGCAATGCCAGAATGCTCTTCACGCTGTTCGGGGCCAGACAGCTAGACAGCCGAACAGCCTAGACACGTGTCGCCATTTAAATACTGCACTTCTCCAACAATACGGTTGTTACGCCCACACACACACACTCACACACGCGCGCAAACAACGCCACAACACGTTGCCGCACAAATAAAGCACTTAAATATGTTGCAGCAGCACGAAAAAACAAAGATATAACAATACGAAAACAAAATACATTTTCAGCCTGCAGTTGGGCCAAGAGTCATGTGTTGAGGATGTCCTTGCGGCTCTGATTGCCGCCAGGCTTGCTCTGGCCATGACAACCTACCCACCTGGCCACCTGCCCTCCATTCCGCCTTACACCTGCCTGACTAATTGCAATGTAAAGTGTTTAGACACAATTTGGTAGTTGCATGTAAGTGCCCGAGCCTCGCTCTCCCTCTTTCTCTCTCTCTCTGTCGCTCTCTCCATTTTGCATGCAGACAAAATTGCTCAATTAAGTAGGTGGCTGGCAGTGGGCCCGGGCGGCCGCTCTCTTCTCTTTTATTGCCCGTTTGTGTTTTGGGTGATTTGTGTACTTAAAGTTCGGCACTTTTGCTATTCAGTTTGAAGCACACAAAATTGGCTTCATAATATGTGCATGGGCCTAATAACACAGCCTTCAAGGCATAATTTGCTACTGCAATAAGCCCGCACTGGATCATTCAAATTACAGCGAAGAAAAATCAATGGACACATGAGGTTAAAATATAAAGAGCTTATACGCATTCCAGTTGGCGATTAGTTTCAGTTTTTGCAGTTAGCTTCAATATTTAAATGCTAGCTGAATCTAATGGGATCAAATCAGGCTTGAGAAACATTTCCTCACACTTCCAATCAAATTTTGTAGGTCATCTCAAAAAATAATTATTTCCTTTTGGCAATATGTATTGCAGACTGTAGTTCAACTTCTGGGAAGAACTTCAAGAAGAAGTGTTCATTGTAAATTGTTGATCGTGCGTCCTCAGTTGTATTCTTACTCAGCTAAGATGCAATTTTTGATACGCATTCAAAGTTTGTATTGTCTTATTCTATTTGGGAAGAGAAGAACATTTACTCCAAACATCCAAACATCTACTCTGAACAGGTTCTTAAAAGAAGAAGCTATTTTTTACTCTTAAGTTTTGTTTTAACATGATTTTAAATTTATTTTAAAGACAATGAATAGCTTTCAGCTAAATTTTTATGATTTAGACATTTGCTAGTTTGTTATATCATTAAAGTACACATTAAGTATGCTTTCGCATTTTGTGAGTACGACAATCCCCTTTGGCTGTGTTCCCTTTACTCCAATGTAATATTTGTGCATTCATTTCCCGATCGCATGTAGGCCGTATTCCAGCTTATGCGATACCAATGATTTCTATTAATATAACAGCACACAACTCACAGCTTTTATTCAATTATCCCGCAAGCATGCGGCCTATCAATGGACAGGGCTCTGACAAATAGCCGTGCATCAAGAAGCGCACACTCCAAAATGCTCCGACTTGTGTATAATCGAAATTCTTTCGTACACCGACATTTTATCTATGCCTTTAACCCAAGCCCGACGAGTGCGAATAACGTATAACGACTATGCCAACAAACTTTGATTTATGACAATCTAGTTCATTTGATTATTGCTACTAGAGACAGCACTGACTGGACGCTGGGCAGCCAACGCACCGAGCGCCCAGTCAATTGGGCTGCCGCCCATTCGGTTCTGTGTAAAACATTTTCATTTTCCATTCAAATTCAATGCTAATCTACTTGCAGGACAAGCCGAATTTCTGGGCGGGGCCGACTTGCTTAGGCATCATTTATCATGGGACCGAAAGGACCGGGGCTCGTTTCGCAGGCTGTTGGGTGCGAGTATTTGTACTAGGCCAAGCGCATAATCAACACATAGGTCTCATCATTTTCTATGTGCGATACATTTAGATACAGCTTGCTTTTCCTTTTTTTAAATTTTTTCGTTGTTTTTCCATTTTTAGATTTTCTTTTTTCGGTCAGCACGTGCAGCACATTAGGCTGTGGCAATGCCATCGTATTTTACAGTCCGAGAGTTGCATGTGCAAAAAAGAAGCTAGAGAAAATGGGGAATAAAGTTTAGCTGGATGGCCAACCGTGCGTATACGTAACCAGGCTGACCCATAAAACAAATTTATATAAGCATATATCGCGTTGTCCCAAATGAGCAGCTGAGTGAAATTTTAGTCGAGTCGTGAGCGCATTAGTTATGCGCAACTTACACGCCATAATAAAATAATATTACATTTCGCCAGTCGCAGAGATGTGCTTCACATCAGATTTGTCCCCATTTCGCACAAAATCCGGGCAGTCGGAGTTGGGCCGTGCCTCATTAAGTATACTGCAAAACCACGCCAAGTCTTTGAGGCAAAGCACTCCGGCTGTCGCTCATTTCAGTGAGTATGTTTTTTGTCTGCGGTTTTAATTTACTCTTGCTTCATAGGATTCTGTCTCTGTTGCTGCCACTCGCTCGGCAGAGTCGCATTGCTTCGCTCTCCTTGTGCCACCCCGCGCACGTCTGCTGCACAGTCGGGCAATGTCGCCAGCGGCAGCAGGTTAAGCTCCTACTTGAACTTCTAAGTGTTGGTGTTACATGAGCTGAGGTGTTGTTTGGCAACTGCCTTTGACGTCTATGTAAGCTCACATATGCCCACAGACTTCTGAGTGCATGTGTAGCATGTATAGCAATGTGTGTCTGTATGCCTCGGTGTGTATGTGTGTGGCATGTTTGTGGCGTGTTTGAGTATAACGCTTTGGGTGTCTAGTGCCTCGGCATGTCCGTCTAAGCTCCTGATTCTTTCACTGACGTTTTCAGAAATCGCCATGTTATTTACAGCTTCCAGTTATTAGGTTTGCTACAAACCAGAAGAAGCCCTTCCACATCTCCACATGGAATAGAATATGAGCGGTTTATATGGATGTCAAATGGCGGGCACATAAATTGAGGTACTTTAAAGGCTTTAACGCCAGGTAGTATCATCAGCTCAAGCCGTCACGTTGATGAGCGAAAAGCAATTAAAAGTGCAAAAAATGGCATTAGAAGGCAAAGTGGTTTAAAAATAGTGTAGCAGAAAGTAGAGAGACTTTGCCCAGTAAATTAAAAAGTAAATACAGCAAAGAAAGAGAAGAGCAAAAAGTAAGGGTAAATATATAAGAGTAGAAACGTAATTTCTGTTTTATTGCTCATAATAATTCCAGTGCTCGAAGCGCGTATTTAACGAATTACCCGCACTGCTTTAAGTTTTGTGAGGGCAAATGAATGTCGGATTAAATTATTGTATTCACTCTTAATCAACCCCGTCTTGTCTTCAAGACTAGAGAAAGAACGAAATTAATCAAGCTTAAAAAAAATTAAATAAATAAGTCTCTTTCTAAAACAGAAATATAAACTTAGCATAGGTGTGGATAATTTGAAGGGTCCTAATTTAATAGAATTTTTTAAAGTATAAAATGTTTTAATTATATAGAATTTATTAAAGTATTTTGTAAAAAAATGTTCAATGAAAATTTTCAATTATTTTTTATTTAATTAAATTAATAACTGGTTTTCAATCATTTCAGATGATTTATTCGACGAGAAAAACTATGAAACAAGCAAAATATTTAATGAAAATATAAAGGTTTTCGGTCAATTTTTAAAATTAATTTAAATTCGTCGAAACATTCCCCTTTCCATTGGCCTGAAGCCAATTATAGAACGATTTTGCGTCAACGAAACCTTATATGTTGTGCAGTTAATACCCAGCACCCAGGTGTGAAAAGACTGAACGCAACTTTGCTATAAAATAAATATATGTACATGTAAGCGTGTAAATAAATTATACATGTACACATAAGTCCTCAATTGGGTTGAATGCATTGTATAGCTACATTTGACACTGTGCGATTGTTAATGGATTTTCATAGCTTTTACGACTTCTTCAATCCAATTCGAGTTTCACAGAAAAATCGTTCCCGCAAAATATTTCGCCTGAATTTAACATAAACCATTCCGAGTATTGGGAGGTGCTTAAAAAGACTTTATTTGCGTAGAAACTGGCATCCAGGAATGCATATTTTTGAGAAATCATTTATAGTTGAGTGCGTGGCAATATGTGCTTCTAGGGAATTATGGTGAATGCGAATTTCGGAATTGGCCTTATCAAGTTTCACCTCAGTTCTCGGCATGCGCTGCGTAATTAATTATTTGCGTCACTAAGTCGAGCCATTTCCATGCCAGACGCATATATTCGAGGGACCGCAGCATCGCCACCACCGACTCCTTTTTGCATAATTCAACCACTGGCAGGCGGGTCACGTAGACAACGCAAACGGCGTGATTAGGGTTTTCGGCTCAGCCGATGCGGTGCGGCCAAAGATTCTATCCAGGATCCAGGCTCTGTATAACCACAACATGTGTGCGTTTGTGTCTGTGTGTGTGTGTGTGTGTGTGTGTGTGTGTGTGTGATGTGCCTGTGGTGACTCTTGTTGTTGCTGTTGGTATTGTGGTTGTTGTTGTTTATGCTGCTGGCATCATTAATACCCAAATCAAAGTTTGTTTGCTTGTAACGCAGTTGTGTAAAACGTTCGAGTTTGAAGGGTGATGGAGGGGCCAAATGTCAAGCAGTTTTAATTGTTAACTTTTATTGGTATTTTGTGTGGCATTCTTTTAATTAGGCGTGTTGTTAAGCTAACAGTTATTAATTCGAAATTTATTAAATAGTTTTAGCATTCGTTGTAATTAGTTTTTATCATATCACAGCTTGTCAAAACTAAAATATGAAGCCAAGAATGGGCGACGAAAATCTGATACACTCTCTAACATATAACAAGACTATTCCCAATTTAGTACGATAATTGTACCACAAACTCTCCAGCTGAGTTTGTTGAAAACAAATATTTTGGACTAGCAGAAAAATGTTTAAAAATATTTTAAATTTAGTTATGTGAAATATATTAAATATTCAAGTAATGAATATCTCGGCTTAATTAAAAACCAACTTCAATTAATAACGATAAAATGCAAATGAGCCTAAAATATTTTGTAAAACGTTTAATGTAAACCGTCGAATAATAGTGAGAGGCATTTTGCTAATATGCCAAAATAAATAACAGCCAGTACGTTTTATGCATTCTGAACGGCCAAATGTGTAATTCAATGCTGATGAGCCTTTTGGAAAAATCAGCGAACATAAACCGCTGGATGCTGGCCAACATTAATTGGCTGAAGGCCGCAAATATTAATTGCATTTATTTGCAGGCGTGTCGAGTCGTGTATGTTAAATAGCTGCGGACTGAACCTCAAATTCAGTCGGTTTGCTGACTAAGGCTTCATTAGTCGAAACTTCTTAATTGTTTCATTAATGCAATGCAATCCGTTTGCTTGGTACTTAATTTAATTTTATTTGCTGTCGCTGGCGCTGGCGATGCCGCCGCTGCCGTTGCCGTTGCTGTAGTTTTTAAATAATTGTGCGCAATTATTTCACCCAATTTAACATTTCCTTTCTCTGTGTGTTTGGGTTAGTGTGCGTGTTTGTGTGAGTGCGGATTTCGTGCTTACTGTACACATTTAAATGACATCATTTATATTCCGGCGGGATAAGCACTTGATGTAAAATTACAGGCGACCAGAGCTCGCCAGAATAAAAATAAAATATTCAATTAAACCCGTTTCTTCGCCAAATACCGTTGACAGCGCTTATTAATCTGACGTCATTTTTTTCTTTTGTGTCTCACGCACTCCTCCGCCCTCCCACTCTACCCCTCTATCATTTTTTCACTGTGAAATTTAATTAATATAATTGTTATTACCACAAGGCTTTCATGTTTGCTCCCGCTGTCCAGTCCGAGGCCTAATAAAAGTGTATACCTGGACCTGTACGCGAGAGCCTGGCCATAGAAATAGCAATTCATTATTTGCATAAAACCCAACCTCAAGCACCACTCAAACAGCGAACCGCGCACTCCAAACCCAACGTCAGCCTTTTGCCCATATTTTTGCATTTGTGCGCACGAAGCGCGCTGCTTAGCTTTATTTTGTGCATCTCCTACTACGTAAGGGTATTATGAGGCTATTTGCAAAAGATTACGAGCTTTGTTCCAACACGCTAAAAAGGATCCTGATCAAAATTTAACTTATTAACTGGTAAATAAATTAATATCATAAATATGAATTGCATTTGAATCAAATTCATTCACGTTGAAGAATTTTTAATTTTAATTACTGGGAAAATTATCAGAAATTATCGGAGCGTGTTAAATTCTTTTTCACATGTCTTTCCGGGTAAAAAAATCGTTAAACAACGTGAGATTTATTTAACAATGTCAACAGCAATTTTCAGAATCGCTCAAATTGCAGGGAAATACCATTAATATAAACATCCAACGTTTCTCACAATTCAGGAAACAATTATCCCAGAAATTATCCATTTTAATTGAAAATAATGTATAGTAGTTTGTGGAAATTGTTCAGATGATATTTGAATGTATAAAATTAATTAAATTATTTAAGCAAATGTTAACATATTAAAAAAAAAACATTTATAAGTATTATTTTTTAAAAATCGATCGTTTTATATATGTTCAAAGCGTATGCAGTAGTCAAAGATAACCCATAAACATATTCTTTTTGCATACCATTTACTTTTTCTATATACCATTTACTTATTTATATACAGAGCACACACTATATAGTTTTGCGCTTGGCAGAACGCGAAATTTGTTTTGGCCAGCCAAAAAAGCCACCATCGTCAAATTTGAATGAATGACTGCAGTGGAAATGCAACTGCCAGTCAGTCAGAAAGAGTTAAGGGTTTGTTTTCGGGAGCTACTCGAAAAGAAAAAATAAAAAAGCATTGCCTACTTTTTGGCTGAAGTGCTGCGGCTGCCGCTGCGGCTTTTTGCATTCGCAAATGGTGAAAGTCATTTATTTCAAACAAATCATTTGCCATGCCAACTAGGCAGCGAGTGGGGACACTTGGCAGACACTTGAGTATTGGTTCGGAAAAAGCTGACATGTTAAAGCGGCATTCGATCATTAAAGCCGTCAGCCAACTTGGGGCCGGGAGGCCAATTTTTCAAAGCACACGAACAAGAACTTTGACTGACGCTTGTCGTTGTCGTTGCGAGATAAACTTCTCTGGTTCGAAACTTATTGAGGCGCAAACAGTTGGCCTGGGCCACCAAACAACTGTCTGTTGCTATATATATGTACACGGAAAGAAATTCATGGGCTTAAAATATGAAAAGCTTTTGGATCGTTAGAAGTATTTTAGTAGTAAAGAGTTCTTTATTTGAGAGAAAAATTTTTATTTTAAGTAGTTTTTCTCTTTTCTGCTTAGACGAACAAGAAAACCTAAGAAAAAGCTTCGTGAAATTAAACAATATGTTCTTTATGCATACTTAATTATGCTGCACCTCAAGAAATGCGTGTCTTGTTCTTAATTTTTTTTTTCCGTGTACGTAGCATGCAAACATAAGACGACGGGCTGGCACGCCCATTGTTATAGGGCTCACGCCGCCCAGAAAACATCAAGCCACCGCCATTGGCATTGGCGTACCCCAGTCGCCGTCGTATGATAAACTTTTCTAATTGTCAGTTTCAGCAAGTGACAAACGACAGAAATTATGTTATCTTATCAAAGTTGGCGCTACTTTTGCTCGCAATGTGCTGGGTGTTGTGTCTGTGTGAGGGTGTGGGGTGTGCGGGTGTGTGTGCGTATCTGTGTGCTGGTGTGTATTGTGCTGGTAGGACAAGTTGCCGCCAGTCGTTCGAAATTTAAAAATATTATCTTAAAGCATGTTGTTTGTATATATAGACATTGTTGCCTCCGAAGAAGTTGTTGTCGTGGCTGTTGTTGATTTTCCTGCTGTTGTTATAACTGTTACTGTTACTTATTAACATTACAAAAGTGCGTGTGCTGTGCCTTTTGGGCGTAAATTCAGTTATGCCAAATTGACTTTTCTGACTGAGACGCATTCAACCCAACCCCAAGAAACAGACGTCTTAAATGCAGACGTTTTTCGCAGTCTGTTTTATTTTATTTGCTTTGCTTTGCTTTGGCTGGGTCTTCGTTTGGCAGCACTTAAGACGAAACGGCGAAACATCTGCTGCATTTCCCAGGCCTAGTTTCTTGCTTGAAAACTTGCTAGGCATATCATTTACACAAATATTTACATATACACACACTGAAGTCGAAGGGAGTGCACTGTCTAGCCAAGTCGGAGGGAAACTTGCCAGTTGACATGAAAAATGCCATTTGATTGATAACCGAGCCGAGCAATGTTTATTTAATAAAAGAAACTCATGCATATACATTTCATTTATTCCCTTTGCTGGCCTAACTCAGGCCGTCTTTTGTTTTACCAAGAGCTCACAAACTGCCATCTGCTGTTATGAAGCAGTTGACAAGGCGCTCCTCTTATATATTTATATTTATATATGGTATGTGGGCTAGAATTTCCAGACAAAAAGTCTTGCTGAAATTCAAGCGGTAGCTTTACTTTTGTCTTTAAAAGATATTATGTCTTTAAGAGGCAGAAAAGCAAGTGTAGATAAGGCATATTGAACGTTAGCTTTTGCTTTTCTCAACAGTCTTTCATCCCAATACACAATGCACTAACCATCTATTTTGAACATTTCGGTATGGTATTTTAGAAATTTTAATTTCTATAACAGTCAGCAGGCTAGACCTGTCGATAGACACATCTGTCTAGCATTATATATATTTATATTTCTATCCTGCAGACTTTTTTAAAGCAAAGCAACTAACCAAAAAGTTTATCACAAGGGTATTCACTTAAAAAGAAAACGTTAAAAGTAACAAGTGCAACAGTTGAAAGTGCGCCCTCGTCAGGTTAGGTGACAGTTGAGCAGCTTTTGCAAACAGAACTACAATCTTCACAGAAGGTTTTAGTCACACCGAAATACTGTCAAAAAATAAAATATAAAAACGCTCACGTAACTGCACGAATATTTGATGTAGTAATAATATAAATATAAAAAAAAATTCTTTACCATGGCAGCAGCACAACAACATTTCATCTTTGTTTTCATTTTTTTCGCAGTGCGCTTTATAGCGTGAAGCGGAATAATTCAATCAGCACAGGAAAGGGAAAAAAGCAAATGGAAAGGGCGCAGCTCGACTGGGTGCCAAACGCTGCGCGTTATGTCCTCCACTGTCACTTTTCTGCAAGCGCAAAATCCAAGCAATTTAAACTTAAAACACTTGCAGTGAAAAGCGCGCGTGCAACTTAAACAAACCGGAAAAGCAAACACAGCAGTGCGACACAGTTAAGGAGGAACTTCCTGTTCGGCAAGGCATGGCTAAACAACAACAGAGGCGGCAGCTGTAGTATCAAGGATGTGACACAAGTGGAACTCTGCTACGCACTGCGCTCTCTCAAGTCGCCAACATCCTGGCCAAGGACATGTGCGTCATGGGGGCGTTGCCTTTGCCAGCTTAATTTCATTTATTTACCTGAAAGCTGTTTATGTGCTTGTGAAATTACAAATTAAATTTTTAATCACGAATTAAAAGAACAGCAGCGCACTGAGAGGATGTCCTGCCGCGTGTGCCAGCGCGTAACTGAGCTTGTGTGTGTGTGTGTGTGTGTGTCTGTGTAGATTTATCTGTATCTGTTGTCGCTCCATTTCTAGTTGATTAACTGCAGCAGCAACTGCAACAGCCCAGAGTATGAGATACGCAATTAAAAGCTGCTGCTACTACGCATTCTGTTGCTGGAATTTATTGTATTTTGAGGCGTTCCAAAACTTGAATTCTCTCAAGATTCACAAACATTTTAAAACAGAGTTTCTAAAGTGATGTTGTGAAACTTGTGAAGCAGAGCATAACAAAATATTTTATTTATAACGATTATATTACAAATATTTGAAAACCATTGAATTTGTCAACCAATCAAACTTTATAGTTTAAACTATTCAGTTCACGCAAATAAGTTAAAAGTACAATAACTTAATCGAACAGTTGTTTAAATAGTTAAAATAAGTATATGCTGAGATATATACATTTCTTATAAAGCTTGGTCTTAAAACAGTTCCAAATATATTCAAGTATTAACGATTTTTCTTCTTCATCAACCAATCATTCAATTTGAAATAGTTAATTTTAAATATTTCTTATTTTATGGTATTTTAAATTAAGTTAATATTTTTATAATTTATAGTTTGGCGGGTTAAATATAAAATGAATTTGAGAACTCGTGCGATTTATTCGTCTTTCATGCTTATGCGTCATTAATTTTTTTGGTGCCGTTCACGCTTGTGTAGGTGCCTGGAAGATGGGAGGCAAGGTCTCTCAGTCGCAGTCGAAAAGCGCCTTGGCCCGTAGCTCGTTGCGACCATAAGAAATAATGTTGTTTATGTTGTGCAAACATAAAATTTTTGTTGTTGCTTCTCCCCTTTATGTGGTACATACCTATATATAAGAATATAAGTTGCCAGCCTGACTTTCACAATATTTATATATAAGTGTGTGTGCTTGTGTGTGTATACATACGGGCATTGCCAATTTTTGTCGTTTCTCTGTAGCTTTGTGCTTTGCCTTTTTGCGCGCTGGCAATAAAGTTGTTGGAATTTAGCTGAACCGAAAATAGTTTATGGCGGAAGTCATTAAGTGGCTCGGTTTACAGCAGCCGCAACATGAAAAACAGAAGTGCCCACACCGACGCTGAGCCCCAGCTCGAACCCAGACCGGGTCCCGGATACGGACACGGATCTGGGCCCAACACAGCCCATGCGCCTCTGTGTCGTTTGTGTGCCGACTTTTTTACGATATTTTTATAGACGAATTATGGTTTTTATTTGGCGCTTTCTCTACACATAACATATATGATCCTTTATGCTGCAGTTTTGTTCCACGGCTCGACTTTTATTTATTATTTTTATTTTTAATTTAATTATTTTAAAATGATTTGTGCACATAGTCTATAAAGGAAATGTTAACCGAAATACGCACTGCACACAAATTGCTTTTTTATTGAGTTAGCAGCGGCTGCTGAAATAGCATTCAATTAACATTTCTTTATGCTCCACACATGGCTTAGTAATTACGTTAGCTTCAATAATTTGTTTTGCCTTTTACATTTGCATTTCGATGCATTCGAATTCCCGATTCTGACAAACCGCAAGCCCGAAAAAATGTTGCACACAGCTTAAGGGATGTGTTGAAATTTATTTGGCTTGCCAACTTTGGCACACTTTAAATTCTAATTTCATGCATTTTGCACATCAATAAAATGCCTTGACTCTTACTTAGACCAGATGCTGTACACACTACCCACTCCGGACATGATTCGTTTTTTATGAGTATGATTCTCCATCACCAGGGAAAACGTGAGCGAATTTTACAGGCTCATCTTTTGGGTTGCTTTTGGCTAGCTTTACGGCAAGGCGAATAGTGGGCAAAGCTCTCGGTAATGTTTTATACAGGAAGAGTGAGCCCATAAACGCGTAGTGTACTAAAAACCTAGTTAGGAGGGGAAAGACATGAGTTATCTGGTGAAGTGCTTTTAAAATAAACCACTTCATTAAAATATCAAACGCTTTTAGGTATTTAAAAGGTTAAATGCGTATTATTAAAATTGAGTCAAGCAAATAGCTTTTATAAAGAAAACCAAGCTTAGACTTCGTTTACTTTACGCTGTGCCACAAGGTAACAAGTATTTATTTTTCAATAGTGCCTTTCTAGGCGATTCTCATAAATTCAAGTATTTCTTGCAACTTTTTATTCTTTTATTCTAAGTGTTATACTAACAAGTCTCTGCTTTTTCTCTAAATTTAGTTTATTCTAATGTTATAATTTTTCCCTTTCTATCTCTCGTTCTCTCTCGCTCTTTCTCTTATTTTATGTCTATTAATTTCTCCCGCAGCTGCTTTAACCCACTTTTTATTCTTCTTATACTTAAGTGATGAGTATATATAAAACGCTGGCAATTTGATATTTATGCGTGGAAATATGAATAGTCATATAAACACTTATATATACGCTTATATATTATACTCAACATAAGGCATTTCTATGCAGCTGTCTGAGTAATTGTACTTTTATATTTAAAAGTTTTAGTATACATTTGACTTATTTTAACCAGTTTATGCGCAGACACAAACACCGACAAGCCAGTTAAGAAGGAACCATAAAGATGCACTACGAAAAATTATAGAAAATTTCCTAATGATGCTGAAGCTTTATAGAGATTATTCGCTGCTGCTGCTGAAACTGATTGATGGCTCTAATTAAATTTGCAGCAGCATCAAACTTTTATTGTAAGCCATAAAAGTTTTGGAAAACTTTTGGAAAATCAGCAATGAAACTGAGCGCAGCAATAGAACGCAAAGCGAAAAGTATATAATAACATTTATTTAAACTTAGCCAAGCCACAAAATGGCTTTAAATATACTGTATGAAGGCAGAAGTATGTTGGGTGTGTATGTTTGATGCGAAAGCTTGGGGCCAACACAGGCCAAAGGGCTGTTGTCGCCTTATCTGTGTGAGCAGGCGACGATTTATGATTGCACACTCAGCATAATCAATTCTTATAAATTATTGTTATTGTTGGCGGTCTGGTTAGCGGTAGAGACTTTGCAGGCGTGTGTGCGGGGGCAGCTGCTGACAACATTAAACAATCAGCATGACTTATGGGCACACTGAACCAGAAAGTCAACCAAAAAACCGCTCACAAATTCACAGACTACACTCGCATAAACACCGCAGTCTTTAAATTTAATGGGCTTTAAGCGAGCTAGCTGTGTGGAAGCCGCTGCGACCGCCACAAGGACCAAAAGGACTGGCAGCCAGCATTTGCAATAAACAAAGTCTGGCAGAAAAGATCAATGACTCCATTGAAGTTCAATAAAATGTGCTGGCCCAAATGAAGGTGCGCCGCAGTCTGCGACACAAACCCGTACAAAACCTATCGGACGAACGCCAATAACTGCGGCAGACTCAAAGAGCATTGCATGCATAAATAATGCGCTGCCTGCGACTGGTTACCAGAGGAGCGAGGGATATGTGTGTTGGTGCTGGTCCTGGTCACGGATCCGTTGGTGAAGAGCCGCTCGTTCCGCTGCACAGCCTGTCCTGGCATTCAATATTACGTTATGCACAATATGAGCGGAAAAAAACAAACGTGCTGCTTTCAAGAGTGATCGACTTATACGCACCCTGTGAGAGAGTTAAGTAACAATTATTTTTACTGTACATAAAGTCGAATTAGAATTGTTATATTTTACCAGATACTCTTGAGATATTAGCAGTTTAGTAGTAGTTTTTAAGTTTTTAAAAAAGAACTAGTAAGTCTTAGAAAGACAACGTTCAAAATTTATAGGCCCCAACTGAACTCAGTTACATGAATTTGCAAAAGTTGTTTATACCCTTGAGACATACTTTTAAACGTGTGCAGGGTATCGAGAATACTCCAAATTGCATCGGGCGAAAACGGAACGGGGACGACAATGCAAACAAAATCCATTTTCTTTTTTTTTATTTGCAAATTTCAAAGGTAATTTTTAGCCAATGCCAGTGACAGTTGAAAGCGAATACTTCGGCTGACTTTAGTTGCGGCTATCGCTTTTGCTCCGATTTATTTTTTTTCCTAGTGTACTTGGGGTTTTTGTTTTAGTTGGGCATTTGTGTAATTGCTCAAGCCAAGGCTGAAAAGTGCGCTACAGTGAAATTGAAGTTGATAATTGAATTAACCGCGCAAATGTCAATTGTTTGCACCTGCCGACAATTTTAATTGAATTTATTTAAGCCGCTGGCAAAGTTTTTGGTCGCTTTTCCATTTGCCGGACGCAGCGGACCAAAAACTGAGCGCACAATAAAAAATGTTTAAAAATATTTTATAGAGTCAAAACATTTTGTTTAAAAATGAGAAATTCGTTTATTGGAAACGTTAAAATCGAATTATTAAAAAAACATCCTTTTTTTAATATACACAAATAAAATACATACTATAATTGTTACAATACAATATTGTAAAGTTATATGCTAGCTTTAAGGGAAGACAAGCAAACCAAATTAGCCTGATGTACAGTTAATATTACTTATATAAAATCCCATAAAGGCTGTAATTTCCATGTAAAAATGAAACTGATAATGTAAATAAAATTAAAATAGTTGGTCAAAATACTTTTAGTACTGATGTTTAACATTCAAAGATAATTCAGATAAAAACTGCAAACCTCTCACAAATGTTTATGTATCCAAAAGTTTATTTATCATTAAGTACATCTATTATTCTCTTTAATATTGATTTGATATAAAGTTAATATTTGAATTATGTTCTGCAAGCATATGTGCACACATTTGTGTTTGTCCAATAGCTGTTTCTCTCTGGTCAATTGCATGTTGTCCCAAAGCCAGAAAATAGTTTGTATTAGCTTGCATTAACTTGTACACTGATTAGTTCGTGAGAGCAGCAGCAAGATGCAACAAGAAACTGGCAACATATCTTAAGTTCTACATACTCCAGTTGTTGTTCTAGGTCATATTGCTAGCAAAGGAAATGCCATGCAGTTGATAATAAAATACAGCATAGCATAATTATACATATGCAACTAATGCGCCATAATTTGTAAGGGCTGTTTTACTCTTCGACACACCCGAACTAAAGCTGGGCCACAGTTGTGGCACTGCGTCTGACAGGCCAGGGGCACTGATACATTAGCCAAACCGGAGCATATGTGAAAATCTATTAGCACATTTTACAAGCAAATACTTAATGCCATAATAGCTGCCTTCTGTGAACTTGTGCCATGCATAAATATCGTCATTAACTGACTTCCGGCCCATAAAGTTGTGTACACAAAATCGAGAGTGCCCAGTGCCCAACTGGCTGCCGGCATATAATGAGTAAAGCCCGTTAATATTTCTCCGTACTATGTGAGTTTTCTCAGGATGCACATTTTGGTATTTTCGGGCTCTGAAATTTTCTACACACCCAGCTGGGCTAAGCATAATGAAAACTATTTTGGCAAAGGACATTGCTACACTATATATATGCCATATATATAATTTTATACCATTACGTAAGTGTGCTAGTGTGTGTGTGGGTGCATTAGCTTCACGTGCTAAATGAATGCGAATCACGAATGGATTACCTGCGGAATGTTGAAGATTAAATACCCTAAGATATGTAGGAAAATGCGTGATAAAATAATCTCAGCACTTTTCAATATATTTTTCTGATGTTGAGGAAATTGATCTAGCGTATATATGTGTAATGTGATCCGAGATTTTTCCTTCCATTTGCTAACACATTTTGTGTCAAAATTATCAAACCCGCTGGAGGACTATACTTATGTGAACATCAATCGACTAGCATTGAATAGGGGGCAGGAGATGGGTGTTTGTAATACGGAAAAATTCATTTTCTTGCCTATCAATCAAGCAGCCCTCATTTGGTGCCGGTCAAGACTGAAAGCAGTTTTTCTGGTGCCTTTAATAGAGATGTAAAGCTTAGCTCTGAGTGTCCTTATTAACTGCCAGCCATAATTCATTTTGGTCACACAAAACTTATTTGATAACATAACCGAGATACTACACTCGACTCGACTCGAGGCGACTCACTCACGTATTGATAAATTTTGTGTGAGACGCGCGTGTGGGAAGGAATGCTGTCAAAACTTAAGCCATGCAGCAGCAGCTAGCGAAAGATGTCCTTCAAAATCTGAAATGTCATATAACTGGAACATCAAGCGGTTGAGTGGGCCACCCCCCACCAACCCACATACTGTCACAGCTTTGCAAATCAACTCGGGCTTAGTCGAAGGCTCGCCACGCTTCGCTGCTCAAAGGAGTGTCAGTGTCGTTTGGCACGCATCCGCATCCGCATCCTGGATATTCTATGATTGTGTGCGCCTCTGTGTCGACCTCGATGGTACAGACGTATGTATGATGCAATGCATAAATGATAAATGACTTGTGTGCCTGAATGAGAGATAGTGATAAAGCAACTGCCGACCGACCCGCAAGCGAACTACTTTTGACAAATGGCTGACTCCACCCTGGGCCAACACCGAGACAATGGCGTTCAGTTGAACCCAAAGCCAAAGCCAAAGCTGATGCTCTAGCTGTGTGGCTGAGTCTAAAGCAATTCTTGCATTCGTGGCATTCTTTAACCCCTGGCTTTATTATAAACTCGCATAATCGCTGCCCATTTGGTTGATTCAAGCTGAAAAAGAGTGCGCGAGGCTTCAAGTTGTCAGAAGTTGCTTAGCTGCCTCGTTACTGAGTAGTTTGCTGCTGCTGTACTAGTTAGTTGCCTGGCAACAGCTTTTGTTATATGCTAAAATGATTAATGTGTTGCCAAGTCTTGAACAGCATCTACCTTGACGACTGCCAAGTTATAGCCCAGTTAATTGAGCGCTTGATGCGCCTTAAGCGTTCTTTTTTTGTCAACGCCTTTTCAATAGCTTTCAATTGTTCAACCCAAGAATGAATGAAAAACAAGCAGCTTGTCAAAAAGTCGCAAGACCAACCCAAAAACTAATGTCAGCCAAAACTTCATTACAAATTCCACTGCAAACAAAAAAAGAGATATAATAAAAATGATGTGAGAAAGATTTCAGTGATGCACAAGGGTTTAATACTTATGGGGGACAAAAGATGCACAGTCGTTTCTCGAAAATTAGCACACATTGATTCTAGGCTTTATTTCAATTTTGCAAAAATTTAACATTTAAACGTATACCACAAAGTACACAATATACTCAGTTAAATTTAGTTGGACTCAATTAAAAATGATATGAATCTCTGCTCTTGAAAGCGCGCTTAAAATTACGATTATAATTTGGAGACAACTTCAATTGCTGGAAGATCAAATTTTCTTTGAGTGTCTGAAATCATTTTTGTGATAAAAAATGTTCTGTGCAATTGAATCGACAGTAGAGAGCTGTGCCTGTTATTTTTCCCATGACTGTATGTACAGAACATATTTCAAAGGGGTCGACAGTCCGATGCCACTGACTATTGCTGCATTGCACTCGTGTTTTTCTGGGTTATAACAATGCGGCACAACCAGAACTTGACTTTTAATGTTTCCTCAATTAGAAGGCACACAAAAGCAGTAGCCAAAAAGGTGAAGTCGTGTCGCGGCCACTAGAAAAAAATGGGCAAAGAGAAAAAACTTAAATGCGCATTAATAACAAAGTGCAGCAGCAGCCGACCCAGGGCGGCAAGAAGTACTCTCCCTCCCTCTATCTCTCTGACTCTCCAACCGCACTGGCAGCACTCACACACACACTTGCTAAGTAGATGCAGCACAAGAAGTCAACGACTGTCGACGACCACAACATGGCAACTGGCAGCGAGGGCAAAGGGCAGCTGGGGCTGGGCAGCTTGCAACTTGCAACTGGCAACTAACAACTTGGCAAGGGGCAGCATAACTCAAAACTGTTGGCAGCACACGACGACAAAATTGTGAGCAGGCACGGGAATGGAAACGGACACAGGCACAGGCATAGGAGCGGGCACAGGAGTTGGCACAGGAGCTGACTATTCCAGGAAATGGCAGCACGTTCGGTACACAGAACTGATGCAGTCCCAACGAGTGCGGCTGTCTAAGAAGATTGATGATGTGCAGCCGTAGCAGCCACAGTAGTAGCAGCAGCAGCAGCAGCATCTAGAGGTGCTCCAGCCTGGCTCTCCCCGGGGCTGTTGGGGGGAGCTCTCACCCTCGCGCGCCTGCCAGCTGCTTAGCCCGGGCTTAACTTTATGCTGACAGCGCCTTGGCACTTGGTAAATGCAGAGCTTTCCTTGCCTTTGCTTAGCTGATTTGCTGCATGTCTGGCTGTCCACAGCGGGGAGTGGCAGGGCGGCAACCATAACAGGCTTTCGAGGCGAGACTGCCAGACGGACTGCACTTATTGTAGCTGATTTAAAATTTGCACCTTTGCCACCACACCGCACACACACAGACACACACACAGACACACACACAGACACACACACATACGTATACACACATATATCACTGGGGTCTAACAGACTGCTCTTCGTCTTCGTGTCTGCCACGCCTGGCATTTTAAATGGCCTTTGCCACATTGTCGGAGCTGTGGCCTCCGTTTGCAACCGTTGCAACCGTTCAGCTGTTTGTTTGAGGCTGCACTTTTGCCCTAAAATGACAGCATTCAATTAAACTCCGATTGTTTATTGCAGTTGCAAGGAATATAATAAAACGACGTCATGTGGATATGAGCTCAATTGGACCTTTGTCGCAATTCGAATAGTTTCAATTTTACACGATTTTAAATGCCTATAAGGATGGGCAATTCGTTTCTAGTATATATCAATTAAGTGTTGTAAAGTATTCCAATAAGTGCTGTCAAATTGACAACACATACAAATTTAATCTATGTAAATTCACGCTTTCGAGGAAAGTTCTGTCAAAATATTACATTTAAAGAAAGCTGTTTTTCTGTGAATATAAGTTTTCAACAACTTTTATTTCAATTAGACACAATTAATATTTGACTATGATCTGAACATAATTAAAGTAATAAATATTTTAGTGGCCACCCAGCTGGCCTTCATATACAGCCCTCTGGCTGTTACATACTTTTGATCAAAGCTATTAAACCCAACTTAAGACATTTTCAATTGGCTCAGCATATTTACAGAGTCTAGGCCAAATAGGCTTTTCATTAAACTAACTAAGCTTTCGAGCAATCGGGCGACCCAATTGGATTCATGATTGGGATTTTTTCTCTCTCAGACATTGTTTTGAGTAAAATGTGAAAGTGAAACTTTGCAGATTTGCATTTTATATAAAACATTCACAGAGGCCATTGACGGAGCTGAGAAAAGTGGCAAAAGAAATCCATTTTCCGTAAAACTCAAATACGAATAAGTGGAGTGCGTGAAACATTAGCAATTTCCCAAAGAAGCAGCACAAAGGCATAAATTGTTCCAGAGTCGTTTCGGTGCGATTCAGTTCGATTCGGGGCCAGCCAAGCGGCTAACAACTCCCCCCCTTACGTACGAAAACTAAACTAAAACTACCAAATGGCAGACACAACTTTGTAAAATAACAAGTATCTAAAGCTATGTTGAGGCTATGGCGAAGACGGGGGATGTGGTTCGAATGAGCTTATGTTGCAGGCCACTTGCTATGCACATGCCCTTTTTTTGCCAGTTGCATTTACAGAAAACCAATAAACTTAAATGGAAAATCCGTAAACTATAAATCATGGCTTAAGTCCATTTCCTTAGTTGTCAATACGTTTCCGCTTTGTTGTGGGTTCGAAAATATAACGCACACAGACAGACAGTGGCACACAAACACAAATACACACAAACACACACAGAGACACAATTGTAGTTCTAACTCGGCTCCAGGCGCAGCGTGTAACTGTTGCCGGCACATTTGTTAACCAAAAAAGAAACTGCAAAAGCCGAGTTCTACTTCCAGTTGAATCGAGTCGACCAGCGCTCGAGAAATGGCCATGATTGGACTTGCAGCAGTGCGCACACAGTACCCCCCCTCCCCCAGTGCACTGGCCATATGTGACTGCTTTACATTTTTTTGGCATGTCCATTTGCAAAGTCATTTACTAACACAAGCACACAAGCACACACGCACAGACACACACACGCACACACACCCACACACGGCCAGCGGCACTCAGTCAATTTCCAAGTCAACGTTCAAAAGTCGCCATCCTCGTTGCTGCTCCTGGTCTGGTAGCCCTCTGACAGCCGAGCCTGTCAGTCAATATATTTGCAGCTGGCTTGTTGTGTACTGTGTGTTGGGTGTTGGGTGTGTGCAACGCTTTCGACAACTCATTTTATTAGAGAGTCGCACACACATTGTTGCACTCGATGTTGTCGCACGTTTGCGGTCAGCGATAGAAAATTGATGTGACTTTTCATTTTTTTTCCTTCTCCTCTTTTTTTTCTTATTGTTACTACAGGGAGTCAGCGCGATGCAATGTTTCTTGATTTCAGTTTTTTAGACACAACTAGATAGCATTGACGTGCCAGAGAAATAAGCTACGAGCATAATGTCAATACTGGATTTTGATTACATGGCAGCCCTTAAAGGTAGGCTACGATTTTATTTTCGTTCAATGCGCTTGGAATAAAGACCTGCTAAGCAATGTTAGTGAAATATATATCTTTAAGTATATAAATATTATGTTGTTGCCTTAAAAGAAAGAGGAAAGGAGCCCAGACAATATGGCAAATTAGTATGGATATGGTTTCGCTTCGCAAATAATTCAAATTCTGAGCGACTTCCAAGTATTTTCATTTAATGTTCCTCTAGAGCCGACGGGCTTTAATTCAAGACTACTTTATGTCAAAAGGTCGAGCTCCATTGAGTAAAATCTCTGCTTTGTATCGGATGCATACATTTGACAGCTTTGTAGAATTTTGATTAATTTACATAACTAGAATCACATTATAGTGAAATCATGCAAACAATCAGGAAAATACATTAATAATTTATTTTTAATCAGCACCAACAAAGCCCCGCCCAAAAAAAAAAACGATGTCAAAGAGGGTCACACAGGCCGTCGTATTAGCTCAGTTATTTTTTATGGCTGTCACTGTCAGCATTCGTGTCCATGAAGTGAACATTAAAGATTAACAGTTCCGAACGCAGCCCAAAAGGATATACGCTTGGCCTGATTGGAAGGCGGCTGGCAGATGGGGCAGGTCGTGCAAAAGCTGCACCTTAATACAGCCGGAATATCTGTAATAAAAATGCGCCACGTTATTAATAACACTCGGGGGGTCGTCGTTGGGCAACTGCTAAGTAGTGGGCCATTTCAATATCTTATGCATAAGCCGCAGAGCTATGGCCGGTTCCAGTTGGTGGATTCCGTGCTGCTGACTCGTGTATAAATACCACAGAGCAAATAAACACGCTCGGCGCACGGCCAAACAATATGGGATATATATTGAAAACGTGCATAGCGAGGTCCGGGCCACTTAAGGCGACCCGGCGACGGTGACGACGGCCTGGAATGAAAGGCAAACTTTACACGCTAATAAAACGGCAGCACGAAGAGAATGAAATGAAGAGTGGGGTGGTTTCTGAGCCAGAGCTGAGCACAGCTGGGCGCCTTTGGCATTTTATGTGGCAGCACAAAAGGCTTGGCCTGGCCAAATATGGGTTTATGGCTTGTAAAAATCCATGTTAATAATATTAACAATGCGAAGGCGTGCCCTGGCATGGCGTGGTGGCCGGAAAAGGGTAACTAGCGACTCGAGCCACGTCACAGGCCTATCGAAGGCTCAAGGCTGCAGCAGCTCGAGGCAATTCGGTGCCACTGTAAACTTTATCCTTATATTGTGGGTCTACATTTGGCAGCTTTGTGTGTGGTCGACCACGCGCTGCCCCAAAGCAAAGCAGAAACAAATAACATAAAATTAAAAAAATAAAAAGGAATGAACACAGCAAAAAGGTAAACGTCAACTCAGGCGCCGCATCATTAGTGTCATGTGGAAGAGCTATTTATATAAATATATATTATTGATATGCATAATAAATCAAAAATGCTTGCCAATAAATTTATTATTGTAGATTATCTGCACAGGCCACACCCAACAAAGAACGCCGCACACCTTGACAAAAGCAAAAAACTGCCTCCACCTGGCGGATTATAGACTGGCAGTCAACAATTTATCAACATCAACTCAAAAAGAACTATAAATTACCTAAAACGAAATTGAAGATAAGAACCTGCTCGAAGTATGAACTACGCAGGGCAAAAAGCTGACACACAAGAAATGACACAAACTTATGATAACACATCATTTGCTCCTAAAAGCTTCTAAAGAGTTAAAAGATACGCAAGTAAATACGGCTTTAAAATCTTGGGCATAAGTATGTGAGCATCCTTCTGAAATCATCTATATATATACGACTTATAAAATTCCATAAATTTTATGTTTAGGTATTATTGGTTGCTTGGCAGCCTTTTAATTTTTTAGCTTATGATTTTGCCGGCTGGCGGTCGAGGTTCAAAATGTGTTTTACTTTCTAACAATAAAGACGTTTATAATGCAATTTCCTATTAAAAAATGGGCTGGATACATTTTATTTAAATTAAAACTGAATTGTTCTTATACTTAAATGGACTTAAAAATATTTGATTCGGAATTGTTGATAGTCATGGGAAAGTAATCTGTATGTTGAAGTTAGAATTTAAAGTTAATGTACATTTATGTAATTAGCTATGTACACATCTTGTCAAATTTTAAACACAACTTTGAAATATTGTTAAAAAAATATAAACCATTTACGATTATAATTTGGATAACAATAAATTTATTTAATGTAAATAAGTACATTTTGCAGCTTAATGAATTGTGAAAATTCGGAATATTAAGGATTAAATGTAGATTAGCTCACAATATGTAACGTTCTACGTATAGCAATGTATGTGAATTAAATTCCTATTAGCATTGCAATGGAATCCTTTATGCTTCGACAATTATGCCGATGGGCAATATCTGAATCTATATTTCGCCACTTGTTCGAATAGTAAGCCAAATTTATTGAAATTCCGATGAGCATTGTGTTGAATTCCTTTGGGCCTTGACAATTAACCATTTAATATATATGTGGATCGACTGACTTTTAGTTTCTGTGGAAACATATTTTGCCACATATTTGAAAAGGTCAATCAAACAAGTCAATATTTCTTGGAATTCTAAGTGGCATTGCATTAGATTCCTTTGTGCTCTCGAAGCCGCCATCCAATTGTCGGCTTCAGCGTTTTTTTGCTGCTGCCGATGTTGTTGATTTAAAGGCCAGACTTGTTCGGCGCTTAGTCGCCCATTTCCAGTGTCATACCATAATCAAAAGCAAATTAACGCCGCTTCGCTCGACATGGTTTAGTTTTTTGTTTCCTTTGCTCGCGCCAAGTCGCGCCCTCAGGTTGGGCTCCTCATGCTCTTCCTGTGGGTGCTGGCGTATTGCAACTGTTGACAAATCTCTTTTTAAGAGCGCGCTTAAAACGTCGTTTGAGCGTCGTTCTCTTCTTTTTAGTTGTTGCTGTTATCGTTGTTGTTGTGTTTTGGCCCGTTTTGCATCGTATCAGCGGGCTAAAGCTAAACCAATCAATATTTAACACATTTAACCCTTTTTTGCAGCCACGGCGGCTTTGATGCCAGCTTTCTATCCTGCCACTCCCTGCCCCTCCACCGCCAACACGTTGATCGTTCTGCGTAAAATTAGCATAAAATTTGAATTTTAGAGCCAAGTGAAGCGTATGCAGCGCGTGATTGACAGCAGTCAAATTCAATTGAAGCAAAAAGCCAAACGCAACGCGGCACCAGCACAAAATGAAATAAAACAAAATTTAATTCAAATAAAACCAATTTGAGGCGCCCCGCACCGCAGTCTAACCTAACCTTTTGGCCATGTTAGGTTTTAGCGACCTTGCGGCCAAAACTTTCTGCAGGACGGAAAGTTTTTAGCATTTTCAGGATTGGCTGGGTCCAAAGGATGCGCAGCGCCAGCATTGCCAACGTGTCGCAGTTGACAGGGGGCGGCTGGGCCTGAAGTGGTTGCCTAGGGTTGCCCGGCGCGTGGCATAGCGCGAAATTGGCTGTAGGGGCTCAGTTAGCAGCTACGTAAATCTGTATCGCTTGCTTTTGAAGATTTACGCTAGGGAAATTTGATTTTAAAATGGCAACAGCCAAATGTATCTCTATATGAATCAAATCAAATGCTAGAAGTGCCATCCAAATGGGTAAAAAAAATGGCAAAAATATAAAACCAAGAAAATGTTCAGAAGTCGAGTATAACTGAAAGAAAATAAAATTTATAAAATTAATACAAATTTAAGCAATATGTCAAATATTGTAATATATATTCTTTTCTTTTCCGTTTGGGTTATTAAATATTATTTGCTTGATTATATCTTAAGACATAAAGTATGATGCAACTGGAACTTTTGCCTGTCCGGCTTACCATTTTGAGCATTTTTCCGAAATAAAAAAGTATTTTGTATTAATTATATCAATAAATGAATAATGAACATTTGTAGAAGAAACCCCGTATAATTTAGTTTTGAAATATTTTAACATAATATTCGATTCGATCAACCTATATAATATATAATATTTTTTTAATTTAAATAGAATCAAATATATTATTTTTATTAAAGAAACGTATTTAGAGCAATAAGCGCAAATACTATTAAGACAAAAATAATATTGTTACAGCTTTCATTTTATTCACTTTATATTTTGTGTGTACAGCATAAAAATTTCTGTATTTTAATATGTGTCCATTGAAAGTGGAAGCGGAATTAAGATGCTTCTGGTGTCGAATCCAGGAGGGCCAATTGTAAAATACATATTTTTTATAATTCAATTTAAGCTGAAGAGCGCATTCAGGACGCAGCGCGCAACAGGCTGCTGGACCCATAACACTCGAGTCATAACAATGAAAATGAAAATAAAAAATAATCATATAATGTAGTTGCGCATACGCAGTGCGGCAGCAAATTGAGATGGTATTTCAGCTACAATGGTACAATGGTATTTCAGCTCTTATTCGAAACGAGTTGAGCCTGGCATTTAGGGTGGGTGGGCAACCGGAACAGGATGGAACGCTGTTGGCGGGGAGTGGGGGGAGGGGAGCGGAGGGGGCAGCAACAGTTGACGTTTATGGCTGACATGACGCTGTTCGGCGCTTTATTTTACGTACACACACACACACATGATTGCACGAGTATTTCGGGGTTTCGAGCAACGTTTTAAACTGATATCCGTTGCAGCTGTTCGGTGCGCCGCACAATGCGGCGTATGAGTAATTCGCAGAGCTATGCTTATAATTGGAAAGAGAGACCATACCACATTTGCCAGTTGCTGCGGTTACGCTTTGCGTGCAACATTTGTTATAAAATTCATTTGCAGCGGCAAATTGAAATATTTATGAACGTGCATATATATCAAAGCTGGCGCATAAATATTATTGTTAATGCCGAAAACGCTTAGAAATATATTAAATTAAAAAGCAGCTCCACACACAAATTGCATTTCAACTAAATATTTTGTTGCTGGGGCTTTATTGTCGCCAAAGCTGAACATTTTAAGCAAGCTGGACATACATAAGTGCATGCAAGTTTTCTGTAATCTTAATTACATAAAGTTAATTATATTAAGTAAATTTAAGCCTTGCTGGATAATTTAAAGGATGATTATGTGTCGTCAGCGATTATTATTTGAAATTTTCAGTCAGCTACAAATTTTAAAAACTATTTATTAATAAATAAGTTTAATGCTACAGACAAATTCCACAGCGTGCCATCAGCGAATGCCACAAATCATTTTGCACGAGGCGTCGCATATTAGCGCGCGCTTTTCCAACATTTTACACTCTTTCCCTGAGCACATCGTCGAAATTATGAAAATAGTGCGAAGCAAAAAGGGGAAATAATGAAAAATAACAACAACAACAACAACATAGTATTATGCACTTTGTGAACCCTTTTTTTGTGAATTCGGCGGGTCGGCAGTAACAGAGCATGGGTTTGAGGTCGCATTACAGAAACGCTTAAGGGAGAAAATTGGATTTTTCATCTTGAATGGTAACGAAAAACAATGTGCGCATGCCATGACAGCAGGGCTATAACACTAAAGCCGGCAACAAAAAATAATAAGTAAGCATTAAACATCACAAAAAATAACAACGACAACAACAACAACGGCAACTACAACAATAACCAACAAAAATGTTAGATATGCTTACAAAGGTAATACAATAAATACGAAATGACTTCGTTGTTGTTGTTGTTGTTGTTGCTGCTGCTGTTAATGTTAAATTTTACGTAGCACACTTTTGGGCTGTAATTTTTGAGCAGCACCCGAGTGGGTGACTTTTTTTTTTAGTTGCGCATTATTTTTTGTACTTTTTGTTTGTTGCCCGGAGCACGCCAACTTTTCTTTAATTTCATTTGCCCATTGTTATTTATAAAACATTCGTTTTTATTTTATGAGCTATAAAGCGCATTAGCAACGTGAAGTTACGGAGTTCGCGGTGGGTTGGGGGGGTTTCAGGTGGTCAAAGAAAAAAGCAATATTCTTTTGAGTTGTTGTAAAGAATGTTTAATAGCACCACTTAGTTCAAATGATTGCATAAGCTTCATCCCCAGTTGCCTGACTTTATTGGCAATTGTGCATTTTCAATAAATTAAAAATGAAATGAAAAGGTTTTACGTCTTTGAGCAATATAAATAATTTGTCTAGCAGTTTATCCATTCGAAAGAGTTCACACAGTTTCCTTCAAAGGGCAGTTAGGGGAAGGCAAATTAATATATCCAGTTAGTACACATGCATAAACATTAAAATATATTATTGCTTCAGAATACTCTTAACATTGGGTCTTATATGACCACATATACATACTGTGGTATATATTATATCAATTTTATTTATTATCTTTAACTCGAAACGTCTTGAGATCCGAAGACAATACAAAATACGCGTTGCCAGACGGACATGATCAGAAAGTAGTCCGACTAAGGAAAGTTTATGATACCCTTGTTTTATCAACATTTATGAGTACAGGGTAAATAGCAAACTAATAATAAAAACCGCCTAGGTAAATAGTACAATTTCATAACAGAGTGCCTAACCAGTCAGAGGAAACGATAATGAAATTTTATTGTCAGAAGCATTGGCAACAGAAGTTCTATGTCCATCGCCCAGCCAGAACAAATGGCCACAAAGAGCAGACAACACACAAAATGCTGCACTTTTGCACGCTAAGCACATCAAAATCCGATTGGCTGCACACCACTAAAAAGCACTTACGCCCGCCGCCGCTCCCGCTCTCCGGGCATTTGGTAGCTACACATATTGGCATTAGACTAATCCACACAGCCACGCAACAACTTAGTTATTGGCCACGACCAGACAAAATGGATACGCCGCCATGGCTTTCAATGCTGCAGCAACTGTTGTTCCTGCTGCCGTGGCTGTTGCAATTGTTGTTGGCTGAAAAACAGAAAAACAGACGAAATGGTGACGCACATTAGCTGGCCGTCTGTTTGCCAGTCTGCCTCTGCCACATGGATGCGGCAACATTTAATGTGCGCCAACGAAAAGTTGAACGTGCCCGGACTGGCCTGGCCTGGCCAGAGCTGGGTGCATTCCTTGCACATCTTCAACTGCGGCAGCCAATTTTGGCCGTGTCCTCGTTCTACACTCCAGTTGTTGACCATTATCAGCTTCATTATGTGGCATTAGCAGCCAGCCGGAGTCAGCGCCGGGGTCTGAGGCAAGCTACAGTTTTATGTGCCAAAAAGTTGCTTGCAATTTATTTGCGGCCACTCACACACACATACACACACTCGACGCGCACACGTGTACGTAAAATATCAGTCAACTAATTTAGTTAGCATAATATACGGCGCTTAAGCTCATTAACTGGAAAATTTTAATGGCTGAAGCGGGAGAAAAGCTCGTGATATACTCGCATGTTATCAGGCGCAGGCTTATCAGTCAAGTGGCTCTTCAACCGAAGCCACACGCATGCACACATGCGAAAAGTCCTCCGCAACTGCGTCAGCTTAGAGCAGATAATACGCTAATAGCCAAGCAGCAGCAAAAGTGCGCTCTGTGCGCAGTTAATTCCGTTAAACAGGTTCCCAACCGACCGATAAATTTCCTATGAACTCCTACAAATTTGCAACTCCTGACATCAAAAAGGGCGTTCTAGCAATTGCGCTTTTTTCGTATACCCTGTACCTGGTGAAATTTGGACCATATAGAGTTTGTGGAAAGTTCGGGGACTTCAAATCGGGCATATAGGCTAGTGTCCGCTGACGTGGGACAGCGGTTCAATATACTTTTGCACGCCTACTTCCGTCATTGTCCTCGTCCTTGTCAAACTACGAAATAAACATCCTCAAAATTGATTTGTTAGATTACTGAAGATCAAACTTAGAGGGAACTGAGCCAGATACAGTTTAAGTTACCTTGTGAAAATCAAAGCTTACAAGTCCCACATTTTAACTTATTCCGCCAAATAACCTAACTATATTCACCTTTTTATATATACTTACTATATACTCTCATGACACTCGTTGTAAAATTTAAAACAATGTTGTCGAGCTACTTTTGAAGGAAAGCATTATTTTCACATACAAATCATTTCATGAAAAGTTGTGTTCTATCAACAGAGTATTGCTCAGTAGAGAGATATTGGTTGGAGCGTGTGTACTTTTTATTTATTTATTTTTTAATTGTTGCAATAAGCCAATCATGAGCTGGCAACAAAATACAGGCAAGTGCCGTGTCTTTTCATTGCGCTGCCTGTAAAATTTATGATCACATTGAAATTTCCAAACTTTACCATATGATTCATCGAGAGTATATACATATATGTGTACATAGCTATAGGCAGAGGCATGATGACAAATGCACGTGACTCGTGATAAGCAGCGGCATACTCCAGAATGCCTCCAGAGAATCGCTGATAAACAAAACACTTGAGGCTCGAGCAAAACAATTGAGTAGACATCATGCTGCCGCAGGTCGCATGCACAAATTCTAATGGTAATCCTCGGGCATTACACAATCTGCTTAATGCACAATCAGCAGGTAAGCCAAGGTGTAACCGGCTACCGAGTTGCACATAGAAACCCAGGTCCATGCAGCGTGCTGTAATGGTAGGTATCGGAAAAGTCTTGTAATTGTTAATCATAATTTAATACAAGAAATGTGTTTCCTTAATGTTTCCTAGAAGGTAACTTTACCTATTCAAATTAGTGAAATTCAAAGCAACTCAGCTATTTGATGAACTATTTTAAGGTTATGATAAAGGTTAGTTAAGTACATAAAAAATAACCCAACAAGTTTCTATATTAATTTTAAGAGTTATCTCAAATTATCTTAAAATATCTAAAAGCAACTTAGAGCACTTTAAGAAATAAAATAAATATGCAAACAAATTTTGAATAAAATAATTTATAGCAATTAAGATGTGTTAGTCAGTCTTAAATCCCTTAAACCGATTTCTGGTCATTAAAATAAAGTATTTTGTGAATTACATACATTTTTACGATTTCAAAACTAAAAATAGTCATGTGTTTCATTGCATGTTTACTCGCTCTAATTAGCGATTACTTTCAACATACTGAAATATATCACAAAAAGCATTTACAGATAAGTTAATCGTCATAAAGCATGATTAATCCATGTTGTTGAATAATCTAGGCCAGCTGTAGATAAGCTCAATTTAATATCGAATTTGCTGATTATTTATTTATCTTATTTATACAATATGAAGCGCACACGTGTGTCATACATTAGGTGTGGTCAGTCAGTGGCAACTAACGTCATGCGAAAGTCGACATTTATTAAATATTATTTAAAAAATACTTTTAAAAACTACTAAACATTAAATGAAATACTTGAAATGTATGAATGTCATGTGACAAATAAACAAAATAACTTGTATAAAAAATAATCTTAGACACTCTTAATTGAAGAGTTGCACCCAGAGACTTTGCATAGTCTTTAACTACAGCAGCTGCAATATATTTATAAACCATCTAAATATATCGTGTTGAAATGATCGATGATATAATTTAACGTGTCTCTCTCTCTCTGTCTCTTTTCAGCTGAACGCAACTCAAAGATGTCACAATTCGCCGTTGATGGACGTCACATGCTAAAGTCAGTCAAGAACTTTTTAGTATATATGGGGGCACTGCAATTGAGAAATTGAACAACTCGTGCTAATGCTCAATCATTGATCCAATTGATATGGCTGTTAGCCAGCTGAGGTATGTTGTTGTTGTTGTTGTTGTTGTGTGTTCAGCTGTTTAGCTGCTTGCCGATTGCCGTATTAACTTGGCCAGGCGCACCGTGAAATTTTTGATAAGCCCCCATACCCCATCCAAGCACTCCCCCACTCAACCCCTCTCTGCGCACCTTGACACGACACAGCGCGTCTATCAAAGGCGTCGTCCGCTTGTTTGGCAACGCAATCACAAACAGAAATCGCAAAGTGTTTGCGTTGTTGCGCCGAGATAAAAAAGGCGCACAGATTATTCTACTCGGCCGCCAATTACGCGTGTGTGCTTGTGCGTGTGCGTGCTTTTGTGTGTGTGTATTTGTGTGTGCCAAGTGTAGATTAACTGTAGTTTAATTGGCAAAAGCTACCAGGTCTATGGGTGCTAAGGTAATCGAACAGTACACAGAGCGCCGTTGGTCTGGCTGGTCGCGAAGAATTACTCGGAAAACAGCCACAAAAAAGAAATAATTCGATTACCGATCTGCAATGTAAGCGCTCACAAGTGGTGCAAATATGCCCTCAACAATATTCAATTAATGAGTTGTGAAAAGTTCTTACCCAGTGCCTAAGCTAAGTTAAAATCGCATTATTATGCTGCAGTTAAGTCTTTGCTTTCTTCAAATTAACCAATTTTATCAGTGCTCAGTTACGGGTTAGGTCGAGTACGCGAGGTTATCAAAATTGCTCCAAGATAAGCCGTAAACATGCCACAAATTAAACATTGTGCTTAGGTTTATCCAAGATCTTAAACAATGGAAGAATAATACGGAACTGAAAAGAAAACTATACTAAAGTGAAAATACTCTCGCATCATCATATATTAGAAGCATACACAATTTGTGCAAGTTTACGTTATATATCCGATTGAATTGAAATATTTGTCTGTCCCACTTAAAGAGATAAACTAAAGTTAATTTTTAAATTCCCCCTCACTACACACTGCACAAATTCTACGAAAATATTAACAAGCTGAATAGCACTTAATATTAGATCTTTATATTTTTGTATCAATTATCCAATTGTTTGCTTTTAAACTAAGAGCATAATACATTTCATTTAAATATGCAAAAAAATATGTATAAATTAATGTACTTACAAACATACTTATATGTAAAATTTAATGCCTGTCTGTAACTTTTTTACGCTATTGTTTGCCCGGCAAAAGAAAATACATTAAAACAAAGCAAATTATTTCACTAATTGCACAAAGTATTTCATAAAAGTCTTACATTCATAAATCCATACCATAAACGCACTCCCAACAAAACAATTTTGAGCAGTAAACAAAGTTGTAATCCTCAGCAGCGATATAAAAATAATGCTCTGAGCTGTCTGTAAATAAACAACCACCCACAAAGCAATTAGAGTAGCCAACCGGGTGGCCCCATTCCTCAGCCAGGGCACACGCAGGACTCTCGGCCGCCTGTAAGGCGCAATTATTCAAAGCCATATTCAAGACAATTACGCTAATCTTAATAGCGACATGTTTTGCGATAACGTATCTTAATTGATTTTTGATAATTGCCAGCCCGTTTAACGTCTAGTTCGATTTGCCCGAAAGCAAATGCTAAACTACTAATACACACACATACACACACGCACACACGCGCAATGCTGCGCGTGACGTCAGAGCACGTGATGGATCATGTGAAACAACGCCTCACACATACACACACGCACACCCGAACGCATAAATTGTTGTGCAAATTATTACGTTACCGATAATATTTTTATGGCCAGCAAACGGATTTCTTAATGAGCTTAACACAGCATTGGCTCAGTTGTGCCACGCACCGTGGGCCAGTCGTAATTATGGCCCACATTCAGGCCTGAATATATTGTGTTGTAAATACTTATTGGATAGCAGCCTAAGGACTGCCAGCTAGAGGTTATTGTGCTGTTTCCGATGTTAAACGATTTATGGGCAACTTTAAATAACATTTAAGCGCACAGACTTGCGGCTATGCAAAATGTCAGATGGGCTTGTAAATTAGTTTTGATTTACAACTGAGGGCCGTAGGCATATGCAATGTGGAAAATTCACATAAACTAAGAATTAGTTCCACGAATTTAAAGCTCCAAAACTTTTTGGCATACGAATGTTTTCGGATTAAACGTCATTCGCCCCGTTTAAATACCAGAAACACTTCACTTTATGTTATGGAACAAAACGTTTTTAAATTCCTATTTAATGCAGAAATATACAAAAAATAAGAACCTAAGCAGATTATAAATATTTCTTACGACATTTAACAGTTCGCTTTAATTCCTGAAATAAAATGTAACTATAATAGAGTTCAGACATAAATTGTGTTAACAACGTAACAAATCTTTTCAACAAAAAGAATATTCTTTCATTCGCCAGATTACAAGCCATCTATTAATTTATTATTTTAATTAATTTTTTATTTCTTTTTCCTTTTAAATATATAATTGATAAATATTATTGTTATTTTTTCAAGGAAAAAAACTACATACTTGAAAATCTATTTAATAAACCAAATTTAATTTCTAGCTTAAAGCACTCAAAGTATGCTAAAAATGTTAATTTTTAAAATTGGGTAAAAACCAATTTATACAATTTATTGGTATTGATAAAGTACTTGAGCTAGCGTATTATCATGCACAACACTTTTTGACTTCCTTTTGTGATAAATTATAAACTTCAAGTCTCCGCAAGGCTCTTTAATGCTTAAGCAAACCGATGGCAATCAGAGGCAATTATCAAACCGGGCACAGACAGCGGCTGCTTATCAGCCAGCAGGCCAAATTGGCTGAATCAATCAAATTTATTGCCAGACATGCGAGACAAAATCACAGCAGGCCACTGAGTTAGACTGCCATAAATATGTATAATCTGGAATACCAAAACGGCTATCAAGCAGCGCCATTATTCATCTGGCCAGTGCCGCAGAGTCTGACCGTGTCCTGCCCGTCCGGCTGCCCCTTGTAAGTGCGGCCCATGCAAAGCCATAATACTAGTATAAAGGTACAACCTCTGGCTTATATATAAGCCAACTGATTGCTCGGTAATTGTTAATAATTTCAAATTATTAACCCGACCCCCGCTGCCACTTCAGATAAGTGAAATGCTAAAAGCGAAACGAGTGCGGTATCAGCTCCAGCCGTGCTATCTAATCTGGGCGAAGTGTGTACACAAACAGTTCAGTTTAACGTATTTACGTACATATATACCTGCCTACATACATTCCCGCATACACGTACAATTGGTAGTTGGTGATTGATTGGGACATTGCATTGAGATTGGGGGCCATATACAATGCACGTCACATGAGCTCAGATTGGTTCATCAATTGTGAAACATTCTGACAAATCAAATACTATTAAAGTAATCTTGTAATTAAACTTCTTACTGGCATTTATCTTAAAGTCCCAATAAACCTTTATTGCTTTTATATTAATGGGCTTTTTTTTAGATTAATTGTAATTAAAATGAAGAATCAATAATCAGCAAATAGACAAAAATATCATCTAATTATAAACTCGTTGAGTATATTTTAGTATATGTATTAAGAGCAACAAGCTAAATGAATATATACAAATTAAATTAAGGGAAAATAGGAAGAATATAATATGAAAACTAAAACAAACATTTTAATTTTAATTTTGAAAAATAAAGAAAAAAAAATAAAAAAGAAAACCCACTGAAATGCCCCCTTTTCCTTGGGTAATTTTTTTTTTTTTTTTTTTTTTTTTTTTTTTTTTTTTTCCCCCATGTTAAAAATTTTTTTAATTAAAAAGTCGATCAGACGAGCTGTCAAATCAAGAGAAATGATTAAATAGAGAGTCTAATCGACTTTTGTTTCAATTATTATTCGATTATTATGAAAGGATCAAATAAGAAAGTAAACACATTTGTATATATAATTTGCAGTATACATAACTAAAACGTATCTATGTCTCCAAATATACATAATATATATACACAAACTAAATGATTGTATATTTGTATTTATATAATTTTTGTACTTTATTATCTATCGATTTGATGTGTACAGGGAATTAATTTGAAAATAAATTAATTGTTTACAAATTTAATAATAGTTAGATTAAAATGTTTTAGCACTTTAAAAGCACTTATTTATGGCCTTTAGAGAAGAGCTTAGTAATATTCGTAAATTTAATGTTGAGCTCTTTAGACCAGTGTCAGCCCCAACAATGCTTATAAATAACACTCCATATAATCAGCTAGTAATCAGATAGTAATCGGCAACTCATTTCGCTTATCGCAGATAACAACAACACGACGGCTCCACCATGGGCGATATGTTTCGCAGCGAGAAGATGGCCCTGTGCCAGTTATATATACAGCCAGAGGCTGCCTACGCCTCCATTGCCGAGCTGGGCGAGAGCGGCTGTGTCCAGTTTCGGGATCTCAACGATCAGGTAAACTCCTTCCAGCGCAAATATGTGAACGAGGTGCGACGCTGCGACGACATGGAGCGTAGAGTACGCTACATAGAAAACCAGTTGCGCAAAGATGACATCAAGATGCCAGAGTTGGGTCCCGACCAGGAGCCTTCTGCACCCAATCCACGCGAAATAATCGATCTGGAAGCACAACTGGAGAAGACGGAGAATGAGCTGCGTGAAATGTCAGCGAATGGAGCCAGCCTGCATGCGAATTTCAGGCACATGCAAGAACTAAAGAGCGTGCTGGAGAACACCGAGGGCTTCTTCTCCGATCAGGAGGTAATCAATTTGGACTCCAATCGCCAGACCGATGGCGATGATCCCACGGCAGTTCAAGCGGGCGCTCAACGCGGACAGCTTGCCTTTGTGGCCGGTGTCATCAAGCTGGAGCGTTTCTTTAGCTTTGAGCGCATGCTGTGGCGCATCTCGCGCGGCAACATCTTTCTGCGACGCAACGACATAAGCGGCCTGTGTGAGGATGAGGAGACGGGTCGCCAGGTACTCAAGACCGTGTTTGTGGCCTTCTTTCAAGGCGAGCAGCTCAAGCAGCGCGTGAAGAAAGTCTGCACAGGCTACCATGCCGATGTGTATCCGTGCCCCAGTTCGGCTGCCGAGCGCGCCGATATGATTAGGGATGTGAATACACGACTCGAGGATTTGAAAATGGTGCTCAATCAGAGCGCCGATCACCGCAATCGCGTGCTGAGCTCCGCTGCCAAGCATTTGGCTCGTTGGACCATTATGGTCAAGAAAATGAAAGCCATCTATCACATACTCAACTTCTTCAATCCGGATGTCACCGGCAAATGTTTAATTGGCGAGGGCTGGGTGCCTGTGCGCGACCTGCCCACAGTGCAGCAGGCGCTGTCACGCGGCTCCAAGCTATCGGAGAGCAGCATACCAGCCTTTATGAATGTCATTTCCACCAACGAGCAGCCGCCCACCTTTACGCGCACCAACAAGTTCACCAGCGGCTTTCAAAACCTGATCGACTCCTATGGCATGGCCTCCTACCGGGAGGTGAATCCGGCACTGTACACATGCATCACATTTCCATTTCTGTTTGCCGTGATGTTCGGCGATATGGGTCATGCTCTTATACTGGTGGCCTTTGCCTCCTGGCTGATTATCAAGGAGCGGCAGTTGGCTTCCATAAAAGAGGAGATATTCACCATATTCTTCGGCGGTCGCTATATCATACTGCTGATGGGCCTATTCTCCCTGTATACGGGTCTTATCTACAACGACGTGTTCTCCAAGTCTATGAACATCTTTGGCTCTGGTTGGCAGAATCAGTATAACACGTCCACAGTCACCGATGAGAACATTGACTATTTGACAATGCGGCCAAACATCAGTAATTTTAAAACCTACCCGCTGGGCATGGATCCTGTTTGGCAGCTGGCGGACAACAAAATCATCTTTTTGAATACCTTTAAGATGAAGCTGTCCATTGTTTTTGGCGTTCTTCATATGATCTTCGGCGTTTGCATGTCAGTTGTGAATTTCGTACACTATAAAAAATATGCCAGCATTTTCCTGGAGTTTCTGCCACAGATTCTGTTCCTGTTGCTCCTATTCGGTTACATGGTATTCATGATGTTCTACAAATGGATTGTATACAATGATTCCAGCTTGGATCAATCCCTCTCGCCGGGCTGTGCACCCTCCATTCTTATATTGTTTATCAACATGATGCTGTTTGGCAATCAGGAGCCGCTGGATGGCTGCAAGGAGTACATGTTTGAGGGTCAGGAATTACTGCAAACGATCTTCGTGGTGGTGGCCATAATCTGCATACCCTGGATGCTGCTTGGCAAGCCATTGTATATAAAGGCCAAGCGTCCAAAGCATTTGCCAGCGCCCAATCAAACAGTAGCCGCGCCTGCCGGCGGACATGGCCATGGTGGAGATGATGAGCCCATGAGCGAGATATTCATCCAACAAGCCATACACACCATTGAGTATGTGCTGAGCACAATCTCGCATACCGCATCCTATTTGCGACTATGGGCTTTGTCCCTGGCCCATGCGCGTAAGTTGATCTCAAAATCCTGTCTTCCTGTTTATTTATTAAAGTATTTAGTAAAATTGATAACTTATTTCCCTTTTCCAGAACTCTCTGAAGTGCTGTGGAACATGATCTTCTCCATGGGCTTCAACTTTAACAGCTATATAGGATGCATAGCCATTTTCTTGACCTTTGGGGCCTGGTCCGGCCTCACAGTCGGAATTCTTGTGCTCATTGAGGGTCTCTCGGCCTTTTTGCACACATTGCGCTTGCACTGGTAAATTATTAACGAATTCCAGAGATTTTTGAGTTAATTAATTATATTTTTTAATTTTCAAACAGGGTCGAGTTCATGAGCAAGTTCTATGAGGGCGCTGGTTACGCCTTTGCGCCATTCTCCTTCAAGCAAATACTGGAAGACGAAGGTGAGGGCTAGGGCGCAGGACGCACTATCCAACGAGTTGTCAAAGCATTTGCAAAATTTGTTGATTTTCTTTTTGCGAAAAAAATAAATTCGTTTTTCATATGCATATTTTTCTATTTGCTTTGCTCATTTCGGTCTTTGTCAGCCTGACGACAAATGTTGCTCAGATGCTTTCTGACAGTTTGCTTCGGTCAGCCAGCTGGCAGTTGCAGATAGAGTGCCAAGCACACACACAAACACACACACATAAATAAACACACATGCACGCACGCTTAAAGAATGGCTATCAGAAAGAAGCACAAAGCAAATGTGCTTGGCTTTGGCTCAGTTCAGTTGTACGAAAACTTTTTTCTCATTAGATAAAATGTCATATGCTGAAATTATGTTGTCAGTTCTCTTGTCTATCGGACGCATTGAATTGTGAATTTAAGAGACACCGTCAATGCCTTGCAATTTAAATAACAGCACTAAGCCCAGATCTACATGAAGCAGGCTAACCGAATTCTTCTTTTAGCTTGTGAGAATAGTTACTTGTAATAAAGAAATGTTTAAAGGACATAATTTGGAAGTAAATTTTGTGGTATTTGAGTATTTGACTTAGTATATGACTTATGCTCTTAGAAAATACATGACAAAATTGTGTAAATTATAAGTTATCAGTTATTACGATGAGTCCAATAAAGGAATTGATGCGTTAAGCATGTTAAATAAAACTTAGAGGCAGGAGATAAGTTCAGTTAAATATAAGCATTAAAATTGATGATTCGACCTGCAATACACCCTACGCATACAAAATGTAAGGTTAAAGCTGTGAACAATCTATTTAAGTGTATCAGATATGACTGCTATCGACTAGAAGATGCCCTTAAATATAACAACATGTATAGCTTTTGGAGATGTTGTACACCAAATTTGTATACATTTATCGTAACAGAGATCGTATATTATACATAATATAATATAATGTTAAGACTACTTTAAGACTTTGAATGACAATGTGATGTTTTGACTAGTCGACACAAGCTCAATTATCAATTTGACCCAAATTTGACTTTTGCGATTAATTACCGGTCAAATACCCTCTTATATCCCAACAACAAATCTTACTCATCTACTGCGTATAAACCAAGAATACACTTTCTGACAGACTAATACAATTATTTGAAAATGTATAAGATTTTTAATTGTACTGGAATTAAAGCTTATATATTTGCGTGCTGCATATGTGCCGTACAAGCTATTAATACTATCTGGCACACATTTTTATAATACAGCGTGAATATTTTCGCTCAATTAATTATGAAATAAATGGTTAAGGTCAGACATTTTTGGGAAAATAAAGCGTCCAAACTAAAGAAATAAAGAAGCTTTATTGCAATTTGGGACATTGCCGGAAAACCACATTGACCGCTTGCTGTTGGCTGCCAGCCAAGTGGTGGACAGCTCCAGCAATTACACTAATCTACATTTTCATTTTATCTAAATTAAATTCGCATGTGAGTTTACGTAACTGGCCGGCGGGAAAGCGGGCGAAGCAGCAACTAAGCAGAAAAACGACGCAACGAGTGTGTGATAAAAATGTGTTTTTCCACCAAAGCGAACAGCCAAGGTGCGTAACAAAAAAGAAACACTTGAGCGTGTTACATAATTAACAGGAGCGCCACCTGGCCAGGAGAGCGTGAAAACAAGGCGAGAGAAAAACTATAAAATAAAACAAAGTGAAACAGACACAAAAAAAAAAAAACAAAACAAAACAAAACAAAGCCAGCAATAAACAGGGTCAAATATCAGCACACACTTGAGCGCATAAAAGCGTTTTTATGGCGCTCAGCAAGAGTACCTGGTCAGAGTTGGGTCCTGGTCCTGGTCCCGCTTGTACCCCTGAACCTGAATAATAGCCCGCGTGTCACATTGTCCTTTTCCGGCAATAATTTCACATTTTGCGTGACCCCCGTGTGACTGTGCGGAAACATAACACGTTCTGCCGCCTGGCTGGCTAAATTAGCTGTGATGACAAGTCGTGCTCCCGGCTGCAGCTACTGCTGGCTCAGCTTGGCAGCGGCTTAAGACAAGCCCCGGCGCGACTCCTTTCGGCCACGTTATCATTTATAATGAGTTAATTACATTTAATGCGCATGTACAACGGCCTGTTGAACATGGTGCACAATTAAATGTGGCCCTGGCACGCAGCACAGGGCGCCCCAAACACAACGACCGAAACAATAATAACATCAACAATACTAACAACAACCACAACAACAACGACTGGAAAGGCGGTCAACTGAGCGAGTCTGAAATTATGTAGTTGGGGGAAGCTTTTCCCAGCGCACACACACACACGCGAACATGCGTGCACACATACAGTAAGTACCCCTGTACTTTGTGCTTAGTATGTGTTAAGAGAGAGCTCAGTGAGAATTGAAGATGTCGTCGCATTATATTGCCGTCCTGAGCTTTATTAGCTACTGCTGACCTCAAGCGAAAAATATCAAATGCCGCTTGTATTTAATATAGACACTACAAACATTTCGTCTCTAAATAAAATAAAAAATAATTTTATTTATTGCATACATCTAGGCGCGGCTGAAATACGAACTGAAGATCGCTACGCTTTTCACAGCATACGACAAGTGCTTAATTATTTACACAAGTTCAACAAAGGAAATATTTTAAATAGAAAATGCTTGAACTCGTATTTATTTTCTGTTGATTTTCAAAGCAAATCGCGGCAGCTTTATAAAAATATTGTTATTAAAGCTGTCTATGGCCAGGTTGATATTTTTTACAAATATCTAATATTTAATCCATTTATGTCCACACGCTGCGCTTTCTACTCAAGCGCTGATGGCTATTGCAATGACAAGCTTGTTAAAACCGCACTTATTGTTGCCTCACGTATTTATACCCTGTTACCATTAAGTGAATGCGAAAGGGTATTCCAGAAGCTTACAAATTTATGAAACATTCAGAGCTGAGAAAGTGTAAGTTTATCAAGTTTATCATAGTACGATTCCGGAACTAAGTAATAAAAACTTGAAGACATAAAACAAAAATGTTCACATATTTTTAAATTGCTCAAAAATTATTTCTTTAGCTACCTCGATAACATAAATGTATATATACATATATATTTTATATATATATATTATATACGACATAGGATAAGTCCGAGTCAAGCACTTTCAACTGGAACTATCTCTCGTATTTGTTGCTTTATTCGGACCATATAAAAAGAGTGCGCTTTGTGCCGTCAGCCACGCCTCTCTCTGCCCAAGTGCTGTCCTCTGCTTTTGACAGCTGCATAATTTGTGCGCAGCTCTTGTTCATTTGTTTGACCGTCTGTTGTTGCTTTTGTTGTTGTTGTTGATGCTGCTATAGTTGTAGTTTTATTTTTCGTTTGTTTATGTTATGCCAAAAATTGAACACACAAAGCAATTGCTATGCAACATTTGTGCAGACATGTCGCATCGAATGAAAAACTACAAATAAAATTGCTGTGCAATTGAACATAGGCATCACACACTCTCGCACACAGACACAAAGGTTGGGTGTATATTTAGATGTGTATGTGTGAGTATATTCGGGGGTTCAATATTTTTATAGCTGGCCACTGGCTGTTTTCCGAGTAGAAAGCACATTCGTTGCTTGTCATGTCATGCGGTCAATTGTTTATTGTTAACAAGACTGGTTGAGCCAACAGCATTTAGATTGGTTTCTCTGTCGAAGCCTGGCACGTCTTTTCAAATATATAATATTATACCATTTACCAATTAAAACTGAATACAAACAACAAATTCTAGACATATCTTTTGTAGTCACACAATATCATTGAATGTATAACATACTCAGAATGTTGGGTCCAATTATGGATAACTGGCTGTTGTCTAAAAAATCGGTTGGCATCGATATAAACTTTATTTTTATTCAGAGATGACGACAGAAAGATTACAAGGCGATGAAGTTCATTTTAATTTTATTAAAATAAATATAAAATAATTTAAATAAATATTTTGGACTGTAGCCCTAGTTTATAGGATATGCCCATATCAGACAATCGAATACTTATTTAAGACTGCATTTTGAATAATCAATTGTAGATGCCAGAAGCGGATCCGTCGTTCGTGTGTCTTTGTCTATATAAATGCTTGTTACAGAAACCCGCAGCTGAGAACAGGATATTAACCAGTCGAAACCTTTCAATAAGATCAGTGGAGTCTTAAGCAATTTGTGGCTATCCAAGCTGTCATTGGCTGACAATCGGCAGAATGTATTTTCAGGATGCAGCTGCAATTGTTCGCTCGACAAACTTCAGTCTGAGCAGCCAACAAAAATCTGTTGTCTACTCTTATGCAGAGGTAATCAAAGAGGCCAGGATTTTCCGGAAGTTGGCCAGCTAAACTGCTAATGCTAGGCACTTTAAGCGACATGCAGAGCGTCGAGTATTTTATTAATGCACTGTAAGAGCCGAGGACAATGCCTTGGCAGCTGCTGACCGACTTCATCAACAAAGGCGACGCCTTGGGGCGAAAAATTTCAATGCGTTTGAAGCATTAAATAAATGTCCACTAAAAATGTCTGTGCCCATCGTTACCGTTGTCTTTCTCTCGTTGTTGCTCTTGTTGTGGTTGTTGTCGTTGTCCAATCGTGTGCCTTGTGGGCGTTGTGCAGCCAAGCAGAGCACAAAAGGCGCATTTTATAGCCCAAACTCAGTGTTTCTGTCTCTCGCCACTAGCTGCCCACTCGCTCGCACTCGTGCATGTCTCAAGGACATGTTCGTGGCCGACTGGCTGACTGGCCAAAATCGCTGCAAGTGCTTTTAAGTCGTTGTCAAATGCAAAAAGCACAATAATTCAAATTTATGACGCGCAATTGTGTTCATCTACACGCACAGCCCACTTTTGAGATTTCCTTTTCCTTTTTTCATTGGGGGGGAAAAGTTGGTGGCCGGACTCTTTCAAATTTGGGCATAAATAAAGTAAAGTTGCCTGCAGGCAGCTCGTCATGAAGTATGTAAATTTACTGCCCACGACTGTACTGACAAAGAAAGTGCCATAAAATTGTTATAATTTGTGGTTCTCACTGAACAATTATTTCCTGTGAACGCTTTAGTTGCTGTCTAGGTGTGTCAAGGTCCCACCACCCGCCTGTTCGAATAATTATCTGCATTTGATTTACAGATATCTTCGAGTGAAAAGTGTCGTAAAATTATTTGAGCAACATTGTTGGTAATTGTGGCTTGGCCCAGGGGCTCATCCACTCAGAAAGTGTTTGTAAGGCGCAAAAAAGTTCGTATGGAATTGGGTTAATATCTGAATTTTAACTGATTCAGAATTCGTCTACATTGTAACTTGAAAGCTGAATGCGAAACACAAAAATTCAATTTACAGCGAAAGTTTGTCTTGGGCATTAATTTTTAATTAAATTTTAAAAAGCCCCCGTCCAAAAAAATTGCTCAAAGCATAAGCTGGAGTTTGCAAAATAAACAATTTAAATTAAGAAGATGAAATCTGCGTTAAACATTTATTAGCTTAAGAACCCGAAAGTTTATAAATAAAATGGAAGCAAACTCAAATGCATATTTAAATAGAATTCCGTTCACATGCAATTGCAAACGCTTTAGGCAGCTTGCAATAAATTTCACATATCTTTAATTATTCAAAATAAATTAAAATTGAAAAACCATTAAAAAAATGGAATGTGTATTCAAAAATATCTATAAAAAGTATTATGCAATTAAATGACCACACGGCAGCATATGCTGCCAGCAATTAAAAAAAAAAAAGTTAGCTAGGCCAATTAAAAAGCAATATAAATACGCTAAACTATTATTTAGAGCTTCGTGTATTTGCGGATTTATAAACAAATCCCCAATGCAAATCAACGTTGCGATGCAACCCAACAAAAGCAATTTGATTTATGTTTATGCATTTGCTGCTAGACAAAACTCAGAAAACGGCAGACAAAAAAAATCCATTTAAATGAACAAAATAAAATGCAAATAATTGTGCCGAGCAAATAAATTACAACAAATGCAAAACGCGCAGCCGCACAAAAAACAAAAACAAGAAGCAAACTTCAACCGGGAGACACATTGATTAATACGAGGCCAAATGCATTAGGCCAATGGCCATAATTTATGGGCCAATTGCAAGTTGCATATAAACGCGCATATATCTATTTGTTTAATTTTGTTTATTTTGCAGGCATATTTTTCCTCTGATCGCTTGTGGCATACGCGACGTATGCACAATTTTGTTTCTTTTTTCCTCTCTTTTTAATGCAGCACAAACTTGACCAAAATGTCAGCTGTGCAAACAAGACTAAACCCTGCCGCGAGCCCAAACAAAAACAGCCAATAGCCACGCCCAGTTAGAGCTTATACTCTTCTTTTTCTTTTTCATTTCAGCCAGGGCGTTTGACATACGGGTTCAAAACGTTGCCAGCTCGTTTGAATTTCCATTTGCGTTGCGCGTTTTTGTCAGGCGAAAAGGAGGCGTGGCTCACCTGACCAGCTAACCCAGCTGACCGGTTGTCAACATGCCGCTCGCAGCTCACAGAAATATTGAAAACAACCAAAAACACAAATGAAGGAAAACACGTTCAATTTTACCAGCTAGCAAAAGGCAATAAACACAAAACGCAACCAATTGAGTTCGAATGCAAATATTTGTACACTCGCAGAACACACAGCACAACAAGCAGCAACAACAGCAGCTACTACAAAATGTTAGAAGCCTACAGTCCGAAATTGAAATTGAAAAGAATTTCGCGCCATTTAACAAGTTTGCTGGTTGCCCGCGGTGCGACCCACACACACACACACACACACAGAGACACACAGACAAGCCCAAAAGCGTTTCGAGTGTTTCTCTTTCTGCTTCCGTTTGCCTACTGCCCGTGTGCGTGTGTTTGACTGTGTGTGTGTGTGCGTGTGTTTGTGCTTTGTGTTTGTATTTATGTTTGTATTTGCCGGCCAAGGCCCAGTAACAGCTGAGCACATCGATGTGTGCGCACCCGTCTATGTTTGTATCTATGTATCTTTTGTGCATATGTAACTGAGCCCTAACCCATCTTAAACGGCAGATGTATGATCCTGAGGGACTCTGCTTCCAAGAAAGAACAAAACTAAATAGGTATATTAATCTTTACTCTGATTTTTAAATAAAAAAAAAAAAAGTTTTAGCTTGTAATTTATTTCATTTTAAAAATTCTTAAATATTTTATTGTTCATTGCTCTGTGAGGTCTTAAGCACTCATTCAAAATACTTATGCTTAGATATTTTGAATATATATTAAAAACAAACTAAGTTTATTGCAGGTTCAGATAACGTATAGATAACAATTAAATTATAAATAAAGACAATAAATATTAAACTCTGTAGTTGACAGCCTTAAGTCAAACCTAAACCTTTCGAAACAAAGTGATTGACTATTGCCTTTGTGTCGTATACACATTCTAAGTTGTATGCACCGCAATTCTTCGAAAACGTAGTTGAAGTGGAAAATATTTTAACAAATATGTCTAATTTACAAAGAACATGAGTAAGCAAAAAATAATCCTATTAAAGATTTGATATTGTGAATAATAAGAATAATCATGCTTAAATACATATTACACACTTAATTTGTCGAAATTTTCAAATAGACTCATAAAATATTTATTTTGCTATGCTATACTTACAGTCAGATCTTTACAAATGTTAATTCAAGCAGAAAGCGCCAAGGGGACTTACTGCTAACATTTACCATCAATAGCCGCATTTTACTCATATCAAGCCAAAGTTTCTTATCGGCAGCTCCAGCAGCAACTTCCAATGACAAATTGTGAAAGGCGATGGGAGGGACACAAGTACGCAAAAGTTGCCACAGACACACACAAACAGACCCATACACACACGCACACACACACACACACTTTTGCTTGCTACTCATTCTGTCATTGCGTCCTTGCCGCTGTCGTCCTTCCCATCGTTGTCACAACTTGCCACTTTGCACGTAAATTTTTGTCGCCTTCGCCTTTGCATTGATAAGAAAATTCATAAAATACTTGCAGGAGAAAAAAAAAGGAGAAGAAACGTTGCAAAGAAATCCAATCGGATTCAACTCGAGTGTGTCAGCAGCCGTGAAAGTGGCATTTGAGCTCGGCAAACTTTACCAACTTGCTAATCTAATGAACAATTGTGAATGCCGGCATCTCGCACCTTGCACTTTTAACACGTTGTGGGTACAGGTCCTGGGGCCAACTGCAATTGGCAGCTTCAACTTTTGCCACACAAATGCATGAAAATGAAAATTAAGCAACGGAGCGTCAGCAGCGCATGTCAAAGAACAATTTTGTAATCGAATTTACCTTCATCACGTGGCGTATGCGTAATGTGCATGAAAAGAAAATTTAATGCAATTTCGACTTAAATTGCAAGCAAAGTTTGCAGACGGCAGCCAAGCGACTCAAACAAGCCAACAGTCAACTTAATTGTCATAATTTGTGTTTACAAACTTGACGAATTTACACACACACACACACACATACGTATATGCACACTCAGCTTTCACGAAAAAAAGGCCAGCCCAGAAGGACTATAAACTGGACGAGGCTGGCTTGCAGGCTCATGTGGCCAGTTGGTCTCAGCCTGAGCTGTGGACAAGCAAAACTTTTTATACAAAACTAACAAACAAAAGGCCAAAGTAAATAAAAGGAGCGCCACAGCTAAAAAGCACAAAAGGAATGCGGCTACAAAAATTTCCTGTGCTGTGCACAAAAGCAACAGCAAAAGAATCGGACTCACAACAGACGTTGCTTGTTCTTAGATACCCTGTAGGAAATTGTCAAGAAACTATATTTTGTTTAAAGCACTTGAAGACTTTGAAGATTATTAATTCATATTTTTTGTTCAGTGACTTCGTCGCAGGAACTGTCTATATACTAACTAAGATAAAGCTCTCGAAAAAGATATCAAATGCTTTTCATACACGTTGCCCTTTCTGGACATACCCTTCTGTAACATTAGTCAAGGGTATTCAAAAATTATCACACTCTTTCGCTGAATGCCCATGGCATGGATAGAACAAAACATCCAGCTAAAATTGGACACTTAGTGCTGGAACGAGAATGACGGCAGAAGACAAATAAAGGCTAAGCAAATAAAATCTAATAAAACGGAGGACACAAGAAACCGAGCAGTGCCAGCGAAAATGAGCTAAATGCTGTTGGACAAGCCGAGGTGCGGGTGCGGGTGTGGGGTAGCCAGGCAATCAGCCAGCTGAAGATGAAGGATAACAAATGAAATAACAACGCACTGGAAGTATGTTTCATTAGCGCCAGCGACAAACCAGACAACAAACAAGGACAATCGACTGCCAATGACACTGCCACTGAAGTCCTTAAAATAAAGTCATTCACAAGTACACAAAACTAACCAAAAAATAAATAAAAAAGGAAAGAAACATACAGCTTGTAACTTGCTTGGAAAGTTGAAACAATAAAGAAGAGTTGCCGCCTGGAAGACGTAGATTAAATACCCTATAAAAGGGAATATTTTAGGGAATTTATTTATATTATAATTTATTTATAATTTATTAACAGATTGTTGAGAGCTTAAAAACAGAAGTAATTGTTGTGTTTGGTCAAAAAAAAAACTGTTCTGAAAGAATGAAAAAAAATGTGATTTAAGAATTATGAAAGATCCGACCGCGAAAGCGAAAACTAAAGCAAACTAGTTTGGAAAAAACCAGAAATATGTACTCACTCCATCAGATATCCAGCTTAATTCTCAAAATTTAACTGAATAATGTACAAAATCTTACAGAGGCTGAGAACAGAATCAATGAGGGCGTAGAAAGTGTTAACATTTGAACATTAGTTGATTGAATACAGGAATTTTCCATTTTATTTTTATTTTCAAGTTATTTAGTAAACTTGCGACCGCCGTAAATACTTTTTATGCAAAAATCAACACATCCTTTTTTATTAAAAAACATACCGCAGTATTTACTGTTTGCCTCTTGAACATTAAAGCATTTCTTGTTGATTTCGTTAAAACCCCAAAAGCCATTTGGACACTTTAGTTTACCAGCATTGCGTTTGCATATCTCTATAATTATAAATATTAATTGTGTACGTTAAGTCGAGGCTAGCAAAGTATTTTTCAAACTGAACTCACGCCTCTTTATACTAGGCGTGCCGCAGGAAGCCAGCAAGAGCACCAGAGTTACGAGGCCCCAACTCCGCATATTGTTTGTTAATAAATAAGTTCTGAGTTGATATTATATAGTGGTTGCATCTAATTGGAATTTATGCATTTTAGTTACAGATGCACACATTATGAAACAATTTATATACTAGCTGCTCATACTGTAAGCTCGATGAAAACAAATCTCTTAAAAAAGCTCGTTTGCATCTTTTATGCTCTGTTTTTAATTAACCGTATTCATCGTAAGAGTCTATATCAAATTCAGCATTCCGGCGGCAAACGTAGCTTCCCAGACCTAGTCAGCACTCAATAATAAAATGACAATTTATTGTTTTGTAAATATCATCAATAAACATTTATTTCGAGATTGGTGGAGGCAAGCGGTTTGCTTTGTGAACTAATTCCCTTTTCACACTATTACATAATTTTTCGCATCTCTCCTTAAACTTAAAGAATCCACAAGCTCCCCCATCTCGTTCCACTTTTTCGCACTTCCTAGTGCTGGCATTGTAGTTGAAAGTATTCGCCTTCAAACAGACACCACTTTTACTCGCACTACCACAAATTCCTGAAGTACAATTGGAAATCAAATGAGAGTGAATCGCGTTATGAGTAGAATCTAGGCGCTCACCTCCAACAATTTGCTGAATATCATCTCCATCTCCAAAACTCAAATCGATTGCGCAAAGCAAGCAAATCAAAAATAGTGTTAGCCTCATAGTGCAACCTCGTAATGACTACGACAGACGATATATCTTACTGACATATATATTATTGATCCAGAGCGTAGCGTAACTGATTTAGTTGCATGGAACAATTTTCGTTACTCGAGCGTGTTAATTGTATTTATTTTTAAAAAACTATAGTATAACAAAGACGATAAGTTTTCTTCGTCGTATAAATATTACAAATCGTACGTAAGTTGTTGAGCTCGTTATTAAACTACTTATACATTTTAGCCTTACAGCTCGAGACACTATGTGTGCAAGGAGTGTGGGGACAACCAACCTACAAGCAAGGATCCCATCCAGTGTCAACTCAGCCCTCTTCAGACCCTACTTCAAGCTTTACATACATAAGTCTCTAAAATGAACTCCCTTAGGGTAGCAGTGTGGAGCGGTAACGGAGTCTTCTTGAAAGACTGAGATCTCAGCCTTCATCAAGCTCCATCACATCGATGTGTTTCTGCTCAAGGAGACTCATTTCTGCTTTCGTATCACCCTAAAAGTGCCCGGCTACACTCTCCACACCGCCAACCACCCAGTCAACAGCCAACATGGAGGAGCAGCAATACTGATCAAGTCGTCCTTGTCCCACCATCCACTGTATACTGTATACTGCTCCCCGGCCTTGAGAGTGACTGAGACACACTTTCAAACACTTTTCGACCCAAAATTCCTGGCAGGGGGAGACTGGAACGCCAAGCATAGCTGGTGGGGAAACTACCGGATGTGCTCCCGAGGGAGAACGCTCTTCTCTGCCATTGAGACCGAAGGCATCGAGGTTATAGCCACTGGAGAGGCTACGTGCTATCCATATAGAGCTACTGCAACACTAAGTGCACTCGAATTCGGGCTCTACAAGGGATTCGGGCAGAAACAGCTGAGAATAAGAAGTCTCCTGCACCTGACCTCGGATCACCCCAAACTACTGATTGAGCTGGAAGAGACTCGCAAAATGGGGTCCCACATTGCAGCAACGAGAACAAAATGCTTGAGAAGGCTTCAAAAGCTCGACTGGCTACTAAAGCCTCAAAGCAAGCTGCATGTTTCCACGAAACAAACGATGATAACGCCTATCTGGACATACGCCATCCAAGTTTGGGACACGGCATAAGAGTTCTCCAAGCCAAGGCAGCACGCATGGTTGCCAGCCTGCCATGGTACGTGAAAATCGACGCCATCGAACGCGATGTCCGCCTAACAAAGATCGGAGACCAACTTAACTTCTTTAGCAGCCGATACGCCGACAAGCTGCTGCAGCACCCAAACGCGGCCGCCAGGGTCCTGGCTGACCAGCGAGAGGCGCCTCCGAAGGCAACACCCCGACGACCTACCAACGAGGCGTATTATTTAAACATATAAACATCCCTCCCCATCATTGTAAATAACATCACTGTAAATAGTATATAAGTTATATTATAGTTGAAATAATTCATTCTCTTAATTATTCGCTTGGCAGAGATCAGAAGGGACTAGCTTATTAAAGGTCACTATTACAAAATGTGTCGCAATCATCCTTACTCTTAAGGAGTCCATAAACTGTGCTATATTTTTCCACTTTATCGCATTTCTTAGTGCTGAAATTGTAATGGAAAGTAACCTTCCAACAGTCATCATCTTTATTCTTGAGACTGCAAATACATTCAACACCTGGAAATCAAATTAGATTTAATCACATTATGAGTAGAATCTATTATTATTATTAATATTAATATTAATAAAATGAATAATTATAATAATAATAATAATAATTACAATAATAATTTATAATAATTTTTGATATTGAAGACTTTCCGATTTTTGGCTAGCTTTTAGCATGTGGAGTTTTAAACTCTTCAGCTGACGAAGGGGACTCTGTGTTGCTCCGTGATGATTGTCCAGCAAAGTCGAAACATATTGAAGAAGAAAGTGATAAATCCAGAACTTAATAATATATCTTTTACAAAATATATTCCTAATATATAATTATATCGAGACTAATCTAAAATAACATACGTAAGTGCTTAATAAGTCTTATAAAGTATATCCATCAGGTCAGCGAAGCCCAAAGGTTAGCTTTAATACACCTCATATATAGATATTAAGTTAAAAGCATGAACCCACTAATTTTTCTTATACCGAAACATAAGCATTACTACAATAGCTGCATAAAGACAAGCCGAACTTTATCCTATATCGTATCTCACAAAAAAGTTTCGCCTTAAGCCTTTTGTATACATATTGCCTCATAACAGTCTGGTGTCTGTGATTTTATGGACTAGCGCACATCTTATTAGATACCACGCCAGCTGCCAATATTAATCGCCTGTCAGGTGGTTTCCACGCCCATTGCAATCGGTTTATAATTTGCCATTGAAAATTGAATTTAAATCGCTTTCAGTGAAATGCTATCTAGGGATACAATGCGGTAGGTGTGCGAACAATAAATAAAATTCGCTGCCTTTTGTTGTTGAAAATCATTAAGATATTTAATTTATTTGCACCCGATGAGAGTGCGTCGTGTGCTCGCGGCTGCCAGCTTTATGACAAACTGTTACATTGTATTTCCGTGATTTACGAAGCGCGATAAGAGCATCAGCAGCGGCATCAGGGTCGTCAGTAGACACACAAGTGTATCGTTACTTAAAGCCACACGCGTTTCCGTACACACACACACACACACACACACACACACACGCACGCACACATGCAGGATGTGGCAGGCTGCGTGTCGCACATGCAAAGTGACTTACAATTACTGTACAGAGCATCTTTAAGTATCTGCGGTATCTGCATCTGTCTCTGTATCTGTATTTGTTGTGCTCGTATCTGCTGGCACTTGGGCAATTCGAGCATTTGGCAAATTTGACAGAGCTTCGTGCTTTGTATTTATTATTGCTCGCACGCAAAGTTCAAGATAAATGCATGAAGCTCAAAATAAAAATCAAAATATGAAAAGAAAATAAGTAAATTGTTAAAACTTACGATCATATAATACTCTGTTTCCTATGAAGGAACAGCTGCAAGCAGGCTAAAGGATTCTTGATTGCGGGACATGTGTTGAGTGAAAATTGTGGCCCTGAGTTTTAGACATCACCGAGACTCCAAAACCGTTAAACCACGAAACTAACTCGAAACTGTAAGGCATAAAGCATATGAATTGATCCTGGAAATGGATCCTTTGTAAACCAACAAACTCAAATTCTTTATTCTGCCTCTAACACCGTAATAGATATAGATATTGAATATTGTAATCTTGACAATTTACCGACACAAACAAATCGTTACCAAGTTTGGAGCCACTATCGTACATTTTATAGATTCATAGACAGCCATTACACAAAGCCAATGTACTCTCGTTCCCTCTGGGAACAGTATATTTTTTATATATACATATGTACATGTATTTGAACCGAGAGTGCGGCAAGTGCTATCATAAATTATGTCCAAAGTTATAATGGCTGGTGCGTCTAGTTTTCCCATTGTACTCGTTGTTCTTGCCGCCGACCGGCATTTAATAAAATTTTATGTGCCGGGCATAGTATAACGCCAAGTCACGATATTTCAATTATACGCTCCATGTGAATTATGTGCATTGCTCGGTTCCCTCGCCAACGGGCAGCGGGTAGGCGGGGCAGCAAAGAGCAAGGCGCGGCCAGTGTAATTGGACATCGAGAAATCATATTAAAAATTTGGAAAATGAAGACGTGTATGAGCTTATCTATTCATAAGTTGGGAATATATTTTGCTTGGTCGTGAGAAAGATATGCGATTAAATATATATACTTATATAAAATATAGTAGAAAAAAACTTAATTTTAGTTTAATATACATTTTTCAAATCTTTAAAATGTTTTTCGAATGTATAACGCGTGTATTTATTAATTTTCGAATGTTTATCAACCCCGAAACGCATGTTAATTGGCTCATTAAACCCTTTCAGTGCGTCTGAAACGAACTCAAGCATATAAACTGTCAAGAAATAAATATTCCATGCACATCAAACTAGCTTAACATACAAAACAAAAGCAACAACTTTAATCGGTAACGATTTTCCTCTTTATTAACCATAATTAATCACTTTGTTCTAGCAGCCCCGCCCACACAGAATATCTATTAACATGTCGTGTCTATGATACTCATGCTGTTGCCTTTGTCATCATTTTGGGATCTGATTAAAATGAAATTTCCAGCCAAAACTATAATTTGCATGAAACATTGTGCATACCAAAGACAAACACTGTGTGTGCGTGTGTGTGTGTGTGGGCCTGCGTGAGTGTGTGTGTGTACGTACTTAAGCATTCAGCTTATTAGGAATGCTTGAATAAATTTCGACTAAAATGTGTATTCGAAATACCTAATTCGAGAATTAGAGAAACAGTTTCAATTCGCTTTGCTCAGTCATTTATGCTCATATTTACTTTTATCTCGTTTACCAATGGGTTAAATTAATATTTACCGAGGGCTTTTCGGGGTGTGCTTTATGTGATTAGCATTTATTTGGGCAGTTCATGTTTATAATTAAGTTTAAATTTCAGCTCGATACGTGTGCGCATTTATATACATATTTAATGGTCAATTTATTCGAGATATTTTGCGACAATTTGAAAAATATTTGCCTGCCACGACTCTTATCAACCGTGCCGCGCTTTTAAATAAATAAGATCCGAGCCAATGCGAACCAATACAGCTGCATAGAATCCAATTGAAATATTCATTAAAAATTCTGCTGTGCGAATCGATGATTCACGAAATAGCAATAATAATGGAAGTTTTGCAATTTGATTTGTTTACCGCCCCCTTGCACAATGCATGGAAAAAGCGCAAAATGTTCCATGGCATACGAACTGGGGCGTCTACCTAATACATTAATTAAAATTGGCTCTAATATTTCGCAATTGCCATAGTATATTTTTTATTTTAATTTAAAGCATAAAAAACTTGCACTAATGAAATGTGGCTTAAAGCTGTTGTTTTCATTTTAAATCTACCTACGTTTTATAAGGCCAAGGGGCTTGGATTAATACGTGACAGCAGCTATCAGCTATGCTAATAAGCTATCGATCGGTAGTATCGATTTCCAGCTGTTAACTTCGCTTTTCTCAGATATCGATGGTTTTCATTACATACATAGTTCAAAATTTGTTAAGTAGCTTTTTTGCCTTGGTGGGAAAATTTACTTATTACATCAAAAAAAAAAAAAAAGGTTGCAACATCTAATTGAAGTGCATAATTAAGTACTTATCGATTTTATAGTTATAATATCGGTGCTATCGACTATCGAAAATTAAAGTTGTAAAGTTATAAACGATATATAAACAAATATTTAATATTTTTAAATGAATAAACTTAAATAACATATGTTAAGCTAATGCTGAATGAATACCTAATTGATATTATTAATTAAAATCAAACGAGTTCGATTTATGGGATGGCGTTCAGCTTATAAATGGCCCGGTCAATGTTGTTTTTGGCTATCTAAATAGGCTGGGAGCAGCAATATGCAATATCAGGCAATCTAATACCCAAAGTAAAACGAACATTGTCACATGATGTTGAAAAATTGCAGGCATTGTTATTCAATTATTTACAAGGCACGCTAACCAGCAACGACAGCCACATGGCCTAAATCTATAACACGCAACGGGACTCGAATACACACACGCTCAAAAACACAGAGATGGTTTTTACAGTTACATAATCAACTAAAACAGCAATGCAGCCAGAGAGAGAGAGAGAGAGAGAGAGAGAGAGAGAGAGACAGAGAGCACAGGCAGGACCCGATGCAAACACACACGGCCAAATGCAGTGACAGTTAACATTAACACCAATACAAGCGTAAACAGATGCTTACACGGCTCAGGCGCCGGGTGGCACCCAAAAGCAGGGGCTGGGCTGCATATGCAGACGCCATAATGAGGCGCCGCTGGTCGTTGTCGTTGTCCTTGTCGCAGCAGCAGCAGCAGGCAGCCAATTTTAATTGAATTAGAAAAACGCACACCAGACGACACACACACACACACACAGCCAACTAGTTTCCTGTTTTTGGTGCCAGTTGACAGCAGCTGTCTAGTTCCCCCCTCCGCCCAGCAAAACAACCAAACAACCCGCCAAACGCCACAATGTCACTCAAGCAGGTACTAAAGTTAATTATTGCAATTTCCGTTGCAAATTGTTTTATGCATTGACAGCATGTGGGATAGGGTGGCGCTCGTTTGGGGGTCGGGGTTGGTTTATTTCATTAAGTGCCGCTATTTTTGGGTAACAGCTATTTTTACAGCCCAGGCGCACATGGTGTAGGTATGCCCAGGGGAGAGGGTCTGCAGCTCGTTCCCCTTCCGCATCTCTCAGTTGCTCTCTCCTTGTCAATCTGTTTGTCATCTGCAATGGTTATACGCAAACCAAAAGTGAGAGTTAATAATGCTTCACAGAGATTACTGAGTGGCTTCTCTGCTGACAGGGTTATCAAGGGAATTTTTACAAATACAAAAAATCTGCATTATTTATATTACCCAATTTTATATTTGAAAATAATTTGATTTAAAGAGTGTCTGCTGTTCGTTGAGGCTTTTAGCGAAGTGTTTTGTTTTATTTGCTGCTGTTTAGTTAATGGTTTAGCGTGTTTGCCTACGCGGTGGCAACAATTTTTGTTTATGCGCCGCAAACATTTTCACCACATTTTCCACCCATGCCCCGCCCCCTCCCGTACCCGCGGGCCACGTACGCTACCCGCAATCAGCAATTCGCTCTGCCTGTTGATGGCATTAAATTTTATTTCACTCAAAACTGCGCGCCCATATAAGTATGCTTTGGTTTTTGTGTGCTTGGCGTTGCCGTTGCGATTGCTATTGTTGCTGCTGTTCTTGTTGTTGTATGTTGCCATTGACTACGTCGTTAACGGCCACGGTTGCTGGTTGTTGCACATTCCGCCGTATTCCGATAAATTGCGGCTCTGGTCATACAAGTGTGGCACAAATTGTGCTAATTTGCTTGATGGTCTAGTTTCATACATTGTTTTTGATATGAAAGTGTTTTTTTTTCTCTTTTTATTTTGAATACACTCGCATAGGCTACTACAAAAGTGTTATGGAATTTGACGCAGTGTACAAAATAACACCAAAGTAATATTATTTACAAAAATTTATTTGTTCTTTTTTTATCCTTTCACCTATAATTATTTTCAAGTAATATAACCAAATAGCTGCTAAAAGTTGTTAATATATAAATAAATAACTTGAAGTCGAGCTAAAGGTTGCCTTAAAGCTCATATTAAAATATAAATAAATAATGAACTCTCAACTATCTCTCTTTCTCACTATGCTACTATGCAGACTTAGCTTTCAGCTGTGCAACTATCTATCTTCAGTTATAACAAACTGTAAATGAGATTCCTTTTTTTTTTAAATTTGTTTTTCTTTCCAAATCTGGACAAAAACTATAACAAATGCCCTTACAAACATTTTGTCAAAAATCGATCAACAAATCACATTGGTTTCAAAGAAACGCAAGTTATTGACCGCAGTGTTAAATATTGCTCTCATGTCAGGTATATGCCTGCAAGGGTATTAAATCATCGATACAGCGAAGAATTTACTCGCACACATTTTTTTTATATTGCAGCTATTTTATGTGCCTTATGCTGCGCTTTTTGATTGGTAGAAGCTAAAGAGAGAGAGAGAGAGAGAGAGAGAGAGAGAGTGAGAGAGAGAGAAAGTGAATGGGAGAAACAGATGATGATGCTAGAGTATGTATATATATTATGTTTACATTTTTAACATTTATTCTTGTTTCATTCGTGTTTCACTTGAAGAGTATATCGACTTTCTGCATACACTCTCTCCAATTTCAAGCCATCTAACAGCTTGTTGACGATTAAAGAGTTCTGAAGTTTTTTGGGAATCATATTGACCCAAACATATCTGTAAGTCCCTGTGTATTAAATCAGCAGGCAGCACTTGTCCAGGGTGTATTTTCACGCGTTTTAACTCAAGATCACGTGTAATTGACCTTCTAGGGCCATCGATAAAAGCTGTGAAGTTGAATGATGGTGGAGAAGATGCAGGATTGGGGACGGTATCAGCTACAGCAGCAAACGCAGAACCAGACGTTGAAGCAGCAGCTTAGCAACTTTCACATCACTAAACCACTGAAAGTTGTTGACTTTATGCAACTTTTTCGTGGCCACAGACAACTACGTGAGCCACCACTAAGCACACGCCCCAACCCCGTGCTGCCCCCTACACCCACTTTCTCGTAGAGTGTACCCTTGCGAGCGCATTGGCAAACAAGTTTGTTGTGCCATGCATTTTTTCGCACTCATGCGACATTTCTTTTGCACAAATATAAACCCGATAAAGTGGGGGCGGGACTGGGCCAAAACTGCTGGCGTCAGTTGCTTTTAAAATGCCAACAACAACAGTGTCAATAAATGTAGACACAGCGAGGGAGAGAGAGAAAGGGAAAAGGCGAGAGCAGAGAGGCTTACACACTCACATATCACTATGTACATGGGCGACGACACGTGCTGCAATTGAATTTGTTCGAAAACGCAATAGAAAACACCCACAGAACCGAAATAGAAAAGAACAAAAAAATGAGAAAAAATGGGTTCAAATTTCTTAAATGCGATATGACTCACAGCAAGTTGCTCTCTAACTATTCTGTTCCAAGTTCATAGCTAATATTAGCCAGCCTGTAATTAATTGCCATTCTACCTCATTTCCACCCGGGGAAGTTATTTTTCCAAACTCGCTTCAAATATTTTTGCAAAGCTTTAAAAATTACCAAATCGGGTCGAAATTAAGTATCACGCCCTTTACCCAGGGAAGATGCTTTAGACGAAAAACACCTCCTAACTTTGTGAATATATATTAAAATGAATTACCATTGTTTTTTTTTTTTATTCAAATTCTTTTCATATTAATTGATATGCTTTTACTGTATTCTATCAACGTATCCCTAACGGTATAGGGAGCCTCGGGTAAGAAATTTAAATTATATGTAAGCAGATAGTTCTCAGCGGTTTTTTAGTGATTTTTTCCTGCACGGTATGAATTTCTGCTCGATATGGTCATGTTTCGGGTGCACATGCTTCAAGCTAAAACTCCCCATTGCGCTAACTGATGACGGGGTAGGATTGAAAACAAAAATATACAAACGCAGCAAATTCTTGTTGAAAAATCTAATGCCAGTTGGCTGGGGCGCAGGAGCTGAAGTGCCCCAAGCACAGACTGAAGGACCAAAGGACCATGGACCTGGACCAGAACCACACGTAACGCTCGAAAATTTTGCAGTTTGTCGTTGCTGCATGCACGCATGCTTCCGCAGCAACCAAAATGCCTGTGGCAAGCACTTTTCAGGCATGTCCTTCAGGATGGTAGGAAAAGAGCGAAGCTGTTTCTGGTCAGGTCGCCGCCTCCACCGAATGGGTATTTATATGCCGCCAAAGTTGTCACCAAACTACTCAGCGAGTGCATTTCATTAGCGTTCTTAACAACATTAAACTATTAATATTTAGTATGCGCCGCTCAAAACTATAAACAAGACCTGTTTAGCAGCAGCAGCAGCAGCAGTAGCAGTGGCAGTGGCAGTGGCAGCTTCTGCAGCAACTTAGGCAGAAAACTTTGCTGCAGTTTGGCCAAAGCTAAGCAAAAACTTGGAAACATCCTCAAATGGCGAAATTATTTTGAAATTAAGTTTCTCGTTGTTTGTTCTGTTGTTGCTGTTGCTGCCGTAGCTTTAGCTGTTGAAATTAGTTATTTATGGCCAGCAATGCGTATCGATCGATCTTTTAATGGGCCACCAGCCCAACCAACGCGAAAAAAGAAACAACAACTTTCTTTAAATGTAATTAAAAATGTCGTCGAACTTATTTACGAGTGTTCTTTGAATAGTTCTGCCAAGTTTTCAGCGTTTCAGCCATTCGTATTGGCTCTACCTAGATTCTGGCTACAAGCCATGTACCATAAACTAGACGAATTTTTTCTTTTTAAAATATATAATATTGTTAGTTAGTACATTCTTTAGCCTAAAGCCAGTTGGGATTAGTCTCAGCAGTTGAGCAAGTCAAAATATAATTGGGTTTTGCTTTAAATACTAAAATCTTTACTCTAAACCCTTCCGAGACCCATCAACTCGAATTAACCATCAACTGACGAAATTTGTCGATCGTTGTCCAATATCTGATTCTATACACACAAAAACTAGAAGAATCACTAAGTAAGGACTTTAGATATTTAAATTTAAATTTAAGGAAATTAAAATCTAAGCTGTTCCAATAAAGATATATGTTTGAACAAATTCAACTCCACATCTGATTTGACGTGAGTTATGGTGTGTTCGCTTCATTGTATAAAGAAATTTCGACAGTTAAGCAACACAAGAAAGCGCGCATCTGCTAACTTAATCCAGGCCATCAAGTAATTCACAATTCCTGCAAATTTTTAACAGCAAGCAAGCTTGAGCTGCTTACAACGCACAGTGGGTTTTATGCATCAAAACCAATTGAAATCAACAAAGTAGCAAACTCTTCAAAATGTATAAAAAAAATTAAATTTATTTAGATAATAATATTATTTTCCTCGGAATATCAAAGATTGTATTGTAGCACCCTGAGGTGGTTTAAGTTATTTTAATAAATACCACCAAGACGAAAATTGCAAATTTGATTCAAAATAGTTATCGTTAGTTTTAATTTGCTCACTATCCAGCCATCTTGATTATCCTTACAGTACTTTTTGCTGGTTTCAGCGCACGGTGCGTCGTTCATTCATTCGCACTCATTGAAACTGCCATTTCGAATTGCAGCTGAGCGTTTTGCTCGACCAAAAACCGTTTTACTTTGTGGTCAAATGTAGCATGTGCATATTTGACCCAAAACCAGGTCACGCCCTAACCGCCACACCCACACCCAGGCCCTGTCGCCCCCGCCGTAGATGCCCATAAGCAAACGCTCTGCGGTGTGATGTGAAAAAAGTTTTTGATAGTTTTTTTTGTTGCTGTTGTTGTTGCTGCTGTTGCTGCTGCTGTTGCTGCTGCTGTTGCTGCTGCTCACCCCTCTCCCCAGCCAATGAAATTTATGTGTAGTAAATAACATTTTGGCGCAGTTTTCGCCCACGCGCCGTAACATTCAGTTGCAGTTGTAGTGCATATTTGACCTTGCGCGAAATAAAACTGAAAATAATGGCAGTTAGCGCTAAATGGACGCATAGTTGTGGCAATGAGGCAGATAGTTCTGCAAGTGAGAATTTCAAGGCAACTCAAAGTTAAGTTTAATAGTTTTTCGAAGTGTGAATAAAGAGTGAAATGGAGCGGTATGAGAGAAAGAGAGCGAGAGAGAGAGAGAGAGGGAACAGCATCAGAAAGATATATTTTCGGCAGCAGCGATTTTATGCGACATTTTTCTTCGGCAAGTTGTTAAACTTAAGTTGAACTATAAAGCTTCTCGACAATTTTCCGCCTTTATCAAACTTTATCTAAGAACCTCTCCTATTCATTTTTACCAAGTCTCAATCTATGCATCATCAACATTTACCTTTGTTTCTTTCTAAACCATTAATCAATATGGGTAATCACGATTTCTTTGCAAGTCCTTCTCATGAAATGTAAATCTGTTGCTGGACAAAAACCAATCATTTAAATGCCTATTTCATAAATGTTGAAATGTGGTCTGTTTTGCGTCTTTCTCAAGTTCATTTGGTGCACTTTTTTCACTGCATAAAATCCAGTTTAAAACTCACACACACTGCCAGCAATTAATAAGCCATTTGATGTATGTGTGTGTGTGTTTTTCATCCTTTTGTGTGCAGCTGGCTTAGTTTCCGTTTCAGTCGCACCACAGCCACTAATGTTGATTAAATGGCACCGGGCTCACGCACAGATTGCCACACATGCTGCCATTCTTGACGCAGTTGCAGTGGCAACTGCTGCTGCTGTCTCTGCTGCTTCTGTTGCTGGTGTTGCACTTGCCCCTAGAAGACTTAAGCGTGGCAACACGCACGATGATGACGACAGCGAGTACGCGCTTGGCCAAGTAGCTTTTAAATAAATTGAATTTAAGCGCACAAAAAATTGCAGCTAGTTAAGGCTTAAGCTTCTGAATACCCTACTTAGAAAGGGTAATGACATTTTGGTTATATTCGGATACCTATTCGAGAAGATCGCATATTCGAAATTGCACTCTTCAATGTACAAAATAAGTGGAAAGCCAAGTTACCTACTTAAGCACAGCGATTAGCCTAGGTTAAGACATCTATTGTACAATTTCCAATCTTACTTACATTTGTTTTATATGCAGAGTTCCATATTATTGTTTGTATGTAGCATACCAAAATCAAAATAAGCAAATAATTATCTGCTCACAGTCACAATCCAAAACTGCTTATCCAAATGAAATCCCTTGAATAAAGCATAGCCTGAACTGACTTTGCGGCTATCATTTTGGCAACCGCTTCGGTAATTTCAAGCAACCCAAAATGCCTTCAGAGAGTTTAGAGTGATTTTCGGCTTTTGGCGAAAAACTAGCATAGGTTTATCAAAAGAAACGCATAGCCGAATTCATGATATGGTTTACCTTTTCTGATGTAAGCTGTCCAGGCTCAGTTAGCAGATGCCGAACACACACCGCCAGCCAGTTGTCGGTTGCCGGTTGCCAGTTAGAGGCGACGGCCAAGTCACTAAGCATTTGTTATGCACATGCCACATGCCGCATGCCGCACACACAACAACAGCAGCAGCAGCGAGTCGTTGGCCTCGTCTGCTTTTTAAACGGGGGTAGGTGGTCGGGTAGGGGCTACCGCGAGTAGCACATATTCCTTACAGCCATTTACCAGGCGATTTACGTAAATCTTTTATTTATACAGAAAACGTATAAGTTGCAATTTATCAAAATCTAAAATGTTTACCCGCACAAGTTATTCACTTGAAATCTCTACAGTGCACCGAGAAAGTCTACATACAGTATGTTTGAGTGTGCGTGCGTTTGTGTGCTTGTGTATCAATGTATTGCAGTTTGTGGCATTACGTATACGCGGCGTAACACACACAGAAACCAACAGGCCCCAGAGGCTGCCAGGCAGCAGCTGTACAACTTGTGCCATGCATATGCTTACTGGTGTGTGTGCCTGAGTGTTTGTCTGTGTGTGTGTGTGCATCTGTGTATTATTTTGTGTTTTGCGCGCACAAATTGTCTTGTGACAGACAGTGAAAACTACAGAAGCGGCGCCGGGCATACAACGAGCACCGTGCGGCTGCATCCTGCTGCCTGCTGCCTGCCCTCTGCAACAGCCCTCAATTCGCACCCCCCTGGGCGTTTGGGCATGGTTTTAGTCAATTTGCGGTCGGTGTTGTTGCAACTGTGTCTGTGTGACTGTGTGTTTGTGTGTGTGCCTGTGTGTGTACGATAGCGATTGTGTGTGTCGTTATGTAGTAACAGTAGTTTATTTTCATCTTATCTCTTAAAGCCAATAATGCGCTCGCAAGCGCACTTAAATGCGCTGCCACCACATTTTTTATTCTGCTGTCTTTGCCGTTGTTGTTGTTGTTGTAGTTGTTGTTTTGGTTGCTGTTGTCAGTTGATTGTTGTTGCTGCTGCTCTGTTTGCCCGAGCGGCTGATTTTATTGTTGCTGCTGCGTTCAAGGGATTGCAATGCAGCTGCCTCGTTGTGTTTTCTAGTTTTTTTTTTTTGCATATATTATATGCATGCATATGCCAAATCAGCAATATTTGTTGATGTAAACATCCAAGAGTGCAAAATATTTATGACAACCGTTCCATTATGCAACACACTCTGCTCAGAATTGTATCAACAGCGTTAATTGGCAAGCATTAAAAAGGAATTTCGGGAGTACTCAACCAGAAGGTACCCTGTTATAATACATTTAAATTGTAAGATAAGCTTTAAATTGGGCTAACAATTTGTTATTTTTGTGATCTAAATTTGCCAATTTACAATTTAATTTTATAAAACGCCATATTCAAAAACTTACCTACATAAATTAGGTCTTCTTCCTGTTGCTAATGGTGTATACAATTTAATAAAAATATATTTGTTTTAAACAGCGGAAAATGATCTCTAACTACATGCATATGCTTTCGGAAATATTTTGTACGTGGCGCCAAAAAGTATGCTTTAAAACTAATTTTAAAGCCGTGTCGCTATAAACAATCTTCAATAATAATACTGATAAAACGATTTAGTAGTATTAAATGCTACGGCAAGGCAAAATAAAATCGTTCAATTTTATTACTCTCCTTTTTTGATAAAATATAAGAAATGGTGGCGTATATCCCTAAGCGTTTGTGATTGATTTATACCAGACACAATTTTCGTCAGATAAAAAGTATCAGATTTTCTAGGCAATCAAGGTGGCCTATTTTCGAAACTGAACAGCTATGAGGGAGGGAACCGACCATGGCTGATAGGTCTATTCAGAAGACAGTAGCATAAAAGTCTTGGGAATTTACTAGTCTAAGCCAACTTTCAATCAAAATTCATATAAATTCATTGAAAACCATATTTAGGTCTGTCCAAAAACAAGAACATAAATTGCGAAACATTGTTGAAGACTTGGTAGGTGAAATGCCTGGAAGCATAGGCAAACAATACGCGCTGATGTTCTTGGAAGCATCCAATTCAATTTACTTTGCATAATTAATGAACCTATTAAAACATGTTTTCTAAATTATTTCTCAGGACTAAATTTAATTGATTCCTTGCGCCGCGAGTTTCTTTGCATTTTCCAAACGAAGCGCATTTAAGTTTATGGCGGGTTGAGCCTATTAAACGAAAGCTTTGCCTGAAAGCTTTCCCACAAAAATATTGTATAATATTTAGAAGGAAGTAAAAATGAGACATTTTTAGAGCGAAAGCTTTGTGTTGGGCGTTGGGTGGCGTATAAGAGTGAACAGAACGCACAAATGCTTAAAAAGTCGGAACACTAATAAACTGGGAACAGTCGAAAATGTGGGAATAGAAAATGTTCACAGCGTTGAATTATTAAGTTTGTTTAATTTTTAATAGTAAACAACATTTGAGTCATTTTATATGCAAATTGGCGGAAAATTTACATTAGCTTTTGAACTTGAAATAATTTAAGAAATACTAAGGAATAATTGTAATTTAACTGTGCTTTGAGCAAAAATAAAAGACTTCACTTCAATTTACGGATATGAAAACGATACGGATTTTAATATATTTAAAGCAATTATCAGTCTAGTGGGCTTCATAACCAACAAATATATGAATACAAAGCCTCTGACCGCACATAATTTTCTAAAAACGTTGCAATATTACTTTCCTAATTTATGGCTAAAATGATATTCGAAGTATAATTTCCCAAGTGCTCCCTAGGGAGTGCCAATTCATATTATCAAACAAATACATATTATGTATATGCACTTAATAAGCTTTGCAGCGCACACACGAAATGTGTTAACAAACTAAAACACCATTAAGAAATGGATTAAATAGAAAAGCTGCGAATTGGAGATACTCTTATCGTAAATTTTTAAAATTCAAAACTATTGTCAGAGCTGCCAGTAAAACGTTTGCCAAAGCGAGTAAAGAAGACATGCAACTAATTTTCGTAGAAAGAGCAGTTCTTTTTTTATATAAACAACAAACAAATTCGAACATACCCTTTGCCAGGTCTCGCTAAAATATTCGCGATTAATTGAAGCAAATGTCAAACCGCGTGCTCATAAATTGTAACATTACAAAATGTAATAAATGTTAATTGACAAACAGAACCGCAAAAAAAAAAAAAATTATAATTAAATGTTTGGCAAATTACAATCCAGATCAAAAATGCCACCGCACCACAGGGCCAAAACTTCAAAATATATGCCAAAAATGTGCAGACATATTGAACAAATTACAATAAATTCGAAATGCATTTAACATTGAAACAAACAACAAACCACGGCCACATAATAAGCAGCTTAATGTGGTTGCAACAACTGCAATGTCCAACAAATTGGGAGGCCAAAGTGAAGACTTCTCGACAACGAACTGCCCTGTAGTTGGCATATATTATTCAACATAAATATATGTAAGCAATATATAACATGTATAAAACAGATAAGATATGTAAGACATATAACATAAGATATATAAGACATATAACATAAGATATATAAGCTATATAATGCAAGATATATAAATAGCTAAAAAATAATTTGCATATAAGTCAGTTGACAATTGATTATCGCTTTTATATCTTCCCTTATCCATTTGTGTTACAGCTACTGATTATTTCTTTTGTTCTTTTGGTACTTTCACTTTTTCAGGCTAGACCCTTTTCTTTCTACCAGGCAACACATTTTTCTATAACAAGGGCAAGCGTGAATTATTTCTAGCTTCCAAGCGCTCAATCGCGAAGGTGGCAATGTTTCCTATTGACGGTGTATCCATTTTCCCTATTATTCAGGTTACTTAACTATATCCTAATTTTCAGTGGAAACATTTTCTTTAGGCTTAAATGAAGCAATAAATATGCTATATCGCTGACAATACGAACAATCCAACATAGATATCCAAATTCTTTCATCCGCTTATCGTGTGTTTATTATTTCCTAGCATACAATTGGCATAATATTAAATATAGAACAACAATTCTTATCGATATCGATATCAGATCCAACTTGTACAGCATTTCATGTATATGCTTAACTGCTTATCCCAACTTAATATGCCCCGCCTGGCCGGTTTTATGACTAAAGGGTATTAAAATAATATGAAAGCTCATTAGCTGACAAATGTGTGTGGGCTGAAACTATTTTTAATAGCACACACGCACACTCACAGACACACACACACACACTCACACACACACTCAGATTGCCAGGTAGTTCACAGAGTGCGTAATCAGCATCTAATAACTAAAATCCAAATTAGCTAATTCAGAAATCAACACGCACAATTGACAAATTATGCCGCAGCAACATTTCCGGGCAATTGACTACGTGGGGGGCCTGTGCCACGGATACGATCCGATCCGATATAGTATAAGTTATATGTATATAGGCCAGGTCAGGTTTTTCGGCTACGGCACGTCCGCCGTCAAATGATTCTAATACAGTTCTGTTGTAATTGCCGGAGCACAGTTGCTGTTGAGTTATTCATTAAGTGACATCATTTGCAGTCATTTTCCATTTGAAGCTGGCGCCCATAAATAAAGCCAGACGATGCTTTAAAGTGCCGAAAGCAGTGCGGGGTGTGTAAAATAGGAGAGATGTTGGTGGTGGTAGCTGACAGCAGGTGGCAGCGCCCTCTGCCTGACATTTCCAGCTCATTTACAGTTCAAACACGTCGCATGCATTAACCCCAGCCAGCCGCTGGGCTGGTTAAGTGCGACAGCATAGCCCGGCACTGCGGTGTCGTAATTATTAACTAATAACATCAAATTGATTTGCAACAACATATCCAGAAACGAGCCGGAACGAGACAGAACGGGACGAGACGGCACGAGTCGAGTCGAGTCGAGTCGAGGAGTTAGCCCAGTCGACGGGAGGGCTGACTGCTCTTGGTGCGCCTGGCTGGGCTGCAGTAATTAACATGCATTCCACATGATTGCGCCGCGGGCGCATAAATCTCTGACATACACCAAACACAAGAGGCACCCACACACATGCGGCGCATAAAACGCGCCAGCAATCAGTTTTTGAGTAAAAGTCTCAACCGAGACGAAATGCGGAAATTAACATTGTAACATAAAACTGGCCATTGAACGGGCACTTAACTTGCCACCAAGACAAGCCTGAAACCTAAGCCAATGCTACAAACCGCCTCTGACCGAGGTCCGACGTCCGGCGTCCCACGCCACTCTAATGCACGATGATAGATGGCATACGATACGTTTCAGCATTTGTCAGCTTGTCTTCGGCGAAGCGCAACAAAGCCAACGCCCAGCTCCTGCCCGGCTCCTGCCCAACTCCGGCCCAGCGTCTGCCCAACTGCCTGCAGCGCAGCTGACAGCTTTGAGGGTGGGGGTGAAGCGAAAGAGGGCTTGCCAGAATCACGAAAAACCATTTTCACGCTCACGCGAATGCGCAGAATAACTTTTACTGCCAACTATCAAATGACTCACACCTGACAGTGCGCCCGCCCCAAAGATAAGCACAAGACGCCAAGCAAAAAGACGTTTCGAATTTTTTATGGAGCCCAGTCAAATGCACATACAAAAAAAAAGGGAAAAAGGCGTGCTAAAGACGGGTGTGCAAGACTAGAAGATACCCTTAAATATATTATTCTTGCATAAGTAATAATTAAAATATTTAAATAAATAGTTCTTTTATATTCTAGTTTCGAAAAAGGAAGGAAATTGAATTGTGAAATTAAATTCGAATGAAATTGCATGTGCCTAACTCTAACTCTAATTAAAAATCTTTAAATCTTGCAGTCTACGATATCTTCATATTTGTAAATATATTTTTCATGTCACCTACTACCCGTCTTTTTCAACTATACCCACTTTATATAGCCACAGGGTATAATCAGAAAAAATAGAGTCCTGAGACAAGGCGTCGGTCTACCAAAGCAGCTAGAGCCACGGTTCCAGCTCAGGGAACCCGCACGGGGCCTGTGCACGTCGCTGTCATAATTTATGTGGCGCTGTCTACGCCGGAAATGGGTTAATTTGCTATGATTTAAGCGTAAAATTATTGAATTATTGGCCAGCACGATTTGGTGGCATTTTTCGCGCTTCGTTATTTTGAAAGAAAGGTGCGCCGGCCACAAAGCCAGCAAAAGGCAATAGCCAAAACACGACTCGGCCGGATGAAGCGTATGACTTATCCAGACTTGCCCCAAGGCTGTGCCACAAATGCATTAAGCAAAATGCAGCTAGAAATTATGAGTTCGCAACGATTAGTAAATTGGATTTACCAAACCCATAAGTTGCATGACCACCACGCATTAAATATGCGAACTAATGTTCATATTATTAGTCATATATATAATTTTGCTAATGCATTGCTCTTTAAACAATCCCAAATCGATTAGGAGCCTTACTTATGGGCAGCAACAGACACCAGGCTTGGCCAGAGCCACGTCAGCAGCAGCAGCAGCAGCAGCAGGAGCAGCAGGAGCAGCAGTATTTCATATCTTATCAAATTAACACAGAGAATTTCTCATCTAATTTATTATATTGCACACAGCTTTTAATTTCTGGCTTAATTTGTGTGGAACTTAATTAAATTTTCTTCTGCTGCCAGCACGTAAATTCAGTCCAAGCTCAAGGTAAAAGTTCAAAATAGTTTGTGGCCAGTGCAGGAGCTAAGAAAATTGCTGGCATGTGTGTTGCTAAGGAAATTCATTTTGATTGTGATATAGAAATAACTCTGAGCCAGACCGAAAGGGATAGTGCACTACAATTAACTTGAAAACAAGTCAAAGTGCTCTAGTCGGGAGTGCTCGACTAGAACATACTCTAAGCCCCGCAACAAGCTGCCGTTGGAAACATTCTACTTGCCTTCTCCACATACCAAATGATGATATACTTATTTCCTTAGCTGTTTATGGTCCGATCTTCATAACTGTAACTGGCTGAATATGCCAAAGTAAAGGGAGCACTGTGCGATCACAAGGAGGGGCTACGTTCCAATTTTCAAGTCTCCAGTTCTTAAAGGCTCTGAGATCGTTGCCTTAATTCATACGGACGTACGAATGACACTCCCACAGGCATTCAAGTCAATGGGCTTAACATATAGCTCTATCCACAATGAGTCAATCTCACCGTTCCATGGTATAGGATTATTTTAAGCGTCAATCACGGCCCCTTTGGAACATCGCTTCCTCAGGAACCATTTAAAGATACTACTGTTTGGTTGTGTCTTCGACACAGACAGACAGACAGTCGGGCTTGGCTGTCGATGCTGAACAAGAATTTGTGGGCTTGGATATGCTTCCTTCTGTCTGTTAAATATATTTTTATAAACTCATATACTGGATAAATAAAAATAAACTCTGAAGGGTAATAAGTAAAACTTAGCTTTATATTGAAATATTTTGCGAACAATTTAGAAGTATTTATTCTTTTGCATTATTAATAAATATTTTTAGTGCACGCACTTTGTCCTTGCAAAAAACTTATATTTATAAAAATTTACCAAAATAAACGTCAATAATACGGATAAATAGAATCAGCTGACAAATTAATCTTTAGCTATATATATAATACTTAAAAATTAGATTGATACAAATTAATTTGATTTTTTCATGGAAAGAATCTCAAATTTTGGCATGCATACAAATTTATGTTAATTCTAAGATTTTGCGAAATATCCTATTAAGGTTTGCCAGCTGCATTCATTACGAATGGCGCCATTAAAATGAAGTTATTCTACGTTTTTGCTTCATCTACTGCCCTTTGAATTTCATAAGCAATAGAGCTGACTGCAGTTTACCAATTGAAGCGCACTCAACACTTTAGCTTGGGTCAACGAAATCCTTAAGCCCGCACAAAGGAAGGGAAACTTTGCCGAGCAGTAGCCGCTGCACTGAGCATGCCAAAAATATGCAGAAATGTGAGCTTTTAGAAAATTACAAGTCAAGTGTTTGGAATGGCCGTTGTCTGAAAAGTACACACACACACACACACACACACATAGCCATAGATATATACAAATATGTATGCCATATAAATCTTATGTATACATATTTTCTTGTTTTATTTATGGCCGGTGCACTTTGCTTTAGTTCTTGGCATACGCAATGAAGATAAACGACATGCAAAAAATGTCGCCGAATTTAAAGTGCAATAAATCAGTCGCCCAGTCGTCCAGTCGCAAAGTCTCCCCTCTCTCTCCCACCTTCACTCATTCTCTGTCAGTCTCTCTGTCTGCCTTTTAGTCTGTTGCGTTGCGTTGACATCGGCGACATGCTCATGCGGAAGTTGCGCCATTTTGCGCTGCGTGACAGTTTCCGGCATAAGCATAAATGTCCAGAAGTTATATTTTTCACTTTAGACCGCAAGAAACTCACTAACTTAAACCTTTCAAGTGCTGAGAGATTGCGGTAATTTCAGCTGGGAAGCCAATTAGGTAGATATACAAATGTCAGCCAGCCGCCTGAGCGCGAGAACACGCCCCAAGGCGAAAACTGCTGCTGATTTACAACTTTTTCTTGTGCCTCAGCCACGCCCCTTCTCGTCGCTCCCTCACTTTTTTATGGCAGCATCATTGGCATGTCGTAAACTGTGACTGACTGATGTCGCGTCGCACATGGCGTGAAATATTTCATAAGCTTGTGCCACATTCGGTGGCGATGCGCATAACAAGCCAATGTCAGCCAGCGGCTGCATGAATTTTCTCTTGCGAAGCACACCTCAAGGACTGCTCAGGGATGAGACAGCTGCAGGGATTGTAAACACGCACCATTATCGAGGGCAGCGCAATAAAATTATATTTTTATGTTAAAGATTGCTTGCAAATAATACTTGTTTGCCAATTCGCACCCAAACAACATAAGGTAAGGTTAAAAGTAAGGCATACAAGGTAATTGATAACTTAAAGATTGTTTGCAAATCATACTTGATTGCGAATTGCCCCCAAACATTATACGGTAATTTAATAAAAATATAATATATAAAAATATATATATATAAGAATACAAATTAAATATTTTGTAATCAATGTGTTTAACCTAAAAGACAATTTAGAACAAGTTTGAAATAATGTTTAATTTCATGATCATCAATAAAAACAAACAAAACTCTATTAATTTTCAAATTATTTAAAAAAAACCTAAAATAGAAGCCTGGGATATACCATTATCATTGTTAATTATAATAATAGGCTAATTAATAAATATATAACCTAAGGTTATATAAACTTTTATTTTATCATAAGAAGCACTAACTGCAAAGGCTTTTGAATCAGCTTTTAAAATATGCGGACTCCAATTTTATTTGCCAAATCCTCCTGCATAGTAAAAGCTATTAAATTATTGTTAAGCAATTAAATTAAAAAATTATCCACCTATTGGATTTTCACCTTACACCAACAAATTCACTTGTCAAACATTTCCATTTATATACAATTTATTTTATAGTAAACTCTTTTCGCACCCCTCGCACACATAATACATAATCATAATGGAAATCGACTGCAGATTTGAGTGGCTGTCAAAGTCGTGCCAAACATAAAACTAACCGTCATTTGGTTTGTGAAGTGCCATTTCCAAGCAATCAACAACTAATTCCAAGTGAGGGCTGACTGAAAATAATAGTTCACATATAATTGATATGCACAAAGTGTGCGCTTTTCTTATTTTATTTAAAATAAATTTAATTATTTGTATTGTTAGGTCAAAGATAAATAGGTCTAGAAATTTCTATCAATATTTCAAATGTTGCACATATTATATTTGTGTAATTTGCCACACTTTGAACTCAACAACTGCCAAGATTTCGCTTTTAATCCTCATAAAAATGTTTGTACATGTAAGTAAAGCACACAAACAAAAACCAATTTCACAATTTTCTGCTTATTACATTTTAATAACTTAAATCCCTTTAAATGTATAGTTATTGGGTTTCCTGGTGCTAATCTTTAACATTGTAGAGGCTTAAGATATTGAATATTGGTGCAAAATTCGACATTAAGCATACGCACAGTTGCCTCTGGCATCTCACGCTTGCAATGCTTAAAATAACTACAGATTGCTTTACAGCCAAAACATCTAATCCATTTTCGCCTTTTAATGACATTACTTAAGTTATTATTTTCAGTGCTGAAATGCTATGCTCCTGCCAAGGACACCCAACAAGTGAAAGAGCAAATTTTCCTTCAAGTTGCCGTTGCTGTTGCCACTTTTGTTGCTGTTGCACTTGCAGGACTTTGGCCCGTTTTTATTTTATATTTTTTTTTGTGTGTGCGCGCCGGCGAGCATTTCGTGTAATGGACTTTAATGGAATTACAGTTTTATATATATGGCAGCATGAGCACCAGGAGGAGGTGAAGTTCAGTCGTATTTAGTTACAAAGTTTACTCGAGCTTGGGCTATTATATTTTTGCTTAAGTGCCAGCGATGTGCGCACTTAACAATACCGGAACCGGCAGCCAGCATATACAAAGCAATTTGGCTAAAATGCATCTCAGCTGGCCAAGTCCGGTATTGACACTTTGAAGCGCCCACTCAAGTGGCATAAATCAATGGCCAGCCAATGGCGAGCACGTAAAATATTTCACAACTCTCTCACGCCTTGAGGTCAGCACGTGCCACTTGCCCATCCTTAATCTTCGTTACATTTGGCACTTTTCTAAAGCTTTGCATGCTAAGCAAACAGCATACACAACCCACACCCGCGGACACGTATTCCACACACAGTAACTTGCACCCACCCACACGCATGCCAAAGACATCAAAAGTCTGCGACATGATGTTAAAAATGTTGTGCATACATTTAGCATTTTTCCAGCTAAAAATAACTTTCTTAAAGTCTAAGATTGTGCAGTTTTGTTAGGTATTCAAACATTGCCGAAAACTAAGATGAACTACTTGTGAACCAGTTTAAGTAATGTTCATGGTAAATCCCATGGTAAAGCTGGCATTAAAGTTTGTTATCTTATAAAATGTTAAAGTCGTGGCAACTAATTTTAGCGGCACAATCATGAGCGAGCGACAATTTAGCTAATAAACATTACCTGTACATATACGTGTAAATGTACTTGTTAAGCAGCATGTTAAATACTCATTGAAAAATATGCAATGGAGATAAGTGCCTTGCAAATCTTGCCAGGCAAAGCTAGCGAAAATGCAGTTCAAAAACGTTTGAGAGTACATGTCAAATTTACAATGAACTTGAAAAATTACATGTGCATAAGTGGATATGCTTTATAAGCTGGCGGCTGGGGTTATTCCTATCCATTTAAATCTGAATTTATATGAATATTTGAAAATGTTAAACCAACTCAGCAAACCAGCTCAGCTTGATTTTAAACGTGAGCACAGATATTTTTTTCTGCTTTTAAAAAGCCAACACTGCGTAAGAGTGTGGATGGATGTCTGTGTAATATGCATGTAACTGCTGTCAACGCGTATAGCAAAATTTTTGTTTGCCCTATCAGGCAGCTGCTTAAAATGCAACAGCAGGAAATATTCAAGCGGACATGGAGCACAAAAAGAGCGAATGAGGGGTGTGCGATGTTTGTTCGTTGTTCACCTCAAAAATGCATGCGTGTTGCATTTTATTTTTTTTTTTTTGTGAATTTTTTTGTTGCAACATTATAAATGCAGCTAACAAGCGTGTTGGCAACCGCCGCGCCCAAGCTATGCAAATCAGACGAATGAAACCACCGAAGTCGAACCACAGCTGCACCACAGCCTACATCTTGGCCGTTGTTTTGGCCGCGAAGCATATGCCAGGCAACTTTTGCAATATGCGCGTGCTTGAAAATTGGCTGCCTTTCAGAGGCGTTCGTGTAACATTTTCTTTTAAGTTTGCACTTCCACATGTATTGCTATGTGTGTGTGTGTGTGTGTGTGTGTGTGTGTGTGTGTGTTGCAAATATCTATTATCTATAAAATGCCCGCAGGTACTTTGCCGCTGCTTTTGGGCCATATTTCAATGCGAGTGGCTGCTGATAGCAAACTGCAACGGTTCCGTTCAGCACATTGTTGTAAATTTTGGTAATTCAGAAGTGCACACACACACTCACACACACACACTCGCACACACACACTCTGGCTAGAACTTTGAAGTGGCATTAATTCGGTTGAATTTCGGAGGCAGACCTACCAGTGCCACAGATCCAGACAGCCGACTAGCAGCCATGTTGCTGTCTTTATCACAGCATTTGCCGCGACTGTTCCCACATGGATGTTGAACGTTGGACATTCGCTTCCGTTTGGCACCATTGTTTTTGGGTTATGGCGCACAATGGTGCCGTTTAAATTAGTTAGCTTTTTGGTGCTTTGTGTGTGTATGTGTGTGTGTATCTGCTTTTGTATGGCTGACACAATTCACAATGCTTGTCGCTGCCAGTGAATGGGTCCTGCCTCGTTAAGTCGCCCAGCCCTCTCGCCTTGTGCTGGCCCGCCACAGCTGCACACACTCAAGCCTGACGTTCGGCTGAAGCCTCAAGTCAGCAAGAGACGCTTTGGTTTTGGTCTGGCATTGTTGCTCTGGCTGTTGTGATTTTCGGCTATCAAATTGTTTCTACCACATGTACATACACGAAATGGTGCATAATAGGTTTTTAGTATAAAGTTAAGAGTTTTCAAGAGTGTTGAAAATTTGAAATCGTGTGACGATTTCTCTGCTTAATGTTATCGAAGGTAAAACATGCGAAAACTTATCTAAAAAAGTACACTACAGTCCACATTTCTTATTTCAGTCTAATTTGGTCTCAATGAATCAAGTTGAATGTATTTTATATAAACTATTTCCCCAGGAGGTTAAATATTTTATATAAACTTTGACCCACCCCACTTAGAGGTTCATTATTCCAGTGCACACTGATTAAGGTACTACCAAATTTGTAAAACCATATAATAAACAATTGAATTTCGCTTAATTAATAAACAAAAGCAACTGCATCTGTGCAGCAAATCAGCCTATCAATTGCTGGCCTGACCTGAATACAAAGAGAGGTCATTTTAGAGAAATACACCTTTAGAGCTTGTCTAACAACAAAAAAGACAGTAATTAGCTTACTTTAATTAAAAGTTGTAGTTTCATGATAAAAAGACCAAAACACGCACCTTATAAAAAGGAATCAAACAGTGCGGATTGGCTGCAAAACGAACTGGGACAAAATGGAAGAGAGTGCGATTTCACCTAAAATTGGATTAGGGTGGATTAGCCTAACTTACAGCACAGCTTTATAAAATATATAAAATTATTAACTAAAATAATCAAAGTAAAATAATATTTAATTTTTACACTATGTATTCTATCGAAAAAACCTAAATGAAAACCTCATGAAATTACTCTAACTACTTTTGGAATGTTTACAATAAGCCTTAAATATACAGAATGATAAAAAGTGTATTAAGGAGTCGTTATGTTTGAACAGCTAGTTCAATGCGCAAATTTTTAGCCATCGAAACTTTTAGCCATCGTTTACTTGGTGCCCTGCTTTGCATTTAACAACATTTTCTGTTTGATTACGGTGTCTTATTGTATAAGCGTACAACGTGGGCGTGGCAGGTAGTGTATGCCACCTCGTCTTATAAATATAAATGAACTGCAGCTGAGGCTAGATCCATTGTTGCATTTGCCGCATTGTTTGCGCCGTGTTGTAGGGCAAAGTTCCACAACAGGTTATGCATACACAAAGTTTCGCACATGTATTCTATATGCATAGTCCATGCTTGATTGACTATCAAATTGAGTTATCACGTGAATAGCTTGTACAAAAAAACCCCAATTGTTTGCAGTTGGCTGCATTGAATGAGCTGAATAGACAAGTGGATCTGCTGGATGAAGTCTGAGGCCAGGAGTGTGGTTTAATTGAATTTCCCTTTTGAAATGAATATTAAAAACTTGGCAGATTTGAAAGGTTTCCGCAACATGCGTATCGATTGCTAATAATGTTATACAAATAAACCTGAAGGCAGGGAGACAGGTAAAAGTCCACTAACTATATACTGGGCTTCAGGCCAAACAGGTCACCAATCGACACAGACACGTTTTGTGGGCTCTTAAAATAGCACACTGATAGGAGCTTTGCCAAATCTGACTAGGATTACAAACTGTATTGACACTTCTACGCAAACATGTCGTTAAATCCACAGCATATTAAAAACCCACCTGCTTAGCAAAGGCTTACAGTTAGTGCAAGCTATGTGTCCAAAGTAATATAGAGCTAGATCTTTAGAGCTCAAGACTTGGCTCTTGATGGCACCTTCCATATAGATCAAGCAAAAAACAATGTCACGCAGCCGTAAGAACTTGAGTGCAACAGTTCGAAAGTCACCTTTTAAAGTCAATGAGTCGCAGCCTCTGGGTAATTCAACCCATTATAATTTTCCAGCTGTTACCTTCACTGGGAACAGTCGGACGACTGCCTCGTTTTGTATTGTTTAAATGTCTGTATGAGCAAACAGCTTAATTTTTGAAAAGAATTTAATTCAAGCACTTTATTAATTATTTCAATTCTCAATTGCTGTTCATTTTTGTTGGCCACGCTGCGCCTGGCCTGGCAGTCATTTAGCAAACAACTCATTTACCTTAAAGCGTGTTGTCCAATTCAGTAGCAAAGACTACACGTTCTCGTTGATTCCCTAGCTGGTCTGGGCCCACCTGGGCCGCTGGCCATAAGCGCTTTTACTGCAGCGTTTTCCCAACAATTGCTGCAGCCGGAACCGGGGCAATGCCAACGCCGACGCCAACACCAGAGCCGTCAGCAAAAGCAACAGCAACAATTCTTGATTGCATTTTGAAAGAATAATGAAAATTAGCTGCCACAACTACACACACAAACATACACACACACATACACAAGCAAACACACACCGCAGCCAAGTACTGAACGGTCCGTTGAGTTTTCTTTTCAGTTAATTTTTTGAAATTTCTTCTTGGCCAAGTCCAAGCCGAGACGAGCCGAGACGAAGGTGGCCAGTTGAGTGCTAGGTGGTTGCCGGGTGGGTGGGTTGTTGGTGGACGCAGGGCCACAAAGCTCGTATTGTTTTTACGTATTCAGCGCAGCTTTCAAATTGCTTTTGCTTGCGCATTTTTTATCAGGCACCACACAAAGCCAGTTCCAGCTGCAGTTTGCTGCGAGCTGCCTGCCAGATAGCAAAATTAAATAAAAATGTAACACAATGTTTGGCGCTGAGGGAGAGCGGGTGGATGGAGTCGGTCTGCCATTGCTGTTTGTATTTTTTCCCTATACACTCTTGTCGAGGGTATTTTAATTTTGTCGAAATATGCAAAAGCCATTGAAGGAGACATCTCCGACATTTACAGTTTATTTAAATATAACAAATATTGTTGGCATCAAGAGCCGAGCCATGTCTGTGTGTTAAGAGATTCAGGGTACATTTTCTGCAAGGGTATTTAAGCTTCGGCATCGCACAGATAACTATTTCCAGCTTTTTCTTCCATATTCTGCTACAAACGTTTTGGCGTATTTGAATTTGAATTATGCTGAATTAAGAATGTTTGTTTTGCCTGTCTCTTGTTATTCCGAGCTTCATTTCGATATGCAGAACTTGATTAAAACTTGCAGTAAGGACAATGCCAGCAGCTGCTGTCAAATGCATAATTCATTGCAGTTTGCCTTATAATTAGCCCTCGCAACAAAAAAAACCTAAAAAACGCATTAAACTTTCAACAACAATTCCAGCTACCAGTCGCTGGTCGCCAGTCAGTTAACCTCAACTGCAACCTTAAGGACTCAAGAAAGATATACACTCACCCGCCCTCAGGACCTCCATAAATCTTCATTAGCGTTGGCGCGCATGAGGTGCAAAGCGTTGAAAAGTGAAAATGCAGCGTTCTTAATGAGCAGCGTTGAGTAATTAGCCAACATTGTGTGCGGTTTCCTCAAGCTCTTCATCCTCTCCGCACAGATTTCTTCCTTCCGGGTCAGCACTCTTCTGGCCACACACACACACACACACACACACACACACAGACACACACATTTTGTTCGCAATGCTTTATCAATTATTTATTGAAGTCGCTCCGTTTTTTCCTCCTTGAAAGCACAGGACAAATAGTAAAAGTTGTTTGGGTTTTTAGCCAAGTTCCCTTTTTATAGCTTGGCCCTAATGCTCCCCCCTTGGAGTCTGAACGCATTGAGTGCACCGCAAATGATCGCATTAATTAAAGCCGGCTAAGTTTTTGTTACGACATTTGTTCAGCTATTTAATTCATGATTTGAACTTAAGCTTTTTCATATTTAAATCTTGTTTTCATTATTTTTAAAGAGCAAATAACATTTCGACTCATCTGAATTCGAAATAGGAATACAAATTCATACCAATTGCCTGCCAAGTAAAATAAACTCATTTGTCATGAGTTTCCATTTAATCGGGTCAACAAAAACTCTCGTAAAAATAGGTTAACTTGGGTGTCCACAAACGGAAGATACCCTTTGGTTAGCAGTGAACATGTGCCTTGTCATTAGTTCTTAATAACTTCTGTTTTAAAGATCTGATCGTTAGAAAATTGCACAACGAGGAGATGGCATTCAAATTCAAGCTTATAACAAAAATCCATCTATGAAAATAGTTTTCTTATTGTGACAAAGTTTAAGAAAATGGATGTGTAAATGCTTCACGACAACTTTCAAATTTGGCATACCAAAAATCAATCTTTAAGAAGGTTTACATATTTTCAGGAAAATAAATCTGCAAGAATAAAACAACGGAAGCTGTTAATCGATAAATATCGATATGTGTCGATTTCTAAATGGAAAAATTCTGTTTTGGAAGAAACAAAACTTTTTTAACGCAAACTAAAATTCCAGGGCTTAGAATCTCAAGCCTTTATAGAAATCAACGAACTATATAGACGGTCAGCCTTTCTCCTAGTCTGGAATATATAGGGACTTGGCGGGGTCGGATATATCACCTTTCAACTGTGACATAAATTTGCTCAACTTTTCCATATAGGTTTTCAGAGGTACAACAGAGAACGGGGTATAAAAAAACGTATCTGAATATACAAATATATACACATTTGTATTTATGAGCTGCTTTTAAAAACAACCAAGCCCCGATGCATGTTTATTGACGAGCGCACAAAAATTGTTAGCCTGTTTTTTTCTGGTTGGCGCTGTGAACACACTCGTTTGTATTGATTAACAACTATTTTGATTTATGCAATTGCAGGAAAAAACAACTCGTATATGGAATTCAGAAAAATCCACAGACCTACAAAAGAATCAAAAAATAAATATTTGTGCCAAACAAACAATAAAATTTAAAAAATTTATTAAATATGTGCTAGACACAGAAAATGGAAGTAAGTGCCAGCGTGTGTGTGTGCGCATGTGTATTTGTTTTTTATGCAATATAAATGAAATTGATTTTTATTTTTCATAAATTTTATGAATGGCTGACTGCACGTTGTCTGGCGTCCGTCGGAGTGACCGGGCGACTGACTGGCGAAATGTGCACAATGAATGAATAATTGACAAAGAAATTATTTTTAATTGAATACAAATTCACAGTTGAACGAACGCCCCACCTGAACGGGCCGCCACCATGTATAGCAAACACAAACAGCCTGCTGAGCCGTATCTATGCATATTGCATTCGTGTTTTAAGCGCCTGTTGCAACGCTTTATTTAATTGAATCTTTGGCGGCACTCGTTCCTGGCCACACATGCTCGGCTTATGGCCATGACAGAACAGCCAGGCCTCACAGTCCGATTCGAATTTGCCGGCTTAGAGAGCGCCGACGAACAAATAACAAACAATGCAAAAGCCAAGTGCAGCTGCTCAATGGCCAAAGTAAACAGGCACCAGGTCCAGCTGCCAGCTACGGGCTTGCTTGCAGTTCCTGCAGTCCCATTCCTGGCCCTGTTCCTGTTCCTGTTCCTATTTCTGTTGTACTGTGTAGCAGGCATAACGTAGCGGCAATAAATGCCAAATGCAAACCACTTGCATTGACCAAAACATCTGCCCCGCTTGCCGGAGCAGGCAATTCTAATCCCAACACGGCTTTTGCTCTCGGCAGCCCTTTCCAGTCCCACACCCAGCCCCAGCCCCAGCCCCAGCAACCGGCCAGTATAGTTGTAAATCTTTGATGCAGTCCAGTGAATTTACAGCTGAGCGGCCAATTAAGCGTCCGATCCTTAAAGTGCGTTGTTGTGTTTTTAGCCATTACATGCCACTGGCACACAGCATAAAAGCGAAAGCAATTGAATACCAATAGAAACTAGGTTACAATTACTGTGGCAACTCCACCCAGGAGTGGCTGGTTTTTAACTCGACTGAATAAACTCACTGAACTCATTTTCAAATCAAATCACATATCCACTTAAGGTCAGCGGAATAAAGACTCAGATATGTAACAGTGAGAAATATATACACTATCTATCCAACATCAGTTTAATTAAGTATCGCACTTAACTGGATAAAACGAGAGAGTGCGAATTTCGTTGGCACGACGAAGATTTTATACCCTTGCAGACATTTGCATTAGGGTTTTCCAGATCCTGTGCCAACTATATGAGATAGTTGTCCGTTCCGTCTGCTTCCTATACAAAAACAGACAGACGAGCTTTAATATATACTTTATGGGCTCGGAAGTGTCTTCTTCTATGCGTTGCATATGTGATGAGATAATTATAATGCACTGATTGAATTTCACATTTGTCTTTGACAATTGCTATAGTATAGTCTAAGTGCTGCAATAGAACATTAGAACAGCCAAACCACCAGAATTCAATATTAAGCTTTAAGGAAAAGTAATAACAATTTAACCCACCTGCTTCTTGGCCTAGCCAAGGCGTTGCCCTACGTTGCACGAGTAAATGTATCTAAATCAATTGATGCAGACGACAACGAGAATTTCGCAGTCGTTATATGATGGCGCCCATATGTTGCAACTTGGGCATCCACACATTGTGGCACACATGTAAGCCCCATAATATATATCGATAATATTTCATTAGTCTGCCGTGTGTTTTTGCATTTGTGTGGGTGCAGCGAAGTGCGCACATAAATTTAGCGAAAGAAAATGCACTGGCAAATTGGAAAGTTGTGCCATTTCGGGAGTTGTTCGCCCGCAGTTTACGTTCAATGGAGCTTAATGCAATTTTTGCCCCCACCAAAAATTGGTGCTGCAAAAGCTGTTGCTGGCCCAATGCAATTTCTCACAGTAAAAATATTTTTACTTTTGCGCTCAGCACAGGGAAAAGGGCAAAAGGCGAACGAATGCAATTTGCTTGGCGCGTGTTACGGGGCGTATACACGATGTCGACATTTGCCACTCTGGACGCTGCTAATTAGCTGCAAGCAGATTTTCAAATGCTCGGCAAGGGCAACCCCTCCCACCCCAACAACAATAACAAAAACAACAACAGCAACAAAAACAACTGAATGCCATATTTTTCCGGTTCTCTCAGTTTCCTTCTGCTCGTTCTATATATCTTTTTAGTCGAAAAGCGCATAAAAAATCGCTTAAGTTAAGCGAAGCGTCAAGTCGTTTGCTTGGCTGGCTTAGTGTACTGTCCCACCGCAGGGGATTTGGCCAGTTAGCCACTCAAGTGATCCGCTCTGTGCTAGCCAGAGATGAGCAATTTTTATGCAAATCTCTCGACACTTTGTAGCTAAAATGATCCATCATTTGCGGAGGGTATTCTCTCAGCTTAGGCTACAAATTAATATATATATGTTTATATATGTACTATCACTTAGTTATTTAGTTATTTTGAATATACATGAAATGATGAAAATTCTTTACCGATATAATCGATAAACGATCATCGATAAACGATAAATCACAGTAAAAATCAAATCGAATCCCTATATCGTGCCCACATGACTGATAAGACTCGTTTACATACATACTACATACATTGGTAGAGAAATAAATAGCTTTTCTTGCACATTGAGTCACTGAAAAGTCACGGATTAATACTGTGACTGCACAGATGACATTGAGGCTCATCATTCGTTGCAGTCCAGTGGAAAACTAACCAACTGAAATGTTTTCTTTGACATGGTTGTGTCGGTTTATCGCGCCGCTTGTCAGCAAAGCTTCTGCTGCTGTTTTACTTCGCCCCCTCTCTCTCTCTCTCTCTCTCTCTCTCTGCATCTCACCTTCTCCCTCGCTCTTGCTGTCTCTTGCTCTGCTATCTCAACTTTGAGTGCTTTTATGTAGCATCTGTTGGCGCTGTTGCCTTTTGTTGCATGTCATTTACATTCGAGAGGGCCAGGCCGCAATTTATTTGCACTTAGATTGCGGACGGGGAGGCAAAAGGTTAACAATGCAGCTGCCAGCTGCTAACTTGAATGCTTATCGCCGTGCTCAGTTTAGCTGTGGTGGCATGCCACACCTGTGGCAAGCAGTATCCGATTCGCTTAATTGCTTCAAAATGCGAAAATAATTGCCAAGCCAAGTCGCCGCCAAAAAACGGACAGTTAACAACTCGCCAACGCCTTTCATTCCACAGAGCAATGCATTTTCATTATGTTATCTGTGGAAAAACATGGGAAAACTCAATGACACTCACAAGCGCTGAACGACAATTGCCGTCTCCGGCTCCGGGCTGTGGCTGCAACCACGACTTCGAGTCCTTTGCCGGCTGCAGCTGGTCTTAGCCTTTAGCCATGCAAATTCAATTTGGACAGGCGAGCAATACAAAAAAAAAGGGAACGAGAAGAAGCTGGAAAAAAAAACACACAGAAACATGCGTACAAAAGTCGCGCGTGGCAGGTGCAACAGCCACAAAAAAAAGGGCGCACCGCGGCCAAAAGTGAACCTCTCAGCGCTGCACGGCAAAAACTCTACAAATGTTGGCTGCAATTGTCCCAGAAGCAGTTTGCATCCTTGCGCTAGCTGTTTTTGTTGCTGCCTCTAGCCAATGTGAGGCGGCGCAAAGTTAAATATGCACACCAATTCTCCTTGCCCCATATCCCTTCTGCACCACCCTCCTTCCATCAGCCGGCCAACAGCTGTCGTTACGCTTATCTGCGCAAAGCGTTGCGAGCTCTTTTGAGCTCTTTAGGCAAATTGCGTTTACTTTGAATTTCGCTGCGTTGTTGCCAGCTTCTTCTGCCTGTTGTGTCCTTTTTGCACTACACAATTTCCTTGTTCTTTGACAGGCATTGCGGCTGCCTAAAAGTATGCAAATACCACTTTTTATACAAGTTTTCCAATATCTTCAATAGAATAATGCAGCAAAAAGCTTAAGTGACCTAAGCGAGTCGTTAGGGCCACTAAACAACAAGCTTCCGAATTAGCATCCCTAGCTACGAGTGCAAAAAGAGAAAAGACCAAGGTAATCAGAGGCAATATTACTTAAACTTATATTCTAAGTAGAAATTGATAAATCAACTTAAGATAACAGTCCAATGACAATGCCAAAGAAGACAGTTCAGTTGTTACATAAGTACGCTAAATTCAAAAGCCCTCGAAAAATTTACAAAATCTAGAAATATTCATTAGCAAAACAACTTTAAAAAATTAAACTAAATTAAATCAAATATTATACAACAATGTGTGAAATGTAACATAAAAACTTCTGTATTCTATCATGGCTTGAAGACACCTTTAGCTTTTCGAGTACTTAAATAAAGATGTTGATTCATTCATTTAGAAGCATTGTATATAGGATCTCTGCATATACATATGCAGTTAATATACATATGCAGTTAACTACATAGATGTGCATTCTTCAAAAGAAATTAAAATTATACATTCGTATATAAGCTACTTCCCAGCACATCAATCATTTCTATTAATGTCGAAGTCTTTGAGCAATCCCAAAATATAATTACCTACGTGTATTCACGCAATTCCCTTCCAAGCAACCTTTTGACTCGCAATACGAAGCTTTGGTGTACCCCGGCGCCGACATGTTTATATGAAAACGTGTCTTCTCGAAACTTTACATTAAACTTCCAGAGTGGATGTTGCAATAAACTAATTTAATTGCAAATAGTTCTGTAACCACCAAAATGCCAATACAAGGGTTAAACACGTACGATTCACATAAACATAATTCAGATGCTATTTATTGCAGCAGTATGAGCGGGCCACAGACTAAAAGATTACTTCTGATTCAGCCCACATAGTCAAAACTTGTATATGGGAATTTTAAGGTGAAATATCGATGCCAACTTTATTGCAATAGAGGCGGTCTCAAGGGTATTTGCGTTAATTAAAAAGGCATTCGATGGCGCAATTGCATAAGTGCTGCGAGCAAGACAACCCCTTTTAAAATCCCAGTCCTGAACACAAACAAAAAATGTAGCGTGAAATTAATGTAGCGTAAGGTATTTCCAAATCATTGATTAAACAGCCTCCAGCTTTGAGCGTGCTCGTGCTACGCGGCGTATGAGTGCTGCGCGGCTATTCAGCCAGCCAAAATGGAATGGCAGCTGCCACAGTTGCATGGGCGCACGGCGTCGGCTATGGGGCGTGGTCAATGGGTGTGCGTATGTGCAGTCGTGTGTTATTTTGTGTAAATTATATTACCAAAAGATGCAAAATTAGCCAAATAACAGCTGCCTAATGTGCTGGAAGGCTGGCAAGCAAATTTAATGGCAAATCCTTTGCCACGATGAAAACATAAAACGTGGCCAGAGGCAGCTGTGAGCGCAGCGCTGTGCGCTAATCAAATATAAGCCCAATATTCAATTGAGCTCATTGTGTGCATTGGCAAATTCACAAAATACCATAATGGGCACTTACTTTCTTATGGTATTGCTAATCAAAATCAAAATACAAGCCTGCAGCGGGTCTGTTGTTTGTGCCAAAGCTGCCAACAGATAAATGCTTTTAAGTAATTGAGAGAAACATGGGTATGGTGCACTTTTGCAACTCACAGAAGACAGCCCAGGGACCAAAACGTACATATACTTGTGATGAGGGTCATTATTCCATCCCACATAAGTCTGGGCTTAGATTTTCCCATATACATATATCACACTTTTTTTTTATGCATACGTTCTTTCCCACAACATCGATAGATATCGATTGTAAATTGATGTCTTTCGATAAACGCATACGTAAATCAAGAAATATCGATTACAGGCTAAGTACATGCCAAAGAAAATTAATATTAATATAGGACGGAAAATGACAGTCGCTGCCCTAATTATTAATAAGTACAGGGTAACACCTAGTCGGCCACCGTCAACTGAAGCACACTTTCGCTTGTTTCTTTGCGCCGAATGCAAAATGTAAAGTTTTGTTTTGAACATTTCCGTTTACAGAATCTGAAGTAAGAGCAACAGCAGCAAATTTGTCGTCAGACAGAGTCAATAGGACAAATTTATTGGCAATTTTGGGGATTTGCCGACTGTGCTTAAACATTGATTGTGCGAAATTGCAAATCAAACATGACTAAAGGACACATTCTAGCACACACACACACACACACACACACGCATAGAAAGACACACACGAGAGACAAACACATTTATGGAGCGAGAATGAGACAGAAAACTGTGCACACACACATACACACAAATGAGAAATGCAAATAAATGGTACAAAACGGATAGAGAATTGTGCAGATGGAGTGGCGAGCATTGGAAAACATGCAAAAGAAAAATATTTTGCTGCAGCTCAGCCAAATGTGTGGCAGCTTGTGTTGTTGCAACACACACAGCTGTTTACAGCCTGCACGAAAGCCTTAGGGGCCTTTGGCCGACTTGAATTCAAGAACTTATCGGCCGTTTGTGCACATTGTTCCCCAGACTGAAACTTAATCATTTGCCTAAAAACAAAAACAAATAAAAATATATGCATAACTCACAATATTTTCTATCGTGTCCATAGTTTATGCAGATTTACGGCTTATTTTAAAAACACAAGAGCGTTACAAAAATTCTGCTAAAAAACCCAAAAACAAAAAAGCTTTTTGTTGTTAAAATTCCAAGGCACTTGACGTAATTAGTTGAAAAACTATGCCACCTGACTTTAATCTGCAGCATTCTGTACTGAGAACCGCTTTTGACTCTTCTTCATAATCCTCTGCATCAAACATTTTAATTCTACTTCATTTGCCCGCAAGTGGCAGCCGGCCGCAACTTAAGCTGCTTAGCAGCCCGCAAGGCTTCCAAGGCATCAATGACACTCGCTTAAAGTACTAAGCATTATTTATCTATTGTGCAGCTCAAAAAGCAACATATAAATTGCAACATTCATACTTTTCAGTCAATTTGAGCCCTATTGAAGATTTAATGAAGATTTAATAAAGAAACCAATGGACATATGTATTCCACATAATTTATAAAATTTATTGGGCTAGTTACAGAGTTTTTCATTATCTGTAGTAATAGGTTTTTGTACCTTAAAAGATACTAGATACTTGAAACTGTGCACGTAGCTCCTACTAGTGCCTGCAGGTCCGAAATCCGATAACTTGCCCCGTTTCCAAGCAATCGATAAAAATCAATAACGAAATCGTGTTTTTTGAAAACATTTTTTAGATTTTAAAGGCAAGAATCACCAAACTTTACATGTAGCTACCAATTCAAATCAAATATCTTTCAATAGTAATGAAAAAACTTAAAATATATCTGAAGCCCAAGCGTAAAATATGTGTGTATGTATGTATGGCTGTGTAAATACGTTTAAATGATTCGCGTGCACTTAACTTGAGCTCAGAGTTCAAAGAACTTGTCTTACATTTCGCTTTAATTTGGCTGCTTTTCTAATTCTGGCCATTATGTGCATTTGTTTACTAATTTACCAGCACAAACACGCATGCACACACTTACCCCGCGGCGCTTAAATGTATGCTACACTTAATGCAAATCCTGCAGCTGCATTTGTGCAGTGCAATGCGCACTGCAAACACATGAATTTGTTTTAAGTTCTGTTTTTGTTGTTGCTGTTAAATAAAAAACATATAATATATGCAGAAACACATAAATATAGCATGCAAAGAAGCAGCCCGCAAGCAGACATAACTAACAGTGAAAAGTGAGCAAGTATAAAAAATGAAAAGCGAGAAAAATAGAAAACCAGCAAATGATGGAAGTGTACAGACGAGCATAATATATCTATAGTAAGTAACTATATAATATCTTGTGTGTGTGTGTGTGTGTGTGTGTGTGTGTGTGTAGATTCCCTTGCGGCGCTCGTAGCACATACAAGCATTATAGTACTATACACGAGTAGCATTTGGAATTGCTTTGGTGCAATTTAGATTTGAGCATATTTTGTTGCCTGCGGCGTAACAGTTGGGAATTAAATTGGGACTTATTATGCTATGCTTACTTTTTGTTTTTGAGATTTGTAATTAGTCTATAATAATAGGAAGCACGTGCATTATTAGCATTCGTTAACATAATGCATTTATGCATTTAAAGTTAAAAAGCTTCAGGTTTCAGGTTTCAGAGTTCATACCAGTTCGCAAATAAATATTTATTTTTTAATAAATTTATGATTTGTTTAAGTTATATTTTAATTAGCAAGAATTTCTAAAATGCATTTTTAATTTATCCAATATTCGAATATATCCAACATTCAAGCACATACTCATACATACTCACACACACTCACAGCAGACTATCTGAACTTAATCGTAGAGTTAAATTCATAAGTGAGAAAATATTGAAAGCAAGCCATTTTATTTGCTTGTATTAAAATTGTTAAACGTATCACAGTTCAAAGAACTCGCAACTTATCGTAATCAAGAACAGAAGTGCAGCCCATGAATCTGTTCAATTTAACCTGTACTCTGCGGCATCCCGTGAATTCGAGCACCCGTCTTCATTCGCATTAAATTTGCCACATATTCGCATTCGCATTCGCATTCACATTCGCATTCGCATTCATATTCGTTTGAATTTTGCTTTGGTCGTGAAGCGCATTTCTTATTTTATTTTATTGCATTTGCATTCGACAACGTCTCCATGCTGGCTCTCCCCTGCCCGCCCCCTCTCGCGCTGCCGCCCTCTACCGCGCTGCTTATCATGCTCGCCTGCTGAAACGTTGCTTCGACAAAATTCTGTTTTCCTTTCTCGTTCTTTACGCGTCTCCTTCTCCTGCTTTCGTCGCGTGTGTTCTCCATTTACTGCGGCTACATTTGCACATGCGTTCGCGTGTGTGTGTGTGTGTGTGTGTGTGTGTGTGCTTGAGTATTTGCCAATGGCAATGTGCGCCTCTGTATATGCATGTGTGTGTGAGTGTGTCTGTATGCACATTAACACATTATTGTTGTTGTTGTTGATGTTTTCACATGCACGCTAAAAACTTAACGAAGCAAAAGCTTTTTTTGCTTGTTGCATTTCATTTTTGCCTTTTATACCAATTCTTTCTTGTGTTTTTTATACCCTGTACTTATATATAGATATGTATGTAATAAGTGGAGACACCTGCGACTCCATAAAGTAAATACCTAAACTTTTAAACTGATTTTGCATATAAATAAAATCTAATATTTGGTAACCATATTAAGAATAAGTTGGGTTTTAATATCTGAATGGAACCGTGAATAACTCACATCTCAGCGATTTTAAAAGCCAGGGTATCTCACAGTCGGTTATTCACAACTAGATCACTTTAAGCTGTTTTTCTTTTTTCCGTTTCGTTCTCCCTTTGCACTTAATTCAGAACGCGCTGCGCTTTTGTCTTTTGTTTGGCATTGCATATGTAATTGTAAATTTGTGTAAAACGCAAAGAAAAAAGCAACAAATTATGCAACTGCTTGTTTAGCAGCTAATATTTGTTGAATTTGGCAGGGGCTGTGGCCACAAACTGTTATCTTAGCCATGCATGCCGCATGCCCCATGCCGCATGCAACAAAAGTGCGTCCAGCAGTCGCTGCTGCAGAAATGGAAGCTGGCAAACGAATGTCGACAACTTTGTTGTGTCTTCTGCTGCTTGTAATTTCTTTTTGCTGTTTGCCGCTTGTTTGGCTTGTGGCTGTTGCATACACCACACGGAACTGCCCCTCCCCCTCCCCCTTCCCCCGCACTATGTGCTGTCGTATCGTTTGTTATGCTGTTGCTTTATGTGCCTGCCACTTTTAACTCTCTTGTCTCGTTGCACTTTGATTGTCCGCCCGCCATTGCCGGACTTCAGTGTCAAGCACAAAAGTTGCCGCAAGCGCAACAAGGTGACAGCCGGAACAGGAAATCTTTCCGTCCAGACGCAGGTGGTTTAGTTGCTTGCCATTGCGTCCATTGTTGTGTTTGTCCAGCTGTGAGCTGTCAGATTTGTTGTCACAGCTTTATATTTTGCTTCACCAGTTGCCGGGGGATGGGGGGTTGAAAATGTAATCCCACTGAATGTACCTTAAAATATTCGTATATGTATGTATGTATTTAATGTTTGTATGCATGAGGCCAAAGAGCTGGCCAGTCTGATATTTAAGAGCTGAAAGCAAAGTTTAATATTATTGATTTATTCACCGGAGCTTCCCAAAACTCTGTTCGGAGTATTTAATAGTAATATATATAAATATCGTCCATAACTAATAAAGATAAAAGCTAAATACTGTTGATTTTTTATTAAAAACGTTGAATTTCTCCTCATTTTTGCACAATAAACATTTTCAACATATTTATATATTTAAATGCAATAACTTCGTCCATTTAATCGTAAAATTGGTCGAACCCAAGCGATAATTAATATTCATAAATGCTTGAATAAGTAATTATAATATTTCACTTTGCATTAGTCTCTAACATAATTTGCTGTTTTAGGCACAAATTGAAATTGAGCAAAATTGTTGCATACTAAATTCACAATTTCTGGCGCAGTTTTGACCCTTTAGGCGCCTTTCACTTTACACATTTCATAATCAAAATCGAAATCAATAGCAAAATTTGCATTAATATTAAATGGCATTTATACGCAACTCGTTTGATTGTTATTTAGATCATTCAAACGGTTCGATGGATGCATTTCCGATTTAATGTACTTAAAACAATGCGTATACGAACACTGAAAATATTGAGTGCATTGGCAACACTGACACGTTCTATGCGGCCGCTAGGTGGCGGCAGAAAAAATAAAAAAATAAGGCAGGATAAACGTTAAAGCGTTTACACGCTAAAATATACATTTTTAAAAGCAAGCATAATATTATTTTTTAGTGCTGCCGCTGCAAGGTGTAAACTGTGTGTAAGTGTGTGTAATGTGTGTGTGTGTGTGTGTGTGTTAGGGTGTGTTTGGATTATATGGACAGAGCACAGCGGGCGATCCTTGTTGCCGCTGTCGTTGTCCTTGTCGCTGCTGTCGTTCTCGCCAGCGTTTGCTTAATGTCTTCTTTATTATACGAAATTTATCACCGAAACTGAAATTGGCCTGGTTGGCTTGTCGTTGTCGCTTGGTCCTTGCTAAGCACGACTAAGGCACAAGGAACCGGAAAGCTTGCACTTTTTTTCTGCAGCTATGTCGCAACATAAAGTAACTCACACCCACACTCTCACACACACACACACACACACATAGACGTTGCAGTAAAAACATAGCTTATATCCTTTATGGTGACAAAAGCAAACACAGCAGCATACGTAGACACCGAAAGAGACTGAGAGACACACTCACACACACACACACAAACACACACTTTTACACTCCCTCAAGATTAGCAGCACAATCACACACACACGGACACACGGACACACGCACACACATGAAATTAATGTGTGGGTTTTGTGCTAATGAACGGCGCGCACCCTTGTGTCTGTGTGTGTCAGTGTGTGCCTGCGCTGTTTTTGAATTATCGCATAATTTTTACCACAAAAACGGTTGGCAACATTTTTTTTTAATGTTTGCCTGTAAATTGCCCAAGCAAATTTATACGTTGTACTATATGCCTGCATAAGGATTTAGTGCACAAGAAGAAACTATGCAAATATTTGTGCTTGTTACTCTTTCATTTTTTCCGAGTCGTTTTTTTTTTGCGTTTCAGTAACTAAATGTTTTAATTAAACGCGGTAAGCTTTTAATGGAGCTGGGATTGAATGCGTTTTAAAGTGCTGCAATTAAAACTCAAATCAAGTAGAAAAACTTTAGAGAGCATATTCAATTCAATGTTCGCCTATATCTATTTTTATCTCGCTACGTTTTTTCCCCCCTGTAAATGACTTACAATTGAAAAAGTGTTCAAGTGCAGAACAAAACTGTTCAAAATGCGGGCGACCACAAAAGACAAACGGATTTGGCATTGGAGCTGGTTTAGAGTTGAGGTTTTGGAAAGCGGTCCGGCTTGGACGCCGGCCACTTTCATGCAAACAAACCAAAAGGGGGGTGGGACTTTTTCTTGAGTTATGTGCTCTGTTTTGCTTAGCATGTGATTTATTTAAAAAAACGAAAACTTTAAAGGTTTGCGACAGTTGAGTATACTTGAAATCGGGCTTAAATGCCCAACATTTTATGTTATGTTATGTTATGCTGTTACGTTGCTATGTTAGGTTATTTTATGTTATGTTATGTTATGTTATGCTGCTATGTTAAGTTATTTTATGTTATGTTTAGGTCAGGGATTTTGATTTAACCTTCTTTTCCACGTAGCCCTTCCTTACCCATTTGTATAGGTTCTGTTCATTATGAATGGCAGCAAAAAGTCAAACGGGCTGCAAGTGGGACTTGACGTTTTGTTAAATTTTAACTTTGATGTCGTTTGCTTTGGGTCAGGGGTCAGTTTGCCTTGCAAAAAGCCAACGCATTTATTTTATTCTATTTTTTAATTTTCTAAAACTGTTGCCAGCTGTTCTGGGAAAGGTCAAAAAAGTCAGCCACCCATTAAAAAGTTGCACTAACATTACGTTTGACAAATATTTTTAGATTCATTTTATAAAGTTGCAAAAGAAATACCTAAATTTGTAAATTGAAGCTTTTACGCAGGCCAAAAGCTTATGCTAACTGTCAAAAGCTCGAAGCTGCGTAATCGAAAGCTCGTCGCTCATTAAAAACAATCAGCTGGTGGCAGGCAGGAAGTCGTGCAGAGGCAGCACGGTGTCTTTTGGGCCCAAATGGGGCGACACATATTTGTAACTACTTAGTTAATATTACATAGTTAATCGCGAAATGTGGAATACACTATCTCTGTATACGTTTCGGGCATAATTCATAAAAAATGTATTAACACAAAAACACACATGTGTACTCACGGTTTTATAAATATTTTAGACGTAATATACATGAATAATTTTTTCATGTTGTCCTTGAAATCATTTAATTATAATTTATATCAGTCGTGAGAACGTTGTAAATGGATAATAAATATTAATATTAACAATTAGTAAGTAAATATTAGATTAATACACAGGAATATAGACTGACGGATGAGGCTATGTTGATTGATTAGGAGCATACATGTATTTATATTTGAATGAAACGGAAATATATATTTCAATACATCACACCTAAAGTGCCAAAATTAATGAAACACCCACAAGGGTATACAAATTACTAATTGTTGATATTTTACAACACTCACAACTATCGATAGTTGCACTTTCCCGAATCACGCACACCTCTACCGAGTGCCTGCAAGTGCATATATTATCCGTTCAAATAACGGCGCTTTTCATATGTGATATGCATTGAGATAACATAATTGAAATGGAGCTGCGCAGCAAGTATAATAAATTGAAAGAGATGCTCTTAGGAGCCGGCGCCTACGAGGAAGGCATGGAAATCGAGGAAATGCGTCAACTGGCACAGGCAATGGAAATGTCAACTTCATCGTATACAGGTGTCGAGTGCTCCAATCTCGAGCGAGCGCTCCTGGTATGTAGCCCAATGCAAGCAGCTCGAGACAAGTTAACTAAAACAAAGCCATTTGCGCAGGAGAGCGAAATCGATTTTCAAATGATGGTCAACTCCACGATGATCGTGCAGCCAGCGACGACGCCTACGCCCTCCATAGATGTGTTCATTGGCGCAGGCAGCTTTGAGCGCGACTGCGAGAGCCCCACAAGTAATCCCGTTCAGCTGCAGGTGCAGGCTGTGGTGCATCACGAGCTGGACTGGAGTCCCCGAGCAGGCACTGTGCGCCTACTGAAACGAGAAGCTAGCGAGTCCAACTGTGGGCTTGACTCAAAGCGTGCCTTTCAGCCGGTGGAGGAGGAATCAAATCCGAATGCCACGCCCGAGTCACTGGCTAGCGTTGACTCTGGCGTCAGCTGCGAAGAAGTCGGCTCCTTGTCCAGCATCAGCGAGACATCCACACTGCCATCGATTGGCGAAATGCCGAGTCGCCTTCTGATCAGCACCAGCAGCGCAGCCGTCTCCGACTTCTCAGAGCGCGACGAAGGCAGCCCCATCCATATTAACCCATAAGCCGTACACTTTTAGTCTTCAATTATTTGTTCGGTGATGCGTTTAGCTGAGAATGTTTACAAAATTTGATAATCTATCTAAATGGCATTTACTGGATTGTTTTCCCGCTGAATCCTTGTCTTGGCTATGGCCTCGCCCACCAAGCGATCAATGCGCTTGCGCATATACAGAAATGGCAGCAGATTGACGCGATGGCTGACCAGCGTGGCGGAGATGCTGGTGAAGTATTCGGTTACCTCCACTGGCCGAGCCAGCGGCACGTCCGGCTTCTTGACGGGCGACTTGTTTAGCGTCAGTGTCAGCGACTGCCTGGGACGCTTGGCGACCCGTGCGCCAACTGTTTTCGCCGGCGAGCAGTCGGTGCTGGGCTTCGACTTGCGCTGACGACTGCGCGCCGTCTTGGCCGCCGCTTGCGGCACAACTTTGCTCTGGGACTGGCTTTGGCTCTGGCTGGTGCGATTTGCCGAGCGCAGCGATTGGCGTCGTGATGGCGGCGAGAAGTAGACTGCGGCAGCTGTCTTGCCGGGCGGCGAGTCCTTGAGCCGCGCCGGTCTGCTTGTGTGCGGCTTGTCCGCACTCATATCCTCCAGCTCGGAGTCCCTAGTTGCCAACTCCGACTCCATTTCTGGCGTGGAATTGACAGATATTGCATCATTCGTTCTGGGATTCTCTTCCATTGGGGAGCTACGTTCGCTAGGTGCCAATCGCTCAGCTTTTGCGGCATCTTCCGTATCCATATCTTCGGTATGATCAACTGCCTCGACATATTCTGTTTGTGCTGCGTCCTCGGGCAGTTCAACGTCAGGTACTTTTGGGGAGCCGTTCACAATTTTAGATTCCACAGTCAACTGTTCCGGCTCACGTTCCCTGGGATTTGTTTAATTCGGTTAATTCGGGCTGCGACTAAAAAAGGGGAAACTTACGGAGTGCGAACTATGTAGGAAATATTGTTGGACCAATCCTCCTCGTCTGCCGTACTATTATTTGTTTCCTCCCCGCTAAAGTTGCGGTAAATTATTTATAAAACAATTCTGCGTGAAAACTTACTCAGCTTCGCTGTCATTATCATAGGAAGATTCGGAAAGTTCCGATGAGGGAGAGTCCGCTGTCTTTCTCTCCTGAGAGCTCGGATCCCCCACTGGACAGTGTGTGGCTCTAGGACAAAGACAGAAATATTTCTCAGTGAAAACCCAAAAATGAGGTTAACAAATATTCACATTTGTGCTTGGTCATCCGCTTCGCTTAAATCGTCGTCGTCCCCAACAATGTGTGGTACATTCGGCATTAAAGGCCTGTAATTAAGATATTTATATGCAATAAGTTAATATCTCGAGCACTTCTACTCACATGTTGAGTGCCCTTTTACAAGATTTCTCGATGGAACGGGGACATGTGACAAAATGAAGCGTTATTTTTAACCGAGGATTCCAAAAGTGCTGCACAACAAAGTTGACAAACAGTGCTGCAAAACGATTCATTGATCGTTTTATTTTAAGACGTTCTCACTGCGCAAATTTGAAAAGCGTTTAAGATATCGCAACATGAACACAAGTGTGGAGCTTTTTAGGAAATGTATCAATAACTCTGCTTTATGTAACACAACATTGTTAATAATAAATAAGAAGCTTATAATAAGGTTTAAATTAAAAATTACAAATGAAATACTTAAAAAATATATATTTATATGAATAACAAAACGTTTCTTCAACCTTCGCAGTAATCGCACGTCTCAACTCCCTCCTCACAATTGCAATATGTGGCTTCAGGCGCCATGTCAGATGCCAGATCATCCTCGCCAATTGTTATGCACCGCACGTTCCGCGGATACTTCACCATGACCAGCGGACGTCCTTCCTCGTCGGTCAGACCCACATCACAGCCATCGCCCACATTTTGGCGCTGCAGTATGTACTTGGTGAAGCAGCATAAAAATATCTAAAAAATAGTTTCATCCGGTCAACAATTAGCTTAATACTCGGCGGATCACTCACCAAGAATTTTAAAGCCAAAAGTGCCAGCAGCAGCAGTATGTAGAAGTATCGCCACAGCGATTCCGAAAACACGGGCAGGCATCCGTTCGTGTTGATGGAATCAACTGTGAGCGTTGGGAAAGGCGACCGCTTGTGGTTATCGTACTCCTCTGGACTCATCGCAAAGTTGGGCGCACAATTCGAGTTATCGGAGCTTTTCTTGGTGCAGGCAATTGGAGCTAGGACTGCCTTGGTGCGATGCGACGCGTTGCCCGCCTGGGCCTGTCTGGGCATCCATTCGGCATTCATCCAGTCCTTGTAGTTGTAGACTCCACAGCACTGCTTCCGCAGCTGCAGTCCGTCCCACAGTAGCTTCCACTCCGGGGATGTGTAATACTCGTCAATGCCGTGCAGCAGCGAATTCTCCGCCGATCTTTCCAGTACATCGATGTTATAGTATAGATTCCACACGGTGCCAAAGCCCGATGCAATTATAACGCAGGAATAAAATAGCCAAACGGACACCATCAATCGAACGTTGGGCGTGCAGCGTCTCTTCCACAAACGATTCCACAGGGACAAACTGCAAAGGAACGTGACAACCAGCTGGGCGCCCAGAATGTACACGTTGAACAGGTAGCTGAATAGCAAGCGGCGATCAATGTCCTCCAGATAGTTGGACAAAATCGTTTGATAAATGGCAGTTACGATTATGATCAGTAGCCCGGTGACAGCCTCGAGTATTAGTAGAAGCGCAATATATACGGATGCTTTACGAAAAGGCTGGCGCATTTGGTCATCTTTGTCAGATGCTGCTTGAAGTTTTGCTTTTTAAAATGTTTCAATAGCTACGTACGGCAAAATCTCGAGTTTCATATTTTATTTGAAGTGACGTTTATTAGAAAGGCAAGACAAAAATATGTAGGGGGAAAATATCAAGCGTTCTTCGTATAATCGTGGTTAAGGATCATGCATGTAAGCTATCTTTCATTTCAATTTATTTAATTTTATTCACAAACTGATATTCGATTCAGTTGTTTTAAGATGATAATGCGGAAGCGCCTAATTGGAAAACTGTTTATTGTCAGTGCGATTAATTAATTATTCGATTAAAATTTGAGCAGAAACATAACTAACTATAACAGTTATCTCCATTACACAATGCTCTGCTGCATGTTTTCCTATGAAGTCATTAAACTTAGAGCCACATTAACACACCCCAAAATCGTTACGTATTCAATTGAACATTTTCAAATTGCTGTTACATCTGCGTCTGTTATTTAACAGGTAGCTTGCTGCCGCGCGCTGTTAAACTCAAAATGGCAGGCATAAGCTTACAATAGCGCACACTGTTCAACACTGGTTCAAGCTTTTGATAAGAAGGTCATGTAAGCCGGCTTGAGATAAGCACAGAGACGAACAAAGACAGCTCAAAATACAGACCGCAAATTAAAACTAATTAAACATCTCCGCTGCGCCATTGTGTAAACATCAAAATGTTCGCCGTGTTTTGTGGAGCTTTATTGATGTTGGCTTTTGAGCCAGGCGCAATTGCTGAACAGAAGTTCCAATATGCCATTAAGGAATTTTCGGTGCCGCTGGATCACTTCAGTTTTCTGAGCAACGAGAGCTTTAGCATACGCTACCTGTACAACGATTCCTACGTGGACAAGGCCAATCCCCAGTCGCCCATCTTCTTCTACACCGGCAACGAGGGCGACATCGAGTGGTTCGCCCAGAACAGCGGCTTTGTCTGGGAGCTGGCGGCCAAGCAGCGCGCATTGGTCGTTTTTGCGGAGCATCGGTACTACGGCAAGTCGATGCCCTTTGGAGGCGACACCTTCAACACCAGCAAGCCGGAGCACTTGGCATATTTCACCGTCGAGCAGACACTGGAGGACTATGCTCTGTTGATTACCTTTCTGCGCAACGGGCAGCAGCTGCCCGTGGTGGCATTTGGTGGCTCGTATGGCGGCATGCTGGCGGCCTGGTTTCGGATGAAGTATCCGCATATTGTGATTGGTGCACTGGCCGCATCGGCGCCGATTTTACAATTTCCCGGCCTGACGCCCTGCGATATCTTTGAGAAGATAACCACCTCGGTCTTTGAGACGGCCTACAATGCCAACTGCAGCGCCAACATTGGCAAATCGTGGAAGGCCTTCGAGTCGCTGGCGGCCACAGATGCCGGCAAGAAGCGGCTGGGCGATATGTTTCATCTGTGCGATCCCATTAAGAACGCCGATGATCTGAACAAGTTTATGGACTATCTCGAGGAAGTCTATGGCAATTTGGCAATGGTCAACTATCCCTATAACTCAACATTTCTGGCCCCGCTGCCCGCGTATCCGGTGCGACAGTTTTGCTATTACCTCAAGGATCTGCAGCCGAATGACACCGATCTGTTGGCTAGCATGGCCAGTGCCCTGGCTGTCTATACAAATTACACAGGCGCCTCCAAGTGCGTGGACTACAAGGATTCCAATTCTGGCGCCAACTACGACAGCCGCGGCTGGGACATACAGACCTGCAATCAAATGGTGATGCCATTCTGTGCCAACAACAGCGACACCATGTACCGCACCAGCACGTGGGACCTGAAGAAGTTCTCCGAGAAGTGCTACACGAAGTTCCATCTCACGCCCAAGCCCTATGACATTGTGCTGCGCTATGGTGGCCGAAATCTGGATGCTGCCAGCAACATCATCTTCAGCAACGGTCTGCTGGATCCCTGGAGCGGCGGTGGCGTCCTGCGGGCACCTAACAATCAAGTGCATGTCATCATATTGCCGGAGGGTGCCCATCATTTGGATCTGCGCCAAAGCCATCCCTCAGATCCTGCATCCGTTACGGACGCACGAAAGAAAGAGGCGGCCATCATAGAGCAATGGATACGAGACTTTTAAAGTTTAAAAGAGAGCACTAACAATTTATAAGGCAATCTGAACTGAACAATTCATGAGATAAAAATTATTGTAAAAATAACAAGTTGGAGCTTATTTTTGTAATATTTCTTTAATATATATGCATAAAGGTACAGTTGTTCACAAGAAAGGAAATCTTAAAGTTTACAGAAGCAGCAAAAAACACACAAAATTTAACATTTAAATCAACCTAATTCAAATATATATCGTGTAAACTTAATAAATAAATATATATATGTTTTTATATTTTTTGTTTTTGTTTTTTTTTTTTTCAATAACTGCTGCAAAGCATTAAATAATAGAAAAAAATATATATTATAAGGCAAATAGAATAATGTTTATCAAAAAATATTAACAAAAGTAAGATTTTCTTTTAACTGGATGGATAACCTGTTCCATTTCTATAGTATATGCAAATTAATCAACATTTTGTTCGTTTGCAGTTTTGCATTGTTGTTTTTTTTTTTTTTTTGAAGGTTTTTTATGCATTTTATTTATACGCAACATTACAATTTTTGTATCGTGAAAAATTGTTTATAGTTTGGTTTAGCACCGGCATAGGACACTTGCTTCGTTTTTAATATTCAAGGCTCCTTTCGCGCACGTTGCCCCCAACCAAGTTAGGGCATTGGCTAGTCGGCTAGAGTTTCGAGTTTTGTCTATGGTACGAATTTTGGAAATGAGTTCAGGAATGCTTTGAGGTGAGATAGCCAGTGCCGCCGGATCTTAGGGCGAGGGTTGACACCTGTGGCCGGTACGCAATATGCAGCTGCTCCCAAGCCGTGGGAGAGAGCTTGGCTTGGGGCAGCTAACCCTCTGGCGGCGTCGGCTGTCTGGCGTCCAGGGCGTCGTCCAAAAGCCAACACGCTGAGCAAGCTGCAAAGTCCTGAATTTGGGAGATGGACATGCAGCTGTGCTCGGCGTAGGAAGACTTTTGGCCAGCACTCTGGACAGTTGGTCTATGTGGGTCATGGTTTGTCTTGGGGTTTGTCCGCTAGCCAGCCTGAGGCAGGGTCAGCTTGTGGCCAGGCCGGGCAAAAATGTTCCACGAGATTTGCCAGATCTGGCCTCAAGCTGCAGCTGCTCTCGGGAGAAACGTGCGCTACTCTGAGCTAATATTTTCGTGTGTGCGTATTTTTTTTTCTTTTTGCTTTCGTTTTTTTCTTTCTTTCAACTTAGTTTTTATATACAAAATGTTGGGCTTTATAATTTGGGGCATAGGTTATGTATAGTTTATATATATATATATATATAAATGTTTGCTGTGCAAATATATATGTATAATGTATATATCGTTAATATAAGATACTTTTATGTTTTGTTGTAAAAGTGTTTCGTTACATGTCGTTAGTTTTCATTTCATTTTCATTTTGATTTTTCAGTTTTTTTTTTTTGTTTTTTGTTTTTAATCAAGTGTTTCTTTATATATGCTCATCGAGTTGTTGGGTCTGGGTTATTCATTTTATATTATGTACATATTTATTTCGGTATGTTTGTCTGTGGGTACCAAAAATAAAATACACGCTTTTTGTTTTTCATTCAAATTGTGGAAAATTACAAAAATTTACAGGACATAACACACTCGACTTGACGCTAGGTTAAATCTTGTACAATAATTTTTCAATTTTGTATACTGCGAGTTTCTTTCATTCATTGGCTTATCTGTTTTCATTTGTTGTTTTTTCAAAGGCATATTCGTGTCGGATTCTGTTCTGTGATTACATTTGGTTGTTTGTTTTATTTTTTTGGTTTTGACTGTGAATTTATTGCACTAATCCAATGACAATTACGTTGGCGGCGGGCCGTGCGGATAGGATAGCATTGGCTCCAGGCTGCGGGCGAATGTGTTGGAGAACATGCACGTGTAGTCCTCACCGTGGGGCACCAGTGTTGCCACACCTAAAAGCAGCAGCATGAGCGCCTGTATGGGCAGGGAGGCACGTGCAACGCGACCGAGGAATCGTGCACCGCGGGCCAGTACCGTGGTATTGATGACATCGCCATCGGCAGCATCGCCATCGGTGTTGGTGCGGCTATGGAGCAGAGTTCGAGTTCGATTAGAAAAATATCTCTGTGCAATATAGGGGTGTTTTTAAGAAAACATGCTACATAGTTAGATCAAGTGCAACTAGAGTTTGTACTTGTGCAATCATTTGCTTAGTAATTAAACAAAACAAAAAGTATGTATAAGAAAACTAAACTAGACTACGATACGTTGAATTCAAAATTAAACAAATTTTCTATGAATATTTACTTTGCATTTTCTGTGTTGGGTGCGGCGGCCTGCATAGAAGAGGTTGATAATGTAGTATTATCCAAAAGCTAGATATGCCATAAAGTATAATAGAAAGGAAATAAAAGAAATTAAATTAAATTCAAAATAAATCAAATCAAAATTGTTTTTGCATTTGTCAATTCAAATTCGCATCACGCTCTAAATAAATCGTTGTATTTATAATAATGTATACATAAATATTTTTACAGCCAATTTTCTTTTTCACTTACTTTGGTGCGCTCAAAATAAATTAAAAATCAAATTGTTTTTCTTTTTTTTTTTTTGGATTTTCGGGACAAATTCTCGTTTAATTGCAATACATTTTAGAATACTCCAGAGCCTTGCACTTACCTCATTCGACAACATTTGCAGCGGCACGCCCAGATTGTCGCCCTCGTAGCCGAGCACGGCGCCCAGCTTGACGATGTAAATGCCGGAGAGGCGACGTAGCGATTGCAGCCGGAGGCGCAGATCGGTCAACCTGGAAAGGGTTCTAGAATATTTAAAACATATGCTGGCGGCTCTTGGGGTTGTCAGTTGTGATGAAGTGTTAGGATGGGCGGACGAATCAAATTTTGAGTACCAAACAGAAAAAAAAGAAGTAAAACACAAATCAAATACGCAACAAAATAAACACAGCAAAACACAAAATTCAAAAGCGAGAAAACGTTTCAAAATAGGTTTTACAAGAAAGCAAACTAAGTCTCTAACTAATAAAATATGTGAGCTACGGATTTTTGTATGTTTTTTTTTTTTTTTTTTTTGTTTTGGGAGCAAAAGCTACATTGGGAAAGATACGTGATGGTGTAGTAGTAAGCCGAAAAAAAGATGTTCAGAGGAACATTTTTAGTACAATTTTGTTGTAATCAAGTAGTGGGAATAAATGTTTGAATTTATAACAAATGTTTTTGAAGCCAATGAAAATGCCGAATTTAAAAAGTAAATTGAAATAAAATCGAACAAGATGAGTAAGAAACAGGATATCTTTACAGAAAGAATGCAATTTTGGAGTGTGTAATTATACAAATATTGAAGATAAACATTTTTTACAGTTTATATGAGAATTGGGATTCAATAAATAAAATACCGATTGTAGAAAGGTTTGTCAAGATTTTAAAGTTCAATTTAAGAGAAAAACTAAATCTTGTTCTCTAATGCCAAAAATTATCTACAATTGGAAGAATAAAACTTTAATTCCTATAAAATTCAGAAAAATATATGATTTTAAATAATTTGAATATTTCTTTTTGATTTAAGCACAAGTAGATTATTAAAAGTTCTTTCTATAGATTACAATTTCACGTATAGAGGAATAAAATTTGAAATTTTGTTAAGGAAAATTGCAGAAAAGAAAAATATTTGCACATAATATAAATGTTATATGCAACAGAAATATTTATAAATAATTTACTTTCTACTGGGAAAAACATATATTTTACTACATAACCAATCGGAAACTATAAACGCCGCCCAACTACCTCGTTGCTCTTGCTGCTGCCCCTGCCCTGCCCCTCTTGAATTCTGTTGCCCCCTCTTTGAGCACATCTATCTAGAAAGCAGAAGCGGCATCCACGCATTTATTTCGTTCCGCCCTCGGCACTGGCGCCAGCTGCACTTACCTTTCATAGGTATGCTGTGACTGCTCCTCGGATCCCTCGACAGAGCGTAGCAGCTGATCGGCGGCATCCTGCAGGCTGACAACGCGAGGCTCACAGCGCTCCAGTTCGGCGCGCAGATCCTTGAACTTGTTGAACTTAGCCTCAAGCACGCTGCGCTCCTCGGTGAGATCCACGGGCTCGGAGGCCTTGATGTTCTGCTCGGTGCGCTGCAGCCACTCAACCAGCTCATCGATGGTCTGATGGAACTCGCTGTTGCCCATGAGCGCCGTCTGAAGCAGACCCTGCCATTTGGTGGCATTGATGCAGACATTATTCCAGCGCTCGTTGTCCGCCTCGAGGCGTGCGCGCAACTGTCGCGCCTTCTCAGTGTCCATGGTGTGTGTGGCCAGATGATCGCCAACCACATTCAGCGACGAGATGATCGACTTGTGACTCTCCAGATCCAGCAAGAACTCGCGATGATCCTGCGTCACATCCTCGAGCAGTTCAATATTCGAGGGCGGGCCCGTCTGGGCCTTCTGTATGCTCTCGGCAAACTGCAGCCACTGCTCGAGACGCCACAGATCGTTGTCGATCTGCTGCCAATTGCGTTGCGTGCAGAGCGGACACGTTAGGCGGCCGACCTCACTGTTGTGCAGAAGGGATAAATTAAGAAAACGATTAGCAATACTTTAAATATAAACTGGAATGTTTATTAGGTATGTAAACTTGCTGGATCTGAGCAGAGTCTGTGGCACGACTTTGAACAGAGCTGACGTCCAGGCAAGCTCCAAGCTGCTCGCTGTGCTCCACCCCTGGAGACTGGCAGCCTATTGAGAAGAGGAACTGCCAGCTTTTGTCTGGTGGATGAACACACAGAACAATAAACAGAGGTCACACGTGGCAGATTAGGGAGCTTGCCTGGCTGTGTTATTGTGGTCAGTGCACAGGTAGAGGTAGTTAGGGCAGAGATAGAGATAATCTCCAGCTGTTAACACTTACTGTATGCATGTGTATTTGTAGGCAGCAGGTAGCAGGCACCTGCTGTGCAGAGCCATCATGAATGCGCAGGTTCGAGTGAAGCATGTGTGTGCGTGTGTGTTGTGTGTGTATGAGTGTGAGCGGAGCAAATAGCGAGACATAAAGCAATAGAACAATTTGTTAGCCAAATACCATTTAAATACGCCCAAAAACACAAGAAAGTGGTTAGAATACTTGCAAACTTATTCAATGTCAATCAATTCGTAGCAATCAGTGTCAATCACTGCATATACTACAGTGGTCTCTCGTTAAATGAGAACTTGCAAAGCCAAGTCAACAATTGGAATCGAAATGAATTTTCTCCCATTTGGAAATTTTCTTAATATCCAAAAGACTGATTTGAATTGAAATTGTATAAATGATTGTAATTAATTGAACAAAATTCGTAATTAACAGATCAGAAAATGCGAATATTCATGAATTAATAATGAAAACTAATCTTCCTCATCACTATGTCCAGTTGGAAGCGAAATCCAGCAATGAATGCACACAAAATTGAGCTCGGCATGGGTTTTACTGGACCAAAACTAGACCCAGCCCAGATATGGAAGGCAATGGAACTTTAAATTGAACAGATCCTTATAGGCTAGTTCCCGCACGAGCCGATAAGAATTTCGAATAGGATATAAACGGATATAACCGGAATCGATCTACACGCGCAGTTTGCAAGTATGTAGCATAATTAGTTGAAGGAATAAGCTAGAGAGCTAAATAGGGGATTGGGATAAGAGCGCCTACCTTGCATTCTGATCGTGCTGTTGGCGCGCCTTCCACTGCGACTGCAGCGTATCGAAGCGCAGCGCCAGCTCTGACACGGTGTCCACCTGGGCCGATTGATTGTCCGCATGGCATTCGGTCAACAGCAAATGGCTGAGATGCTTAACGAGCTCCGTGGATGACTGGGCGTTGCCCAATAGCTTGGCAATCTTCTGCGGACCCGGCTTGCGTGTCTTGTCCACAATGGTGCGCTGCAGCTCCTCCAGATTGTTCTGGCACTCGACAATGGCCGTCTTCAGCTCCATGATGTACGCATCCTTGGCCGTTATCGACGTTTCCCGTTGTAGTTGCGCCTGGCGCAGCTTGCGTTGCGACAACGTGTCCACCTGGACGCTGGCATGCGCCTCACTGACTGCCGCCGCGCCCTCCTTGGTGGCACGGGCCAGCCAGTTGGTCTTGAGAATCACCAGATTCTTCTGCACCGTCTGCCAGAGGGTCGTGTATTCGGCAACCAGTTTGAGCAGCTGCTTCAGCTGCAGCGGCTGCTGTTTGTTGCGTAGCTCGGCCTCCTTGCCCAGTGCATCGGCTTGCTGTAACTGCTGCTCGGCTTGCTGAAGCTTGCGCTCCAGTCCGTCCAAGCGTTGCAGCACCACCGTCGCCTCCATGGCCGTCTGCTGATCCTCGGCATTGGGCACTTGCTCGAGCGCCTTTTGTATGCTTGTCAGCGATTTGCTCACCTCCAGTTGGGCCGTGTTGAAGTCACGCATCAGCTTGGCATCCTTGTCAACGGCATCTAGCAGGGCGTGGCAGCGCGGCGTCAACAGGCGCCACTTGCTCAGCATCACCTTGGTGGGCATCGTCAGCTTCTGTATGTTCTCGGGCTCGATGCCAGGGCTCATTGCTAGGCGGGCATAGGTTTGTTCCAGGTGGCGCAGGCGGTCAGTCGCGGCTTCCAGTTCGGTCAGCTTGGCGCGCAACGCCTGCTGGCGTTCGTCCAGCTTTTGTTTGTTCACGTATTTCTGGTCGCGCTCAAAGCCAGAGAGTTGGGTTTCCTGTTTGGCCACCCAGGTCTTTTGCTCGGTGGTCATTTTGATCAGCTCCTGGAGCGCATTCCATGTGGCCAGGATGCGAGCCTTACGCTCCGCCGACTGGCTGCACACGTTCTTCCAGCGTTGCTCCAGATTTTGCGCCGATGAGGCCAGCCCGGTGGTGTTCACCTGGGTGCGCCAGCTGTCCGCATCGCTGAGCAGCATTTCGACCAGGTTAAGCACCTCGCCCACATTGCTGCTATGATGCTCAATGGAACGCTGGATTTTCTCGTGCTCGCTCAGCTTGGCCTTGATCACGTTGGGCGTGTAGTTGTCAAAGTTGATCGGCTTGTCCAGCTGCGATTCCACATCGAAGAGCCAGGCACGTATGAGTGCTATGCGCTCCTCCAGTCGCATCAGCGTTTGCTTCAGTTCGCCAATCTTTGTGGCGCGCTGCTTGCACAGGAACTTGAGGCGATTCCAGCGATCGATGAGCGCATCGCTCTGCTGCTGCACCTGGTTGCGCACCTCCTGCGCCTGGGGCGTGCCATCCGCATAGAGAGCCAGCAGCTCCCGGCTGGTGGAGAGCAGCCATTCGCGCTCCTTGTCGCGCAGCTGGAGTTCGCCATTGATTTGCTGCTCCAGCTGCTTGGCTGCCTGTTCCGGGTTGGCCATGGCCGCCACATCGGCATCGCGCTCCACACGCTCCTCAAGGGTGCGCAGCCACTGCGTGATGCGCTCGTAGCGCACCTGGTAGTTGGAGAGCAGCGACAGACGCTCCTCGATGGCATTGATGAGCACGGCCAGCTGATAGTCGAGATCGGCATGCTGCTGCCAGAGCAGGAAACTGCGCTGGCGTATGGCCTTCATGTCGTGCGGACTGATACACTCCTTCAGCTCTTCCTGGCTGACTGTCAGGCCCTCCAGCGCGGGCGTCTGCGCGCCCAGTTGAACACGTTGCGCTCTCAGCGCGACCAGACGCTGCTCAATCTCTGCGGGCGCCGTGGGCAGTGCATCACCCGAACTGCTGTCGAGCAGCTCCTGTGCGTTGGCAAACTCCGTCTGCAATTGCTGCACACGCTGCTCATACGATTCGCCGAGCTGCTTGATGCGCTTGAGGAAGTTCTGCCAGGTCTCGAGGGCGGCGCGCAAATTGCTAATACGCTGATTGATGCTCGCTTGCTCCATGCGCATCGCTGTGGCCAGCGCATCGTCGCAGTACTTGAGCAGCTCCTGCTGTTGGGCCTTCAGGGCGGCGCTCTGCTGTTCGCCACGTGTCAGCTGCAGCAGCAATGCGTCTAGGCGCGCCTTCAGGTGGGGCACGCGCTTCAGGTGAATGTAGCGCAGCTGCAGCGCATTGCGTTCCGCCTCGCGCTGACGCAGCCAGTCGAGCAGAGCGGCCAGCTGTTGCCTGTACGCATTCCAGCCGCTGACACGGCGCTCCAGCTCCTCATTGCGCTGCATAATGCGCGAGAGGGTCTCGTTGTGCAGATTGGTCAGCGCCTTGTACTGCTCCGAGAGCTCCGATTCGAGCGGCGTCTCGGCGAGCACGCTCTGCTGCGAGATGAGCAGGTTCTGGTGTATGGCACACAGCTGCTGTTGTTCGCGCAGGCTGCTGTAATCCTCGGGTATGGCACAGGCGAGGAACGACTGCACATGCTGCAAATACTGACGCCACAAACGTAACGCCTCCGAGCTGTTCTGGGTGCGCGCCAGGCGCGTGGACAAGCGATGGTACTCCTGGAACGTATCCTGGAATATCTTCTGCCACATCGCCAGCACCTCCAGTATGCTATCATCGGCAACAGCGGCAGCGGCAGCGCCGCTCGGCGCCAGCTCATTGTTGTTCTGCTGGCGTTCGCGTAGCTGACGCAGCTGCTCCTCGGTGCGGGCCAGCGTCTGCAGATGGGCTCGCAGCGCGGCCAACTGCTCCTCGCTCTCCTTGGGCGTTTTCGGCTCACCGCGCGCAATATCCTATGAGCAAGCGAATAAGATTTATTATTATTATTTGCTTAAATATTTTTATTTAACAGGTGGCAGCCAGTGCAACGTTTTGTGCATGGCTAATTGGCCTGACCCTAATAGCCACAATATGGTCTCCAGTTACAGTTGGCAATGCACGGCTTCACGGCGGGCAGCGGCACGTTTCAAACGAAAGTTACCGACTCACAGATGCTCTGTAGCCAGTGCATGACAAAGGGACCAGAAACAGTTTTCATATATTTAGCTTAGCCATAAATTTGACTTATCCTCAGTGCCCCTGTGAACTCAGAACTGAGACTCTTGAATCGTAACTGTGACGAGACTCTTGCCCTGCAGTCAATATGCCGTGTTTGTCCCTTGGGTACGGGGTATAAAAAACGTTGCAACTCTTTCCGCCAACTGGCAATGACCTCATGCTAACAAAAAAAAAAACACGCGCGCGCGCTGTTCAACTGTCTGGCCACACATGGGCTGGGCTAGGAGGTGGGGCGGGAGGAAGGCAGGTGGGCCAAGCTGGCGGACACAAGAGACGCGACTGGTTGTGGCATGTGAATTTCAAATGGTTGGCACAGTGGAGCGGGAAGGCTCCAAGCAGACAAAACTGACGGGTTATTAGAAAACGAAATGCCTGCTCGAGTTATTAAATAATAAATGCCCACAAAAATGTTCCCATTCAAACATGATTTGTTTCGTCTCTCTGTATTTTTCGATATGCATAACCGAAATGATTTCTATTAATTCTGCCCAAGGGACGGTATGGTTAAATATTTATGAGCGCGGGGTCAATAAAAAATTAAATATGCCTGCACTCGAACCCACATATCTAAGCTCTTTGGCAATCAATAAAGACCATTGTACGGGCCACTGTGACGCTCGACTCTGAACTAAACAAAAATACATATAGACACATGGGAGCGAAAGTTTTTCAACTTTTAACCCACTTAAAATAGCATGTCCTTCATATTGTATTAACAACAACTACAACAACAACAACAAGTGTCCGCCTGCTTTTTTTTCTTTCTGGTTCTTGGTTGTTGTGGTGGTTGTTGTCATTGTGAGCACTGTGGGAATTTCCGCACGCCAGCCCTAACATATGCTAATCATCATCATGGCTCTAATCGATACATGTTTTGCTTAGACCGCATTCAGTTTGTGGCCTGAACTCACCTGCTGCACATTGTTGAAGTAAACCTTGGCCTGTGTCACCTCCTTGTCGAGCTCCTTGCGCTCCTTATCCTGTGTCTCGGCCACATTCGCCAGCGTCGTTATCGCATCCTTGCATTCGGCCAAACGCTGACCCAAGGCATCCAGTTCGCCCTGCATAAGCGAAGAGGCATCCAGACCCACATCGGCGGCTATCTTGGCCACAATGTCGCGCAGCTCCAGCAGACGATCATTCTGTGTGCTCAGATTGTCTTGACAGACCTGGCAAAGGCAGACAAAATACATTAGCCTAAGTTTCAATCATCCAAAAAATATATATAAATTAACTATAATAATGATTTTACTCTCTCTCTCATATCGAATGACTACGGGTAGCAGATTATTTCAGTTTGAATGCAAATGCCACCAATTTATAATTAGCTTGATTAAAATACATTTAGCTTAAAAGCCGGCCGGGTCAGTTAGCCCTAGTTAGCAGAACGTATGCTGCTTATCAATTGTCTTGGCTCGTTCCCGATCTGAATGCATTTCAATTTGTGATTAATGTGCCGAGCAAATGCCGAGCACCGAGCACCGTGCACCGAGTGCCGAGTACACTTTCAATTTCAATTTAGAAAAGAGGTCACCCGCTGGGCCCTGCCGCGTCGCTGGCCATCAAAGAGCTATTTAAATATATAACTGGCTGCACGCATTAACCAATTTAAAGAGCACGCGTCCGGCCCTAACGAATGCCCTATGATATCATCTCTGAAATATTCAGCTATGCTCCGCGCTTTATCAGAAACAAACAAACAAACAAACGTTGACATTGAAATCCAACAGCAGCGACTTAAGAAATATTTTTACATTTATCTACAGCTTCGGACACGCTGAAGGCATGCTCCGGCAATCTTATAATCACATATGTACATATGTACATATGTACACATGTATTGCATATATGTATGTATTATTTGTGGCCATATAGTATGTAGTATGTGGTCTTCCTATAATTTCGTGTGTTTTCATTTATTTTTGTCTGTTTTGTTTTTCGACTGAACAGATAAAGCAGCTATATAAACACAGAGCTTACGCCTTGGGTTGATAAACTTCGCCATGTGAAGTGACAGTTGGGCTACCTAGGGACACAGATAATTACAATGCTTCGCTGCTTGGGCCTCTCTAATGACCCTAATGATCAATAAACATACATAAATAACAAAACTATGTGTTAATATTTAAGGCAAATAAAGTGAGTATCGAAGCGAAGTCGCCACAAGAAAACATATTTATCTAACAAGTGCCGAAGACCAAATGCCCTAGCGTAAAATAATATGATCTTGTAACACAAATTTGTTTCCAATATAAAAGTTGAAAGATATCTTGATCATATATGGGTCGCAAATGAAGCTAGTAAAATATTTTGATAAATTAAATTGATCAATTTCTCATATGACAATTACATATATAGTAAAGATCATATAGATATTTGCAAAGTTCCATAAGAAAATTTAAATAGAAAATTATAGCTTGGATAAGAACTGGCAAACAAGTCTACAACGACTCGACGCAGACACTGATCACGAATATATATGCTTTATGGTGTCGAAAATGTCGGCTACAATAAGTTACAGATTTGCTTGGAAAGCTAAGCAACCCACTGCGAGAGTGTTACAACTTTCCGGGCCGTCTGTAAGTTTGTCTTTCTGTCTTGGGGTGTCAAGCAAAATAATTTATGACACAACCCAACAATGTACATGCATGTACACATGTGTACACAAAAGTTGGCTCAGACAGGCAGAGCCCTATTTCCGATTTCCATGTTCTATTGCCAGCGATTACAGCGACGCGCCCGAAAATTGATTGGGCCGAGCGTAACGGCTGAAAATCAATGTAATTACAGTCTGGTCCGGTTGCAATTAAACGTCGTTGGTTTTCCTGCTTTTTTTTTGGTTTTTGCCGCCAAAATCGTAACGTTGGCGCACCACCCAACCACCAATTACAATTAGCTTGAGGCACTTACCTTGGCATGTTGCATGGCATCCAAGGGCTGCTCGAAGGACTTGACGCTGTCCATTTGCTGGTCGATGCAGCTCTTGACCGCTGCTGAGGCGTTCCGATACTTGTCCCAGAGCTCGACGGCCCGCTGGTAGCGTGTGCAAAGCTGTTGCAGATTCTCGGTGGTATCATGCCAGGCGACTACCGCATCCTGCACGGACGATTCAATTTGCTCGACAATTTGTACATCACAGCTCTCGATTAACGGTTTGGCGGCGCCCTTAAGCTCGTCCAAGAGCTGCTCTCGACTGTGCAGATCGCCCGCAAGTCCCTGCGAGAGCGAAAACAAACAAAAACAATTAATAAAAAAAAACACGCTCGCAGCGACAATTTACGCGACACGCGCGCGTTTCGAAGTTAAAGTCAACTGCCGCAAAGCAAACGAAACGAAACGAAACGCAAAGCAAATGCAATGCGCGAAAGCTTTTTTCGAAGAGTGCTTGAGTATAAGAGCTTTGTGGTAGCTTTTTGTTTTGAACTATTTCGAATTAGCATTCGTGAAAAATCGCTCTGAAATATGTGAGTGTGCGCGCCTAACTGAACGCAGGCAGAAAACGCGCGCGGTTTTTATAGCCATTTCGGGCAGATAAAGGCAAATTCTGATATGGGCCCGCAAAAAAGATGCAAGATGCAGGTAGCCGGGTCAGTTGTTTTGACTGACTGGCTGACTGCCTGAACATGGCCAAAATAGTCATAAATCAGTCAATAAAAAAGGAACATGGAAAACTTACCTCTAATCTCTCGGTGGCCTTACGTAGCCGCTCATAATCGACCTGGCCGTGCACGCGTATCAGTTCCATCATAAAGTCCGTCTCCTGCACAGAGTCATGCACCAGTTCCAGCTGACGTTCGTAGCGTAGCCACAAGGCCAGACGATTACGTAGTATGGCCATAATATTGGTGCACTTGCTCTCGAGGAAGGCATGGTCATCCTGCAGCTGGGAAATGTCGCGTTCCAGCTTCACCGGCGACACGGACATCTTCAGCCGCATGGGCAATGTGTGCAGCATTTGGCGTAAGCGCATTATCTCCTGCCAGCTGGCGACGAGCTCCTCGCCCGCGCCCTGGCAGTCGGCGACGGCTTTCTCTATGATATCGGCGCCTTGGCGCTCGGCGGACTCGCATTCGTCCAATATAACAGAGATTTTGGCCTGGTGCTTGCGCTGATTACTGATGCCTTCGTGTATGGCCTGCAGCTGATCTCGCAGCACGGAGGCAAACTCCAGCTCCTCGGCAATTTGTGTGGTTATTTTGTGCGAGAGCGCAAAAAGTTCGCCCACTTTTTCTGGTTCAATTGCCGGCTCCTGGAGTCCAATGCGGCCCAGCTCGTTGCCAATGAAGCCAACGCGTGTGCGCAGCACCTGGACACGCTCAATGTACAAGCAAAGCTCCTCCTCGTTTTTGATAACGCCCTTCATGCTGGTCATGGTCAGATAAATTTCCTGAAGCTCGCGCTCCACCAGCTTGAGTTTCTCATCCGCGGGCATATCCTCCGAGGACAGGCACTCCACAATGTTGTGCTGTATCTGCTCAATGGCCTGGGCCACCGCTTGCCAGCGATCCTCGAGTTGGGCATGGAACTGGCGTTGGAGCATCTCATCGGCCAGTGGTATGACTTGGAGGGATTTCTCCAGACTATGACCCGCATCGTTGCGTATGTTGTTATGCAGCTCGAAGCGCGCCTTTATCTCCCAGAATTGCCGCATATGGGGTATGGGCTCCTCTGTGGGTTGTGTGGGTATTTGGATTTGGCGTAGCTCCTGTTCCGCTTCGCGTACAAATGCCTCCATTTTCTCTGTCTGTTGTTCGTACTGCACCCAGATCTCCTTGAAGACCAGCAGGCGATGCAAGTAGAGCGCCACCTCCTCGCGCAGCTTGAGCAGCACAATAAGGGCATCATTTGATTCCTCAACCAAATTGGGCGCCTGCACCAGCAGCTGCATTTTGTTGGCAATTCCCGAGAGCTGCGTCATCTTGACATAATGATGCGAGATGTCATTGCTAAGGGATTGATAGAGCGTCGCATACTGATCGTAATCGGCGGAGGTTACCGCCGACAGATCTGGCACACGTTGCTGTGCCACCTGCAACCACTGCAGCTCATCGCGCATGCCCTTCTCTAGCACTGTCCAGCGCGAGGCGGCTTGCACCAGTTTTGAGGAACGCTCCGATGCACGCTCTAGCAGCTGTGTGGCTTTCTGGTAGAGCAGCTTATGCAACTCCGAGTGCTTCTCGCGCGTCTCGCTATCAATGTTCTCCTCGAGCGACTCTAGCATAGCGCGACAGTGGCTCAGGTTGACAAAGAATTTGCGCTGTTTTTGCACCTCGTTGTTGAGCAGCTCCAGGGAACTTGACACAATGGGGCTCTCCATCATCTTGTCGGCCAGCACAGTGATATTCGTGAACTCCTTGAGCGTCTGCTCGTACTCCTCGGCCAACGACTGCAGCTGGAGTAGACGATCGCGCTCTGCCTCGATGCTGTTGCCAATATTCTTGCTGTTCTCAAAGGCGTTGTATACATGCTGTGGTATTTTCTTATTGGGGAAATCACGCTGGAAGAAGCGGGCAGTCTGCATTAGTTGATCCAACTGCTCCTGGCCTGCCGTATGCTGCCGGTCCAGCTCATCGAGAAGTGCCAGCTTTTGGGAGAGCGGATGTTCCACGCTGAGAGCCTGGTCATACCGTTGTTGCAGGAATTTCAACGACGTAGAAACTTCTCTGTAGAGCAGCTCAAAGTTGTGCCACTTGTCCAGATCCTTGCTGTCCTGGGCCTGACTTTGTTGGGTCACCTGCTCCACAGCATCGATGTGCTCTTTGAGCGTGTCCACATATTGCAGCAGCTCCGACTGTGTTGGTTTATCCGTGTGGCCGAGCTCTGCCTCGAGCTGATCGACATTCGCTTTGATTGTGTGCAGTTCCTCGTTCAGCTGATTGTAGTTGTCCAGCTTCTGTTCCGAGGGACCTTCATTGGAGTTTTGCCGTATGAGATACACGCGATACTCGATGGTTTCCAGCCAGGTGGAGACCTTTTCAATGACTGTTATGACTGTGGTGTGTATAATCGTTTTATTGCCTACGCTTATTGCCATATCCAAGTTCTGTAATCCTTCAGAGACCTCTAGCAAGCGCTGTTCGGTTGGCACCTGCTTGATCTGCTCGGATAGAGTGGCCAGGTGAAGGACATCGCTCAGTGGTGTTGATTGCTGCGGCGTCGCCTGTTTCAGTTGCCTTATGCGACTCCCGATTGCTTCCTTGGTCTCTGCCCAGGTCAGCTTCGGTTGATCTTGTTGTTGTTGCCTACCAGGATACAGCTGCAAGGTCTCGCTCTTGATAAGCGCTTCGGAGGAATCCATTGGTGTGCTGTTCACAGTCGGGCTGGTCTTTGCCGTTAGCCATATATTCTGTTCGTTTAGATTGTCTGGACCCGGCGTAATGGGCACCACCAGCTCCTCCGTTGGCGAAACAACCTCCTCAATGGTCACCGAAGACGTGGGTCCACTGCGTGGCTTGCCTTGCTGCTGCGAGGCAATGCTTACCTTGTTCTGTTCGAGAATATGTACCGGCAAATCAGGATATTCATCGTAGACTGTGGTCTTTGTGATTTGCAATTGCACACGCTGTGGCCTTTGCGGATCAGTTTCGGTGGGCTCAGAGTCGGGTACTGGCGGCAGATGTGGCACCTCTTCGATTGTCTGATTGGTGGAGAGTACTATTCCAGATTCAGTCAGCAGTTCTGGTGCAATTTCTACGGTCACACTGATTTGTGGATCCGCCTCTGGCGTTGACTCCGGCACAGACTTGCCCTTTTGTTTCTTTTTGTCCTTTTTGTCCCTTTTGGTTTTCTTTTCAGGCTTGGGTAGCTGCATGGTTTGCGTGTACTCATATAGCGTGGGCTCCGCTGTAGATGCATCTGAATCGGCCGGTATGGCCACTGTGGTTTTCACCTCTAGCTCGTAGGGCTCTGACGTAGATGTAGCGGTTAAGGAATTGTCTTCAAGTGAAATGGGCTGTGGCTCCTCACTTGGTGTGGTCTGCACCAGCACATCGCTCACATCTACGGCTTCTGGCCTGCTCAATTCCGTTGACTCTGGCGTTGCTGTTTGCATGTGAGTCTCCTTGGTGGTGGTTACCTCTGTGACGGTAGATTGCTCTTTTGTGGGCACAGGCAAATCGATAGTCATGTCTTTAACCAAATCCTTAACAAGTGGGTGGACCACATGGTCGCTACTTGATTCAGCTAGGCGCGGCGATTCCTTGGGCGTGGTTTGCAGCTCCTTTTCGGTTGTTGTCGTTATAATGGTTTGGCTAGAAATTTCGACGGTTTGCCTGGGCTGACCATTCTCATCGGTTTGAATTTCTGTGCTTAATGTCTCGACGGGCTCAGGTTGGTCGTCGCCGCGTGGTGTTGTCTGGGCTTCAGTTTCGGTAATTTCCACAATGATCGTCTGCGATTCGGTCTCCTGGTTATCCGGACGCACATCCAGGCTCGTTTGTACCGCTGTTTCATCCAGATCGGGCTTGTGTTGAGGTGATGTCTGCGAAGATTTAATATCCTGTTCAGCAGTTGTTGGCGTGGGCGCACGAGGACTCGTTTGCTGCTCCTCATCTTCAAGTGCTGCCAGCTCGACAACCTCTGTGGGTATAACCAGCTCTGTAATTGGAGTACGTGACTGCTCTGTGGGTGAGGGTATAATCGAATCTTCAACTATCTTGACGGTTTGACCCATATCCATGCTCGACAAGTCACTCTCTGTGCTAATCTCCGCAATCGATTCGAAGCATACTTTGCCTTCCGATTTCGGATTGATGATGTCACTACGTGGAGAGTTCTCGGGTGACAGCGGAACATGCGCTGCCTCATCTTCTAACTTTTCCTCGACATCGAAAGGCAAGCGTTTTCTCCTCTGCCACGTTGCCAGTTTTGTGCACGGTCTCTGGTTCTGGTACTTGCTCACTCATGACTTTTTCCTCATCTCTTCTCTTCTTTTTCTTTCGACTTCGCTTCGTAGACGCGTCTTCGTCGTGCTCCAGGGGCGCTGCGCCAGTCTCCACAATGCTCATGGTTACCTTAGCGGGTGACATACCAATGGATTTAACAAGCTCTGAGGTCGCTCCCATGGCTACCTTGAGTACACCAGCTCCAGTGGCGTTTACAGAAGGTGCTGTTATCTGGTAAGTCTTGCGAGGCGACGCTGAGGCAGCTGCCTCTTCAGAAATGAAAAGCTGGGTGGCCACACGTATATCCTTTTGGGGTATATCTGACTGCTTATCGGCGATGTTGATGGGTGGCACTTCTGTGACAGGTTCTTCAGTCGCTATCGTTTGTGGTTGTGCTTGCTCGGCTGGTACTGCTATTTCAGCTTTTGGCTCGGCTTGAGCTTGTGCTTGTTCAGCTGCTAGGAAGGTTTCTACATCAGTCTTCGGTTTAGCCACTGGCTGCTCCGGTGTTTTTTCAGTCTTTTGTGGTGTCTGCTGAGACTCGGATTTGATGCTCAAAGCTGTTGGCGACACTGGCTCAAATGCATACGATTCCAGGGACACAGAGTTGCCAGTTTCAGGACTAGTTGGCCAAATGGTTTCCACGGGCATTGATGCCTCTGTGCTGGTAGCAGCTGGCGGTGCCAGCTCTTCGGCATGCTCCGAGAAATCGATGTTTGTGGTTTGCAAATGATGTTCCAATGGCCAAATTTCCTTGATATCTTCCACCACAGGCTGACTCTCTATTGTTGTAGCTGTGATTGTTGTTGTTGTCGTTGTGGTGGGGGCTGTAGGTTCAGTTACTGCCGCAGCTGTAACATTAACGGGACTGATAGGGGCAACATTTACGATTTCTTCAATGTCTACTTGAGGTGCTGGCAATTCTACAGGTGCTGCTTTTGTCGTTTCTGTTGTAATTGCAGTTGTTGTTGTTGTTGTTGGTAGTGGTGTCTGTTTATCGAGTGGTTGTTCTTGTTGTGTGGTTGTGGTGGTGGTGTTGGAGATGTTGATAGACTCAATATCAAATACCTGTTGCTGCGGTTCAACTGTCTGTGATGACAGATCCGTTGCAACTTCTTCGATGACCACGCCTGGCTCTTGCATCATGCGCTGGAATTCCTCATCGCTCACCACTTTTCCATTCACCGTGTGCACAATATTGACATCGATATGTGGCATAGTTTCCTCCTCAGTCACCTCAATCTCCTCGGGCTCTTCAACCACTTCCTCAGTCACATGCTCCTTGCCATCAATGATGACCACACGTTTGATTATCTTTCGGGTCTTACGTATAATCTTACGGGTCACTTGCTGCATTACAGTTTGTACTCTGGTACCCTGACTGTCTAGCGTAGACTGTCCAGCAGCTGCGCGGAATGGCAGCATTTTGCCATCCACATCGGGGCTTAACAGCTGCTCATACTGCTCAATCACAGGCTCTGTCTCGAACTCGCTGACCGTCACGGTCTCTGGCTGAGAACCATCCAACAGGGTGCCACGCGTTTGCTGCGTTACTACGGTGTGGTATGTGCTTTCTTGTGGATCAGCAATCGTATCTGTGGTCTTCACATTCTCCAAATTTATCTGACCTGTTGAGTGCACTTCAATATTGCCATCGGCATCGCTGACTGTCTCAATGGAGCTAATCTGTTGCTTTTGCACAATTTGTTGACGCATCCGGGTGACCTTTTTCAACACAATATGCTTGGTGCCATCGGCGCCCACAACCACCTCGGTTGTGGTTTCGTCTGGTTCGACAAATGTAGTTTCGAAAGCCTGCGGCACATTCTTAAGTATCAGCTCGGTGGCACGATCCACATCGCCCTTGGGTTGTTGATGGTAACGCGCCTCGATCTGAACATCCTCTATCTGTTCCGGTACACTTTCATTCAGCTGAGTGTCAATCTGTATTGTTTCCTGACCATGTTGTACGGTTTGAGTGACCATTATGTTTTCCGTGGGTGGTCGTTCCTTGAGTGTTTGCAGTGCTACCTCGGCAGTTTCTATGGCCACCACGGGTTGCGGTTCCTGGAAGCTAGTCTGTGCCTCCACATTGCTCGTGGTGATCTGCGGCTGAGGTTGTTGCAAGCTCAGCGATGTCTGCGTCTCCACATAAACACCCGCGGGCTTGATCTCCTCCTCAGGCATTGAGCTTGAGTCCAGAGTGTTTTCATTGGACTCTATGGATTCGGGCGCTGCACTTGCAGCAATCGGTGCCAGTATTTGGGCATCCGCCAGCACGCGCTGACGCTGTGCATCTTCGCTCTTGGCCTTGCGCAGATCCACGATGCGTTTCTCAATGGTAAAGATACGCGTGGTCGCAACGGTGATCTGTTCACGTAATATGATTAAAATGCTCTGCAGTTGCTCCATGAGCGTATCGGCTAATGGGGCGACGTCGGGATGAGCCTGAAGCTCTCGTGTTTGGTCGACCAAATCATCCATGGACTGTTGCCGTTCCTTCAGTGTGCGCAGCAATTGCTGGCTGCGCTCCACCTGAGTCTTGAGTACCTGTTCATCGGTGCTACTGTCCATCGTGGGCTCGAACGAGGCCAATTCGGCGGAAACCTCATTGATCCAGCGTTCCAGCTCCAGCAAATGCTGCTGGTACTCGTCGATCTCCTGTTCACGCTTCTTCTGCCCATGCATGGCGTTCTGAAAAATGAATTGTTTGATCTTAGCAGCTACTATATGTATATGCATATATTGATAGATTATACTCACGGCTATCATGGTGATGCCTTGTTGTGTGCGCCTAAGTAGCAGATCGATGCGATCTGCGGTCTCGTTAAGCAAACGTTCCGTGCCAGGATCTGTGGGCAATGCTTTTGCTTGATCCTTGAGATGTAGCGCTTCCTTCTCATGTACTTCCAGATTGCTTTGGATTAGCTGCACATCAAGCAGAAAAACGCATTAAACAAACGTTTACCAAAATGACAAAAAACAAGAATTGAATTGAATGTACACCTACTATATGTAAGTAAATAAATAGTAAGACGTCAAAAGGGTTCGACTACTATATAGTAAAATCATTTAAGACGAGATGTATTTGTATATCAGAACTAAGAGTACGCTAATCAAAAACCTTTCAATCGGTAATATATATAGATATATGTACGATTATTTATGGAATGATGCGAATGTGTTATTTAATTTGTGTGACACACGCCAGCATCCATTAATCGTTTCTTAATTTGCAGAAATACAAAACTACGGCTATATACAGTGTCAGTATGGATTATTATCTAATATTATTCAAAAGAATGCCAGGTAAATACGTGCTTTAGATTCAGTTTCAGTAGCATCTAAATTACCTTCAATCCTTGTAGCATGCCCTCCAAGCTGCTGTGGCTCATATTTCCAATGCCATCCTCGACGGTTGATAGCGATTGTAGCAGTTCTTCGAGTTCTTGCGTGATTATGTCCTATATATATTTGTGGTTTTTTTTTTTTTGTAATATATGTGTGCAATGTGTTGGGGAATATTAATAAACATGTTAATAAGAAAAAACATTGCATTTTGCGTCAAATAACTAGTTAACATTGCAAATATTTGTTGGCGGCTTTTATACACGCACACAACATATTTACATGATGAACAAAGTTTGTATAACATTTTGTTGTTGTTGAATGGATGCAAACGCACAGCCATAAATGGGGGTAGGCAATGCACAAAAATTGTTTTGATATACTTATAACTCTATATGTATATTTAAGTAGTACTTATTTAGCATTAACATAACTGCATTTAACGTAACGCATGCGTATATGGCATTAAAAATCTTAAGGTATATGAACGGCGGCATATTATGAGTATATGGCGAAAAGGACAGCGGATAGACAAAAGCACCAAATGCGATAGTTCCTAGCAAAGGGCTGTAACTTGATTGAAACTATATGAAAAAGTCTTTACACTCTGATTTTGAAAAATAATATGAAATTTATGGTAAGCAAGGAAATAACTAGGAAATAACTTAAAGCTATTTTTAATCATTTTTCATATTGCAAGCTTTATAATGAAGACAAATCAAGCTATAGCCGAGTATGCTCGACTGGCAGTTACCCTGTACCCCATTCCTATCACTGCACGTGGTAATATTTTTGTTTAAACATTTCCCTTTACATGTTTAAATTCTTAGTATAACATTTTAAGTTAACTCTCTATTTTAAACTGGCCTTAAATGCACTAGCATTTGTTTGATATTTTCCACTATGTTCTATGCTTGCTATACTTTGCGAATATATGGTAGCCCTTGCCTTTTACTATTAAACATATTTTTTCGATCTCTATAAGAATTTTGGATACCTGCAGAGCACACTTAAGGATATGCCTACAGAAATTATTTGCATTTTGCAATTTTATAAAACTATAACGAAGCGTGCTAACAACATCGATCTGTCTGTACACATATCAAATTTTGCATCGTTCAAAAATAGTCACGTTCTTTAAACCGGACCGACAATAACAAATATATATACATACTTATTTTTCCGATACTCGGAATGTCTCCAGCTACCACGTACTTACAGCATTTAATAAAACCATTTATGAACTCACTTGGGTACAGGGTGAAATGAAAAAAATATATATAAATGTTCTTACTGATGGTTTTCTTGCCCGTAATCCTATGACAAGTTCATTCAGACTAGCTATAAAGTTTTCTGCACTAACACTCACATATATGATTACTTTTTCCTGGCCGACCTTTAAGCACAGTTCTTCAATGCACTTATTGAAAGCTTAGGAATTTGGTTTTGATTTAGCATACTATTTGACTGAGTACATTTCGCATTGAACTCACGATCTATACTAAAAATTGGAATGCGAGACTAGGACCGAGTGACTGGCGCACTGAGGTATTTTTGAGCAAGTAATACGGGCCGCATTGCATGGATCTCTAATTTATTTATAGCGAGAACTAAGCACACACTGGGGGAAACTGCAGCAAAAACAAACAGGAAAATTGCTTAACATTTGGCGAGGGCTGCAGGGCGGCAGACAGGAAGGCAATGAACTCATAAGTATACGATTTGTGGTACATAAAAACGGGCATATTCTGCTAGAAAACTGTGTGCACGCACTTTTAAGCAGCACTGTGTGCAAGTGCGAAGAATATGTGCATCTGCGTGGTGTGTGTGTGTGTGTGTGTGTGTGTGCCTATACGAAAATAAAACTGTGCAAATATATATATTTAAAATAGATTTCAATATATTAAGACGTGCAAGTTGGTTAATATTTATTTTATTTTGTTAAGTTTGACTTTAGTACGTATATAATGCTACTAAGTATTAGTAGTTACTGCATTTTACAATAGGTTAAGATCAATTAGTAAGGAACATTTGGTAACGCAATCAAACAACTAGTCTAAGTAGATAGGAGAGCGTGTATATAAACTCATAATATTACGATTAATCTTATATTTATATAGATTGATGAATGCAATTAGCGAAACAACACGTACAATACAAATATAATAAACAAAAAAAATCTTAAGAAAATAAAAATGAAAATCATAAGAAAACATAAGATATTGCAGGATATATAAGAATTAACAATTGAGAGTTACGTTAGTATAGTATAATATATTATATATGTGTGTGTATTTTTTTTTATTTTTAATTTTTTGAATTTTTTGTTATGTTATTGTTTGGGCACCCGCCATGCGCCAAGGCCAACAAAGAACGGCAACCCATGGTCGACCTTACTGCGGGCCATTGCCAGGGTGCGTTTCTGTTGCTGGTGGCAGCAATGTGCAGCTTGTGCTGCTGCTGGCAGGGCCGCAACAACAACAACAGTTTGAGCGATTGCCGTATAAAAGCCATGAACAAATACCAAAACCACACAAAAAAGCTGCAAATATTAAAATTATGAATAACTGAAGGCTCAATGTGATTTTCACCTTCTGGCGTTGTTGTTGTTGTTGTTGCAAATCGTTGCTAGTTGTTGTAGTTGTCGTTGTCGTTGTGTTGCTGCTGCCAGGTGTTGCTGCTGCCGTTTCACTGGTTGTTGTTGTCGTTACCGTTGTAGTTGTTACTACAGTGCGCTTCACGATATTTGTGTTGTCATTTGTCGGAGCAGACCCAAGGGGTGGCTCATCGCGCTCGCTGCTTTCTGTTGTTGTTGTTGTCGTTATCATTTCGGCAACTGTTGCTGGTGTGGCAGCAGCCACAGGCGACTCAGCAGCAGCAGTTGCTGTGAGCGCTTGCGGCTCCGGCTGCTGCTCGGGCTGGGCTGTTGTCTTCACTGATGTTGTCGGTGTTGTTGTCTGGGCCGTAAGCTTATTAATTACGGCTGCTGCAACTGGCAAAATCGCGCTCGTCGCTGCCAGTGTTGTCGTTTTAGTTGCTGTTGCCGCCGCATTGGCAGCCGCGTTCAGCGTGTGTGTTGTGGCGCTCGCCAATTGGATTAGTGCATTTGCAACGTTAGCTGAGTTTGTTGTAGCATTGGGTGGGGTGGGACTTGTTTCGGGTGTAGTAGTAGTTGGGGACGTGTCTGGTTTAGATGGCACAGAGGGTGCCAGCTCTAGGGTTTTATTTTCGGTTAGAACATCCTTAGACTCTACTGTTGTTGGTGTCAATTCTAGTTTAACCTGAGGTTCAGCTTCTAAAGCCAAGTAAGTACTTTGGTCCCGCCAGTGACCTACGCCGCCTGGCAAATCGGTTGACATATACTCCGACGAGCAGCTCTGATTTGGTTCGTATTGAGCTGCATCGTGTTCGGGTGTCGGTGTAGCATTGCCACTGCTACCACTACCAGGATCGCGGTCGTTCGGCTTATCGTCGTCGTCATGCGGCTTACGAATTTCAGGCACAGTCAGTTTATCTCCATCATCATCGTCATCGTCATCGTCATCGTCATCGTCATCGTCATCATCGTTGTTGTCATCATTTTTGTCTGGTTTGTTGATATCATCGTCGGGTTTCGTGTCTTTGTCAAGTTTTGTATCAATGTCCGTCACATCAGCACGTTTCAGTCTGTCGATGCTGCTCTCGAATAAATCTGCATCGATGCTGCGCGTTTGCCAGTCATCCAGATACAGATTTAGCCGCAACTGATCGAGACTGCTGACAGGTGCTGTTGCTGGCACTTCTACTTTAGGAATGCTTACAATTGACGATGCTTCTTGTTCAGTCTTATCTACAACGTGATCAGTTATCAATTTGCTTGATTCTGTAATCGTGGTCGTTTTCACTACAGTTTCAGTAATGATGTCAGTCTTATGCTTATCGTCCTGAGTTTCCTGAGTTTTCTCTATATCCGTATCCGTCTTTGTCGAGTCGCTGGTAATTGTCTTAAATAGTCCGTAAGCATCTCCAGCCGTTTGCCTATACTTCGGGAAGTTGTCTTGACTAAGATGCCAGAGTAGTTCACTTGGTTTGGGGGCTAAGGATATGGACGCTAAGGGTGTTGAATTCGATTCCAACGAGCTATCAACGAGTATTACTTTCTCTATTTCAGGTTTGGGTGTGACTATTGTTATTTCCTCAACTTCAGTTACTATTTCAGCTACAGGTTGAATCAGCGTTTTCTCTGAAACAATTTCCTCAGCTTTAGCTTGTGGCTTTTCCACAGGCGTCACCTTCTGAACTCTGGTTTCTATTTTGGGTTCAACGGGCTTTTCTATTTTCAATAAATGCAACTGACTAATGGTATCATTGGGAATGGGACGCAAAAGCGTTTCTCTATCAAGGTACAAATTGTAAGCAAGAATTTCTGAGTTAATTTCGGGCAATGCTTCGGGTTCAATTATCACATAATCATTTATAAATGTTTCCTGCTTGGGTAACTCTGTTAATTCCGCAGCACCAATTTCCTTGGGTTTATCCTGCTTTAATAGTTGATACTGCGTTTCCGCAATGTTATATTTGGGGTATTGCTGATATGAGTCAAGCTGTAGGTTTTTCCTCAGAATATCCAAACTGCTAGGTGCAGTTGGCTCTACTGGCTTAACGCTTGTTTTCGTGGATTCGGGCTCAACTGTCAGCTCATTTGAATGAGTTGTGACTACGGTTGATACGTACGAAGTTGGTTGTTCCTCAGTGGTTTTCACATCTTTGTGTGTTGTTACTGTTGTTGTAACGTAGGTTGTATTGGTTATTGTAGTTGTCGTTGTTTCCTGATTCCCAAGATCTTGTTGTTGCTTAGGATCTTGGAAGTCTGTTGTTTTGCTTACAACCACAGTGGACCATGCAGGTACATCAGCAGCCTCTTCCTTGATAGCTGGAGACGGGAATACCTTTGTTTCAGTTTGAACAATAGCAGACCACGTCGTTGGCTGATCAGTTGGAGATTGTACTGGAACTTCCGCAAGGGTAGTATCTGTTGGTATTTCAACTGAAATTGGAGCATCCTCCTTAATTTCCTCTGGAATGGGTTCGACGACTTCTTCAGTAGTTGTTACTGCTTTTTGACCGGGTTTCAATGTGGCAGACCAGTAGGATGTCTCGCATATAAATGCGTCATTGGAATTTGGTTCTTTCGTAGGTTTGAATGGAGCTAAAGGTGCATGTTCAATAGTTTCTTCAACTTTATCGAAGGAAACTACAGGAGTTTCTGCTGGCTCCACGGTGTCTACATGTTTCAACACTGTTTCGATTGCTATTGGGGAAGGCTTGTCTTCAATTATTGCTTCTGTGGTACTGATCTCTTCTACAGATTTGAATGGAGCTAAAGGTGTCTGCTCCGCAATTTCAACTGTATCAAGTGGAGCAACAGCTGTTTCCAGATCTTCGGAAGGAGTTTTACGTTGTTCCGAAATAGTTTCAATTGTTTTCTCAACTAAAGTAACCGTTGTTTTGGGTTCTTCAGTAATTTCGAATGGAGCCAAAAGTGTTTCTTCGGTGTTTGGCTGGACTACATCAACTGAAACAACAGGGATTTGCTCGATTTGCTCAACAGAAATGTCATTCGCTGGTATTAAGGTTGCCTTTTCCTCAATTAAGGTCATTGTCGTAGTGGATTCTTCAGTAGTTATGAATGGAGCCAACGGTGTCTGCTCCGTAATGGGCTCTACTACATCTAGTGCTGCAACGGTGGTTGGCTCAGGTTTCGGAGCGATATCCACCTTTTCACTAGATTCAACAGTTTGAGTCGGTATTAGAGAAGCATTTTCTTTGATTTGTTCGGGTTTCAGGGGCTCCTGTGGAGTTTGGTCTTGTCTATGCTCTGGTACCTTAGACTTTTGCGTACTTTCCTTTTCAGCATTTATAAAATCAACAATACCACTTGCAGGTTTCTTCTTCGGTTTCTGTTTTGGTTTCTTAGTTTTTGGCTCCGTCTCTAATGTAAGTGGTATACTGACTGTGTTATCTTTCCTTGGATGTTTCTCTACGCTGTCGACAATTTGATCTGTAGATTCAATTTGAAGGAGACGAATTTGCTGTGCTGGCTCTGGAACATTATGTGCAGCGATTGCCGCCCATGACATACCCGATGTTATCGGTATTGGAGCGGGGGTAGGTTGGCTATGGTCTTCCTCTATTGGAGAAGTTGGAGTACCCATATTTTTGGCCGGTTCTATTACAGTAACAGGATCAGCATAAGTTTGTGAAGGCTTCGTTACCTTGTTTTCTTTTGGCTTTTTAGATTTTTTCTTCTGTGGCTTTTCTCCGACATTGGAACTTTGCGACTGTTGTGAACGTGATCGAGAACGAATTCGTTTCTTTGAAGTTATTTCGAGGAAACCTTGCTCATCTTGTGGCTTGAACTGTTCTTCGGTTTTAGTCACTTCAGTCACTTGTATAATCGGTCGACTGATTGTGCGAGAATGTCTTTCAGTGATTTGTTCTGTATTAATAGTTGTTTCTTTTGGAACAACAGAAGACCAAGCCGGTATATCCGTATCCACTTCTTCATCCATGATTTCCTTCCATGACAATGCTGATGGCTTGTCAGAATATTCAACAGGTTCATCTTCGAAACTACCAACAGACGCAGGAATAACAGGATCTGGGAACTCTTCAACGCAGACAATAGACGAACTTTGTGGTCGTTTCGCGACTAAATTTTGATGTTCATTTTCAGTGTTCTCAATGCTACTTAGACGTTTAGGTTCAGTATCCTGGTAGCGAATGTTTGTGTTGTTTTCGTATCCTGTCTTTTTAAGGACTTCAGCATAAGTCTCGGATAGGGACCATACAGAGGGCTTCGTTTTTGGCAATTGAATATTAAAATCAGGTGTTGTGATCTCAACCGTATCGCGATGCTGAACCAATGCAGGCTCTGGCTCTATTTTGGGCTTAACGTCAAGAACAACAGTGGTTTCTTCAATAGTTGGTTTGGGCTCATTCTCTACTTTGACGGTCTTCTTTTCCTTTTTGTGCTTTGGCTTCTTCGTAATTTGATCCGAATTTGGTGTCAACTTTTGCTCGTTGTGGATAAATTCCTGTATGATATGGGACGACGGTACATCGATTGATTCCGATACCATTGAGGACCACGACTGAATTTGAGATGGTGTTTCATCAGTAACGATAGCAGGCTCTTTTATCACACTAGTCAATTCGTCGACAACCGGTTTGGAAACTTGTTCTGGTTTTGGTCTTACGGTCTTTTGTGGTCTTTCCAGCACTTCTGGTAAGTTGTGTTGTTCGTGGGATATGAGCTCCTGTGATGTTGGGAGAATATCAACCGCTTGTGAAACGATCGACGACCATGACATGGTATTTGGAACATTTTCTAATACTACAGAAGTTTCCGTTCTTTCTTCAATTTTAGGTGCTTCGGTTGTTGAAGGCATATGGGGAACCATCTCTGAATCGGACACAGCCTTGGAAGGCTTTTTCTCCTTTTTCGACTTTTGCTTTTTGGGTTTATCACTCTTGGGGACTGGAATGTTCTCCTCTTTATAAACGGAATCTTGTACCTCGGGAATGGAGTCAACTGTTTCCGGCAAAGTTTCAGTATGATGAGTTGTAGTTGTTATTGTTTGTGAAACAATAGATGACCAGGACTGAGGATGAGATGGCGTATCTACCGTAGCTTCGATTGTTTCCGGTTCTTTCTGTTTCTCCACTTCTTTGACGACGGTAGTTTCCACAACTGCTGGTACAACTTCATGTTGGGGCTGTGATGACTTCTTTTCCTTTTTAGACTTTTGTTTCTTTGGCTCATCGTTTACAACGGTTGAGAATTTCTGTTCCTTTTGAATGAAATCCGTTATGGTGTCATGGGTAGAGGGAACTGGTTCAGTTATTATTTCACTTTGAGCTGTTTCAGTAATTGTGTGAGGTTTCTCAACCGCTTGTGAAACAATTGATGACCAAGATTGAGTTAAAGAATCCGTATCTACAACACTATCTAACGATTTTGTGTCAATTATTTCTTTAGGCTCTACAACAACAGTCGTTTTTTCCACATTATGTTCTTGGTGATGATCAACGTGGGGCAATTCCTTTTCCTTCTTTGACTTTTGCTTCTTAGGCTTATCATTTACAGGAGCTGGGATATTCTCGTCCTTGCGAATCAAATCTTGGACGTCAGGAGCAGAGGTAACTACTTCTGGATTAATTTCAGAATGATGAGTTGTAGTTGTTATTGTATGTGAAACAATTGATGACCACGACTGAGATTGAGATGGCGTATCTACAATAACTTCGATTGCTTCCGGTTCCTTCTGTTTCTCCAGCTCTGGGACAAGGAAGGTTTCTACAACAATTGGTTCAACTTCCTTTTCTGTCTGAGGTGATTTCTTTTCCTTTTTCGACTTTTGTTTCTTAGGTTTGTCATTCACAACAGTTGAGAAGTTCTGTTCCTTGTGAATGAAATCCTGTACGTTGTCATGGGTGGAAGGAACTGGTTCAGCAATTATTTCAGTTCGCACAGTTTCAGTAACTGTTACAGGAACCTCGACCGTTTGTGAAACTATTGATGACCAAGATAGAGTTGGAGCTTCGGTATCTTCAACACGCTCTGCTGATTTGGGTTCGACTACATCTTTAATTTCCTCAACAACAACAACTGATTTCTCTTCAATTGATGCATGATGATCTTCGACCTGCGGCAACTTCTTTTCCTTCTTTGACTTTTGTTTCTTAGATTTCTCTTTAACAGGAACTGGAATATCCTCCACTTTCAGGACGACGTCTTTCACTTCAGGAGCTGAAGGAACATGTTCGGGTTTCGATCCTATAAGATGAGTTTCTGTAACTGTTGTCTGGAACACAATTGAAGACCATGACTGAGTTTGTGATGGCGTCTCTACTATGGTTTCGACTGGTTCTGGTTGGCTCTGCTTTTCCAGTTCTTTGACAGGAGTTGTTTCCACAATAACAGTTTCAGCGACACGTTCCGTCTTATGCGACTTTTCCTTTTTGGGCCTTTGTTTCTTGGGAATGTCGTTCACAGAGGTGGAGAAGCTCTGCTCTGTGCGAATGAAGTCTTGTATGTCAAACGTTGAAGGAACCGAATAAGGTTTTATTTCAGTTAGATCAGTTTCAGTAATTGCTGAAGAAGCTTCAACCGTATCTGCAATATTTTCTGCTAATTTTGGCTCATCGACTTTTTGTGGCTCTTCAGCAACTATTGCTTTCTCCACAATTGGTTTTCGTTGATTTTCATCTCGCAGCAATTTCTTTTCCTCCTTTGGCTTTTGCTTCGTTGGCTTAACATTATCAGAAGTAAAGATGTTTTGTTCTTTGGGAATCGGGTCTTGCACATTACGAATGGTGAAAATTGTTTCAGGCTTAATTTCGGTATGATGAGTTGTAGTTGTTGTTGTTTGTGAAACAATTGATGACCACGACTGAGATTGAGATGGCGTATCTACAATAACTTCAGTTGTTTCCGGTTCCTTCTGTTTCTCCAATTCTGGGACAACGACAGTTTCTACAACAATTGGTTCAACTTCCTTTTCTGTCTGACGGGATTTCTTTTCCTTTTTCGACTTTTGTTTCTTTGGTTTGTCATTCACAACAGTTGAGAAGTTCTGTTCCTTGTGAATGAAATCCTGTATGTTGTCATGGGTGGAGGGAACTGGTTCAGCAATTATTTCAGTTCGCACAGTTTCAGTAATTGTTACGGGAACCTCGACCGTTTGTGAAACTATTGATGACCAAGATAAAGTTGGAGCTTCGGTATCCAGAACACGCTCTGCTGATTTCGGTTCGACTATATCTTTAGTTTCCTCAATCGATGCATGATGATCTTCGACCTGCGGCAACTTCTTTTCTTTCTTTGACTTTTGTTTCTTAGATTTCTCTTTAACAGGAACTGGAATATCCTCCACTTTCAGGACGACGTCTTTCACTTCAGGAGCTGAAGGAACATGTTCGGGTTTCGATCCTGTATGATGAGTTTCTGTAACTGTTGTCTGGGACACAATTGAAGACCATGACTGCGTTTGTGATGGCGTCTCTACTATGGTCTCGACTGGTTCTGGTTGGCTCTGGTTTTCCAGTTGTTCGACAGGAGCAGTTTCAGCGACATGTTCCGTTGTAAGCGAGTGCTCCTTCTTGGGCTTTTGCTTGTTAGGATTGTCGTTCACAGAGGTGGAGAAGTTTTGCTCCATATGAATGAAGTCCTTTATTTCTTGCGCGGATGGAACTGAACCAACATTTATTATTTTACTAAGATCAGCTGCTGGTATTAATGGAGAAACTTCAACAGTCTGAGAAACATTTGTTGACCACCATGGAGCTGACGATTGAGTTTCTTCTAGGTTATCGGCTGATTTTGGCTCGATTATTTCTTGTTTTTCCTTAACAACATTAGTCTTTTCCACAGCTGGTTCTGGCTGAGGTTCGATCTGCGGCCTTTTCTTGTCCTTCTTTGATTTTTGTTTCTTGGTTTTTTCATTTACAATGGTTGAGAAATTCTGCTCTTTGTGAATAAACTCCTGTATATGATCAGTGGTAGGAACAACATCAGCTACTAAGTCAGTAGGACTTTCGATTATTTTGGGAGAAACTTCCACAGTTTGAGAAACAATTGAGGACCATGAATGCGGTTGGGGTGGCGAAACTTCTACATTATCAGTGTGCTCCAGTTTTTGCACCTCTGGTAGTTTATGAACTTCTTCAACTGGTGATTTTGGAACGTTTTGGGGCTTGGAAGGTTTCTTATCCTTTTTGGAACCGTGCTGTTTGGGTTTGTCATTAAGATCGGAGAGCGTATTCTGCTCTGGTTTGACGTCCTGAGAGGAGGAGACAGTTTCAGATTCAGTTATAGTTTGTGTTACAATTGATGACCACAATTGAGTCTGAGATGAAATATCTTCCTCAGGAGTCGTTTGAGCCTCTGAAGTATCTACATGAGTGACAGGGTCCAATACAACAGTTTTTGCTGATGATTTTTTCGTCTTCTTCGCCTTTTGTTTTTTATTTTTATCGTTTACTATGGGCGGCACTTGTTCTTGAGAAATTACATCCTTTGCATTGTCAGCTGGATGCAATGCTGGTAAGTCTTCAGTTGGTGGTAACTCTATAGCCTTAACAGGTTCGGGGCCCTTTTTGGTAATTCTTGTGAAAGGCTCTTCAGCTCCTTGGCGAACTATAGACGACCAAGAGGCAAGACTACCCGGTTGTGGATGTTCAGGAATAATGTTAACCTCATCGTCAATAATTTCTGACCATTTTTGCGGCTTCGTTTCCTGTTTTTGCTCTTCTGTTTTTAATTTTGTGGTTGAATGAGTTACATTTACAATCACCTCACTTTCGGGTTTCATTACCGATTCAACAACTGCCTTGTTTTTATATTTGTCTTTCTTTGCTTTAGGTTTTCTAGAAACCTGTTCAACCACTTCAGAAATTGGAACAGGTGATGTGTTTTGGGTACTAATATCTGTGATTTTGTCAACGTTTTTCTTTTCACCATCTATGAAATTAATTGTGTGCTTAAGTACATTTGCATACGATGAATTTTTATCCCACACGCTGATGGCTGGAGTTGAAGTGAGAGCAGGCAACCTAATAGAAGTAGGTTCCTTTGGTTCAGCAAGTTTTTCTTCGGACTCCCAAGAAATTTCTTGACGCTCGATTTCACTGACAGGCGATTCTATTTTTCCTGTAACAGGCGATTCTATAACCTTTTCAGCGTATGCTGGTTTCTTGGCCTCCTCGGGATTCTTTTTGGGTTCCACAGCCTTTGGCTCCACCGGTACAACAGATTCGCTTACAGTTTCTTTCACAGTAGTTGTTGTTGTGACTGTAACAGTTGTCTTGGTATCTTCCGACACCGATGATTCGAGAACCTTCTCGGGTTCAATGACTGTCTCTGTAATTGATTTTGTAACGGGTTCAAAAACTGGTGCCTTTTCAATAGAGATATCTTTAGGTGGTTCTTCTTCTTCGTCAGAGAAAGTCATTGGCTCATCCATGACGTCCATCCAGGCAGTGCTTGACTCATCTACTGGCAGTCCAACATATGCTGGTTTCTTGGGCTCCTCGGGTTTCTTTTCCGGTTCCACAATCTGCGGCTCTACTGGTAGTACAGATTCGCTGACAGTTTCCTTCACAGTAGTTGTTGTTGTGACTGTAACAGTTGTCTTGGTGTCGTCTGAAACCGAAGATTCAACAATCTTTTCGGGCTCAATGAATGTTTCTGTAGTTGATATTGTAATGGCTACAGGAACAGGTCTCGTTTCAACTGGAGCTTCCTTGGTTGGTTCTTCTTCTTCGTCAGAGAAAGTCATTGGCTCGTCCATGACGTCCATCCAAGCAGTGCTTGACTCATCTACGGGCAGGCCAGCATATGCTGGTTTCTTGGGCTCCTCGGGTTTCTTCTCAGGTTCCACAGCCTTTGGCTCCACCGGTAGTACAGATTCGCTGACAGTTTCCTTTACAGTAGTTGTTGTGACTGTAACAGTTGTCTTGGTGTCATCTGACACCGAAGATTCAACAATCTTTTGGGGCACAATGAATGTTTCTGTAATTGATTTTGTAATGGGTTCAGGAACAGGTGTCGTTTTAACTGGGACTTCTTTAGGTGGTTCTTCTTCTTCGTCGGAGAAAGTCATTGGCTCATCCATGACGTCCATCCAGGCAGTGCTTGAGTCATCTACGGGCAGTCCAGCATATGCTGGTTTCTTGGGCTCCTCGGGTTGCTTCTCGGGCTCTACAGCCTTTGGCTCCACCGGTAGTATAGATTCGCTGACAGTTTCCTTCACAGTAGTTGTTGTTGTGACTGTAACAGTTGTCTTGGTGTCTTCTGACACCGAAGATTCGAGAACCTTTTCGGGCTCAACGATTGTCTCCGTAGTTAATTTTGTAACGGGTTCAGGAACAGGTGCCGTTTCAACTGGAGCTTCCTTGGTTGGTTCTTCTTCTTCATCTGAGAAAGTCATTGGCTCATCCATGACGACCATCCAGGCAGCGCTTGACTCATCTACGGGCAGGCCAGCATATGCTGGTTTCTTGGGCTCCTCGGGTTTCTTCTCAGGTTCCCCAGCCTTTGGCTCCACCGGTAGTACAGATTCGCTGACAGTTTCCTTTACAGTAGTTGTTGTGACTGTAACAGTTGTCTTGGTATCGTCTGACACCGAAGATTCAACAACCTTTTCGGGCTCAATGAATGTTTCTGTAGTTGATATTGTAATGGGTACAGGAACAGGTGTCGTTTCAACTGGAGCTTCCTTGGTTGGTTCTTCTTCGTCAGAGAAAGTCATTGGCTCGTCCAAGACGTCCATCCAGGCAGTGGTTGACTCATCTACTGGCAGGCCAGCATATGTTGGTTTCTTGGGCTCCTCGGGTTTCTTTTCCGGTTCCACAATCTGCGGCTCTACTGGTAGTACAGATTCGCTGACAGTTTCCTTCACAGTAGTTGTTGTTGTGACTGTAACAGTTGTCTTGGTGTCGTCTGACACCGAAGATTCAACAATCTTTTCGGGCTCAATGCATGTTTCTGTAGTTGATATTGTAATGGCTGCAGGAACATGTGTCGTTTCAACTGGAGCTTCCTTGGTTGGTACTTCTTCTTCATAAGAGAAAGTCATTGGCTCATCCATGACGTCCATCCAGGCAGTGCTTGACTCATCTACGGGCAGGCCAGCATATGCTAGTTTCTTGGGCTCCTCGGGTTTTTTCTCAGGTTCCACAGCCTTTGGCTCCACTGGTAGTACAGATTCGCTGACAGTTTCCTTCACAGTAGTTGTGACTGTAACAGTTGTCTTGGCGTCATCTGACACCGAAGATTCAACAATCTTTTGGGGCACAATGAATGTTTCTGTAGTTGATATTGTTGTGGGTTCAGGAACAGGTGTCGATTCAACTGGGGCTTCCTTGGTTGGTTCTTTTTCATCGTCAGAGAAAGTCATTGGCTCGTCCATGACGTCCATCCAGGCAGTGCTTGACTCATCTACGGGCAAGCCAGCATATGCTGGTTTCTTGGGCTCCTCGGTTTTCTTCTCTGGTTCTACAGCCTTTGGCTCCACCGGTAGTACAGATTCGCTGACAGTTTCCTGCACAGTAGTTGTTGTTGTGACTGTAACAGTTGTCTTGGTGTCTTCTGACACTGAAGATTCAAGAACCTTTTCGGACTCAACGACTGTCTCTGTAGCAATGGGTTCAGGAACAGGTGCCGTTTCAACTGGGGCTTCCTTGGTTGGTTCTTCTTCTTCATCTGAGAAAGTCATTGGCTCATCCATGACGTCCATCCAGGCAGTGCTTGACTCATCTACGGGCAAGCCAGCATATGCTGGTTTCTTGGGTTCCTCGGGTTTCTTTTCGGGTTCCACAACCTGCGGCTTTACAGGTGGTACAGATTCGCATACAGTTTCCTTCACAGTAGTTGTTGTTGTTGTGACTGTTAAAGCTGTCCTTGTTTCTTCAGGAATAGACGAGTCAAGAACCTTTTCAGGTTCAGAGCGTTGAATGTCGGCATCGATTGGTGTTTCTGGTACTGCAGGTTTGCTGACTGCTTCCCTATGTTTTTTGGAAATAGCTGAAGGCTTTTGTGTGGGCTCCTCCGTTAGAGAGATATCAGATTTCATTTCTTCGATGGTGTTGATTATTTTATTAATGTTCGCTTCATCTCCATTTTCAGCTAGGAGAGGAATTTCCACTTCTTCTTCAATTAATTCTTTCCAAGATTTGTGCTCGACAACAAAATCATCAGCACCGTCGTCAATCATATCAGCCCACGATTTATGTGTTTTGTCATCGAGGTTGTCAGGAATGCTTGTCCATTTAAGATCACTGAGAGCATCGGCTGATGGGGATTCAGAAACTAACTGAGGGTTCACAGATATTTCTGCCTTTTTAACAGCAACTGGCTTTGGAATAACCTTCTCTGTTTCTATAAAGTCAATAGTTTTCTGACTTACAACTGATGCCCAAGAGCCAGTGTGTTGATCTTGATGACGAGTGTTTTCCTTTGCTGATACCTTTTTCTTTTCAGTACGATCTACTTTCACGTGGTGTCTTACAGGCTCTGCTATCTTTTGTTTAACCTCCTGCTTTTCCTTGGGTGGTAAATCAGTCATTTTATCTATTTGACTGGCGATCTTGGCCCAAGTAGTCACCTCGCTTTCATGAGTTGGAGATGATGACGTCTCAATGACATCACTGTCATCAGATGTTGAGGAGACAACATTACTTTCCACCTTTTTAGACTTAGGCTCGGTCATTTTCTTTTCATCTGTTTCGGTCCTGAATACTTTCTTGGGAGCCTTACGTTCTTTCCGTGACTTAGGTTCTGGTTTTGGTTCCTCTTTCGCAATGGCAGTTGGCTTTTTGCGGGACGCTATATCATCTACGAAATCACCAGGCTTTTTAAGCAAAGCTGCCCAAGAAAACGTATCAGTAGTACTTGCAACAGGCTTTTCAACAACTGTCTGCTTTTCTGGTTCACTTTCGGTTGGAACCTCTTTCTTAAGAGTTGACTTAGATATGATTTCCTCTTTCTCTGGCGCTTGTTGCTTTTTAGGTTCAACTCGTTCTACCTTCTTTTGTTGCCGACCCTTGCGTGGTTTTTCTTGTTCATGACGATCTGGTTCTACTTTTTCCGTTGAAGTTGTCAATGCAGTCTTAATATGAGTCACAGTTGTGTCAACCCACTCCCCTGGTCTTTTTACAAGCGAAGCCCACGAAAAGCCGCTGGTTTCGGGCTCATGAGATTTTTGGGGTTCCAGATTTTCCTCTGGTTTTGTCATTGTCTCCGCTTTTATTATTGTCTTTGTATGAGTTAAAGTCGCTGGTAATTCAGGTTCATTCTTTTCATCCTCAGAAGTGGTCGAAGTTTGTTCTTGAATCGGTTTCTTTGATTTTTTAGATTTCTTTGTTTTGGTAGCTTTTCGTTCTGGTTTCTCTTCCTTTTTGGGTTTCTTGTCATCTGGTATAGTCTCTGGGTGCAATGCTTTCTTTTGGACAAGTGTGGTATCGGTCCATTCACCAGGTCTTTGAACTAAAGCAGACCAGCTTATTTCAGATGTTTTTACAACGTCCTGCTCGTCGGATGATGGTTCCTTGGAGCTTGTGGTGGCAGGCTTTGAGGAGCCAGTGCTCAAACTTTCTTGGTTATATTCCGCAGCCTTTTGTTTTTCTTGATTTGGCTTCTTCTTTTGCTCCTTTGGCTTATCAGTCTTTGGCAAGGACTCAACTACGTCTTGTTTTGGTTCTTGCACAATCACAGGCTTTTCAGAAGCTTGTGTCTCGCTACTATCGCCTGAGCTAAACAAAACATCTGCGTAGGACTTTCCGTCTCGATTACTTTCCCACACACTTGGCTCGACTGTCTGATCTGAATCTAAGACAAATGTTTGCGGAACTGGAGGAATAATTGGATCTTCTTGAGCCTCTTCAGCCAGTTTCTTTGGACGCTTAGCTGGTTTAACTTTCTTCGGCTTCTTTGTAACTGGGATTGATTGCTCTGCTTTACTACGTGGAATGAATTCGTTATAAACTCTCTCATTGGCAAGGAATGTGTGTGTTTGATCGGCATATGCATGCCTAAGATAAGAAGGCGTAAACTCCGGAGCATCGGCAGACAAGGTTGATGTGAAAACAATACTTCCTGAGCTTGGGGCGGATTCCTCCAAGACGCTAGACCATGTATCTATTGGCCCCTCAAGTGTCAGGCTGGAATAGACAGGACTGTGTTCAGGTTTACTGTGTTTCTCTTGAGCTTCACTGACAGTTTCCTTTACAGTAGTTGTTGTTGTGACTGTAATAGTTGTCTTGGTGTCTTCTGACACCGAAGATTCAAGAACCTTTTCGGGCTCAACGACTGTCTCTGTAGTTGATGTTGTAACGGGTTCAGGAACGGGCGCCTTTTCAACTGGGACTTCTTTAGGTGGTTCTTCTTCTTCGTCAGAGAATGTCATTGGCTCGTCCATGACGTCCATCCAGGCGGTGCTTGACTCATCTACGGGCAGTCCAGCATATGCTGGTTTCTTGGGCTCCTCGGGTTTCTTCTCCGGTGCCACAACCTTTGGATCCACTGGTAGTACAGATTCGCTGACAGTTTCCTTCACCGTAGTTGTTGTGACCGTAACAGTTGTCTTGGTGTCTTCTGACACTGAAGGTTCAAGAATCTTTTCGGGCTCAATAACTGTCTCTGTAGTAATGGGTTCAGGAACAGGTGCCGTTTCAACTGGGACTTCCTTGGTTGGTTCTTCTTCTTCATCTGAGAAAGTCATTGGCTCATCCATGACGTCCATCCAGGCAGCGCTCGACTCATCTACGGGCAGGCCAGCATATGTTGGTTTCTTGGGCTCCTCGGGTTTCTTCTCAGGTTCCACAGCCTTTGGCTCCACCGGTACAACAGATTCGCTTACAGTTTCCTTCACAGTAGTTGTTGTTGTGACTGTAACAGTTGTCTTGGTGTCTTCTGACACAGATGATTCCAGAACTTTCTCGGGCTCAACGACTGTCTCCGTAGTTGATTTTGTAACGGGTTCAGAAACAGGTGCCGTTTCAACTGGGCCTTCGTTGGTTGGTTCTTCTTCTTCATCTGAGAAAGTCATTGGCTCATCCATGACGTCCATCCAGGCAGTGCTTGACTCATCTACGGGCAAGCCAGCATATGCTGGTTTCTTGGGCTCCTCGGGTTGCTTCTCAGGTTCCATAGCCTTTGGCTCCACCGGTAGTACAGATTCGCTGACAGTTTCCTTCACAGTAGTTGTTGTTGTGACTGTAACAGTTGTCTTGGTATCGTCTGAAACCGAAGATTCAACAACCTTTTCGGGCTCAATGAATGTTTCTGTAGTTGATATTGTAATGGGTACAGGAACAGGTGTCGTTTCAACTGGGGCTTCCTTGGTTGGTTCTTCTTCTTCATCTGAGAAAGTCATTGGCTCATCCATGACGTCCATCCAGGCAGTGCTTGACTCATCTACGGGCAAGCCAGCATATGCTGGTTTCTTGGGCTCCTCGGGTTTCTTCTCGGGTTCCACAACCTGCGGCTGTAATGGTAGTACAGATTCGCTGACAGTTTCTTCCACAGTAGTTGTTGTTGTGACTGTAACAGTTGTCTTGGTGTCTTCTGACACTGAAGATTCAAGTAGCTTTTCGGGCTCAACGACTGTCTCTGTAGCAATGGGTTCAGGAACAGGTGCCGTTTCAACTGGGGCTTCCTTGGTTGGTTCTTCTTCTTCATCTGAGAAAGTCATTGGCTCATCCATGACGTCCATCCAGGCAGTGCTTGACTCATCTACGGGCAGGCCAGCATATGCTGGTTTCTTGGGCTCCTCGTGTTTCTTTTCGGGTTCCATAGCCGTTGGCTCAACTGGTAATACAGATTCGCTGACAGTTTCCTTCACAGTTGTTGTCGTTGTTTTGACTGTAACTGTTGTCTTGGTATCTTCCGATACCGAAGATTCAAGAACCTTTTCGGGCTCAACGACTATCTTTGTAGTAGCGGGTTCAGGAACGGCAGTTGTCTTAACATCGATGATATTTGCTGACGGTCCTATTGGAGATTCGCTAAATGCTACTGTTGTTGATGGTTTTAGATCCTCTTTGACTTCAAATGCTTCAGGAACAGTCTGTGATTGGTTTTGTCTGTATAGATTTTCGGCGAAGCTTTGGACTATGGTATTATATTTAGGAACTTCAAAGTTGTAGACAGAAGGAATATCATCAATGTTTTCTTTTTGAGGTGCAGTTACCACAGTTGTGATAATGGCTGTTGTTGGGGATCTTTGAATTGGTAAAATCTCTTCAGTGCGCGTAGTTTCAATCGGCATGTGTTCTTCAACGTTTGAAAGTGGTTTATCACTTGGTGTAATCAATGATGTCTCTTCAGATTTCGTTTTGTATATGTGATAATAACCCTCAGCATTATTATATAAACGTATATCGTACTTCGGAATTTCATATACTTTTTCAGTGGGTAATTGTTTTAGATTTTCGGGAGAAGTAGCCACCACAGTATCTTTAATAACAGATTCAACCGTACTCACAACCGGTAGAGTCTCCACAGTCTGTTTCTCTTGATTAGATGGCGTAGGTAAGGGAGTTTCTACATGCACAGGCTTAGAATTGATTATGTGATATTGACTCTCAGCAATATTAAATTGAGATAAATTGTATTTGGGAATTTCATATACTTTTTCAGTGGAAATTAGTTTTAGATTTTCGGGAGAAGTAGCCACCACAGTTTCTGTAATAACAGATTCAACCGTACTCACAACCGGTAAAGTCTCAACAGTCAGTTGCTCTTGATTGGATGACGCAGGTAAGGGAGTTTCTACATTCGCTGGCTTAGAATTGATTATGTGATATTGACTCTCAGCAATATTAAATTGAGATAAATTGTATTTGGGAATTTCATAAATCTTATCAGCTGGAGTAGGAGTTTGTATATTAGTGATATTTAAAGTGCTTACCGTGTTAACCACAAATGCTTCAGCAGTTAATGCGCTTGGCTTGGCAGGAGCAATTTGATTAGCAATATTAGTAAGGACAGGGGATAACTGAGCTTCACATGGAATATCAATTTGCGTTTCTACTTGAGTATTTTGAGGAGTAATTTCAGGCGTTTCTTGCATTTTCTCATGGTAAAGTATTTCAGCCTTGGCGTGCCCAATGGTATTTGCTTTCGAAATCAATGATAGATCTTGAGAAATATTTTGCACTAATTGCGCTGGATTTTCGTTGGACGTGGGTATTGGGATTAAAGATTGCTTTTCTACATTAGTAATTGAAATTGTGTCATTACCTTTACTTTCTTCAACGAGAACCTGAATTGTTTCTTGCTTAATGAACTCTTCGGGAATCGCGGGTCGCTTTTTCTTATCTTTCTTTGACAGTTTCTTTTGAATGTCTTCAAACAGTTTTTGCTCTTCTGGACTTAAGTCTGATGGTGGTTCACTAGTCTTTTCAACTGCCTTCGGCTTGTCAACCTGCTCTATCTTATCTGTCGTAGCAACTTTTTCTTCCTGTTCCTGTTTTAAAGAATCTGAAATGCTAACCTCAACCGCTTCTACTATTTCTGGCTTGGAGTCAGCAAACTCAACTATGGAAGTCGCACTAGTTTCGGCCGTTCTCTGCAAGGACTCTACGTTTTCAGTCACAGTCTCAGTTACGCGAAGACTAACCTCCGGAAAATCTAGGTGCATTTTCACGATAGGAGTCTTTAGCTTCTCTTCATGAGTAATTAAAGAAATTTTCTGAACAGTGCCTGGTGGATAGGCTCCGTCAATGCCTTCTCCAACGAAAAGAACATTTGTGCCATCTTCCGTTTCGAAGCTACGTCGTTGTGTCGTTGTAAGGATTGTATTTTTGGTAGTTGTCGTAGTTGTAGTGGCAATGCGGTCTGTTTCAGTTACCCCATTTGACGAAGTATGTTCTGTGTTCACAGTCGGTAGTTCAGTTGTCTTAATATCTACAACCTTAACGCCAGATTTGCCAGCTGTGTCCTTAATACCCAACTCAATATTGACACCAACATTAGCAACTTTAGTTTCGGTGCTTGTCGTGACAACTGGTGAAGCTGTCTCTAACCTTGTACGCGAAGATACAATAGGACTTGTTGATCTTTGATCGGGCATTTCAATACTAGATGTAACAATAACATCACTAGGTGTGTCGCTTTCGGTCAGAACTATACGTCCGTCATTTGTAATACGCTTTGTTATGCGCATTGTACGAATTGTCGTTGTCTTGATTATAGCCCCATCAATTTGACTAGATGTTGTTGAAGTTTCACTGGGTATTTCTGATATTGTTGGCGAGGACTCGCGCACAGTGATTGGCTCACTGGTTGTGCTGCTCTCTGTAGTTGTTTTGCCATCGTCGCTCATCTTCTTCACAATTTTCGTCGTACGCACGGTTGTTGTTTTAGTTACACCACCAGCTTCCTCATTAGCTGGTTCAGCAGCAACCAGAGTTGGCTCAACAGCCGTCTGATTATCTTGAGTTTCACTAATGCTTTGTTTATCAACATTTTGTGCCACCTTTTTAACAATCTTAGTCGTTCTCGTGATTGTTGTTTTAACCACATCATTGCCAACATTGTCATCGAGGGGTTCTGATACTATTGCTTCAGTTATTTTAACATCTTGTTGTGGTTCATCTTCGACTGGAGCATAAGGTTCTAGAATCACTTCAGTTTGGTTGGGCTCAGCAGCTACTGGAGCTTCCTTCTGCTTATTGTGCTTCTTTGATTTACGCGATTTTTTCTCGGGTACAGGCTCTGCAGTTTGCTTTTCAGAGGCTATGAAATCAAGCGTGCTTGACTTTATATTGCTACTCTGCACCTCTTCTGTAGGCTTAGGCGTTATGAGTAGTAGCTCAGCAGATTGTTCGGGTTCGGGAGCTGCAGACTCATTTGCACTCTCAACTGTTGTCTTATTTACGGCTTTCGTAGTTCGCGTGGTTATAGTTTTGGTAATACCCTCACTATTTGATTCGGTGGTAACCGATTCGGCTACTATTGGTGCATCCTGAATAAAGGTTTCAACTGTTTCCAAGGCTGGCTCTGATGTAATACTGTTATCACTGATAGTATCAGAGTCTTGGGTAATTTTCTTTATTATTTTCGTTGTACGCACAAATTGTTGTTTTTAGCACCGAATCGTCATCAGCTTGTAAAGCATCCACAGTTGATTTTGTTTCGGGCGAAATCTCCATATCACCAACGGGTTCGATGACAGGTTCTTTTTCAGCTTCAGCCTTAGCATTCTTGATCGTGCGTATGGTCGTGGTTTTAGTTGTCTTAACTACGCCTTCATCGCTAACCTCACGACTGTTCATTTCAGACTTCTCTACTTTGGGCTGTTCTGCAGCTTCTTCGGCAAGTTCATAAGAATCCAGCGAAGGTACATCCGAGTACGTTGACGTTGACATTTCCTGGCTATCTTGTTGGTTGATCTTTTTCACGATTTTAGTTGTACGTATGACTGTGGTTTTGATAAGACTGCCATCATCGCTGATAACAGATCCATCGGATGACTGAGTTTGTTTCTCGTCAGTTGAAATTGCACTTGTTGTATTCAGGGGCTCTGTGGTTTCTAGTGGTGTTTGTGGCTCGATTATTTCGGCTACGTTTTGCACAATGGGACTTGTCGGTTTTTCTATGACTTCCTCACTTTCGGATTTCTTTTGTTTCTTCTTCTTATCCTTTCTGCTGGGCTTTTGTGGTTTCTGCTCGGGTTCAGCCGCGACAACCGGTTCCTTTTTGTCTTTACGCGGTGGCTTTTGTGGCTCGGGAATAATTACTTTCTCGGCTTGGTTTACAATTTCCTCAACAGCGTGATGTGCCGCATCGAGGATAGCTTCTTGAGATCCAACTGGTTGAGCCAGTTCTGAAACGTTCCTAGAAGTAAGCACTGTAGTCGGAAGCAATGTTATGTCTCGTTCCACTTCGGGCTCGTCCTCATATACTTCCTCGACAACTTCCTCTCCATCGGCGGTAATTCGCTTGAGGATACGCTTTGTCTTGGTTATTGTAGTTTTCGTAATGGAACCGCCCTGAACAACAGTTGTATCATGAGTTGAAGTAATTCCAGGAACGATTATGCTGCCGGGAACTGTACTTGTTGTTTCAATTGAAGGTAGGTCGAACTGCTCTACGGATATATTTTCTTCGGGCAAATCATCGATTACATCTTCCTCAACAATTTCCTCTCTACCATCAATAATGCGCTTTACTATGCGCTTGGTAATATGCTTTGTTATGGTCCTGGTAGTAATTGTAGTGGTGCCGCTTTCTGTGGAAATCGTGTTGGTAGACGTTGTTACTACAGGTTCGCTTTCTAGTATTGATTCATCCGTTTCGATCCTTGATACTGTAGTTGGCTCGAATGCTTGAGTAGATTTATAAACAGTCTCCTCAGGCTCCAGAACAAGAGGTTCTGTAAAGGTAACATGCTGAACAATATCAATTTTATTTGATTCATCTGCCGTAACTTCGGGTTGCGCCGTAATTGTTTGCTTCTCCGTAACCTTTGAACGCTTTCCATCTTTCTTTGTTGGAGATTTAATTTTAGGAGCAGGTTCAGTTGCTGGGTTTACAATTTCTTCAACAACGCTTTCTTTCACGACTTCGATAACTGGCTCAATCTTAGTAATTGTGGTTTCCACAACTGGTTCTTCAATGGGTAAAACCTCCGTCCGTTTGGTGACTTCAACAAGAGGTTCCACTGTGTTCTTTGTGACAGTCGTAGTTTCCACAATATTTGTAGACTGCTTAATATCTTTTTTAGCCGGAGCGACAACATCAGGAGTTGGATCACCAGTAGGTTCTACTACACGTACAGCTTCTGTTGGTTTAATAAATTCTTCGATAGGCTCAACTGTTTTCTCAGAGGTCTCGAAGGTTGTGGTCTTAGTTTCAACAATAGTTGTTGCCTTTTCATATTTTTCAGCTGGAGTGGGTGCGGTTGGAGTTTGATCAGAAGTGGGTTCAACGATCGATAATGCTTCTGTTCGTTCCACGATGTCCTTGACAGGCTCAACTGTTTTATCGGAAATCGTAGTGGTCGTGCTTTCCACATTAGCTACCTTCTTTTTACCCTTTTTAGTTGGAGTAGACACAGCGGGAGTTGGATCAGCAGTGGGTGCCCCTACAATAACAGTATCAGTTTGTATAATGACTTCTTTGATAGGCTCAACTGCGTTTTTGGAAGTTGTAGTTGTCGTAGTTTCCACAATAGTTGTGGTCTTCTTTCCATCAGTTTCAGATGGAACTGATAGAGTTGGAGCGAAATCATCAGTAGGTTCTTCTACATGTTCGGAAGGATTGATCACTGATCCAATAAAATCAACTGTTTTCTTCCAAACACTCGCAGTTTCTGCAGAAGCTTTAGGTTTCTTTTTATCCTTTCTTGATGGAGCAGTAACAATGGGAGCTATATCAACAATTGGCTGCTCAATAGGAGCAGTTTCCTCTTTAGTGGCCTTGACAATTGGCTCCACCGATTTCGTCGTAATAGTTGTCGTCTCGACTACAGTCGTGGGCTTCTTTTTATCCTTCTTATTAGACGCTTGGTCAACACTGAGTTCAACTGCAATTGGATTCTCCTTTTGCGTGATGGGTTCAACAATCGGGTTGGCTGTTTTCTTTGTGGTTGTTGTCGTTTCCACAACATTTTGCCTTTCCTCCTTAACTGGAGAAGCTACCCTGACCGGCTCAACGATCTGTTTGCTTGTAATCGTTGTTTCCGAAGAATGTTCAGATGGATGCTTGCTCTTTTTAGATTTTCTGGCTTTTGGTTCCGGCTTGTGCATCTCCTCGACGAAAATTACCTTTGATGCAGGCACACTCTCTACGTGACTGTGCGCTCCACCATTTGTTTCTGGAGACTTGTGTTTTCTACCTGTTTTGTGATCTTTCCTGCTGCTTACCTTAATGGGCAATGGCTCAGGCTGTGGTTCATGTCGCTGTCGTTTTGGCTTCGGCATCTTTGCCTCAGAGTTTTCATCGGACTTTTCCGTCCACCTAGCGTGCTGGTTTTTAATCACCGTCGTGCTTGTTGTAAGCTTTGTGGTGGTTGTTGGTGCATGTTCAGCATTGCGAATTTGCGACATGGGTGCCGCTACACGTACTGGAATCTGTTGCTGTTGACTGGATGGCTGGAAAACTGGATGTGCTCTATGCTGTTGGCCAAAGAGCACTTCGGCATAGGTGCTGCCAGTACTATTATCTTGTTGTTGCTGATACACATTTTGATTGGGCTGTTGCACTTGGGGACGGACGACGAAAGTATCTGGGGCTGCGACAATATCCTTACTCGTTTGTGCTATCACAGTTGGCTGTGTCGGTTGCGAGATAATCGTTTCCTCCACATATCTTGTTGTGGTTACGGTCTGATGTGGCTGTTGTTGCTGTTGTATTTGAGGTTGGGGTTGAGATACCTCAGCGGGTATCGTCTCAATTGCATCGACATCAAACTGACCGAAGGTAATGTCGGGACGTGGCTCATTCATTTCGAACTCTTGCGGTTCCACAGGTCGCAGCATTTGCACATGTTCCTCAATGAACACCACCTGTTGTGATGGCACCTGTTCCTGAGTATTATGTGGCGTTACAATAGTTGCCTGTATTTGTTGGGTGCACGTGGTCAGAGGCTCCGCACTTTGTTGCACCATCGATGCGAGAGTAGTAACCACACGATCGAGTACACTATTACCAGTTGTCGACGTGGTTGTCGGATTTGCATCCGTCCGGTATGGCTCGAGCAGATAAGCCTGATCTACAATTTCCGGTTGATAGACAGGCACGTATTGATTTATTTCCGTTTGTCGCTGCTGCTGCTGTTGCCCTTGGGCATATTCCTGCGTGTACTCCTGCGGCTGTTGGGCATAATAGATCTGTGAGGACTCCGTTGGGTATACCGTGGGATAAGTCTCCGCTTGTGCAACTGGCTGATAAGCCAGCAGCTGGTACTGCGTTGTTGTTGGCGGCACCGCCACAGGCTGATATTGTATGGGATACTGCATCTGCATGATCTGATCATAATAATTTTGGGGCTGTGGCTCGCCACTTGGCTCCGCAACATAGCCCCACTGGCCGCTATCGGCCACATTCTCATACATTGACTGATATAGCTGTGGATCAGGCTGCAAGTAAGTGGCGGTGATCTCCTCCGCACTCATGGGCACCTCATAGTTGGGCAGCTGCGGCTGCTTCTGATCAAGTTGAGCATAGCTCAGCTCCGCGTTGGGCTCACCAATAAACTGCTCCAGCTGCGGTTGATGCTGTTCCGGTTCGGATTGTGGCACATAAATGTTGGCCGCTGCAGCGCTAGCATCTACCACATCCTGTATGGTTAGATCTGTGTGCGGCTGAGCCGCTTGCCGCGCTAGCTCTTCGGCCTGCAAACGCTCCAATTCCATGCCACGCAGAACCTCCGCATAAGATGTGGAACCCGGCACCCACATGGGGCTACGTGAACGCGCGCGATCCTCGTGTGGCAGATAAAGGTGTTGGTGTTGCTGTTGATATTGTTGCTGCTGTTGTGGTTGGGTTTGCTGTTCCAATTGTGTGGTTGTATCCACCTGTATTGTGGTTTGTGGTTCACGCCTGCGTCTGGGCGAACGTCCACGACGTTCGGGACGCGGTGGCTGCAATTTCTTACCCGTATTCAAATGCTGCTGATTACGCTCCATTTCAATGAACTGACTGTTGGGATTGCTGACAATGTGAGCAACTGGTTGATCCACTGTTGTGGTGCTGCTGGTCGTTTCAATTGTCAATTGTGTGGCACCGACAACCGGCGTCAATGATGCATCCTCATAGTCTGAGGTGGCATTGGTGCTGCTGGGTGGTGAAACACGCTGATTCCGCTGATAAAGCACAGTGGTCAATGGTTCCTCTTGCGTTTGCTCATCCTCGTGCGTGCGTACGGTGGTTGTCAATGTAGATGTTGTTGTTGTCGTTGTTGTGATTTGGGTTTGCTGCTGGTTTGAGTTCGTTTGTGGTGTTTGTGGTTGTTGTTGTTGTTGCCTTGTCGTTGTCGTTGTCTGGGTCGTGGTCGTGTCGGGTTTTTCTTGCTTTTCTTGTCTGGGGTTCGTCGCCGTTTCATTACCGCTTACCGGACTCGCATGTCCTGATAACACTTCAGCATAGGTTAGACCTACTGCCGTTGGCTTCATAAGCAACGAGACAGTCGATGAAGTGGTTACCACTGAATGTGGATCCAGAGCATAGGATTGGGCGGCGGTTGCGTCGTAGTTTTGCTGCATGCCATCGATTGATTGTCGCATTGCCTATGCGTTCAGTAACGGGCGAGAGAGATAGAGAGTGTGTGGGTGTGTGTTTGTGTGTGGGAGAGAGAGAAAGAGATTGGGGGAAGATTTGCCAAAAAACGGTTAGCTTTCATTTGTTTGAAAGAACATGGGCCTAACAGCTACCTAATAACTGTCTAAGACTGGCTTTCCCTAGCAAAAAAATACTCTTTTTTGGGGTTTCATTTTAAAAATATATAGTTTAATATTTAATCTTTCTTTTTTTTTTTTTGTAAATTTTCTTAAGCATGTGGGTCATGTACGTTATATATATATAATATAATATCATAGTTACGGCGGCTCTGGCATGTTTAGCTGCTGCCCCTGCCCCATTGGGAGACTGTTGCAGAGGCAGCTGTAAACGCCGAGAAACGCCGCGGTGGCTGCTTAGCTTTTGCTTTGGTTCTCAATTTCATTTCTTTGGCGATCTAGTCCTAGTATATATGGTATATATATGTATACATCGGTATAAATATATATATATATATATATATATATTTATGACTTATAAGTACTGTGTTTGCCATAGCTTGCGGCATCTCTAAATCTCTAGCTTAGCATCGTCCGGCGTGCCGCGATGTATTAACAATTTGATGCGCTCATTGCGTGCGGTTATTTTCGAATGCAAATTTTTGACACGTTCACGACATGCCTATATAGATATATATGTATATATATATATATATATATATAAATATTGAGGGGTGATATTGTTTATGCGTATGGTGCATTTTTGTAGAGAGAGAGAGAGAGAGAGAGAGAAAGAAATGTTGGGCGAAGAAGTAGAAGGTCAGCATATAATCATAATTTTGATATTTGTAGGCAGCGAGCATAAATACGCCATAAGATAAAGCAACCATATACCAGGTATATATATATATTATATATATTTTTTATGTATTTGTAGAAGTACGCAATACCCATGTGTGTATGTGTTTGATTATGTATATGTGTGCGTGTATGTGTCAGTGTTACATTGAGGATATATAGCAGCAGCAGCATCGAGAGGGGTTTGTTGAGGGTTAGTCACATGTTTAGTTTAGCAAAAGGCACAAGAGGCAAGCGAGCAAAGCCCAAGAACCCGGTTAGAGATATAAGCATGTATTTCAAATATTAGTAAGAACAATTAATTTAATGTTTATGTAGTGTTTAAAATTTTAATCGTTTTGTTTTTTTTTCAGCGCAACGACACCAGATTTTTATTTTCAATAAGAATGTACGAAGAGAAAAGATAAAAAGAAATACAATTGTCAAAAAAAAAATAAAATATATAAGTCAAATTAAAACCGTAACCATACTGTGTAACTAAAAGATAACTGAGAGAGCGCTATTACGGTCGAGAGTACGAGAGTAAAGAGAGAGAGAGAGAGAGAGCTGTGACTTCGAGCGGCTTAATGTGAAAATGTCTGCCCGGCCATAAAGCTAACTAATTAAAGTAAAATATAAAAAAGAAAATCATAAATGACAAATGTCTAAGCTTTAAGCATAATGCGATTTCTTTTGTGTTGTGCCAGAAAATGTGATGTGAGGTGATTTGAGATGTTATGAATGTACTTTTTGTTTTTTAATGTGCCGCCATATTGAAAATATGCTTTTATTGTACTTGTGAAAGGTGAATGGAAATAAGTTCTCATAGCAAGAGTTGCCCCAAAATGTAGCTACTGTCAATAAAGGAAAAACCCAAAAATTTCTTTGGAAATCAAATTGTTTAAATTGACTTTATAATTTGCCACTTACCGCCGACACTGCAATTCGCAATGTAAACTTAAAACGAAATTTGTGTTAAAATTAATATAAACTATGCAAATATAGGCCTGCTATTTCGCAGATATATATATGTATATGGATATATATATAAACTGTGAGATATTTATTCGCGTTAATCCGGCATTGCTAAAAATAGCCGACTGAATAATGGGCTGGAGAAAAAATGTTAGAATTTCGGAAATATGCTTCTAATTTTTTTTTTTTTGTTGGGCTACCCCCGGCAACAAGAACTTATTTATATTTATTTTTTTTTTTCAGCACGTGACAATGAATTTGAAATCGGAATTGGACTTTTGTTTTACAGACACAACAAAATGTTTGAGTTTTTGACATGGCAGACATAACAATAATGGGCATCAAAGGCATACATGTATATTATGCATGATATGGTATGAGAGAGCATTCTATATGGATGAGATGTACTACAAACAAGGCGGATGTGTTTTTCGATGTAGGATGAGCTGCACGGTTGGTATGACATGATTTTTTGTTCGCAAATTATAAGAACACAAAAAAGAGAGCACAAAGATGAACTATGTATGTATGTGTGTATGTGTGTGTGTGTGTGGATGTATGTATGTGCGTGAAATGAATGGCATAAATCGAATTCGAAAATAATAAAAACGTAAGAAAAATTTGATTTTTGAGCAAAGATGAAACGAAAAATAAACTTATATGCCGCATAGAAAAAAAAAAGGAAAGAAATAAAATAAAAATTAAGTATACTAAAAGTATAAAATGCGCACTTGAAAAACACAAGGAAATGAAAATAAGTAATTGAAAATTGAAAACAAAATGAAAAAGAATGAAAATAAATGAATATAGAACTAAATACGCAGCCACCGTGCAACTTTGGTTTATATATTTTTATTCCGGACCTACCCGCACAATTTCTTAGCGTTCGTTTTAAATTGTATTATTTTAAAAATATTTTTTTTTATTGAATATCGAAATTGGATTCAATGTGGTCTATGGTTACTTGAGGGTTAATAACTGTTTGGGCCAACAAACTGGTTGTTCTGTCAACTGTTGCATAGCACAAAATAATAAAAAATTGAATCGTTCAATATATAAGTAGCATGAATATGATGAAGGGGGATATACTAGATCGAAGATCGGGACATAATCGTACTTCGGCTTAGCTTAACAGTTGCTGTTATTTACGAGCTACTATTGAAAGATATGCATATATATAATAAATGGATATATCGAGACATTCCTAAACTGATTTATCATATTCCTGCCCAACTGGCACTTGCTGCTAGCTAGCACTTACTAACTGCTCTAACTGAAGGATGTGCTCTACACAAGAAATCAGATTCAGTTCTGTTTTGGACAGTACGTACCTGTTGCTCGGCTAATGCGCGCTCACGATCGTGCGGCAAGTACGTGGGCGCCATGACCAGACGCAGCTGCTGCTCCTCCTGTATAATACGCTGGCGCAGCGTTTGCATTTGTTGTTGATAGACATCGATTTGGGCTAGCGTCTGCTCGAGACTCTGAGATTTGGCTTTGACCAGTTCACCCAGACCATCGAGCACGCGCACCAATTCATCAACATTCTCGCTCAGGCGCGGATCGCCGCCCATGCCGTTGCGGAAGTGTACCTAAAAGATGTGTTGGGCATGGAAACGGATTCCGGATTAGCTATGCAAATGGGAGCACTCACCTCCAGTTTTTCAATAGACAATCTCAGTTTGGTTTTTTGCACATTTATGTCGGCCAGAGTCTTTTCACAGTAGCCCAATTGATCGCGCAGCGGCTTCTTTTGCTGCGGCGAGGAGTCCAATGTTTGTTTGGTCTTCTCGTGCCAGGCGCGTATGTCCTTGATCTTGCGCTCGCATTGATCCCACTCTTCGCAGGCCTCCTGCAGCAGTGAGTTCTGTTCGGTACAAACGAAAATGAAACAAGGTAAGGGGATTAGATCCATAATTTTGGTTGTCTTGGCGGGTTTACCCTCTCCAGCAGCACTGCTTCCACGGCTATCTTCGCATCCTCGGCCTGCTGCAGCTTATCCTTGAGATCGCCCACGGTCGTCACTTGACCAATATGTTCCAGTTCCTTATCCATTTCGCTCAAATGCTTCACAATCGGTTTAATACTCTTCACAGCCGCCGCATAGTCGTTCAGCTTGGTTCGCGCCTCGGGCAGGGTGCGCAGCTCAATGGTTTGATCAATGAACGTGCGCTTATCCGCCACCCAGGACATGACAATCTGATACAGATTCATGAACCGTGTCCAGGCATCGAGGCTATCGCCAACAGCCTGTTTCTTCTCATCCAACCAGCCGCGAACTTGGGCTAGCTGCGCGGCCAGCTGATCAATGGTCGATTGCACCAGCGTCTTCTCCTCGCTGTTGCGACAGTTCTCAATGATCAGCTGACCGTTGGTCTTGACCAGCGTGAATCGTTCATAGATGGCGCCAATTTCCTGATTGATGCGCTGCAGCAGCTCCTTCATTTGTGTCGGCTCCAGGGTGCGCTCCTGCACCTGCACCTCGGCCTGCATCAGCCAGCGCTGGATCTCATCCACACCGGCCAAATAGTCGGTGCGCACGGTCTTGGCGCGCTTGAAATCCTTCTCTTTGGTCTCCATGGCCACCTGTACGCGTTCCGCTAACAGTTCAAGTGCGGTAAACTCCTGGGCAATATCGCTGGGCAGCTGATTCTGTTTGGTCTGATAGAGCGCTTGGGTTTGCGCAATCAGGGCACGACTCTCCTCGCCGGCCTGCTGCACCTGGCTATTGAGTGTGATGAGGACCTGTTCCGTTTGGGCAATATGCTCGTCGTAGACGTGTACCGACTGCAGTTGTTCGTGTAGTGCGTTCAATTTGTCCTGCAGCTGAGAGATGCGGCGGAACACTTGCTCGATCTCTTCGAGATCCTTGCTAACCTGTTGATCCTTATCGCGTAGCGTATCGTTCAATCTGCAAGGATTCAAATCGAAAAAAAGAGAACAAAAAGGTTGCCCGGGGCGTATTAGTCAATGACGTATCTATAAAGTAGCTGCCTATAATATAGATATAATATGTAAACAGTTTGTGTGTCTGTGTGAAAACCACGCGGTTCGTCTTTGCTCTAGAATAGAATTCAGCTACGCGTGCTGCACACAAGTTATTTTAAATGTATATATGTATATATATCTTCTATATGTACAAGAACATATATTATAGAAAAGTTCTTTTCAAATAATCAGCAAATGGCTGAAGTTTTTCAATATTTTTGCTGGGGCTATTCAGAATTTTGTATATCCACTGGGCTGGCAGTTGTTGGCCTCGAGGCGCTGCGAAGATTTCCGTGAAAATGAATGCTGCCGTTTGGCTACAAGAGAGTTTACTAAATGAATAGCAGTGCCGAAAATTTTGACTACAAGGCATGAAAATATTACGAATTCGAAAACGTGTACGAATTCGAAATTCTATTTGGTATATGGCACATGATTCGACAGTGCCGCCTTGGGAGAGCGTGCGCTGCTTTTCAGATTTTCGAAAAGATTTTCTAATTTTTTTTTTCTAATTCGTATATCTTTCAAATTTGTTATTATTATTGCTGTTAGTATTATTTATGTTGTACACGCCGCTGGCCTGCTTAACGGCTGCGTTTATTTTTAATGCAGACATTTATATTTAAACTTGTATTTAAGTTTATTTATTCGCCAAGTCCAACCGAAACTTGGTCAAAGCAGACGAACTGCAGCTGACGTCATCGGACATGCTGCATTGCAAATGAGTCAGTGAACAATCTCTATTTGCCTTCCACTTAACGTTTCTTTTCTGCTTCATTCCAGATCGTAACCCTCATCTGGCTCATATGGAGCGCCATGTGGGCGCTCGAATAATTTCAACAAGTGTTTTTTCTCTCTAGGCAAAAGTTGTTGAAGGCAGCAATTAAAAATAGGAAAGCAGTTTAGGTCGTGAGTGCACAAATTGAATGGCCGCGCGTTGAAGGACGCCGTCGCCTGATACCCTTTACAGCAGCAACAACAACAATTGAAACGGAAGAGCAACGCGCCTTGAGGAGGCCAAGTCAATACATTTGGCTGTCGGCCAATTGAGGCTGTATACAAATATTCGAAAAAGTTTTTAGCACATTAATTGTAAAACAAGCGCAACAAAATATTAGAGCCCTGCGTGCTCAACTGTTTAATACCCCGTACAGCTTGTGGCAAAAGCAAGGCCAAGAACAAAATACCGAAAATAAAACTGACCTGCCATATGAGAGAACCATCCAACTGTGGGTTCTGGTCCCTAGTTCTTAATATTCTAGCGAGAGATCAGGGCAATCACAAAAGAGTATAAGGACGGAAATGGATAAAGAACCATTGAAAATTCAAGTTCAAAGAGCATAAAGCTCGTTTGATAACATCTCGTAAAGTCTAGAATAGGTTGTTTAAAGGAATTGGAATACCAAAAAAAAAACAAACTAGAGCAGCGTCTGGTTCGTAAGAGTTCAAGGCATCTTTGATTGAACCAAAGGACAAAGTTAAGTTGAGATGTCTGTTGATCTTGATGAGGAATATATAGAAGAAAAAACGTTTCTCACTATTTGAAGCTTACTCCCAAAAATCAAAAAAAAAAATGTCATCAAAAAAGAACAAATCCCATTTAGCTTATTTGGCAAATTTACCTGCCCCATCTCTAAAGGTTGCAGGGTATATAAAATATTCTAATAAATTCAACGACCAAATAGAAAACGTTAGAAAATAAAATAAAATTTTAGTAGAATTTTTTTTTTTTTTTTTGTTTTCTTTCGCTGTTTGTTTTTTCCTGCTGCTATTTTGAGAGCCGTTTGCCATTTTACTATTGTAGAAATTAACGCATTAAATTTAGCAAATATTTTAAATTTAAATGGCAAACTATGCTAGAAATGCGAGCGCCAAAAGTGAAAAGCGAAAGCAACAGCGACGCGTGTTGTTATAAATACGTATGTTTAGACAAAAATAATAAAGAAATCAAATAAGAAGCTTGGCGCACACAGTTTGATCAATTATTGTAATTAAATGTTTTTCGATAAGAATTTTGAGCGATTTTCGCATGATGTTAGCTATTTTTGATACGCGAACGACGTCATCAAATCAGAGACACGCGCCGCAAAAGCAAATACTCTCAATAAAAACGGCGACAGAAAGAAAAAAAAAATAACGAATAGCAACAACAACAACAACAACACCTGACGACCTCGCCAAAGACCGGACCCGAGGCCCGGACCCAACCCCGGTACGTAGCCGGCCCGAGATTGAGGCTGTTTTTTGCATACTCTTTAGCCGTCCTCGATGACTTAATCATGGCAAACGGCGGGCCAACGTTTAAATAAAAGTGTCTTTAATAAACATTCACCTTTTGCTTTTGACGACGTCTTTTTGGAGAGTGCGTGTTAGCAATTAGCATTCGCCTCTTTCTCTTTCTCTATTTCTCTAGCTTCTCTACTTTGTGTGCTGCTGTCTTTTATTGTTTTTGGCCAGTTGTTAGCGACAACAGTCGCACCTCCTGACTGCGGAGGCAGACGTGTGCTTAACAATTGTTAACTTCTGCTTCTTCTCGGGCTTATTTGTTTTTTTCTTTTACTTAAAACTCGAATTTCTTGCGAAATTCAGCAGCTAAAAAGTTTACTCTTTCAATTGCGTATACGCCTGGTAATCCACAAAGCGGCGTTTTCAAGTGCAGCGCATGAAAGAACATAGAAAGAAGAACATGACGTATATTATTTCATTTTTAACGCGGCTTTAAACAGCTGCACCGTTATTTGAGTTAAATACTTTACTGTTTTTCTCTTTGGGCTGTCGCTTCTTTGTGTTTTTGCTGCTTCTATTTCTACTGCTTCTTAATTAAATTGTAATTTATTTGTTTTAAAAATATGCGTCTATATATATATATTTTATGCTCGGGCGGTCGCTTCTTCGTATTTAGTTTCCAGCCATCCAGTTAAAAAAAACACGTCCGCTTGCAACTAACTCTAAATAAAAACTAAAATATTCTCAGCGCAGAAAATTGCCAAAAACGTTTCAGCTCTGCCGCCGTCTCAGTCGGCGTACGTGCGAGCGATCAGCGTTAACAGCGGAATGCGAGACGGAAATAAAAGAACGAAAACTGCTGTTACCGCAACTCACCACAGTCGCACACAGCTACGCACTCGCCTCAGAGTGAGAGGGAGAGAGAGACAGGCGAGAGAAGCACTAAAGATTTTGTATAATTGAATAAGTTTGTATATGCGCTTGGCATTGAACATGCGGCGAAACGTAAGGCAAAAGTTTGCCTTACTCATTAGCCAGACAAAATTCGCCGCTGATTTCAGCTGTCAAATATGCCGCATAGCCTTAATGCAAAAATCCCCGAAATCAAAAACTGAAACTCATAACTGCACTCGCCTATATACATATACATATATCCATATATATATATATTGCATGGTTGCAAAGCGCATGATAAGGCAAAAACAAATCATTTTTGCCGGTTAAGATAAGAGGGTCTCGTAAAAACGCCGGCTATCAATGACAACCAACGAGAGAGAGAGAGAGAGAGAGAGAGAGCGCGAGAGAGAGAGACAGCGTACGCAGCGAAACGCAATGACAATTGGAACAGCCAACAGCAGTATGTCAGTTAACAGCGCACTGTTAACAGTGCGAGCGCCGGCCAAGGCAAACAAAAAATACAAAATAAATTTATAATTACGCGATTACCTCATTTGGGCAACGTTTTTGCTCTATTGTTGTTGTTGTCGCTCGTTTGTTTTCTCTTCGCTCTTTTTTTTTTTTTGTGCAAAGTGACAAATTGTCAATGCAAATGCTTAGCTTCGTTTTTATGGTGTGCGTGTATTTCTAGTTGTATTTTGATTCTTTCTATTTTTTTTTTTAAGCCACCGAAGAATATTTGATTTGTAAACAATTTTTGAGTGTTTGCACTGCAACAATTTAGCCGTAATGCCCCGCTTATTAGTTTTTGAATATTTGCTTACATCTTTTGCACGTATTCCTACTCGAACAATGCCGATGAAGTCAGCAATACGATTTCCGTCTTGTTTACTTGTTTTTATTAGCCTGTTGCTTTTTTATATCATTTTTTTCACCTCCTTTGTATACCCTAAAGACTCTTAATATTAACTTCAACAATTTATTTAAATGAAAGCATATAATTAAATGTGCTCTCTTATATTTTTAATAACTCTCCAAATTGCGCTAATGAATAAATGTTTATCTAGAATACAAATAAATATTATAATCGCCTGGAAAGACACGAAAATACTTTTTAAATGCAAAAGGATTACGCAACTTATTACGTATTATTTGGGTTTTTTTTTGGAAAGTTGATTAGATTTTTGCATGTTCGCCAGCCGAAAGTAAATCTCAAGTATAAATGCATCAAAATTTGCGGCGCAGTTAAGGAATATAAATATAATATATGTACATAGTTGGGAATATATAATTGTCGATGACCAAACATTTGGGTATTAGATCATTTTTGGTTCGATGATGGCATTGTCAATTTATTTGAGGCACAAAAATGATGAAGTGAGAAATTATTTAAATCGCAGCATGTAAATTGGGGGAACAGAACAAAACAGAGATATATGTTACAAATGAGACTTGGGAGAGAGTATCTCAACTGTTTACTGTGCGAACTTTGTTCTCAAATATATAAAAAGTTAATTTATGTTTGCAACACTCACAAACACTTGCCCCTAAAATATATTTATTGCCAAAGATAAAGTCAAAAACAAGTTGAAACTTACTTTATAACCATTTCAGGTGCAACAATTCAAGCTTGACATAATGTAAGTAAAATGTATATAATACCTTTCCATAATTAGATCGAAATGCATTAAATTTTAATGATCTCATCTGCTTGCAATACACAACTAAGAACAAGACTTGAATATAAATATCTATTAACAGTATTTAATTCGTTAATAAACTGACCTACATCCGAATATATTGCTTCAAGTCGAATTTCTAGATTCTAATCGTATAATTTATATATATATTTTAAACTATAAAGTTTGGTAAATATCTCCTTCTGTTAATTTAAAAAGTTTTATGACTAAAATTCCCGGTGTTAGGGTATAATAATAATTACGATTTTGTACACTTGACTAACAGCTGTTTTACGTTTACCAACACCATTACCCACCATTACCCACCGTTATAATTTTAACGTTAATGCAAATGTTAATTAAATGCATAACACCTGTTAGACACATTTACTTTATGTACAAGTGTGGCAGCCCTTAATATATGAAATCAACTGTTTTTTGTATAAATTTTTAATGTTTTATCCCTTGATTATACAAATAAAGCTGCCTATACCTTTGCTAATGGAGCATACTCGAAACCCTTATTACAAACTATAAAACAATTAGGTTTCTCATCTAATCCAATTTCCATTACACTTGAATTCCCAGTCTATAGGCCTAGTTAGTACCTCAGATAAATGTATTCGATCAGGTAACGTCATAAATATATTATCGCACGACTTTTCGGAAACAACGCAAGAGATTTTGCTAAAGACATTAGGAAAAACAAAAAGAAATCAACAGCTGCTGCTCTCGTTTTTCATGAAAAGTGCAGACCGCGCCTGTCAGCCAAATAGCCGGATGAAACAAATGTGTATAAAAATAAAATACAAATACAAAATTGACGCTGAAAATACTTATAAACACATGTCTTGGGTGAAAATTTGTGTCAGTGCTGCATTAAGAAAGGCCGCGGCATGTTTTCTTTTTAGGTTTTTCTTGTTTTTTTTTTTTTTTCATCTTTTCTTTTCTTTTTTATCATTTTTTCTCATACTTTTTTTCTTGCCAAGCAAAATGTTTACGTGATCGCCGACCACACACATCTGTTAATGCGAGTCGTGGTGAATTCCAACCACAAAAAGCAGAGAACTGTTGCTGTTAAGGCGCTGTTAAGACCAAATGTTGCTGGCAGGGCACAAATGTTGCCGTCGGCATGTTGCCAATGGGAAGCGAAATTCGCTATGCTAATGTATGCATGTGTGTGTATTGCAAAAAAGGCAATTGACAAATTGGCAACGTTTTGTTTTTTTTTTTTTCTATTTTTTTGTTTTCTTTTCTTTGTGACAAGCGCCGTTCAAAAGAATTTCCGCAAAAAACAATCAAGTTTTGTAGCCTCTTATCAACAAGGGGTCTATATAAACATATCAGGGCTGCAAGCGCAACAATATTTTTTGTTGTTGGTTCGGTTTACGGTTCGATTTAGACCAAATCCTTTAGGTTTGTGTACATGGTTTTCAGAGACATGAACCCTGGTATTGATTTAGAGCTTCGTTGTCGTAATATGAAATATAAAACAACTAAATTTTTTATAACTGCCCGTAAGTTACACTGAAGGTAAACTTTAATTTCTACCCGAGATAAGCCTCTTCCAAAAAATGGTCAGATAAATTATTTATTTGGGGCACAAGTTATAATGCGATATGGGTTTTCCTCAAAAGTAATTTATTTTAATTCAATTTGAGTTCCGGCTGAATTTTAGGCTTAAAATATAAAAACAGAGGACGGCTATTGTACATTTCAAGGAACCCGAGTTGTGGAAACTTTGAAATACCTTTAGAAAATGCACGAATAGCCACCCCATATAGGAGCTCCAACCAAAGTTATGGGTAGTTAGATCAAAGAGAACTCTCTTGTTGGAAACTTTAAAATACCTGATCGAAAACTCTCGAATTCCCACACTATATGGGAACTGTAGAGGATGTGACGGACCGACAACCTAAGCTGTAATATATGTGACGCGCTGAATAGTAAAACATTGATAGCGCCAACTTTTGTCTATTATCGTAAATGTCTTCGAGAGGCGAACCAGCTGATAAGGTGCAACGCATTGGCACAGTTAGAGGCACGTTATCAGAGGGCGGCATGCCCACCGTCTGTTGATATGGCGCGTCGCTAATACATTTATATGGGTAGAAATACTTATGGCCAGCACTCTAGCGGAATGTCTTGAACTCAACTTTTCTCAGAACTCTTATTTTAATGATGCCTCAGAAAACTAGACTTATGTAAGCCCCAAGTCGAGCCGCAAACCGAGCGTAACCGTTGCAATGACGTCAGTCGGCAGACAGAGTGAGGGAGGGGCAGAGAGAGAGTTGAGCATGAAATTTCGAGGGCTAAGCTGCTCAGCGAGCCGAACGCAACGCTCACTGATGTCACAAGCACAAAAGCAGGCTGTGATATAAGCCGAAAAAGTCTGGGACTCATATTGCTGCTCTTCAAAATAAATATGCTCTTGTGTTACTTAAACTAGAACCCGTTTAAATGCTGCGAGATAGTATTGCCTGCCAACTGCCAATAAAAAATAAATAAAATAAAAACTAGTTAATTAACATTAAACGCAAATCAATTATAGAACGTTTATTTATGCAGCAAACGAAGCGAAATCGATTTCCGGCGTTAACATTCCGATAAATTGACCAAACGTCACGCACAGTTTCACCTAATGTCTAAATAAACAATGAAAGAGCGGCACTTGTTTAAGTTTTTTAGTATATACATTGTATATACATATATATGTACTAGGGGTACTTTCAGCAAATTAAGCTGTCAGTTTTTCTAACATTTTGTTTAAGTTTAAGAAGAAAGTTGAACTTTCGTCTAGAAAACGTCAATGCCCACTTTCCACGCAAGCACGTGGATTTTGCACAAAGCGTGAACTACGAATCGTTTTCATGTGCGAGAAGTTAAGTATTACATTGATATCTTAATGTTTTAACGCCGATCGAATGAAAAGTAAAAGTTAAATAGGAACGTTTTCCATTCACCTTTGTGAATGATATTTTCCGCCCGTTTTATGTTTAATGAATGTCAATCGGACGAGAATGAATATATTGATCATATCTCATAGGTACCCCAATTACTTGATATCTTCAGAGCTAGTTGCCCCTCAAAAAAATAGATAGATAACATCGATCTATATAAATAATTTACAGCCCCAACGCACAAATTAAAAATAAATAAATTTCCACCCATTTTCCACTCTTTTGATTGGCATTGTGTAAGGCGCGCAGGATAATATCTTAATCTATATATTTATAAATTATGTTGACTCTTTTGGGTACTCACTTTGATTGCTGTTCGACTAACTTATCCACTTTGGCCTGTATGGCCTCCGCCGAGGGTTTGTGTACTTCCCCAAGGAATGTGAGGATGGATTTTGAGAGCGCCTCGATTTCTTTATGTGATGATTTAAGTTCATTTGATTCTTCACGCAGTTCCTGCACAAAAATAAAGTATACACTCTAATTAGCAGAGCCAACAAAGAAGCACCGAAACACACTCAAATTTGTTATTTTTTCTCAATCGAACGCAAACAAAACAAATAAAATTTACTCTACGTTTTAATTCAATTCCAGTTTTTTTTGGGGCCGCTCAAAGCGAACGAAGGTTAACACCATAAAAATAAGAAACGTTGACTTGACTTAAAAGCTAAATTTCGTATGAGGTTTATGGGTAGAAAAAAAGAGCACGGACAACATAAAATATTTGCGGCAGGCACAGCACGAATAAAAATGTAAATAAAATAAAAAAATACTCAAAGAGATAAGTGTGTATTTCAATAACTACATAATGGGCAATTGTTATTATTTGATGATTTATTTTGAGAATTTGTGCGTATAGAGATCTGTATATGGCGCTTGTATGACAACATCGTTAAAGGAATATATTGTATGCCAAGGCACAGGCATTTTGGCCTGATAATACTTCAATTGCAATTGATTTTTATATAAATTATTCATTCTATATTAGTTCAATCTAGAATTCAATTATATAGCTTCATAAATTTGAATTGAATTGAACTAAACTGAACTTAAATTATTATGAATATTCTAATTTTTTGTATTAATTTGCAGTCAATCTATAATGCAATGCAATATATGAATCTTAATAAAAAATCAATTGAAACTATCTTTGCAAGTATTTAACTAATTTATTCATAATTAGTTCTTCTCTAATTTATTTATTTAATAATTATGCCATGTTTAGCTCTGGTTAAATGCTTCGCTTTAAATAACTTGAGCTATATTTAGCTTGAAAATTGATAAGTTTTTCTCCTCACATTTAACGCAATCAACAAAACTTATCGCGCACTATGAAGTCATGCCAAGCGACAAAAAAAAAAACAACAACAACAAATCAGTCACATTGTTGATAACAAAAACAAAACTCGTAAAGATGCTTCTAAATGCTATTTGCGTAAACAATTCCCCACAGTTGTATAACAGGGCAACAACAATTTGCATATAACTAATGTTAAGCTGTGATTAACTGCGAACAGATCATTAAAATAGGAAATAGAAAAAAAAACTGTCCAAAAGAAATTGAAAGTTTAAATGTTGACTTTTGTTTTTGGCTTTACATAGTCAATCAATAACAGCTTGGACAGCTGTTAAAGAGCGCGAGAGCCAAAGGCCTGCTTTAGTAAGAGAGCGCAAGCTCTCTGTCAACTTGGCGTGACCATGAACTTGGCAGCGGCATAGTGTTTAGATATGTACAGATGTATATAAACATGTGCTATATGTGTATATGTGTATTATATACGGGCAACAGTGTGCGTGCATATATGTAGTCAGACATTGGGGAAGGCAACTAAATAAATGAATGAATCTACTAAGTATTAGTTGCATGTATACACACCCATACAGACACATGTGCGCATAATAAAAATAATAATAAATCAATTAAGCTAGGCCTGGCCCAATGAGCTCATGTGCCCAAACACAGGCTCAGCAACATATTTACAGTAACGGCACACTTGACAGTGCACTGTTAACTGTGGCTGTTAACTCACCTGAATGGCATTCTTTGTATCTTCCAAATGACGTCGCGACCTTACAGTTGGATCGACATTTCGGAACTTATCCTCCAAGCGACCTAATGCCTTCTCCCAGCCGTGTAAGCCGTTCTCAAAGCTATCCCAATGCTCGGCCAACTGTTGCAACTTGTCGCGCCTCTGCTCCAGGCTATGCACAAGGTCCTGCCAGTCACGGTTTAGGGCAGCGTTATCCTGCTCAATCAGTTGGCGATTCCGTGCGTCCGCTTGGCGTATGAGCGACTGCGCCTGCTGATTCACTAGCGACAGGTCACTGTTTTGACTCTGCAACAACAACAAGACCAACAACAAACATAACAATAATAACAGCGGTTTAACAGGAAATGTTAAAATATTTCAATTTTGATTTGCGGCAGCAGATTTATATACACAGGTTGCCTCGTTGGATTTGCACAATATAAACTTATGTATTAGAAATGATATGGGTATATAAGGAAAGTATATGTAAATATATATATACATTCATATATATAGAAGTAAATATATATAAATATATGTATGCATGTATAAAGCTTCCGAATTACTGTGTAAGTGTATGTTTGTTTGTTTTTTGTTTATTGTCTTTTTTTCTTTTCGAATATATTGACTTATTACTGTAACGCCGACTGCGGTTTTACATAAAGCTTTGTTTTTCTTTTGACATTTTGTCGCTCAACTTTGACATATGCGTGTGCGTGTGTGCAAGTGGCATATGGATTTCAAGTATCTTCGAATTTCTCACCTCGACGACACACGCGTTCGTACGTAGTATCTACTGTAGCACTTGAAAGTATCTTTTGTTTTTCTTGTATATAAAACTATATACATACATATATGTATATTGTAGTTCTTTAACGGATTTTTCTGCTCTTCTATTTCTTGTTTGTTGATGACGTTAGCTTTAAATACGTTTGCTGTCTGTTTTGTCTGCTTCTTCTTCTCTCTGTCTCTCGCTCTCTTTCAATTTGCGCTTTTCAAGCACATGGCATTTTTATTAGAACGTTCGAACGAAACGCCTTATTCAAATTTAACAAAGCTTTGCGCACAAAAACAAATATAACACTATTTTTGATATTCTGCTTTTGCCTTTTAATTGCTTTTGCTTTTGATTTTGCTTTTGTCGCTGTTTCTTCACTTTATAAGCCGCATAAAATACAGGCAACCGCTCAGTTAAACGTCTCAACTTGAAGTGAATTTCACAAAAAAGCACGGCATATGCCCAAGCACGAGTTAGAACCAACCTAAGAGAGCGTGATTGTGGCAGAGCGACAGTTTGCTAAAGAGCGCCCTTAAAAATGAGAGATAAAGAGAGAGGGTTGCGACTGTGCGGCCAATCGCAAAAAAACATGTCGAGTGAACACGTTTTCATGTGCACAATGTGCTGAGAGAGGGGGCAGGTCGGTGGGATGGCTTCGCCGGCCTTAGGCGTGGGCAGTGTCAGGCAATAATTTGCTCTTGACTGCGTCACACAGCTCACCAATGCACACACACACACACACACACACAATATCACGCATACGCCACCATTACTATCTCAACTGGCCACAAGCCGGCATGCCAATGGGCAAACAGCAACAACAAAACAGCTGTCCACAGAGAGCCGAAAACGAACTGCGCTCTTAAAGCTCGCTCAGCGTTTGGCCAACAAAAAAAAAGTTGCTAAACATGTGTTTGTTGATGCCGCACAACGTGGTTGCCAAAAGGGCTGGCCAAAGGGCATAGCGCATGTTTGCATATTGTAATTGCACCTTTCAACTTTAAATAATAAAAAGGAAAACTAAGTATTTTTATTATTTTTAGAACTACTAAACTATCTTAATGAGGGTTCTTAATTGCCTTACATACACTGTGTTCATATTGATTGCGCAGCCCTAGCGACAAACTGGTTTATATTCTCTGCGGATTTGCTGATGATGTCATGAGCTCAACTGAAACAGCTGGCCTTAAAGTATATGTATATATATGTGTTTGAACTATGTTGAGGCAACAGCTATGCTTGACAGTCTGAATAGTCGTTGATAAGCTTAACAAGTGCAGGTTAAAAGATTAACTCATTAATAAGTTTTCAAGGTGAAAGCCGCAGACATAACGAAAGTAAACAACTATTCAAAGTGTGCTCACAAATCTAAGAGAAAGAGCAAGAGAGAGAGAGAGAGAGGGCGTCGCAAAAGAGCGCACAAGAGAGCTTCAGTTTAAGAGCAGACAATGCAGCTAAAGTTTATATTGCTTTTGCCGGCCGGCAAATCGTACGCGGAGCCACGGACTGCACTCTGTGTGAAAGTCATCTGCAGATACATTCGCAAACAAATGCTGCAGATACATATTCCTGTTTTACAGTTTTATGAAAGATATGCGTTGTGTCACACTCATTTAAACAGGTCTTGGCTGGCCATGGACATTTAAACATAAATACATATGTATACGAAGGTTGCAAATTCATACAATAAAGGGTTTAAAAGAGACTTTAAATCCGATTAATTGCCAGATTTTTAAATAATTCTGACTCATTTTGTAAATATTACATTATTACAATCTCTATTTATAAAATTGCTAGTCCTAACTGATTGATTGGTGATCAACGCACAGCCCATACTGTAAGAGCTAGGAAGCTGAAATTTTCACTGTAGTTACATTATGTGATGAAGGTGCACGTTAAGACGGGATTTCGGAAAATTCAACCCGTAAATGGCCAAATTGTATTAGCTTGACACTTCTATATTATATAGCTCCCATATGAACGATCGAATGAAAAATTTGATAGTCTACAGAACGCGGAGTTTCCTCTTTATCCCCTTTCGTTTATGCTGATTTATTAAGCCAACTAAATATAATATTCTGCTCTTAACAAATTTTAGAAAACCTACAATTTTATAAGAGTTCACGAAATTACGGAAGAATTAAAATTGATTTGTATTTAGTCTCTCAGAAATCAGAAATTAAATGTATAGGCATCTTAAAGATACTCCTGATATTTCATTGATATATAATATTATTGACTAGCATAGAAGATAAATTAGTTTATTATGTTCCTTCTTCAATATACATATCTGATATTTTGCAAAGATTTGGGCAACGCTTTTTATATGGGGCTATAGCAGATGCAAATATTTTACGACTATTTCATTAGCTCACCTGTACATTGCCAATGGCATGCGACAACTTCTGAATATTAAAGTGCAGGCCAGCCAGATTCTGGACGGGCTCATCGTTAAACTTGGTGCGCTCAATGGTGGCCTTGACGCGATCGATGGACTGTTGATATTCGCGCCAGCGTTCCGCTTCCTTTTCCAGTTCGCTTTGCTGGGTCTTGGCATTGGCCAAGGTGTTGGCCAGCTTGGTCTGGAACTGTGTCAGCTCGGCCGACAGCTCGGACTGTTCGTAGCTGTTGAGCGACGACCAAATCTTGTCGGATGCTTCCTGGATTTGCTTGTGCACCAGATTGCGTATGGGCGCTTCGTTGCCAAAGAAGATCTTGTGCTCGTCCAGATCGTGCATCAGATGCTCGTAGTCAATGCCATGCTGGCTGTTCTGCAAACGCAGCTCAGCCTCGTGCACCCAATCATTGAACTTGGCCACCAGCTGCATGTACTCCAGACGCGAGTCGCGATTGTTCTTCAAATACTTTTCGCGCTCCTCCAGCTCATGGGGCAGCGAGGCGACCAGGGAGCGACCCTCGGAGAGCATTTCCAGCAGGGAGCTGGGCATGCCCACATCCGTTTTAACGCTCTCATTGATTCGATTGAACTTTTGCAGTTGGGTATCGATGTCCTTGCTCAGGGCGTGATGCTTCTGAAGTTCGCGTTCCACGGACTCGGGATCGCGATCGAGCAGCGGACGGGACTTGGCAATGCCTTCATTGTTATGCAGCCAGTCGAGTATTTCGCTCAGATCGGCGGCCATCTTCTTGTGGGATTCGAGCTGTAGCTGATGCTTCTGGCGCTGAGATTCCACGGCCTTGCGTAGATTCTGCAGCTGATTCTTCAAGGATTGCAGCTGCTCGGTGATGCTGTTCTTGTCCGCAGCATTGCCCTCGGAGGCAATCTTCTGGCCCTTATCGTTGGCCGAGGCCAAGAGGCCCTCGCATTCCTGTATCTTGACAATAACATCGTCATATTTGTTGATCTTATCCTCAAGGCTGTCTGGCGAGTTCTCTATGTCGATGATGACATCGGTGTACTTCATAATGAAGGCAATTATCTCATTGATTAGCGCAATAAATTGCTCGCGCAGCATCAGCAGCTGACGCAGATGCGCCAACTGATCCTCAATCAATTTAATCATATCGTCCTGCTGTGTGAGAATGCTCTGCAACTCGGGCAGATCATCCATTTGCACGTCGCCCATCTTGTGTTTGCTATCCTTCAGCTCCTTCAGTATGCCCTCGTAGGCGCCCAGCAGATCCTGCACATCCTCGATTCGGGAGCCAATGGGGCGGTTCAGTTCGCGCATGCGCTGCTGTATGTTGCCCAGGAATTGACTGCATTCGGCCAGTCTGTTCTTGGCATCCTTGTACTTCTTGATGTGATCACCCAGCGCATTGACGCGATCATCGATGGTCTGCTTGATGCGTCCATAGCGGTCCTTCATGTTCTTGATGTCATCGTTGAGCTTCAGCTTGTCCGCATTGCTCAGCGTGGGCAATATGCTCTTGCCCTGCTCGGACACATCGTTGATCAGTCCACCCATATTGTCGGCATTCTGCAGCAGCTTCTTGTAGTGGGCCAGCTGCTCCTCGAGCACTGGCAGGCTGGTGGTGCGCAGTTCACTTTCGGTTGCGGTTTCCATTTCGTTCAGCCAGTCGCCCATCTTTTTCATTGAATCCTCAAATGCCTTGCGACCCTGCAGCAGATCATCCAAGGACTTGCCGCGCTTGCCGCTCTCATCCTTGAGCGTCTGATAGTCGGCGGCAATTTCATCCAAAATCTGCTGCAACGCCGCCTTGTCCCCATCGCCACAATCCTTCATGATGTTCGCCGCTTGGCGCTGTACATCGCTGAGGACGCTGTCATTGAATTGCTTGGCATCATCATCGTATTTCTTATTCTCCGCGATTTTCTTCTCAATCTCAGCGGAGGTGAGGGGATGATACACGGGCAATTTGCGCACCTCAGAGATTTTGGCCTTCAGCCATTGACGCGCCTTGTCCAGATCATTCTCCAGCGCTTTGCGTGCCTTGCTCGCCTCCAGGGCGCGATCCAGTTCAGCCTTTAGCACTCCAGACAAATTGCGATTCTCGCTATTCAGATTACGCAACGCCGACTCCAGTTGGGCATATTCCGCCGATTCCAGTTCGGGCTGCATGTTGGCTATGCGCTTGTCCAGTACATCGGCCAGCGATTGCTTCGCCTCCGCATCCTTCATCAGGCTCTTGATCTTTTGCTGACGCGCCTCGGCATCCTTGGGCGAATAACCCAGTGCCGCTGGCGCTTGCAGCTCTTCGATTTGCTGCTTCACCCATTGCTGCAGTTGGTCAATTTCACCCTTGGCACCGTCCACGCCCTTGTTGGTCACATCCAACAGCTGCGCCTTGCGATCGATGCGCTTGCCAAGATCGGCAAAGCGACGGTCCAACGACTTCATTTGCTCCTCCACCTGCTGACCATCCAGATTGCTGATGACCTCAGCCACCTGAGCCGCCTTGCCCTTGAGTTCCTGTATCTTGGGATGGCCCTGTAGCTCGTATTCGTTCTTTATCTCATTGATGGCTGCCATTTTCTGGGCACAATTCAGGCCAGAGCCGCGATCCAGCACATCCATGCGCTTAATCAACGTATCAAACCAATTCTGCACATCCTGCATGCCCTGGCGATAGCCATCGATGACATTTTGGCCCGCCTGCTTCTTGGCAATCGCGTCCATGAGCTCCGATTCCAGCTTGTCAATGTTGTCATCCAGATCCGTATCCTCATCGCCCACTGTCGAAAAAGAATCGAATAGTTTTTAATATTTTGTTGTAGTGCTTAACACGCTTGCAGAAAACATATCTATCGAATCAATTAAAACAAGTTATATGGGAACAAAATGGAGATCAGGATTCGCTTTCATCAGGTTTTCCAGATACTTACGTGATCCTGTCATTTCGAGCATCAGCTGCGAGCGCTTGTCACCAATGGAATTCAATAGATCATTCATGGCAACCAGTTCCTGCTGTGCGGCCTCTGGACGCAGCTTGCATGGGCGCATTAGCCAATCGGAGACAGAGCTCTGTTGCCGCTTAACCCAATCCTGCAGCTCGGCGCGCTGCTTCTGCTGTTGCTCCAGTTCGCTAACGGATGCAGTCAGACCACCCAAGTGGGATTGCACCTGTGAAATAGCCGCTCGATTAGCAAAGGGTTTTCGGTGCGCAGTTCAGGTTTGCAATTTATATTAGTCTTAAAATTTGAGTTTAAAGCCAAGCCGCCACCATTTGTGGAGTGGAGTTTCCAGACCCGCTTACCTTAGCGACGAGTGCATTCAGCTTGCTCACGTGTGCACTATTCAGGCGTACTATGCGACGATAGTTGCTAATACGCTCGTGAGCAATTGGATCCAACAGCGCCTCATTCACATCGCTGAGCTCAACGTCGAGATCGTGCTCAGCGTCGTCGTCGGTTGAGCTCTGAGTATTTGGCGGCGGTTGCTTTTTAGTGGCAAGGTCAAGCATAGCATTCGCAGGCGGTAGCAAAGTGGGCGTGGTAGTGCATTTTTTGTTTTGGTTTTTTTGTTTACAATAACAACAACAATAGTTACGGTGCGGCAAATCAACAAAAGTTAGAGCGGTGTTTGGTTGGGGTAGTTTGTGGTTCAGTTGGTAAAGTTGATAAAGTTGGTGTAGTTTGAGGGTATTAGGAATAAAAGTAAATTAAATCAAATTACAAAAGATGCATTGGTTAGCAAATAAAAAATTAAACTGGTTACCCTTGGAGTTTTGCAAACGTAGAAATAGGCGAATTTATGAGAACCATGATGATATATTTATATCAATAAATATATATTTTACTAACAGGCATAATTTAACTTTATTAAACAGCAAATTCAGGTATTTCACCTTTTTTCCGCTCGTGTTAGTGAATTTTAGAAATTATTAGAAACTCTTGCAGTTCCATTCTTTGTATAGTTCAAGATCAGAAGAATGTCTAGCAAACATATATATTATTGCACTGAAAGTTTTTTAGCTCGATGAAACGCATCTTTAAAATTTTTTTAAAGGATTTAAAGAAATATACTGATTTTTATCATTTGGTAATCAAATCTCTAATCAGTACCAGGAAAATCGTGTAACATCAATCAGAAACAAGAATTGAGTCTTAAGGAAATATTTACGTAAGCAACAACATTTGTATCGGAGTCTGCAATCCGATTTTTTTCGCCTAATACAGCCTTCATTTTTAAACATGTTCTTCAAGCATTTCGCCTATTTCTACTTAAGTTAATATTTTTGCTAGGTAATCAACAACTACAAATTCAGTACAACAACTATGTTTAAGATATGCATCTATTATATAACCCACCTGATCCAGCAGATCTTCAAGCTTGGCGCGCACGATCAGTTCACGTTCGGGTATCGCATGCATAGCTGTCTCCAGGGGTGAGCTGGGTCGGCTTATCGATGCTGTGGCTGCTTCACATGCCTGGACGGCTGCTGCCAGCCTGGACTTCTCATTGTTCAGTTTATTTTGCATATCCTGGGCACACTTGAGCTGATTCTGCGCCAACTCCAAGCTCGTGGCTGGTGCGTCCAGTTCAGTTTGTATGATTGGCTCATAGGCCTCCAGATTGCGCATGATGTTGTCCAGCGTGTCCTCGTACTCCTGGAACTTGGCCAGCGACTCGAGCAGGCGATTCTTAATTTGTACAGATGTCTGCAGCAGCGAATTGTAGCTGTCCTGTATGTTCTTCAGCTGTGACTCCACGGTTGGCCGTATGGCAGGCGTTGTCGGCTCATAGCGTTTAATTTGTGCCTGTCCCTTGGCATTTAGATCATCCAAGTTGGTCTGATACTTTTGGATCTCGCCTAGCAGCGCCTCGTGCTGTTTAATTTGCTCTTGCGTTTGTTCACGATTTGAAATGAAGAGCGAATTGTGGGCCATCAGCTGGAACGAGATTTGCAGCAGCCATTTCTCTACATCCTGGAGGCTCTGATGATAAGCATTATAGTCGAGCATCTCCTGCTCCAGATCTCTGATATAGCCGGCGCAATCGTTCTTCAGCTTATCGCAACGCGACTGCAAACGGTTGACGGCATCCACCTCGGTACCCAGATCGCGTGCCTCCGACATTAGCTGCTCCAGATCGTTGCCCTTCTGCTTGAGCTCATTGGCGAGCGTCTTGTAGCGCTCCAACAGGGTTTTCATCTCGCTCAGCTCGCCCTTAGTCTCGGGCGCTGTCTTGAGCGTCTTCTCTGTTTCAATAAGCCATTTATCGAGCTTATCCTTGTTGGCTGCGAAATCATTCCATCGATTTTGTGTCTGCTTCAAGTCAGTTAGCTTCTGCTTGACAGCCAGACCCAATGCATCCCAGTCCTCGCGCACCTTGGTCATCAACTCACGCAGCTTCTCCTGCTTATCTTCGGGCGTAATATTGGAGGCCTTCGAGTAGGCATCCTGCACCATGGCCAGCAAATGCTGACCCTCGGGCAAATGGGAGGCCAATGACTGAAAAAAAATAATTATTTTGTTAAATAGAGTAAATAGCTAGCATTAACCTCAATTGACCAAGACAAGTGGGATCATTCCAATTTGTGTTAACGTTTTTCCACCTAAATTCTTTTTCCAAATAGGAAGATAATGTTCCCGAAATAAATACGGCTTCAGTTATTTTTAGCAAGATCTGAAACCTTGAATTTAAAGCCGATAGAAAATCTTTCACCCATCTTCCACACTTGTCAGTGTAAAGGAATTATATATTTACTACTTGGCTCCCAGATCATGAATTATTGTGTGAATTTTATTTAACAGCTATAACTTACATTGACAGTCTCCAATTTTTGTGCAATTACTGAAGCGTCACCATCGATGCTGCAATCGTTGAGCACTTGCTGAGCCTTTTCGATCCAGGCATCCATTTCCTTCTTGTAATTAAGGAACTCGGTGTGATCCGACAGATTCTTTTCGATCTTGGCAACCAGACCCTGGGCAGAAGTCAGCAGTTTTGTGTAATTGGCCTGAGTCTCAATGGTTTGATCGCGTATGCGAGTGCAGGCGCTTTGCTCCATGAGCAGCTCACAGTTGTCATTAAGATCCTCGACATTTTCTCGCTCGGCCAGAACCTCATCGAGCAGTTTCTAAGGGGAAGTTCAATATTAGATTAAATGCTCTAACCAAAATAGTTGTATTAAAAGGCACATAAAGCATATTAGGCATTAGACAGAGTCTGTGTGTAAATGATTAGCTGCAATAGTGTGCGTGTTTATGTGATTAGCTGAAAAGTTAGCAATTTTGATTAGTCTTTTAGTATGTGAGTCAGATTACATATATATATATATATATATATATATAAATATATATATAGTGTATATACACCAATTTTACTACGGGGTGCACTCTCTCGAGTAATTTTTAGTATATTTTATTTTTTTTTGGTTAGCGTTGCGTGCGACAGTTGCTTGAGATTTGACGAGATATTTGTTGCTTACCTTGGCATTGACCAAATCTTCGGTGGTTTTATTATCGGCTTCCTGTGATTTGGCAACGCGCTTGCTCATTGTTACAATCCACAAATTGATCTTGTTGAACTTTTGCAGGAATGTCTGCCAAGCCGCGAGACAGCTCTCCAGACCGCTGCGCGCATCTCGGGATAGAGCCTGAAGCGTTTCCCATTCACCATTCAGGTGCTTGATCTCTTGGGCCACATTGTCTTGGCCCTCGCTGCCGCTGGTGGCTATGACCGCCTGGCTGAGCTCCTCGCAAGCTTCCAGCAGCGATTTGCCTTCCAAGGAAGTGGACTGTATATCGCCCAGACGATTGAGACGATCCTCCACTTGATCCTTTTCGCCATGGCAATCAGCGCACTGCTCCACCTCGATGCGTGTGCGACGCAGCCAATCTTGGAGCTCATTGTAGGCCTGCTTGTATTTCTCGTGATTGTTCACCTGATTCTCCAGCGACTCAATGATTTTATTCACTTGACCTTGCAGATCATCGAATTTGCTTAGACCGGGGGCAAAATCATTTTTGTCCAGGCTATTGTCCTCACGCAAGCGTACATTAATCTTTTCCACAATATCGTTGTGTCCATTGATGTCGCGTTGTGTGACTCGGAATTTCTCCAGTGCAGCACGCTTTTCGCTCAAGTCATTTAAATACTCCTCGCTGGCCTTAACACTGGGCTCAATATCCTCCAGCCATTCAAGCAGGATCTTGTACAGCTTGAAAATCTCCTCCAGCTGAGCCAGACGATTGGCCAATTTCTGACGCACATCGTTTAGATCCACAAGCAGCTTGTCAAAGTCCTGTTTCAGGCCCTCGGTGTCCTCTTGTATTTTGGCTGCGCCATTCTGTTCGGTATTCATAATCACCTTCTCCTTGAGTTCCAGAAGATAGCGCAGCTTGTTTTGTCCAGTTTCAAAGCCTTGACGCAAATTCTTAACAGTATTCAGTTTAATTTGCACCTCGTTCAGCGTGCCGGGTATTTGTTCGCATTCGGCGAGCTTCTCACGGGTCTTTTCAATCCACGACTGGCACTCCTCGTAGAGCGTATGATGCTGCTGATGCTCCTGGTAGTGCATTTCCAGGCGTCGCATGACCTCCTTGGCCAGGGTCAACAGCGCGTTATATTTGGTGGTCAACTGCATGATGGCATTGCTGATGCGCGTATCAGAGCATGTCTCCAGCAGCACCTGAGCCTTCATGTTCAGGTGATCCAGTGTCTTTTGCCAGTCGAACAGTGTTTGCAGATGTCCCTGGAACTCCTCAAGCACCACCTTCTTTTGGGTAAGACTATCCTGGAGCTTGTTGTAGGACTGCACCAGTGCTTCGGTCTTGGTCAACCAATCGAGCGCCTCGGTGTACTGATCCTGGTAGTCAGACCACTTGACAATGCCCACCTCCAGATAATCCTTGGCCTTGTTGAGCGCCTCCACATAAGCATCAAACTCCTCCTGTAAAAGCGCGACTTCTTCTTCAATGATCGCACAATCCTCGGGCTCTGCGGTGCGACAGGCAATCTCACCCTGGGCCAAGGCATTTTGCAACTTTGTTGAGCCCTCGGGAACTTCACCTTGCAAAATCTTAAGCTGGTGAGTCTTCTCCGCCAGCGCTTGCTTATCACCCGTTGGTTCGGAGCACTTGCTCAGCCTTTCCTTGGCGTTGCGCAGCCAAGTGGCAAAGTCGTTACCTGCATCGATCAGCGCTTGGTAACTGTCAATAGTATTCTTTTGTTTGGCATAAAGATCCTTGGCCTGCTTGGTAAGATTCTCGTATTTGTCGGAGATTTCCGTGGCCGGTGCACCCTGTTGCAAGTCGGATGCCTTCGAGGTTACCGATTGTATCATGGGCTCAAACGAGACAATATCCTGGACGATGTTGTTGGTCTGGCGCAGATTAGCCTTGCGCTCGCTCAGACCGCTACTGAGACCCGGCTGTCCTCTCTGGGATTTGACAATCTTTTGCTCGCACGCCTGCTGCAGCTTGGCCTCCCTGTCGGTAATCCATTGCTGCAACTGTGTGTAGCTGGAGCTGTAATCGGCCCATTGCAGCAGATTTGTCTCCAACTGCACCTTGGCTGTGGACATTTTCTTAACCAGTCGATCCCAATCGGTCTGCAACTCCTTCATTTCATTGTTAATGGCATCGCGTCCATCGGAGCGTGTATTGCGAATAATCTTCTCGCCATTGTTGATGGCTGTGTGAACGAGATTTTGGCCCAGTTCACGATTGCGTATTAGATCCTGTATTTGCTCCAGACGACGTTGCAGGGCCTCCTTGGAGCCTGCACCCTCGCCAGCAGACTGAATGGTTTGCTTAGCATTCGATATCCATTCCCTAGCCGCCTTCATATTGGCATCGTATTCGCGATGCTGATCTCGATTAGTCTCGACCTTCTTTAGCACATCCTTCGCTAAATTAACCTGCACCTGGTACATGGAGCCCAAGTGTCTGAGCTGATTGTTGACATAGCTATCCAGATGCGATTTAAGCAGACCTGCCGCGGAGGCATTAAATTTATCGATATCGTCCTTGCCCTTTTCGAGTCGCGACATGACCTCACGCATATCGGCCACCTGCTTCTCCTTATCGGGCAGATTGGGACAGAGGTTCAGCTTATGGTTCTTCACAAGTATATCGATCTGTTGCAGCCATTCCATGAGACGTTCATACTCCTCTTTATATGCGCGCCATTGCACCATGGTAACTTCCAAGTTCTCTTTCTGCTGATTGATCTCGCGGAACAAACTTTCGAAGCTATCACGTAGTGCGCGTATATCATTGCGTATGATCTCTTGGCCCTGCGTCGATGTACTTGCCAGAACCACCTCACCAGTGTGTACCAAATGCTCAACAAGTAATTCCCCCTGAGCCTGTTTATTGAGCAGGGCTTCGGTGGCCTGCACGGCATTCTCAATGGCCAGCTTATCGCTTAGGCTGCTCTGTTTCAGTGCGGGGAATTTCTCGCGTGCACGACTTATCCAGCTAACAAGATCGTCATAGGCCTCCTTGAACAGGCGATGATCTCTGTACTGATCCTGGCGATCCGACAGCAATTTCTGTGTCTTGGCAAACAATTCATCGAAGGTGTCCAGCACTTTTTGTGCCTGGAACGCAGCCTGGCTCTGTTGGCCGCTGGCTATCATTTCTTTAGCCTGAACCTTCAGTGAATCAACATCAATCTTCTCCACGCGTACCTTCTCCTCTGTGGACTTGACACGATCTAGCTGTGCGCGTTTCTCCGTCATGGTCGTCTGATGCTCGCTCAATTCCTTGAGCAAGCCATCCAGCCATTCGTTAAACTTGCGCACGTTTTGCACCTGATCCAAGAAGCCAGACCATTGAGTAATGGAATCATCTAGGTTAGCCTTAACGTCCATAATGCGCAGAGCAATGCCGGACCAGAGATCCTGCAGTTCTGAGAGCTCCTTGTTAATGGCCTCGTGGCCAGCCGGTGCGGTGTTTGCGAGCACATGTTGAGCCTGCTCTAGGATTTTAAGCACTCGCGCAGAACCTTCGTCTTTAAGTAGAATCACATCTTGAATGGTGGCCAACTTCTTGTCCAGTTCTTTCTGACTCATCGAGGACATGTCTGAACAGTAGTCCAGCTTTTCCTTAATGCCATTAATCCACGATGCACACTCCGAGATCGAGTTATCAAAATCTTCGTGTGAGGTAACGTATTGCTGCCAGCGATTGTTCAAATCCTTGACTTTGTGGAAGATTTGCTGATATTTAGTGACCAATTCGGGCCCCGATGATCGAGTCGTGGTGGGTCCCTTCAACAATGTTTGTGCCTTTTCGGTAACGTTATCGACTTCCAATTCCTTGGCACGGACATCACCTTGCAGAGCCTTCAGCGTATCCAATTGCGCACGCTTCTTTGGCAGATCCTCTTTGAGGTCAATGGCATGCAAGTCATTGTCGGTGTCACGGATCCAGGCTAAGCACTGATCGCGTAGCTGCTCATATTCGGACCATTGCTGCAGGCGTGCCTCAATGGCTTCGATGGTTGAGCCAATCGCAGCTAGCAGTCCCTCCCATTCCTGTTGCGTAGTATCGATCTGAGATTTAATGTTCACCTGACCAACATCAATGGTGCCGGGTATAACCTTTTCGCCTAGCGCACGCACTTGATCCACGCGTGGAAACTCATCCGCGAGGCTGGCCTTCAAGTTCTTCAGACGATCTAGATTAGTATGCAGAGAAGTTTGCTCCAAATCAAGATCGCCCCAGTAGTGCACGGTATTCAATGTGGCATCAATGAACTCCTGAGCATCCATAACGGCCTTGGAGTACTGTTGATGGGCACTCACGATGCCCTCGTAGCGTTCTACGTAGCCCTGAGCCCGCTTTTGCAATTTGCCAAAACGATCGGTTATATCCTTAAGAATCTGATCCACATGCTCAGTCTTTTCAGGCAAATTGGCTGTTATCTCTTGTAGATTTCCAACCTCCACTTGATGATTGTTGATATCGTTGAGCACGTCACGATAGACCTGCAATTTATTGCGCTTCTCGTCCAGCGTGGTCTTCAGCTCAATTTCAGCTGGCAACTCATGCTCCATATCATCCAGCCAGCTCTTAAGCTTGTCAGCAGTCTCATCGAAGCCAGACCACTTGGCAATCTTATCCTGTATCTTACGCGCAGTGCTGGCAACATTATCAAATAGTTGATCAAAGGTCAGATCATCTAATTGACTGCGTATGGCCTCACGTCCTTCGGTGGCGGTTGAGCTATAGCACTTCTCGCCCAATTCCACGGTGCTGTTCAGCAGCTGTGTAGCCGTGGGCTGCTGTGCCAGCAACTCCTGTATGACCAGCTGCTTCTTAAGAAGATCATCGCGTGATGCCACCGAGGACAAATCGCTGCAGTCATCGTAGCGTGCCTGAGCGTTAGCCAACCAATCGGCGCATTGCTTGTACTTTTCGTTGAAGTGGCCGTGATCCTGGACGGCCTGCTCGCATTTCTTGAGTATCTCCTTAGCCGTGGCTTGTATAGACTGGAAACGTGAGGAGACTTGTTGTACATTGACTGCGATTCTGGTCTCTCCTGAGCTTTGCACTAGTTCCGAGGTATCATCCTTCATTTTTTCAAAGTCGGCTTCATTTTGACGTAGGCTTTGTGTCAATGATTGGAAGCGATTCAGCTGCTCTTCCTTTTCCTCATAGGAGTTTTTCAGATTGTAGTTCTTGAGCGCATTCTCAGCCTCGCCCAGCCAGTTAATCAGGCGATCCAAGTCGACTTCATAGTCATTCCATTGCTGTAGACGGTTCTCCAGGCCGCTCTTAACATCGGTCAGCGAACCACCGAACTTTTCGAAATCAGCATGCAAATTGGCCAAATCGCGTGTCATGGCTTCCTTTGAGCGAGCTGGTATACTGCTGGCATGCTGCTCAATATGTTCCTCGAGAGCTTTTAGCTTGGAAACACCTTCAGGCAAAGCATCCTGGATTTCATTAATCTTTTGTAGACGCGCTTGCAAGGCTGCCTTATTGCCCGAGTAGTCGGAGTAGCCGGTCAGACGATCCCACAGGTTCTTCTGATAATCCTGCTGTGCTTTCTGCAGCTCACTGAACTGCTGATACACCTCGAATGCGGCATCTAGATCAGAGACCAGCTTGCCACAATCCTGTCCAACTTGCTCATAACGCTTATTTACTTCAGCGACAGATTTGGCAATCTCATCAGCATTGGCAGGCGCAGCGCTAGTCAGGAGAGCTGCTGCCTTCTCATTAACAGCCTCAACAATGCGCTTGTGCGAGTTGATGTCCTGGTTGGTGGCCTTGTATTTGTACAGCTTGGAACGAATTTCCTGTGCGCTTGTCCAGCTGGCTGGGTTCTCATTGTGCAGTAACTTCTCTACCTGATCGAGCCAGTTGACAGTTTGACCTAGTATATCCTGGTAGCTGGAAAGCTGTACTGTTTGTGCTTCTTGGCGTTTCTCCAAATTTCGTATGCCCTCGTCCAGCTTATCCCAACGATCGCGTATATCACGCAGATCCTTGCGTATCTTTTCTCTACCCTGGGTAGATGTCTCAGGCAAGGCCTTTTCGCCGGCTGCATTCAATGCTCCAAATAAACTCTCGGCCTGCTCCCTTTCGGAAAGCAAAACCTGTAGAATGTTTGAGCTCTGCGTAGGCTCATCCTTGAGCGCCTTCTCCAATTGCGTCTCAATGGGCTGCAGCCACAGGTCCACCTCGTTGTACTTGTCTTGGTAGAACTGATGATCGTCCACCAGATTGGACCAGCGGTTAACCACTTCTTTGCTCAACACCTGCAGCAGTTGATAACGATTTGTGATCTGCGTTGTCAACGTCTTCAGACGATCGGCACCGCAGTTGTTAAGCAGAGCATGTGCCGTATCTCCAAAGGCATCGATTTCCTTTTCCTTTTGCAGTATGAGTTCGCGTTGTATTTTATATTTGTCCATTTGCTCAACCTTTTCATGCAACGTCGACTTGAGCTGTTGCTCGCGGAAGACGGCCTCCGCATTACGACACCACTTGGTGAGTTCTTCCAGATTGTGCTCAAATTTATCCCACTGCGCTAGGACATCCTTTTGCTTGCCTTCGATGCCCTCGATGTCGTCGAAGTGACTCTTCATTGTGGTCTCCAGTTCATCGATTTCTTTCTCAAGCACTTCAATGCCCTTCTCCGAGGTGGCGGGCTTTACATTATCGAATTGTGCACGGATTTCGCTAATTAGTTTCATGGCCGTTGGTTTATTCTGAGCCAATTGGCCAAGGGTTTCAATTTTACGCTTTATATCTGCCTTTTCACCGTAGGAATCATCGCATTCCAGCAGTTTGGCTTTCTCGTTCGATATCCAGGCCTTGGCACCACTCAGCGCATTGTTTAGATCGCTGTGCTTTTGCACACAATTCTCCAGATTATGCAGTATTTCATCGGACTTTTTCACAATATTCTGGAAGAGCTGCTTGATTGACTGAAGATAAACATTCAAGGAGTTGTCCTTTATTTGATCAACTAGTATCTGCGCCTTGTCGCACACATTGTCCACAAGCACATTGTGCGTGGTTATCTCCTGATGCAACAGTTTGTGATTCTGCAGCTGTGCACGCTTCTCCTGGAGCGTTGTTTTCGGTTCGGTATGACTCTGCATGGCCTTGTCCACATCCTTCAGCCACTTGGTTAGTTGATCTTGAGCAATGCTAAACTCATTGAACTGCAGTAGGCATTGATCAATCTTATGCGTAGCCGAGTTTAGATCGTCCGTGTAGTTGTCCCACATGGTACGCAGGGAGCGCAGTTGTTGGCGTATAATCTCACGACCTTCAGGACTTGTGTGACCGTAGAGTTTCTCGCCGCGATCAATCAGACTCTCAAAGACAGTGGAATCCACAATACGCTTGTCAGACATTTCGCGCAATTTGTTTTGCTGATCCTGCAATACGCTCTGATCGCCGACAATTTCATTGGTCTTTGCCAGCTCATTGGCGCAGGTTTGCAAATTTTGCTTAAACTTTTCATAGTCCGTGTCAAAGCTATCGTGATCCTTGACATAGTTGGCATACTTGGCGATGGACTCCTTGCAAATATTCTTCAGTGTCTGATAGCGTGTATTCAAACGCGAGAGTTTCAGATTCAAATCGGTTTCACCTTCGATTTCACGGCCCTGATCCATGAGCTCGTTTATGGCTGCGCCGCGACGTTCAATATCCTTGGCATTATCTTGGAGCTGCTTCAGATGAGCAGCCTTTGCCTCGGCGGTGCTCTTTAGGTTCTGGTTCTTTACCAAAGCCTCGACGTTCTTCATCCAATTGTCAAGCTCATCGATGATTGAGTCAAACTCATCCCACTTGGAGCATAGCTGCTTCAGTTTCACTTGTGAATCCTGGCAGAGCGACATAAACTCCTCCCACGCATTTTTCGGCTCCTCAAAGCCCTTGAGCAGCGCCGGATGACCGCTAGGATGGGTTTGTGTTAGAACCGTTTCCAAAAGCTTGTGGCACGTATCAAATATGGAATCACCCTCGGGCTTATGCTGCAACAAATTCTCCACAACAATCAGTTTTCTCTTCGGCGCCCTCCTTTTCGAAGGTGGTTTCGTTCAAAATATCAATTGCCTCCGATTTGATGGTGTTCAACCAATCTTGTGCCTTCTCCAGCACCTGATCATAAGCCTCGTGTTTGACAACCTGATTGCCTACGGTATTGATGCGATCGGAAATCTTTTTGGATAGCGTATTGTACTCCTGTATGGACTCATCTGTTTTACGCTCAGACTCATCATCGCAAAGGGTGACCGCCTTGTCGTGCAGTTGTTTTAGAGCATTCTTATGCAATGTAATTTCCTGCAGCTGTGTTTTATAGTTTTGTAGAGCTGCTTTCTTGGCCGCCAACGTGGGATAGAGTTCATCGCCGGCAGTGACCTTGGCCTTAGATTCGTTGAGGTAGTGCGACACTTGAGTGTAACTCTCCTCAATGGATGTCTTTTGTATGAGCACGCCCTCAACCTGTTGCATCAGAGCATTGGCCTCATCGCGCAGATAATCATATTTCTCGCGCATTTGGCGTAGATCGGCGCGTATGCGTTCGCGATTCTCAGGGGAAACCACTGGATAAAGCCCCTCACCAATATCCACAGCATTGTTCAGCAAGAGTTGACCATTGTCAAAGGTCTTCAGATAGTTTTTAATGGTCTGCAATTGCTGTGCGGTGGCCGACGAAGAGCCAGGGGATCCCATACGGGCCAGTTCCTGGAACTCAATCTTTGCATCGCCAAACCATTCATTAAAGTCTTTAGATGCCTTGGCAAAGCTCGCATTTGACAACTGAGCGCTGCGTATTTTGTCAATGTGTCCGGCAAGGCTCTTGGCAACCGTCTGGTAACGCTGCACCAAATGCGTAACAAATTGTCCGATACGCGCCTCGGGATTCTTTTCAATCAATTGCTGTGAGGTCTGCTCCAGGCCGCTGATGATGGGCTCATGTGCCAGCACATCCTGCTGCAGTATAGCCAACTCTTGTAGTTTCTGTGGCACATCGGGCAAATTCACCTGACTGCTTGTCTCCGCTTTAACGCGACCTTCCACATCGCGTAGCCAGTTAGAAATTTGCTCATTTGACTGTTCGTACTGTGACCATAGATCAACATTCTCATCGAGTATGCCCTTGATGCGATCAAAGCTGTCCTGTAACGCCTGCATTTCCTTGCCCATAAGCTCGGCATCGCTGTTAAGCTCGGCCAGATTCTGTGGCGATTCAACGGCCTTAAGCATTTCCAAGGATTTCAGCGTTTCTGCATGACGCGCTTTGCAGTCATCAATGCTCTTGCTGACCTCCTGTAGCGAGGATTTCTTCACATCCAGGTTATATTTGTCGCTTGTGGACTCCGGCTGACACCAGGCCACCTTTTCGCGCTGTGTGACAATGATGCGTTTTAGCATGCCCACCTTATCCGCATGGAACTTTTTGAGGAACTGCAGCAGGGAGCTCTCGATCTTCTTGGCGTATAGATCGACGCCCTCGTAGCGTTTCTGCACATTGTTCAACTCCTTGGGTATGATGGACTCATTGAAAGTGGGATATAAATTACGCAGCTCGTCCACATTCTGTTTGATATTCTCAATTTCGTTGCCGCTCTGCTCCAGTTGAGCGCGCAGTGCACGACACTGCAGCAAGCGCTCCATGATCTTGTTGTTATCGCCGGACATGTCATCGCATTTGATCAGCTGTTCGCGCAGCTTACTCACCTGCTCGCCAGCAACCTTGGTGCGTTTGCGTAGCTCCTGCTCTTGGTCAGCAAAGGACGTGGTGACAGCGCTCAGACGCTCCGCATTGTTGCTCACCTCGGCAAATTGTTCGCCGAGCAGCTGATTGAGTGTGCTCAAGGCGGGTATTTCAGCACCATTGTTTATCTTGACCAGGTCGTTGGTTTTCTCGAGAATTGTATCCCTGAGCGCCTGGTAAGAAGGTAGCTCGTTGCGGTATTTGCTCAGACGCATGGGTCCAAATTCGATTTCAATTGAATTATCCGCCGCATCGCAGAGGCCCTGATTGGTTTCAGACAACCAGGGCAGCAGATCCTTTTTGGCATCTTCGATTTGTGACCAGATAACCGCTTCCGTCTCGTAGACATGCGCATTTTTAGCCGTCTTGTCATGCAGATCCTGCCAGTGTTGCTTGGCAACGGCAACTTCTTGGGGCACCTCCTGAGGCACCGGCTCACCAATGGCTGTAAACAACTTAGCGACATTGTTGCCGCGACGTTCGAGCTCGTCGAGATTCATCTTGGATTTGCGCAACTGTTCCATAGTCTTGCGCGTTTTCTCAGAAGCCTGGTGCAGCGCGGTCTCATCGCCCGGCTGTTGGGGTATGGCATTGAACAAATCTTCTGCTTTCTTAAGCTCCTTGGAGAATTTGTCCTTGGACTCGGCATACTCCCTCAAGGCCTGACTGATGAGATTATATTTTTGTATACGATCGGATATTTCATTTTGTAGCGAATCGTAGTTTTTATCCAGCACCAGCAGACTCTCCTGTATGGCCGGCATGCTTGCAATATCCTCACGCATCAGTAGAGAGCCCTCATCGTGTATGCGATTCTTAAGATCTGCCTGGTACTTGAGCGCATCATTTAACGCTACAAGATCGGCAATGATTTGATCTATGTTGTTCAGATTGGGATGTTGTTTAAGGATCTGCTCAAGCTTTGCGCGATTCTCCTGCAGCGCCTGACCAAAGTTATGCTCCAGTGCATGGAACTTGTCCTTACGGACAGTCATCTGCTGCAGTTGTTGCTGCTGATTTTGCGAGCGAAGTTTCAGATTTTCCAACTTGTTCTCCACATCGTTGACAATCTGTGTGGCTATCAGTGGGCGGCGAGAGAGGGCATCGCGTAATTGTATAGCCGGATTCTCATCGATTTCCTTGGCTTGACCCTTCCAGTAGCTTAGACCCTGGCCCAGATGATCAATTTCATCGATGGCCTTCTTTAGCTCCTCGACAGCTGGTCCCTCGGGCTTTTCCAACTGATGCTTCAAATAGTTCAAGTGCGATTCAGTATCATGCTTCCAGCCCAAAAGTTCGGTCCATTTTTCCAATGCGGCCTTCTTCTGCAGCATATTTGACTCCAAATTCTGATAGTTAACCACAAGGGCAGTGTACGCATCATTTAGTGCATTGGACTCTTCGGGTGTGGCGCCCAGGGCCAGCTGCTTCACCTCATCGTAGATGGCATTAAAACTGGGCTTCTTATCGGCATGCTCCTGCAGCAAGGCGTGTATGACATGCAAACTAGTCTCCACACGTTCCGGATTGATTTCCTCAACCTGCGTGACCTGATTGCGCAACTGTTCCATCCAGTTGGAGAAGTTGACCAATTTGGCATTGAAGTCCTGACGCGATATAATGGCATCGGAAACCTCGTTGATGTTGCCACGTGTGGCCTCTGAAAGCTTCTGTAATTTAGCCTTCATGTTGTTGACGCGATCCTTGACTGCCACAGCGCCCTCTGGCGCCAAATGCAAGCTGATTTGGTCGGCATTTTGGCCAAGGGCAACCAATTTGGCCTGCTGCTGAGATATCTCATTGTTGAAGGACTTTAGCTTGACCAGCTCTTTTTCGAGCTTGTCAATGTGCGGTGTATTTAGCACAGCCGGACGCTTACCCATCTGCTGTGCACCCTGATCAATCCAATCCTCCAGCTTGGCCGCATCACCATCGAACGATTTCCAATTGGCAACAAGCTTTTCGAGCTTACCGCTCGCCTGTTTGGCATTTTCATGGACCGCGGTCCAGCGGGAGTGCATGGCATCTAACTCATCGGGGGCATTGGTTTTGCATAACATTTTATGACTGATGTTTGATATGCCATGGAGTTTGTCCAATTGCTCCAGGCATTGTGTTTCAAATTGTTTAGCATTTTGTTGCATGGCAACGGCTTCTTCAAGTGTAATTGGTTTAGGAACTATATTATTTACCTTGACTTCGCTTTGCTCCACGGCGGGCTTGATTTGCTGTAGTCCGGCCTGGAATTGCTGCCAGTTGACCAGATCTTCCTGCACGGCCTGCGACTGATGGTCCACATTGCGGTTAATGGCGCTGAGCACCTCCTGCAATTTGGAGATTTCTCCCTTGAGACGCTTCGCTTCGGCAACGTTGCCCTCCTTGGGGGCCAGCTCAGATGCATCAGCGGCCAATAGATCCAGCTGCTTCATGCGCTCGCCCAGCACACGCTTAAAGGACTGCACCTTGACAACACGCTCCTCCGGTGTCAAATCCTCAGATTGTAGCGCTTCAATATTCTTGGGTGCCACTTTGTTGGCCCATTCCTGCAGCTCGCCTAGGCGCGTCTTGTAGTTGTTCCACTTGGCACTGTAGTCCTCCAAGTAGCCCACACGATCTTTGACATGCTCCATGGTGTTAAAGAACATCTTCTCCACCTCGGTCACTTCCTTCTCGAGTATGGGTCGCTTATCGGCGGCAGCAAGTGGCGCCAGCTCCGACTTTAGGGCATGCAGCTTGGGCAGCAATTGGTGGGATGCCTGCTGCAGCTGCACATTCAGATCGCGCTTCGACTTCAGATCTTGACTAACATTTTTGGGATCTGTCTGAAGTGGTGTGAGGGCGCGCAGCTCTGTCTCAGCTGTTTGCAGCATGGAGAAGATGTCGTTCTTCTGATCGACAAACTCGCTCCACACCGCCTGTGTGCCCTTGAGTGCTTGAAGCTTATCGGAGGTCTCGGTATAGGCCTGATTCCAGCCGGTCTCCAGATTCTTGACTTCGGTATTAACGAAAGCTGGTGCATGCACATCCTTGCTTAGATCGCGTCCACGTTGGAGCATGGACATAATATGTGGCCGCTGATGATCGAGCTGGTTGATGGCATACTGTTGCTCCTCAATAAGGCGATTTACGCGCTCCAAGCTTTCGGGCGCAGGGATATTGGCCGTCTGATCCTTAACCTTGGTCAACAGGCAAACAACCTCGTGCACTTCGCGACGATATGTGTAACACTTGGAGAACACCTCCGTTTTGACCATAGTTATCTCAATGGTGGGGATTAGGTTCTTGTAGCGTGCAATTAGATCTTCAAGTTTCTTTTGCTCCAGATTAGCCTCATCCTCGGTGGCATAGCTGAGCAGAGAATCCAGCGTTTTGACCAGCCACTTCATGTCCTCACGTTTGTTATCTGCATCCTGGCAGATTTTCTACAAACAAAATAATATTGTGATTAATAGGATTTTTCAGAAATATGTTTATATTTTAGATAAGCAAAAGCAATTTAGTTACCACTAGTTCCCTTAGCTGCATGCAGGCGTAATAAATATTAGCAAGGAGTTTTTATATCAAGCTTTTTTTGGGGGGATAAGCATTCAACTCACCTGGAAAACAACCTTCTCCTTTTCAAACTCCTCCATGCTGTTGACCTCATTAACAATGTTCTTAAGGCTCTGATCTACGCTGTTCATCCAATTGATCATATCATTGAATTTCAGATGATAGCCCTGCCATTGGGCAGGTATTTGCTGCAACGTCTGACGCATATCGGCCAATCTGCTGGACATTATCTGCCACTGCGAGTTGGCATTATCATAGGCTTGATCCAGGCTAATATCACCGGGCTGCTGTTGTCTGTGCGCTTGGGCCAGACGTTGCATGTTTTGCAAGCACTTCTCCAAACGTGGCACTGCGTCCTGTTGCAGCAGGAATTGCTGGTTACGTTGCAAAATGGAGTCCACATCTTCATTGCGATTGAGAGCCTGCTGCTCTAGCTGCAGCTCCTTCTCAACATCCTTCAACGATTGATAGAAGGCATTCTCGTCCAGACGGAACTCCAGCTTGAGCAGATGTAAAGGCGCTTGGCCCAGCACATTCTTCCAACGAGACTGCAGCTGCTCCACACTTTGCACCACAGCCGGTTGCTCCTGGCTGGGCAGCGTAGTCAGCAGCTGCTGTGCCGATTGCACCAGATCGTTCATCCAGCGATCGTTGACCTGCTCGAAGAAGTACTTTTGGGTCTCAATTGTTGTCTTTGACTCAATGTGCTTCTCAACGAGCATGGACTCGGCCCGTGTGAGCCACTCGTTGACGACGCGTTCGTTATCCTTAAAATTACTCCAACCGCCAGCAGCATCGCCCAAACGCTGCTCCCATTTGCCTGCATTCTGTATGACATAATTGAAGCGTTCGTTCAGCTGCTGCATCTGCTGTGCCGCTGGAGCCGTATCGATCTTATCATCGGCCGCCACAGCTTTGACCAAATTCTGGAACACCTTGTTCTTGCTCTCCAGCATGGAGCGATAGTAGACGGTGCGCGAAAAGTAAGTCTTATGCTTGTGCAGTTGCTCATTGATTGATTCACGTCCGCCGGCCAGATTGTGGGTGCCCAGGAGCTGCTCGGCTTCGGTCAGCCATTGATGAATTTCCTTTTGACCCGCCTCGAGTGACTCCTGTTGAATTTGCAGCTGATGGAACAGATGCAGCTTGGAGGGCATTTGGGCGCGTATGCGCACCAGCGACTCCTTCTCCTGCTTAAGCAACTTCATCATTTTGTCGACCTCGTCGCGTGACAGATCCTGTATGAGCGACTGGAAGGTGCGACTGATGTTCTTGAACAGCTCCTCGTTGTCATCGATTTCGCTGGCAAGCTGCTGCAATTGCTCGCCATAGCGACGTATTTGCTCGCTGTTGCCCAGCACTTGGCGCTGATCTAGTACGCTCTCCGCGCCACGCAGCCACCTGGACAGCTTCTCGATGCCAGACTTGTACTCCTGGCGCGAGCGTATAATATCGCCAGCGTGCATGTATTGCTTGGTATTGGCGAAAAGACGCTCGAAGCGCTCGGCTAGCGCTCCATGACGCTGACGCAGCTGCTGAGCAATGGGCTCCTCACAGGATGCAATCAGATAGTTAGCGGCATTGGCCAAGCCATCGAATTTGTCCTTCCACACGGTGATGTCCTGGAAGAACTCTAAGCGATCGTCTTCGCTTTGGTTCAGCTTCTGCTCGGCCAACAGCAGCCATTCCTCGCAGCTGGGCGCCAATTGATTCCAGTTGCGCCAACAATTCACCACCTCCTCGAGTGAGTTTTGACAGCATTTCAGCTCCATCGAGACACGCTTCCAGCGCTCCTCGGTGTCGTACATAAAGCGATCAATTTCGTTGATGTCCTTGCGCGCAACATTGCCCTCACGCTTATACTCATCGACCACTTGTTGCATATCAACGAATGCCTTTTGGAACTCTTGGAAGATCTTGTTGCGCGATACAAAGTTCTTATACTGCTCCAGCTGTTGGGCTACCTTCTCCTCGTGACCGTACTTGCCGGTCCAGCCACGCATTTTGTTCTCGACCAGATTGAGGAAGGCAATCAGGCAGCATTTGTGCTCAAGGAATTTTAAGCGGATTCTACGCTCAGCGGCCTTGGGTCCAACCTCTTGCAGACGTCGTTCCATGTTGCGCAGCTGCTCCAATGGCACCTGATGGGCCTGGGGCGAGCGCTTGGCATTGTCAAACATGGCCACAATGCGCGGCAGATCGGCAAAGAACAGCTTATGCTCCTCCAGCTTTCTACTGATCACAGCGGCTGTCTCCTCATTCATCGCATTGGGTATATCGTTGTCCATGAGCAATTTCTCGGCATCGGCGAGCCATTTGCCCACTGTGCCGAAATCGCCAGGCAGCTCGGCGTCCAATAGCCAGAGCCAGTACATCATCTGGTATTGTAGACGCTGCCACAGCTCATTGATCTCATCCCACGCCTGGCGTGAGACCTGCAGAAAACCGCTCTGAGTCTCAATCAATTGCTTGAGGCGGTTGTAAGCAGGCAAATGTGCATCGACTTCAGAACGTGCCAGCAGATATTCACCAAAATCACGTGGGAACGAACTCATCATTACCATCGGTTCGTATTCGGTGGTCTTTTCCATAAGGAAACGACGCAATTCGTCCACTTCTTGTTGCACATGCGACTCGTCGCGGGATGCACCCTAAAATAAATACATTTAAATTGGTTAGAATATATTCTGAAGATCTTCTACTATATGCATTCATTAGGGAATGTTTTTCTTGGACATTTATATTTAAATCTTGACAGTTTTCCAGCCATGTTCCAATTTTTGCAAACACGTCTACAATTAATTTTCTTCGAAGAGAAAGTTAAGGTTAATTGGATAAGGACTGTAATTTTTCATTTATATTCCCCCTATGAATGGAATTTTTTAATGTTTTAATTTATGGTTTCTACGTCTTTACGGTTTGGTCTGCGTCAGTCGAGCAGTCAGCACAAAAAGTTTTATATATTTACCTTAGGTTCAGGATACTTGTGCAAGAATTGCGCCACATATGTCATTATGCTCTTCTCATCCGGCTTGGGTACGTCCACATCCTCAGCGTCCAATAGTTTGGCAATGCCCAATTTGCTTTCGGCCACATCGAAAGCTGTTTCCAAACGCTGACGATTGCTGGTCTTCTTTAGCTCGGCTAAATTGACCAGATTCGCTTTGATTGCATCGATAAGTGCGAGGAAGGCGACACCATCTCTCCAGCTGGCGCCGAAATCCTTAACCTCTACACCAATGTCTCTGCACGGAGTGAATATGCATACATTATGAATCATAGTAAATAGCCAGCTTTTCTTTATACACTCACTTTGGCAAGGCATTTGTTACCCAGTTGAGTAGCGTTTTCTTGGCGCCTTGCTTCCATTTCTCAGCCCTAAGATCACCGCCAGCCTTGTGATTGCCAACACTGTCGAGGGAGCTAACCGAACCGCCAATACCATGACCCAAATATTCTAGGTTGCGGCTATTCTCCTCGATCTGTGAAAGTTGAAGGGTTCAAGATTAGCATTACATACGACAAAAATCAATCAAAGACACTCAATGGTCAAATCATAAGTTTTGGGTGCTTTAATAATTGGGACTACCAACTTAAGAATTGAACTACCAAAAAGAAAAATATGAAAATATGTAGGACAACACCAACAACGCTTTACAACGATCTCAACCTACCTGTGGCGCATAATTTATAACTACAACTAAGTTTTTCCGCCTCTTTTTACGAAGCTTGTTTTTTGTTTATTTATTTTGTTAGATTTAGATATTATTTTTAATTTTTATTTTTTTTAATTATTTTTAAATAAAGTACAAAAAAGAAGATATAGAGGGTTAATGACATTTATAATTGGCATTGTGAATAGCTATTTGGTGATTCATAAGTTGGTGGTCGAAAATCAGGGTGACAAAGTGTACCGCTAGCAACCAATTTATTTAGTTCTAGTGCTCCAATTTTTGGTGAAAAACGGTGCACTGTGTGTTTGTTAAATATAGTTAGATACTTAGTTCGTTTAGGATTCTGGCTCACCTGGAAGTACAATATGATCGTCCATATCAGACCCAACACAACTGGTGGTCTCCCATCCACCAGATCTGCGGGATTAATATTGACCAATTTGATGCGTTTGCTGGCTAAAAATTGTAGGGCCGTATTCGCATTGCTAAGGAAATGTGGACGTCTCAAGACGCGTCCCTTCTCCACGGGCAATCGTTCGCCGGACAGCACTTCGAGCAGTGCAATGAGTTTCGTACCATCACGTAAATCATTGATTAAATCATCAATACGAAGCGGTGGAACACGCTATAACGAAAAAAAAAGAGAATGTTTATTTCATTGTAATTATTTAAAATTATAAGTGAGATTAGAGATTTAATTGATACATTTTACTTATACTAAATCAGAAAAGCACGTTTCTGCTCATTCTTAACTAAGCCCCACACTGTAGAAAAGAAATTCTATATTAACTTCGGTGTTTATGATGCGAAAATCATGAATTATTCTGTGCATAAGAATGACACCTAAATGTGTGTAAGAACCTCAGCGCAAATGGGGGAGGTTTTCAAAAGACAGGTATATTTTGTATCAGCGATAGTACGCGAGAATTAACATAATATATTTGCTGACTCTTTAAGGCTCCGAAACATGGTCAAAAACCCTATCCTAAAGTCGACTGTTATCGATAGCTTGGTAGCGGTGCGTCTTATCGACTATTTAAAATATGGGTCCTACGTTCTAAATTTCAATTTCCGAAATCTTTAAGTTTTCGCGCTTATACAGACGATGAGACGAACATACCAACAGACTTAGGAATATGGGAAAATTGGATCAGTTGTCGGGCCTGAACAAAATTTTCTTTCTAGGATCGGAGAAGCTTTCCACTGCTTGTTACATAACACTAATATCAAACCAACACACCTGTTTCTGCCCATTTTCAATGAGTATATATATGTTTTACATAAGAATAACAAGAATCAGACATGAAATACAATAAGTTTGCGATTCGGAATGCGAGCAAAATTAAAATGCATGCAGATTTATGAATAAGATTGGGTTATTGGGAAAATGATTGAAAATGTAATGTATATATGTGTTGGTATAAACATACATATATATATGTATATTTATATATATATTTATGAGTTTACACACATGTGCATGATTTAATGAGCACTAAAGCCAAATGACCAGGCGTCGACACCGACTTTGAAGTGCCTTTTGTTGCAGCATTTAATGGGCTTTTTATGAGTACATTAAGTATGTGCATAATGAATATGCCAACATATATATGTACATATATATAAATAGTTAATGTAAGTATATGTACTGCACATGTTGTGCAGTCAAAAATGCAATGCATAACTCAATCAATGTAGTTTATGAAGCGTGAATACTGAAACGATTTCGTCAATGCGTCTAATCAATCAAATCGAACACGGACGAATTTGTCGAAAAACGATTTCGCATTTGTCGCTAAAGAGACGACAGAAAAGCAGATAAATAATTAACGTAAAATGCATTTAATGAATTTAAATTGTTGATATGGCTAGGCATTGCGTTAATTTGTTTAGCTGCCTTGCTAGACAAATTGTCGAGTGGCACGCGCCGGCATTTAAGCCGGATTCACCGCAAAGATTGCAATTTAAGTTAATGGCATTACGGCGGAAATGGCACCGACCGACGAAAACAAAAGCAATTCAAGCCCAGCCAGGCACTATAATTTGAGTGTACAATTTAATTGAGCCTTGCCCGTTTGCTTGAGCGAAAATCAAGGCAAATAGTTGGTGAATACTTGGCCTCAACTGTTGCGGACATGCAAATGTCGGGCAAAGTTTTTGTCTGTTTCGAGTCGCAAAAGTTGGTTGTTGGTTTTGCTTTGTTTTAATGCAACTTCTTCAAGAAACTATGCTACTTACAATGCGAATTCAATTTCTATACTTCCGCTTGTTTCTCGGCAAACCACGCCTCAATTTCCACAACTGTGCGCAACTTTTGGTGTTGTCTGGCAATTGTGTCAAACTTTTATAACAGCTTTTTGTCTTGTCATGTTTGTTTCTTGCTGGCGTTAACAACTTTTTTTTTTATGTTTGATCCCTTATCTTAACACTATGTATATGAAATTGGCTCTACACGTTTAAGTTCCCTTGTAGTATAATTTTTCTCTGTTCTCTAAATCTCTCTTGCAAAATCAGTTTTCTAGACAATGATTGTGTTTTAGAGAATTCCATACTTCCCTATGTGGAAAGTAGAAAAGTTGTTTAAGAAATCAAATGTTGGTTATTCATTCAATCGGCTTAAAAAATCGTTTTTACAGATCTCTGCAGTAAAGACATATGTCACCTATATTCAAGAAATGTTTTCAATTGGATAGTTTTTGAACTGCATTTTAAACAGTTTTACAAATTCACGAGTGGAAAAAGTGTGGAAAACTAAGAGAATTTAAAAAAAATATGCTTAATCCGTAAAATGATGTATGAATTTTGTTCTTAAAAACTCATATTATTTTTTTTTCTGCGGTTGATTGACCTACGCACCTACTTGTTCAGCATGAACACGGTTAAGTTTTACCTTCCTAAACCTCTGCAGAATATAAATAGATATCATCTAGCGCACAGAGTCAAGAACTTTGCATTATTTGAGCGGTAAGCAAACATTTATCATGCCACCATCGTCATATGGTATTGGTAGGCAAACCAACTCTTTGCAATTGTCTACTGTGCGTTGGTTCTAAGAATAACCTTTAAGTCAACTGCTGGGCACGCACCCGAGACGTCCATGGAATTTGCCAATGCGAGAAATTCCACAAGCCGCTGGCAACATGGACCGACTCTGGCTCAAAGCATGCAAAATGTTAAACAAAAGAAAAAAATAGAAACGTGCAAGCCAAGTTCATAGCCAGACATGCGTTGGCCTATAAAAAATGTGCTCGGAGCATAGTCAGGCAACAATGCTGCATTAATGACAGCAACAGTTCCGTTGCATGTGTGGCCCGGACAGTCTTGGCCCGGCCCGGAGTGGCAGTGGCAGCGGCAAAGTCAGCTGCCATTAACCCGCACAAGCCCCAACCGACAAGCCGCAGCCCACGCAAACAATATGCAACGCCCACTGACTTAGTTTTAGCCCGAACGTTGATTTAATGCACTTTTCTTTGGAGCACTCGACATTTTCGTTTTGGCGTCTAATGTGTTATCTTTGAATACAACTTCAATCTGCAGACGTGAGCCGGCATTTCTTGTATATCTTTGGCCCGAGCATATGTACAAAATTTTTGCCGGCCGGCCATAAAACCAGTTCCACAGGCTTTGAATGCCATTGCGGGCAATGCAACTCGATAAGCCAGCCAAACAGAGAGAACCAAAGTCGTAAAGCGTTCATTCGACAAAGTGACTGGCAATAAAAGGAGTTGCAGATACATGCGGCCAGTGTTGAGAAACGCGCTTTTTCCCCCAGGGCTGTTTGAAGTTAAGAAAAGGCTAAAAATATTATTGTCAAATTGTGGCAACGTGACAGGCAGAGATATATAATAAAATATATGTAAAGGTTAAATTTCCCCTAGTATAATATATATATAAGCAAAAGTTTTTAGAATATACTTGATAGGCTGTAACTGGGTACAGGGTGTCGCCTAGTTGACAGCTTTTGGGTAATTCATAGAACTATTTTCAGCATAAAGTTGGCATTACTATGGTAATGAAAAGGTGCAGAAATTATTGCGTCAATAATAAATTAACAACAGTTTGTTATTATGGGAACAAGAATTATAAATTCCTAATGCATTATTTCCTATTTTACGAAGAGCAGGAGATATGCAAAAGGAAAAGATACTTGATATACCTCAAATTTAGCTTTAAAAAAACGTTTAGCTTTTTTTTGGCTTCTCGCGAGATGACAGCACTGAAATTTATTGCAGACGTGCCAAGGAAATGGGGAACCTTTAATAAAAAGCGTGGGCAGGTCGTGAGATCATTGATTGAAGTCATATTTTTCGCCAACTGCAGAACTGTGGCCCGTTATGCAATATGCAAATGAGTCATTTAGTATGCAGAATGACAATAGCAATTTGTTCAATACTTTTTCTTTTTCGCAATTGCACAACACTTCATTAGCACATTTTCATCGCAGGCAATATACATATGAGCTTGTCGATACACATGCGAAGAATGTTGCCTGTGCGACGTGCTAACTAAATGTAATTTATTATTTTTTTTAATTTATATTTGTTTATTGAGCATCCGTCAATTTGCGCCTTGAGTGCCAACAGCTAACAGCGTGTGTATCTAACAGATACTAGTACATCTTCTATCATACAATTTGTAGCTGGATACATTTGACAGTGCGTCAAATAAGGCGGACCAAAAACAAGAAGTTTTTCCAGTTTTGTCTAACTATTTCAGTTCAAGGTGAACCAGTTACGTCACGCACTCGCTCATTCAGTTGGCGACCCGAATACACGCTCTGGTCATTGTTCACAGAATTTGATTAAAATTTATTAACTAATTTAGGCGCTCAAGCCAGCAATAACAATGACAATAACAATAGCAACATCACACGCCTGTCACATTGTCGCTTGCCGAATTTTTCGGCATGTTTCTCTCGCCATGCGCCCTCCGGCTGACAACTCAATGCCCGACACGAGCATGACTTGCTTTGACTGAATTTTGTGGGTGTGTACAGTGAGTATCCCCTTTCATGAGCACGCCTTTTACTTGAAATTTATTATGCATCTACTAAGGTCGACATAAATCAATGTTGCTCTCTAATTAAGATTTTTAGAATCAACCAGTCGGCATCTTATGACTGCCAAATGCTCCGTTTCAGGTGTAATAATTGTTATGAGCAGTTGGAAAAAGTGCTCCTAATTTCGACTGTTCGAAGTGGGCGTGGTAATAATACTTGACATCTCTACATTTTGTTTTAAATAAAAGTATATTATTTCTGTATATATCTCCTCCCATGCTGTAATATCGTTCTATATCTTTTTTAGGACTTGACTTAATGCTTGTAAGCTACCTTGGCTCTGTGTACCCTGTATCTCCTAGTCGGGCACTTCCAAATCATTTTTACTTATACAATCTTAGCAGGCAGTGTATATTTATGACCCTATCGAAGCGTTATGTCATATGCCTCCTATGGCCAGCCTAATTTCCATATATACATTTCAATATAATTTGTACACTTGTCTGGCCATGATCCAGTCCTGACACCGAGCTGGCGGCGCCTCGGCTGACAGCTGTAACTCGGCTCGTTATGTCTGGCAATTAACAAAGTGAATGGATAAACGCAAAATTGGCGCTGTGAGGTGTTTAAATTAGAAAGGATATGGCCAGGTGAAAGTGGGCTAGAAGACGCTCGCTTGTCAGCTGCAAATCTAACTGAACTTGGCATTGACAATTGCCAATTGCCAGTTGCCAGTTGGTTGCACGCAAAAGTATCTTGGCCATCTCACAAGGCATCAGGCGAATTTTAATAAAATTATAAAATTTATTAAAACAAAATGTTTAACGCTGAAATATGAACGGGGCAGAGACCCCCTACCTACCCCCTTCTCAACGAATCATTTTCATGGCCGTGCGCAATTCCCGAATTCGCACGTTTTGTTTTTAGCTGATATGCAAATCGAAATGCAAATTTCAATGCCAGAGAATGTAGATAACAAATAAAATAAATTGAGCTTCGCATCGATAAAACTGATGCGAAGACATTGAAAAAAACAAATAACTCACCTTCAATAGGTATGAATTAATCCAATTAGTGAATGTCTTCTTCTGCACACGTTCTTGCTCCTCTGCAATGAAAATGTAAAAAAAAAAAGAAGGTGAATGTCGAAAGGAAAACATAAGAAAATTGTGTATACAGTTTCGATGTTGTTGTAATTAAACGTAAGACAAGCGAAAATTGCCAAGACTCGCCGAAGACGACGGCGGCATTGAAAGGCGACGCCCACAAACAAGATACCGCCTAAAGACAAGCGATAAGATACATTGCCCAGTAAGTGGATAGCCAGGTCAGAAAGTTGCCGACACATGTAGCTAATGTTTGCATTAATTGAATTATCAGTAATTTAGAGTGTGCATTAACTGAAATTAACACAACGATGACATCATGTTGGCCCCAAATGCTGACAGCTGAGATACGCTGTAAAATTGAACTTTAAAAACTCACCTTTGTAATAATTATTTTAAAGTGTTATTAACCTTTTCCGTTGTGCGTCAACCAACGCGCGCATATTTGTTAACATAAACATTTACTCATTTTCAACAGATTTTCTTGATTACCTCCATTTAATTCTTAGCACACCAAATTGAAAGCATAAACAATGCATTAAAAAACAGCAATTCGTAAATAATTAACAAATCGAAATGTACAAAGAACAATAAATATAGGTACATAGACATTTGCATACGACTATGATTCATTTTTGGGGTGGAGTGCCGAATGGCTTCTTGGCTGTCATAAAGCGGCAGCTGTCTAAGCATACCCATCGTGCCCCATCAAAATCGGTACCCCGAAATCCCTGTTTCGGCACAAAACTAATATGACATAGTGCGTGGTCTCTCTTTCTCTAATCTGGCGGCTGGCCAAACGCATGTCTATAATATGCAACGAAAATAGATTTCCCGCAACAAAATACCAACATTTTTCAAAATGGAAAATTTTCTGCAATTTGTACAAATCAAATTATGGAGAATCAAACAAACAAACAAACAAACAAAGTCTCATGTAATTTGACAGACTTGCGCTGCATTCGAATGTCAACAATTTGTAAATAATTGTTGCCGCAATTTACAATGCTTGACAAATTCGATTACGCGTTCAAATAAATGATAATTAGAAAAATTTCGTTTTTTTCTTGAAATTTTCAAATAAATTGTGTTCAAGCTGCGCGTGTGACGCAATTTTCTGCAGATGAAAACTTGACAAAAGATTATTTAAATAGAAATTAGTTCAAGGCTGAGCAATTTGCAAGCAACTGAAAGTCACATATATATACAGATAGCTATATCTCATGTTAAATAAGATTTGAGCAATGAAATTGCAACATTTTGCAGACTTATCTTTATAAATCTCAGACCCACGAAAATGAAAGCAAATGAAGAAAGTGAACTTGAAAATTTGCTGACAATTTACAAACTTAAGAGGTTTCTAATAGCTGGCAAGTACAAACAAATACATATCTATATAACAATTAAATAATTAATCAAGTTAATTAACACATCGAAAAACATCCTAAAATTCTCAATTCTAAAAGCTGAATTCGTAAATGATCTCTGGTTTTACTCGTACGCAACTTGTTTATTGTTATACAATTTTCAAAAACAAGATTTGAAATAGGTTTTTACATAAGCTTATTAAACAAGTAAGAGGTTCTAGTCGGGAGCTCCCGACTAGGGGATACCCTGAACCCTCCTCTTCCAACACCAAATGCAGATATATGTATATACTATTCTAGAAGCTACATGTGAATTTTGGTGATATCGATTTATATCGATTGCTTGGAAACGGAGTAAGTTATCGATAATCGGAAACAAACTCGATCTGCGTAGGCACACAAATTTCAAGTCCCTAGCTCTTATAGGTTCTGAGATGGACGGACAGACAGACGGACGGACATGGCTAGATCGACTCGGCTATTGATGCTGATCAAGAATATATATACTTTATGTGGTCGGAGATGCTTCCTTCTCCCTGTTACATGCATACACATTTTGCACAAATACAATATACCCTTTTTACCCATTTTTAATGGGTTCAGGGTATAAACATCAACACTAACAAAGGAAATTTTCTCAATAGGCCAACAATGAAAAATTGTTCTCTAATTCTCTAAATTTGCTTTCAGCCCAAAAATGAATTTTGTCCAGCTTCCACACACTTGTGTGTATATTTATTTTGATGGTCACAAATTTGATGACCAAAATAAAGCTGTTATGGCCAAAATTTTTGCCTGGCTACCTACTCGTCTTGCAAATTAATTAAACCTGAATTTGGTGTTCCAAAAAGCGACGCAATGGGAATAAATTAAAGGTAGCCAAAAGCAGTTTTTGCTTTATTGGCATTTACTTGTTTTTTTTTTTTTTTTTTTGATTTGAAAACTAGTTAACAATTAAGTGTACATATGTATATACATTTGTATATGTGTACACATATCTATATAAGTATGGTGTGATTCCAAAAATAAATGTATACCCAAAAATGTTGATAAGTTGTTTTCTGTTTCGTTCATTGTTCTGTAAAATCACAATTGGTGTGTGCATTATAAATGTTTCTAATCAACAAATACTTTCGCTAATTGTTGCAAAGATAAGAAAGAAGAATGCACTTGAAACCAAATACCAGATAACACAAATTAAAGCTACATACAATAAAAAATAAATAAAAATAAACAAGAAACGCGAAGGTATTGAACGCCGAAGATGTTATACCCTTGTTTACAAGGTTTGCCTTAAGGTTTTGCAGATATGTGAGAATAGTCAAGCTCAAAAAAGCTGAGCTTGATGATGAAAAACAGAATATTTTGACATACAAAAAGCTACTTTTCGACCGATGGTTCCTATGGCATCTATATGATATAGTTGTCCGATCTGTGCAATAGCTTTTAAGCTGAGCGACTAGTTCGTATTGAAACAGGCGAACGAACAGACGGACGGATGGGAAGGGATTAACTGTTGATGCTGATCTAGATTATACAACTATGGGGTTGAGCATGTCTCCTTCTATGCGTTACACATTTTATGACAAAATTATAATACCCTCTGCAAGTGTATAAAAACAGCTATCTACGACCGAAGATTAAATACCCTTGTAGAATAATGCCTTACGATTTTTCGGACTTGTGAGGTGAATTATAATGAATCATAAGAGGACTGCATATTCGATCGATCATGCCTATGAAAACTATATGATATAGCAATTCGAATCTGCCTAACCCTCATAGGCAAGACAGGCAGATACATACATATTTATAGCTTTATTAACTCAGCCCTGATGTCAAATATATATGGAGAAACTATGTACAACTGTTTATTGTTTTTTATATATCGGTAGTTTTCTATTATATCAATCGGCCTTATTTAAAATATTCTCTTAATTTCAATACACATTGCCTTTAAAGAAGTTCACCTAAAACTATTTCCAATTAATTTTTAAGTGTTTAAATCACAGCTAATAAAAGTTCGTAATTTTTTAATTTGTTAACAACAATTTACACTAGGTATTGCCTAAAACTTTTGTGAGGCGTGCGTGTAGGCATAGTAAATAAATAAAAACAACTACTTATTATCCCAAAAATTTAATTTCAAGTTGTGAACTTATGCAAGAATTGCATTTGTTCGTAAATAAATTAAATACACAGAAGATTTGGGCCAGGCGGAAATAACCTATAATTAAAGATAAACGCAATTATAATTGTTTAGCTTGAAAATACCTTAAACGATTGGGGAACTAATTCAAATGGAAATAAAAAGTAAAAGCACAGAACCATTCGATATTTAAACACGATCAAGCCACACACAAAGCATGGCGAAATGCCAAGAACAATTAACAGAGAAATGTGGGCTAAGACCTATATAAACGACAGAAGCGTTTAGGTTGATTGACTTTTGGGTATCTTGGAAAATTTCAATTTCTAACCATGTAAAAAACCGATCGACAAGGCAAAGAAACAAAACAGTATAACTAAGAGAGCTCTAGTCGGGAGTGCCCGACTAGGGCATACCCTGAACCTTCTGCTACCAACACCAAATGCAGGTCTCGGTAAAGATTGGGGCAGTTGACTTTACAATGGAAAATACTTGATCTCTTTATGCTATTCGACAAGCATATAGGAGGGCCTACGTTTCAAGTCTGAAGCTCCTATAGGTTTTGAGATCCCTGCATTCATACAAACGGACGGAAGGACGGGCAGACATGGCTGAATCGACTGGGCTATAGACTCTGATCGAGAATATATATACTATATGGCCTCGGAGGTGCTTCCTTCGTCCTGTTACATACATTTGCACAGAAACATTATACCCCTGTTAACCCTTTTGAATGGGCTTAGGGTATAATAACCCACGGGCAAAGCTAAAGACCAAGCAACATAAATTATTCAAAGAACGACCAGAAAAGAAAACAAACAAATAACAAAAAAAAAAAAAAGTCGAACCACAGTCTTTTGTATACAGATATTTTTCAATGGTTCACTCAGTCAGTAAGTTAATGAACATAATTATAATGATGCGGCGGCAGCAGCTGATTATTATTTACGCTTTTTTTTCGGAGACTCTAATGAGCTCTGCGCAGTTAAATTGCGCTCAACTGAATAGAAATACATCTATATTTAAGTTACAAACTTTTAACGATTTATGTAGATATTTTTTAACAATTTTATTGGGCGTGAAAAACTTTTTTCAAGCACTTACTTAAAGACAGCAGATGAGTAAAAGTTGCAGAAACAGTTAGTAAAAGTTTGAAGCTGTCTCCGTTATGTCTGAGTTGGCCTAGTTGCACATACACACACACACATACACGAATAGAAAAGCAATTACAAATTTTAAAAATGTGCAAATAATGTGTAAAAATACTTTATTTACGTTTATGCAAAGCCCAATTGTTTGGGTTTCCCCCACAAAGCCACAAAATTGTTCGCATTTGCATAAACAAAAAAAATACCGTCGAGCATGTTGTAAATGCGTCTGGTTACCGCGGGGGGATCAAAATGGTATATATGGTATATGGTATTTGGAAGATATTAACCATATGCTAACGGAAATGCCGTATGTAGAAGTGTGCAGCATTTCCGTGGCTATAAATAATTGTTTATTTGCTTTAAAATTCTGCTGCGGCCAGTGTTTGCCGAGTTTGGAGCACAGAAATCAAGTTGCATTACAATTTTTTGAGATTTATTTTAATAGTACATAATTACTCAAAGTATTTTCATAGTAGAAGGCATTAAAATTGTTTCAAGAAATGTGAATAACAGATCTCCGATCCCATAAAATATATATCTTTTTGATCAGCATCCGCAGCCAAATTGATATGTCCGTCCGTGTCCATGTCCGTCTGTCCATCCGACCGTCTGTCTGTTTCTATGGGAACTTTTCTCTCAGCTTTAAAGCTATCGTCTTTAAGCACAAGGACACCTTTCTTTTGCAGGCAGTTTATATATATATATATATATAGTATATACGTCGGAACCGGCCGGATCGAACCATTTTATCATATTTCTGACGATCGATCAAAAAGTAGGTTCTTGTATGTTGTATCGTTTATATACATATATATATTGTTTTTAATAATTTGTTCTTTTTTTTGAATAGAAGGACTTCAAAATGAAACAGATTTTTTTTATTATTATTAATATGGCAAAAAAATATATTTTCTTTGCATAAAAATATGTAATAAGAACAATTTGTTAGAAATTCAATTGCTTCAATTGCTTTTTGAGCAGAAAAAGTTGTCTTTAAAATTGCATTGCCTTTTGAGCAGCTCATTAAATAATTTCTAAATATATCTTCCAATCGATTTCCTTAAGTCTTGTAATGTCATTTAATGTATATACCCTTGAAAAATTCGGCGCACATTTGATAACAACTTGTTTTTAATTGAGCTATTTTAAAAATTATTATAACAACTGTTTAAATTCGTTGTTAAGCCTTATTTACACTCAACTCAACTCGGATCGGTGAGGTGTGTTCCCGCGAGCTTACACCTGTGGGCGACAAGTGATCGGCAAATTAAGAATTTATGTGATCAAAGATATGTTCGTTGCAATTCGCTGAGCACACCTCATATGAAATATTTGACGCTTGAATGCATTTCCACAGGTTGCCAGCTCTTCACTCACACACATCGGCAACACGGCCAATGGCAAGTCATAAATTGTATCTCAGAGCTATTAGGTATACACATAGGTATGAATTGCGTCAGGTCTTTAATAAAGATACGGTACATAAGCATATATATTTTTGTGTATATGTGCACACATATGGGAAATAAAAAGCGTTTAAGTTTATTTATTCTGTGAATATCATTCACTAGCCCAGCAGATAGCGATATCAAACGCAAATAAATGATTAAGCACTTTGCCACATTCTATATAAACCAAAAACCACCAAAAAAACCAAAAAAAAAACTAGAAAAACTCAAAGAGAGAGCCACACCATAAAAAGATTTCAAAAGACAGCCCACGGATCAGCCAAAGTGGAAGATACACTTTTTTTGCATACTTCTTGAACAAGCTACCATAATTTTCTGTGCCACATGCGCAGCAGCTGTCAGAACTAAAACTTTGAAAAATCTTAGCCCACTTTCATGTGGGTGTCTTTCGCTTTGAAGAAGATTTTAACCACATATGGCTTTATGGGTTAGGTCGTGTTGCCTGAGCAAAACAAAAAAGTCGAGATAAGTGTGCAAAAATTTGCGTGCACTTAAAAAAATGTTCACTTCGATAAACTTGTTATCGCTGCTTAAATTACAAAACGCTGTTCAAATTTCAATAACACCCGGCGGGGCGCCAACTTCTCTCGCTCTCTCGCCCTCTCGCTTTTTCGAGTTGTCGTAACCACATTTTAGGCATCAATTAAAAAGCCGCTAAAGCTTAAGTTAGGACCAGTACACAATAAATATTGACACTGACAGCAACTAACGAAGCCAACGACAACAGCAACAATAATAAAAAACAACAACAAACAACATTGATAAATAAATAATTCAACGATGATCTCACAAAAACAGCGGGACAGACAGATCGACAGACCGACAGACCGACAGACAGACAGTTGTACGGCTGCGGATCGTTCTGGGCATTTGACAGACTGATTTTGAGAGATAGATAACGCCATTTGAGTACTTTGCGTACCCTATAAAAATGTTGTAGCAGGGGTATATTAAAATGTGCAAATGTTGGGAGAATACAGAAGAAGATTTTAGCGTAGCTTTATATAACCGAGCTTAGTAAAAGTTTGCGTGTGTCTTTCGCGATTGATAAAACTAATTAAAAATCGATAAATATCGATATTCAACCCTAGTTTAATAAGGCAGTTAATAAACGACAGATGTAATTTATTTCAAATCGATTAATATCGATATTCAGTCTTAGTTGGCAGTGGATAGTCGATAGATCATTTTAAATCGATTAATATAGATGTTCAGACCTAGATTAATATGATAAAGCTTATTAATCGATAGATTAAGCTTATTTTAAATCAACATTTATTTATGGTTTCATTTATCAGTTTTATTAACGACATAATCGATAAATATCGATATTTTGGCCCCATATGGCAATAATTAATTAACTTCTTACGTAGACTTTTGTCAGGCATCCAGTATAACATATTCTAAAGACCTGACTACGTGTCTATATTTTCACAATTCAAAACGTTTTACAGGGTATTTCCAAGTAGTGCAAGTTCCTAAAGCAAGAGCTGCCATTTATTGTTATTTCGCATGTTCGTTTGCTTATATTCAATTTCGTTTTCATGTAGCATTGAGAAATGTCAACAAATCGGAATCACATTCATATTCAAATGATGAAAGTCAAGCCAACCTTTTGGCACTGCATTGCGGATTGAATGGGTGATTTACTGTTTGGCACAGTAACTGATGCTTAACGGGAATTTCGCTAACAATTTCGAATAACAAATTAAAATTGCATTAAGCTCTTAAGCGCTTGATTGACCCGAATAGAACTCTTGTGCTAAGAAAAGCCAATAGAAGTCAACGCAAAGGCAACCAGGCAACGAACCAATCAATAGTTTTATATATACTAAACACATACTATCTACATATACAATATGTATATATATATGTATAGGTATATGTTTATGTACATGTATAGCTTGTCAATTAGCATACATTTGACATGCCATGACGTACAGTTTATAAATTTTGTTAAGAGTCCCAGAACGACTATCGTGTGCCGTGCATTATGTACAGCCCATAACACTCAATCACTGAAACTCGCGATGTGCATTTTCTTTGCTCAAATTTATTAAAGCAAGCAAAAGAAGAAGCAAAAGTGGCCAAAACACGCAATCTATACATATTGACAGGATGCCGTTGACGCTAACAACCAATTTCCCTACCAGCAAGAACATTGAAAGAAAGGCTGAAATGCACGCAAACTTTATCTATGCCGACTAATTGTCACATTAAATCGACTAACTAACTAAACGGCAGACATAATGCAAGAGCACGACTTGTAGATACTTCTTCAGGGAATTAAGGCTACAAAAGGGTACTATGAAGGCTTTATACTTATTACCAACCAGAGAACCGTATTCCAAATATATATTGCTGAATTAGACTAAAGAGTTCGCTAAATATACATATATATATATTTAGAGTGGACTTCAATTGAAAATCTGAAACACGTCTCAAATCCAATCAATCAAATCCGCCAATCAAGCAGTCAGTCATTCAATCAGTCAGTCGGGACAAACTGTTTTATATATAGAGATAAACCAGATTTGCGTAGGGTATGCGATTGATTGGCTTACAACATTTTCTTCTAATCCAAAAGAAATCTATATATGTATTTTACATTATCTACTAGTGTTGCAAAGTTGCAAAATCAATATATATGCCATTACTTAATCGAACCCAAAATATATCATGCCGCTTATCGCATACAAAATCTCCTTGGGAAAGGAAAATATATATATATAAGAGATTAGTATATTTGTTGCTATACTATATTACATAAAAATAGGCACAGATCTGTTAAATAACATTCGACAAATAAATACACAAATATTTAAATTTAATTGCAAATTGAATGCCCTGTTTTAAACACCCTGTAAACGCTGCGGGCCAGCAAAATCAATTGCATAAATAATAAAATGACCCCGTTAAAGTAGAACATTGAAAGTGTCAAATCATAAGCACACCTACTCTTCAGATACAGAAATATCTGTTATTAATAGATACGCCTGAATGTCAGCAGCATGCGAACATAATCGCAAAATGTGGATACATAGATACATTTGTATCTGAGCGGCAAGTGTAGCCAGACGTCGAGCCAATGGCAGCAGCACAGACAGTTAGCGAGACAATCAGACACCTAATTGCTTGTTGTGCTTAACATAATAACAGGCCAGCAGGAGGTCACATAATAGCCTAAAAGCCAACAGGCCTCTTTACCAAACGCAACCCCGACCCCACTCCCACTCAACCCGCTGCAACAACACGCTCGAGTGGATTTGGCTGCCAATAAATTGTCGAGCTAGGAACAAAAAAAAAAAAAAAAGAGGTAACAGCCAGTCGCCGATTGCCAACAGCTGGGGGTAAATACACATAACAAACGCACTGCGTGCACATATAAATATAATATTAATTGCCAAGTAAAAGTTGAAATTGACAACAAGAACAACAACAATTGGTATAAGTAGAGCCCAAAGCAGGAGCAGCTGATGATGTCATTTTTGGACACAAATTTATCGATTGCCTTGCAATAATTTATTTAGCAGGCACACACGCACACACACACACACAGACTAAGTCCGAAACACAACGTGTGGACATATTAACCTTGACCTTCAATGACCACAACTAACCAGCCCAATCTATGCCCGAAGCCATACAAGTAATAACAACTCAAATTTATTATAATAAAATAATATATATATATATATATATATAGTCAAACAATTCCTAAAGATCATCTTTCTATGGGTCTCTATTAAATAATTTCACAATATTCGAAAATTAGAATTTCCGAAATTAAAAGTGTTCAAAAATTGAAATCAATAACTTTTGTATTTTTGAGCAACGATTTTTTGTGCTATTTTTAAACAATTTCGAGTATAGAATCTTACAAAAAATATAATTTTTTGTTTTGATAAAATTATATTATCTTGGCTCTAATGAAAACCGTTTTAGGCCATCTCATAGTTCAACTCTATATTTTTCTAATGTTATGCTAATGATAGAAATATTACAGTAAAAATATATATGTCAAACGTTTAGACTCAATGATAATTAAGCATTAATACAATAACAAGCCCGCGGGAAAAAAATACTTTTTTCTATTGCCAACAAATGAGACGTTCGCACAGCTAAGCCGTAATTTCATTCGAGACTCGAATCGAATAGACAAAAGCGACATTCCATTTGATATTTCATTAACATTTGTTGATATTCGCAAGTTAATTGTTTTGGTTTGTCAGATAAAAACTTTGTTTTACTTGTTTTACTTGCGATTATTGTATAGATTCGTAAAGTTGGGGATTTTTGAAGAAGAAATCAACGGATTGTTGATCAACCCTTGAGAGATATGAAATAAATTCATCGGATTACCTGACATTCATGACGTAAGAAGTTCAACGCAAGAGTTAATTAACCCCTTGAGGGTGAAAATACATAAAACACATTTCTTCCTACTGTCTTTTAAGCAACCATAAGGGTAGCAAATGCCTTAAATCGTTTGCAGGACACATTTTTTGGCTCCTTGTTTTAACGTGCTTAACCGATTGTGAAAAATAAACCCCAATGTTTCATTTTTAAGCAAAGTTTTAGTTTAAATCCAAACAGCTCTTGACTGGCTTTCAATCCAATTCCCAACAGCTTAATGCTTCATTTCGATTAAATTGTAGTTAAAGGATCCACCCGCAGCCGCGGAAAATGGGTGAAAAACTAACAAGTAACGGGTTCTAGTCGGGAATACCCTGAACCCACTTCGTCGAACACCAAATGCAAATATACATATATACTATTCAAGAAGCTACATTTCTAGTTTGGTGACTCTAGCTCTTATTATTTACCAAAATTGCCCAAAAACAGGATTTCGAAATCGGTTTTTATCCATTACTTGGAAACGGGGCAAGTTATCGAATATCGGAAACAAACCTGATCTGCGCGGGCACCAGGAGGACCTACAGCTAAAATTTCAGTCTCTAGCTCTTAGAGGTTCTGAGATCCTTGCTTTCATACATACGGACAGATGGGCGGGCGGACGGACAGACGGTCAAGGCTAATCCTGTTTCTGTAAGAATATATACTTTATGGGGTCGGAAATGCTTCCTTCTGCCTGTTACATACATTTGCACAAATACATTATGCCCTTTTTACCCACTTTAATGGGTTCAGGGTATAAAAATAACAATTTAAGTGCAAGCAAAGCTACTTGTCTACGCTAAGATACTTCCCATTTTTATTGACTAACCAAACATAAGTATAAGCGATTGCCTTTGTTGACTTAAGTGCAGTGCACAAATATTGAATCGGAAGCTACATACTTTGAATAATTGAGATATCTTTGTACTTTGCGCTTCCACCTATGGTGCCTTATCAGTTTGGCCAAAACCAAAAAAAAAAAAACAAACATTGCGAAAAAAATTATTTGCAAATGAATGATTTATATAACACGCATAGCAATGCGATAACAACAGAAAACACTTAGTCGACTGGGGGAAAAAAAGTGATATGACAAAATTGAGAGCAGCAAAAAGCTAATCAAGCAAGTGAAGGACATGTACAACTGATTTGCCATCAGATGATCGATTGCCCAATGACAACAAAGCCAACCAGGGCACAAAAAAGTGGTATGGAATTGAACCACAGTGAATCAAGGAACCCGATTCCAATTTTACTATTAACCAAACCTGAAAGAAAATCTAATTAAGTATGGGTTGGAATTTGGCTAGTTATTCGATCAATACATCCATCCATATTCCATCGGATAATATAATTCCGTTTTCGGATTGGATATTTTTTGAAACAACTGATTTGTCGGATCTTTGGAAAACAAATATTCTTCAAAATGAGATTTGTTTTGAGAATAATACGGCAAAAGTTTGTATTAACACTTTGTTTAATAACAAATTCGAGAAGAAAATGTTAAGGCCAAAAACGGGGTTTATTGGACGGGCCAAAAACGAACGTGAGCCAAAGAACTGAAATGTTTTTAAGTGGAAAAACTTTTTATAAACTCTTTGTTTAATAACAAGTTCGAGAAGAAAATAACTAAAGGAACCAAAAACGGGGTTTATTGGACGTGAAGAACCAAAAAAACGAACCGTGAGCCGAAAAGAAATTAGATTTGTTTTAAGAATAACGTGGAAAAACTTTTTATAAACTCTTTGTTTAATAACAAGTTCGAGAAGAAAATAACTAAAGGAACCAAAAACAGGGTTTATTGGACGTGAAGAACCAAAGAACCGAACCGTAAACCGATAAGAAATTAGATTTGTTTTGAGAATAACGTGGAAACACTTTTTATTAACTTTTTTAATTAATCATTAATTTGTTTCATTAAAAGTCCGAGAAGAAAAACAAATAGAGGAACCAAAAAAATTGTTTTACGGACATAAGGAACCAAAAAATCGAACCGTAAACGGATTCACCAAAAAGATAGTTCTTAACATTCCAGCCTCTAGCTGAGGCAGTTAAAAAACGAATGTCTGTCGAATTTACCTCGTTTCTCCTTGATGTGACTGTCATACTGGGAATTGCTGCGTGCGAAATTGATCGACGCCATGGTGGATTGGAACTCCTGGTATTCGTGTTCGGATTCGTTGTGGCGGTTACTTTGTGTCGCTTGAGTCTGATAATCCTGTCGCAGACTCTTGCTGAAAGTACCAATGCCGCTCAAGGCGTGCGCCGATGAGGGCGTTGTGGAGCGCGTGGGCGTGGACACAATCACTAGACTGCTGGCCAACACGCCCTCAGTATCGGAATCGTTATCGATGACGTCCGCGTCGACGTCGACGCCTGCGTCAGCGTTGACGTCGTCCCTAATGCGTATCTGCGAGGCGGTAAACGAGATATTGCCCGAGGGGCTCGGGGAATTCAAACCGATTGATTTACGCGACGTTGAGGACTTCGTTTCGGATCTATCGGACGACTGGGTTGTTGTTGTTGTGGTTTTTGTGCTGGTTATCGTCTTGTGGCTAACAATTTGACGGGATTCTTCCGTCGAAGAACCGCGCAATTGGCACGTTGCAGCTGGACTGAATACCTCGTCCGGCGTTGCCATTTGCGGTTGCTCCTTCGTGCCAGTCGGCGTGGATGTTAGCATTGTTTTTGTTGTTGATTTGCCCGTTTGCCATGACAGTTCGCTTGGACGCGTTGCCCGTTGCTTCTGCTCCTGCTCCTGCTGCCGCTCCTGCTGCGGCGCCTGCTGTTGTTGTGGCGTCCCGTTGCCACCCACCGGCAATGTTGTTTGCTGGTACAAACGGTGCCGCCTGCGTGGGTTGCTACCCACGGTAATGTCAATGTTAGCGGTTGCCATGGCATCCTCGTCGTGGCCACCAAATTGTCTGATGCGTGCGCGCACCGAGCCGTCAGTTTCGTCGCGTTGCTCGCCATGCTCACAGCCGGCTGCTCCACTTGCTTGTGGTTCCAGCTCATCCTCCAGTTTGATTAATATACGTCTGCCGCCCGCGGTCATGTCCACGCTGTGCGGCGAGGTGACGCTCGAACGTTCGCTGGAGATGCTGGAACGCGACCAGGAGGGCGAATCGCGCGGCGACACATAGCCCTCGCCATGGCGATAGATCTTCTCGTCGGCATAGCCACCATCGCTGGTCCTCGAGGAGGTGATAATGGTGCGCACGCCATCCGCCGCCTGCACCTCGCGCACCGTACGCTCCCCGTCCAGGAAACGCTCCAGCTCCATTTGCCGTGATAGATCCTTTTTCACAGTGCGTCGTGTGGTGCGTAGGGTGACATTAAACGGGGACAGCTGCTCCTCAACATTGCCCAGCTCAGCGCCCGGACTCAGCCGGCTGGTGGTCTTCAAGGTGACATTGAACGGACTGGGCGTCTGCTCGCTGGTCACCTCGACGCGACGCGGTGTCGGTGTCGTCTGGCGCAGGTGTACCTGCTGAAAGGCCAGCTTAGCTGCCTCCGCTTCGGCCAGGCCGCGTTGTCGCTCCTCGCGCAAACGTCGCTCAATTTCATGCACATCAATATCGAATGGATTCTCCGCATCATAGTCATCCGTCTGCTGCTGACGCAGCTCGTCCGTGGCCAGTTCGGCGGGGCGTTTGCCACTGCCATCGGACCAGACCTTCTCATATTGGGCCACCTTCTCGCGCAAGCGATGCGGTGGCGTCTCCAAGTGCTCGAGACTGCTGCTGGAGGTGGTCAATGACGTGGTAATGGTCTTCATGTACGTGCGCGTCACTGTGGACGTCTCCAGCTGTTTGCTTTCCTGCTCGACATTCTCCATGGTTTTCTGCTCATGCGCATGGCGACGTCGAACAGCTGGTATTGGGGGCACGTCCTTGCCCATATCAGCTCCAGCTCCAGCTCCATCTCCCTCTGCGCTTCTGCTAGCGCCGGCATCTATGGTTGGATCCTTATGCCTGCCTGGATCTGTGCTATCGGCCATGATAGCATCGGTTCTCTAATACGCTTGTCCTCAGGCCAAAATGTCATTTGGGTTGGGTTGCCACAGCCTTGTCCTTTTGTCCTGCTTCTGCTTCTGCTGCCTTTCGTTTGGCAGCCCAAATGCAAAATTGATTTTTCTCACGCAACGACAACTACAACAACAACAACAAGAACAAGAACACCAGTAGCTTTCCCCACGAACAGAGTTTTCCTTGCCGGGAACAACCCCCGTGTGTCCCTTTACTTTTGGCCCTGCTCGTAATTTAACTGTAATTTGTTTAAAAGCACACCACAAAATTTTAATCACCGCAGCTTTTTGGAACTTCGATTTTCGGGTTTTTTTTTTGTTGTTGTATATAACACAATATAACACAATATCACATAGTACAACGACGAAGTCTCGCACGCGTCGTTAGGTAAGAAGAAACACGTATTTTATTCGTATGCCTTGAACAAATTTTAATGTAGTTTTCGGCAAAATTTTATAGTCCACTTCTCCACACAATTAAACTCAGACTAAAATGGCATGCCTTCGACAAGCAGACAACACACATTATAGCCGAGCTTCAGGTTTCATTTGTTCCGTTTCCAATCCGTTGTTGTAGAAAGCCGGTTCGATACTGAGTCGTCGTCGTCAATGTGCTACGCCTTGTCCAGAGACAAGCAACAGCAGCAACAGCAGTAGCAGCAACAGCAGCCCAGAGTGCTGGCTGGACTATAGTAATCGTAGTAAAGCTCAAATTTCGAAGAGAGCGCGCGAGCGTAACGAGAGCCGTTGTGGAAAGAGAGCGTACGATTGTGAGAGCGCATAAATTTTATTTACGCATTGCTATGTATATGTTTACCCACGCCATGCTTACCGCTCCGACAGCACTACTACTACCTTTGAACCAACGGCTTGTGCTATCATAGCATGGGCGCAGTTGCCGGTTTTTGCAGTAGGGTATTGTACAAGCATCAAGCGGTAATACTTTTTGTTATTAATTACAGCTTAAATTTCAATCAACTAAAATCCGATTGTTAAACAATAATAAAGATTAAAAAAATAAAACTCTTTATTTGATATTCTGCTTCCCATTGCTCATTGCATCTTTTGGGAATTATTCTCTACATTCCATTGCATAGTTTTCCTGCAATACCCGAAACTCCCGCAATAAATTTTTTAGTTGCTCATTTATTCAGCCTGCACTTTTAACCCCTGAAACTGCCCTACGACTATGAAAAATGCCGAAACGCAGAAAAGCTCTTTTTTTTTTTATTGGGGTGTAAAGTTTTGAATGAGAAACGCACTGTAACTTGCGCTCTCACCCAATTACGCTCTCATTGTAATAAATCATTCATATTAACCCGCACACTCTCTCTCTCTCTCTCTCTCTAGCTCTGTGTGTCTACACTACTGCATGTGTGTTGGTGAAATTTAAGTACATTTTACTTCTTATTGCGCTTTGCTTTGTTATTGTTGTTTCTTGACGCCTTCTGTGTGTGACATCATGAGCGTGAGAAAATACCAATTACAGACATTGGGTGGTTGGTTCAAACCAACTTACTTGCACACATACACACTTGTTTATAAATATGTGTGCATGTAATCTAACCCCGAGCGGAGTGCTCGTAAAGCGATTACAAAGCATTTGGCAAACTGCAAATATGTACCGTTTTTAAGTGGCGCCCGCATAGAAAAAGTGGGTCATAGCACATAATAAAGCTCAACTTACAGCAATTAATGAAAGTCATTCATGAAAGCGATCAACCAGTCACAAAACCAAAACAACCAAAACAAATGTTTATTTTTCAGCTTACATAATCGTGGCTTGTGTTTATCATTCAAACAAACAAGTTTTCGAAGCTATTTTTGTAAACATGTTGAGTGAGTCTAATGACGTCACGCTTTGGTGATTGCATTGCGTTTTGTTATTGTCAAAACTAGAAGTTGACCTTACAACCTGAAGCTGCCTGCCATTCGGCAAATTAGTTATGCTCAGACATCCACTTATTATTATTATTCTAATCTAAATCTGTGCAATCATTAAACATAAGGTCGCCACGACTAATGTTTTGTTGATATGATGTTTACTGAATTTCGCATCAATCAGTTGTTGTAGACGCTGTCATCAAACTAACAGCTGTTAACAGCGCAGAGCTAATAACATTTCTTGACAGAAGATCTATTTAAAATGCCACAGGCTGTAGAGGGCGTGTTAAATCCCATAAAACAAGCACTTAAAACTATTAAACAACAGCGAACGCATGATTTAATTGGGTAAACAATAGTGGCTACAACATCTGGACAGCCCCCAAAACAACAACAAGAATTTCAATATGTTATTGTTCATGTAAGTTTTATTATACAGCGTGAACCACTGTCGGCCGTAAAATGTTAAGTGGAAACACTTCACAGGGCAACAGGGGCGTGGCTATAAATAGCTATTGTAATTTTAGTGATAACAGAAAGCAGCTGCTGTTAACTCTTTAAAACCAGTTGTCAAAAGGGGGTTTAGACGTAACATTAGATGAAAGGACATGCTGTATTTAAGCATTAAAAAAAATTAAAAACTTATTTCACAAGAATCTTAGCCAAATAAATTCTGGTTAAGCGAATAAAAAAAACATTTGAAATCTTTTTGAATCAATCTTTTTATGTTTAGAAATTTTAAGGCATTGATTGTCAAACCTCAGGGCTCTGGAGGTACCCTAGTTCCTAAGCTGTCTGAATATTAAAAAGTCCACAACTGTCAAATACAATAGCTTATTCTTTTACAGTTTTTCAAATTAATTGAAATCAAATGATCTTAGCGGAAAATTAAGCAACGAGCTTTAACATGTGATAAAAATCTATTAAGAAATCCCGATCTAAAAGTCCCTTTTTAGTAGGTAATTTCATATTGTGTATTTATATGTTAAAATTTAACATTAAACAAAGCAGTGTTAATTTTTATGATGTTTATGATCTTATCAAGATATTGACTTTGTGGGCTCTCCGAATTCGTCCCTGACTTGTTGGCTATATTTAAATCGATCAATCTTCAACGTTCTGTTTGGGTTTGAGCAAAAACTGTTCGCATAAACAATTGTTTCCTCTTTCGAATTTCGGTTTTCAGCACTTTTCAATATTTTGGTTGCCTAAAAATAAACTGAATGCTATTCTATTTATTTCGCACCTAACCATAAAGTTGCTCACTTTAATGGAAAGGCAAACGCACATTTTTTTCCTTTTTTTTTGATATTTAATTTCTCAAATATTGAGTTAAGCGCTAAAAGCGTTTTTGTATATAGACATTCATCTAGTTTCTAACCCAAACATACAAACTCGAGTGCTCATGCATCAATAAATGAGACGAAAAGTCAATTAAATAGCGAATGGTATTCGGGTCCTTCAAAGAGTGGCCAAAATATTTGCACAAAAATTAAGCTATGTAAACCATAAAGACTATTAGCCATCAAAGTATTTTTGTAAACACAGAGAGCCACATTTACCAAAGTCATAAAAAGGCAATTAAAAATCGCGCCGAGAACTGTCCACAATTTGATTTGTTTGAATTGCGGCATTTGCATATGTCTAGAAAACATCATTCGTGACCGATATTTACGTGCAGAAAATATTAAAATTAGTTTCGAAATACCTATTTATAGGAATACATTTCATATGTTAGACATTTGCCATGTGGGCGTGGCGTGGGCTCTGCTAAATATAACGAACACAAATCGCACATCCAGAATGCGCTCACGTCATAATAGAGGAATAAATATTTCGATTATAATTCATTTTTATATAAGCTTATGCAGATTACATTTATGTTATTTTAAGCAAGACAAACTAATTGAGAAAATTAATTGAGAAATAAATCAATCGTATATTGAGAATGTATATATATCGATGTATATCGAAAGGCGCCTTCATTTCTTATTTTTCTTCAAAATCGATAGATATCGATTTCCATAAAAGAAGCCAAACTAAAGACATTAGATTTCGACTGGACTGCTATAAATTGTTATATATAGTTTGTTTTGTTTTTGATTATTTTTTAAACTCAAAATTGAAATCTTCTACCAAAAGAAATCTGCCAATTAATTTCTCACTAAATGTATGCTTAATTCTATTTTGAGTACTTAATCCTTTATTTTTGAAATAAACCAAAAACCAACAAATAGTTGCGACAATCCCTCGGAAAATTGGTTCAAAAATAAATATACGTTTGCAATGAGAAAACCCAGAGAAACTAAAGAAACGCTGACAAAAACTTAAAACTCTATTTTTAATCGTTTTCGTCGCCGCGTGACAAGACAAGTTCGTGCAATGTGAAAAACGGCTCAAATTTGAAATAGCAGGCAAAGCAGGGCGACCAAAGGCTCTAAATATAGCCGATTCCCTAGTCGACATATTATACCAAACATGAAAATATATATGTATATAAATGTGCACATATATATATCGACTAGCCCGTGTTTATTTTATTTCTCGCCTTTTGGCCGGCTTTGTTGCCTAACAAGACAATTGCAGCAACAAAAACAACAACAACAACAACAAAGAGCGAGGCAAATGCAATGTATAAATAACTAAATGAAGGCATTTCCCTTGTGACATCAGCGTTAGCATCATCCGAACATGAAAAGGCATTTTCACGCAGCGCCTTTGTCTCTAAACAACTTTTCAATTTGCCCATGTATGTGTATTATGCACATACATACATACATCCATCAATAGACGCGGCACAGACAAGCTGCGTTTCGGTATAAAAAGTGATCTCATTGCCGTTGTACAATATACATACATATATTGGTTTATATAGTATATATACTTGCGTCTATATGCAAGTCGTATAACTCAACAAAAGGCTTTAATACTCGTAAACCTTGTCGACGAAAAGTGTGATCACCACAGCGTTTGACTTTGGTTTACAGATCAGATTTGTTGAGGCCCGCAAAAGCGTTTACAATAACAAAATCTAGCCTAATAGATTCAGTTTGGTAATACGAACAATATTACAAGATCAAATGCAAATTAATGTAAGGATGAGATTTAAAATCAATACATTTTTCGTTCGTTAAAAAAAATGTTTGAGTGTATTTGTCAGCATAATTGAATAAAACGGACCAATGGGTTTAGGTGATGTGATCTATAGATCCATCTTATGTCTGAGCCTAGGCTTTGAATAAGGAGGTATATATACAAACATACAATATATATACAAACATACATGCAGAGCATAGAAACTCATATGTACATGCATAACAACAAGCATCAAAGTTCTGGAAAGCGTAGAAATTTTAATAAACTTATAAAACGCGGATGAAAAAGTGATCAAGTTGAAAATGTAGTAATTTCTTCGTCTTAGCAAACAGCTTTTGTCTGCTTTAACTCAATGATCGCTAGTAATAAGGATATTCCCTGATACACCAAAGGAAATTTAATGAAAAGGAAATTTGTGTTGCTTGAAATTTGTGGGGATGTTTAAGAGGAAATTTAGGGAACATTCGCGTAAGTTACTGGCGCCAATATTCAAAAAAAGTAACAAAAATATATACACGAAAGGAAATTTTATGAAAAGGAAATTTAAAGAAATACACGTAATGTTAGAGACATTTGTGGGGATATTTACATTCACGTAAGTTACGCGCGCAACTATTCAAAAAAATAAATAATGGGCTGAAGGTATATATATATTATATAGTCTAAAATCGATGAATAATGTCGGCTAAATAGTTTGGGCTTTTATATACCTTCTATGTAAAAATGATTCAAAACAGCTTGCGCGATTCAAAATGCCTATAAAACCTTTACGACTTGGCAGCTAGCAACAGTTCGTGTTAAGCACATTAAAACGTTTGACTATATCCTACATTTTACATTTGCGGTAATTGTGAAATTATATCTTTGCACTGAAATACGTTTTGTAGTTTTGAATAGATTACTATGCTATATCTAAATGAAATCCATCATATAACGCACTTAGCAAGATATCGTGATGCATCAATATTTGCACGCCCAATAACAATAATATGATCAAGTGACCGATTGATAAATGGAAAATTTGGAGCAATCGTTGACAATTGTGGCAGTTGGACAAACAACGGGCCCCTGGGGGCTGGTCATCGGCAAGTGCGAGGCCTTATAGTCGCTGTACGCGCAGATAACTGAAACATACAACCTATATCCCGCTCCCACATCTACGCCATTGGCTGTACAAACAGAAGTTGGGGCCCACGATAAGAGCAGCCTCTGGCAGCAGCGGCAGCAGCAGAGGCAGCAGCGCAGCATCGGCCTGGCTTATAATCAGTTCCACCTAAATTCTACTCAGTCAAGATCGCATAGTCAACACGTTTAGAATGTCCACGCTGGAAAACGAGGTGACATTTCGCAAGAGAACGGAACTCAGCCAAAATCTGGAGGCGCAATTCCACAGCTCCTCCACAGAGTTCATACAGATCACCGATCATCGCACCTCCAAGCACAAGAGTCTCGAACAGCTGGAGGCAACCAAAGAGGCGAATGATCAATCAAGCGGCACCTGCTGCAGCCGCCAGTGCAGCAATCTCTGCCGCATGAAGACCCTCAAGAAGCGTCTGCCCATACTCGGCTGGCTGCCCAAATATAACAGAAGCGACGCCTTTGGTGATCTTATAGCGGGCCTCACCGTGGGCCTTACGGTCATACCCCAAGGTCTCGCCTACTCGGGCGTCGTGGGTTTGCCGCCCCAGGTAAGAACCGCAGGTGTTCGTGTGTCTAGGTAAATATGTTTCTGTCAGCCTTATCTTGACGGTTGTAGGGTTCGTTTTAGCAGAAGCTCATTATAAATCAAAATACAAGTATAGCTGTTCTTTTTTTAAAGTGCGCAATGCATATAAATAATTATATTTGGATATGAATAACAAAATTCCCGAAATGAAATGCCTATATTTAGGTGGAACTTGCAGCGAAAGTCGTTGTGAAATAATATACGCGTATCGAGGCTCTAATTAACACTTTCACAAAATCCAATTGACCAATTGCCAATTGACCCGCATCAAGATAGGCTAATTTTCAATTCTCAGTTAAAATATATTTTTTATAATTTATTCCTTTTTTAATATAATTAAAAATAAGATTTCTGAGTTAACTGAAACTGTTGGCTAGAGAAAGTTAAATTGAATAATAGAAACTTATGTTAATTTTCAACTTTTTAATTTCACAAACGAAGCAATACAGTTTTAAAGTCACCTTAGGAATACAGTTTTAGAGTCCCCAAATTTGGATTGTTGTGATTTTTAACCGAAAATATTTTAATTATGCCTACGAATTTCGTGAAAATATTATCCAGAGCTTACAGGACACAGTCGCAGGTATTTATTCACAGTTTTAAAGTCGCAGTTTTGTATACACAGTTTAAGACGCCCCAAATTTGTTTATGTATCCAAAAGTTTAATTATTTAATCCCAAGGTATTTTAATCGCGTTAAGCATTAAGCTAACAGTTTGAGAGTCTCGGGCACAGTTTAGAAGTCAGTTTGAGTGTTACACTTTTGGAATCACAGTTTTAGAGTCCCCAAGTGTGTTTTGTTGGGGTAATAATGTGCATTCAAATATCAATACAAATATATTTCTGCTAGCTTAAAAGCCACAGTCGTAGGTATTTCGACAGTTTTAGAGTCTCGGTTTCAGTACGGTCTGCATGGGTCAAAAAAATCCTAGCCAAAATACCTACCCCTTATTGAAACTGGAAATAGAGTTTGAATGCTTTCACTTTGAGCTGCCTCCACTTAAACTTTCCAACACTGTTTTCCATTACAGTACGGTCTGTATGGGTCATTCATGGGCTGCTTTATGTACGTTCTGCTGGGCACATGCAAGGATTGCACCATTGGCAGCACAGCGGTCGCCTCGCTGATGACCTACCAGTTCGCCCAGGGCTCCTGGCAGCGTTCGGTGCTGCTCACCTTTCTCACGGGCTTCATAGAGCTGCTGATGGCGGTCTTTCGGCTGGGCTACCTGGTGGAGTTCGTCTCGGGGCCGGTGAGCGCCGGCTTTACGAGCGCCGTCGCCTTGATAGTGTGCACCTCGCAAATGAAGTACATTCTGGGCGTGAACAGCGATGGAGTGTCCTTCCTGCAGCGCTGGATCAGCATGATCAGCGACATTGGCCATATACGCGTGGCGGACAGCTGCCTGGGCTTCGGCTGCGTGGCGCTGCTGCTGGCCATGCGCACCTTGGGCCGACTGAGCATGGGACCCAAGGATCCGGCGCAACGCAATGGCTGGCAGCGCGCTGTGAATCATTTCATACGCTTTGTGGGCATCTCGAGGAATGCAACTGTTGTGCTGGCCACCACTGTGCTGGCCATGCAGCTGGAGGCTGGCGGCAGGAATCCCTTCGTCTTGACTGGCTATATACCGCCGGGCCTGCCAACGCTGGCGCTGCCGCCCTTCTCCATTGAGCCGCAGCCCGGCAATGCCACGGCCGGCATTGCGCCTGTGCCCGGGGAGACTTTCCTGGAGATGGTGCACAATTTGGGCTACGGCCTGCTGATCGTGCCGCTCATAGCGCTGCTCGAGAACGCGTCGGTGTGCAAGGCCTTCGCCAAGGGCAAGCACATCGATATGACCCAGGAGCTGATTGCCACGGGCGTGGCCAACATTGCCAACTCGCTCTTCTGCGGCTATCGGAGCAACAGCGGCCTGGCCCGCTCGGCCATCAATAATGCCAGTGGCTGTCGCACCAGCATGTCCAACCTATATATTGGCCTGGTTGTGGTGCTGGCGCTCAGCTTTCTCACCGAGTACTTTTGCTTTATACCACGAGCTGTGCTCGCGGCCATACTCATCTCGGCGGTCATCTTTCAGGTGCAGTACCAGATCGTAATACCCATGTGGCGCAGCAAACGTGAGTCGCTGGCAAAGCAGCTAATCCTTATCGTCAGCTCACTTGCACTTCTCTTGCAGGCTCGGATCTGGTGCCTGGTGTATTGGCGTTTGTTACGTGCCTGGTGCTGCCGCTGGAGATCGGCATCCTGGTGGCCATTGCAGCCAATCAGCTGTTTATTCTCTACCACGCGGCACGGCCCAAGGTCCTATTGGAGCAGCTGGAAACGGAGCAGGGCATTCAGTTTATAAAGATCACGCCCGATCGCTGCCTGATCTTTCCCTCCGTTGAGTTTCTGCGCACCATGGTGCTCAAGTCGGGCAGCCGCACCACATTGCCCATTGTCATCGACTGCACCTATATCTATGCGGCTGATTTTACCGCCGCCAAGGTCATCTCCTCCATGGTTGATGACTTTCGCTCTCGCCAGCAAAAGATCATATTTTTCAATCTGAAGCCCAGCGTGGTCAGCATTTTCGAGGGTCTCAACACACGCCTGGTGCTCTGCTACAACATGCACGCTCTCAGCCAGGAGCTGAGCTCGACTGGATTGGATCGCTCGCACTCGATGGACACCATAGAAGAGGTCGAGAGAGGCGTTGGCCCGGATTGCGTGAGCACGGCCAGCACACTAAGCCTGGCCAGGAGCTAAGCACTCAAGTCCGCTCTTGTAATGTACTATATACACATCTATAGATATATAGAGGTGCTCTAATATTCCCCAGGATTAAAAAAAAAAAAGGGCTCCATGTTCATCTGTTTTATCTTTTCCTTTGTCTAAGAGGGTACTATTTTCACATGAATTTTGACCGAGAATAATGTTTTCCAGATAAAGATTAATTGATCTAAAGGTCAAACCGTGAAAAAAAAAACAAACTTAAAAAAAATTGGTTGGGTTTAAAAAAAAAAAAAAAAGGGGGAAATCGCTTTGGGTTCCTTTATGAATTTTACCAAGATAATGTTTCCAAGTTAATTGATCTAAAGGTCAAACCGTTAACAGAAATCCAAACTTTATGAAAATTGGTTGAGTTTTAACCGAGTTATAGAAGTGGAAAATTTCGACCTATATCTATATAGGATATTTGAGGTTTCCATTGACCAAGAATAATGTTGCCAATCTTATTAATATTATTATTAAATATTTCAGAAACCCTTTAAAAAAATTCTTTCAAAAAAAATTGCTTTTATCATAAGAACACATTTGTAATTGAATTTACCACAAATTTGTTTAATTTGTAAGCTAGTGTAATTGAAAGAAATCTCAAAATAAATAGTTACATATGTACAATATGTACAATTTATGTCATACTCTGCATTTAAGTATTGTGTCAAAAGTACCAAAAGTGTTCATATATTAAATGGCATTTATAGTATGCATAGACATTGAATGCTTTGGTCTATTGGCGATTGCAAATTGGGTTAAAAATAGAATAGGAAAAATGCTATAGGTCAGATAGGTGCTTGACTAGGTGATTCGCTGTAACCAAGTCTAAATTTCATTTAAGTTATGGAAGATATGAAGAAATGAGGTATTTGATAGAGGGATTGAAGCGCAATAATATCTTAAGCAACTCAACTTAAATATATGAGAGCTAGATCAAATCGATATACATAAACAGTTTCTTTGTTAATTTTAAATGCCTGTAGTTAAAATCAACAGAATGTTACCGGTTTCTATTATATTTGTGCAAATAGTATATATGTTTATTTGTTTTTACCAACACTTGTACAACCTTTTTACAGGGTATACCCAAACCGATACATTTCTAACACGAAAATTTCACTGAGAGAACAGAAATTGTCCCCATGTTACACATCTTTAGACTGGGCGCTATAAAGCGGCGACATTGATAGACGTGGGCGACTGGGTCAAGTTCAGATGACACATTCGCGGTGCCCAAGCTGAGTCAGCACCAAGTGCAGTGCGAGACCGAAAAGTGTGCATATGTATATGTAGACGCACACACATGTAAGTGTCAAAGAAAATGTCAATTGACAATTTCCCTTTAAAAAACTCTAGCGTGAAAGGCTTGCAAGAACCTCTATAAAGATACGTAGCTTGGGATGTGGTTAGAATACCTGTTCCATAGGTAATACCTGTTCTCCTGCTTGAAGCACACATGTTTATTTTCAATTTATTTCAGCTATAACACAAATTCACTTTTGTATGTTATAAGCACATTTCGAAAGCCTTTAATTTGTGCATTAACAGGTACTTTTATCGAACTATCGATGGCAAGAAACATACAATCGAGCTATCGATTAGCACAATTCGTTTGGCCATCATATCGCATCACATATCGATAATTTTAATGACAGCTAACGCTCGAGACGTGTCAAACTGGGGCGAATCCTTTCAAGAAGAAGAGCCAAAATAGGAAGCATTGCAATCGTTCTGGGCAGAGCCAATTAGTCTGTCCACTCAAATTTAGAATGAGAAAACGCAAGGTTCAAGCAACTAACGCCGGCACAGATCCTTTGGCTTTACCATCGAGAAAACCATTTGCAAATGTTCAGAACCCGAAAATTGAATACAATCATTTTCAAACAAGGGAATCAGCTGGAGCTTCGGGCAACAGCCGGCCCAAGAAACTCAAGCAGCTGCTTTATGACGACTTCAACGAGGAGAATAATGAAAATCATGAGCCGGCCCCTATACGTGTCAAGCTGCCAGAAACTCGAGCCGTGAAGATCAAGCCAGTGCAGCGCATACTCAATGGAGAGATGGGCAAAAATGTGCAATCTATGCAGCCACTGATGAGCATGGATAAGGAGCTTTGTCCCATGCTGGCAGAAGAGGAGCACGAAGAGCTAGCAGAAGTCGCGCCTGATCTGGTAAAAACTTCTCGAGGCAATAAGGCGGTCATGGTCATCAAAAAATCCCCAAGCCCCTTGCTGAAGCAATTCAAGGCCAATCCGGACAGCTCACCCAACCAAACTACCACGCAATCCCAGAAGAACGGGCATATTGTAAAGCAGGTGACCTATTACGACACCTGGTATGTAATTCGGCCCAAAATTATTCCATCCGAGACACGCCAACAGCGGCATTATTTGGAACTACCATTGGTCAAACTGGCCAATGCTGCCAAGCATATGAAACTGCCATCCAACAGCTGGAGCAGCAAGGTCACACTGTACAAGGTGGCGCCGGCAGTGCTGCAGCGTCACACCTTGACCATATTCACCGGCGATCTGAAGGTTCACAAGATACCCGAAAGGGAGCGCCACAAGTATCAGCCATCCTGTGTGATCTTCCGCCGCGAGCTGCCCCCAAAGGAGCGCAGCAAATGCCATGTGCCCTACGATCGTGTCGTCATCTTCAAGCACAAACAATTCACCGTCAATTTCGATGGAAAACTGGTCAATCTGAATGGTTCACCCGAGGCGGTCACCTGCCTGCAGGATGTACAAAAATTACTGGATATACTCGAGAGCATGACATTGTCTCACTCAATGATTGAAATTGTAACTCCCAAGTGAGCGAAAGTGTATTGTTGTATTGCACTTAATTAATACCATAAAAAATACTGATATACCATCTAATAAAATACTATACCATATAATAACAGTACGTAATAATATGATAACAGTATATGAGCTGTGTCTTATTCAATTATATAATAATAATATAAAAATAAAACTAAAAAAACGAATAAATCATATCTCAATGATTAAAAGGCACTCACCTTGCAGCTGCAGGATTGTCATTTGATATTCGGCCAGCTTCTCATCGATGTAGTCCTGAGATTGATTCGCAATAATTTCGGCAGTCGATGGTCCAAACTCCTCCTCATCGTCATAGATCACATATGACCTGGGCTGCGGTGGCTCCAATGGCACCCCAATAAAATCGATCTGATCCTGTCCGTGTTGTCTCGGTTGTGGTGGCAGTGGTGGTCCGCCCGGCTGGCGTAGATATTGTGGCGGCGGGGCCGGCTGCGGATATTGCGGCTGCTGATGCGAGAGCGGCGTCTGCCGGCTACTGTATGTGAAATCCGAGCTGGGCGTATGGCATACGATGGGCGACGGCGTCGGCGACAGCTGAAATGAACTGGTCGGCTGGCCGCCATACGAGTTCTGATGATGCAGCGGCTGCTGCAGCGGCGCCGGTCGATACGGACGCGGCGCTGGCGCTGCTCCATATGGATAGCCCGCCGGCGGCTCGAACATGCCCGGTGGCTGATACGGCGCTGGCGATTGATTGCCGCCGGGCCATTGTGGACGCGGATGCGGCATATTGTTGTTGTTGCTGCTGCTGCCCATGGGCCGCTGGCCGCGCAATTGCGGTGCCGGCGACATGGCATGTCCAAAGGGACGCGGTCCGGATATGATGGGCGGCGGACTGGGCGCTGTTGTCCACGGCGACGGCGGCCGATACAAAAATGATGAGGGCGACGGTGAGGCGGCGTTGGGTGCACGTGGATTCCAGCCACGTGGTCCATGGCCAAACGTCGGCGGCGGCTGTTGCTGCCCGGACATTATTTTTCACAGCAATCACAGCCTTTCGTTGGGTTCACTTTTATTCTATTTGGGTTCTATTGGTAATTACTTTGACGTTACGCTGACTTCAAGGGAACTCTTTCTTATTTATTGGAGATGGGCATATTACACTGTGAATACAGAAAAGCTAGTTACACTAGGTCAGAAAAGTCTGCGGCTAGCTGTACTTTGGGAGTCTTTTAAAAGGAAAAGGTAGAAATGGATAGCTAGATGATGCTCTCGATTCCTCGGGACAGTCTAGTCTAGAAGGTTGCCCAGTGCAGGTTATCTTTGTCAGCACCGTCTACTCTAGAAGGTTGGCTCGATTCTTCAGCAGAGTCTAGTCTAATTTCTAGTTTCTAGTTTCTACTTCCTAAGTACACGTAACTCTCACCCACAGTTTGTACACGATCACCTGAGCGCAAGCAACCCAATTCTGTCAATACACAAATAAATCATGACCTATTCTAAAATTCCTAGTCTGTTGGCTCTGATGAAATTGTGCTATTTTCCAACGGAAGTGGGCTAAATGTTTATACGATTTTTCGCACTCGATTTCGATGCTTTTCTTTTCTTTTATTCTAGTTCGACTTTTTTAAAATTGGCGCTGACGCCATCGCAAGCATTTTTTTTTTTTTGTGGCGGAAAGTGCCCGCTTTTAAGTTGCCAATTTTTTAAAGATTTCTTTTCTAGTTTAGTTGTCACACAGTGTGTTTAGCATATACTTTAGTGGCACATAATTTACACTGTATGATTATTAATATCGTGCAAAATACGAGAACACAACGCAGCACAGTCAGATTAGCTGGCTGTCAACATTTTGAAGGTCTCTGTCTCTACGCAAACCCAAACGTGTCTGATATATGCTCTCGAGTGTCGCATGGCACACGGCAAGGACATAAATACTACACATGCTGCCTGGCCAGTCGGCTGATATCATTCATAAACATAGTGTGGAAGATGGCGAAATATCATTTATTTAAATAAAATAATACATATATTCGAAAAGTTGTTCGACGCGCTAACTTAATTGCATTTCAAGTGAACTCAATAGAAGCAAGGAATTTCAAAATTCATGAAAGTGAAATTGGCAAAATAATGAATAATTTTGCAATAAGAAACAATGTTTCTTTTTATTAGATACAGTAAGCATTCGCTAAAGCCAATGGCAATTCGTTTTAGTTAAGTTCATTTTAAGTAAAATTCGATTCCAGATTCCAGAATTCCAGAATATATGATATAAAAGTAAATGCTCGAAAAATGAAACGTTTTGAAAAATTCGAATTTCTCGAATCTCCTCTCTATTAAAATTAAAAATAAATTTCCTAAAAATTTCTATACGAATTTCCAGAAGCCATAATACAAATAAATTGATATACTTCCAATTTCTGGAATCTCCATTCTATTATAAAAAATTTTTGTATATTTTCTTAAATAAATATTAAAAATATATTTTTATTTATATATTTTTTAAGTCAAAATTAAATCTTCATAAGTTAAATATTAAATTTGATATTTAAAAAATTAATTTTTGTCGGAAATAAAAATAAAAAGTTACTCAAAAATAAAATATGATTAAAGTAATAAATTAAAAGTATTAATTCCAATACCTGATCGAACCCTAAAAAATATGTGAAGTATTTTTCTAATCAATTTTGAAAAGCAAATAAAATAACTAAATACTAGAATTGTATGTTTTTCCTAGCCAGTTGCTACTGTAGCAATTTTGCCGAAAAAAAAGGAAAATTCCAAAAAAAATTTAACGTTCCTCATCTGCTCTCAATATGCAGCAAATTTTTCTTTTAATGTCCAGCGGAATATGATAATTTGCACAGTGTAGGCGTGTTATAGATCAGTCCCCAAAGCACATTTTCCGCAGCGGAAAAACCATGCAGACTTTTCACTCTGGCGGCAGCGGCAACGGCATTGCGTTGGGTGCTTTCGAATGGATTCAAAAATAGAAATGAACTCAGTTCGTTAAACTTTTGCTCGGAAAAATCATGCTGAGCTCCCATTGCCGAGTGCAGCATGCTTCGATAATTCTACCCCAAGCCCCTCTGATTTTTCGCTCCTGAAGTGGGGGAGCCCCCTCTTAATTGCCAGCCATTTAATGGTGTTTTAATATAATTGCTTTAAGTGCACTCGCATTAACTAGCACATGATTAGATACAGTATTTTTTTCTCTTTCGTCAAGTGGAAAACGTGTTTTTTCCACGTTTTTCATTTGTATCTCTCGAAAAAACAATGCTGCGATTATGTAATCCGTTTTTTAATTGTGCGTGTTTGAGCATTGGAAATTGAGTAATTGGAACCAACCGTTTAGAAAACTAAACACGATATTCGATTTATATATTTGAAATGACACAAGACACAAAAATCGGCTTTGATCAATATATATCTTTCTATATATGCACTTTGTATATATAGGCGTATATATGTATTATATGTGCTGTGAAAAACTTTCGATATTTGTTGAGGAAAAAACCGAGAACAACACTCGACGAGCACGAAACACTAACTGAATCGGTCGCACAACCGACAGCGGCCAAATTGTTGATCTTGAGGGAAATTCAAATCTAGGAAAATGGGGAAAATTCTTCGCACGAACATGCTCCTCGGCAACGCCAACGTCAGACTCACCGAACTTTTCACCGAGAAGCGTCGAGGCTCTCCCTAGCCGGCAATTGGAAGAGCGCGCATGCTCCCAGGGAGGATTTGGGCTTTCTTTTGTTGCCGCTTTTGTTTACACATCGCGTTCTAAACAAAACGGAGGCCAAAAGCGAATGGACGATCAAAATGGCGCCAATTACGAAACGTGCAAGAAACGCAGACGCGGGCCGCTTACAAAGCGCCAGAATCAAATATTCCCAATTTCATCAAATTTCGGTGCTGTTATCTCTTGAAGCTCTTAAATAAAGGGTAACAATTATTTATTTGTTTGCATATAATATCAAAAACAAAGGGTAACAATTATTTATTTGATTGCGTGCGAAACTTAGGTACGTAAAGAAATGTACTTAACAGGCGCTTCCTCTGCAGCAACTGCATTCAAATTCTTGTTGTAACGTGCTTTAACGTCGTTGTTTTAATTCACAATTCATTAAATTAACAATATTTATATCTCTTGCGAACTTACGAAGGTTTTTCAAGTACAGTTCCAATACGACCTTTATTACTTGCCGCATGGACACATTTTGCCATTGTATCGATATATCGGTATTTTATATCGGTTCATGCGATTTGTGTGCACAGCTAATTATCGATATAAGGCATGTAAATATACATATCAGTATATTGGGGCGTTTGTCAACTTTTCCAACATGAAGTCAATAAGTATACAATGACAAAGTCGAAGAACGATATCTGGTAATTATTATCTGTGTTGTTGGTTCGAATTATTTTACTTCGTGCCTGTCTATCAAATATAGTAACCGTTTTATCGGAAGCTCAGCTGCCCACCAGTGGCTTTTCAAAATAAACACAATTTTTATTAATTTAAAAAGGTACGTTAAATGTGCTGTTAAATGGGGAGCAAAAGTTGCTGAACTGTTAATCTCAGTGCGAAGTGTGCAAGACAATATGTTAAGTGAAAATCCTCTGTTAAGTGGACATAATTTTCTGTAATCACTTACGACGGCATCTACATTCTGTTAACTGGAAGCTACGCAGTTAAGTCGCTTGAGGAGCATAAGCTGTAAAGTGCAAGTATTTATGCCACACAGCTTTTGTCAGCTAACAAGACTAAGGCGCCATCTACATCTTAGTATTGAATTATTAACAGACAACCGTTAACATGCCGCCAATTTAAATTTGAATTTAAAATTCGATAATTCGTTGAAAAGTATTGTGAAAGCAACCTCTAGCATATTTTTAGATAACAAATCTACTTGATTTATTCAAAGAAAACGCGATTTATATTTTATTTGCATTGAACACACAACATGCTTAAAGACTTTATTTATTTATCGTTATCGATTTATTGCATTGTATATCTTGTCAACATTTTTCTGCTTTTAAGCATTATTTTGCCATGTTTTTAGTACAGTGTTTGCATTTATTGCATTGCTTACACACTAATTAATAATTATTAATTAATAGAAATTAGGTTCACAAATTTATGATATTTGTTGTTGCTGTTGTTTGTTATTGTTAATTGTTCATTGAGGTTAGGTTTAATTGAAAGACTATTAAAACAATATTGTATTTAGATATTTGTTTTTATTTTTTTTTTTTTATTTAAATGGTTTTCAAATTGAACTACTCTTGATTGGCAACATCTTTGGATTAAATGCAATTTACAATTACTTGTGGGGGGAGTAGAAAGTATATCAATTTATATTGAATGGGCGTAAGTGTGTGTGGGTGTATTGTATTTGAGTGTTGGCTAAGCGCATTTTGCTCGCATCGAGTTGAAATCTGTAAATATATTCCTCTATATGTATACATATATTATGTTATTATTGTTAGTATTGCGTTTTAGCATTTAGTTAAATTTGTATTTATTTTTATTTGCTTTCCATAAACGTTTCTGTTGCTTTCTCATTTGTGACACGCAAAAACAGTGTTGTAAATTACAAAAATATATCTCGTTTTCTTGTTGTTGTTGTTGTTGTTTGTTGTTGTTGTTCTCAAACTTAAGCACTAAAACCCGAAGAAACAACACATTAAATGGTTTGCCATATATCATACACATGTATCCAGATCCAGATATACACACATATGTATGTTTATTTCTTATTACAATACAAAAGGTACGAAAGGCGCGACAAATTCCGCATAGCTTCCGTCAGAAACCAGCAGAATTTACACTAAAAATTGACTTAATTGTGAAAGTTAAACAAAAACCAAATGATTAAATCGTTAAGAAGTTCCAATTCTTACTGTCTACATTGCAGAATCTAGAAAGTGTTTATAATTTTTTTTTCAAATATTTTCTTTTTTTGCATTTTTATTTATTAACAATTTATTTTTTGTTTTTTTGTTTTAGCATAATAGGAAAACTTGAATTGAAAGCGGCAACTAGCACGAGTATCTGTTACTTTGTTACTTTATCTTTTTTTTTTTTTCTATGTGTATAATGCATTTTCATTATGTTATTAGGTTGGGGGTTTCTTAATACATATATAGGTTTATTTCCTACTCGGCGCGACAGAGCAGCGAGGCAAAGCGAAAGAGCCGCATCCAGCTAAAGAGCTTCGACTCGATGAGATTCTCCTCCGCCGTCGAGGTGGTCATCGAGACCCTGGACGTATTGGAGGATTTACTACTTCGTTTCTGCTGCATGATCCTGGGCGAGCTCATCTTCATAATCGAGTAAGTCGTCTTGACTGCTTGATGGGCGCACGCCTCAACGGGGCGTGGCAACGGGCACACAAACGTGTAAAGCAAACGCACGAGCTGCAAAAAAGAAAAGCGTATGGGAATTAGTATACGTATTAGTCAAGTGCTGTTCCAAGCGCTCCAAGTGGCCCGCCAAGAGTGCCTGAACCCAAGAGCCACTAAGGATGCGACATGCGTATTATATGGAGCGTGACATTTGGACGGCTGTCAGCGTTTGCCATAAAGCCCTCGGCTCACAAGAGGCAACGTGCTGACGCAAAACTTTGTTTATGCTTTATTGACTATTCCAATCCACTCCCCCCCCTGCCCCTTCCGATTTCCGCGCCATTGCCATCAAACTGATCTGACCTTGCCCGCTCTCCAGTTCTGTCAGAAATTGTGGCATGTGTGGCATGCTCCAGTTTCCAAACCCAAACGAATGCTCGCCAGAATTAAGCGCTTCAATGACAAACTCAACGGTTCGTTAAGAACATGGCTAGGCAAATACATGCACAACTGTGTCGTGTTTTCATTCGTGACACGAACAACACGACGTCTTCGTGTTAACAAATTTAAATTCATAGCGTGTTCGTGTTCGTGGAAGGCGTGATAACACGCGCTCTAGAGTTATACAGGTTCAAAATCTAGCTAAGAAAAAGATTTGAAAAATTTCAAATAGGGAAATACACGGAAAAAAACTCAAGAAGAAATATCGCAAGTGTGGAAAAATCGCGAACAACTGTTGTACACAACTTTTATGTTAACCATCCGCACGGACTCAAACTCATTTCCAAATATCTTTGTGAGCATTTATTAAATACGTGACTAACACTTTTCGGAAAATCCACCCATGTTGGGTGAGAAATGCGGGTCAAAGGTTGAATGAACGAAAGCTTATTTTTCCGCTTAAAGCTGCACCCCACGTAACTAAATCGGGCGGAAAACTTATGGTTCCTTGTGCGATGGAACTCAAACTCATTTCCACATATCTATGTAAAATATAACCTGGAATGTGAAGTTCCTTCAGCGGCAAATTGATATCTACAATTGAAAACAGAAAACGTGAACCGGGTAAGGCCCGGGAATGGTCAGCTGGCATAAACATATTCTGACAAGGTATATACAGGCAATATATATATATTCATAATCCAAAAGTCGTGAGTGTCAGTTCGTGTTGTAGATATTTTTGAGCCTCCGCGTGTTGCGTGCTTACAAATCGTGGCTCGTGCCTGAATAGAAAAACTTGGCACGCGCACATCTCTATTTTGTAAGCATGTGAATATGTATGATACATATGTGTGTGTGATATGTGTGTGTGTGTGTGTGTGTGTGTGTGTGTCAATGTTTTCACTAATTGACTGAAATCCTGCCGCACACAGTTCTACGTCATTTGCAATTATGCAATGCAATCGACACAATCCAAAACAAACTTTGCCCGCACCGCCACCTCCCGCCACCCCTCCTCCCCACACCCAACCCCTGGAAACACTTTAGCCACTTTGCTGCCCACGCCGTGTGTCGCCGGGTCTCGCAGCGCTGCAAATTAATTTCAATTCTCATTTAAGTTTTACAATCTCAGCGCTTTTCAGTTTCCAAACACAAACTGTCGACGACGACAACTGACAACAACAACAGCAGCAGCAACAACAACAACAACCAAGAAAGAAATATGTGTCATACAACAACAACAACAACAACGACAACAACAACAACAACGACAATGGCAACGACAACAAATGCAACAGCTGAATGTGTAGACCACGCGACAAGGTTTTATTTATTTATGTTTCTTTTTTGTTAACAGCAAATACGAAATTATTTTATATATTGCTTTTTAGTTATTTTGTGTTTTGAATATTAAAACACAACGTTAGCGCTTTTTTAATACCCTACACAAATGGCTTTGCAAAGTGATTTAGAAGTATTCACTATAATTATAGTCAGATTTATCGCATGTACAACAGATATTAAAAACGAATTTAATTGATGTCTGAAATGACGAATAAAACCGAATGCTAAAAGGAAAGGTACCCAAAGCACATGATTATATGATATATTTTATTAGGTCAAAGTTTGAATCAATTTTCATAAATTCAAAGTTTTTCAAGCTGTTGTCAACTGGGCTACAAGACGGTGTTGGGGAAAGTTGTTTGAAATTTCTATTTTCCAGTTTTAATCGAACTCTTAAATACATCCATTCAGCTTGTCTAAAACTAACCCTAAATGGAACAAGATGTTCTGGCTACGAACCAAATTATATTTGAATATTTAAAAATTATATTGTAACTTATCTTCAGCTTCTTTCATTGCAATAAGCATAGTTTCAGTATGTCAAAAACGAATTCCAATGAACGAAAATAAAATAGTAATAAAGATAAAAAGTTCTTTAAGAATTGAAGAAGAAAATGAGACGAGGCTTGCCAAAGGCGAGCTAAGCCGATGTTGTTGTTGTTTTGCATTCAAGATCTTGTCTAGAATCACAATATCTTATAGCTCCCATGGGAAATATCTAAAGTGAAAGAGCATATTTGAGCACTTTTTATTGCTGCAGAGTATTTAATCTTCGGCAGCTGAAGGAGTAGCACTTACATCTTGTTATTTCTCATTTGAATTCGTTAGAAAAATATCTTGGCTGCAACGTTATCCATTCCATTTTTCTTTGACAAAGACATTTGGAATTGGGGAATGGAAATGGAAATGGAAATGGGATTGGGAATTTTTGGTTTCGTGTTGCGCTTTAATCTTGCGATGCGAGCTATGCAGCAGCTGCTGCGGCTGCTGTCGGCTGCCCACGCGGCTGCCAGCCGCCCCGTGCCCCCCACCCTTCCACTTTGCCATTGGTTGACACTTTGTCGCCCAGTTGTTTTCTGTGTGTGTGTGTGTGTGTGTGTGGGGAGGGGGCAACAAATTATGGAGCTTTTCCCTGGCCGAGCGGGGGCGCGCATTTGTTTTATTGCATTGCCGTTAGCAGCGGGACGTATACGTGATGTTTTTATTACCGTTAAATTAAAAGCAGAGGCGAATGGAGATGAACTGGTGATACTTATCAATCGATGCGATGCAGGGAAACGAGGGGTTCACTCTTGGGCACATAACTTGTGCCGCGTGTCTGTGGGCGCCAGCTGCCTTAATTTACGAGTGCCTAGTGTCAAATTCCAATAGGAATCGATGATTAGGCATGAACAGAACACTAATTTGTGGTGCCTATATATATACGCGGTCTGGCAACCTCTGGTACACGTTCTCGCTCTTCGCCTCTCTCTCTCTCTCTTCCTCTCTCCTTCTAATTGGCTCGTGTGCGCCGTCACATGGTCACACTGACCCAATTGGCTGGCAACTCTTCAAATGCTAACTGCAGTTTGAGCCGATGCCAAACTCAATTATCAATTTGCGCTTTTCATTCACGAAGCCTCTGGCCACGTTTCTATTTCGTTCAGTTTCAATTGCCAGAGATGACGCGCGATGCATTCGTTCAATTGACAGCCGCAGCAGCAGCAGTAAAAAGAGGCAGCGCGTAGTGAGAGGCAGAATACGAGCCAAGGGGCTTACATGTAAGCTATAGGCTGCGCTGCTTCTACATATATGCACAGTTGACTTAGCTGCATATCCCAGTTGGAAACTTGACGAAGACGTGGCCTTCAACTGGTTGTCATTTTGCTGACATCGCAGGTCTCTCGTCACGGCATGCTAGTCACTTGGCAGGACACGCTGCATGACTTGTCAGCAGCATTTTCCACGAGCGCCCTAATTTTGGCTTGCTTTCAAATAGGAAAAATGTTTTCTTAGTGCAATTACACTGGGTTGAAGTAGCAGGGAACTTAGAGTTTAGCTGCTGTTACTATTATTGAAAGTTCCAGAGTACCAAATTGTTGTTTGAGAAAATCCTCCTCTTAAATTATATATCCCTGACAACTGTTTTTTTTTTACTACTAACTAACTTGCAAACTAAGCTCCACTTTATTTTATTTATTGTCGCTGACATCTTATCTAGCGCCACAACCGCTGACATGTCACTGAGCTTGTCATGTAAGCGCATTAAATGCATGTCATCGAGAACCAGATTTCCAACTGGGTGGGTTACATTTCTTTTTCTTGCTGCTTCTGCTGACAGCTGCTGTTGATTGCAATTGCATTTCAAATGCGTTTGCGTTTTCTGTTATCAAAAGCGTGCCAATTGAGCGCCAAGCTGACTGACATAACCTCACACCATATATATGTATATACGCACTATCTGTGCGTGTGTGTGTGTGTTTGTGTGTGATTTCTTGTTCCACATGTGACATCCGTCTTAATGAGGCTTCAATATCACTTGTCAAATGTGCGCTGCTGCTGCTGTTGTTGTTGTTGTCGCTTTGAATTGAAAATGAACAAGAGGCAGGCAATTGCATGACAGATCTACGCAGCTTTTTTATACGCACACAGACGTATATACATATATATATATACATATGTGTGTGTATATAGCTGTGTCTAATTGGGTCGTTTCTCTAGAGAGCCACATCTAACACCAAACACGACGAACTTGAACGCCTTGACAAAAGCTTTTCCAGCCCGTTCATGCGCCTATTACATGAGCAAAACTTACTGCGATCTCTGCCGCCGCTGCTGCCGCCGCCGCTGCTGCTGCTGCTGCTGCTGCTGCTGCCGCTGCTGCTGTTGCTTTTGGGCGCGCCATGAGCTCAACAATTCACAGAAAATGACATCAGAGACGCGGTTGAACGGCAGTTACCAGTTCAACTTGAATTGGCAGCTCATAAATATTTACAATGATAATCGCAGCAAGCACACGCACACAGACACAAACACACACACACACACACAAGGGCTTAAAGATACATTTTAATGCTAAGCAATTGCAAGATGCGGGGAAAACCCGCATTTATATTCAAAGCAATGCTAATTTTGATATATCTTATTGCAGGTACACACATTGTTGCTGTTGTTGTTTTTCTTCTTCTATTGTTTTTGTTAACTGTAAACGAGGCGGCGTCTGCGAAAAGTCGCACAACAGCTGCAAAATGAAAAGAAAAACAGCTAAAAGAAAAAAGAAACAACAAACAAAGTATCCGACAGATGCGCTGCATTGTTTTGGCCCAGAACCGCATTGAAGCTGAGAGGCTTTCAAACCGCAAGGCAGCAAGTGCCCTAAGGCCACTCTAGGCTAAGCCCTTCCGACACAGCCCCAACACCACCCCCCCCCTCCTTGCCACTCCCCAACAGCCCTTTCCTAGAAGCCAGTAACAGTTGTAACAGTCTAGTTAACTTGCAGCTACAAATGAACGAATGTATCTGCAAGTAACTTACAAATACCGTGTAGCTGTATCTTGTTGTCGTTTTTTATTATTGTTGTATGTTGTTGTTGTTTGTTTGTTGTTGTTGTTGACTGACTGACTTTCGAAACGTGTTGTCATGTAAATTAACCAAAAAAAAAGAAAAAGAGCAGAAAAATGCCATGTACTTTACATAGCTGTCGCAGTGGCTACATGCCTCTATCTTTTATAGATAGAACAAACAGCGAACGCCGCCAGCCTGAGAAATGCAAACACAGCGTGTGGACGAGTCCCCAAACTGGCGACCAGGCGGCAGACAATGAAAATTGCTCTACATGCTGAACAAATGTCAGCCGAGCAGGGAAAAGCAAGCAACAATCAAGGTAACTATTCCAAGCGAAAATGGCAAACATTTGATGTTACATCAATTTAGCTGCTGGAAATTCAACGACTCAAGAGTTAGTAAGCCGAAATGTAGGCATGTGAAACATTCTTATAATACAGACAATGAGCTGTAAATCCTAGAGACTGGGTTAGGAATGAGAGTTGGAAGCATAGATCAAATCATAGAGAGCAAATAAGGTTGTCAAAGAGCACACTTTGTTAAGCCAGGCGAAAAGATCTTGCTTTATTATGGGCTTAATGACTGTACAACTGTAGCCAAGACTGTCAAAGTGTGACTTCAAAACTGTAGGCTAATTATTTTCCGTTAGTCGAATTTAAAGGCTTTTACTCGGTTTTCTAAACACAAATTATGTTACTCGGTTCTGTAAACACAAATTATGTTAAGATCAAAGAAACTGCACATGAAATGTTATTTATTTAATAAAATTGTTTCTTTGAATGAAAAATAAACACACTTTGCTTGAAAACTCCAGTTTTAAAACATTTACGATATAAAATACTTTATATCGATAGTTTGGAGTATCTAGGTTCAATTGCTTCGAAAAAAGAGATCAATAAGAAGGGTTGAAAGGAAGTATGCCATAAAACGGCAAGAAAAATCCAAGATTTGAAAGAAGAAAAACCTAACAAGCAAATCATTCGAAAAGTCTGGCAACTTCGCAAAAGATAAACTAGAGATTGTCTCTAAAATTGTATCAATTATTAAGATTTATCGAGAGCAGTTTGTCAACAGTATTAAAAGTGAAAAATAAAACGTTTCCAGCAGAAACTATATATAAAGATAATGCACAAATAAAAATATATAAATATAGCTACATATATAAAATTATATAAATATAGGTGCATTTAGAATAAATTTATACACAAACATATAAATACAGTTACGCACATAAAACAGGCCTAAATTAACACTTTATGACTAAATCCAATAAAAATAAACCTAATTACTTTTTATCTGTGTTCGATTTATTGTGTGTACAAATGCATCAACATTATTTTCCACCACATGTTTTGCTAGCATTTTGATGATTTGTTTAAACTTTTCAAACAACAATTACGCTCAAACCAAACGCATGAGTATATCAATCTACGCACCCCGTTTGTGTATTTATGTGAATCGATAAAAACAATCCAGACATGGTCACAATTACAGGCACATCCCAAACACATTACGTACAGAAACGCAGACCTGACGGCGTTCTGCGTTTCCTGCTTTGGCCAGATATTGCGCATACGCCGCGTTCAACTACAGATTGCAAATATTTGAGCATTATTGCGCATAAAATGCGCACAGAAACAGTTACGATAATAAACAATCGAGGAGAATCAATAAATAAATAGTCGAAGCAAATACGGAAAAACCCACGAAGTTCAAAGTTGGCCACAAGAAATTGCGATGCTCTCGCTGTGGCTCATTAGCTGAGACCCCTAATCGCACTCGTTAAGGGGCCGTGGTTTGGGGTGAGGGGTAAGGGGGCTAGGTGGCCAGCTGTTTACATAATGATGGGAAAATGTGTGTTGCTTGAAGCGCCTGATAAGAAATGCCGCGAAGGCAGCGCAACTAATGGCCTTCATTCAAATGATTTGGTAAACAATTTTCAGCATCATTTGTAAAGCTCGTAAAACTAGCGACGAAAACAAACGTGCACGAAAATTAATTTACAAAAGCAAAATAAAACCAAAAAGCACATAAAATTCAATTTGAACTCTGGACGAGAAAAACTAGTTGAGTTTTTCAGTTTTCATACCACACGCGTGCGTTCAAGTGTTTGCATTGGGTTTTCCTTTTATACCCATTGAACCGATTGAAAAAATGGGTGAAAAGGGCATAATGTTTTTGAGCAAATGTACGTAACAGGCTGAAGGAAGCATCTCCGATTCGATAGAGTTTAAATATACCTGGTCAGCATCAAAAGCCGAGTCAATCTCAAAACCTTTAAGTGTTAGAGACTTGAAGCTAGGTCCTCCAAGTTCCCGCGCAGTACAAGTTTTTTAAAGGCTATAGTTACCAAATTTGACATCTAGAATATTATATATAGATCAAATCTTTCATTTAATAGCTAAAAAAAACCCGAGTTCATTTGGTAGAAGAAAGTTCAGGGTATCCCCTAGTCGGGCATCCCGACTAGCGCACTCTTACTTGCTTTTTCTGTGAGCGTGCGGCGTGAGCAAACAGAGATGACTGTTAGTTTTGTTGCGACTGGGACCACACACACACACGCAGGCACACCTGAGCCACACCTGTAATGAAATTGACCTGAGCACCATTTGCATTTTTAATCAACTCTATACGCCCTTTACGATTTGACCTTTTCTAGAGTTGACATAGGATGAGTTGAGCGCGAAATGCTCATCGATTTTCGTTTAAGTCTAATTGGCATGATTTGTCAGTCCGTCCGTCAGTCAATCGTCGTCTTGCCCAGCTGTCCGTCTGTCCGTCTGTCTGTCAAGTGCGCGAAGTTGTCTGTCAAAATGTAATAAATTTCATTCGCATTTTCCTGGCGCATCATCAATATGAAGCACTCCAGGCTTGTTTATTTCCTCAGCTTAATTTGTGTACATTTTCAATTTCTGCACTGAGCTGAGAGCTGACTCGCGGAGCTCTGGAGTTGGTTCAAAATCCAAATAAGCTTCAAGTGCTGGCTAGTCATTAACTTGATGTCAATCGCATTCAATCAATGTTTGCAACTGTTTTGCATAAACAAGAAACAATTTGAGTAAATAACATTTATTCATGCCAACAACATAACTCAGCTCGAATAGAACGAGTCTTGGCACTTGATTGAAAACCATTTGAGAAACAAGAGAATTGAAACCGAGCACAACAAACAAATATGCATTAAATGAGGTTTTTTTTTCGAAAACTTTCCTAAGAAAAACGTGTTGATTTTCATTTTTCTACGCCCATGAAGAATAAATGATTGATCGGGTCGACAAGACCGAGTCTGAGTTAATTGGAATAATTCATTGAAAGTCTATTTTTTGTACATTTTCTTAGCCACGTTTTGAAAGTATTTCAACGAAACCAAAAGCAAATATCTCGCCACTTCTTTTTTACATCGGACGATTACTAAATATAACTTAATATATCGTTCAAAATGATTTGAAAAGTAAATGTACGAGTTTTATTTAAGTTTTTCTTTTTATCGAGACCTCATTATAATACCACATATTAAAATATTATTCAATTAAATTATAAAATAATAACAATAAAAAAACTTTTCACTTATTTTTCATCGTTTTACCATAAAACACAATATCTTCTTTCATACAATTTTGACAAATAAACGTTTTATTTCAGTTGTTCTCGATGCTTTATAATTCTGTTCACAATAATTCTTTATTATTTTTATTACTAAATTAAATAAAGATTATAATAATACAAATAATTCTCACTAATCTCATCGTTATACTCTGTTTCTCTCATTGTTACAAATAGCTATAAAATATTTATTATCTCACCATCAAAAGACAACAAGTTCATAAAACATCCTGAAAAGTGGTTATTAAGTAAGTGCCATTTTCATGCCCTCTGTGGAATTTTTTATTTGAATCTGAATATTTCCCTGACTATGGAACTGCCATAAATTAACGCCCTCCATTTCAGTTTATTGCATGTTTGTTAATAAAAAATGCACACGAGCAGGTTGGGGGGGGAAAATATATTAGGGAAAACTGTGACTTATCGGGCAAGTGGTCGCACGCCCCCTCATTCCTTCCCCTTCAACCCCCTCCTCCCCGCAGTGATATAATCTGCCTATTGCCTCGCTTTGGGTTTCATTTGTTGTTGGGCTCTTGATTCTTTTTGTATTTGGGCCACAAATATTGATTTCCCCGCGTCTCTGGTCTGTAAATGTAACCTCAGCGATAACACAGCGATAAATAGAAGTATTCATACTCGAAAATCGGGTACTCGGGGTGTGTGTGTGTGTGTGTGTGTGTCCACATGTACTTATTTCGGGAATAATTCTTTTTACTTATTTTGGAACCAAGTGCATTTAACGATATGGCACACATAACAGATTGGGCAATGTGGCCCGCGTTGGAGTTGACCCAAATGAAATACAAGCACAGCTGGGCTAGCATATAGAACGTTTACAGATACTATATGGAATTATGACGCACTATTTTGCCATATATGTATGTACGTACGTATATTTATGCCCAGTAACAATCAATTAAATGGCAAAATGTTAACATTCTTTCAATATGCCAACGTTTATGTGACTGCGCCACTCTTAATTAATATAAATGATGTACTTTAAGTGCTGGCATATAAAGCGAATTAATAACAATATGATAGCCACAATTGAGGCCTGCTGTGTGTACAGTGGGCGTAACCCGAAGTGGGCATGGCAAACGGGCCACAATGTTCATTGGCCTATATAAAAGCAGGCAATGCAACTAACGCAAAGAGCCAAAGTAATTAATAAACAAAGCACATTGTTAACGTTGCCTCAGAGTCGGCAAACCAGATGAAAGGACATGTTCATATGAACATAAAATGAGAAAAAATAAAAACAAGAGAAAAGAAATATGTGCGAGGAAATTAACATTCTTTGAAGTGCTCTAGAAAAACTTCATCAACATGCCAAGCAAATTACTCAAAGCAGCATCAGTTGATGGCAGCAATAATTAATTGTACCTCATAGCAGCTAAATAACTGAAATGTTTTACTTTAATTTCTAATACTTCATACTCAAGGAGCATTACGAACAGTTCTTAAAGTCTGCTTAGTTTTCCTAAATAAATCTTGCCAACAATTTGCATTTCTTAGCAGACAAAATAAAATATTTTGAGATTTATGTGAATTTATTTTTTTTTTTTTACAAAAATATTGATTTAGAGATTGCATAATGCCCCCTCAGTACTTTCTTTTGCTTTAGTTAAATCAAAAATAGCTAACTCTGAGATCATAGGAAATTCCTGAAGCAGGTCTGAATATATTCTATTCTGATTCCAATTTAGCATTAAAACATTTTTATATTTAAGAGCAACAGTTGCCACATTCATGCATTTTCATCTCATGCATCATGCCACACATATCATATTCTCAGCGTCCGCATCCCAATTTTATATTCTGACCACATTCCATCAGCTAACCAAGCAAATTGCTTCAATATTAGGAAGAAATGAGCCATAGTTAGGAACTGGGTTTTAACTTAAATTGGGTCTTAAAAACAAATGAAAAACGAGCTCAGATTTACGATTGAGTGAAACGCGAGCCATAAAGTTGGACTGATTACGTAAAATGCGTAACAACCTAGCTTGCACACACACACACACACACACACACACACAGATGATAGCCACTTGGTTTTTACGCTTTCAAGGACACGAGCCACCCAAGGACGCAAATGAAGTGACGCCTACTAATGCTTCGCTTAGACAGCATTACACAACACTGGATTTGAATGCGAAGTTGGCAAGACTTACCGTAAAATCAGGAGTTGGGAGCGCCTTTTGGAGACGCTACGCTTCGATATGTGTGTGGATTTTGAATGGAATCTAGCAGGCTGCTGACAGATGTCGCCTAAGTTTTGTCGGAGTGTGTGTTGAGAAATCAGATAGAACAGATCAGAACGCAGCTAGCTTTCGACGTTAATGCTGCTAACAAATTTTCCGTTCTATTAAGCAAAATCGTCGTAACTTTTCAATTGTTTTATTCCCAATTCACACGACGCGCAAAACTTGCCAACAAAACGAACTGTTGAGAATAGCAGAGCCCAAAACAAACGAGAACCTTGCGCCGCGAGCTCAGTCGACTGAATGAAAACGCACGCAGCGCACGAACAGCAGCCTTAACGTTAAAAAGCAAAAGCAGCGAAGAGAGTAAGAGCGAACCAGCAACAGCAGCAGCAACAGCAAAAGCAGCGCAGCTTGGCGCTCAGCATAAGAATAGTGGGCGGCAGAGCAACAAGCACAGACCGTTAATCGAGAGAGAGTCGTCAATCAGGTGAGCGTAAATTTGTGTTGTTACTATTTGTTGCTGCTGCCCACGCGCTGCACTCGCATGCAGCGCATTAATATAAATATGAACGTACGGTATGTACGTAGCTGGGTTAAAAAAAAAACGTTATAAATTGATGCATATCGCTTGGATAAAATTTAAAGACATTTTTCATTCACTTTTCCCACGCTACTAATGCAGCTGCACGGCACACGCTCTCTGCTGGCGCTCTCACTCATTCTCTCTTTCTCTCTCTCTCCGTATGCGCTGCATGTAAATTTGAAATGGGGGAAATTTGGCAAGAGTAGCATGAAAGCCAAAGCCAACTAACGACGCTGCTGCTGCTGCTGCTGCTTATGTAACTTGACGTCGTCTCAGTCTCAGGCGAGGCGTTGAAGGGCAGTCAGCGACCTCGTTCTAGAAAAAAGGCAGCCCCACAGCCAGCAGCAGCAGCGTTAGCGTCAGCGTCAGCAGAGCACAGGAACAACACAAAATAAACATTTTGAAACATACACAATGAAAACGTAGGGTTTTTCTATGCAGCCACATAGCCCATAACAGCGGGTGTTTTTGTGGGTGGCTGGGTGGTTGGTTGATTGCGGGCGACATCAAAGCCAAAAAGAAATTGCGCAACAGCAACAAATCCACGTGAGCAATGCGAATGTTTTTTTTTTCTTTTCAATTTTTCTTTTTTCTCCCTCCCTTTTGTTTTTGTGGTTTATACTTGCTTTATATAGACTGCAGCTGCAATGCATCTCTCCAGCCCTGGCCAACTCGTCGCCGGCGCAGAACTTTCCCTATTCCCGCCATACGAATTGTTAGCTGCTCAAGCGTAATTCAATTCCACGCGTCATTTATTTATAGTGGTCATCGGTCAGGAGGCGACTGCAGGCCACATCCGCAGCATCGGCAGCAGGCGTTGTCTGTGCAAGATTTATGGTTAACACAAATTGGGTTAGGTCAGGCCAGAGAGTAGGCAAAACACCTGATGCAAACCGCTAAAGGCAGCACAAGAGACCAACACATTTTAAGTAACAGTATATTTCAGCCATTTGCTCTTTCGCTTTTGCGCTCTTCCTCTTACACTGCTTCCTGTTTTGTTTTGTGTTTGGCGGCATCTGGTTTTGCGTAAACCGCAAGAAACATGCGTAAAATGCGTTTTAATTGAAAGGAAATGTTCAAAGCACATGTCGTGGGCTCAAGGGCTCCAGCTAATTGAATTATGTACATACAACATGCATGTGCTTGTGCATATGCACATACATACATACATGTTTACCGTTGTTTATGGCCGCCGTTTACTTGTGCCATAAGACTTTGACGCAAAAGTCGTGCGCTATGCTTTACTCTTTGTTCCATTTTACCCATTTTCATTTGTCTGACCCAATTCCTATGCTATTGCTATCTCTGTCTCGTAGAAACAGTTGTGTGCAGCTGAGAGTGTCAAAAAATAAAAGCAACAAAAAAGCTCAGAGAGCGTGCAGTTGTCATCATCGAAACATATTTAATTTAATTTAAGTGGACGCACGCACACACTCACACACACTCATTTATTGGGCGGCAATTAAATTGTCTGTAAAAGTTGGCGGCTATAAATAGAATAGAATACTCAAGATGAATTGGCGAAAAATGCTTTGTGTTGAATACATATGAATGCACATGCATACATACATACATACATACATACATATGCATATGCATATGTATAAATTGCTAGTTATGACGGCGGCTTCTATTTTTTGCATGTGAGCGGCCACGAGTGCAGTTAGCCACGTTTTCCACATTTACCATGCACGCACGCAACGACCCACATTCACACCCACATTCTGCGCTGGGCAATTAACTTGGCAGACTGCGTGGCTCAGGCTGACGTTGTCGTGACATAAGCTCAACAAAGGAACGACGAAAAAAACCAATCCACCCGCCCACCTTTTGCCTACCGCACCCTCTCATGTCAGCAATGTCCTTGAGGCGTGAGCTGAAGGCCACGCCAGGCTTTGTTTTAAGGAAACCATTAGTTAAAAGCTCGCAAAGAAAACTAACTATTACTTTTTTTTTTATTATTATAGGCAAACCGCATTCAAAGATGGGTGCTGATGCGGAGAATGGCAAGAAGATCTTTGTTCAAAAGTGCGCCCAATGCCACACAGCTGAAGTAGGTGGCAAGCATAAGCAGGGTCCTAATCTGGGCGGAATTGTTGGCCGAAAATGCGGCACTGCTGCTGGCTACAAATATACTGATGCCAATATCAAAAAGGGCGTTGTGTGGACAGATGCGAATCTGGATGAGTATTTGAAGGATCCAAAGAAATATATACCCGGTACTAAAATGGTATTCCCCGGACTCAAAAAGGCTGAGGATCGCGCAGATTTGATTGCTTACCTCAAATCAAGTAAATAATTAAGGGACAAAATACAACAAAAATTGGGGAGGGTGCCATCTTAAATAATTAAGTAGTTTCGATTTATTTTTTTATTAATATTATGGAATACAATTAAAGCTCACATACACTATCAATTTTCATTCCTTGAAGCATGATCAAAAGTTTCAATTTAAATTATATTTAAATGTTCGCGCTTACGTGCAAAACAATTGGTGTCTTACAGCACTCGGCGTGACATAGCATTTAGCTTTGTGCCGTAGCTTTGCGCAGATGTGACTTTTATTAATTTTATTTTATGTGATTTCTTTCAAATTACTGTAAGTATTAAATTACTGTAAGTATTAAATAAATTTTAAAGATAGATTGTGGGCGTGTTTCGAATTATTCAGACTAGAAAAAAACGACAATAAAGCTCGATCAAGTTATAACAGCTGATAACAGCGGGCAATGAAAGTGTCATAGCAGTAAGCAAAATGAATGTGCACGAATATTACATCGATATATTAAAAATTTTTCAGAAATTTAGAAATATGGAAACAAATGCCATAATCCAAATTTGGGCTTACATTACTGTCTACGTTTACGTATGAAACGTATCAGGTAAAAAATTTGAATTTATTTCGTATATGTACATTTTTAAATATTTTCAATGTCATGGTTGAGTATCGTTTATTTTCGTATATCGATATTTCGATACGATAACGATTTTCATCTGTGCCAATCAGCTTAGCCAATGAGGATTTTTTGTCTCATTCGTAAGCTAACTGTTCGAAGTAAACGACGGTTTGTGTTCAATGTAAGTAGTCGGAGTTTAACAATGACGTAAATATAAAAATATATAAAACCCTGAGTTATTGATTAAGTGTGTTCAAAGTGTATAAATGATAGTGCGATAAATACAAATGTACCTTGAGAATTTCTTATATAATTTATGATCGCATATATTTTCAAAATGTATCAGCAGAAAATATCGCATGCAAAATATATATTTTTTGGGGGTTGTTTGCGTTACATAAACGTGTGACTGTTTATGCAAGGGTGTGTGTGTGTGTGTGTGTGTATACATGTGTTAATGTAAATGCTAAAAGTGTGCGTAAAAGTGCAAAAGTTAACAACTGTTATTCAAAATATCTGATATATGATATTTATGCATATATGTATCTTTGTATATATTAAGAGTCACATTGACATCAAAAAGAGCGCGAGTCGATTACATGAGCAAAACCTAGCGTGCGAAAGGAGCACACGATCATTTGCTATCTCGGTCCCACGCTTTAGCTAATGAAAAAACTTCGCTTCCATTTCGTAGAATTTTAATTTGCGCGCCACGTGGTTGCTAAGCAAGTTGCGAATTTCATTTTCCACTTGATGCCTTTTTCTTTTTGTTGAAAAATCGCAGTTGGCTTATGTAATCAATTCAACTCTTGCGAGAACACTGGCCTAATTCCGTTGTTACCTGCTCTCACGCATCCTCATATACACACACACACACTCACACTCACATGCAGACAAGAGCATCAGTATTTGGCCTGCTTCCAATGCATTTCCTATAGAAAAAGTGGTTTTTATATCTCACCAAGGCCGGCAGCTAGATGACATTGTCGCCTTTCATGTAATCACTCTCTAAAATGTGTGTGTGTGTGTGTGTGTGCGTGGCGGCCTGCTTGTGTAGGTGACTTACTCATTCCAATGTAGCTTTGCTCTCACATGCAACAAATTGTTCAAGTTCGCATAACTGCATGCAATGCAATTAGTCATAGCATAAGCCGTTAGCTGGACTTAATGCTGACCGCGACATAGACCCTGGAACTGTATCAATGGGAAGTGTTGCGCCTTTGGAGTTTTAGCCTGTTGCCGTGCGGGAGAAAAATCTGACACAATTAACATTTTACTTGTGATGACAAAGCACAGTGTAGCCAACTCTATTTTTTCCCCCGTCAAATCTAGCCGTTTTTTAGGTTAGTGTGGCTGCAAGTTAAAACTAATGAAATTTCAGCATAAATAAGGTAGGGACTTTATTCAAAGCGTCGCATTGCCAGTTTTATTATCTTATCATTTTTTAAGTGGCAGCTTTATAACTTGAGCGTTAGGAAAGTTTTAGCTTTTTTTTTCATACACCGCCGTTAGCTTTTTTGCTTGCCAACACTGCATAGCGACAACATGTGACCAGCTCGTGTGTAGGTGAGCGTGTGTGTGTGTGTGTCTGTGTATTTGAATTTGATGACGTTATTCGTCTTCTCGCGCGTGAAGAACGTTGAATGAACTTTGGGCGGGCAGTTGGGTCTGGGGTGGAGGATGTTAGATAATCTAATGGTTTAGTAGGGTGCATTACTAATAGGTGGCGTGTGTTGTTGTTATCAGTGAGACTGATTAATGCGTCGGGTCGACAAAAATGTTGATAAAAATTTGCTAGCATTAACAATTATCTATTGTTTATATAACGACTCTAATTGCTTTCCTGCTTCCCTGCTTCCCTCTCCTTCCAGTCGAGTCGGTGTTAACACATCAAATATTTATTAGCTATAATGGGCGTACCAGCTGGTGATGTTGAGAAGGGCAAGAAGCTGTTCGTGCAGCGCTGCGCACAGTGCCACACCGTCGAGGCCGGTGGCAAGCACAAGGTGGGCCCCAACCTGCACGGTCTGATCGGTCGCAAGACCGGCCAGGCGCCCGGCTTCGCGTACACAGACGCCAACAAGGCCAAGGGCATCACCTGGAATGAGGACACACTCTTCGAGTATCTGGAGAACCCCAAGAAGTATATCCCCGGCACCAAGATGATCTTCGCCGGCCTGAAGAAGCCCAATGAGCGTGGTGATCTGATCGCTTACCTGAAGTCGGCTACCAAGTAAAGTTGAGGCCATCTGCATCTATATCCTAAACACCAGCACCACCTTAGCAACAGGAAACTGTATTACGGGTGTCAGTATCGCCTCCGAGCTGATCTTGACGACGATGGCACGTATTCGGGTCACAATTATAAAACAACTAATTTAAAAGCAGAATACTGAATACTGAACATAAAAATACAATTATGTTAATTTTAAAGTTTAAATAGGACAATTACATTATTTAATTTATAAAGTGGATATAACTAATTTAAAGCCGAATAAATTGTGACGCCCACGAGATAAATAACAACAAATTAAATAAAAACAAAATAAAACCGAAATATAACTAGTTATTCTGGGGTACTGAAGTTTCAGGGGTTTTGGCACGTAAGAAAGCACGTGCTAATATTAAAGCTCTTCCGCTGAGTGAAAGCTTTAAAAGCTCACTAAGCTATTAAATAACATTCTCTGATACTGAGTTCCGAATTGGAATACAAAGTTTAAATTTTCATTTACATTTATTTATGTATATGTTTGTTTTACATTCAAAAATTTATCATACACTTTAATAACAATTTAATGTGGTTTTGGTAAACGACTTTGCAATTGCAATTATTAGCAGATATTTCACACGCTTAGTAACATTTAATAATATTGCATTTATTTAAATTTTTTTTTTTAATTTTTTGTATAATTTGCTTTAAAGAAAAGAAATACTTGATAGGTTGTACATGTGCGCCGATGCAATAATAAGTATATAATACAATTTTACTATGGATTTGCAAGAAATCGTGAGACAAACTCTGTACAGCAGCGCAAAGTAGAAATATTAAAACAATAATAACAAGAAAACAAGAAAACAAGAAGACAATAAAATAGAATTTTCTGTGTATTTTTTTCTCACTTTTTCTAATCAACTTTGACTCTCCTTCATCTCTCTACTGGTGCGGAATGCCAACAAAGAGCAACAATTAATTAGTTTTCGACAACAAACGCTGGCACCAACCGGAATCGTGAACGGATTCGTTATGGTACTAAGATTAGGAAATAGAAATATGCGCTTAAATGATAGCAAGAATAAAACGATATTGTTAATGGGCGTGGGAGATGGAGGTGGCGTCTATATGGAACGCCACGCACCCAGCTCTTATTGTTAGTTAAGTTGTTAAAGCATCTGGCGATCCCTTGGCTAACAGTTGTACATGGTGTAGCTGAACGATGTTGATGCCTTAGGCCTTGCCAGCAATGGGTGCAGCGCCTGGTTTTTGGTTCTCGTTGTCCTTCTCCAGCTGTTTGCCAAGGTATTCCCTAGTAGAGAGACGATAAAAAAACACACGCAAATTTTGAGATTTGATGTCGAACTTTTGCTTGAAATTATGCAACAAGATCCGTATTGGTATAAATGCGGGTGTGCGTATCGAGGGGCACCTGAGTGCGATAGGTGAGATTAAAGCATTCGAATATCATACTAACCAATTGTGTACCATCAGTTTTTGCACGGCCAGCAGGGCTTCATAGCGCACATTCGGATCCTCATGGCCCAAATGCTGCATCACAATCTGTTTGCCGCCCAGCTGTTCCAGCACACTATAAAGAGATTTGATGTAATATAGACAGCTAGGCGTTGTGCTCGATATTTTGACTTACTGCTTGCCGCGTGGATAGTGACGCACATACTCTCCGATATCGAAACAGGCAACGGACAGAATAATGGCATCCTTTGAGGTCTCCAGCAGATGCACCAGAATGCGCAGCAGTTCGTAGTTCTTTTCGTTGAGACGTTGGGCGTTCTCGCGCCAGAATTTGGCCGATTTGTGGACTGGCGACCATTCGAGGCGGCCGCTGCGCACCTCGGTCGCATACTCGTCAAAGGAGCTGAGGTCCTGCACGGAGTTCTGCAGCTTCTCAGTGAGATACTCCACGTCGGCTGTGATGTCCTCATCGTCAATGCGACGCTGTTCCAAAATCGACAACTGCTTCAGGACCTTGCACTGCACCATGGCGATGCAATGATCCTTGGCCACAGAGGAGTCCTCGGGCTTCTCAATTAGATTACGAAAGACGGCCAAAATGATGCGCGTGACCTTCTCCTTGGCGCAATCGCTCAATATATCAGCCAATATGGGTATGACACTGAACTTGTTCATCTTGGCCGCCAGCAAGGGATTAAAAGTGAGCACCCACAGACAGAAGATCAACTGGTATTGCACCTATGAATAAGAAATCGAATTTAAATTGTACCAAACAATTTACACATTTCAATTTCAAACTCACCTGAAAGTTGACACGCGTCGACAGGATGCGTATCAAAGTGCTGATGCCATCGACGCTGACAAACGCGAACCGATAGTCATCCACGCGGAGCATCATCTGGAGGCAGCGCGCCACCGACTGGATATACTCGTTGTTCTGTGGAGGCACAACACAGGCATTATCAATATGGGTCTAGCTTGCTCCGATACCAGAGCTTTTATATATATGTATGCATTTGATTTTTGCTTTTTTAGTAGCGAGTTAGTTATGACAGTTTTTTTTTTTTTTTTCGATTTTTCTGGTTTTTTTCTAATTGACAACCGAAGTTGTTTCGACTACGCGCTACAACAACAGCAACACAACAGTTACTACAGCTACATAATATATAGAGTGGAAGAGACAGACAGAGGGGTGTGCTCTAAGTAAACCAAAAAAAATAAATAGGTAAATAAAATAAACAATAGATAGATAAATAAATGTAGAAGACAGAAATCGCAGTCCTGCATGGTAATCCATATACGATGGGCATGACAATAGTTTATTTTTGTTTGTGTTTGCGTTCACACCTTCACCGTTTTTTTTTTTTTTTAGGGTGTTTTCTTAATTAAATTTACCTTTACCTTAACCGTTACCGTTTAACATATAGATCATTTAACGTATTATACATTTGTTGCTCTGCTGCTCGCCTTCAATTTGGATCGATGATATTTAGTGGAGTTAGTAAACAGTTATCTTCTGATATAGTATATATATATACAGACACACACACACACACACACGCACATACAACGTTTATGCAGTTCAGAGATTACGATATTTAATTACGATATTGCGATACTTCTCCTGTTTGCACAAGTACATTTTGAATATCGTACGCTTTATAAGCAAATATCCTCTTGAACCTAAATGTGGAACTTTTGAAAAACGTTTGTTTTAAGAAATAATAAATTTGAAACTCAAAAGCAAGTACAATGCACTCCAATGTGTCTCAAATATTCCAGAAATTATAGCTGAAGCGTATCTATATGAAATCTGAAGATAAAGATTTTGAGGAGCATTGAAGCAAAATAAAATACGATAGCACATTAGGTTTTACGATCATAGATATATACGATATTGGATATTATTAAGGCGAAATCCTAGCGCATATTTTTTTGCGGCCAACTGCATATCGTATTCACGATATTTGAAAGCATAAACGAGTGTGTGTGTGTGTGTGTGTTTTGGTAGTTTCTTAATAATTGGTTTGTGTATTTTTGTCTGTGAGTGTGTGTGTGTGTGTGTGTGTGTGTGTGTTTGGTTGGGTGAGTGATTGGATAGTTTTTGGGCTGCATTTTGGAATACCGGTATAACACATTTGCCATCCTGCTGCTGATCGGCGGCGGAGGAGGAGGAGGATCGCACCTCGCGGTAACTCTCATTGGCCAGATCGTGGCGCTGCTGCATCTGGGCCACATTCGGACTGTACTGGTGGCCATGATGATCTTTGCCATGCTGTCCATGCGTATGCACAATGATCGTTTGCGCCCGCTTGGCCATCAGGGCCATCTCTTGCAGATACGCTGTGCTCTAGGAGTGTGGGTCAGAGTGCGTAAGTGAGGCGGGCGGACAGGCGGGCGGGTTGGTACGGATGGGTCAGCGCGCACATCCGCCGAGTTCGTGTTTGTTGTTGGCAATTCAGTTATTGGTGTTGAGTCAACAAAAAGTTGGTTTGTTTTTTTTTTTTTTTTTTTTTTTTTTGAATAGTAAATTGGCATTAAATTAAAATACATAAAATAGTTGGTTTGTTTCACAAAACGAAATTAGTGCAACAGTTAAAATTTGGTGTTTGTTGACTTCGGACGCAGAAAATAACACAAAATCGTAACGATTAACGATTAAACATAATATGATTGTTTAATTAAGTTTTTCTTTTTTGTTGTTGCAGTGAAAGTGGTGCAGTTGGTGGTTGGTGGAAGGAGGCTCAGTTGCACGATCGATGCGGTGCGATGATACTTATATTATATTATATCATATGGTATATATGTTTATTGTTTTGAACGGTTATTAATTGAATTGTTTACGCGATGCTGACGATGAATTCTTATGACACAATCGTGTACACAAAACACGAACGGAATGAAAAGATATTTTAATCACGGCCGCGGGTCAGGCAAGGTCTCGTTAGGTTACAAAAAAAAAACTATATATATAAATAGTTTTATATACGCTTAGCCAAGTTTGTGCTGTTTGCCTGGCCCTGGCCAACGCTTGGTTTACGTCTCATTTTTAGAGTTTTCACGCCTGGACATAACTTTGGACGTACATTTTTTTTTTTTTTGGTAAGTACAATTCGTAAAGCAAGCAAAGTTAGCGAAAAGCGTGCAGTTTATTTTCTGTTAAATACAAAGCAAATATTGTCATATTGCCAGTTTATTCAAGTAAGAGAAATATAGGGTCAACGGGCAGCATTATTGTCTTTGTCCAGAGTGCAACTGTTGCAGGGCAAAAACCTCAATCAAAAGTAAAGTTCTCTACTTTACAAGGTAAAACAAGTAAGAGGTTCTAGTCGGGAGCTCTCGACTAGGGAATACCCTGGACCCTCTTTGAGGTGGTAGCGGGGAGGTGGCGATAGGTATAAAATGAAAGATACTTGACATATATATAATATTCTAGAAGCAACATATCATGTTTGGTGACTCTAGCTCTAATTATTTACCAAAATTGCTCAAAAAACAGGATGTCGATATCGATTTTTATCGATTGCTTGGAAACGGAGTTAGTTATCGATTATCGGAAACAAACTCGATCTGCGCAGGAACTAGGAAAACCTACAGCTAAAATTTCAAGTCTCTAGCTCTTATAGGTTCTGAGATCCTTGCGGACAGACAGACGGACATGGCTAGATCGACTCGGCTTTTGATGCTGATCAAGAATATATATACTTTATGGGGTCGGAGATGCTTCCTTCTGCCTGTTACATACATTTGCATATTGCACAAATACAATATACCCCTTTTACCCATTTTCAATGGGTTCAGGGTATAATTAGTAGCAGCAAGAGCATCAAATCGTGGACATCTTGTTGAACTATATCTCAAAGACTACTATCAATAAGAATTCTTGATAAGAACGTCAACTATCTTGTGAGATAGACCTTTTAGTTGCCCTTTGCCATTCGAAAAGAAAGATCTTAATTGAATCAAAAGAAGCGATTGGTCGAAAAACGACCCTAGCTAGAATACAACACGCACAAGTTCCAATATTTATATGACTAACTTGGAGAAGCTTATTATATGGCTGCCATAGAACTAACCAGACTTAATTAGAATAGAATGCATTTTGTAATCAGGAGAAACGTTTATATAGGCATGTCTATGCCAGCCACCCTTACATATGTCGGCGACATACATATGAATCGGTTCAATAGCTTAAATAAAGTTTTGGTGGGATATCTCTTATCTAGTTTATCTATCTTATCTGTTTTTTACGTTCCATCCCGCGATAGATATGACAATTAGGGTGCTGTAGACAATATCATGGAGATACAAATATGTGTACTTATTGACCTCTTTCTATATTCCATTTCTTATCTCTAATTGTAAACCTAGTTGTAATTGCAAGGGCGTCATGCTTGGCATACTTGACTGTAGCATGTTTAATACTAAGTAATTCGTTGGGCATTTGTTGATATTTCGAAAGTGAATATGTTTTATAATATGCCGATGATTACGATGTTGACATCAGATGTTGGGGAAGTGCCTGAATTGTTCTTTGTCGAATCAGTTTAGAAACAGGGCCAGAACAGTATAAAATACGTATACATGCTTATAACTTAACAAAAAAAAAAATATTGTTCAATATACAGTGAAAGATCTCTCTGAACGGACAGCGCCCTAAGGGAAACTGAAAAGAATTATACGAAAATTTTGACTCTAAAATAAACCAAATTAGAGTATTACAAAAACGAAAACCTTTAGAGAAGTTTAATTTATCTGCCTATGCTCCTTAGCTATGCCAGCGCTGCAGCTGTCCATTTGAAAGTGTTTTCACTGTATACTCAAATCGTTTCCAAAGAAAATACGAATAGGCTGTTGTCCCAACTACATAAAGATTGTTAGTATAAATATTGACTCAGGCCTAGAATATAAATAATGTCATGCTGCATGCAATATATACGTAGAGATGTCTATATATGTACCTAGTGTAGCTGACTGGGTTTCTATTTACAACATACACATGCAATTGGAAGTGGGAATGGGCATGGACGTATCGCTAGTGCTTGGGCCTACTTACATTGTTGGCCAGCTGGTCCTTGAGGAACTGCAAGTAGAAGTTGAGGTCGGACTTGGGCATGGTCTCGTGGCCCCAGCAGGCGAATTTGGCCAATATGCGCGACGCCATGTTGACAATGAAGCCATCCTGGCGGTTTAGCAGGTTCAAGAACGGACCCCAGACGCACTGCTTCAGCTTGCCGGACGTCTCGTGGAACAGATCGACACGCGAGCGATCCTCCTGCAACAGATCGTCCAGCAGCACGAGTATATACTGAATTGTCGAGTCCTTGGACAGGTGCGAGACCAGATTCAGCAGCGTCTTTACCACCTGCGTGGAGTTCTGTGCCAAATAGGAGGCGCGCGATTTGTCCAGCGCGCTAATTGCCTGAAAATCCTCCTGGCTGATCATCTGCGACTGCATATACGACGCCCAGTTGATGGTCCTGGTGCGTATATCGGCTGCCTGCTGCTGCAGCACCGAAGTGGCAGCAATCATGTCTGTGAATGCAAAGGCACTTGCGGTTAGCTATTAAATGCGACTTGGTGCCCGCGGGGCAGCTGCACTGGCACCACTTCGATTTTTCACAGAGGTCAGCTGCTCGCTGGCTTGCACGGTGGCTCTTACCGATGTTTTCCTCGGGCAAATACAGTGCGGTGGTCATTTTGGACGCTGTTTATAGTGTGGCGAGAGTGATACGCAATATGTGGTATGTTGCGCGCGTTTGCACACAATTTCAATAGAAATATCTGGGAAAAAATATATTTAAATTACGAGTGTCTTTTCACACTAATGCGACAGCACCGAAATTCAGCTGACTGGTCTTGTGACTTATTCGCCGTGTTCGCCGCGTTCAAGCGTTGCCACCCGGCTCGAATTGTCGTGTGTTGGCAATTTGATGCGAATGGCAAAATTCAAGCTGTGGTGACACATTCAACGTTGTCATAACTTTTGCGGCGAATAGGAGAAAAATGAAATACATCTTACAACTACATGTTCAGGCATAGCAATTGCCACATAAGCGCATTAACAATAATAAGCTGTTATCTAAACTTCTTATTATTTGTACACATTTAAAAATGTAATAAAGTTCAAGCGTGGTTCTCTGCCTATTTAGTAAGAAACAAATCAAACAGGTGTCATCCGGCTATAAACAGTGCAGCTTTTGTCTATATGCAAAATCCGAACTTATGGAATTCACGCCGCATTTAAAGCGCAAGCGAAGCAGTTGCAAAGACTTTTTTAAACTTGCACCCTTTCCGCTCGGAGATGATGGACAACGCCATAAAGGCGTCTTCAATGGCCTCTGTGTGCAGGTAGAGGATGCAGAGCACACACCGATTAGGACGCTGCACGACAACGGCTGCTATGGCAAAGGAAGTGCTTCACGCGGCGGACCAGTTTCTGGAGAGGCAGATGAGACGCTTTTGCTCGGCCTGGAGGAGGCATGTTTGCTGGGCTACTATTTGGGCGTATTGGAGATTAGAGACTTGTCGGGCAACGAGATTAGCTGGCAATCGTACGTGCAAGCGGCGCTGGATTATGACAGGCAATTTCTCTACAAACTGGCTTCGTATCTCTATCTAAAATCCAAAAATTGGATAATCAAGAGCGGCATCAAGTTTGGTGGCGACTTTCGTGAGTTATTTACTGGAAATACATCCAAATTGAACAGCATTTCATTTGGCATCACCTCCCCACAGTCATCTACAAGCAAGGTCCCCGGCAATACCACGCCAGTTTCTTGGTGCTGGTTCAATTGAGGGCGAACGTAATGCACACCCATTACGTGGCGAAGAATTTAAAGGGAGTTCAGCGTGTTGCCGAAACCTCGGACAAGGATGTGCTCATACTCATGGTGAACCAGCCGAACGACGACTTTGACCCTGCGCTGTCCACGCCGGCAAGCCTGCAATCCCTGACCATTGAGGAGACTGTGATACGGCGCTTTAACTACACATCTTTTGTGCAAAGTAAACAAAAACAATAACAAGCCTAAACTACATTTTCTGCACACGGTGCTTCTTGGGTATCCCCGTGCTGCGGTAATCTGCTCGCTCCTGCAGATAGATGGCTTTGCACTCCTCTTTGAAGGTTTCGTTCTGATACCAACGCGTCAGACAATCCTTTAGCGCAGAGTTCTGTTTCCGACAGGTGGCTACCATGAATATGTTGCTCGCTTTGCAGCATTCCTCAAAGTCCGCCACCTCTTTGGTGCAGAACTCGTCGCGCGCCCGATCCCTCATTATTTTTGGTATTAGCACTTCTCGCTCTACCTTGCGCAACGTTGTGTCATTCGGATCACCTGTTAGTGGCGCCAAAATGAATAACTAAGTGGTATTGTGTTATTGCATGCCTTACCCAGACCATGGGGATTGCGGGGATTAATCCCAGCTTGTTCCTGGTGTGCTATGCTCATTTTGTGTGTGGATGTATTTATGTTCTGGGCTCCGGTGGGCTACTTTGACCTAAGAAGTCAAATAGTGTGACCGTACTACAATACAAAAAAATACTACACTTGAGGCTAAGTTGTTGGTCTATCGATTAATCGCATTAAATGGCAGGCGTTGGCAGCTCTGCACATAAAATCGCAGAGACGTTCGATTGTTTATATTACACAACACTGGACACTTCCGCCTCTTTTTCTGCCAGCCTGCAGCGCCTTTGGACGTGTGTCAAAAGCGCTCCCGTTGCAACTTTATAAGTTATATTAAAACATGTCTGAGACATTGCAATTGCGTGGTACGCTGATCGGCCACAATGGCTGGGTCACCCAGATTGCCACCAACCCCAAGGATCCCGACACCATCATTTCGGCATCGCGTGGCAAGTATTCTTAACAATTGTGAGGTTAGGTGGCGTCGTTAAAATCGGCCTATAACTTCGACATCTCTGCAATAACTGTAAATATTAATTGTTTTATTAATTAATATATTTATGGTTTTACAGATAAGACTTTGATTGTCTGGAAGTTGACCCGTGATGAGGATACCAACTACGGCTATCCCCAGAAGCGTCTGTACGGACACTCCCACTTCATCAGCGATGTTGTGCTCTCGTCCGACGGCAACTACGCTCTGTCCGGATCTTGGGATCAGACTCTGCGCCTCTGGGATTTGGCTGCCGGCAAGACTACTCGTCGCTTCGAGGGACACACCAAGGTGGGATAAGTTTCCAAGTGATATGTTTTAGCACAGGGCCAGAATTGCCGCAGCATTTACTCTGCTGCTCTCTAAACTCCCAACCCAAATGGTATTGGTGTACCCATGACCCGTAGCGTAAGGTTAGGCTCAGTTAGCACACCAATACACACCTATACATATACATATGTATAGAAAAAAATATATATTGCGCCTATGCGAGGCAGAATTTCTGGTTGACATCTGTACATTTCTCTACGCCTGAGTCGACATACTTTTGCGTGAAGCCTTTTCGTAAGTAGGCCAAAAGATCTACCCGTTGCTCATATTAACTACACCCACTAATCTAGTGATTCATCAGCTAATATGCCCTTGTTATTTGTTTATAGGATGTGCTCTCGGTTGCCTTCTCGGCTGATAACCGTCAGATCGTGTCGGGCTCTCGGGACAAGACCATCAAGCTGTGGAACACCTTGGCCGAGTGCAAGTTCACCATCCAGGAGGATGGCCACACCGATTGGGTGTCGTGCGTGCGTTTCTCGCCCAACCACTCGAATCCCATCATTGTGTCCTGCGGCTGGGATCGCACCGTCAAGGTCTGGAACTTGGCCAACTGCAAGTTGAAGAACAATCATCATGGCCACAATGGCTATCTGAACACTGTGACCGTCTCGCCCGATGGCTCGCTCTGCACCTCTGGTGGCAAGGACTCCAAGGCTCTCTTGTGGGATCTGAATGACGGCAAGAACCTGTACACCCTGGAGCACAACGACATCATCAATGCCCTGTGCTTCTCGCCCAACCGCTACTGGCTGTGCGTCGCCTACGGCCCATCCATCAAGATCTGGGATCTGGCATGCAAGAAGACCGTCGAGGAGCTCCGCCCTGAGGTCGTCTCGCAAACAACAAAGGCCGAGCAGCCACAGTGCCTCTCCCTGGCCTGGTCCACCGATGGACAGACCCTGTTCGCCGGCTACTCCGACAACACCATCCGCGTCTGGCAAGTGTCTGTATCAGCTCACTAAACGGACTTTATATTTGACATAGCCTGTATAAATCGATGGCAAATTGATTTGTTTATGCCAAAACAATAATAAATATAAAGCGACACTTATAAAACTAATTAAATTGTTTTAATTGTTAACAATATTGGGATATGTGCGAATATCTCCGACTATCGGATAATCACACAATTTTCGATTAAATGTTTGGTGATTATTTATGTCAAACCTCAGAAGCATCCGATTTGTTCATTAAATTGGAACGCTTCGTCCCTAGAGGTGGTTATGATGTGTTTCAAACCCCAGAGAACAGATCGCGTAGTCTAAATATATTTAAAGATATTTTTCAAAATAATCGCCTTCCTTTGAAAACTGCTCCAAGAACTGGATTTGGATATCTCGAGAAATGCTTGAGAAATTAATGGATAATACAATTGGGTAAACTTTTTGGGCATTTTATTTGTAAACTTGTTTACAAGTTTGAAAAAATAGTTTTGGTTTACAAATGCAAGTGCATAACAAAAATAATTTAAATAAATATTTATGAGCTTGATGAGTCGTGTACAGGAAGTTGGGGTTAACAAGGTGCGTGAGATTGACGTGAGATGTGGCTAAACAATTTGTACAAATTAACAATTTTAAATATTTTGTAAAAATCCTAATACGAAAACAATATAAAAAGACCCAGTTTGAGTCAGCATTAAACAAAAATAGTTCGTGCTGGCGGCGGTACAAAAGCATCGCGAATGCTTATTAATAAATATTTTGGGCACTTTATTAGGCTGCTATTTAAATAGGGCTGGGAGGCCTAAGAGCATTTTTGTATATGAGGAGCTGTCCCGTCACTTGGTTTTGATTGAATTCGAGCGATCGAGAACGTTCTTCACAGACGGTGATTTGGCCAAGGGAGCGTCGCCTGTTTTGCCAGCCGATGAGCTGCAAATTTTGTAGACGTCGTTCCTAAAGACAATTACCAATACGGTGATGTTGTCGACGGAGCCGCGCTTATACGATTCCATGGCCAGTGACTTGGCCCCAAAGTCTGGCTCCTTGAGATGATCCTGCACAAAACTGCAGGCCTCCTCATTGCTGAATGTGTCCCAAAGGCCGTCCGATGCGAGTATTAGAAAACGCGGCCTGCCAACACAGATGACGCAGTAAAAACAAGTTCATTAGCTTGACTAAATCAAATCCAGGGCAGCTGTACTCACTTGTGATCATTTAGCTCGAAGGTCAAAATGTCCGGTGTAGCTATGACTAGATTCTGTGTATGGGTAGTAAAACGTGTAGGCTGATTAGCATTAGTATTCTATGTATATATATTAAAGATGTGACGTGAAAATTTCCCGTCACGCCAGCAATATATGCGAACGGCTTACCTTATCTTTAAGGGGATAATCACCCAGCGCTCGTGACGTGGCCAAGACCCCGGCCACGCGCCAAACGCCGCGAAAGGCAATAAAGCCGCCAGCATCGTGTATGCGTTTGCGTTCCCGCACCTGCTGCGGCTTATGATCGAAGGACAATGGTATGGCAATGCCACGTGCATCAAACATAACGCCACGCGAATCACCCACATTGGCCACAATCAGCTTGCTGTCCTTCACAATCGCTATCAACGCTGTGGTGCCGGCTATGTTCGTCTGCGAAGTGCAAGTAAGGATGATTATGGCAGCAGTTTTGGGGCACAGATACTTACTGCAAGCTTGGCCTGCTCGACCAGCTTGTGATCGGCTGACATTATCTCGTCTGTGATGAGCTTGCCAAAATTGATGCGTCCATTTTCGATATAGCATTTGGCATCGTAGCTGGGCGGCGGCGCATTGCCGGAGTTCTGTGCATTATTGTTGTTATTGAGAAATGCATCTTTGGCCGCGCTGTTGCCGCTGGCGCGCATCGCGCTGTTCAGCTGCGCTGTGTAGATGTCGGCCACAGTTGCCTCCGTTGTCTTTTGTTTAATTGCGCTGCAATCGGCTGTCAAGCTGTTCGCCTTGCGCAAACTGTCCCGGCGTGCGACGGCGGGCTCGGCGTTCTCCTTGTTGGCCACATCTTTGCGGCTCTGCTTGCGCGCCAGATACGGGCTCTTGTCGAAGCCAGTGTACTCGGTTAGCGCCTCGCTCTTTAAGAGCTTGTTAATCTCTATTATCTTGTTGTAGATGTTCTTGACCAAGACGTCTCTGGCAAAGTTGGCGGCAAACTCGCCGCCGTGTCCATCGAAAACGGCAAAGAACGAAATGTCCGTGTTATTGTTGATGTTCTCCTCAATGATAAATCTGCGCAAGAGATGAGTTCAACTTAATAACAATCACAGCTTGATTGGAGCTCCACTCACCTGTCTTCCATTTGCGGTCGGCGTCCTAGCACCGCGAAGGCGGCACTTTGTTGTCGCACCTCCTCCCAGCTCTGGTGATCGCCGGCGCCGCCCGTCATGTCGATGGCACGTGGCGCCTTCTGTCGCCCCAGCGTCGCCTGGATGCGTCCCAAAATGCTGCGACTCCAGACATCTACCGCTTGCAAATAGATCAACAAGACAAATAAAATGATGCCACAGAAGATGACCTCGGGCCGGAGCACGTAGAGGCGACATAGTTTCCATAGATATGCCAAGGGCGAATTGATGGACGAGAAGCCCACTGCGAACTTGGATAAGATTTTCATATGCGAAACGTATGTCTGATAGAAGATCTTGTCTTCCAATTCGTCATCCATTGATGGAGTGTTATTTTAATTGCCCAAGATTCGGCTATTTTTTCAGCTTTTTGTGCTATATATTGTGTATGTAACAATTGGGTGTGCGCGCCTCTATATGGATTATGCGTATTTTATAATTAAATCGGGGCACTGCCGCACAGAATTCGGGTGCCAGAAACACTTGATTCAAAATCGGAATTTCGATTTATTTATTTGCGCACTGTTTGCGTCCGCACTTTTCCTTTCCTTCACTTGTTTTTCCCTTATTGACGACTTTTGCTTTGTGTCGTTCTCATTTTTGACGTATTAATGCACAGCAACAGATTCGCCCGACTTTTTGTAGCATTATATTATTTCAGAATATTCTTATTAATAGCCTCTGTTGCTTGCATAAAACAAAAACAAGAACAACATCCGTCTGTGTTCGTGTGTGTGTGTGTGTGTGCGTGCCTCTGCGTAAATATACACGCACCTACATACGTATTGCCACAGTAAAACTTCGATGGGAACACTACTCAATCAGCCGCCAAGTGTTAGTTGTTCAAATATATGTATGATACTAAAATTTTAAACAAGCTTGTTCCGTTTGCTTTAATTTTATTTATGTTTCTCTTCTCTGTTTCATTTTAATGAAAGATAGGCCTTTGAATACTTGTTAGTTTCTTATAAAATATCTAAATGTTGAACTTTATAGGAAATAGCTACTGTACATACGGCGCTTATGTGTTTAAAATGTGTGTGGTATCAAATACCAGAGTTGCTATCACTTCTACCGATAGTATCGATTCGAACATTTTCTTATCATCAACACCATCCATACTTTATGCCATTCCCTCTTAACTTCATATTTTAAATTTGTTATGCATTTAGAAATAAAATTCTCGTAGACGAATTATGAAGTTCTTCTAGTTAAACAAAAAAAAATTGTAAGACATTTTGGACCGTGCAATTTATATCGGTAAACATATCGATAGTCTGCAAGTCGCAATGTAATGTGACCATATTGAAAATAATTAATCTTTTACAGCACTGCTATACTTATACCCTGTTTTTAAATTAAAGTATGTGATTTGTGTTTTTTATGAAGTTTATTTTACAGCTTTATTTTGTACTTCTTTTTTTTACAGGGTTTAAGTGGGTTATTGTTTTTAGAGTACTTATTTTAATGTATTTATATGCAATTGTTTTATACCTGCCGGGCTTCTCCCCGAATACATTCTGTCCATTTTAAGAGTTTAATATATTTTTCAACATTTTTAAAAAGTTCACTATGAGAGTTCAATAAATTATTTATTAATAATTATCACCATGAAAAAATACCAAAACCTTATAGTTTTTGTGCAACTTATGAAATGAACAATCAAAACAAGAACTGCATTCGATGCGGAGAAGAATTGCAACAAAACGGAAAGACAAACCGCCAACTGGCATCAGTTTGGTATCTAGTATTGTTTATTATGCTTTGCCATGGCGCGCAATAAACAAATATATATGTGTCGTGTATATATAGATAGATAGATAGATAGATTTCTTAATGCAAAATAATATAATTATAATAAAACAAATTTTTGAAGGTATTTTTGCTCTTTTGATTCCTTCCAACCAACTGTAAAAATCAAATTTGAAGGTATTTTTACTCTTTTGACAATTTCCCAGCCGTGAATAGGGAAATAAAACTGATCTTTTTTTTTTTTTTTTTTAAGTAGTATGTATTTTAATTATATTTATTGTAGTTTTCATTTAGTTTCGTTGCATTACAAAATATTGTATTGTTTTAAAAGAACTAAGCTCAATAAAAATGGCATAAATTTGAAATGAATATTGCATTTAACATTTGATTGCTTATAGTACAAAACGTAACGGTTACACTTAACGGCGTTAAATAGAAATAACTGTGCCTTCGCTTCTCGTTGCTGCTGCTTTACGCATTTGTTCATAAAATATGGCAATGGGTGGTGCTGGCCGCTGGGCTTGCAACTGCAAAAAAAGTTCAAGAAGTTGTAAAATTATATATACATATATTTTTTATGTAGTAGACACACACAGCTTTTCATAGATACTTATTGGGTTTTCTGTTGGTACCTATTCGAGCTATGTCTAGTCCCGATGACAAGGCTTCCATTTTTTTCTCATACTCTCTTCCTAAGGTTCAAAAGGCTATATTGGTTTTGTGTCTGTGTTAGTCAAGGTAGTCCTTCTTATATATATGCTTCTGTATACCAGCGTTGATTACTAACAGAGGAAATTGTCACTAAAAACACGCCCACTATAAGTACTTCAGTTGTAAAGTCCCAGTTAGGCCACAGTTCTTCATGAATCGAACAACCCTATTTTCAACAACTATCTCTTACAGTTTTATAATCAAAGTCTGAGGGCGACTGTCTTAAAAGGTTACCACTGGAAGTTTCTTCCCTAAAAGCTGTTTTACACTGCAGGGTATTGTGTAGTTGTGTTATTTCCCAATGTTTTGAATTCCCTGCTTTAAAACGAATGTCTGCGATGCTAGCCTTTTAAGCCCATTTGATACCATAAACAGGAAAAATCGTTCACAACGGCTTGAAGCTGTTCTTACACTGCGAGCAGGGTATTGCGTAGTCGGGTAGTTTCCTACAGTTTTGCATTCCCAGCTTCTAAGCGAATGTCTTAGATCGATACATTTTTAAGCCCATTTAATTCCATACACAAAAAAAATGCTCCACAGCAGCTCGTAGCTGTTCTTACACGGCGAGCAGAGTATTGCATAGTCGGGATTTTTGCGTTTTTGTTTTTACTTAGCGAACCTATACACAGCCACACCCACCCACCCACACAGACACACGTACACCCACCTCTCTAAACTGTGCATTGTCGATAGCGATCGGCATTTTCCTGAATGTTGCGCAGATAAATGTCGAGCTCATCGTTGAGCGGCTGTATGGATTTCTCCAGCTTGGCCAGCTTTTCGTTCTTCTCCAGATAGGTTTCCTGCAGCAGATTGAGTTCGTTGAGCTTCGCGTTGGTGTCCACCGTCAGCTTGGAGGCGCGCTGCAACAGGAGCTTGGCGCGCTCTCGCGCATTCTCCGAGCGGCTGGCGCGATCCGTGAGCGTTTGGTTGGTGGCGCCTGTGGAGGACTGCAGATTGCTGGCATCGCCACGTGCACGCAGCGCCTCCAGTTTGACGCGATTCGCCTCCTTGGTGATCTCCTTGGCGGCGAGTTCGTTCTTTAGGATGTTCTTCTCCAATCGCTGCACCTTGCGGGCCAACTCTTCAACCTGCAGTGCGGTGACATTGGCCGGCGATTCGGCCTCCTTGGTCTCCAGATCGATTTGCTCCAGATCCCTGTCGGCCAGCTCAATGTTACTGTTCGCCTGCTTTATGGCATCCTGTGCCTTGCCCTGTGACTCGCTCGCCGATGCCAGATTCTGGACCACCAAATTGGCCTCCTCGAGTATCGTATTGGCCCTCGCCTTGGTGCTATTTGCCGTGCTCTGCAAGCTGTTCACGCGCTCCAAATCGGGTCGTGTTTTGTATATAATCGATTCGACGTTATTGAGCGAGGAGACGGCATCGTTGATCTTCACGCCCAGTGTCTCGATCTGTTTGGGATCGAGTGTGAGGTCCAGACGCAGCGTGTCCTGTGCCAGCTGCTTGCTCTCGCCGGGCAGGGCGGTCTTATTCTGCCGGAAATCCATGACCGCACTGATCAGCAGCTCGGCCAGCTTGATGGCCGCGTCCGTCTGGTTCAAATAACGCTCCGACTGCTCAAAGCCGACCTTGGCCTTCTGGTACGCCTCCGAGGCATTGAATTTGGCCTGGGTGAGAGCGCGTATGGTCTGATCCGCTTCATCCTTTTTGCTGGTAATCGCCAGCTCGGTATCCTTGGCCACCTTGAGGGCCTCCTCCGAGTGTGCGCGCGCACCATGCTCACAGGATAGGAAGCCGCCGCATTTGCCACAGCCAGCGCCGCCACAGAGATTGTCACAGGGATCGCCCGGTTTGCCGCACACCTGATTGTTCAGCTCGGGAATTTGCGAGGTCAAGCCGCTCAGCTCCGCGCGATATTCGGCTATGGTCATGTCGTTGTTGGCAATGGCATCCTTCTCGTCCTTAATCTTGTTGGAGAGCGTCTCAACGCGCTTGCAGTTGCGATCCGTATTGGAGGCCAGTTCCTTGGCCTCATCCTTGAGGGCGGACAAGCTGCTCACACGCTCGAAGGCGTGTCGGGTTAGGTTAAGTGCGCCCTCGATATTGGACTCCTGCAGCTGTATGCCGTTCTCCTTGAGCTCACGGGAGAGCTGCTGCACGAGACGCGAATGATTCTGCAGGCCCTCCAGCTCCACGGCGGACAAACTTAGTGAGTTATAAATGTCATCCAGATTGAGTTCCGTTTCGCTCAGTCGCTGATGCGAGGCGCCCAGCTGCTGCTTTAGCTCTTTGGCAGCGGCATCCAACTGATCCATATCCTGCAGACTGACCGAGGTGTTCTGCAGCAGATCCCTGATGTGCTGCAGCTTCTTGTCCAGCTCACTGAACTCGGCCGTGTAGGCGCCCGTTGCGCCCACCTGCTTAATCTCCTTGGCGCGGAGTATCGTTGCCTGCGTGGACTCATCCAATGCATTGAGTATAAGATCCCAGTTGTTGAAGCATTCACCGCATGGTGCACAGTGGGGGAACTGGCCGAGATAGCCGCGTGCGCATTCATTGCACTTGTAGCCACCGATGCCCTCGTGGCAGACACACTGACCCGTCTCCCGGTCGCACTGGAAGTCGGCGGCGCCGAACTGATCGCATTCACAGGGCTGGCACTTCTCGTTGGGATTGCCCCAGTAGTGCTCCTGGCACTGATTGCAGGCACGTCCGCCGAAGCCCGGCTTGCACTCGCACTGGCCGGTAAATGTGTGACACTGTTCCTGCACGGCGCCGATGGCATCGCAATTGCAGGCCTCACAGCCCTCGCCGGAGCCGATCTTCCAGTGGTTCAGAGCACACTGGTTGCACAGCAGGCCCTGGACATTGGGCAGACATGGACACTGGCCGGTAAAGCGATCGCAGTGGGCCAGCGTCTTGTTGGTGCCCAGGAAATCGCACTCGCACTGCCGGCAGTTCTGCTGCAGTGCATCGCCGTGGTAGCCATCGCGGCAGAGCTCGCAGTGATCGCCCGTGGTATCGTACAAGCACTTGAGGCAGGCGCCCGTCTGGCGGTCACAGTTGCCCGTATCGTAGATATCAATATTGTTGCTGCACTCGCATTTCGCGCAGCTGCCACCCGACTCGGGTGAGCCAAAGTAATTGTCGGCGCAAATCTCACAGCGTGCACCTGAATAGCCCTCCTGGCAGTGGCAGAGCATATTGTTGTTGCGCGTGTCCAAGGAACAGCCTTCGGCATGCGACATGCCGCTCGCTATGGTGTCCGGACAGCGACAGGCGCGACAGCCAATTTCGCTGCCCAGCAGCGGATCGCCATAGTAGCCATCCAGACAGGAGTCACAGCCAAAGCCAGTCGTGGAGTCCTGGCAGTTGAGGCACTGTCCGGTCAGCGGGTCACACAGCGCCGCGTGTCCATTGCACTCGCAGCTGCGGCACGTGGGGAAATTCCAATAGCCCGGCTGACACTGGTTGCACTCCCGGCCGTAGGTGTTCGGATGGCAGGCGCACTGACCCGTCAGCAGATCGCAGTTGTTGTCCTTGCTGCCAATGCTGTTGCAGTCGCAGGCCTTGCAGCCCTCCGGCCCGAAGCCATAGGTGCCCGGCGCACACTGATCGCACTGACGGCCCACAACATTCGGCTTGCACTGACAGAAGCCGCCGTTGGCGTCGCACACCTTGCTCAGTGAACCGGTGGGATTGCAGTTGCACATGCTGGCGCCGTCGTAGATGTACTTGCTCACATCCTGCTCCAGCTCGCGGCAAATGGCGGCCGTGTGCTCCTTGTAGCGCATATCGTACAGAGATTGATTGCAGTTCATGTTGATGTATTCGCGCAGGCGCAGATCGGCCACGGGCGAGCCCTGGAATATGGGCGTCACCTCAATGCGTGGTATCAGGGTGAGCGAGTCGACCAGTATGGTCGCCGTCGGATTATCCTCGTTGCGGCGTCTATGCTCAAACAAAATGCGGAACTTGTACACCTTGCCCGCCTCCAGGCAGACATCGTGCAGCGCCACCACCTGGCGATCGCGTTCAGGCAACGAGAACGGCACACGCGCCTCGGTTATGGGGGATTGCACGGCCTGGGCGCACTCGCCCTGCGGATCGATCTCGTCGGGACGCACCAGCGTTATGTAGGCGTCCTCCCAGTCGTTGCGCGATGTGGACTGATAGCGTATGAGCACATCGTAGGGCATGGTGCGCGGTATATTGTCGACGGTGATGACCAGCTCGGAGTTTTCCGGCACGCGCGTAAAACCAATGCCCGTATAATCGGGTGCATGTGGATCCTGGTTAGTGGGTGGCGCCTGTGGCACAGTGCTGCAGTTGCCATTGCTGCCATATGGGATGCACATGTCGGCCACCTCGGCTTCGTGCACCACATGCAGATCGGGTATGTAATAGTTTTGCTTTGGCTGCGAGCAGGTGCGTCCGGTCATGTGGGAGCGGCAGCGACACTGACCCGTCAGCACATCGCAGTAGTTGTCATAGGAGCCGCCCACATCACAGTTGCAGAGCGTGCAGCCATCCTCGGATTCGGAGAGACCAAAAGTCTCCGGCCGACATTGATTACAATCCTTGCCGGTAACCAGGCGCTTGCATTGGCACTCGCCGGTGCGCATATTACAGCCGGAATTGTTGACTGTGCCGAGCGTGTTGCACGTGCAGGCCTCACAGCCTACGGGATTGTTGGGATCCAGATTCCAGTAGCCATCCTTGCATCTGTCGCAACGGCGACCCTTGACATTGGGCTTGCAGTGACAAGCGCCCGCCTCGATACCATTCTCCGGGTCATTAACCGAATCACAAATGCCATCGTCCAAAGCGCCGTCGGGATCACAATCGCAGGGCTTGCACACATTCGGGCTGCTCAGCTGCTCGGCGGGATCGCGATAGAAGAAGGCCATGCACTCCTCACAATGCTGACCCTGCGTATTGTGCAGACAATTGTCGCAAAAGCCGCCCGAGACATGACCCGACGCCACAAACACAGCCTCATCAAAGTGACAGCTGACGGCGTGTCCATTGCATTCGCATTTTTTGCACGCGTTAGTCTGCTTGCCAAAGGCCGGCTTCCAGGGCAGATCGTTGTAGAAGTCCTCGCAGGTCTCGCAGTTTAGGCCCTTCGTATTGTGCGTACACTCGCAACGTCCGTGCACCATCTCGTAATCCTGCGTGGCGACATCGTCCAGGGGCAAGCACTGCGAGGCATGGCCGTAGCAGGAACAGGAGCCGCGCACAACCATGTTCGAGATGCCATAATAATACTTCTCCTCGTTCTCCAGACGATTGTCCAACAGATTGTCGCCCAGCTTATGCAGCTTGATCATTTTGATGCGCAAATTGGTCATCTTCAGCTGGTTCTGCACATGCTCCGCATACGGATCCGTCACGTTGATGTTCGGCGGCAGCACACGGAAGATGACCTCGCCGTTGCGCGATGGCTCCACATACGAGTAGCGCGATGTGCACATCACGTCGGTGATATTGTGCAGCGCAGTGGGTATGCCCGGGAAGGATTCGGCGCAGTCGTAGGCAAAATAGCGATACACATGCCATGTCTCGCCGAAGTCAAAGCTGCGCTCAATGTACATGGCCGCCGGACGGAAGGTGGTGAATGTGATAATCAAATGCGTAAAATGAAATTCCGCCTCCAGGTCCAGTTGCAGGGTGACATTCTCTTTGCCGTTCTCCGACTGCCACCAGGTGGGTATATTGGTGCCCGGCTTGGTCTTGTAGATGATCTGTCCGATGCGATGATTCTTGTACGGATCGTTGCGCGTCTCGTCGCGCGAATCGCACAGAAAACATTTCTTATCCTCCAGATGCGACAAGATGCAGAATCTCTCCGGCGAGCGCAGGCCGCACGTGGAGCTGGCCGTCAGGCGATTCTCGCGTCCAATTAGCAAATTACCAGTTGCCGGATAACATGACGAACGCTCACACGGATGCGTCTTAATATATTGCCGTGGTGGATTGCGCGGACGATCGCGACGTCCGTGCTGCGCCTGTGGCGTACGCTGCGCCTCCGCCAGCTGGGCGCAGAGCACGGCGAGCACAAAGAAAAGCGCGATAAGGCCGCGGCGAGGCGACATCTCGCTCTCACTCTTTGCCGCTCTATATAGCTCCCTCTCTCCCTCTCTCTCTCTCTCTCTCTCTCTATTGCAGTCTCTCTTTCTTTTGGGGTCGCTGGCTCACTCGCTCGCTCGGGCCGTTGAGGTCGTGTTCCACTAGAGCGCTTCCGGCTCCGTTTTATAATCAGCTCTCGTTCGATTTCCTTCACAAAATGCGGACTTTCCGCTGGCCACGTGAATGGGCTGAAAGAGTTGGTTAGACTTTAGTTGGGGATCTTGCTTGGAGTTTTATTCCTACTTACGCTGCCTTTACTTCCTTTCACTTTATGCCCGCTGGGCTGTCATGTTGCGCCTGATCTAGCTGCGGCTTATCTGGGGCACTGCAATGGAATAACATTAAATGGAATTAGAAACATCTCTTCTCAGCATTTTGGCGCCGTCTTATCAACAGTTCCAATAGCCCTAGTAAGTAATTTATTGCTTCGACTCCTACATGGATGCTCCCGAAAATTAAAACGTCCGTACCCAACGACTTTTACGCATGAACTGAGCGCCACCCAAAGCCTTCTTCGAGCTAAATGTGAATGAATCTGAGCATACATAAGTTCGACTTTAGAGGGCGATAAACAAGTAAATGTACAAGTATACACAAAGTGGAATCCGTTGTTGCCTGGTGCGTTGTTTATCAGCTTTAAGACTTGTACTAAATGCTCAGCAAAGATGATTATTTTTAGACACAGCTCTGCCTCTAGTGTCACATAAAAACAACATTAAAAAGAGTTGTGTGCTTCTTAAAGGGGTCTACACTATATACTATATACCATGCCCATGATCTCATCCGTCTAGGATTTCTCTTCAACAATATATCTATCGAATTATTTAAGCAACAAGTCATTTGAGATCTGAATGTTCGAGGATTCCTTAAAGTAAGGAAATGTCCTAACGACCTCACTATTCACCTTTAAGCGTGGAAAATGAGTGAAAAGCATATAATTAACATAAGGTCTTGAAGAAAGTCAATTGACTTGCGCAAAGCTGGTTAACCTATATCACAATTGTGAAAGAAAAGTATGAACGACCTCACATATCCACCTTCAAGCGCGGAAACTGAGTGAAAATAATTGTAGAAAATTAATTAGCTTGCGCAGAGCTGGTTAACCTGATCACAATTGTAATCCTGGTCTTAAATGAAAGGATCACCTATATATAGGTTTTATATATAGACGACAATTGGGAATTTTGTAGGCATAATCCAGCTGAGGTTTTTTATATTATTAGCAATAATTTAACATATATCTTTCATTTATTTAATCATACTTTTGTAATCTTATAAATGATAAATAATAAGAATCAAATACATATTATCTTTCATAAATTTAATCGGCTAATACCCTAATGCCAATAATAAACGAATCGTAGTTTAAACCATAAACGAAACATTTATTTATTTATTTTTTCAAAGAATGAATTTTTGATAATTCATTCAATTATAATCAAATATATTAAGATACTTAGCATATCTTTCAGATATTCAACTAGTTTGGGCTTGATTCTTGGTTTGCATTTTGAGAATGTAATCAAAAGAAAATTATTTTTAAAAAAATTTAGGAATCTCTTAACCCTTAAACAACGGTTCAGCTGAACGAAAAGAATAGGGTATTTGTCTGTACCTTAAGTAATGGGTGAAGTCTTATTCAATTAAGAATAAAAAGAATAGGGTATTTTTCCATACCTTAAATAATGGGTAATGTCGTATTCGATTAAGAAATCTTTCAAAAGTTAGTTCTGTATATCCACGTATTTCTTTTATTCTCAAATTCATTATTTTCCTTTTTATATTTAACAAAATCCCAGGGTATTTAACTTGATTTAACATGTTTGATTATACGGATTCTGTGTCTGAATATTAAATCTGGGTCCATGTTCTTATCAGCCCAGTTCCATTGGACACGCAGCAAAGTAAAATGAAAATTGTGCTAGAGACCCAGCCGCAGCAGCCGGAGATAAGCAGCTTCTGGCGGCACAAGTCCAAAAAATTGGTGCCCAAGATGTGGTCATTGATTGGAATTGGGATGAAATCGCCTCGAAGCAACGCTCTCTGCCTCACTGGGAAGGAGGCATCACAACTATTTTGTAATTTCGAGCCCGACATGGCCCGATAAGAGTTCATTCACAGACTATGCGACTTGGTATGCGCCACATGCGTGCGTCTATGTTTATTTATGTGTACATAACTCTACGTGTGTGTGTGTGTGTGTGTGTGTGTGTGTGTGTGTGTGTGTGTGTGTGTGTGCGTGTGTGTGTGTGCGTGTGTGTGTGTTCTGTGCTGTAGACCATTGATGGTTTTTATTCACTCATAAAAAGTTACATCCTCAAGTCTTGAAATGTGTAACACATTGATATAAACTTGTTATTAAACACTAGAGGAAATCGACCGGCGTTGTCCGGTTTGAATCAGTCAAAACCTCAGTCAAATTCAAAGCCCCCCGTCCCCCAAACATATTTTCGCTTTCGTTTTGATTTATAAAAAAAAACACTTGTTTTTCCTAATACCAACTAATTTGATTTGAAATTTGCTGCTGAATTTGAACCAGCGATCTTTCTTTTGTTAGTTCGACGCGCAGACATCTAAGCCATGCGCGATCAAGAGGTCAGTCAGTTATTCAGACAGGACAAGAGGAATGAGGAAGCATTCCCCCGCCACCCCGCTTCAAATCAATGTCTGAATAATTGATTAATATTAGGATTTGAATTGAGATTCTATATTTTCCTTTGAATATACGACAGTTGGAGAACTTTTCCAATCATCTGGTGATAAAATATAGAGTTTAGATTTTTCTTTGATTCATTTTGAACCAGATTTCAATACGAAAATCGGGTTAATAGTAAATTAGCATCATCTGTTGATAAAATATAGATTCCCGACATTCCCTTTGATTAATTTTGAACTAGATTCTAAATCTAAATCAGGGGGAAAAGTACATAAATATAAGCGTGGGGCCTTACTTTGCCTGTCGGCTGATCTTTGCTTATATTTATTATCATTATTATAATATTATTATTAAAAAAAAACGCCTGCATTGTTTTATGTAAGATGTTATCAGACTTTAGTATACATTATATATCTATAGGGTATTTGATCAAGCAAGATAACTGTGCCTTTTGCTAGCTGTAATTGATGTAGATTCTTTTATTTTATGTTTTTTTGCTGCTGTTAATTTCAGTTTCGTTTGGGGCACAGCAAAAAGCACAAAAAGGCGAACGGCCAACTGGCAAATAAACAAATAATCAAGGAACTAAATAAAAAGTTAATTTACCAAACACACAGACAGACACAGTGGAGCACAGAGATACACTCTGTGGCTGGTGTTTGTGTTTGTTTATGAGTTGCTATTGGGTAAATAAAAGAGAAGTTGGCAAAAGAAATGCTGGAACTTGAAATACCCTGTGCTGGTATCAAAAAAATACTGTTAACTAATCTTAAGTCTTGTTTGAAAACAAAGCAATAGGTTTTATTTTAAACACAAACAATTAACAATGTTTAGTTTCTTTTGATCATTTTGTAAGATGGTTTTATAAGAAGAAATATTCGAGAATTTAAAAAAATAAATATTTGTATATAAACTACAATTGACTTATTTCTGCATCTATAAAACTAGAAAATAAGCCTAAAAATTTCGGGATTCCCCTTTTTTTATGGTTTCTCAAATTCAAAACGAGAAACAAAAGTCACAAAAATAAAAATAAAAGATTTTTTATTTCTGAAAAAGCTAAAGTTAAATCTTTTCACTATATTATTTTTTGCTGATGCGAGAAAAAAAAATTTTGTTCATAGTGAAGTTTTTCCTGGAATTGAATACAACATAATACACCCGAACAATTGCACGAACAATTTAAAGAGTCTCAAAACGAAGCGATTCTCGATTCCGACTTCATTCTGATGCTTGTCTGTGCTATGTACACAGATATCTTTTAATACACACGGATATATATATATATATACTATATATATAGATATATGTGTATGGGCTTGTGCATGTTTTCTTAGCTTTGGCGTGTTTATATTTTCAATTCCATCAGAGCGCGCTGCTTATTGACCACACATCCTCAGCTGGAACTGTTTTCACTTATGTAGAACATGTGTGTGCTGTCCCCGCCCCCCGCCGCCCGCCCTGACCAAATCAAATGAGATCAGCATGCGGCGTCAAAACTATTATTAGGCCTGAACTAAGTCCTGCCCACATCGCGGCGCACTGAGATACATAGATGCATGTGCCAGCTCGTGTACTGTATCTTGCGGATGCAGATCTGTCAGATCCAAGCCTTGGCTCATATTTTAATTGGTAGCCGCGTTGAAAAAACAATTTACTTAGCTTTTTAATGCACTGTTCCTTGTCTAGTGCACTCACACATAATTAACACACACACACACACGCGTGCATTTACTATATATATATATATATATATTCATGAGCGAGGGTGGTTTTATTAGTTGTACAAAGCATTTTTTTAAACTAAGTTGTTTTTTAATTTGTCTCTAAATTAATTTTCCTTTTTTATTTATGTTCTTATTTGCTTCTATAAATTGTATGAATCAAAACAAGTTAGTTTATTTATAAGCCTTATCTTCAAATTCCTTACCACAAAAGATTCAAAAATGTTGTAGACTTAAAAAGTACATTTGTAGAGAAAACCAATTATGTTCGCTGTTGTATTGATTCATTGATAAAAATTATTGACAATTTCTTTTAAAAGGGGTCGCTAGTTAACTAGAAGTTCCACAACAAGAATTGTTATGGAAAATTTAAATCTTTGAAATTAAAAATCCATTATTTATCAATAGATAAAGATTGTAAATAACAATCCGTTTTTTTTTTAGGTCATTTTGAAAAACTTTTTAATCTGAATCTTGTAAACAATTAAATTTTGAAAAAAAAAAATTGAATGGCATATTATTTATAATAAAATGCAATAAAAATAAATAAATATTAGGAACATTGAATTTTCCATTTTTGTTTTATAGTTAAAACTAAAACCAGAAATCGTCATCTGACGAAGATTAAAACGTAAAAAAAAAAATAAATTTCATTATTTTTTCAAAACAGAACTCGTCCAAACGCAAAAACAGAAAATTTTTCAAAAAAACTTGTTTAGCAAAATAGGAAAATTGTTTTAAACAAAAAGACCATTTTTAAATGCATGAAATTAACAGACCGTCAAAACCAAAAGCAGTTTTAATCAGTCAGTTAATAAACGCAAACGTCTTGAACTGCCCTCGCAGCTATGCATGCGCGGGGCATATGTATGCATATGCAAGGCAAGACATTCTCAAATGGATTTGGGTAGGAGGCATCATGTTACAAGTCGCATATAATCCGAAAGAACTCATGTGCTTTACATTGTAAACTTTTGCTGTGACAAAATGAAGTACATACATTTTTTTTGTTTTAGTAAAAATCACAGCTAGCGATAAGTCTTGCAGTAAAAACAACAACAACAACAACAACAACAACAAGAGCGAGAGCAACAGCGGATGCAGAGAAGCAGAAGGCGAAGCAGAAGAAGTAACAACAAACGGAGCAAAACAGATAAACGCAGGCAACAACAACAGCAACAACAACAACAACAACAGCTGCGTAGCATAAACTGCGTATAACTTCTTTTTATTATAAGTTAAAAGTATAAGTTGAGGTTAAAGCTAAATTGTAGAGAACAATTTGATTTGGTTATTTTCTTACCGCGGCGTGCAACAACTCCCACTCCTACTCCTTGCAGTTTTAATTCAACATTTTCTGTTATACACAAAAAACAACAAACATGCAACACTGCTCCGTTGTTGTTGTTGCTGTTGCAGGCACAGCAAACACTTTTCGACTTCTTTTTTTAAACTTAAAGGGAGCACAAACACACATACATGTACAGACACAAGCACAGAAGATATTTTCCCAAGACAATCAGAGGACGGCGACTGAAGAACCGGGACTGCCGAAAAACCCGTCCGATCGCCAAAGATCCACACTCGTTACTGAGCACTTGGTTTATTGTGCAGCACGAGAAATGTGTTTGAGATACTTTAAGCGAGAGCTCAAGAGCGATCGCAAGTATAAGAGAGTAGAAAGATGAAGTCATAAAGTAGCCCACACACTCAACAATCGGTTGTACCTGCTGAGTTGCGCTCGCATTTGAGGATATTTAAAATCGAATGTTAACACAATTTTCGTTTTAAAATTTGTGTGGGTATTTTGAAAAAAAATAAATAACTACCTAACATCAAATATATAGAGTATTCATTTTATTTGCCACTTTACACTGTGCTCAAAAAGTCCTGTCAAGCAAGGCAGGCAACAAGACATCGGAAGGTTGTGAGAAATGGCCCCTACACGTTACAATCAGTTGGCACAACATACGAAAACATCAAGTACAGCTCACACGCACCTCAATCCAACTCGAATTAGAGAAAACATGAACACACAAAATGAGAATGAGTTTTGAAAGAGAATATGTTTTTAGAATCACAAGCGAGTAAGAAAAGAGTTTTGTGGCTTATGCAAGATTTTAGTGTTTTATTTGCTTCTCGTCGAACAAATGCACAAATATTTGGTTGAAATTACAAATTTTCTCAAATCAATTTCATTCTTAGTTAATTTATACCTTTATTTAAATTTAACTGTCACATACAACATATCGTTGGCAATTCTGCATGTTGGCAACGCGATTTTAGTATTTTCGCAGCCCTGCAAACGCAGAGAGTGAGTGTGAGCGGCAGAAAGAGAGAGGGAGCGAGTAATAAAAACGGTTATCTTAGTATTGGTTAACTTAATAGCGCCAACATGGCTTTTAAGGGCGCTCGGGGGATAGGCAGCTCTCACACAAACACAAAACGAAGGAGAGCACAAAATGCAACGGAAAAAGCGCCAACGCCGCAACGAGTTGCCAGTTCACTTTTGGAGCTCCTACCGAGCAGTCGATCGCACGCGAGCTTGAGTGTTTACCTCCGTCAGATCGTTACGATATTTGAAAACATATAACAAATTCGAAACGATACAGGAGCCAATTGAAAAATAAAACTCACACAGAAAATGTTGTTATTTGGGCAGTAAAACAACAAAATTTTTATGTGTTACATTTGTCATCAAAATTTGTTATAACCCCCCCACAAACACAGAAAAAAAAGTTTATAAACATTGTGTGGTGCTGTGTTATGCAGAGTCCATTTTTTGTCACAGCTAAATTTCTAGTTCCATGGTGTGTGTACGGCTACTGCTGCTGCTGCCCCATCCCGTTGTGCATATCTATACACAAACACCCATAAATATTTAGGTGAGTCCGCAGCCACATACGTACCTGCCTGCCAACTATGCAACTGTTACAGCCCCCACCGCCCCGCTAATACCATAAAAATAGTCCAGTGGACGGCTCTCCGAGTACGAGTATACCCCAAAAATTGATTACGCAGTACACATAACATAGAGTGCGACGTCTGCTTCTTCGTTATTTCGCGTTTTAGTTTCATTTTGTTGGATTTAAAAAAAAAATGCGTTGGTTGCTTTTATTAATACAACACCAAACACACACTCACACACAGACACACTCACGGGACAAATGAACAAGTGTAAATGAAAGAGAGCGGGAGCATAGTCGCATCAGCTTTTGAGCAAGAGAGCGAACGTAAGCCATGCGCAGTACAGGGCAATAGCAAACACTGTGGGAGGAGTGTGGAGCGTGGAGCAGTTGGAGAAGCTGTTGCTATTGCTGTTGTAGTAGTGTATTGCTTTCTGTTTTTGTCTCTGTGTGTGTGTGTGTGTGTGTGCTATGCGCGCGGCAAAAATCTCTGCTTCGGCCTCGACGTTCATTTAAAAAAAATCAACTGACAACTAACTGTGAATCGCCGCAGTCGAACATCGCCATTCATTTTACGTTGACAACAGAGAGTGGCTTTTATTGTGTTGTTGTGCTTTGCTATTGTTGCGAGTTGGTGACGTCATATGGCAGTTCTATTTTTAAAAAGTTGTTTCAAATACCTATTGTTTTACAAACGCTCTGCGCCCAGCTCAGTTCCAACTACAAAACCAACGAATGCAATTGGACACTGTTCGCTTGCACGCTGTGGCCACCGATAAGCGGTACACGTGTATGTGTGTGTGTGTGTATGATTGTTTTTGGTGATATGATTTGTTTTCGTCACGTGCAGTGCGCATACATGCATACATGTTCATGTACTTGTCATAGTATATACTTACATATGTATGTACCTATGCATGTTTGTTTTGGCGCGCTGGAATTTCATAGCAAGCGTTTGCGCCAAAGTAAACTACGTATTGGAAACACTTGTGTAAGGTTGAAATGCCTGTTAGAAGTTTTCTATTTACCAACACTTTAACAGCAAGTTCAGTGTTAATGATGATATATACATAGTATATACATATGTATGTATGTATGTAGATGTATGATGTTAAACTAGGGTTGAATAAGACTTGGCTGTATTAAATTACATTACACTGGTCAGTTGGCAATATAACATATATATTATATGTATATACATATATAATACAAAAAGATCCATAAGAATCGTCCCGTAATTGAATCGAAATCAACCTGACATTGAAATGGGGGGTTTCTATTTTCGACCGACTTCTGTATTTCTTCTATTACCCACTTCTTGAAATCGTTTTATCTTTCTTCTGGCGTAGCACACCTTAAAAGTTATACGCCACTCTGTTTAATTTATATCCGTAGCACATAAATTTGCTTCTCTTGTAAATTCTTATAGACCCACACATGCATGTGTAATATCTGGATATATATATGTGTATATTGAGCCAGCCGTGTCCGTAGTTTCTCACTTTGATTGCAATCTATCTTTAGCTTTACTTTCGCCCTACCTGCCCGCCCTGACATGCCGATCCGCCATTAAGGCCTATGCCTGCTTGACTTTTAAACTTTAAATCCGGAAAAGGAAATGTAGGTCCCTTAACGAAAATTCCCTAACGGCACGCCAACTGCTCTTTGGATTGGCTAAGCAAAAGGTTAAAAATTTCCATAAAATCGAATAGTATGCATGTGCTGGTAGTGTGTGTGTGTGAGCGTGTGTGTGTGAGCGTGTGTGTGTGTGCGTGCTTGAGTGAGTGTGTAAACGACACACATTCCTTGACATGGCAGGCCAACATCATAAACTTTGGGGGCTCACAGAGCCCGATATCCCCACAAGCTTAGTTGGAGGACTCGAAGAAAGCACTTTATTAGTGACCGAGCTCCGTGTCGAGAACTTGCGCCTAACTCATATGTTTCATAGTAGGAATACCTATATCCTAGTGTGTTTAAATAGATGGCATAGCCTATTTGAGTACCAACACACATATCCTTCGCATGTCTTCCTTATAAAGAAAAATTATAATCGAAATTCATATTGTCAATAAATTTTCAACTAAATTTAATCATAATTAAATTAAATTTTCAATGATTATGTCGCAGTTATATCTTTAAGTTCTTTAACAGACGTAACTTAACGTGCTTTTCCTTAATTTTTAACTCAAAGTTTGCTTCTTCTAATGAGCTTATAGTTAGCATCAATATGTCGGGAAGGTTCTGTAGATCCTGTTGCATCAGGAAATAAGAGTTTAAAAGCCTTGCTCAACTAAATAAAATAACCAAGATAGGTTTAAAACTATAATTTAAATATGATTAAAATGTTTACAAAGCAAATCTTCGTAAAATTTGAATTTGAATTTCGAAACATTCCATGAATAGGCCTTAGATAGCAGCGTATACAGTAGTCGTTGCAGTGCTATTTGAGTAGCTTTTATTAGGATGCGGCTGTCGGGACACGACTGTCTGACGTGCCTTTTATACATATCAATAAAGGCATAATCCACACACAAACACGCCTATACGGAAAACTGGGGCAAATAATGAAAATGCGGCATAGTCGCAGACATATTGTGCTCCTCTTGGCAGCCAAGGAGGCCAATTCATACATAATATATATATATAAATCGAACAAAACATGTTTATTATATTCCAATACAGTTTACGACTATCTATCATATGCACTATGTACTATATTTATGTGCGAGAAACCTTTTGCGGAAAGCAGCATTTACTTTATCCAATTAAGGCAAAGTCGGTTGGGTGGGCGATTTCATTGGCAAAAATATAAAATTGTTATTTATTATGGAATCAAGCGGAAGCATTGTGGAGAGAACTACGCGTGGGCAGACCTGAGCTGCGAGCAGGGTCTAAAAATGGTGCTCTTACTATAGACCCGTATCTTGTTTGTCAAAGATAACTGAGGATGTTAAAAGATTACATTGCATTTTAAGAACTCTTTTCTTTGTCTTTGCAGTCGTTAAAACACACTCAAAATGTTGGAAGACGACAATTCGGATCTGTTGGTCTGTGCCACAGAGATGCAAGAAGGTATGCGAAATTTTGAATTGCGCTTTCGTGAACTCTTAACTTGAACTCTATATCATTGCAGATCGTCTATTCTTTGTGGTATTCAAAAAGAACATCAAGCCAAAGAATACGGCAAATACACATTACTTTAGCATAGACGATGAGTATGTCTATGAGAACTTTTATAACGACTTCGGGCCGCTAAATATATGCATACTGTATCGCTATTGCATGAAGCTCAACACCAAACTGAGTGCCAAGAGTCACGCGAACAAAAAAATCGTGCACTACACCTCCATGAATCCGGCGAAGCGTCTCAATGCGGCCTACCTGATTGGTTCGTATGCAGTAAGTGTAACCTTTCTTGGCTGGATATCTCACTCGCATCGCCGCCTCGTTAAGGCGGAAATTAAAACCTTGTTCTTGGCCATAACACACGCTTTGGGTTATATGTGCAATAGGTGATAGCATTTGGGGCATTTGGGCAGGCATAACTACTTGAAAATAAGGATATTGTAAGCTAACTTTTAATTTAAAATTGGGTTAAGAACCTGTCAAGCGAGGTGAAAGAAGGCTTTAGGAATGAGTATATAACATGTTGACGAGTTAAAACAGTATTAAAGAGGATAATAATATAATAGTATAGTCGAAATGAACAGATTGAGTTATAGAAGAGGTAATTAAAGGCTCGACAAACGAGACATAACTATTAAAGAAAACTTTTTGAGTTCCTGAACATTGAAAAGTTGTTTAGTTGTTGCAATACATCACAATAACAATTGTACATTCACCTATTTTCAGATAATTTACCTGAATAAAACTCCAGAGGAGGCCTACAGACTGCTCGCAACTGGAGATGTACCCGCATATACGCGCTTCTGTGATGCCAGCTATGGGCCCAGCAGCTTTAAGATCTCGCTGCTCGACTGCCTCAATGCCATACATAAGAGCCTGCAGGCGGGCTTCCTTAACTTCAATGACTTTGATGCGGAGGAGTACGAGTACTTTGAGCGTGTTGAGAACGGCGATTTTAATTGGATAGTGCCGCAAAAGTTTATAGCATTCTGCGGACCGCATCAGAAGTCAAAGACGTTGCCAAACGGCTATCCGTGTCATGCGCCTGAGCGTTACTTTAGCTACTTCAGGGACAACAATGTGACGACTGTGATCCGTTTGAATGCGAAGGTCTATCATGCCTCATCTTTTGAGAATGCCGGCTTCGATCACAAGGATCTGTTCTTTATCGATGGCAGCACGCCCAGCGATGCCATTCTCAAGAAATTTCTGACCATATGTGAGACCACAAAGGGCGCCATTGCGGTGCATTGCAAGGCGGGCTTGGGACGCACTGGCAGCCTCATTGGTGCCTATATAATGAAGCATTATGGCTTCAGTGCGCTGGAGGCCATCGCATGGCTGCGTTTGTGTCGACCCGGCTCGGTGATTGGCCATCAGCAGCAGTGGATGGAGGAGTAAGTGGCGTTGACACAACTGTAAACCCGAAAAGCTTTTTAAAATTGCAATTATTTTACAACCTTTGCAGCAAACAGAGCTGGCTTTGGTGCGAGGGCGAACGAATGCGCCGGCGCAACGCCTTGTCGATGCTGCAGCACAAGTATGGCATCTACAGCATCAAGCTTAAGAACAAGTTCTCCAAGAATGAGATGTTCGTAGAGAACCCGCTGCCGTTGGCAACGTCCGATCCCTTCGACCATGTTGATTTGCTGCTAACGCGCGTTAAGGGCATCTCACAGCGTGTGGACACCATGCATTTGAATGATCAGGACACATTGGATGCGGCCTGTGAGCAAACCGATGAGGAACTCTCCGAGCAGCAGCTGGAACTGCAGGAGCTGCATTATCACTCGACGGACGAGGCCAATTGCAATGGCAGCGATAATGATACGGACACGGCCAGTGCCGCAGCCGATCAGCCGCTCGCTTCCACCTACACAATCTCAACGCGTCGTCGCAAGTCGCCCTCGAATGCCAACAAGCCAACGGTAATAGCAAACTCGCTGCGTCGTCTGGTGAATCCCGGCGGCGGTACCAGTCGCAGCAATAGCAACAACAGCGCCATGTCCAACAGCCTCGATCCACCCGGTAGCAGCTGCACCGAGAAGAAACTGCGTAAGCCCAGCTCCAATGTGATTGAGGCGGCGCGTCATACGATTGCGTCCTCCGTGCGCATGACGCAAACGGCGCTGGAGAAGAAGCAGACCCAAACGCAGGGCGACAAACTCAATCAGATCAAGGCGCTGCGCCGGCATCATTCGCGTACTGTGAACAGCAACAGGTGGGCTTTGAATATATATTTGACTTGTACAATAGCTATACTCAACACAAATACCCTGTAATTTTTGCTTCTGTAGCGAGTCTGATCAGAATCAGCGACATACGCGTGCCCGCTCTCAGCCATTTCGCAACAACAACAATGTGGTTAATGTGTCCACGGCGTCATTGGCCCTTAAAGCCGGCGGTTGTTTGCCAGCTAATGCGGCAGCAACAACAACAACAACGACAACGGCAGCAACAACATCACATAACCTTAACAACAATAACTACAATAATCTAAACTCTTTGCATAACTGTAACAACAATAGCACTAACAACAACAACAACAACAACAACAACGGCAACAACAATGTGCAGACCAATGCGGCCAGTCGCACACGCAGTCTGGCCATCTACAGCAAGAGGTAAGTGCAGTCCAATCGACCCACCCACCCAATAGATTTCCCTACCCCCCTCCAACACAGCGCTATACAACCACATTTTATTATTGAACACGATTTGATTTCAAGTTCGAACCGTGCTGCGGCATTTTGTATTCTCGTTTAGTGTATTAGTATTTTGTACACCTATTTTGATGTCCTTCGTTCGCTTTACACCTTTTGCCAGTTTGTATATATTATAAGTACACAATATATATACATATGTATACATAGTTTTAGCATATTTTTAATTTCCCCCCTTGCTAACCGTAATTGCGCACTTTTAACACTGGCGTGAGAGCATATTGGCTATCGATAACTATAACTATCGATATCGATAAATGTTGATTTGCTGGCGCCGGCCAAAAGTAACGTTTAAATTCGTTAACACTAATTTTAGCAGCTAATTATTTTGTTTTTATTGTTTATTGAGTATGTACTTACATTTTCCAATTAATTAGTCTTACAATTTGTTTGTGCATGCAAAATTACAAAAATAAAAAAAGAAACGATTTCAAAATTTTTGGGTGCTTGCGATACTTTTCTTTTGTTTATTTATATATACATACATACCTTTTGGCCATTATGTTAATGTTGTTGCTCTTGCATTTCCGCTCTTTGTTCCTTTTTTGTTTTGTTTTTGGTTCCTGTGCAATTGTTAAGCTTACCCTGTGCCCTCTACTCCAACTCTTACATCTTTCTCTCTTGTCTCTTGTGCTTGGCTGTGGGCTCACCATTTTCGCTCCCCCTCCCTCCGTTGACAGAATGGAATTGAAGCACCTGCGCAAAGCGGAGCAACAACAGCATCAACAAGAACAACAGCCCGCTACCGCTACCGCCATAGCCGCTGTGCTCGATAAGCAATTGAAGCCCTACGCAACGATCAATGAGAGTAAAATACCCATCGGTGTTGGCGGTGGTGGTGCTGGCAGCTCGGCGACCATACCGCCAGTGCGAGGCAGCGTAACACGCAGCTCGCTGCATCACATGACCCTGAGAGGTCGTTCGCGCATTCGCTATCAACGGCCCGGGGCAGCAGTTGGGGTTGGCGAGCAAGCGGCACAGCCGTGCACGCTGGCAACGGCGCGTTATTATCGTGATGCTTCCGCCATACCCACCGTGTCCTCGTCGTCGTCGTCGTCGTTGGCCAATGCTTGCGGTAGTGGTGCTGCGTGCGCAGGTGCCGGTGCCGTTTGCTACAATATAGCGACACGAACCTCATCCGCTGCGCTTGATCTTAACTCTAATCCGCTGCCAGCTGCAACCACAACAACAACAACAACAAAGGCAACATCAACTACAACTGAGGCGTCTAGCGCTGCCAAGTCAAAGATACCCAACATGAACAACAATCACAATTGCAATTTGAGTAATTCGCATTCTTCTACACCTCCCCCAGACACAAGCCGGCTTAGTATGGGCATCTATGGCGGCAACGGACGTGCCGCTAGCGACGAACAGCGTGCCATCATCAACGAGCATCATTTCAATAACCTGGTCAGCAGCAAGCGGAACAAGCGTTCCCTCAGCTCCACACGCATCGAGAAGGACAAGTGCGACGAATACAACACGAAGCTGCTGCGAAAGACGAGCGTTGTTGCCGCTGCCGCAGCGGCGGCAGCAGCAGCTGCGGCAGCTGCAGCCGCTGCTTCCACAATGAGCAAAAGTAACATTAACAGCCACAACAATAACAACAACAACAATAGCGGCAGCAGCAGTAAACATAATAGTAACAGCGGCACACCCACAACCAGCATTGGAGGCGGTAGTTTTAGGCTTTCGCGTCGAGTCTTTGCCGAGTCGGGCTCATCAGCCTCCACATCAGCCTCCAATTCTGGGATACCGACACCAACGCAACCACCATCGTTGCCCTGGCAGCAACAACATCATCCGCGTGGAGCCAGTCGCCTGACCACAGAGCGCGAGCAACAGCAGCACTTAAAGCTGCGCAAGAAGATCAGCTACTAGGTGGGATTCCCCCAACCTTATAGTGAGAGAGTCAAAGCTAAAACCGGCTGCTGCAATTGTTATTGTTGACATTTATTTTGTAATGAAAATCGTATAGTATTAATAGTAAAAATTTACACTAGGCCCACATATGAAACTTGGGCTTGTTTATTTAAACACAACATTATTTGGGCGCAATAGGAACGAATCCGCAATTCCTTATTCAACAATTGCCTAATCTTAACTGAGAATCCATGGTTATTTTCACTTTCAAATGGCTTTGTTTATAATCTGCATCCATTACAGGGTATTCAAAAGTTTTAAGCTGTGTTAAGCTAGCCTTCTTCAGTTATTCCCATCTGCTCGTAAGAACCATTCAAGTTTTATTTATATATTTTTTGCTTTGAATTACATTTCAAAAATATTCGTGCATTCACCATTAGTGCGATTGCTGCTATATATATAAATTATAAATACAATACAAGAGAACCCGCGTGGTTTTTTGAGTTTTGCAATAAGGGAAATTCCCGTAATATCAAATTACAATACAATTGCAAAATAAAGTAAAACTAGAAACGATTATTTTGCTTATAAGTACAATTTTAAATATTGCGATTTCGTTCCTTCGCCCAAATTATTGAACATTAACAAAAAATTGTACATGACGACCTTAACAGAACTCTCGCTTTTATATTTAAAAATATGTATGTATTTTTATTATACGACGTTTACTAGGTCTGAGCGACGTACAAAGTTTATGCATACAATGTAGTTGTAAGTATAGATATTAATATACAGATATATATATATATATATATATATATATATATAATAATCATGTGCATTATTTCAAGTGTTTATTGTAAATAACACGTTAATTTAGTTTTAAGTATTAGTTGAAATATATGTTATATATACAGAAACACCAGCATTTCTGAACGCATTCAGTCTAAACCAACATAACACGAAAGTATTGGATCATGTCATGATAGATCTTGCTCTCGGGACCAATAAAAACGCAATCGTAATCGCAATTCAATTCAATCTGCAGCACAGGTTCCATTGACTTTGCTTCCAGCGCTGTGGTGCGTGGACTTAGCTTAAGTGCCTCGAGCACAGCCAAGAGCTTTGCCTTGGACGAAACGTGATCCGTGGAATTCAGAACCTCAAAAGCTGCCTCCTTTAATTGAGGATAGAAGGATTTGAAGTAGTTGTGACGGTCGCATAGTTTGACGGATTGATTCTCTTCGCCTCCGGCATCGGTTAGTTCGCGATATGTTTTGAACTTGCGACGCCGCTCAGCCTCTACATCCTCAAGGTTGCTCTCCAGTTCGCTAGTGTTTCCCGTCTTGGTGCTCACCAGCTGCGTCTCTGGGCTAGCTTTGTCCGAATCGTTTGATATTATGCACAGCATTTCAATGGCAGCGCGCTGGCGTGCATCCTTCTTTTTGTCAGACTTGCCATAACGCTTGATGGAGGCCACGGAGCAGCAGGCCACGAATTCGGGCGCATTTGGCGAGCCGCTCTGCTGCACTATCTCAATAATAGGCAGCGGCATATCATGACGTACGCAATAATCACGCAGCTCCTTCAACATGTCCCGGTTCATGTTTGTCAGCTCGTCGGCCACGCTGTTTATGTTAAAGTTGTCCTGCCCATCGCCGTCACCATCTGGATCCAAGTTAACAAAGCCCGGCAGCTTTCGCAACTTGCGCATTATATTGGCGGCAGCTAAGTGCTTGGCATCACGCTTGGAGCGTCCTGCAATGGTTAAATTAAGTTTAGAGCATTGCTTATAATGTTTGCTACATATTCCTACCATTTCCATAGGCTTCGATGTCCATCAAAACGACTTTGCAAACATAACCGCCGTCTTCGCCGTCAATATAATCGTATACAGGATTGCCAGTCTTGGCCTGAGCACAATATTCCTGAAGCGCCGAAACAGATGACTTGTTCTCCATGAGCTTTTGAATTTATCCAAGACTCCAAGGCTTTAAAACAGTATTGGCGAGCTGCACACGCTTCTGCGCTTGGGAAATACGCATACAAATGATATTTAGCGTCTCTTTAAAACTACTTGATATATGTGACAGGGTTGCCAATCACTCGGCTTTGATAATGTACTAAATTTGCCGTTTGTTATTGTTTGCCCCCCGAGTGCTTATGCTCTAATTATTGATGGATTCATTTTACTTTTATTAGTAACTAATAATAGTTGCATACAAAAAAAATAATAATATTAAATAGATCGTTGCTCACTTCTGCTAGATACACGTCATGTCGTCGAGAGTGGCAACGCCACAGCTGCCAAAGCAACCCTGGCTGTGTATTAAAACAAGTGTTGCTGTAGACGAAGGAACTTTGATTATTTATTTTGCTCAGCTCGGCTCTGTTCGGAAATTCGTTTCATAATCAACAGTTCTCAGTTTAATGCAAGGAGCCGCACAACGAAACACAGCAACAGCTACGTTTTTAGTAGAACTCAATCAATATTCGGGATTAGCTAAATTTATTGTTAATGAAAATCGTGCCAGAGGGGAGACGTAAAGTGACCGTGGAAGTCTACACAATACAAACACAAGTATAGAGGAAAATACGGTGCCCCTGCATACCACTGCCCACCCCCGGACCAGCTGCCGGACGCTGACGAATCACGAGCCCACAAAAAAAAAACACTTGTCGCTTGTCGCTGGCATTGTTGCTCCATTTTGTATCCGAGTGTTCGTACCAAGCAATTAGCAACGTCGCAGAAAGTGCCCGGGAGGGTGAGGGTTAAACTATGGACGATACCGCTGCAGCCACGACGCCGTCGCCGTCACCAGCGGCAGCTACGGCCGCTGGCTATGATGCTGCGCGCGACAAAACAAACGAAGGCGTCGCTGCCGCTGCCGCAGTCGCGGCCAACAGCATTAGGCTCTTGATTAAATCGTCGAATCAGCAATACGATGACATGAACATCGAGAGTGATCTCTGCTGGACGGTGCAGAGGCTCAAGAAGCAGCTGTCCCTGGTGTATCCCGGCAAGCCGGTAGGTTCTCACACACACACAAACACATACATTTATTAGCATATTCCTCATATTGACGTCAGCCTTGAACATGCCCTATCTTATCAGGCGGGGCGCTGGCCAATCTTTGGTTATTCGCTATTTGTGTATCTTCTGCGCTCAAAGAGCGACAATTGTTTGTCTTTTGCGTCTTACTTTGGCGTTGACTTGCCGAAGTACACGTCATTTAATGCAAACTCTAAGTGCAGCCAACAATTGGACACGTCCAACGAAACTTATTTTTATTATATTGAGCTAGTTAAAGCTAAATTGCTTTAATTTCATCAGCGCATATTAGATAAAGTTAATCTAATGAGCAAAAATATCTTGGCACCTGGCAAGCTAATATATAGTGTACGTACAATATGTACATACATATGTCTCAAATGTTGTTATGTTTAAAATGCAGTTCCTCAAATAAATATCATTTATTAGCTGGCTGTACGAAGACGATGTGTTCGGAAAAGTTGTGCAAATGTTTTCTTAAATGAGCTTGAAACGGTTCGGCAGAAAACCTACATAAACTTGCTTCGAAGAGAATTTTCTGAAGAAATGCTTCGCAAAATTCGACTTTCTACTTCGTTTTAATAACATCAATAAATATTCGCAGCTTAAAAACTTTTAGCTACTTATAAAACCTTTTTGCGACCTTTTCAATTTACTATACGAGCAATAATATTAATAGAGAAACTGATAGCTTAAGTTTTTGTTGTGGATCCAAGCAATACTAGAGCTTGTTATCATGGGCAGATAGGCCTGGACTTAAAGCTTAGAGATTAGCTTGCCAGAGACAGGGATTGGGAAAGGAAGGGAAAGGAACAGATAAAGGGACAGTATTTCGATTCAGCCTGTTGCCCTGTCAAATAATAAAAAAGTTCTCTTTTGTACTGGAATTAATCATTTTAAAGCCTGCATTTGAAATTCACTCAAACACAAATTCATTGGCTATTTGTTTTTATTTAAAGGCAACTTTTAGCAGCTAATAAGAATGGCATCTGTTTTGCGTTACAGGAAATTAACGACCAAAAGCTCATCTATTCGGGCAAACTGCTGGACGACGCCCAAAAGCTGTCGGAGGTTATACGCAGCTACAAGGATGTCTATCAGCAGCATCACATCTTTCATTTGGTGTGCGCTAACAAAAATATAGCCAAGGCGCCGTATAAGACGACCACGCCTCCAAAGGATACCACAGCCACAGCCACAGCCGCGCCGCGCCGAGTGGAGACCAATACCAATGACAACGAGCTGAGGCAGCGTCATATGGCCGCCGCAGTCGCAGCTGCCGCCGCTCAGATTCCCTACCAGCAGCCGAACCTACAGCAAACGATTGACTCCCATCCCTGGCTGCAGTTGCAAAATCAGGCTTATCAAATGGCTGCGGCCCAGGACGCATCGACATCGGCATCGGCATCGACATCCCCAACTTCACAAATGGCTTTCCAGCGGCAGCAGGTGCTTCTGTACAATGCCTGGATCCAGCAATGGTATGCAGTGTACATGCAACAGACGATGCAACGGTGAGTTCTCAAAAAGCGTGCATTAATGAAAATAATACGGGCTCCGATATATGATATAATCATAAGATAGTCACGTAGTTAAATGTCTCAGATTCATTTGCACCGAAAAGATTCCCTTTTAAAACAAGTTCAATCTGTGACTCTAGCAACAAGTTCAACTAGGAACTTTGTCAACTTTGTGTTATACTAATATATAAAACTCCAGTCGGCAGACTATTTATATAGATATGGCTTATACTAACAAAAGTTCAGTCTTTGGACTTATAGTCCCTGAGGTGTCTGCGGCAGGGTATTATATTTCGACGTTGGTTCTTTGGCGCCAGCTATAAATAATACGTAATTCCATAAATATTCGCGCATATATCACGTGTCAACAGCTCAAGGCATTGCGCCACGCTTGCAGATTATTGATTTTGCAAGCAATCCAAAGCGAGATCTTTATTTGTTTTTATATATCCTGCAAGCTCACACATGTAGAGTATATCGGTGTATATGTATATCTAGCCAAATTGTTAGTCCAGTTCGCGTGCTATTCAATGTAAAAGTGGGAAAACCAGATATTTGCCGTGAGTTAAACGTTCTTACACATGTTAAACTATCTATATATTAACAGTAAATAAAATAATAATATATCGATTTGTTTATTTTCAGCACTAGCGGCACTGGCGGTGCTCTCCCGCCCGCAATGCTGCCTCCCTTTATGCAAGGCATGCCTGGCCTAGCCAACAATATGGGCGTGCCGCTTGTGGGACATCAGCCGGTGCCAGTGGCGGGCGCTACTGGACCTGGTGCTGGGCAGCCAAATGAGGAGGCCGCTGCTCGGCAGCCGGCGGCCCGTCAGGTGGATGGACTCAATTTTCCTAACATACAAGAGGAGCCCGAGATGCGCGACTGGCTGGATAGTTTCTTTAGCTTTACCCGATTGGCCATTTTTGTAACAGTTTTATATTTCAATTCGTCGCCAATGCGCTGTTTGCTGGTGGTGCTTATCGCAAGCGTTATTTATCTGTGAGTACGAGAATGGGCTTAGTAGCCAAAATGATTTGCTAAACTCAAATACTAATACGCTTTGTTTTTCGCTTCTAGCTATCACATTGGTGTACTGCGACGTCGGCGCGAGCGCAACAACAACAACATCAACCGCAACAACAATGCTGGCGGCAACAATATTGCCGCCTTTGCGGCTGTGCAGCAAATTCAACGCATGATGGACGCCGCCGTTGAGCATGACAATAATCCGCAGGCTGCCGCTGAACCGGCACCAGCCGCTGCACAGGAGGACGCAGCTCGACCACCGGCGCCAGCAAGCGCTGGTGCGGATCAGGCCGATGCTGCTGCCGCTGCCGCCGAGGCTGTGGCTGTTGAGCCAGCGAATGCCAATAACTCTGTGATTTCCATTGTGCGCACCTTTGTCATAACGTTCTTCACATCGCTGTTGCCCGAGGCGCCGGCGCTGTAAAGGCTGACGTCGAACTGCGTCCAATTCTATGTGGCCTCTGGATTATGTTTCCATTATTTCCTTCTTAACACTCCCCACACTTTTCACATTTATAAATGTTATCATTTATGCATACCTGAACTTTGCAATATCTGTTTTTCTAGCTATAAAATGAATTATATGTATATTTATAATATGTCTGTGTGTGCGTGGAGCACGCAGAAATGGGCTTGACCCAGCGTCTCCGTGCCGCAGCCTAGCCCCCCCCGTAGCTTTAGTGATTTTTTTAGCGATAAGAAAAAAATTAAATTGTTTTTGATGTGAATGGCTACAATTGCTCTAAAGGCAAAACGAAACTATGAAACCGATGAATTGCAATTATGAATTATAATAAAAGAAAACATATATATGCATATATATATGTATGTGCTTTAACACCAACTTGCTTATCTCGTATCAATGTGTCACGTGTGGAAAACGAAACTATGAAACCGATGAATTGCAATTATGAATTATAATAAAAGAAAACATATATATGCATATATATATGTATGTGCTTTAACACCAACTTGCTTATCTCGTATCAATGTGTCACGTGTGGAAAACTCCAAGCGCTTTTCTTCAATGGAATTTGTTTGTGAATGGAAAATTTTCAGCTGGAAGCACTTTCACTGCGTGAGCGACTCGCGCGTAAGTAGCAAATCATAAAAAAAAGAGCACTTAATATGAACGCCTCTTGTTTCTTTATTAGGCTTACACGCTCCCCGGAGACGATCTGTATGGCGTTTAGCGTTGCCTTGTATGACCGCTTATCGCCAACATGCGTCCGTCCATCTGTCGAACCGTCCGACCGTCCGTCCGTGCCGCTGATAGGGGCGCGTCGACGTCTTGCTCGGGGTTAGAACGCTGCGAGTGCTCAGTGCTGACGGATGGTGCATCGGCATCAGCATTTGGGATCATTTATATTTTTCGTTAGACACTTTAGAATTCGGCGACCGCTCTCCGCGCTCCAGCTCCTCTTAATCAGCAAGTGAATTGGCAAACAACAAAGCAAACATGTGGCGATTGCTTCCAGTGCGACCAACAATCGCGCCTGCGCTCACCAGACAGCGTCATGTAAGTGGGCGTCATTAATTTGCATACCCGATGGGCTGCAGCTCGTGCGAATCCCCGTTTGTTATACGCTCTGACATTGACATTTACAGCACAGCCGCGTAATTGCCATACGTCGCGAGGATCAATCGGTTTGGGAGCGTCGTGCGCCATTTGGACCCACGCATGTCCAGAAGCTTGTCAAGCAGGGCGTCAAGGTCATTGTACAGCCCTCCAATCGACGCGCCTATCCTATGCGGGTGAGTCAAGACCTCCACATTTCTACATATTAAAGAGTTTGTCCTGATTGACTGTCTGATTGACTGACTGATTGACTGACTGATTGATTGATTGACTGATTGATTGATTGACTGATTGATTGGTCATCAACGCCTAGGCCAAGCCGTAAGAGTTGGGTCAACAACGCAGCTTTGGCTTAGCTGCCTGAGCGTCGGACTAACAAGCGGAAAGTCGCCGGCTCAAACCCACTAACAAATATCAATAACATTGAAACAAACAACAATGCCTTACAATATACACCCAATATATATAGAAAATCAAGAAATCTTCTCAACATCTCCACATATGTATGTGGCTTAGCTACAGCAGCGTGTTTACTGTGTCGAATGATATTGTACGTTTATGGGCGGCATCATAAAAAAAAAAAAAATGTGTTTGATAAGCTTCTCCGTGTTGGGCTCTAAATTTGGCAATTGCTGGCCTTGGAACCAGTCAAAACCCGAAAACGGAGCGTAATTCCGTGTTATCTCGCTCGAAATTGTTGCTGTCCAGTCAACTGATTTTTTCGCCAGATAAAAATCGAGTTTAACAAAAACAATATATGTTGATAGACATTTTCAAAACAATAATACAATATGGGAAAATCGCTTGTGATTCGTTGCCAAGCACCCTACTCATTTTCAATGAGAATAATATATTTAATTAAATAATATTTGTAGATAGTTAACATTTATAACATTTTATACAATAGCAAGAATTAGTTCCATGTACGAAACCGACTTTCTCAAAAAGGTATAAAGCGTTTCTGAGCGTTAAATTTAGTTGCAAAAATCAAATCCTTGCCAAAAAAAATTAAACATATTTGAAATTAAATTTATTTTTTCCGTTTAATGAAAGGTTTTCCAAAATTATTCATTTAAATCACTCAAAAATTGTTTTTCCTTCATAAAAGAGTTTTAGATTCATGCCAATAGAGTATCTTTTATTATTATTACTATTAATCTTCCAATGTCGCGTGTTATGCTGATTGTAAATACTTAAGACCTTAAATGCGAGATTACGGATAAGAAAAAATATGATAATACTCAGGAAACTAGCAAGCATAATATTTGGGGAAATAGCATGTGAAATCGATTAGATAAGTTAGTTTCGACCAATTCTTGGAATTCCAAATTACACAAAAATCCATTTTATATTTCTTGATATATCTACACATCAATTTAGGCGTATTTGCAAGCTGGTGCCCAGATACAGGAGGACATTAGCGATGCGTCCGTGATCTTTGGCGTTAAGCAGGTGCCCATCGATGCGTTGATTCCGGGCAAGACCTACTGCTTCTTCTCGCACACGATCAAGGCGCAGGAATCGAATATGCCACTGCTGGATGCCATACTCGAGAAGGTTAGTGCCCCGAAAAGTTATATAAATCTTCAAATCTCTTGAAAATCGAAACTTCACAGAAAATCCGGCTCATCGACTACGAGCGCATCATTGATGAGCGCGGCGCCCGCCAGGTGGCGTTTGGCAAATACGCAGGAATAGCCGGCATGGTCAACATCCTGCATGGCATTGGCTTGCGCCTGCTGGCGCTGGGTCACCATACACCCTTCATGCACATAGGACCTGCGCACAACTATCGCAACTCCTCGATGGCCCGCCAGGCGATACGCGACTGCGGCTATGAGATATCGCTGGGCATGATGCCCAAGTCCATTGGACCCTTGACCTTTGTGTTTACCGGCTCCGGCAATGTGTCCCAGGGTGCGCAGGAAGTGTTCTCCGAGCTGCCCGTGGAGTATGTGCCGCCAGAGATGCTGCGCAAGGTGGCAGAGCATGGCAGTAAGTTTTAAGAATCGGATATACAATCGGAAACCTCTAAAGGATCCCCTTTTTAGATCAAAATAAGCTGTACGGCTGCGAGGTTAGTCGCTCGGATCATTTGGAGCGTCGCGAGGGCGGCGGCTTTGATGCCAAGGAGTACGACGAGTTTCCCGAACGTTATATTTCCACATTTAGCCAGAAAATTGCGCCCTACGCTTCGGTCATTCTCAATGGCATCTACTGGGCTGTGGGCAGCCCAAAGCTAATTAGCATTCCGGATGCCAAGAATCTGTTACGTCCGGCCAATACGCCCTGGCTGCCGACCAGCAAAGGCAGCCCGGCGCTGCCACATCGCATGCTCGCCATTTGTGATATATCCGCCGATCCCGGCGGCTCCATAGAGTTCATGAACGAGTGCACCACAATCGATACGCCCTTCTGTCTGTACGATGCGGATCGCAACAAGGATACCAAGAGCTTCAAGGGACCCGGCGTGCTGGTCTGCTCCATTGATAATATGCCCACGCAGCTGCCTCGCGAGTCAACCGATCTATTCGGTGAGCTCCTAACTCCCCATGTCCATGATATCATCAGGAGCGATGCCAAAAAGCCGCTGCACGAAGAGCACTTTTCCTATCCCATACAATCGGTGAGTAGAGGGGTTTCTTGTGGCAGTCAATAGATCTATGTTATATACGATAGTCCCTTGGCTAAAGATCGAATATTGCACTCAGAATATATGGAATCTATATTTATAGCTTTATTTATTATATGTATACTAGTATATGTAAATAGATCATGTAGCTTAGCTAGCTGTCATAAAGTTCTCTCAACTGAGTAAAAGTGATTAGAAATCGTGGAAAATTCTAGTAGAAGGAATATTTCCCTAGATCTGAATTAACAAAATGGGTGCTTAAATGATCGGATCAAAAAGTCCTCTATGAAATGAGTTTAGCTTTATTTTCATTAGTTAGAAACTGCAAAGATTTTAATTTAAGTTAGCATAAGTATAAGTATTCATTCAATTTAATTCTATCCCATTTTGTTGCATTCTTATAAGATTATCGGGGATCTATTCCATGGTATTGGAATCTATTTTTCGAATAATATAAGCGTTATATAATTTAAACGTTTAGGATTTCTGTCTGTCGTTACAATATCTGAAATATCTCTGTCATATTTTGTGGAATCATTTTAATCCTATATTGCAAGTTTCTTATACGATTTCTTCTAGTTCCTAATTAATCTTGAAGATTTCATAGCTAAAACTCATTTATAGGAATTTTTATAAGCTTTTCAATATTTTTTTTAAGACTTATTTTTTAATTTTTTTGTACAAATTTTTTTTTAATATTATTTTCTTATTGTTGGCTGTCCGTCTGCCCTTGTCCAAAGCAGATTTTCTTTCGTATTTATGGGAGAAGTATTTATTTACCATGTTTATAATGTCCGTCTGGCTGTCTGTCTGCCTGCGTACCCATTTCAGAGAAGTGATTAAAACAATATACCTCACAGTTTTCCGATAAAGATGATCGCGACATTCGCCCCATTAATTGCTGTTATTGCTTTGGAAATGAAATACAGCCCAATCATCAAAATTGATTTTAAAAAACTTTTTTAAATCCATTTTTCCCATTATTAAACTTTGTTCCCAGTATTTGAAAACGAGTCGGATTTTTTGTAGTGCTATCAGCGAACTAGCTTAATTGTAGCTTATTTAGGTGTTAAAGACCTTAATCGAATTTGAACTAGGAATTTTATTTTGCTCCTAAAAATATATTCTTATCTTTCTTAAAAATATACTCATTTAAATAGAAATGTCAGCCTTATATGAATCCGTCTATAAGACTTGATTAGTATATGAAATGTGTAAGCACGTGTTCACCTTTAGCTTATCAGATCCAAGTAAATATTATTTCATTGCTAACTGCATGTATCTCTCTTTCTTTCTCTTTGTCTCCCTCTTGCTCAGGCAATTATCGCTAGCAACGGCGAGCTAACCGAGAGCTTCCAGTATATTCAAGAGCTGCGCGATTCGCAAAGCAATCGCTCGCGCCACAAGATGGAAGGCCGTTCCGAGTCGCACAAGAAGGTGCTGGTGCTGGGCGCCGGCATGGTCTCGGCGCCGCTGGTCGAGTGGCTGCATCGGGAGAAGGATGTGAGCATAACGGTGTGCTCGCAGGTGAAGGAGGAGGCGGATCGCTTGGCCCAACAGTATGCGGGCGTGGATAGCGTCTATTTGGACGTGCACGAGAGCACCGGGCATCTGCAAGAGCTGTGCGGCAAGGCGGATGTGGTTGTCTCTCTGCTGCCCTACAGCCTGCATGGCATGATTGCGCGCTATTGTGTCGCGGAACGCACCCACATGGTCACCGCCAGCTATCTGAATGATGAGATATCGGCACTGCATGAGGAGGCGCGTGCGAATGGTGTGACAATCATGAACGAGGTGGGCCTAGATCCGGGCATTGATCATCTGTTGGCCCTGGAGTGCATACACGAGGTGCAGGAGAAGGGCGCCGTTGTTGAATCCTTTGTCAGCTACTGCGGTGGCCTGCCCGCACCGGAGCACTCCAATAATGCGCTGCGCTACAAGTTCTCGTGGTCGCCGCGTGGCGTGCTGCTCAATACCTTGTCGGCTGCCAAATATCTGAGCCAGGGCCAGATTGTGGAGATCTCTGGCGGTGGCGAGCTGATGTCCAATCCTCGCAGCTTGGACTTTTTGCCTGGCTTCGCGCTCGAGGGCTTCCCGAATCGCGATTCCACCAAATATGGCACGCTCTATGGTCTGGGACGGGATGTACACACCCTACTGCGCGGCACCATACGCTACAAAGGCTTCTCGGAGTCCATAAAGCCCATGCAGCTGTTGGGCCTGATTGATCCAGAGCCAAATGCCCTGCTGCATCCCAGCGGACCGGATGTCACATGGCGGCAGCTGGTCACACATCTGCTGGGCATGTCCGATACGAGCATCTTCTATGAGAACCTCAAACAGAAGCTGGTCGAGCGTCTGGGCGATGTGGATTGCATCGAGAGCCTGGGTCTGCTGGACGAAACGCCTGTTGTTAAGCTCCATTCCCCGCTGGATACGCTCAGTCACTATTTGTCCAAGCGTTTGGCCTTTGGTAAGTGCTTCCAGCTGTTCCACTTGTCCACACCCCAAGTCAATGGCGGTTTCTTTGCAGAGCGTGACGAGCGCGATCTGGTCGTGCTGCGCCACGAGGTGGGCATTCGTTGGCCCGACGGTCGTCGCGAGGAGCGCGGCATCAATTTTGTTGTCTACGGCCAGCCGCAGGGACACTCCGCCATGGCCATGACCGTGGGCAAGCCAGCTGCCATTGCGGCTAAAATGATTCTGGATGGTGCGTAAACGAATTTCTATATATATTGACAATCATATTCATATCCAAATATCATTTGCTTTATAGGTGAGATCCAGGAACGCGGCGTGCTGCTGCCCTTCACGCCGGACATCTACCGCCCCATGTTGCAGCGTCTGCGCTCCGAGGGTCTGACTGCCACGGAGACATCCAGATGGCTCAACTAGTTACCTGCCGAATTAGCACCTAGTTTACGCTGAATACAATCCATAAATTCTTCCTCTTTAGTTTCTATCTAATTCTCTGTTGCACTTCAATTATGTGTGTGTCTATGACCCGTTTATTTATAGACCTGTTTTTTTCCAGTCATCAAAATTTAGATAAGACTGCACTGTTATCTGTATACTATATACTTATATGTATGATATGTACTTATGATTATAATTGTTTTTTTTTTTTTTTTTTGGGGCAGGAAATTAACCACGTCGATTTTAATACACGATTTTATACAATTGTGATTAAACGAAACATTTTATCAATCAGGTTTTTTTCATATGAACGAATTTGTTTGAAGGGAAATTCGGTTTCGATTCACTATCTTATCAGTTGCTGTTTAATAAATCGAAACTTGTAGCTGAAATGTGATTCGATGCAATATTTATCAATTCCACGCGAAGCAGTGAAAAAAGGGTGGAAAAACAATTGTATAACATTGTATATTTCTAGAACCTCTCATTTGACTAGCGTTAAACTCATTTTAAGAACATGACGTGAGCATTTTTTGGATGCGTTACTTCTGGAAATACGTCCAGACCGATTGATAATCAATGTAGAGAATCAACCGTATAGGCTAGAACCTTTTTACAGTAGTTATACTAAGATGCAGTGTTGAGAAATTTCCTCTGCTCTTGTCAAAAATAAGTGGAAAACAGTTGATTGTAATTTTGTTGACTTTTTTCCGATCGGATTAACTATTAATTCAAAGATTTTTCACACGTTTAGTAAATCTACTCACTAGATGAAATATGGATGTGTTGTATCGTAAAATTTGTTCTACATAAAATTGATCAAAACAAGTTTCCAAAATTTTTTTGAAAAATACCTTTTTACCATATTTTTAATTCATTATTTCGAAATACCATCTTCTTTTTTGAGAGAACGAATTGATAGTTTGTCATTCATTTATTCGTCACATAGCAACCCGTTAGCTTTTTGGGTTATCAGTTGAGCTTGAACTATTTTGAAATAATAAATAAAAATATGTTGTTGTCGTTAAATTATAAATTTAATGGTGGCTATATTTAGCCAAGTGCAGGCGAACCACAGTTCCCACAGTCACATGATGAGGGTTACGGTTCTGTCAGATTTCACGGTGCACATTAACCGGTCTCAATTGGGATGCCAATAAACAACCTCACCTCACATTTGCCTCATACTTTGTCCCAGAGATTGGGGCTATCAGCTGGAGCCTAACTAAACCATGCGGCAGGCACTCCATGATAACCAATAACCTATGTGGCCGATGTGCTAGTAGTGCTTACTTAGGTTTTACAATTTTTGATTCATTCAATGCAAATTCATATACACACACACATGTGTGTGTGTGTGTGTGTGCGTGTCTGTGAGTGTGAGTGAGGGCTTACGTATAGTCCAAAGAGAGGCGCAGACTGGGCGATAACAATGTGTGCAATGGGATTTGTGGAACCGGAGCGAGAGTCCGACGCCAGCAGCTCAGCCGCAGTCGGCGTTGTAAATTAAACGATTTGATTTTTTTTTCGATACTCTATTCAAAAATTGAAAATGGGTATATGGGTTTTTGTCCATCTGTCTTGAAACTTGGTACATATGCACGTGTATATTCATGAAAGCCAAAGCGTTAATGGTTTTTGACCTCCAAGCTCTGGTAATGTGTATTTCTCACAGGTGGAAAGGTCACCAAGTCTACTCTACAGAACAAGCCAAAAATACGGCCACTTCCACACGATCCTGGTTTTACACAGATATGATTCTGATTCGACAGTTGGTTCGCCAAATTTCAGTAGAAAAATTAATTTTTATATACTTTCTTAATTATTATTTTTATATACATTAAATATTTAAAATTTCGCTTGAAGATCATTTGATTTTGTTGCATTCTATAGTTATTTTGAATGTTGTTTTTTTTTACACATGAACACAGTTTCTGGTTCGAAAACTGCTTCACGAAATTCCGAAAGAAAAGTTAAATTTAATATACTTTTACTTATATTATTTTGAGATTTGCTAAAAATTAAATTAAATTGAGTGTTATTTGTCTGTATTATATTGTAGATCTTAGTTTGAATGCTAAATTATGTTAAAACAATTTAAAAAAATATTAAATTTAAATTTTCTTATAAGGTGTATATAAAATAGCTAACAAAATTTGCAATTATATTTTCTAATCAACAACCTTTTTTAATAGAGCAAAAAAATGTAAATCTGCTAAAGCTCTGCTTTATTCTTTTGTGATTCTTCGCTTCTGTATTATATACATAATGGCATAGAGTATCGCGCAGTCGGCTGTAACTTACTGAAACGTTCTTGTTGTTGTTTATTTCTATTATTTTTTTTTTTAATTTTTGGGCTGCGCTCGAGCTGCCGGGCAGCAGTTCGTCTTCAGTCTTGATAATACGTAGAGCCGAGGCAGTCGCAAAGTGCTTTCATTCTCGTTACGTCTCACAAGTGCTTTACTGTTATATGCAGTAGGTGTATACATATGTGTATATAGGTGTATGTATCATATATATGTGTGTCTCGTGAAGTAACGGCTGTTTGCGTGTTGCGTGTCAAAAACCACAACAACAAGAACGACAACAACAACAACAACGGGCCCAGCAGGCGAACGCATCCCCCGTGTCTCTATAAGCGATTATTTAATTTATGGTTTATAGTTAAAAAAAAAAAAGAAATAAATAAAATATAATTATAATTGGAGGAAAGTGCGTGCCGGTGAACAGCTGCGAGAATTTACAAGTGAAGCGAATATAATTATACAATGTTTAAATCGAAGACAGTAGCTTATATTTGACCCCAGGCAAAGGTCATAATTATATTGATATTTAACTGTGCGCTCTGCTGTTATCAGTGCAACAACAACAATATCAACAACAACAACAACAACATTCGACAAGAATAAATCAAACATTCAACAAAACAATAACAATAACAATATGGGTAACATGCGCTATTTGTCGGAGACTCATTTGCGGGGCTTCGAGCGTTACAAGGTAAGCATTAAATGGGGTTTATTCGGCTTCTATAGAAATGGGCGCAACTGCAAGACGACCCACTACAAAAATCAATGCCCCCCCATTCCGCACACCCCCTTACCATGCATAACTAAAGAGGCGTCGTATTCAATCAAATTGATATGCCACAAGGCAAATCGGTTAATAATACAATTATCAGGATTACGACGAGTTCCGGTTAGTGAGCTATAAATACGATTATATATTCTTGATCGTACACACATGTCAAATGTGTTTAATCTAAGGAATTGGGCAATGGGTAGATCTATTAATTATATGTATATATTTTTACTTTTTTGCTATCACTGTCACTGACATGTGTTTGGACATTCTTATCAAATAGGCTGTACGCCCTAGGCATGACTAGGCCTAGGTCATCAATTAAGTAGACCGGATGATGCTGAACACACATGGATTTCGTAAATCCCAGAGAAGGCATTGAACTGCGAATGAAGCATGTGCGCGCTGTTGAGAGAGATAGTTGGCAAACTCATAGTGTGGAATTTGTACTTAAGAGATTAACTTATAAGCAAGATGAGTTCAGAGAAAGAGAGAGTGACAGAGAGAGAGAGAGAGAGAGAGGCTTACTGATATATGAAAGACTAACAATTGAAATATCTATATAAGATTTAGCATATACATATATAATGCCACTGAATGGAAAATTAATATGCCTTAGCTGAGCTGTGGGTTCTAGAGTCGTAAGACGCAATTCTTAAAGGGTTTTAAGGATCTTAAGGGATCGTATACTTATTGTTTAGTTTTGCCTAAAACTCTTCGCTTCCTTACATTCAGACATATTCATTTCATTTGACTGTTGACACACAGAAAATACTCCAGAAAATACGTAAATAATATTCTAAAGGCCTAAACTTAAATTAATTAAAATTTGAAATAAAGAACAACATACACTTGCCCATAACTAACGTAATCCCCAATTGATGTTCTCTGTCTGATTACAAGTTAAAATTATAGCTTCTGGGCTTCTGTTATACATTTAATTATAAGTGGGTCTATATTTTTGGCATTAGAGCCAAAGATTATTTTGATATATGAGGTTTGTCTATTATGTTGTTTAAGTTTTGTCTGATGCGATTAGATATTCGCATTGACTAGACCTTCTACCATAGTACATTTTATCGATTTAATTTACTTTGACTTTGTGCTGTCCAATGTGAACTTGATTAACACAAATGACGGAAACTTTACCGAGACAGAAGTAAAATAATTGTCTGTAAGTTATTCAATAAGTTTGTCAGTCAGTCAATCAGTCACTCAGTCAGTCAATCAGTCAGTCAGCTAGCTAGTCAGTCTATTAGTCAGTAAGTCAGTCAGTCTCTCACTCAGTCAGTCTATCAGCTGGTCACTTACACAGTCAGTCACATAGTCAGTCAGTCAGTCAATCAGTCAGTCAGTCAGTCAGTCAATCAGTCACTCAGTCAGTCACTCAGTCAGTCACTCAGTCAGTCAGCAAGCTAGTCAGTCAGTAAGTCAGTCAGTCACTCACTCAGTCAGTCAATCAGCTGGTCACTTACACAGTCAGTCAATTAGTCAGTCAGTCAGTCAGTCTATTAGTCAATCAGCTGGTCACTTGTACAGTCAGTCAATTAGTCAGTCAGTCAGTCAATCGGTCAGTCAGTCAGTCTATCAGTCAATCAGTCACCCAGACAGTGAATCAGTCATTCAGTCAATCAGTCACTCAGCCAGCCAGATTATCGGTTAGTGGTGTCACTCAGTCAGTCAGTCAATCAGTGAGCTAGTCAGACAGTGAGTTTGTCAAATGAATTATACTAAAACACGCTCTAAGACTTATATTTATTTATTGTGTTTCTTTGACAGTACAACAGCATAGACACCAGCTTTCTGAGTGTCTATATAATGCATCCGTTCTGGAATTCCTGCGTGAAGGTATGTAGGCTCCGCCGAGCGTAATACTCAATAGGGTCTGACAGATCTTCTCGTGCAGTATTTACCGATGTGGCTGGCGCCTAATATACTCACTTTTGTGGGTTTTCTCATGACCGTGGTGAACTTCATATTGATAGCTTATTACGACTGGGACTTCAAGGCGGCCAATGACAAATCGGTGGGCAACACGGTGCCCGGCTGGGTCTGGACCGTGGCGGCCATCAACATACTCATCTACTACAATTTGGGTGAGTAGAGTGGGATCTGATTGATCTGAAATCGTGACTAAATCCGAGCTAATGTAGATGGCATGGATGGCAAGCAGGCGCGTCGCACGGGCACGAGTGGTCCGCTCGGCGAGCTCTTCGATCATGGCCTGGACTCATATTCGGCGGCCCTAATACCCATCTATATATTTTCATTGTTTGGCACTGCGGACTTGCCGCCAATACGTATGTTTTTCGTTATATGGAACGTGTTTCTCAATTTCTATTTTACGCATGTGGAAAAGTATAATACGGGCGTTATGTTCTTGCCCTGGGGCTATGACTTTACCATGTGGGTAAGTACGCTTCGAATAATTTATATATATTAAACTGATAATCTAAATAATAAATATATATTATTTTCGGCATAGGGCGTCAGCGTGATGCTGTTTGTGGCCACATTGGTGGGTCCGGAAATATATCGCTCGAGCTTTTACGGCTTTACGGTGGCGAATATGTTCGAGTTTGGCCTCATTGGTTCCGGCATGCTATCCAGTCATCCAATTATTATAAGGAACATATATCTGTTTGTATTAGAAATGAATTTAAATTGTTGGCCTGACTTTATTCAAGCTTTGCTTTCAGTTCATATAAGAAAAAGACTGGCAAAATGCGTCCCATGATGGAGATGTTGCGTCCATTTTTCGCCTTCGTCTGGCTCTTTGTGATCACCTTGGTTTGGTCATTCTTCTCGCGAAATCAAGTCATTAATCTGGAGCCGCGTATCCTGTGGATACTCTATGGCACTATCTTCTCCAATATTGCAGTAAGCTCTACAACTTTGACAGCTTTAAGTTCTACTTTCAGCCTTCTTTTCTTTTGCCTTTGTAGTGCCGCCTGATTGTGGCCCAAATGTCGGATACACGCTGCGATGGCTTTAATATACTTATGTGGCCACTGCTTGCCACCGTGGGCGTCTGTTGTTTTCCCTGGTACGAGCATGTTTTCGGCATGGATCTGACGGCACAGGGCGAACGCTGGCTCGTCCATGGCCTGACAATATTCGTCACATTGGCGCACTGGCATTATGGCTATGGTGTGGTAAGTACATATTACTTTATTTATATAAAGCTCAAATACTCATTCAGGTATTTAATTGCAGGTCTCGGAAATGTGTAATCATTTTAAGATTCGTTGCTTCAAAGTAAGAAAATCCCACAGCAATTCCGTTGAATACACTACATTCCAGAACAATAACAAATCCCAGAAAAGTCATTGAAACTAATTACATACTAACTAAAACAACAAAAACAAAATCAAAATCAAAAAGATATCAAAAACAAAATATTCAACGAAATACGAAAATACCAAAAGGGTTGCCATTTTGTATGTGATATAAATGTGGGTGTTACAAAATTCTCTTTCGCCTCGCTCTGGTCTATATTTAAGTGAACCATACTCAATACATTAGGTCTCATGCGCCGCATAACGTTATGGTAAAGTTCACCTTAGAGTTATTCCTTAATCTAACCTAGACTAAGTATATAAATACTAAATATGAATATTTATTTATTTATAACTGGCTGAGTACTTAGTGCATGTAATGAGGCAGCTGCAAATCGCATGTGACATGACCTAACCCAACTGCATGTTCCGATAAGTATTCCACATAATATGCATTGCGATAGTGTAGAATCTGTTAAAGCGACAAGAGTCCTCACTGAGAGCCCGCATTATAATTTCTGTAGATAACTAAACCGCCTGGCAACGCCGTGCAGGAACTGACCGAGACCAATGAAGCCACAAAACGCACGGAGACCACTGAAGAAGTGTAATCGGAAATGCCATTGGATTGTTTTCCACATCCAAATTCCGTTCTTAAGTACAGTTGTGTAAACGTTTACTTTTTTTAAATGTTCTTAGTCTAAGTTGAAGTCGTACCAAAAATGTTACCGTTAAGATATGAAACGAAAAAGCTTACGATGTGCCTTATTCCACGTCTCACGCAAGCTTTTCGGCGAAAGCTCTGTGCTGAGTTGCACAGTTTGCCCGCCAGAGGGCAGCTCTGTTCTCTGTTTCTGCTGAATAAATGTTATCAACTTAAATGTTAAATACAAACCTAATGTTTTTGTTGACAACTTAAATGCAATTATTTAATATATTAAGAGTTTAATAAAATGACAGTAAAAATATTAAATATCGAGTATTTTCAAGTTAAGAGTACTGGAGAACGAGATAGAAGTAAACTTGGGAGATAAGTAAACTTAAAAAGATCGATCATGAAAAATCACACGACAGATCGTAAGTATGAGAAATTTCTATGAAAAACTTCGTGTTATTCTTGACTCTTTTTTTCAGCTAACTTAATAATCAGTTCGATTAGTAATATTAATAGAATTTCGACAGAATAGTTAGGCGAATCGGAGACCCGTATCTAGAAATACTCCATTTCTACTTAGTGCATGTAATGAGGCAGCTGCAAATCGCATGTGACATGACCTAACCCAACTGCATGTTCCGATAAGTATTCCACATAATATGCATTGCGATAGTGTAGAATCTGTTAAAGCGACAAGAGTCCTCACTGAGAGCCCGCATTATAATTTCTGTAGATAACTAAACCGCCTGGCAACGCCGTGCAGGAACTGACCGAGACCAATGAAGCCACAAAACGCACGGAGACCACTGAAGAAGTGTAATCGGAAATGCCATTGGATTGTTTTTCACATCCAAATTCCGTTCTTAAGTACAGTTGTGTAAACGTTTACTTTTTTTAAATGTTCTTAGTCTAAGTTGAAGTCGTACCAAAAATGTTACCGTTAAGATATGAAACGAAAAAGCTTACGATGTGCCTTATTCCACGTCTCACGCAAGCTTTCCGGCGAAAGCTCTGTGCTGAGTTGCACAGTTTGCCCGCCAGAGGGCAGCTCTGTTCTCTGTTTCTGCTGAATAAATGTTATCAACTTAAATGTTAAATACAAACCTAATGTTTTTGCTGACAACTTAAATGCAATTATTTAATATCTTAAGAGTTTAATAAAATGACAGTAAAAATATTAAATATCGAGTATTTTCAAGCTAAGAGTACTGGAGAACGAGATAGAAGTAAACTTGGGAGATAAGTAAACTTAAAAAGATCGATCATGAAAAATCACACGACAGATCGTAAGTATGAGAAATTTCTATGAAAAACTTCGTGTTATTCTTGACTCTTTTTTTCAGCTAACTTAATAATCAGTTCGATTAGTAATATTAATAGAATTTCGACAGAATAGTTAGGCGAATCGGAGACCCGTATCTAGAAATACTCCATTTCTACGGATTGATTAAAAAATCGAAATTTTGATAGCCTCGATGTTAAGTTGAGAGGAGCTTCTCACTAGACGCTGATTGTGCCTGCCATAGGCTTTTAGGTCCTCTTCTAGAGGTTCCGCTTGTCATTGTCACGTAGCGCGTCCATTTCTCATTTGTTACTTGCCTCCGGCTGCGACACGCTTCTGTCAGCAGCAACAAATTATATCTGCGTATATGTATGTATATATACATATATCTAGCCCCATATCTATTTATATATATACCTATTTCAACACTTTGCTGTGCTTTTTTATTGGCATTGCATTTAGAAAGTGATTTGGCTGTTTGTAAAATATAACACACACACACACACACTCGCACACACACCTAGCTACACTTTGGGCTAATGCACACTATAAGGCCAGCAACTTTTGCATGCATGTCACGCATTGTTGTGGTCGTTATTATATTTGATGCCATTTTACCCACACTCACCCCTACACACACACACACACACACACACACACACGCACACTCAGGAGCAGCGAAACGTTTAAAGGGATATTTGAACTTTGTATAAAACTCAGTGGGCGGTTTTATAGATTACGTTCAGCGTGTGTCCTGTTCACACGAGCAACAAAATATTGTTAAATGTTGCCAAAAGTTTAAAGACCCCTCAGGCTTCACACTAGAACCTAATAAGCAAATGTGCGCAGCTCAGGGATACGCTCTGCATAGATCTTATCATTATAGCCGCATCCATAACATATATATTATAAACATGCCTGGCCAATGCTGTACATCAATATTAGGATGCAAATAGACGCGCTGCAAGTTGCAGGTTTTGGTAACCAAAATGCTTGAGTTTCGCCAACGAAAATTGCTGCACAGACTTCGGTATTTACAAGTTTCAAGACTTGCCAATTAATTAACGGTATTTACGAAATTGTTTACGGCATCGATGCGAACCGATACAGCCGTTAGTGCACTTGTGTTAGCCTGTTTATGCTTTGCCGTTTCGGCTTAAATATATATACGATTAGCTGCTCTTCAGACTGCCTAGATCTTCACTCGAATCCAGTTTAATCAGCCGCAGCGAAATAAAAGTATTCGAGGTTTTAAAGTACGACAAAGGCTTCCAAATCGGGAAGTTTGTTTTACATATAATCCTTGACAATATGCAGAAATCGTCAGAAACTATAAATTGTCAACAATTTATGAGTTTATAGAAATTTTCAGAAAATTAAAAGTTGTTTAACTCTTCTTTTTTTTACTCTTCTTTTTATTACTTTTAAATGGTTAATATTGTTAGTATTTTTCAACTAAATTATTAAATTAACGCAGCTAACATAATTAGCATGGAAAATTATGGAAGAAGGGCATAATAAAATTGGACTCACGTATTCCGACCACGTTTTGTATCTTTTAAGTCGAGCATCGCCCATTGTCCGCCTGTTTGTCTGTAGTATCGGATGGATCTAAGATGCTATTAAATTTAAATTCCTAAAGTTTGGGATGTAGTTTCTGTTCAACTGTATTCCATATAATCGATATTTTTCTACACTGCTGCGAAATTTATAAACATAAATTATCTAAATTTAATATTGATATTAATACTAATATTTACTTATGCAAGTTAATTGGGGTTTAATAACTTCCTGGTCAAAAATAATTTAAAAAATTATTTTTCCTTATCAACTAAGCCGCAAGCCATTACAACATTTCAATATCAATTGATAAGCATGCCTAGAGAGTTTTAAATGTATTATATCTCTAATGGCATATATTTTGCCACTCAGAACCCTTGTGAACATTAAAAAGCTAGAAGGAAATGCACATAAAGCTAGCTTTAACATTGACTATATATATACATATATATATTTATATATATTTACATATATCTTTTTGATGTTTTAAAACAGTAAAAGTATTGACATAAATTGCCCCATAAATTTGGGGTTAAAAAACAAAACTGCCCATTTGGTCTGTGTAATGAGTACCTCGGTTACCATTGTGTGTTCGTGTATGTGTGTGTGTGTGTGTGTGTGTGTGTGTGTGTGTGACATATAAGCACATGTCTCGATCCACCCACTAAACTGATGGTTCATTTGTCTTTATTTAGTCGCGGCGCACAAAATGGTCGCTTGGAGGCTGCATTTATTGACAATAAATAGCTCATAAATTACACATTGAGTGGAGGCAGTGGGGGGGTTGGGGCAGATTGTGGTTGGGCAGCCCGCTTTAAAGGACTTAAAGGACCTTGTTTTGGGGAATGAGGGCAGGTTATGAATGCGTATAGTTTAGCTTTTGGCCAGAAACAGAGCGTTAAAAGAAGCGCATAGGAAACAACTTCAAAGAGGAAGTTGCTTTGGCTTTGTTTAAATGCCCCACGCCGCGGGTGTAGTCGGGTGGGCGGCGTTGAATGGGCGTGGCACTTACTTGGCAAGTGCACTTGAAAACAAAAAGCGTAAAGTTATTAAAGGTTTTTGCGCTTTGTGCGCCTTTCATGTCACTTACACTTTTTTTTATACTCCACATGTCTGAAACGTGGAACCTACCCAAAGCACCCCAGCCAGGCCAAAACTTAGCTCAGCTTTTATGTGCTGCTCCGGCTGCGCTGCGCTGGGGCTGCGCTGGGGCTGGGCGGGTCTTGAAGACGCTTTGCATACAGTTTTTTGTTGGGCTTGGGCAAAGGCGAACTTCAAGCGTGCGGCAAATTCAATTTGAAATTTCCAAATGTTTTTGAAAATTACATTTTTTATGAAGGGTGCAAAGTTGACGGTGTGCGGCCCCAAAAGCGTGTCAAACGTTCAGCCGTTCGAGTAGGCGTGGCAGGCTACGAAAAAGCCCTAACCCATGGACTTGACTTGAATGATGCATCTCGGCGTAGAAACAACAAATGTCAAGTAAATGAATATTTTATTGCCTCGCATCAGGCAGCGAGCGTGCGATTTCTGCTACCGAAATTGGCTTCCCACTGTGTGCATTGCTTGATTCTATGGCCGCTCGGGGAGCGCACAAGTGCGTGCCAGCGTTTCACCTCAAGGAAAACTAAGCGAGAAAAAAAAAAAAAAATTGATGATGTAGATGATTTCAAAGCGCGCTACCAGAGCTCAACTCTCTCCGGTTGAGTCTCCCATGGACCATTGAATTTTTATAGCAGGTTGCGTTGTGCTATCAAAGGAGCTATTGCGAATGCTTCAGCTGGCAGCTACCAATAGCAGCTTATTGGCAGCTACCGACTGTGCAAGATGTCACTCGATCAAAGGCGCATCACTATATGTAACTCCATTTTTTAAAAATAAGTGTATGCATGAGACATGTACAGTAAATGCTCGCAAATAGAACCGCTTTAGCTACGGCGGTAATTTTAAATAATTTGCAATTTTCACGCGCAGCGGGAAGTGTGTTTTATTTTTAGGTCCTGAAGAAAATTTGAAACTTTTTCACGACAGTGAAAATATATAATTGTTCCCCTAACTTTTACTCAGACAGCCAGTCAATCTCTCAGTAAGTCAATCAAAAAGTGAGTCAATCAGCCAGTCAGTCAGTAAGTCATATAGTCCGTCAGTCAGTCATTTAGTCAGTTAGTAAATTACTCAGTCAGTCAGTCAATCAGTCATGTAGTGAGTGAGTCAGCCAGTCTGTCGGTCAGTCAGCCAGTGAGTCTCTTAGTCAGTCGTTTAGTTAGTCAGTCAATCAGTTAGGCAGTCAATCAGTCAATCTCTCATTCAGTCAGTCATTCAGTCAGTCATTCAGTCAGTCAGTCAGTCATGTAGTCAGTCAGTCAGTCAGTCAGCGAGTCTCTCAGTCAGTCGTTTAGTTTGTCAGTCAGTCAGTCAGCCAGTCAGTCAATCAGTCAGTCATTCAGTCAGTCATTCAGTCAGTCAGTCAGTAGTCATGTAGTCAGTCAGTCAGTCAGTCAGTCAGTCAGTCAGTCAGTCAGTCAGTCAGTCAGTCAGTCAGTCAGTCAGTCAGTCAGTCAGGCATATAGTCAGTCAGTCAGTCAGTCTGTCGGTCAGTCAGCCAGTGAGTCTCTCAGTCAGTCGTTTAGTTAGTCAGTCAATCAGTCAATCAGTCAATCAGTCAGTCAATCAGTCCGTTAGTCAGTCAGTCAGGCATATAGTCAGTCAGTAAGTATGTCGGTCGTCAGCCAGTGGTCTAGATTTAGTTAGTCAATCAGTCAATCAGTCAGTCAGTCAATCAGTCCGACGGCCAAGTAGTCATATAAATGTGTACAGAATAGATAGACTAAAGCGAATAAACGCACATTTGGAGTTAGGCATACACACATAGAAAACATGCACACATATACCGTTCACACATATGTGTAGCACATTTCATAGCATACTTTTTCGCGCTGCGTCTGTCATTGTGGCAAGTGGCATTGAGTCGGCGCTGTCCATGTGTGCGAAGGTGAGTTGTCCTTGTGTGTATGTGCGAGGGCATGTTAAAATTCATTTGTCAAAAGGATTACCATGGTAATAGGGTTTTTAGCATATATCCTGGCAAACATTCGCAGCTTTTCTATTTGTTTTTTTTTTTTCTGTTATTGTCCTACACAGCCGTTTATCATGTCCTTTTGTTTGCCTGGCTTACGTTTTTTGTATTTAACTTTGTGTTTGACGTCCATATGTGGCGGCTAATTAAAAACATGGCGTTAAACAATTATGTTAGGCATTTGTAATGCGCAATCCAGAACCACCAGTTGGTGCCACCTGCCGCATGCCGCATGCTACCTGGTCGGACGCTGCCTTTGGATACATTTGCCAAGCTGCTAATAAATTGACTGCAATCAAAGTTGTCATAAGTTGAGCAGGAAGCAACGCCCACGCATCCTGCCAGACTGATAACTGAGGTCACGTCCAAGCACACACCCGCAGACACACACACACACACACGCACAGAGGCAGAAAGATAAGTATACACATGGACACACGACCCGCAGCCAAATGACAACTTAATAGCCCAAAAAACCAAGCCAAGCAGACATTGTCCTTTTTGAGCTGGCCCAAGGAATGGCTGAACAATCTGCTGGTTTTTGGTAGCCATGTGCCATGTGTCGCCATCGCCATCGCCATCGTCATCATCGTCACCGAGCACCGTCTTCAACGTGTCTTCGTTTCTGGCCAACGAGGCGAAAATGTACAAATTGTTGTGATTTATTTTAACAGATTTTTTGTTTTTTTTTTCTTCTTGTTGTTAACCCAACGACAGAAGCTGCTGCAACAACAACAACAATAGCAAAGAGTCGAAGCTGGAATTGGATGAACACTGTGGCATTTGCTCCATTGATGAATATGCTGGTGGGGAATCACCGGTCTCTCTCTCTCTCTCTCTCCACCCAAATGCCAGCTGTGGGAGCTGCGAAGCGCGCGTGACAATGCGCCAATGTGTGGTCAAGTAGTGCGCACGGCTGAGCTGCTCCGGCCAGAGTCAATTTATAGACCAACAAGCACCACAATGAGGGAAACTTATCGTTAACAGGTTTAACCAAGCTAAGGACAAGGCTGACATGAGTGGTTAGCTGTTCGGCAGTGGGCATGGCAACGCCTACCCACTCCTCATCATTAGTGGAGCAATACTTGGCAATTGATTTAGCTTCCCATTCGTGCTGCCATGCCAGCACACTCACTTACGAAGAGTGTCGTGTCGATTTTAAAGCTCACTGAGTGGAAACTTCTTGACGGAGTCGCTAGCGCCGTGACCAACTCTTTGATTTCGTGCTCTCGACGCTTTCAGGGTCTTTGGCATTGAAACAATGCCAATGTGATTTATGCCCTGTGCCCAAGGGAAACAGTCTGTCGTTTTGTTTCGTATCAGCTTTGTTTTTATACCTATTATAAATGCATAAATGAAAAGGGGCATATTGGTTTTGCATGTTTGCAACAGATAGAAGGAGGCTTCAAACCCATACAGTGAAATATTCTCGAGAGGTATTGGTCTTTCCGTCCGTCCGTCCGATCGTCTGTCGGTCTGCTCATCTGTCAGTCCGACTCGATCTCGAGGACTATAAAAGTTACAGAATTGAAGTGTTGAATGCAGATACAGTTTTTTTTTGAGTTATCGATATCTTATCTTCTTCTTTTATGAAATCGATAAAAATCGATTGCATCAGCTCGTTGTTAAAAAGTGGACTCACGAGAGCTCTGCATCATATTTAGGGCTTCGTCTACCTTTCGGTTTTCAAGTTAATTTTAAGATAGATCATTTTGGCTTAAAAGTGTATTGTATAAGAGTTCAGGAGTTGGCCTCCATGCTTGGCTAAGAAGTCCTCGAATAGCATTAAGACAACCTGACTTTGTGGATACTTTAACTTCAAATTAAGTTTAATTTGTGAGGCTAGGCCATTTAAATTGCCCGAAATTTTGATTAAAATTTAAAAAATAATGCGAACACAGTGCGTATGCGTGTTATATGCCAAACTCTAATCTGGCCGACTGGAGCACAAAATAGAAATGTGTTAGGTTATTGGAAATTTAGAACAATCGTTTAGTGTATCAAAGCTTTGCAGGCAATCTGATGCAGTTGAGGTAAATCTCTTAATGATTTGGACTTAATAACTTTTTACACTTGCGAGTGAATTTAAGCTAGTCTTTTGAGGCGAAAGTTTGGATTATGTTATTTAATAAGATTGAAATAATTGTATATAAATAATATGAGCTGCGATAAATGCAACTATTTGAGTTATAATATTAAATTGGGCAAGTACGGGGGAACAGGAATCGCAATCAATATAAAATAAATCTTAAGCAGTTAAGCCAACGGAGGCACAGATTTTGGCTTTGCTTCAACTTGTTTGGCATAATATTGATGGCCAGTAGTCCAGAAGTGGTCGAGCGCCTAAACCAACAGCTTCAAATGGTTCCGGCCAGGTTGCCATTAGCATGCCCCCGCCCTGCCCCCGCCCTGCCCTGGCTCGAATCCCGAGCGGTTTCGTCAGTCAAGAGCAGGCGGCACTTTGGCTAGGCAAACGCTGTCTCAGGATTATGCCATTCATTGTATATATGTCAGCATTGGCTAATTCGGTGAGGGAAGCTCAAGTTTATGAAATATTGCGGCACACACAGTTCTTTTTTCTTTGCATAGATATTTTTTTTTTTTTTTGCCTCCAGGCTGGGAGCAGCTGGAGCGGGGCACGTACTTTCAGCTCAGCTGTGAAACGCGACAATTTAATTTATTTGGCGCTTTACGGGCAAAGTCAGCGAATTTACGATTGACATTTGCGTTTAACCTACTTATGCTGATTTGATGGCAGCTCATAAATAAAATTTAAACCAATTGCTGGACACCAACACCAGCAGCAGCAGCAGCCGGAGCCGGAGCCGGAGCAGGGCACCGGAGCAGCCATCAATCCCAGCTGCTATCAATGTGGACCATCAACGTGGCCCGACGCTGCCATCGCCTTTATCCGCCATCCGCCATTCGCCATTCGCCATCCGACTCCTTGTCATTATCCGGCTCCGGCATGGGCAGCTGTCGGGCACAGAGACTTTGCGTAGTTCTCGGTAATTGAACACTTAGTGGGCCAAGCAATTTGGTTTTAGTGCAAAGGCAAGGGCAGAGGCAAGGGCAGAGGCAAGGGCAGGGGCAAGAGCAAATATTTAAAATCGGGCAGATGCAGCATGGGACAACTCCTTGACAATATCGAATGGGTTCTATCATTGGGCCACGCCCATTTAATATAGCACGCCCAGCTGGTTTGGCAGCGCAAATTTGTCGTGCCAAATGATGCAGAAAGTCGCCGTGGAGGCGCGCCTAGGAATTAAAACGTGAAATGAGTCGTAAGAAAAACAATGAAAACTCCTCGCAATGGAAAACTCGCTTCGAAACTTTTCCGATTGTCTTGGGACGCCGGCTAGGTGACGCCAGGAGTGGGGGGCATACGGCCATGTATGCCAAACGGATTCGGTTTGCAAAATGTGTCACTGGGGTGCAATTTGAAAATGAAATTTTCTCAGCATTTTTCTTCTCTTTTTATTTTTTTTTTTTGAGATATTTTCTTTTATTTTCCTCTCGTATCGGTTGGCATGTGACGCTCGAGTGGCCGACCTTGGCAAGTTTGTTCAACTATATCTGCCATGCATATATATATACATATATATATATACATTAAGACTTAGAAGTCTATCAACTTGTCTGTGGCAATTCGTACTACACACAAATGTAGCTGTTATTTGAAAATATTTAATGCTTACCTTGCTGTTCACCTGTACGTAACGGATATATCTTCAAGCTAAGACTAAAGACTCTAGGAAAATGAAATATTACTGCGCGTTATTCCCATGAGAATATTGAGTTTTGTAGAAATATTTCTTATTTATGTGCGCCTTATTATTTTTGCGCTGTGCATAAAATTAGTTTAAATTAATAACAATATAATATTTAGTTGAACTTGATAGCGAGCAGCAGCAAAGGCAATATTATTTGAGAAGAAAAAATGTTTTAGTTGTAACGAAAATTATTCTCTGAAATATTTTATTAGCGAACAATTTAATAACGCAAGCTGGCCTCAATTTGAGCTTAATTTGCACAGCAATTTGTATTAATCTTGGCAAGCTGGAGAATTTAAAACAATATTTGGGCTTCCCATAAATACTCAAGTCGGGGCCTGTAGGAAAAGCAGAAGCCTACGACCATAGATCAGTAAGAAGTCGATATAGCCTTCAATGTCGTATATTGGATCGTAGAAATGTCTTAGGAAAATTCAGAATAATAGGAGTTTGCTTGAAAAACGTATTAATTTTTTAAGATATCTTGTTAAAGCTGAATATTTTTTTTAACTATGTTTCTTTCATATGAAAAAAATGTTACTATCGAACAACTATATTATATAAACTGTTATATCATATCATATCATATTATTTACGAGATTCACAATCCTTCTGATAACTGCAAGACCGTAAGAGAAAAGTCTATAAGGAAATTATGTATTGGGCGTGCAGCATATATCCTTTATTTCCCTTTATTTTTACAGATATCTTAACGAAAGTTGTCATAGAAATTGTCTTATAATTATTTTGCACTATTGTCATATTCTGTTCCTTTTCGGAGAATATAGAAAGTCTATATTTAAGCTATTTACCGGACGGCCTTTGAAATAACCGCATATGACATAATATAATCCATCTGTTTTCCCATTGCCTGCGAAAATATAGAGATACGCATCTGGATTCATAGCACTAGCTTACAAATTGAGATTTTAGCTTGGTCAAGTGCAAACTTTTTGCCATTTCTTTTGCCAGTTGGCTTTAAAAGCATCTAGCAGATACTTTTTTTTTGCTTTATGTACTCCCATAACCAAATCAATTGCTTGAATTTTGACACATATCCAAGTGCTTATGCCTAACAACTCAACCAAAAAATATACCTTTTTTTTCTTCTGGAGTGTTCGAACCAGACCTAAACAAAAGAGCAGCGGCGAGCAAAGGAGTTTTTTCTCTGGGGCGGCCAAAGGTCGGCAACCGGTTCAGGAAGGGCCCCATTCAATACCTCTTACTCGGAATCACAATCACACACACACACACGCACACTCACATAAATATACATTTCCATTCACGGAACATGGCGGAGCCTGTGTAATGTGCATGCCCAGAACTAAAGCAAACAAATATTTATAAATGCGCAAATAGAACAGATAACTGTATTTTTATATGCACACCGACGCACACACACACACACACACACACACACACATATACTTATACACAGGGCCGCTCACTTTGCCGGGCAAAAGCATTCGAGATTCGATTTCGCATCAACGTGGAGTCGTCGACGGGTCGACGCTTCCATTCATTCACCATCAGCAGCAGCAGCAGCGGCAGCGGCAGCGGCAGCGGCAGCAGCGCCAACTACAACAGCTACAAAAACAACAAGTTACATTTTTATTGCTTTGGCATGGAGCATATGAAAGCGCCGCCAACGCCACACATTACCCCCCCCCTCTCTCTCTCTCTTTTCATTCGACCGTTGCCGCCCACTCCTTCCGCATGTGAAAGTTGTTGTTTCTTTTTATTTTTTTTTAGTGCTGCCAACCCAAAACGAAAAGAACGCGTGCAGGCAGCCAAATAAAAGGGCTGCGAAAGCGAATGGATGGGAAAGGATTGCTTGTGCAGAAAAGAAATATATTTTTCCGATATTTTAACATGAATTTTGCATATTGTTAATTTTGCCTTTCAACTGAAAACGGGACGCACAGCGCCAGACTTGCTTTTACAGTGTGCATCAGCCTTTTATATCATTTAGCTTCCGTTTGTCTGCAATATTTATGAGCCAAATTGCCCAAGTTTGATTTGCTGAAAAGAAAATGTTGGAAGTAAATGCATAAGCAGCTAAACTATAATTCCCTATGATTTATTTAATTCAACACTCTTAAAATATTCAATACATATTCGACAAGGTCGACATGGTAAGTCATAAGATCTATGCTATTCAACGCAGTCCAAATAGTTACCACATTCGATTTAATCGCGTGGTTAGTTTCAGTCAAATGTACACGATTTAAGGTCTTAAACATATGTACGGTTAACATGTAATTGCGTGGTTAGTTGCTGCCAGCTATATGTTTAATGCTATTCAACACAGTCCAAAAAGTCACCATCTTCGGCAAGTTCGCGTGGTAAGCTACCACCAAAAACTATTCAACACAGTTCAAATAGTCACCACACGCGACCTGATCACGCGCTCAGTTTCTGTCAAGTGCGTGCTCTCATTTGCGATTTTCCATTTGCAATTTTTATTTCGTGCTCTCTGTGCTTCCGAGTGTTAGAACAATTAAATAGCTGTTATTTGTTAGTGCTGCTGGTAGAGTGCAAGTGTTGTAAAATGTAAACACAATGTAATATGTAAATTAAAACGTTGCAAGTGCACGCGTCAGGTGCTACAAAGTGTTATATTCATGATGATGATGTGTCTGTGTATGCGTGTGCCGTCATGTCGTTGTGTTGATGTGTGCTCTGCTGCCTTCAAGGCAATAATAACAGTCAAGCCCTCTCAATAGAGAAATTCATTTGCATCTATGCCTCTACATGTGTACATTTAATAATATAAATAGGTATTTGCATAAAATATTTGCAAGCGTCTTCAATTCTGCTAAAAACATATACAAGGTAAGTTAACAAAATTGTTTTTAATTCACCACGTATCCAATTAGAATGGCAAAAGGTGAGAGAGGTTACATAAAACTCTATATTAGAGGTGGGAGGAGATAACTTTTATACGATATATGACAATGAAATCTGATTATAAGTTATATATAGGACAATTTGAAAATTTCCTGATATTTAAAAGAGAATTTGCTAGGAATATACGAAAAATTATAAGCGTGTAGAAGAGGACTGTTTGCATAATTAAAAATACCGTCTATTCAAAAATTCCACTGTTCATACACAATTTCTGTTATAAATCGAAACTAATTTGTAATCAAAGTAACGCAGCTTTTCGTTTAAGATAAGTTGCCAATATAATAACAGTTGTGTAGGAAGGAGCAAAAGGCTAATTTGCAGATTTAATTTAATGGGGTCCATATGGTGTACGTGTGTGTGTGTGTGTGGGTGTGTGTGTGTGTGCTGCCAAGCCAATATGTTTCATGTTGTGTTAACTTTGTGTGTACAATATGTGTGTATGTGTACATTAGAAAATTTGTCTGATATTTCAGCTGCAGCATCTATTTTGTTGCTGTTTCAGTTTCAGTTTCAGTTTGTGCGGGTGCTTGCCATGCTGTGTGGGTGTGCGTGAGTGTGCGAGAGCGTGTGTGTGTCTGTGTGTGAGTGTGTGTGTGCTGCCCTTTCACATTTGACAAACCGCTTAACCTTAACCTTAGCTATTTCTAGTTTACTTATGTATATTTCATATTGCATTAGGCATTTCATTGGAGCAGCTCCTGCTGCTGCCATGTAGATTGTCGAGTGGCTAATGCCATATTACAACAACAACAACAACAACAGCAAAAACAACAGCAACAACTCGACCGAAATGACTAATGGGCCTCTGCCTGGGAACTGGGCGTGGTAGTCGTTGCAGTTGCAGCAGCTGCACGGCTTGATAAACATTTGTTTAACATGACCATTAAGACAAGTCAAACTGCACACGCACACGCACACGCACACACACGCACACGCACACATGCCATTTGGCACACTCACATAGTAATATGTAACAAACAACAGACACGATTACAACCAAATGACACAGAAAATCACTTCTGCTCGTTGTGCAAGCATATATCTAAGTGTGTGTGTGTGTGTGTGTGTGTATGTGTGTGCGTGTTTGTGTGTATAGACATTCGGTTTTGTTTGGTTCATATGGGAAGTAAATTAGCCTAGTGCCCATTGGAAGCCAGCCTGTCGCATGCTATTTATGTATGTGCAGCTCACACACCCGCACACCCGCACACTCGATTCCATACACACACACGTCCGCACACACGCTAACTGCACACGGCGCAGTGCGTGTCTGCAGCCCACAAATACGCGCCACAATTCCATTGCCATTGCAGAGGAGCAGAGTAGCTGCCGGAGCACTCCAGCGCCGGGCTGACTTAGTGGCTCACACCCATCCATTGGCCATACTGGGCTCCGACTCGTCGGGAGGCTTAAATCGAAATTCATGCGGCCATTGCGGCCACTCGCTTTCGATTTGTTTATAGCTGCGTTTAATAAATTACAAATGAACTTGCAACTCGAATGTGCTTCTATTTGAGTCCCCAAAAGCCGGCTGCTTCTCCATAGGCGTAAAGTATATTTTCCTAGAGCAGAGCAAATAGCTTTCGCACAAAAAACAAGAGCGAAAGGCTGCTTGCGGCAAGTCGAAAATTAAATACCCTTATAGAGACAAATTAGATATGAAAGAGAGTTCGAGAATGAGAATTCACAGCTGTCACAGAATTCAAGATCAATTAATCCTGGAAAATATAAAAGTTTTCGACTGATTTACATGGTAAGATCGTAAGACTCGCAAATTCCAATTTGGTTCAGGATATCCTTACTTTTGAGCGATCCTTCTAATTGATGTTATATAATAATTGAACGAATGACCTCTCTTTAATAAAGACCTAGTTGGACCTCGCTGTTGAATCCGATTAAGAGATGTGCTTTATGGGATCAAAGACGTCTTCTTTCATGCTTAGCTGTTAAATTCAACCTAGAGTATATCTGTTCATGGGATCATAGGTGTCTCCATCCAGTCGTTACACACTTACTCAAAAAAACTATTATACCTTTTGCGAGTGCAAACAAATATATCTGAGTTCGGACACAGTTTTATCAAACGGAATATTTAAGCTGCAAAGACAATTTGTATTACGTATAAATATTTACTAAATATTTATATTTAGCATAAATTGTTCTTTGCCAACTATTTCTGTATGATAAAATAATGTCCTTCCCAAAAGTACATAATATTTTGTGTGATAGTCTTGCGTTCATATTTTAGGCCTTTATTGACACTTATGGCTTTTGGGGAATAATATATGACCACTCGAGTGCTTCAGAAAATATGATATACTGCATATGTTAAACAAAACAACTACATACATATATTATATTTAATAAAAATGGAGCTTTAATATAATATTTAAAATTATCAACCACCCTTTTTACTGGCTGCTACGAAACCACTCTGAGCCTCGAATCGGAACTTGCAATAAAGTTGTACGACATTTTAAACATATTTCGACCATTTAATTATTACTCATTAAATATGGTGTGTGGGTTTTTGAGACGAAATATAATCGTATTAATTGGCCTTTTTTGCATTTAATTATTACTGGAGCCATGCATAAATAAATGTCTCTAAATAAACAATATCAATAACATTTCTAAATAACAATATAAATAAAAAATATTTAAATAACAATAAATGGAATACAATGACAATGACAATGGCAATGGCAATGGCAATGGCAATGGCAATCAATGGAATGAAAGAAAATGAAATGACAATGACAATGAATGAAATGACAATGACAATGACAATGACAATGAAATGACAATGACAATTAATGACAATGACAATGACAATGACAATGACAATGACAATGACAATGACAATGACAATGACAATGACAATGACAATGACAATGACAATGACAATGACAATGACAATGACAATGACAATGACAATGACAATGACAATGACAATGACAATGACAATGACAATGACAATGACAATGACAATGACAATGACAATGACAATGACAATGACAATGACAATGACAATGACAATGACAATGACAATGACAATGACAATGACAATGACAATGACAATGACAATGACAATGACAATGACAATGACAATGACAATGACAATGACAATGGCAATGCGATTTTTTTTAATAATTTAAGCCGATTCATTTATGTCAGTTTATATCACAAGCAAACAGCAGATAAAATTGTCTTTCGGCAAATAAGCAAATTGTATACATTTTATTATTAAAGTCATGTCTTGAAGAGAAGCTCCATAAATCCTTATAAATAAATAATGGATTTCTGCAATTCATTTTTCATACTTTTTATTTATTATCGGAGCCAAAATGCCGGCTGGCGGCTAGTGAACTAAAGTTTCGACATTCCTTGCTGATATAACTTTTGTTCTTGGCAATGTTTATATAGCCTGCTTGCTTTCTATTAGTTTTTGCAAGTGTTTATATGAGCTCTAAGAAATATGAGCGCTCAGTGCCCCACCCGCCGCTCCACTTCACTCGACTCCACCGATGTGGTCATAAAAATTGTGGAGCAGGCAATGCCAACAGTGCAAAATGGCAAATGCTGCAAGCGCCAACGAACCAAAAATGAAATGGCTTAAGCTTTGTGCAAAGCGTCTGTTCCTGTTTGTTCTTGTTGTTGCTGCTGCTGTTGCAGTTGTTGTTGTTGCACTTGTTGTTGCGGTTGTTGTTGCTGCTGCTCAAATATAAATGCATTTGCGCCCGACCACAAAATGTGTTCAACCGGAAATTGTACGTGGAGAGTGCATGAGTGGGCGGTTTGGCTTGGGGGCTGATACGGGCTATACTCTGTGCGCAAAACGTAATAGGGTATATTGAACGGACATGAACGCATGCCAGTGACTGCAATCTAGGCATCTGGGATTTCACGGGGCAACCTTCCTGCTTATTATCTTCCAAAAAAATGCGCTCAAAAAACTATTTCCTTTGAAAATACGTTTTGACATGGCTTAATTAGGATCTGAACTTGTTGAAAATTAGAAAATTGATATCTCCGTTTCCAGTATACATATTATTATTGATCAGCATGACGAGCTGAGTAGATTTAACCATGTTCGTATGTCCGATGTCCGATGCCGGCAACCTCAAAAGCTAGAGACTTGAAATATGAGATGTTTTTGGACTATAGAATACAACTACTTGATCATATATTTCGGTTCATCGTCCTGCTTTCATAATATCGATCAGTTTCGAGAATTATAAAAGATACATCAGAGTTCGAATATACAGAAGCCCCAAATCGATTTAAGATCCTGTTTTTTAGGCATTTCTCCAAAGTTATAAGAGCTACGGAAAATTTGGTATGTAGGTTATCTTATATTATATATAGATTGGAATATTTCACTTTTTGGATACCTCACTGGCTTGCCTCCAAATTAGGTTTTGGGGTATCAATAAATATCTAATAAATATATTCTAAGAGCTAGATACGCCAACTTTGGTAAGTAGGTTGTTTCATTCTATATAAAAATTAAGATAATTTACTTCTTGGATACATCCTCCAAATTGTGAAGAAATGTATTATCAATTTAGCGTCTTGCTTGGTTTGATATGACTGTGAACAGAGTATTGCAAAGTTGGTAATATTGCAATGCGACTGCATTGATGCCACTTGTGTGTGTGTGTGTGTGTGTGTGTGAGTTGTGTTGTGTGTTATTGTGTGTGTGCGCGCAATTGGTCTATGGGCTTTTTGGTGCTTTGGCAGTCATTGCCATACGTTCCATTAGCTTTTTTAAGCGCCTATTGCCGTGGTCGCTTTCTGGCCTCTGCACTTGTCTCTCTCCCTCTCGCTCTCCCTCTCTCTCTCTCTCTCTCTCTCTATTGGGGTGCTGAAATTTTAACAGATTTTTGCGTGTGCGGCTTTTCTATATTGCGGTTGGCCAAAAGCCGCTGCGACTAAGCTGCACCCATGTTCCGAATGCTCAGTCAGACAGTCTGTCTGTCCGTCCGTCTGTCCGTCCATCAGTTTTGTCGGTTTTCAGTTCTGTCATTCGGTTCTTATTTGCATCGATGGGAATACAAAATGGAGCATAGCAGTTATTGGAGTCGTTAACGTCATCATTGCCATCAGTTGCACCTGCCTGACGCAGCACTTTTCGCCAGCAACGACGCGTCAAAGTGCAAATGAGCCAGGAGGCAGGCACACACACACACACACACACACACACACACACACACACAGCATATACCCACCCAGCCGGGGCAGTGTGCAAACACAAGAAAATGCACTCATGCAATATGCAGCAGGTAATCTCGTTTCTTTTAATCGCTGTTTGACATCAAAATTAGAATTTCTTAAGATGCTGCAAGTCGCCAACTATATAGACACGAAGATAAAGACGCCTTTATTGTTGGTTGTTTGCTTGGATTTTACTTTTGTGAAAGTCGCGTCTTTTTTCCTCTTTAGCATCCTCAATGGACACCTTTGATTGGGCGCCGTTCTTTGCATAGGAAAATTGAAAATTGAAAATTGATGGAACGCTTTTTAGAGCTGACCACAGTTTGCTTGGCATCAATTCAAAATTATCCTTCCTGGAAAATATTCACACACTCAATGCATTTGCCATTTAGTTGACAGGCTTCTTTTCTAGCCCCCAAGCCGGTCGCCTCCCTCTAAGTCCTGCATTGTTCATTTGTACAGTTGTAGGCATTTGGGAGTTGGCCCTGGGTCCATTGTGTCCACTTTGGTTACCATTGATGCTGTGACACGTTCCAACAATCGCTCACTTTGACGGCTGCTTCGGTCCATTGTTTGATGTTGTTTTTTTTTTTGTTGTTGTTGTTTACTTTGTTTTGCACTCACATTCTATCCTTTCATTGTTTCCGTAGGGTATCCAGGAAGTGTTCAAGTTTTGTATTAAAAAAAAGGAGAAAAAAAACCATGGAAGTTCAGTTCAAGCTGCCGCAGCTTAAATACCCTTGCAGAGTTTAGGTCGATTCACGGCGTATTTATATACACAAATGATTTGGGGATCTTGATATGATATGATATGATATGATATGATATGATATGATGGCTAATTAGAATGAGAGTCACGAACTTTGTAAACCCTCAACAAAACAAGAAACTTTATTATATATTGTTCATTTTGGTTCATAACAATATTATTTATACATTGATCTAAACAATTTTCTTTTTATTTCAACTGTTCGCCTTTTGAGCTAAAATTTTCTATTTTTGCGGGAGATTGGCTGGAACTTTTTGTTACCCTAATATCAGATCTGCAATCTCGTCAAACTTGTTGTTGGTTCAGTTCACGATTCGAACCAGTTCCCTGTCATGAGGTTCGGTTTGTTAGGCTGGCGTTCCACATACATGATCCTTTGGCTTTTGATTACTTTGTAAATTGTTAATGAAACAATCTAAATCAGAGTTTAAGACTTCAAGTCCTTATACAAAATTTCAGCTTTATCCAAAAATGGGCATCCATCAAATATAGCTTTATTTTGTGCAACTCGTTCGGTTTTGGCTTGAACTAATATGAAATTGCGGCTGGGCTCAAAACCAATTAAGTGTGCTTCGATGTGAAATCCGCCTTAAAGCTTAAACTTTGGTCATGTTTTCATTTTCTGGATTCGGTTTGTGTATAAAAAGTTCATCTACATTCAACTGTTGCCTGGTTTGTTTATGCATTCCATTGTATTATTGTTTAGTTGCTTGGGAGCCCCAGATGTGTTGTGGGTGCCACATCTGGAGCATTGCCACATGCATTCAGGTGAAACAGTTTTGCAATTTCACGCGGCCAGCCTCGGGACTCGAAATGGCCAGGCGAGCCCTGCCCCCAATGCCCCCCGCCCATGTGCGAGCTCCAGTTGCGTCAGCATTTGACTGAAAGACAAATGGAAGCTACACTTGGCTTGGCTACTGGCGGCAGCAATTAAAGGATTTCATGTTGTTGCTGCTGCTGCCGTTCTTCTTCCTCTTTCCGCTCTCATCTCGCAGGATGAGTACACACAAATTTTTTGCTCTTGTCTCCATTTAGTCACTGTTAGTTTTAACTTTAAGGGTCATTTGTCTCTTGCAAAACTTTTCGTCTCACTTTGTTTCGCCAACTTGCCAAGTCATTCTGAATGGCTCTCAGCTGCGGGGTGGACCCTGTCTGGTCAGGACCCGGGCCTTGGCCTCGCCAAATTATTGGCCCTGTTGGGGCATAATATATCTTCATATAAACATGCATCGCCATAAACAATATGAATTTATATGTGCGCTGTGAAACATTTTAATTAATCACTGGAGGGCATCAATTGCATTTTGTATGCTAATAATTTATGTTATAAATATTGCACAATCTCATGTTTCGCTTGTCGGCAGACGCCCCTTTCCCCACCCCATTACGCCTACCCCCAGCACCACGATCATATCCATAATTTGAGGTTTAGCTGGGGGTTTCCCCTCTCCCCCACCACGAGCATGCAACACGCTTGTGGCACGCATTTAAAACGAATTGATATTCAATTATGCCAACGACTCTCCACAGTGGCAAGCAAATGGTTCGGGCTTGGGCGTGGCTGCCACCCAGCGCAAAATATTAAACAGCAAACAACAAATATTTATTTAGGTTTGCAGTTCATATTTTACCATGTTTGATGTGGTTGTAATTGTTGTTCAAAATGCCAGAAAAAATGGCATTTATTCGACCAGCAAACAACGCGAATCGGTTGCTCTTCAAAAATCGGCACCAGTAAATTTTTGTTGTCATTTATCTATCGAATTCCATACTTTTGATAACCAAATGCGGGCCAAATTGTGAGCCAATTGGTGTTGTTCCTTGCTCTGATTTTCGTTATATAAACTATTGAAGTTTTCATATTAACTAAATTCTATTTAATATAAAATTGATGAGTGTAGAAATCCGGAAACAAGAACAAGGAGAATGCGTAGATAAAATTTCTTGGTTCAGCATTATCTTAAAGCTCCAAAATGTTTATTATTACTTGGACAATAAACACAAAAGTTATTCAAGAATGCAAATACGTAAGTTTCTAATTAAAATAAATATGGATTTAAGGCTCGGACTCAGTCTCCAGAGAAACGAGATCCTTCCGTAATATCATTTGAAACGTATTTCTAGGTGTAAAATCCTGCTATGGGGTATTTTAACATAACTTGAGTGCAATTGCTGCAATTCCAAATTAATTCGACAATAAACACAGAAGTTTTTCAAAATTATAATTTTAATTTTTATAAAATATATACACAACTACGAATAATTTTAAAGTTAAACTGTGCTTACGCGAAATTTTCTGAGCTTAATGCTTACATTTCTCAACTCAATTTAGTTAGGGATTTATTTTTTTACAATATGCAACCCAATTCGAAACCATATTTAATGAAATACTCTAACATTAACCGTCTATGTAGCTTGCGGCGAATGTGGGCCGCAAGCCTTGATCGATCTGCATCCAAATAACCCGGATTAATGCCCGGGCTGTGAACCAAAAATGCATTATCCAATGTATGAAACTGATAGCCCAGTAGGCACAATGCAAAGGATTGGGTTGCCTTATCGGACATGCCCTCCCAGCTAAGATGCTCATCGTACACCGGATCTTGTTTGGTGCCAATGTAGACCGGATCCCAGTAACCGATGCGTTTATTCACGCTAAACACTCGGATTTTATTGCTGCCATCAACGTGTCGCATCCAGTTTTTAAGATTTGGTCCGAGGTTGAATTCGGGAGCGACATCTCTGTGAAAGGGTATTGCCTGGCCAATATTCAGCTGGTATTTTAATTCCTCTTTGCTGGCTGGCACGGTGCTATTCGCATTCACCTCGAAAATGTTAAGTGGAAAGACAATGGGCTTTGTGGCGTTCACTAAATGCATATTAGCTGTTAGCATATGCAAAAAGCCATTGACCAGACCCGGCGAGGGATACAGCTCGATATCGGAGGCCAGAACGTAATGTGTCAGTGCCGACTCTTTGGCAATATTTCGTCCCACATTAATTGGATATTCGAGTTGCACTTGCTTTCTGTATAGCTTATTACTTGGCACATTGGCAAACGGCGGAGCTTTGGTGCATTCAATTTGTTTGGCTAACAATGTCTTTTGTGTGTAGACCTGCCGCGGCATATGATTAACATTGAAGTAAATGTGAAAACTAACCCATTTGCGGATTAGCTTCCGCTGTGGATCACATTGGCGCAGCCACAGAATGCTCGCCACCGTCTTGTCAAAGTCCGTACCCGGTGCGTAGAGCGCCAGGCTAATGGGCGCCCGCCAACGCTCCACCAAGGGCGCCACATTGTTCAGATATCGATAGTCCCCGTGGGTGGTGTACGTAACACAAATCGAGCATCGCACGCTGCCGTGCTCTGCGGGTAGATAGTTCACCAGAGTCCAGTAATTCGAGTGCAGTTTCTTTTCATATGCATTATCACGATCTGTACAATTGATAGCTATGCGCAGACGAAGAAAATTCCTGGCTTCATTGGGATTCTCCGATTCTCTTCGAATCTCTGCCGTTGTCTCGCCCCGCTCCATGCAGAGGCTCAGCATGTAGAGCAGAAACAACAAGCATGATCTTAGCATTTTTTTTTTTTATTTATTTATTGTTGAATTTGAATTGTTAGTGCAATTCAAAGTGTGCCTGATTCGCAAATCAGAACTTTGTATTCGACAAACTTAAAACAATTTAGATACTTGATCTGAAATTTTGATTTCATTTGAATTGCACAAAGCCTTCTTTGTTAACAAGTGTACGATACTTATAGGGAAATAATATATTTAAACTACTTTATTATGCGTATAATCTAGACTATTTTAAAAGTATCTAAGTAAAAGGTATCTAAAAAGTGAAATATTCTTGATCTGTTGTAAACAACGAAAGTCTTCATTACAGATTTGCCAGATTTAGATGCCAAATTGATCTGAAGGCCAAGCCATGAACAAAAGGCCAAACCTTATAAAAAGTGGTTGAGTTTTGCCCGAGTTGTGGGTGTGGGAAATTCCGACCTATGTCTGTATAGGATATTTGTGTAATTCTCATACAAAGTCAATATTTTTTGAAACCCTGTTTTATTTGTAACACATTTTTTGTTTGTTCAACACAATCAGAGAACTTTTAAATTAGTATGCCACTTAAGACAATAAGTGGTCGTGAGGGATATTTGTTTATTTTTATTATGAGCGCAAAGCAGTTATAGAAATATATTTTGCATTGGGAAGTTGATCAATTTCGACAATTGGCAGGTCATTGAAATCAATATAATGCAAATAATCTGTTGCCAAGTGGGCCTTATATTGATTAGCGACCATTTTAAAATGTAGCCAGCGCAAACATACAATTAATAAACAAAATTAATGTACATTGTTATTCATCGTAGTGTGTGTGTGTGTGTGTGCCCTAACCCGGTATTTTGCAATTCCCGCCGGACAGCGAAATTTTAATTATGCACCATCGAATGGTGGTGGCAAAATATATAATGTATATATGTATATAGAAAGTATTAGTAATTACGAGTTGAAATTTCATGAAAATACAATTTGCGATTATTGTTATTAGTGTCAGAGGCAACAGGCTATGGTTATGGCCCACGCTCAAGCCCCACCCTCCCCAAAGCCCTACGCCCTCAGACAACTTTCAATGGCGTAAAAGTTTTACGAGCAGCGCTGTCGAGCGACAGCAGTTGAAAAATTTATAAATTCAATAGCACCTAATTAAAATTAAATCTGAAAGCTTGTTGTATCGACGATGGCACACAGCTTAGGCGCCAGCAACAGTATCAACAGAGGCAACAACAACAACAAAAACAATTACAAACAAGTATGAGCACTATACTCGGGAATGCTTGACCGGAATATACCCTTTATCTTTCATTGTTTGATGCTTATCGATTTACCTGACGTAAAGATTTCATTCCAATATGCGCGTATACCCAAAATTATGCAACTTGAAGGTCTGACCTGGTCGATATATTTCAAAACTGAAAGATATGTGAGCTGTGCATACATTTGCAACTGGCGCACATGTATCGATATTTACCGATACATCGATATTTATCGATGGAACAGAAGCAATTAAAAAACGTATTGTGAACACCTTATTTGCCAATAAGAATTATATGGATTTTAAAATCTCTCTCTCTCTCTCTCTCTCTCTTTTCTTCAGATTATACTTCTTATCGATAGTATACATTTTGCGTGCTTGGCTTTTGAATTGCTCGAGATACTGTGTATCGATGTTTATCGACGTTGGCCTGTTATCAAAGCAATTAACAAATTATTAAAATAAATAATTATTTGAGTTTTTAAATCTCTCTCTCTCTCTCCTTGAGATTATAGTCCTGATCATGAATATATACTTTGTGTGCTTAGATTTTAAATTATTCAAGATAAGCAGTTATATAGACGCGCTCTCTAAAACTCAGTTACAAAATGAAATTAGTTAGATTTTTAAATTTCTTTCTCTGTCTCTTCTTCAGATTATAGTTTTAATCGAAAATATATGTATATATAAATTATATATATTCATTTGTTGCTTGTTACATACGCTTTCATATGCCCTTTTAGCTACATTTTAATGGGTATATTTACGCGAGTTACAGGCAAAAGACGGGCTGGGATGCTGCCTAGCTTGCTTTGGCCGTTGTTGTTGTTGCTTCTGCTGGCAGGATATGCACGGTAAATGCTATAGCCGGAAATGAACACGTACTGTGGTGTGTGTGTGTGTGTGTGTGCGTGAATGTGTGTGTGTGTGTGTGTGTGTGTGTGTTTACGAGTACCTGGAAAAAGTTTACCAGCTGGCTCAGCCGTGCTGTGCTGAGCTTATTTATGAGCCAGCATTCTGCGTATGCGTACGTGTACGTGTGTGTGTGTGTGTGTGCGTACAATATTAATTATTGAGAGATTTGATATCGGCTTAAAGTTTCTGTTGTCGTGAGTGTTTTACGCTCACGACGCTCACGCTCACGACGCCCAAAAGTATGCAATATGGCAAGCAAATTGAAGTCACTTGTCGCATACATCATAATCATAATCAACATCATTATCATCATCATCATCATCATCACCATCACCATCATCGTCATCATGAAGATGAATCCAATTTGGAGCAAATCTTTCGTTGGCCAGGAGGTGGCTGCCGTAACAAGAAAAAATAACAACTTTAACCCATTGCCGGCTGATGGGGTCACTTTGGCTCTTCGACTGTTGCACTTACTTTACTCTGGCGCTGGAAATGAACCAATAAATCAGTTTATAATGGCAAAAAGGCAATAGCAAACGCAATATGATGTCAGGACAAACTTTTGGCGCCTCTTTTCGAAGCGGACCCAAGCAGCAGCTGCATAGATCAATGAACCAAAGTCGAAAGTGTTTTTACGATGCGCCTGAAAGCAACGCAATGGAATTATATTTACTTGTGTGAGCAATAACCAAACCAAGGCAAAGCAAGGCAAAAGGATGGCCATGTCGAAGACATGGACTGTAAATGACATTGTGCACGCCGTAAGGGATACTAGAAAGCGATTGATGATTCAGCTACACAGAATCAAAGAGTCAAACTAATGTGTGCTGTATGTACTTTCTGAATGTACTCGGCAAAATGGAAATATGATAGTACAAGCGCATGTTTTATTGTCTTTTCAAATGAATAGCTTGAAAAAGGATTGAAATAAAACTACGTCTTTGTTAGTATATAATAAAGACTTCCATTGCAATCTTGCGAATGTGATATTCCAAAGTTGTTTTTTATTTGGTTTGCCAAGAATCGGTTAGCAATTTAGTCTATAATATGACAGGTAGGGTATATATAGAGGCCAATCTATATCAAATTTCATTCTCTAACTTTTTAAAGTAAGTAAAAGGAAGATCAAAAGAGTTGTGTACTTTCTTGGTCAAGTTGCTCTGTGAAACGAGCTGAAACCAGATTGAGTGGAATAAACGAATAAAATAGTGTCAGTATTCCATCCATTTTCCACCTTAATCGGTGAAATTCCGAAATCGTTAACCAATTTAAGTGTAAATGCTTACAGCAGCGAATAAATTGAATGCAATCGTTAAGATATGTTATCGATACGTTTTCACATAGCTCCAAAATATAAAATTTCAGACGAGTCTTTGATATACAAACATTTTCCAACATTTTTCTAAGTAGCATGCAGATTTTTTGTAGAACTTAAAAGAGAAAATCTTAGACCAATTCGTTGAAATACCAAACAAGTTTCCGTTCACAAACATTTTCCAACTTTGTTTTGGGATATAACTTAATATTCTTCTCGGTACTAGATATCTATTATAGTTTTTATGATCTTAAGTTCATTATTGAGCATAAAATGCAGCTGATTACGAAACAGAAATTACGAAGCTCGACTCGCTCCAATTTCAACAAAAGCTCGTTTCGTATTTTATGCAGCCCTGGCAGCAAAGAGACAGTCGCCAACTGCATAAATGCTGTCAAGCATAAAACATGAACAGATAAACTATGGCAAAAGAATTGTAACAAGTGTTGCATATGTTTTGCATATGTATTTATTATAATACACATAACTTATAGCATGTAAACCAATATGTGTATCTATAAATATGTGCTAGATGACTAGAAAAGTCTGCTTGTCAACAGACACGAGCAACGGCAACAAAACAAGAAGGCGGCGACAGAGTTCGTGGTACAGTCAGCCACGCTGCATATTTTAACATTTCCGGTTTCATTTCACAATGCAAACAAAATGGCCGGCAGACGTGTTTCCGGCATACCAAAGGCACCTGGGCTGACCAAACACAATGAACGGCGCCCAACCTGAATTGGCGCGTGGGCGGGTGGGGGCGTCGGGGCGTGTCGCTATGCATATATATAGATATACATATACGGGCGCTATATCAGCCAATTGATTAGCGACATGTCCTCTCATCATAACTGGCTTATGATCAAGCTTTGCCGTTGGGAGCCGAATAGTTTTGTGTACGCCGTGTGAGCTTTATTTTACATCTATTCAGTTTTTCTTTTCTTAGTTAAGAGCAGGTTTGGGTTCGGTTTTTGCGCTTAACACTTTAATCTTGCAGGCTTTTCTTTACTTTTTTTTTTTTGGCTGTGCGCAGTCGACATAAAAAATTTACCAGTTGATTTTATGCTGGATTAAGCTTAAACTTTATACTAAAAGGAACTAAGCAAGCGTAAATGGAGCCTGCTCTTTTTCACCCCTTTTTCCCCTTTTACCGACGGCTTTTCTCCCAACATGTTGTTGTTCTTGTTGTTGCCTAGCTTGCGATTTTGTTGTGTTTGGGCCCCGGCTTCAGTCCCTTGTTAAAATAGCTTTACGGTACGGGGCACTTGGACTGATGGCTGGGCCTTTGGTTTGCCCTTTTACATGTTTGTTTGTGTACGTGTGAGTATGTGTGTGTGAGCGGGTTGAAGGACGCGTCCGAAGCCACGTCTGACTGATTCTGTCGCATATCCGTAGACCCAGGCGCCGGGCCTGAAATATTTGCTGTGACAGTTTTGGAGGCTTGGCTCTCCTCCCCCCATCTCCCACATAATTCAATAGGTTTTGCGAATCGAAACTCCATCAAGCAAGTGGAAATTGTGGCAGTGGTTTATAGGCTTATACACATCGTAGCCAATTTTCGAGGCAGCCAGCAACTCTCCGGTAATAGCTCCATTATATAATTATTGTGCATTATTGTCTGGGACTGCAGCACGTATGTGCTGTCTGTGTCCAGCCCGCTCGATTACCTGGTTTGGTGGTCAGCTCTTGCGTGATTTTTTATTGGGTAGAAGCTGCTCGTTTGCCACATTACATTAATTTTCTCCATATCAACGGGGCAGCTACGTTGAAAGCCAATAAAAATTTGTGTCATTCAACCGGCACGAGGCGCATCCCCCACCAACGCCCAACCACTCGATCACCATCGATACATGTCTATATATATACACATATATATATATTGCATGTCCTGCTGGCGCTGGTCAGTAGGAATCCAATTTCATTTCAATTGACCAGGCTATGCATATATAATGTTACAGCATATGATTTGCAATCAACCCACGCAAACGCGACTGTTGTAAGTGTTGACATTATTTATTATGTAGCTACCACACATGATTGTTATTTACATAACTAACTACATATGTCTGTATATACATATGTACATTCATCGGCTGTGTGCAGATTATTTTTTATGTGCATGTAAAGCAATCACAATAACTTTTCCTTACATCAAATTAAGTAATAATATTTATATAACTATTCAACGAACAGTTATTGTTAAATGTGAATTTTTTCATTTCGAAAATATGTTCTGTCTTTGTTTGTGAACATTATTGGATTTTAATTCAATTTATCCAGTTAAAAGTTGACAGTTTTTAACAATATCCAATGCTTAATAATTATTATCAATATTGATGATAATAATAATAGTAATAGTAATAGTAATAGCATAATTGATAACAATGCTTATAAAAATAAAAACAAAATTGTTGACAATGCGTTTAATAATAATGACAATAATATATACAAAAATGATAACAATGATAATTATAATGATAACAATAATTGATATAAAAATTAATAATAATAATGAAAATAACAATATAATAAAGTTGTTTAGCTATCAGACGTATATCTATAAAAAATTATATTTATGTATTAAATATACATATTTATTTACACATTTGCTCACAAAATGTAACTACTTTTAGCTAGGGTATATGCACACCAATATCCAATACTGCATCACATTCTACCCAGACTTAACTTTGAAAGCAATTAAGCCTGTTGGAATTATTATTTTTCTTGTTAAACACATTATGCTCGTTTTATTGTGTATATATATTATATATATACCACATATGATCGGCTTTTTATGCAGTCGAAAGAAAGGAAAAAAAGACATTGCAAGTAAATCAATAATTTGTACTCTTTTGATAAATGCTCGCGGCTGCTTTGTGCCAGGACCAAAAGAGACGTACAACAAGAACAACAAAGAGGTAAAGGCGAGGCACATTTATTTGGCTTGTTGCGGTCTTCTTGCTCCCAGCCAGACCTTAAGTTCTTCGGCAGCCCAGCCAAACAGTGGCCCGCTTAACGCTGCTCCAACTCCTGTTGGCCACATGGCCCGCTGGGCCTTTGTTGTTGCGACGGTTTTGTGGTTTTATCCTTGCTGCAGATGAAGCTGCCTGCCTGCCTGCCTGCCTGCCTGGCTGCCTGTTTGCTGGCTCTTAAAGTGAAAATGTGACGAAAGCATTGAATTTATTTCACACACACAGAGAGAGAGTTTACCACCCTCCTTAGTAAGCCGCATAAATTGGTCGGCAACTAATTGAAAATGCTTCTTGTGCTTGTGGTTGTAATGCACACATACATACATACATATACCCATTATGCACATACATACATACATTCAATAAACTATACAAGCACATGTGTCTTGTGTGTCTTGTGCGCAATCTAAACGCTAATTAAATGATTCAATGATTCCTCGCCCAGTGCTCGTCCGTCCCCCCGAAAAACCCCCGACACTTACCTTAATTTCTTTTTATTGTTTTTCGCATGTTCTTTCAATTGCTTTTATGTGCTGCTGCAGGAATGGCGACCAAGGTCCAAGTAACTCCTTCAAGTGTGCCTGACGAGTGCTGCACAAGTGTATGTGTGCTGTGTGTGTGTGTGTGTGTGTGTGCGAGTGTGTGCGAGTGTGTGCGGTGTGTGCGGGTGTGTGCGTGGGTGTGTGTCCGGGTTAATTGAATTTTATGTCTTGGTCAGAAATCCTCCAGCCCTGTCTGCTTCTCGACTGCGCAAATTAATTTCCTTATATTGACTTTTTTTCCTATGTGTGGGGGTATTTTTTTTTCCAAGTCCCGATTGCCACTTCTTCTTAAGCTGAATTGCTTTAAGAATTTTATTGCTACGCTTGAAATATTGTCGCAACTAATGAGCAAATGATACAAGCCGGCAGAGGCAACACCGTGTGTGCGTGTGTGTGCCACTCAAGAGTCGCGTCTCAGCTGCACTTCATTTTAATGGATTCGCACGCGCAATGAACCGCAAGCATATGCAAATGCCTCGAGCACCTGCTAACAACATTAACTAGCATAGTGTGTCTCTCTCTGTGTGTGTGTGTGGCATGCTGTGACTGACTGTGACTGGAACTCATCGTTTGCCACCAAAGAGGCTGCCACATTCTTCGCGTTCCATCAATAATTATATGTTGCATGCCATTTGGGGGCTAAGGTGGGCGCGGCTGTCGGCTGTTTGACTGTGCAAATGTTTGTGCAACACTCAAAACTCGCATGCGTGTGTGTGTGTGTGTGTGTGTGTTGGTGTGTTGCAACATGGTTGGCATACTCGCAAAAATAAGACAGTTAACATTTTTGAGTGCCCCAAAGCAGTGAGTCTGCGGCGTAGCTGTGCTGCCGGGTGCAGGCTTCAGCTGCAGCCGCTTTGCTTTGCTCTTTGGCGGCTGCACTTAAATATTTTGCATATGCTTGAAATGGCGGTTGACGACAGCAGGCGCTAAGTATGCTGTAGTTGAGCCAGCCCCGAAAACCCCCAAGCCCCTTCCTGCTACCCACCCCAACTCAGCGCCAGCTCTCATTCTCGTTTTCGTTATGTGCCAATTTGTTCTTGCCAAAGATGCGACAAGTTTTGCTGCAGAACTTAATCGTACTTGGCGGCTGCCGGAAACATATACCCAAAATTTTTATTCTATTTTTTTTTTTGAGTGTAAGAATACAGATGACAGGCACTGTGACTGTTGTCAAGTGTTTGCTAATTAATGGTAAAAGCGCGAGCGCTTAAACATTTGATTGTTTGTTGTGCCGAGATTAATTAAAGGATTGCTCTTGGAAAAGTAAATGAAACTTGCAAAAGTATCAAATGATACTAGATTATTTCTTCAACGTTTCTGACGAATAGCTTTGCCATGAACTTTAAACCAAACACAAAATGAAGTTACGTTTCAGATTAAAGTCAACTTCATTTTTTTGTGTGAGAAGGGAGGAATATTTATAGTAGTCTCTAATAAAGGAACTTCCTGTTTTACACTTAAGATAAAAAATGAAATCGTAAAAATATTATTAATTAAATCGCAAAGATATATTAAGTGGTCAGGTCTTCATGGACTAATTAAATTATATTAATTATTTTATGTATCAAAATCATAAGTTGTTCACCCATTTTCCGATCGTGGCAATGAATTTGCTAAAATAAAATTCGTTAAAATATAAATCTAACCTCGTAAGCTCGTTGAGTAGATGCTCCCAAATGGCTTGAAACAAGACCGAAAAAAAAGTTGAAATAGATTATTGTTTGCATTAAGTTTGGCTGACAACAATAGTTTTACACTCATATTCCACGCTTGCGTGTGAATTTCTTATGTAGATACCTAGCGCTAAAAGCTTGGGCTTTGCTACATTTTTATAAGGATCAAGAAAAACTAAATAGAATATGTTTTAAATTGTTTGCATTGTATGTTGAAGCGGATAACATATGTAGTTGACGGCAGTCGAGTGTGTTTGCGATTTTAAGTGGTACTTTTATTATCCTTAATCCCATCATTGGCATCCTTCCACATCTGCACGCTGCAATCGCTGGCAACCAGCTGGTCCCACAAATGCCGACCCACACTCGCCTTCACATAATTGTGTAACACAATAAGCCAATTAAGTTATAGTTTCCACACAACTTGATAACTTAATTTTCAGCATAATCCAGATGCCAATACTGAAACTTTCTGTGTATGTGAAAGAGATGTTTTGCTTTTTATTTATTTTAATTTTTGGTTTTTTCTTTTTTGTGTTGCGCACAGAATAAGCCAACTAATTTGCGGTAAATGTTGAAGCATTCGCCGCTTCCAGGAGTTTTCTGCGAACCAAACTCATGTGTAAAATGAGCAGCTCCGGAACGTAATTTATTTAATTTTGTTCAGCATTTTTCTATATTTATATTTAGTTTGTTATGGTATTCAAGGGGGCCAAGGCCATTGCCATGCTAATCAAGAGCCAAGAGACCAAACAAGCGGTGGTTGTCGTACCATAATTTATTATAGTTTTCCCAACCACAAGCAAGACACATGACAATGCCGCAGCCCCCGGGAAACCCAGCCACTCCTTCTAATGCCTTTGTCTGTGCGTTGCGCGAGGTCCCCCAAAATTAATTGAATTTTTGTACCACAAATTCTCGAGCATTTTTGGCCAGGCATTTTCCGTTTAATTTCTGCCATCATCAGCGCAGCGGTTAAATTTTTGAGATCGAACAGCAGCAGCTGCTGAGACCCGAACAGCACCCCAGACTCGCAAACGTTTGGTTCTCAATGGCTTGCGTAGACTTCAAGAGTCTGGCTAACATTTCATTTCATATTTAACGCATTTTTGCCATCAGTCTTTGTCCTGCCTGCTGCCTGCTGCCTTCTGCCTCCTGCATCCTCGTCATAGTTGCGGTTTGCTCTTTACCAGAGAGCCGGAGCCGGAGCTAGAGCCGGAGCCGAGGAGCCAGAGAGAGAGCCTTGCGGTTGGCACCGCACAGCAATCAAAGCAATTGCCTTCTAGGCCTTTTCTCTAATAAAATAATTGAATTGCGGCCATGTGGTATACGTAATATATAGTTCAAAGTAATACACATGCAATTAGCAACAACAAAGGGGGACACGCTCTTGGAAACAATTTAAAAGTTCATTTCCTAGCAACAAAAAATTGCTTTGAATGGGTATTAAATATGCAAGCCACAAGTTCTCTGGTCACATAAATAATTATGCCTTATAATTATTGACATTTGCCTTAGTAATATTTTATTAGATTATGTTATGCCCATAAAGAATTTGCTCAAATGGGTTAAGTGACATTTCACATATCTATGCCATATCTTGGCAAATGGTAACTGAAGACATCTTCGACCCTATAAGCTATATATGCTCATTATCTGGATATTCATGATAAATCTAAATAATTTATTTGATTTTCGTTTGCGACTAGATGTTTGTAATCGATTTACGATAAATGCCCACGCATGTCTGATAAGTGAAAAATATCGAATTTTTTTTTTAATAGACCCTAGTTAATGTATAAAATATCAATTGTTGTTGTTTTTATACTTTTCGCAGATCTATTTTACTTATTTTGTTCACTAAGTATTGCTTTCCATTGCTACCAGATTATAAAGATTATACTTGATTTTCAATTACTTCCGCGCTTGCCTAGGAATTTCGAAGATTTGAACAGTGCCTAGTTAAGGTACAATAAGAGCCTAGGCATATAAAAATTGATATGGGGGTGTACGTTTTACATAAGTAGTCAATAATTATTTGAATTTTGTTGGCTTTTTCCTCGTTCCTTTGAACGCAGATGTTATTTTAGAATGAATTATTCGTTTGTGGGAAGCGCTCGTGAAGGACTGCATTTCACATTAGCTCGCTGCTGCTTACAGGGTATTCTCCAGTCAGCTAGTCTTGTTGTGCCCATTTTTGTGTTTAGGATTCGCAGTGCTGATTATCCGTGGGCCAACAATCAATTACTTTTAAATGTATATTCGATACTTATTGAGTTGCAAGCAATTAAGATTGGAATTGATGAAGAGCCGAGCCGATTGGAAGCCGGGAATAAAATGCCACACTCAAAACGAATTCAAATTGAACTTTTTATCTATGCGCTGAGGTAGACAACAATAAATTGTGATAAATAAGTGGAAAAGCATAAAATAAAATACAAAAAAAGAATCGCATGGCGGCCGAGTCAGCAAAGCCTAAATTGCCTACGCACGCATTGCGGCCAAAAACCAAGAAAAGAACCGTCTATCCTTGGCACGCCGAAGATCAAATACCCTTTGCAGGTAGGCATATGCCTTGAATGTGTTTTTATATACAGAGATTCCCTTGTTGCTAAGGGATAATATAGTATAATTATAGGTGCTTTAAAATAGTATAATATAAAGTACAGTATAGTGTCGTATATATAACTATAATAATTTATAGTATAATAATCATAATATAATATTATAATATGGAATTGTGAATATCTAAGAAGAATTGTAAAGCCATGTTCAACAAGATCAATAACATCTTCTTCCATGAGTTACATATTAAATGCCAAAAAATTACGAGCTCAGAGAAGAGTATGATATAGACCAAAGGCCCTAAAAGTGCCTAGGTCCAATGTGCAGCTACACGTTGTCAGTTGCCAGTTGCCAGTTTCTGCCAGCTTTCCAGTCCCGGCCAAACAGACCATTAAAACAAACACACGCACAAAACATTTCTCGATGCATAAAAAATCGGGAAAGCAGCGAAGGAGCCGAACATCGTACAACAAATAATAAATAGAACAACAAAACGAACCGGAGCGCATTGTCAAATTCTTTTGACACTTATCCCTTGCCGGCACATCCCCAGGAATCCAGAACAGAGCATTCCCACAAATGCCCACAAGCCCACGAAATGGGCGAAGGACCTTAGTTAATGCTACTTTCAACCGAAAGGCCCGCACCGCTGCGTGGGAGAACTTAATATGCAAATGGGCCTCATGTCTAGGCCGCAGGGTCACCTGTCTCGCTCGCACGCAGCCATTTCATTCGGTTTGTGCTTCATTATTATTATTATTATTATTATTATTATTTTGTTTTATATGTGTGCTTGTTGTTGTTTTTGTTGTTTTTGGCGTTGGTGTTGAGTATTTTGCTGGCTGCTTTCTTGATTTTTATTGCAGGAATGCGAACGTCGGCCGTTTTTAAAGCCACCACAGGACCTCACCCAGACCACAGACACACACGCACACACACACACACACACACGCACACACACATTCGCACACACTCACACGCATACGTAGACATTATGAGGCTCGGCAAGGAGCTTCGATTGTGTGTGCTTGTGTGTGCGTGTGTGTGTGTGGCAACACTTACACGAAAATGATGAATGATTTTATGGTTTGCTTGACCTGAATTTTATAGTATGCATGCACGCCGCACATCCCCCCACCCACAGCTTACTACCTTTGGGCCCGCCCCCCTGCTCCTTCGCCGCCGCCCTATTGCTGTCGCCTGAGCATTGCGAGTGGAAAATTTTATGTTTGCATAAGAAATTGGATTTTTGCATTAGTTATGGAAATGAGAAAACTTCAACTTGATTTGTTTTTCACTGGCTGGTTGGTTGGTTGGTTGTTTTTGGCCCTGGTCAGAAGCAGAAGTGGCAGCACGCTCAGCAACTCTCAGTAACTGCTTTGGTTAGGTTTTACTCTTTCATTTTATTTTCTATTTTTTATTTTCGTCGGCTTCTCGGTTTGCTTTGGTTTTGTGGTTCTGGCCCGGCACGGGATATCTATGGCTTTTTAGTGATGTTCCTTCGCTCTTTGCGCCTAATGCTTATTAGATTTGGCTCATGAATCAAGCCGCTTGCAAAAACTGCCTGCATGACCGACCGAACCGGCCACAAGCGACCAGCGCAACCACTGGGCTGCATCTTGAATTCCCCTCCAGTGTAGTGCTTGGCAGCTGCACAAGTCGTAAATGCCAAGTGGCAAACACTGGCTGGGGTTGTAGTTGCATCTATAGCTGAACCGGAATATTGCGCAATATGCCAAACAAGTCACGATATATATCGGCACATACGAATATGAAAAGTTAAAACAAACAGTCAAGCACTGAAATATATCATATAATGTTCTATATATGTGAACTATATGCTCGTTGGCTTTTATTTGTTTGAGATTTTATTATGTTTTTATTTATTTTCTTTTCGAGAACAAATAAGTAAAAACTTCAGCGCACGGTGGCAATAAAACGTGGGCATTGCAACTATTCGATACTTTTGGGTGAACGTTCTCGTGGGTGGGCATATCATATAATACATCCCGTCTGACAGACAGCCCTCGAAAAAGAATGTGTGGTGGGGTAGAGTGAGAGAGAGAGAGAGAGGGGGGGGGGGTGAAGGGGGGGGTTAAGGAACGTGCTCCCCGGGCATGTTGCAGACAGTTGACGCTTCTGGCCGCAGCAATTGACCGATTATAACACAAGCCCGAGTCGGAGCTATAGCAATAAGAATGAATTCAGTATGGCATAGATCGATCAAGTCGATTGCATAATACCCTGCAAAAATTAATATTAAATATTCTAAAATATATCGATATATTAAAAGTAAAAGCAAAGTGATTAGAAAAGATCTAGATAAATCAACAAAAATTCCCACCAAATTATGCTTCATAAAACTTAAAACTTATTTTATTGGAAGGCGTAATTAAAAATTGTTGAATATGATTCGATATTATTGTATATATTAAAAGGACATCGACTTTGGCGGCAAAACAAAAAAGTTGAGCAAGCCCCCAAGTCCGTAATACCCTACCATTAGCCTACTATGCGAACGGTTTGGCAACGTTTGGTCGTTCAGTTTTAATATTGGCAACTTTTTTAATTATTTGCTTGAAACGTTTGTCGATTTGTTCGATTTGTTCTGCCGTTGATTTGTAGCCCCCGTTGTTGTCGGTCACAGGGCTATTTGTTGCTGCTGTTGTTGAGGTTTTTGTTGTTGTTGGTTTTGTTGTTTTTGTTGCTGTTGCTTTTGTTATTGCTGCTCGATGGCGCCAAACTATGGCGGCAATATGTGCCAACGGTTGAATAATCTGTCAATAAGCTTTTGTCATCGCTTGGCTACGAATCGAAGTAGTCACAGGGGCCAGCACTAGGTGGCAGCAGGAGTGGCAGTGGGCGTGGGAGGCGCTGCGACGGCTGCTGCCGCTGCTGCTGCTGCTGTTGCCACAAACAAACATTTTGCTATTGGATGATGCCAGTTGTGTGTGCGCCGCCTCAGGGGAGGCGTGTGGCGTGCTGGGGCTGGCCATATATTGCGTCTTGGGCGCGGCTTCTTTGGCGAGCCAAGGGCCAAATAAACAAAAAAAAAAAACCAAAAAAAACAAAAAAATGAAATAAAATGGGGTAGAATGGGCAAAAACTTTTTAATAAAGGTCGATTGCTGCATGTCAATTGGAATGGTGCTCCAGCGGCAGCAGGAGCAGAACTTTGGGCCCGTCGCGTCACGGCGCGTCACGTCGCGATTAGCTTGGCAATAGTTCACTCTGCATGCGCATCCACATCCGCATCCGGTTGCCAAGTGGTGTAGGGGCACTTCACTCTAACGGCACTTTGTCTTCCGTTTTATCACTTATTACTTCCGTTGCGACAGTTTCTACTTTTGTTGGCAGCAGCAGCAGCAGAGGCAGCAGAGGCAGCAGCAGCAGCAGCAGCAGCTGAGGCAGCAGTCGCTTAATTTCTGTCACCTTTTGCATTTTAATTTTGCTTTGTGGCTTGTAATGAGATTTTCGGCCTTTGCCACAAATGAGAAATGCAATTTTGGACGTCACTTGGCTATTTGCATTGCGCACAGTTTGTGGCATACGGCGGCGCGATTAGCATTTATATGGGCAACTTTTCCATTCATCTAATTGCTGTTTGCAGCTGCCAAAATAAATCTTAGCCACTCTGAACGCTGAACTACTCCAACCAAAAGTTACGCTGCCCAGCCAATTTAGAGTGTGTCTGGCAAGGGGTTCTAACAAGCCAAGGCTGGGCTGTTGGGGAGGGGAGCTGCTGTTGCCAAATGCTGCTTGGCAAAGCGATAAAATATACATAAATAACCTTTATTACACATGCTGCCGCTCAAGTGCTCGAACTTTTTCAAGTCCACTTTGCACAGTTGTTTTCGAGTAGTTCGCTCGGCGTTTTTCGGCGTCCTTTGTGCCTGGTGCCGGAGCGCTGTTCGGTTTGTTTTTCTTGTAGTTAGCCCAGGTGCCCCAAAACCAAAGCAACACATTCCACCATTCGCCATTCGCCATCCGCCAACCACCAACCTCCCATAAATCCCGCTGTGGCATCAAGAATGCCAAACCAGTGCGCACAATTCAAAGTTCAAAAGCGTTTTCCTGCCACAGCCAAGCTAGCTTTATGGCGTTTACCCTGGATTCGCTTCGGTTCGCAAGGCATTTCTCAGAATGTAATACATACTGTCAATCCATACTCAATACATTCCATAGTCCTAATCTATTATTTCCGTGCTCACTAATGCTCTCCAAACTGAAGCAAATGTGTGTCGTATTTAACTAGAAAAGCTATCGAGTAGAAGATATTTAAATGGAATATAACGATTCTTTTTATTTTTCAGCTGAGAAAATGCTGCTTAATCCAGTAAAACCGAATGCTAACTCAAGCATACTTATGCTTTGTAATTCAATTTTAAATAATCTTAAGCCCTCTACTAAGCATTACTAACTCGCAGAAGGTATGCTGATTTTGTTGAGCACTTTTTGACACCTTATATTCAAACTAGACATTTTAATTCTTAACTAATGTATATACCTATTTAATAATGCCCTTAGCTATAGGCCATAGAAGCAGATGGTTTTTAGAAAGATATTGCATAAAAGTAAAAAGAATAGGAAAAAAAGCACAGATTCCTTCTGAGTCTCAAAGATTCAGAACCTGAAGAAAGACTCATAGCTTATTTCTATAATTAAAGTTGTTTACGTTAAACAAGTCGGAGCCTAAAAGACTAAAATCGCATATTAAAAACATAAAAAATGTATAACATGTAAGTTTAAAAGAAATACTAAAAAGTGTGAACCAGCTTTTTTCATGCACGATCTACGATTAACTTTATTAATTACTACTATTGCTCGTGCCTAATATTATAACGACAAGAGTTGTTTCCTTCAGTTCATAGCCTTAGAAAGATTGGTATACAAGCTTTGTGAGAGTATTTAATATTCGGTATTCAAAATCTTCATTTTATTTGTTTGCTGAGGAAAATGCCATGGAATGCAGTTTTCTGGACAATAGTCATGAATCAAAGAAACTACATTTTATATAATAAGCAAAGAGATGTAAAAGATGCCAATCTGTTTTGTATTATACAATAATACAATAATTATTATTATTTTCATTCGTAATTTTCTTACGCTTATGACTAACGTAACCTATAAATAGAATTAGTTACATTGCCATGACTTGCGAGTAATACATTTACTATCTTTAGCTCAGCTTGGGATTTAAATCGAGATGCTTGTTGATTGATTAGCTGAATGCAGGGTCAGTTAGCCTACTCAGAAAGTGGTTTGGTTGTCCCGAGCTACAAGCTAGCTTCAAGAGACTTTTCATTTGACCTATTAAATTTGTAGTAAAAATATTTTGACCCAAGCTAGTCTTTGTTTCACTTACTTGTGGCCTTGTGGACGACACTTGTTATAAATCGAATAAACTACATACATTTTATACCCTAAATTGTAATTTATTGTATTATATTTATTTACTATTTATACCCTGAACCCATTAAAAATGGGTAAAGGGTTAAAATGTTTTTGTGCAAAATATAAATGTATGTAACAGGCAGAAGGAAGCATCTCCCACATAAAGTATATAAATTCTTGATCAGCATCAATAGCCCAGTCGATCTAGCCATGTCCGTCTGTATGTCTGTCCGTCCGTCCGTCCGTCTGTCCGTATGTATGAACGCATCTCAAGTTTGTTTCCGATAATCGATAACTTACTCCGTTTCCAAGCAATCGATAAAAATCGATATTGACATCCTGTTTTTTGAGCAATTTTGGTAAATAATAAGAGCTAGCGTCACCAAACTAGACATGTAGCTTCTAGAACAGTAGATATATATCTGCATCTGGTGTTGGAAGAAGAGGGTTCAGGGTATCCCCTAGTCGGGAGCTCCCGACTAGAACCTCTTACTTGTTTAAAGCATAGTTTCTTGATTTTAATGCATTTAATTTTACTTACAACTTAAATTAAACTTATGTGAATAAATACTAAGACAATTTATTATTATGTGGCTAATAGTTCTATAAAGAGTAAACGCAATTTCAAGAGCTTATCTACTTTGCATATTAAAAAATATTAAAAGAAAATATCATTTTATGCAAACATTCTTTTCGTACAAGAAAGGTTTGCCTCAGGCTTGCGTACGTCTGTTATTTTTCCAACTAAACCGATTTAAGATTCGATTCATTTTAAATAAAACAATGGAACTTCGTCTAGAAACCGATTCGCTGTAAGAAACCTGCTGTAGATGATTTAAATACGATAATTTCTTTGGGCGTATGTTAGGCTCCAATATCAATCAGTACAATGCTGTCAGGCTAATCAGCTTAATCAGTTTAGTCAAAGCCAATTTGGCAATGGTAATGTGAATATGGTAGTGGCTATATGCTATATCTACAGAGTCTATATATATACTATATATATATATGTATGTGTATTTAATTTGTGGATATGCTATTTACAGAATACATTCGAGCTACATTGGTCCTTTGCATACGCTGCAGCCAATTTTAGTTAATTAAAGCACGCAAATCCTAATGTGACCTAATTGGATTCCTGCCGTCAGCTGGCTGTCCGTGTCCTTTGGAAGGAGCGTTTAGTCTGACATACCGTTAACAGCCGGCTGCCACTTTGTCTATTTTATCTACACTCATTTCGCAGCAACTCAGCCTTGGTCGGCTTTATGTCCTGCTTACGGTTTTCCATCGCGCCAGATATGACCCTTTTGATATGTGCGGGCGTTCATCAGCAGCTTGTTGCTTCAGCCCCATCCCCATCCGTCGAATGTCCTGGCTGGCTGTTTCAGCTTGTGCTTGTATTTGTGTTGGTGGCCGCCTTGCTTTGCTTTGCTGTTTTCCTTTTCGCCGCGCTTCCTAATCCTACAAGCAACTATAAGCCTTGGTAATTATCTGCAAAGTGACCATTTGGCGATTAGTTGACGCTGCTTCGCTGCTGCTGCTGCTGCTTCTGCTGCTGCGCTTTGCTTCAGCTCTGTCTGTCAACCTCCCCATGACTCTCTTTCCTCTCCCCCTCTCCCGCACTCCATGGCAATATATCTGTCGGTGCTAATGTGGATAGTTGTGTGTCCCATTACGTAGCACAAAGTTTCTGTCGATGTTCAATGCTAGTTAGAAATAAATAAAAATAGGCTAGCCGATTTTGACTGACGGGGAGATACCCTGTAATTATTAATCAAATACCCATGTACCTATGTATGTATGCAAATATTCCAGTTCCTATAATCATAAGTAATAATAATTATTACAATATTAATAATATTAAAAAAGTAAACAATATTTATTTGTTTGATTCCAAGAATCGGTTAATTTTGGATATAACATGAAACTTAGGGTAACATTTAGAAATGAGTAAAAGTTTAAGTATTTGTAATAAAATTTTAATAGTACTAATAATAATAATAATAATAATAATAATAATAATAATAATAATAATAAAAATAATAATACTAATAATAATAATAATAATAATAATAATAATAATAATAATAATAGTAATAATAATAATAATAACAATAATAATAATAATAATAATAATAATAATAATAATAATAATAATAATAATAATAATAATAATAATAATAATAATAATAATAATAATAATGATAATACTAATAATAATAATAATAACAATAACATTTTCAGCTAAATAAATATTCCAAAATTTGGTATTATCTACTTATATTCAATATGAATTTCTGATTTTACATTTGTTTTAATCTATGCATAAAGATATTTGTTTATTTGAAAAGACATATATTAACAACACTTATTACACCCTTACCTTACAGGATATACACAAGTAATCTTTTGCCGCAGATTACAACACGGTGCTGTCAATTTAAGATTATGAACCGAACAGCAATGATATCAAAGGCTATTCTTCAATATCTATTAATAGAATTCCAATTTGAGGCTAACAAAGAGGTGTAAGTGATGTCAATTTCTTTTGTATTATACAATAATAATTATTATTATATTCATTCGTATTTTTATTACGCTTACGACTAACAAAACTTATAAATAGCACTAGTTACATTGCTATGACTTGCGAGTAATACATTTACTATCTATAGCTCAGATTGGGATTTAATCTATATGCTTGTTGATTTATTTCCTGAGTGCGTGGGTCAGATAGTCAAGGCACAAAGTGAGCTTTTTTGGTGTCTACTACTTCTGTTCCTTAAAGACGCTTTGGTTGTCCCCAGCTTCAAGCTAAGTTCAAGAGACTTTTCCTTTGAGCTATTAAATTTGTAGTAAAAAACATTTTGATCCAGACTAGTCGTTATTTCACTTACTTGTGGCCTTGTGGATGACACCTGGCACCTTATTATTTCTTACCATTTTTTTTTTGACGAAATTCTCTCAAATCTTTTGCAAAAATCATTGCAAATTTTTATATGAAGATTATGTAAAATATTATTGATTTATTTAAATAGACTTTATTGCGTTGTTTTCTTTAGCTAATTAACTCAATTATTAATAATTAATCTTCGTCTTCCCGAAGATACTTTTAATAACTGCACGACACAGCTTTAAATATTTCTCGATAGAGCTATTTGTGGATCCAGTTGCAGTTATTTGTCTGCCAGGCTATCTCACTTATAGGGTATTAGGTATTCGCTAGCCGGTTAATATTTGTTCTTTTATGTTTTCATATATAACTTAGTTTGCTTTTTTGATTCATTACATTTTCCGACATACTTTTTATCTCTGCTGGCATTCTCAGATGCTTTTCTTTAAAACTTTTCACATTTTTGCTCTCATTAGGCTCTTGTGTCATTCAACTGCGTTGTGTTCGCTTCTGTTGAATCTTTTGATCTACTCCTACTTTATCCAATCTCCACATTGCCCCAACTCGCAAATGAGCCCATCTCTGCCCCATACCCATTTTGCCTGCTCGTCGGCCAAGTTCTGCACGCTTTGCGCATCGCATTTCATTGTCTCATTCTCATTTTTTATGTTCATCTAATTTGCATTTGCATAGTTTCCTTTCTGACGTGCTCCGTTTTCCTTCTTTGTGGGCAGTTGGAAAATATGATGAGTGCCAGCTCTTAGCTGACAACCGCCCCTCCCCCATCCCCCTTTCTACACCACCCTATACCTTTTCCGTTAGGGGCAAGCGCATGGTTTATGAACTGTTGCATACATTTCGCTCTGCTAACAAGCTGACTTAGTATGTGATAATTTCGCTGGCCGATAGTTCCCCATTTTCATGTTTCTGCTGCCATAACGAAACATGGCAAAGGAATGGAAGGACAAAGGACACTTTTCCGGGACTGCGACAAAAGCTGCAATTGCTTAAAGCAATACAAAAAAAATTTCCATAAGCTCTTGTGGTCTACGCCCCTCCACCCAACTCCACTCGCCCATCGAAGTCTAGGCACACGCGGCGCATTGAAAATTATTTACGATAACGATCGCATAATCATAATAATAATCACATTATAATAATTCTTGGCTTTATGGCCTCTGGTCTATAAGGGCTGCGGCTGCTACGTCTTGCGGTCGCCGGGGTCTTTGGTCTCCGAGGACGTGTAATAGTTGCTAATAAAATGCAATGCCCATCTGCCCCAACATGCTGGCGATCCACGGATAGAGGGCTAGTAAATTGCGGGCAACGCATTGGAAAAAAATTACATCCGTGTGAGGGAGACTGGGCGGGGAAAGGCGGGCGGTGACTGGGCAAAAAAATGGCAACTGCATTGATGTTATTACCTGTGCCGCCAACTATTTGCCAAAGTCAATAAACAAAACTGACAGGAGGACAACAACTGGGGCGGAAAGGCGACAACATGTTGAACAACCCATCCACCCACTGGGACACCCTGCCATACACACATACACACACACGCACACATTGCAGTGGCTGTTGTTGTTTTTGTTTTATATAGTTATGTTGTTTCGCTTGCAGCAAATTATTGTTATGCTTTTGGATTTTGCGCATAATTCTGCAGTTTGCGTTTGCGTTGTTTTTCATGTTGTAAGCGGCATTTGGAGTATGTTACTCATACGCCATGTGAGCCCCGTTTTTAGCATGCAAAGTTTCGTATGCACTTTTAAATGAGCCATAGCCTCAGACATGCCACCAAAACCAGCACAATACCATTTTCCCGAATGCACCTATTTTCTACCTTCCTTTTTCTTTTTTTTTTTTTTTTGGTGTGTCTGTTTACTTTTCTATTTTCTCTTCATGCATTGTTCACCATTTTTTAGCATTTTCAATTTGTTTTTGGCCAGGCATTTGCCACGGCCAGCTGAGGGCAGCCAGAATTGCAGCTGTCGTCGTTATCATCGTCGTCGTCGTCGTCGTCGTCGTGGGTTTGCCATTTAGTTTGGCGAATGGTGAGGGTATGCGGGCGGGCATATGGACTTTGGATTAAATAATACGTATGAGAATATCATACCACTCGTGGAGTATCTATATTCGGCATATCTCAAAGCAAAGCATCTTAATTTCAAGCACCTATTTATATATTTTGCTATTATTTTTTATATATCAGCTCAAGAGGCACTTTGCAGATTACGTTTTTTTGTTCCCTAATTCCAATTGTTCTTCGACAGCCTAGATTATGACACCTACAAAATTGGTCGGTAACCGCTTTAGAGATAAGACTATCTGCGTCATTTACACACAACGCTGTTCAATTCATCAATAGCTTTCCTTTTATGACTCAACGAGGCGCATATTTAGCGATAAGAACAAGCTCTATAATAATGCCTATATCTATCCGGTACGGGGGGCCATTCTAGCAACCGACTTTAGCAGGCATATCTCTAACATATCTTATACACACGCATTCACTTTTTAATACAATTTAAGTTTATCGAATAGGTTTTGCATTCTTAGTACGATTTTTTTTTTCAATTTGAGGGTTTTCAGAATGGATTTTAGCTAATTGTCATCAATTTTTCGGGCTAAAAGCTATAAAATCTTTAAGGAATGATTGAATATTTATACTTTTTATCAAATCGGAAATGAATTTGATATCTGCATTTAGGTTTTCATTATATTATATAGAATATTAATATTCTATTATATTAATAATAATTAAAATTTGGTGAAAAGCTTTTGCACAAATCACGAGTTTGGCGAGTTCAGCCAGATGAACACAAAACCTTCTAGAGGGTTAGACAGACGTCTTTTGGCCATCTCAATGACTCGATTAGTTTTAAGTGTATTAGTTATTCGGCTTGCTGCACTTTCTAGATTGGCATAAACTATTTTTATTTAGTTTGCACGCTGCGGTTGCAAACTCGTTTTCAAAAAATCGACACCAGCAAAAAAAAAAAAAAGAAAGAGTGAAAGACTATGGCAAGTTTATTTATGCTTTGCGTGTCTGTTGTGAATTAGTGCCAAATTTGATTATCTATGGCCACACACACACACACACACACACACACACACACACTCACGTACATATATGGGGTATAACCCATACAGCAACACGCCTAAAAGTAAGTCACGATGGTTTTGCTGACAGTTGTTGTAGTGGGTGTTGCTCAAATTTTGGTGGCTTTGTTGTTGTTGTTGTTGTTGTTGTTGTTGTTGTCACTATCTGTTTTCATAACGCCCCTATTAAATTGATTACCTTAATCAATTCAAATATTTATGGCCTTTTTTTTTTTTTAATTTTAATTTCTCATGTGAGCACCTCTAACCACAAGATATGAATATAATTTTGTTCTTTTAATTTTTGCCGCAAAGTTTTGAGTTTTTAAATCGTGGCCAGGTGGCCTTTTAGTTGAGCAGGTGGGCGCGCCCACAATTGCGTGTAGCCATCGACAGCTACAGATTTTCTATACCATAAGTAACATGCCAATGGGTAATTAGTGAGAGCTCTCTCTCTCTCTCTGCATGGCTGACCTTTAGGGCGCAGCTTTTGCTTGGTTGGCCAGTGTCTCAACTAGTTCAAGGATATTGTTGGAGCAATTAAATGAAGAGTTGTTGCTTATGGCAATATGAAGGATACGAGAATTTAAAAAGTTGTGAAGATTCACTTTATAATCAATAAAAAATTCACTAACCCTCCAGTTGGGATTTTCATTGGCAGACCTACTACTTGTACTTGTGAAAAGTACCTAAGCTGTATTCAACTTTTCAGTGTACAGTGATCCTCCGATAGCTTCGCCTAAAATTCTGATTATTAAATAAATTAAATATTTGCACTTACAAGCTTATGAATTTTTTATTTTAAATAGCTAACACGAGTTTTTAGATAAATTTAAAATATTTTTCTAATGCATTAATTATACAAATATTATTATATTTTATATTACATATATATAATAATTAATATTTAATATAATAAAATTATAAACTATTTTCTCAATTTTAATTTGCCAATTTAAATTTATAAAATGTTTATTATGTGTTTTAAAAAATTGCATAGGATTAGATTACATTTTTATTGCAATTTAAAATTTGTATATGTTCTTCTTAACGAGCTACCACTCTATTTATGCTTTACATATTGAACTACTGCGCATCACTTTATTGATTAGTGGCACATCAATGCAATGGAGTTTGTATAGGATGCTGAGAGTATATAAGGACTTGCTCTCTCTCAATGAATTTGTCTGCTCCGTGCTTCTTTGTAACCGATTTCAATGGCTTGGGCGGGCCGGGAAGCGCATTATGGCTTCCCGGCGTAGCGGCTGCCAGGCGCCGTGCCTGGCAGGCACTCACAACAATGAATGGCGCGAACAATGTCTAAATCTTTATTAATTCGACTATTCTGTGGAGCTGCTGCCGGAGCCGTGGCCAGATTCTCAGTACCAAAACTCCAGAGCTCTGTCGAGCCTTTGGGCCCATTTGGGTTGGAGGCGCATCGTCTGCGGACCACTCAACAAATAAATTAATAGCCATCAATCAGTAAATCCGCCAAAGGACCTTTTGCTTTGAATGCAAAGGTTCCGCGTGTGTGTATTTACCATTCTGTGCTTGTGTGTCTGTGTGTTTGCGGCAAAGGCGCACAAAAGCGCGCTATAAACGCGCTCAATGAATGGCTAATATGCCGACTGCACGCGTTCCTGCTACTCCTGGTCTCGCATGGATGTAGTGGGCTCCCGATCCTGTGTTGCTGTATGCTGCTCCGGTGTCAATACAAAGTTCTGTTGGTGGCAGCAATTACATTGCAGCATTGATACAGTTCAGTATGTGCCGGAAATCCGATTAGGCTAGCAAATCTTAAAATGAGCCCGAAGGTGAGCAGGAACTTTAGACAGGTCGAGTTTGAATATTTGGAAAATAATATAAAGAAAAAGTTTATTATACAAATAATATTAATAGATTGGTCTTTAATGGTAAATAATAAAATAAAATAAAATGATCAAACACATTTTTGATACACAGAAATTCCTTGTAACACGTGTCGAATACTTTTCTTCATCTTTTGCATTTGGTAGACATATTCAGTTGTATAAGTAAAGTTGAAGGGTGCGTGTACTTGCAAATGCTCTTTAACCTGTTCCGGCGTCGCATCAACATATTGCTTCAATTCGTCAATTAAGAATTGCTTCTTAAATTTTAAAACACATTCCACTCTTTTAAATAAATAAACAAATATTTAAAACAAAATTTAAAAAGAAAAGGTCAAATTTTATCAGTGAAACATTAGTAAGACGATTCAATTTCATGACTTCATGATCAAAATTCATAGTAATAAATGCACTCACTTTTATCCTAATACCCCGCGAGTTGATATAGTCGAAGGTTCTGCCTACTATTATAGCTACAAAAATGTCAAACGTTTCAATGGAAATGTCAAATGTCCTGACCATAAACTGATTGTTGCCAAGGTGCCGCATAACAAGGATAACCCACAAAGTAACCAAATTTAGAATGATAAAAGAACTAAGCAAACATCAAGTTGTGCTTGGAGCTATGATTTCTCTAAAGGGTATACGGCAGTCGGCAGATTTGCGCTGCAAGGCTCTTACTTCTTTTCAACATGTGCGACGTGTTAGGGCTTATAAATTATTAAGTATGTATTTCAGTTTATTTTAAGATAGTATTTTACATCTCGTTGATTTATAGATGTGCAACAAGCGTAAACTCATGTGTTAATTATATTAATTATAAATTCTATTTATACGCCTTTGAAGCTGTTTTCTGGCAAAAACAAATAATTAGCTGGGCCAGGAAAGTGACTCCTATATTTGAGGGCGGCTGCAAGTTCATTCGAACTTTCGGTGAGATGGTTCGCGTTATGAACCAAAGGCGAGTCCTTTAGATTCGCTTCGTGAACTTGTTTCCATCTACATCTTAAGCTTTAGATTTGGATTCGAACCTTGGTTCGCTAAATTTCTAGCACTGTTTATTATTATTATTACAAGAGAACAAATCAGTTCAAAATTATTTTGGTCTATTTACATATTATATTTTTTACTCAAAAGTTTATATTTTCTATCTTCGAGTATTGAAACTATCGTGAAAAATTAACAGCTGCTGTTGTAATGTTTTCATATACAAATATTTTTTAACCAAAGAAAGAGTTGGCTCAAAATGAGCCTTGATTTGAACAATTGCTTTTCTTTTTGCTGATCTCAGTTGGATCAGCTGAATTTCATTTTAGAACTAAGCGATTGCATGGTAAGGGCGTTTGACAGTTCAATTTCTTTAAGCGACAGCCGGAGGCCAAATGGCAAACTGCACAACACTGGAACAGCCAGGAAAACAACAACGACATCCACGACAACAACAAGCAGCAACTCATAAATCATTTCGCGATGTCGATGTCGAGTATGATGACGACTGGCAATCGGGGCATCTGATTGACTACTGTCAGGCAGACAGATAGACAGACAGAGAGACAGAGGGACAGGCAGGCAGGGGACAAAGCAGGCATACAAACAAACAGCCATTGAAGCTGTAAGCATAGACCATATATGTTATACGAATATGTGTGTGTGTGTTTCTAGCACCACGTGCATTTATTGTAAACGAAAGAGACACAGCAAAGAAAGAGAGCGCAATGGAATTGATGTCGAGGGCTCAAATGGAAATGCTGCAGCATTCATATGCACAGTCGCTCTCCCTGTCGCTGTCGCTGTCGCTGCTGCCGTCGCCGTCGCTGTTGTCGTTGGCTGCGCAGCCAGCAGAGCGTAACAAATGAAATGTGACACATAATGCGACGAGGCGTCTAACTGTCTTTCTATAACTGTGCGCCGCTGCAGCTCCCTGCGTGTGTGTGTGTGTGTGTGTATGAGTGTGTATTAAATCAAATCGAAATGACTTTCGTACTCTATCAATGTCGAAATTATGCAATAACTTCAATTGATTACGAGTGCGTGAGTAATTTAGTGGCATCGGCGTCCAAGTAACATACAAAATAAATATGCCTGCGTGTGTGTGTGTGTGTGTTGTTGTGTGTGCGCGTGTGTGTGTATATCGGCAATCAGTGGCACCCTTCGTGCAACAGTGAGAGCCACATTTGAGGACAGTTAAACGTTTAAAGTGTCATGTTGCGGCCTTCTGACGCTTTGCTGCCTCGTTACGCGGCACTTGGCTGCCTTTTCTTACTTTATTATTATTTGCTGTTGTTGTTGTTGTTGTTACTGTTGCCGTTGTTGTTGCTGTTTGCTTTGACAACCCACTTACTTGGATAGACGGGCACCTGTCCTGGTTTTGTCCTGGTTCCTAGTAAGCAAATCGCACGCATCGACATGGCTGAGAGCAGCAAAACCCTTCAAGTTGGCTTGGCCGTCATCTTACCCTGCTCCGTCTTCTGCTCCGCCTGCTGCTGTTATCTGCCTGCTTAGCTGATGGCGCCTGGTATTTGGCTTGGCTCAGGTCCCGCATGTGTTCGCCATATCCAGTTAAAAGGATAATGGAGCACAACAATTTTTACACGCATATATTTTACAAATATTTGCATTTTTGCCTGGTTGCTTGTCAAGTGAGCCAAGCGGCGGGTAGGCAACAGGACATGGGCATGGCATGGCTAAGGTGTACCAAGAGGATTCGCGTCTTGGGGGGCTGTAGTGGGGCTCTGCTATGGAGCACATAACTTTGGCGTACCTTTTGCATTGCTTCCTTTTTAAGACACATTTGTGTCGTAGTAGTTGTTGTTGTTGTTGTTGCTCTTGCTGTCGGTCTTAGGCCTGAAAAGCCTCAACTGCACATAAAGGGATTGAATTGTGTGTGTGTGTGTGTGTGTGTGCGTGTGAGCACAGGATTTGTTGTGTCGCCTGTTAAAGGCTGCGCTTTGTTATAAACATTCAGAACCCTATTTATATGTTTGTAAGTGCGTGCTTTGATCGAATTACGTGCCCTTTACACGCTACTCTGTCTGATCGGCAACAGTAGATAGGTATTTGCATAAGTGCTACCAACATTTACATACATATATACAAATTATGGTCAATTTATGACAATGGGTTAATCACCGATGGGTCATTCGACATGTCAAAGCGCTCTGAGCAACTTATTTGTGCGTCCCTCCATATTTGCAAATATATTTTAATAGAAAATTTCTTAACTCAAATATATTTAGGCCATGGGATCTTTACATTGTTTTATTTATATCTTATCTTTGTTGCTTTTCGTATGGAAATGCCGCAGAATTAACTTTTTGTGAACAGTTTTAAATATATTCTCCCTTTGGGATTTGCTGCAACATATTCAGCACGAGAGCTATGCTATGTATTGTATCAGATTATGGCAGGGCTATTTTTTTTGTTATTCAACACTTGAATAAATGTTTATTAATATCGAAGAACTAAACTTGCAATAGAATGAAAAAGTTTATTTTTTTAAATTTATTACAGCCTATCATTCTATATTAAACTTAATCTTAATTTAAAAAAAGAGCGGAAGCAGATTAAGAGTCTTAACGTAGACTAGACGTCTCCAAATTAACTTTTGGGATGTTGATTAGGCGCTGCCAAGTTTGTCTTCCGGTAGGTCGCTGGGTGGAAGCCGTTTGTCGGCACATATAGCTGGCCAGCTCGGAGGCAAGTTGGTTTGCATAAGTGCGCCGTCTGTCCAGATAGCAAAAACTCAAGTGCCTGTTCATTTAATTTTGTTATGAATATATCGATTTCGCACATATACGAATGCTATTGTCATCCATTTTAGATTTGTGCTTTGAGAGGACCACAGCTGCTCGAGAGTCGTTCGACAGACAGATTGCAATCCCCATTGATGTGGTATTTCTATTTAAGTTCTATATAAATTAAGCCCCAATATTATAATCCCTAAATTAGAAGGTAGAGGACTAATAAATTAACCCCTAAATAGGAACCGTGCTCACGTTTAGCTTATTGACTTTGATAGCTTCAATATAAAGTGTCAGAGATACGTCGTATCTTCCGCAAGGTTTGGCACCCCGCTTAAGCGATAAAGTGCAAAAGCAGCTTCATATATCAATATTTGAATTCCTCCAGTTTTTGGCATTTGTTGGAGCTCGAATGCCTGGCTAGTATATGAATGTTGCATTGTTTTGCTCGAACTATATCCTATACTAGTAAAAATGTAAAAAATATTTTCTGAATATCAATAATTTATCTTTCTATGGAAAGGTATGATGGTTGCGTGCATAGCCCAGGAGTAGGTTTTTTTTGTTTTTAATATTTTCTAATATTTTTTGCATTTTTCTAGCTGTTTTCGGCATGTGTTAGTTATTTACCACCAACATTTTTTATCATATATTTATAAGTCACATATTTTCGATAGTTCCCAAGCAAGAATGCAAAAAAGTAAAAAATGATTGCAATATGTATTTATTCTGATACATGGCCTATTTGATCAAATACATGAGTATGCAAACATGTTGGCTGTTAGTTTAAAATTGTATATGATTAGTTATTTTTACTTCTAGGCAGCAAGTGACACAAAGAGTTCGAGGGCCGCCTTTCGCATGGCCTTGCCATTGTGATTAACGGGTAGCTTGACGGTGAATTTGACGCCGGCGTGCAGCTGCTTATTTATGGATGGCAGGCGTTTTGCCACATGATTCGCAATGTCAGTGGGGCTTATTGTGCAGCCTGGAGTTTTGACCACCAGGGCGCCGGCAGCGTCGCCCAATAGTTCATGGGGCACGCCGACAACACAAACGTCGCGCACCTGCGGCAACTCTCTGATGGCATTCTCGATTTCGGTGGGCCAATAGTGTATGCCCTGATACTTAAGAACTTCCTTCTTGCGATCAACTATATACAGATAGTTCTGATCGTCAAAGTAGCCCAAGTCGCCGGAGTGTATCCAACCTTGAAAGTCGCGTATCTGCCGCGTGGCGACCGGATTACCATAGTAGCCATTCCAGTCCTTGACGGTGTGCACATATATCTCACCCACCTCATTGTGGCCCAGGCTCTTGCCATCCTCATCGACAATGCGTATACTTATGCCGGGTATAGGCCTGCCGGCCGTTGCCGTATTCTGAATACCAAAATTCATAGTAATCAGTCCCACCTCCGTCATGGCGTAGGCCGAGTTGAGCGTGGCATCTTTACACAATACCTGGATACGTTTCAGTGTCGCATCCGAGGCGATGCCACCGCCATAGTTAACATTGCGCAGCGAGGATAGTGCATAGGGCGTGGCAGCTGGACTAGCGACCAAGGCGGCCAAATGGACAGGTGCCATTGTTACATAATTGATCTTGTATTTCTTAACCAGCTCAATAAAGTACTCCGGCGAAAAGGGCTTTGTCGTTAAAATACGCGTGCTGCCAAATACGGCGCTAAACATGAAGGCCCACAGCCCGGTTATCCAATCCAGGCCGCTATTAATAAAGAAAATCGATTCGCTGTTGACAAGCCTGAAAGTGAAGGGGTATTAGATAATAGCAAACTGTTTATAAGGTTTAAAATACTTAAATATAGCCTTATCAATATATATAGGCACATAAATTTAAAGCTGTCGTGTAAGGGTATATTTACTCGAATATTTATTCTAATTCATTGACTCACATATTATATGGGCATATTTGTTCTAATATTAATTCTAATTCATTGACTCACATATTATCCGTTAATAGTACACTATTTGATATGCACACCGCCTTAGGCAGTCCGGTGGTGCCGGATGAGCATAGAATGGCCACAGTTTGATCACTAGACTTAAGGAGCTCCGGTCTGCAAGCAGAATAATTTTCAATAATTGTTATTTGAAGTCATTGCTCTATTAAAGTAATAATAGTACAGTTCGCTTAACAATTGCCACTCACTGATAGAACTTTTCGGTTGTGGTAAATTCCAATAGACTGCGTATATTGGGCACACCATCCATGGGTTCGTCTATGATAAATATCTCGGGCTGCCAGTCCTTGGTCGCCGCATATACCTTCCTATATTCCTGTTTGTCACAGAATATTAGCGCCGGCTTGGTTATCTCATACATGAACTTGATAGTCGCTGCACGGTAACAGAGCTCGATTAATCAAGGAGATCAAAGTGCACGGTAACAATGAACGCACCTTCGTCGAGTATCGGATTGATTGAATGGAATGGAGTGGCATTCAAAAGGCATGCCACGCCCAATGGCATTATGTAGATGGTATTTCTGGCTGCAATGCCTATGACACTCGAGTGGTCAAGGCCACGTTTCTTGAAGTGCTGGGCCATGCGAATGGCCCAGGTGAGGGCCTGTTCACTGGTTAGGGACACACCATCGGTATCTGAGATCTGACAGATTTTTTTGTTGAAAATAGACATGTTCTGTTTTCCAGCAGTTTCCTTTGCCTGTCTATGCTCACCTGACACACATTCTTTGGCCAGTTTCTCATAACATTGAAAATGATCCGACCCACAGATGTATTGGAGCTGTACATGGTGCTGCGACCCGGACAACTCCATATTTTATCCGTGCTATTAAAATTGCATTCCATGCTTGTAGAGTTCTTCAGTTGCTTGGACTTCTGTTCACTTTAAAGGGCCGAGAGCGACTATTCAAAATTTTGATTTATTCTTATCATTTTATTGCTTATTTCAAGGCAGGCGCAAACAAAACAAAAATAAAAAGACTTTATCTTATACTAAGCACTTAACTCTGCAGTTTACTTATCAATTAGAATAAGTATCATATTAGCCTTAGCCTTGCCCATTGAATGCCCGATAAATGAAATACATATATTTATAATCAGCGGCACAGTCGAATCGATATGCTCAAACAAATCCGTTTTATGTTAGCTTGACAATCTCTCTATTTGACTAAATTGGCCAATAAATTGGATAGTGGACGAAAACTTTCCCATAGTCCGACGCGACTTCATGCATGACGCCATCGATGACCTGTCCTAACAATTGTCCGCGCTCTACTGGAATATGGTTCATGATTTGTATATGTTGATTTATAGTTAGTAGCACTCCATGTTAGTCTTTAGTATCGATGATACGACTAATCGTAGTAGTATATAAAAAATATATATATTAAAATAAAACATATTTATAAAAATATATATATAGATATCTAAAAATTACTCTTACGAAGACATGTTGCTGTTAACTCAGCTCTCACTCAGTTGCAGTGTTATAGAATTTTTACTTTTCTAACAATCAGAAAACATACTTCATAGTTTATATGTTATTACTGCCTGTCACCCTTTGTAACTCTTTGACACAATTAAATTGTTGTTGTGGAAACTTGTTACCTGACATGAAATGAAATTATATTCCTAATCGGCAATCTTTAGACTGTGCCCATAATTTCAATGCATATTTTATAAAATTTGAATAGGTTAAATTAAAATTAATTTGTTTGATTTTATGACTATTGCAAAAATTGGCTCAAAATTCCATCAGTAAATTATTATTTGCATTTCATAACATTAACATGCCTAAATGAGTAAAAAGTAATCAAAATTTATGAAATGAGATTTCAAATGGCATTCTTTTTTTTTATTTTTTATTTTTTATTATTATTTTTATTCACAATTTTTGCCATTTTTATTACTCTGTCAATGTATGATAATTTGTCGTATACTACCTACAGTGGTGCTTAAAAAATGTTTGAGTGTTAATATGAAAATCTGCATTTATTTATATTTATACAGTGCAGTTCATAAATATATGTCGCGGATAAAAATTTGAGCAAAAGTTGCCTAGCATTGCGTTGGCTAGTTCGTGTTGAATTCCACCCGTTCGAGTGAAAATTTATGTTATTTTATTGTCTTTAAAAAGCATTTTAAAAGAATATTTGTGATTATGTAAAATGTAATTCACAATTTCAGACGAATTCACTAACCATGGCGTAAAAAATAGGTGAAAATGTATTTTTCTGAAAAATGCTTAGCTAGACAGTCAGAAATAAATCTCTATGTTGATTTTAAGAAAATATTCTTATCAATCATTTTTGCTCATATTCTCAGGGTGACATATACTTATGAAAGGCACTGTGCGCACTTGGACATGTGTGCATTTGAATGGAAATGCAATATTTGCAATTAATGTATATATATATAAAATTGCGCATACGCCATGTGTGACGACTTTAATTAGCTTTACACGCTTTCCTACCGCTCGGACTGCTTGCAGCTAAGGTCAATGTGCACGCTTATTAGGTGTGTGCATTCCATGTGGATATGGGTCAAGCCGCGTTCGCTCTGGGCTTTGGGTACACACTCTCTACCTCTCTCGCACTCGTTCTTGGATAAAAAATGATGTGTGCGTGCCAGTTGAACAGAACAGAAGAGCACAGACCAGCAGCCATAGAGCAGTTACAGTGGGGACCAGGTCATGTTTTAAAGCTGTCTTTGTGTGTGTGTGTGTGTGTGTGTGTGTGTGTTGCCCCCTGTGTTGTTGCTGGCTGTATCTATGTGGCATACTGTCGACGTCGGCGTTGACGTCAAGCCGCACTCATCCTAGAAAACAGAGGAGGCGCAAAAACTAAAATGTTGGCCTAGCGACTGCGTGCGAGGCAAGTGGCGCCAGTTTGTATTGTCATCCTTTTGCCCGTCGCTTTTTGTCTTCGCTTGGCGCTTTGCTTTACCATTTTTTATATACTCTGTTTTCTTTTTTCTGCACGACTTCTGGCCTGAGCCAGAGACAGAGCCTGAGCCTGCCATGTCTCTGTGCTGCTGCCGTTGCTGTCTCTATCTCTGGCTGTGTGTCCTTTTGTGTCTGTGTGCGCCGGAGCGCTTTTTCTTTTCTATTATTGTCTCACTTACAAGTGTACCCGATGTATTATGCATATCCTGTAACACTCCACTTTTGTTGTGCATTAGTCAAATGTGCGACAGTTGGAAAACGGAGACGCCAGCAGCAGCAGGACGTGGGAAGAGGGAAGGGGGAGGGGTGTTCTGGGTGAGGGGAAATGAGCATGGAAATGGAGCACATTTAGTCACACAATTGGCTTTGCATGGCCAATGGGGCTGGCTACGAGCTAAATATTGTTGTCAGCCCTTTTGTTTTTCCAAGGTAAGCAAATGAAGAAATTAAAGCGCCGAATTAATAAGCACTTTATCCATTTCCTTTTGCCTCTTTAATTAGGCTCCCGCGTAGGCTTTGTGCAGCTTTGCTTATATTAATATGCTGCTATAAGCCTCGGCAAATGTCTTTCGGGACAACCCGCCCACCTACCCACCTGGCGTGGGGCAATTATCTGGGCAAAGGCGTCGACTTCGAAGTCGACAATGTCGGCCTCTCGGCAATGCCATAAAAGTGCCACTTAAACTGTTTTAGTTTTTAGTTTTTTTTGTTCTGTTTTCTGTGTGCGCCCTTTTGAAGTTGGAGGTGGCAGCAAGCGGAGTGACAAACCTATTTACCGCCCGCAACTACGACACGCAACTACAGGAAAATTATTCGCTTTGCGCTTAGCATAGTTAAGTTAGTTAGTATTTGTATAATATTTATTTATGGGCATAACCAGAAAACTTCTTTCTAACCTTGAAGACAGCTACTGGGCGGGACATGTGCATTATACTCTTGGAGAGCTTATTATAATTTAGTCACGACATGTGTTACACTTCTTAATGAATCCCCTTCCAGTGTCAAGAGGCAAGTCAATTAAGTTCTTTGGAAATATCCATTTCTTTGTTAGCTTGTAAATTAGAAAAGTCATTTATACTTAGAGAAGGGTTAGATATAATTACATTTTTGTGTGTATTTATTTATTTTTTGGCTGCAGGAAGTTTACATGTTTGAGTCAAATGGATCGCAATATTTAATCATTCCATTCATACCATTTTATTCCTTTTTACCTCAGTTTCTTATTCTTCCTCTATCTAACAAACAAATTGCCTAGAAAATAAAGTAAGATACAATCAAGCTTAACAGGATTGTTTGAGCTCCAATAAGTTAAAACAAAATATATTATATTGTTATGATATAGTTTGTTAATTTAGTTTATTTATTTTTTTAAAAGGATATTTTTTATCTTATATAAAACAATCTGAACCAAAACTATTATAATAAAATATTTAAAGGCAAGGATTAATTAATTAAATTATACTCTAAAAATTACAAACTAATAAGTATTTGCCGTCGGCTCTGCTAGACTCCTAGATACAGCTGCTTGTTCTCGGGATTGTTATTTTTATCATCAGATAACTCGGAAGACTTTGATAGAATATATATTATTCAAAGCAAAAGTAAAACAAAGTTCTTATTAAACTATATTATATGACATTCTATGCAATTATAAAAAAAGCTAAATTCAAGAGAAAATAAAAAGGCCAAAAGTTTTCTAAAGTATAAAAAGATAAAATTACGTGGAAGGTGAAAAGAATTTCCAACGAGTGAAAGCTAAAGAAAAAAGAATTATATTATAGAATTTATTAATTAATAGAAAATGGGTAGCAACAAGGCGCTGATGAGCTTTAAATGATTTTGAATAAAATTCCAAGCGACAATTGCGACAAGGATTTCAATATTGTTAACAGAGTTTGTGTTTACCAGAGATTTCGAGTTGATGTGTTGGCCAGCAAATAGTCAATTATTCAGAAGGCTTTGTCAAGTTTGGTCACTTTGTAGTCGAGTGTGGTCTGGCCATAACTGTAAATTGTCAGGCATAGCCCAGCGTGTGTGTGTGTGTGTGTGTGTGTGTGTGTGTGTGTGTGTATGTGTGGATGGTTAAGCGAGCTGCCAGTTGTTTAGTTGTTTAGTTGCCTGACTGTTTGCCTGTTGGCCAGTCCGAATGCGAGACGTGTTTAATTGCTCGATTAGCGCACAGTTTGTTGGGCAGTCGGGCGCGCCCACGCGGCCAGCGTGGCCATGTTTGGCCGCAGGCGGCTTGTGGCACAATGGTAAGCGGCCCGTTGGTGGCGTCACCGAAATCCCCAAGCCATAATCTTGAACTTCAGCTGAGAGTTGAATTTGTCTGAATGGAGGGGTCTCCCTCGCACAAGCGAGGTCAAATCTGGTTTTCAATTTCATTTTCACTCGAGCAACACTTAAAAACAGTCGCTGAATTAAATTATTCAAAATGTCAAACAATTATTCAAACGCCAACGGAACTGTAACTCTCGGCTTTATGCCAAAGGGGGCCGAGGAGCACAGTTGGCAGGCGATGAATTCTGGCCTCGGGGAGTACCTGTTTCTGCAGTTCCTGTTGCCGCTGCTATATAAGGCAAGTTATGATTTAAAAAGATATTAGCCTTGTTCACAGTTGCCGCTGCCGCTGCCGCTGTCGCTGTCGCTGTTGTTGGCTTTGTGCTTTATGCAAAGCAGAAAAAACATATATATGTGTGTGTGGGGGGCAGCACATTGTTGGGAAAATTTAATTATATCTAAAGTTGAGAGGGCAGCTTTATTGCTGATTCTACGCATAAACTTTTATTAACTGTGTGCGCTCGTATTTTGCAATTTTCCCAACTTTTATTTCGCGTTTTTTTTTTTCTCCAGCTCTTTCTCATTTTTTGAAGCCATTTACCAGCGAAATGGCGAAGGCAGCATTGATATTTAAAAGGGCCGCAAAGCATGCACTGAACTCTGAACTTTCGCGCTGGTTCGCTTTAAAGCGCCTCATCGCAAATAATGCCGTAAAAACTGAATATGCTAAATCGTCGCTGTTTGTGCAGCTTGTTTCTATCAATCAAAGGTTCAGGCCACAAAAGCCACACCACCAGCCCCCACTGTCAGTCGCGCTTAGTACATAAACACACACACACACGTACACATGCACACACACGCGCGCAAATATGCGTGGTGTCAACGTGCTTAGTGCAAGTAGAAATTTAATGGAAATGCGGTTTTCCTTTTAATTTGCACCGAAAGCTGATCAAAGGCAAGACCTGCAAACCGACACTAATATCTGTCTGTGATTTCTCAAATTTTTACACATTTGTGGCCCAGCTATGTAAATATATGTGTGCGTGTGTGTGTGACATAGTGTCAATCCTAATCTACATGCAGACAAATCAATCTACAAAACTTTGATTAACAAAAAAATGTGCAACTCTTGCATAAAAATGTTTTCCAAATGTGTACATGTGCTTGCCATGCAAAACACCTTCAAATAATTTTATTAAAATTTATTTGACTTAAAACACAACTGACTGAGTGAAAATGGTTGGGTGAAAGTGAGATTTTGGAAAATTAAATTAAATAATAATACAAATATTTAAATAATATGTAAACTGGATTCTGGCCAAGTCATGCACTGCCAGCTGCAGACTTATATATAAATATATTTATTTTTAAGTTAAGACTAATGTTCGAGCGAAAACTGAATCCAGCAATTGTAGTTGCAGCTGAAGTGGCCATCAGAAACTGAGAGCACTCGAGATGCTTTCAAGCGAAATGTGAAGTGGGCTGTGTTTATGGGAGTTTATTGAATTGGTTTTAGCCGGCACAACTTAAATGTGCCGAGATGGACCATCCATAATGCAGCGCGAGACTAAGCAGCAGTGTTATAAATCCATAACACAAACTTGGCGTCATTAAAACAAGTTTTGTAATGTCTTTCAATTACACTTGACGCTCATAAGTATGCTATGATTAATGTAAAGGCGATTCACCCCACACGCTGTGCTGTTTGGCGCAAAATCGCCCCACTCATTATCGCATCGCCAATCCCAATGTCCATTTATCATGAGCGCAATGAGACAGACCTCTCCCTGAGCAGGGCAGGCGACTCAGCTTTAGCTCTTTGGCAAACTCCGTTCGAGTGTGTGTGTGTGTGTGTGTGTGTGTGAGCTTAAGTAGGGGCTGTGCTGTGCATTGTGACACGCGCCATAATTAGAGAAGCTGGCAAAACTAATAGATGCCCAAAAATGTGCTCATTTGCTTTTGGCTTTTCGGACAGCCGAGCAAATTAAGTCGTTAGACAGACACTGGATTTGTTTTTCCATAGCCCGATTGACATCAATTTTGTATGCCAACTAATTGATGTTAATTTTTGCTCGTTCGGTTTGTTTATCCAGCGCCAAAATGCAATACTTTGATGGATTGCCCCTACGCAAAAGACCGTGGCCCGTCACCATATCAGCAGCAGGAGTTGCTGCCAGCGTGTATCCATCCATCCATCCATCCATCCATCCATCCCCGGCTGTGGACTGGATCAAACAGAAAACGCTTTGAAAAGCACTTCGCCATTTGCTCGCGTTTTTTGTATTAAAAATAGAAATGCAAAACTCAATCGACGGCAAAGTTAAAGCGACACAAATCGAATCGCAACGACTTGGGATTTAGTTGAATGCCAGTCTCATCTTAAAGCGCACGCAGCGAGCATCACGTTTGAGGTGGGCATGACAGGCTTTCAAATACTCTATACCTACACTAACTTACCTTTCCAATAACCCATTACTTATTAAATGAAATTTAAAAAAAGCCTCTGCCTTTCGTTTGGTAAACTCTTCTTGATCTGTGCATGCAGTACCAAATAGTAGGTCTCTGGCGCTGATTGAAACTCTTGAGAAATGCCACAAAAAGGAGAATTTATATTAATATCTAAGTTGTTGATAGTTCAAACTTCTAGATGGATGTGCTTATGCTAGCCAGAACATGGAACCAGCTCATGGTGCTGTTCAAGGATATACTTTGGGAAGAAGATGTCTGCTTCTGGCTACTTAAGCTGACATCATGTTGACACCAGCCGTTCTCAACATCTTAAAGGGTATCATAAAGGATGGCAATGCAAAAAAAAAAGAAGAAAACCAACAACAACAACGACGTGTCATCGCCGACACTTGAGCAAAAGTTGCCAGTTGTCGTTGGCAACTGCTGTCGCTGGTGCTCTCCTCATGCTTGGTGTGAATCGAGCAGAAACGGTAGCAATTTCTGAATTTATTTTTATCCGTTCGGATGCCGCGGAAATCCTGTCACTGCTGCTGCTCCTGCTGCTGCTGCTCCAGCTCCAGCTCCAGCTCCAGCTCCGGCTCCAGCTTTAGCTCGTGTCCTGTTCCCATGTCGATGTCGTTGTTGACGCTTTGCGTTTTGCGTGCTTCATTCGCAGACACTTTGCCAACCGCATTGCAGCCGGACTGCCTGCGGCTCCAGCTGGCATCTATGTCTTGTCCGCGGGCCTCATCTGTCTGTGATAACAAATGCAGTGCCTTAATCAGCAGCAGACGGTCCATTTTGTGAGTTTCTGAGTTTGTGTTCTCCAACTGCAAAACAATCACTCAATGTTTGACTCAAGTTAATCGCCGTTGGCCCTCACGACTTTGACGGGACGAGACTTTGACTTCGGCAGCAAGTACATTGAAAATGGCACCCAACTCTGCACACACACACACACACACACACACACGCACACACACATCACTCACACACAAACACAGCTGCAGGGGTAAACAGAATTGATTGCGTGTATTTTCATTTGGGCCATTGCCGCAATGCCATTTCATTTTCAGCTTGCCAGATGAGAAGTTGTGCTGCGTGCTGCTTGGCTCTGATATGAAACATTTGAGGTATGTACACACCATAAACATGCAGCAGGGCTGGCAACAAGTCCGACAACTCTGAGCTGTATACAATTGGGGCAGGGACTGTTTTGTGTTTTTAATCCCCAGTTCAAAGTAATTGCATTTAAATGATTTCAAATGTCATGCTTAAGTACAAATTCAGAGAACTTAAATAATAATTGGCAGCATAATTTATGCATGTACATATATATCGCAGCTCGGTGGTAAAAAAAAGTCTGGCAGCTCCAAATGTATAACTGTCTATCCAAAAGTATAAATTGTGTACAATTTAAATACTATGAAAAAATAAATATATATGTATTTTGCCATTTCGAACAGCTTTAAATACATTTGATAAGCTGATTTTCGCTAGAGTGTTGCCACCTGTTTGGTATTTCACTCAACTTGCCTGCATGCTTAAAGCATTCTGTCAATGCCAAATATTATAAACAATTGTAAATGCTTGTTCAGGCACAACAGTATAAATTATTAATTGCGAGTAGCATAGGAAATTAATTTGACATTTGAATATTTGTTTACATTAAAACACCTGCAACTTGCTGAGTGTTACCACCTTGTTAGTTGTTTTGTTTATGTTGTGAGTTTGTTATTGCTGCAGGAAAAGATGTTGAATATTATATGCACCTGAATCCTGTTGTATGATCACAATGTTCAATTCATGAATTGTTGTGGGTCAGCTGGATTTTGTAATGGTTGCTTGTGATAAGCAAAATAGTTAATATAATTAACAATTTATGGAGCTGCCATCTTGTAAGTCTTAAAAATGTTAGTTTACTCTCTGAAAGCTCAGTTCTGCCATCTTGTTAGTTTTTCGTCTTTTTATAATTTCTCGTCTTGTCAATTTGTAGGACTGAGAAGTTCAAATTTTTTAATACTCTGGCAACACTAGTTTTTACTTACACTTTCTTGTTTCGTGTTCATTAACAAATTTGATTAAATATACATGCAATATTATATTAAAAAAAAAGGTCTATGTTTCTTCCCAACACTGAGAATGTTTGTTTACCTTCGACCAGCTGGGCTTAACACCTTGTTGGCATGTTGGAATGTTTGGTGACTTTATGAATTAAATGCTATTAGTGTGTATAAAATGCTATTAGATACTGTTATTGCCCCATAAGCTTTAGAAAAGCTTTACATTTTAATTTTTTTTTTTTTTAAAGTATGTAATGGAACTTTCTTGTTGCCAAAAATTAAGCAATTACTTTTTTGAAAGTTGTATTTGGATTCAGGCGAACATGTGGCAAGGCGAACATGATGTGCTCGCGCCAACCCTGAGACTTGGCTGGATTTCTGTGTATGTCTTCGGTGCAGTGTGTGCGTGTGTGTGTGCATGGCCTTTTGGCTTAACTTGCAATTTAGTCGTGCTCCTTGGTGTATCTGGGTGCTCGTTGCTGCTGTCATTTGTTGGTGTTTCCTTCGACCTGCTTGCTTGCAACTTATGCGTGACTCGAGTGCATACTCGAGAGCTCGAGTCGGGCTAAAAGTGTACGCAGCTAAAACTTTTGCCACTTGAAATAGTTTTTACTCCCATTCACAGTTCTCTCGCCTTCTTACTCCCGCTCTGTCTCCCGCTCTGTCTCTCGCTCTCTCTCTCTCTCTCTCTCTCTCTCTCTCTCTCTCTCTCGCTCTCTCTATCCAGCTCTCTATTTCCCTGCCAATTGCTGTGCCTTTCACTCGTGGCCGACTTTATGCAAATAAATGTTTTTACTCATTTTAATATACATTTTTATGGCACTTTTGCTGGTAATGGGCCGCCTCTCATCGCTGCAGCTACTCCTCCAACTGTGCGTCGTCCTCAGATTGCAATCCCGCCTCTCATCTCTCATTTTGCTTCTCTCATCTCGTTAGTGCTTGGTATTTATATAGGAATTGGCTCAATTTGCTCTCGATTTATGCAGAAGATGCTTGAAATACTCCACGCTGCGATTGTTTGCACTGATGCCATCCAACCATCCAACCATTTGCTACTTAATTGACTTGCATTTCTGCCCAGCAAAGTTTCATAATCATGCCCGCTAGAGATGACAGTGTGAGGCGCGAAAAGAGAGAGAGGTATTAATCTAATGTTAAATTGTGTATTGATTTAATATCAATTATTAATGTGATTATAATTATGCTCTTTACTTTTTATTAGAATTATTATTATTGTTTAATTATTTTATTCGTTTTATCTTTATTATTTCTATTATTAATATTGCTAATATAAAATTTTTTAAAAGTTCATTATTTAAATATTATTATTGTAGATTTAGTATTATTTCTATTACTTATAATATTATGCATAGTTTGTTTGTTATTTTAAATATGTATAAAGAAGTTTTGTGTCTGATAGATCTTTGATATGATAAAAGTGAAGGTGCTTGGGCTAAGGGTAAGAATCGCGGATCCATCTCCAGCGTAGTGAAAACCAAAGATGTTTGATCATCTGTGATCGTAAAAACTTTGGTGGGTTAGCTAACGTTCCACGATTAGAAAATGTGTGAAAAACCGTTTTTTGAAACTTGTTTTTTCGATGAGCCTTAAGCTGACTTTTACCTAGTGTTGGAAAATGGTTGTCCAAAGCTGTGTTCGTCAATGTTCATAAAAAGTTAATTGCTTGTGGTTGTTTTAGCAACTTTTGAGAATCCACCTCTATGGGTGAGAAAGGAGCGAAAACTATGTTCGATTTCGATAGCCTGCAAAGCTAATACTTAAGAGCTAGGCTTTTTTCTATTTATTTCTGTTTGACAACTTCAGCTACAATTGTACAGATTTTGTGTCGTGAATTCAGTTTTCGTGCCCATCTTTAGAGTCAACTGTGAATTGTCCATTGATTGCGCTCGCCTGAACTCATACATATAAAGTATATTTATATATGATATTAGTTCTTGTCGCTGGCACAGTGTTGCCATTTTATTGTGCAATTTCTGGGTGCGACAATGGCACTTGGAGGGCAGGCGCTGTTAAGCATTGCCAAACCTTTCGCCTTTACTTTTGGCCGCTTAGCAGCAAAGCAAGCGATTTCCGGCGCTCGTCAAAAGGTGGCGCTTTTGCAATTGAATTGCAAATGGCGGCCGTTGACGTCGTTTGCCGTCTGATGGCGACGGAAGTGAGGCCATCAGCGGCAGCTACAGCCATGCTTCCATTCAATGGATGGGCTTCAGCCGTGCTGCCGCGGGTGGACGGCTGCAGGCCTCTGGCTTCAGATGGTTTCTGGCGACCGGGCTGCCCGCTCGGCTCCGGCCACCCAGCCGCGTTGGACTGCGGTTGCCTGACGCGTCGTTTGCTTTGTGGCCTGCGCTGTTTGCCGCCAGTCGTTCCCCGCCCGTCGCCCGTCGCCCAGCGCCTCCGGCTGCTGATTGTTTGTTTGCTTTGCGGCATATTTATTTGAAACGAGCCTGCACTTAGCGCCAGCCCCTGCCGCTGCTGCTGCCTTTGCCACAGCTGCTGCTACAGCCACCTTCACAGCTAATGCAAAATTCAAGCGAAATGCGCTTCGAATGAGAAACTCTGAGAGTTTACGTCAAAATGGTTTCCGGCACGGAAGCGGAAGCGACCGACGGCAGCCGTAACGGCGACGACTTCTCTGCTTAGCTTATTTATGTTTTCAAGCCGCAGCAGCCTCAAAAAGGATTGCGCAAGCATTGCCTAATTTAATTAGTTGTCGCCTCCGTTTCCAGGCTTTGGTAAAAAGGGAATAAAAAACCGCAAAAAATATTGGGTTTGAAAAAAAAAAATAACGCAGCTTTTCGCTTCGCTTGGCCAAATGATTTACTCAGTTTTTTGAGCTGCCGCTGGTTGACGTCGCCTGTCATGTTTGTGACACATACTTCAGTCGAGACTGTTCAGCCTGTTCAGTGCCTGTCCCAGTCCTGTTCGTCCTGTTCGTCCTGTACGTTCTATTCGCTCTGTTCTTCGTTTTGCGCGCCGCGTCGCTTTTGCGTGCTGCATGCAACCTGTTCCTGCGCCCCTGTGTCGTGTGTGCTTGTCACACAGCACCCGAGCTAGCGTCGCAGTCGGAGTCGTAGTCGGAGTCGGAGTCTGACTCAGAATAGGAGCCCGTCAACTTTTTGCAGACTGTATAAAAATGCTGTCAAAGGCGAGCAACATCGCCGACGTCCTCGTCCTCGTCCTCGTCCTTGGTCGTTGGCATGGCGATAAAAATCCTTTTGATTAGAGACCCAACTTGAGAAATTAAATTGTGCTCACCTGGCATCTTGGCTTGAGCTGCTTCTGCCGCTTCAGCCGCTTCAGCTGCCTATTACCGCTGCCCCCACTCCAACGGCTGCATTTCTGCTGCGTCTCGCTTTGGCCTTAGGATTTCGCCTTTGCTGTCTGTTGCTGCTGATAAATTTCCTTATTTCATGGTTCGTTTTTTAATTTATTTTTCTTTTTTTTTTTTCCTTTGGATTTTTTCTTTTTTTTTTTGCTTTTTGTGTTTTCGATTTTGCCGCTCGCGGCATTTCCGCAGCAGACGACGCCAAGGATGTCGGTCCAGAGCAGGCGCGTTGCCAGCAATCCTTACAGGGTAAAGCGCGTCAGTCGTGTACTCTTGTAATTACAGTTATGTCTCTGGGGTATGCAAGCAATTTCTGGGCGGGCTCTGGCTCTGCCGGCAATCGCGGGGCGTGGCAAATGAGTAAAACGCTTTTAAATATTGTTTGGCTTTAATGCAATCTCGTCATACAGATTACTGACACAGGCAGCCGCTGCTTAGCACCATGTTGGCGCTGTGATTGCAACAGATTCTCTTGTCCAATGCTTGGAATTAACAAGGGTTTAGGGCGATGCGTGCTACTGTGTGACAGTGTGTGTGTGTGTGTGTGCCTGTGTGTGTGTGCGTGTGCGTGTGAGTGTGTGTGTGTGTGTGTGTGTGCTCTTATCGGACTTGTGATTGCTGTCTGTGCTGCTGCTGTCTGTTGCTATGTCCTTTGGATAATGAAAGAGCTTTGCCGTCCTGTTATTATATTTTGAGAATTACAGACGAAGCTTTAAAGGGAAAAGTTTGGCATTTCATTGCTAAAAAATACTTTAATTTATTACACTAAAAGCAGCAAACTAAATTGTAGAATATGTTAAACTGTTAGAAAATTATGAGGAATAATAAATGTGTACAAGAGGAAAATGAATGCAACTGCGTGCCTTAAAATATTTATACAAAGGTCTAACATAATTTAATTTAGGTTAATACATATTAAGCGAACTTCATAATCTATAACTTTTCTTTACACAAATTCAATATTAAATATTTTAATAATATAATCGTAATAATAAATATTCTTTATCTGTCTTATAAATTAAAATTATATTAATAAAAATTATAAATTAAATTAATCAAAATTAAAGGATTCATTGTCTAATGCTTTTGATAAGAAGCTACATATACTTTTCAGTTATTATTAAATAGACATAAGACTGACCCAACTTAATGGATATGAGTAAGTCGACTTAGTTGGTGATCGAGAATTTATATAAATAGAAATATATTTAAATATCTTGATTCAATCCGTTTGCCGCTCATTAAATAGTAATATAAATATTTATTGCAATAAATGCAATTACTAACGTACGCTCGTATAAATAATATTTATAATTACAATAATAGTAATAGCATTAATAACTTAACATATTTATAACGAAAGCCTTTGTTTGTTTGTTTGTTTGTTTGTTGTTGTTGTTTTGCCTGCTCCAATTCCCTGTGGAACCGTCATCATTGTCAATTATTAACTTAATTAAGTGTTGCAACAGCATTCGTTCATGATTATTTTTTGCATAGCATGTTGTCAACTTCCCCATTAATTTCACGGCTAACAATTTTTCATGCTGCTCTTCAACGTTTTTGAATACCCTGTTGCCAGGCTGGCAATGGGGTATAACGATGTGGTGCAAATGTAACTGATGCCAGATTTGAAAGTAGGTTCAAGTACAATGAGGCTGGGTAGGTCAGCAAAGCGTGGCATTTGGAAAGTTGAGCAGTTTTTTTCTTTTAAATGTTTTTCATGACATTTATTATGTTAGACAACTGAGTACAGGGTATGTGCGTGTGCTGCCACTGTTCAACAGAGAAGTCTTGTTATTTTTGTCGCCCTGCCATTGCCCCCGGGGCGTGATGCTGTCGTGCGCTGACATCGCTGCTGCTCTGCATCAGGCCGTCGCCAGCCCTATCTTTATATACGGTGCGTCCTCGTTAGCATGGCTCTGCCCAATATGCTCGTCGCCGCCCGCTTAACGCCCCGGCACCCCGAGCGCAGTCGTTCCCCTTTTCACCCACCCACTGGTTTTCCTATCAGCACACTTTTTGCGCTGCCTTTTTATTATGACAGGCTGCAAAATAATATATAAAAAAACAAAGTAATAAAAATAAAGAAATTTAATAATGCCATCAACAATAAATCTATTTGTTGTGCTTGGTGTTATTGTTGTTCTTAGACAATGCACAGCAGCAGCTGGCCCCCCAGCTGTACTCCCACCAGCCCCTTCTGCAGCCCCTGCTGTGAGCTCTTTAATGGCTTGGGCTTTTGCTCCCTGGGCTTAAATAAATCTGCGGCTATTCTCATTTTTACCTACTCTTTTAATTGCATTTTGATGACGTCTTAATTTTTATTTCAGCTCCCCCCAAATCCAATTTCACTGTTGGCTCCAGCCCACCCCCCCGCAAAACCTGGACTAGAGTCTGTGGGGTAGCATTTTATGCGCTTAATCTGCTGTTGCCATTTTTCAAGGTTTCTTTGCACTCGTTGCCCCTTTTTGGGCCAGCCCCATCGAGGATGGTTGGGGAGGGGGGTGGGGGGTGGCAGTCAACCGGCAGTACATTAAAACTCCGTGGCCGTTACATTTTCTGGCTGTGTTTTGTATTGTTTTTGTGTGCGGCAATTTTTGGCATTTGCTGCGGGCATAACATCAGCAGAGGCAACAACATGGGGCAACATTGTTCTTGTTCTTGTTGCTGCTGTTGTTGTTGTTTTAATGTCGCGTGATAAGCGATTTATGGCGCAGCTCTCTTGAATCGGTACTCGAGTTTGGCGTCTCGCTTGACTGACTGTTCGGCTGCTTCTTGGGGATTGTGGGCCGCAATGTGGCGTGGGGCGTGGCTGTTAGCTGGACTGACTTAATTCTGTTTAATGGCTTGCCATGGTTATAAACTGCAAATGGTTTAATTGCCGGGCATAGGCGGCAGCCAACAACAACGACCGCAACAAAGGCATTGACAATTAAAACAGTTGCTTGCCAGAGATAAACGCCAGTTATTTTTAGTCATAAGACAAACTCAAAGTTGTCTAGCATCTTGATACTGTTCCGGTTTCTTGAGCCAAAAGGGTCTCCGCAAAAAAAAACAGACACATATGATGCCTGCGAAGGAGTACAGTGAAGAGCTGCCCATTCTGGGACCAGAAAGGAATTTCCTTTTGGCTTTATTCAATTGATTAAACTTTGTTAAATATTGTTAAAACCTTTATTTGATGTTAATTTAAAGTCATAAATTTATCACTATATAAATGCTGTTTTTAGCGACCTTTCCATTCTTTAAGATTTAGTTAGCTGCCACGAGGCTCGGGTTTTAATTTATTAAACACAAATATGAAAACAATTTAGTTGTTAATATATATCTTCTTAGATATGCTGCTGCTCGGCAACCGTCTTTGGGGCATCAACAGCAAGAGGCAAGCAACAAAAAGGTATATCATTCATTGTTAAAAACTTTGAATTAACCTTCTTATTGTTAATTCGATTATAAGCGGGCTCCATACAAATTCAAAAAGGTATAGCATTTAGAAATCAGACAATATTTACCTGAGATATTCGAAAACAATCATCAAAAAAGTTTTGATTTTCGAACCGAACCCGATTTTGAGAAAAAACGTGAGCGTGGCCTTAATTTTAATTTAAACACCATTTGACTTGATAATACAATAATATATTAACAACTGGGCTTCAATAAATAATCTAATAATTTATTCATTAAGCTAGCATTAGACAACATGCTAATCAGTTTAAAGAGCGTTTACCCGTCGTCTAATTAATTGTAGATAGTTTTTTGCCACGACTTGCATCAGTTAACTGAATTGAGTTACCAAGTATCTTATCGCCGTAAATGCACTCGACGGCGTTTTTCGGTTTGGCTCAGGCCAAAAAAAAAAAATGCCGAAACGGAAAACTTTAATGGCTCTACTCGGTCGTCTGAGCCGCTGGAAAATGGCGGAATGCAGACGATGGCACTCGACTACGGTTTCCGGCTGTGTCCATGTGTTGGCCCCGGGTACGTGGCGGAGAGCTTCAGAATAAACAAATATTGTATGCATTTACGCATTTTATGCGCGCGCGCTTGTGTGTGTGTGTGTGTGTAATGATGTACATGAATGTGTGCATGTGTATGGCTATGAATGGGCAATAAATAATGCGAAATGCGAGTCGTCCACGAACACACACACACACACACGCACACACAGAGATATGTGTATATGCGCAGCCTTGTGGCAAATCATAAAAAATGCCACCGACCTCGTCATTTGCTGCCTGTTGCCATGCCAGAAGGAGCTGGCGTCGTCGATCTACTGCCAGCTGGTCAGCGGCTTTATTTTGGTGTATATAATTAATTGTTGTTGCCTACCTGACATTTCTTCTTGTTGTTATTATTTTTGTTGTAATTGCAGTGTTGTTGTGGTTCTGCTTGCGACCACTTGGGCGAACTTTTAAAGCAGAAGCAGGCCAATAATGAAATTCGCTTTAATTTTCAAGTTGGCTCGACATGAAAGCAAAAGTTTTTCTGTTCTAAATAGTTGAAGCGGCTTGTTGAGACGCTCCACTTGCATTGATGAAGGCTTATTTCAAGAGTAGGTGTGTCTGCTCGTGGGCGGTATTTTCCTTTCTTGCTGCTTGGGCGGGCTATATAATGCCTTAAAGCCGCCAATTAAAAGTTTTCCAAACTGGCGCTGGCGAAACTGATTCAAACGCTGCCTAGAAACAGAACGAGCGTGCGCCTGATTACGGCTGATAAATCTTTAATTTTCACAAAATACAAGCACAACAAGTACAACAACAACAACAACAACAGCGACAACAACAACAACAAGTCGACGCAATCCAATTTGCCATTGACCCTCGCCTTTGATTTTGACATGTACATGAGTATAATGGCCACCCAGCCCCTGCCCCCCGCCCCCGACCGTACGCACACACATTACACACTGGGCCCTGCTGTACGGGGTGGCTTTTTTTGGGGGACAGAGCTGGGCTGGGCTGAATCGCGTGCTGCGGCTGTTATTGAATTTTTAAGATTTATCGATTTTGTGTGCACATGGCAGAAGCCGAGAGTTACCTGGCAGTACTTTGAACTCGGCAACAGCAAAAGCGACAGCAGCTGCCATACCAACAACATACGAGCCCTGGCGAGTATATGGCCCAATGTTATAGTCAATGTAAAACACACACCATAAAAAACGACAACGACTGCGGGTCCCATAAATTAAAGGCCTTAATAATGATGAATGTTGGGGGCGGGAGGGGTGCGGATTGAGAGCGAGTGTGCCCCTGATATGTGGCCAATATGAACCAGCAGCATATCACACCAGCAAAGTGCTTTAAAGGTTAGAGCTGTAAGACAAGCAGCACGCCTTATGATCTATGCCATGGCAGGTTAATCAATGATGTTCTCGCACATTTGCTTTCATGCTGGATTGAAAGCTATGTAAACTATGCGAAACATTCATTTTGCTCCTTTATGACAACTCTATGCTATCGTACAGGGCGTATACGCAATTAAATTTCATCTTCTTGGCAGCAACAACGCTTGACACTAATGTAATATACATATGTATGCCTGCTTTAAACAGGAATTATGTATATACCTATAGTATATATCAATAATTCCCTTTAAAGTGTGCTGAAAGCAAAGTACCTAAGTTAACAATGTAGAGTATGTTAGTTTGCCGATGATTGATATTTTGATAGAGCCCTGAGTGCGTATTCAATCAGCTTATCAAAGTTAACTTAGTTATGTAAGGCCTTAAACACTTTTATTGTGTGTTCTGTTTAATTTACCTTGACTAAGCATATTAACGTGTGTGCCAGATTGGATCGGGTCATTTCTGTTACCTTCGTAAAGGCTTATATTGAATCACAAGCTTTGATTAAAACAATATATAATACATGTATAGTTTGAGCTTCCTAATATAGTATTTATGTTCATCAACTACGAAAATCCCTATAAAGAAACGTCTACAAATAGACATATCTAACAGATTGAGACCGAAATTTTCTAAAAATTGTAATTGTGCATATCGCGTGCAAATTAAGTCCGATCTGGGAAAAATGTGCATTTTCGACTCGTAGATGCTTATATCCAATTCCAATATTCAAATTAAGAATAAGAGTTCTGAAATGCCAATGCCATATTTACCCTAAATATTTCAAAAAAAGTGTATTTTAGCTGATTTTGTATCAAAATCTCGGGAGCTAGCGGAACTTTTCAGTAGAAATTACCAACAACATAGACGTTTTAAATAAAAAGAACAGAATATTGATTTTTTATTTTATTTTATTTATTTATTTCTCTAAAAGCATCAACCATAGTTGTTGTTCAATTAATGTTCATGTACATGTTTATTAATTTCTCTTAAAAATTTACTTATAATGGTTATTAATTGGGTTTTTTTGCAGATATAATTTATGATTAATCCTAAAATGACTCCGAGACTAAGTCATAAATTGAAGTCCAATGCTGAAAAAATACGCCTTTAAGAACTCGCCAAAGTCTGAAGAATCAGTTGGAATTTTGAAGTCTTCAATCTCAAAATATAAAAATAAATGTAAATAAAACAAATAAAATAAACGAAATAACATTGATTAGATAAAACTTAATATATTTATATCCCGGGCAAAGGAAATCCGATCTATGCAAGATTGGTCAGTTTCGTGAGACCGCATTTTTGATAAATTTAGGTCATCTTTTAAAATGTGGCAATCGATAGTCCGTACGAAAAGAAAGAGGTACATCACTCCGAATTTGGACTGTATTTACCCGAGATATATCAATCCGAAAATTTTCGGAAAACTTTAAATGGCCCTATCTCGGCCAAATATTGCCCGATTCCGCCCAGATTGGGAAGGTTAACTCGGGGAAGTCCATAGAATAGAGTGGCATCATTGCCAGAAAAAAGTCATATTTAGCAAAAAACGTGATGCATTTTTGATCAATTTGCGTCATCTCTTAGAATGTGGATTTTTGGATGGCAATCGATAGACGAGATCCGTACGAGTAGAAAGAGGTACATCACTCTGAATTCGGACTGTATTTACCCGAGATATATCAGTCCGAAAATTGTCGGAAAACTTTAAATGGCCCTATCTCGGCCAAATATTGCCCGATTCCGGCCAGATTGGGAAGGTTAACTCGGGGAAGTCCATAGAATAGAGTGGCATCATTGCCAGAAAAAAGTCATATTTAGCAAAAAACGTGATGCATTTTTGATCAATTTGCGTCATCTCTTAGAATGTGGATTTTTGGATGGCAATCGATAGACGAGATCCGATTTGATAATACGGGCATAGAATGAGGTAACATCATTCTGAAAATTCACTCCGAATTCGGACTGTATTTACCCGAGATATATCAATCCGAAAATTTTCGGAAAACTTTAAATGGCCATATCTCGGCCAAATATTGCCCGATTCCGGCCAGATTGGGAGGATTAACTCGGGGAAGTCCATAGAAAAGATTGAAAATTTTGTTTGATACAGAAAAAAATCATTTTGAGTCATTTATTAATTTGGTTCTAGTCTTAGTCTAACATTTCAATATTTGTAGTTTATCTATTGTTCTATTTCTTAAAAATATACAGAGTATAAGCTGATTTCCTCTCCTGGAAGACTATGCCGAATTGAATACACGCGTTCTCTTAAATTCAATTCTATGCCGAATTTTGTAATCTGAAAAGAAAAAAATATCTACGCATTAAAAATTCTGTTTATAATAAGTTCTGAAAACCTGTGAAAAACTTAAAAAATTCATTGTTTAATTGAAAAAATCTGTTTATGTTAACTGCTTTTAAGCAATTAGATCCAAATATACCGTAGGATAAAAATTAATAGCATAAAATGGGCTTAAACTTTAAATCTCGGGATTAAAGAGCACCCCTGATCAAGAACACTTTGTATTCTACTTAAGAAAATGCAAGGTTACTTACTTCGGCAACCTTCAGGCTTCGATTTAATAAAGAAATAGTTGACTGAAATATAGACTGCATTGTATTGCTAATTCAGAACTAATGAAAATCCCTTGAGTAGATGTTAACTGCTTTTTGATTGACAAACATTTACTCTCATTTTGGCCAGATCTTACCTATCTGCTGCCGCAACCAGGCTCATTAATATCAATTAAAGCACAAAATATGTGCATGCAATACAACAGGACTATCTGGCCCACTCTCTCCCTCCCTCTCATTGTCCAGGCCACCACCAACCGCTTCAACACACAGGTGTCCATTAACACACACAAATATACAATTTTTGTATATGTATGTTAACAAATATACAAACGCACTGGCGCACATTTGTCTACAATTTTTCTGTGAAATATGAAGATAATTATTGACAATATTGCGAGAGAGCAATTGCGGCAGAGATTGTGTGGCATGCGGCGGAGGAGCGGCGCGGCACGGAGGCGCACGCATCGGTGTTGATGAGGTGTGACAGATGATGAACGTAAGTGAAAGTTGTACGGGCCACAGCGCATTGCACAAATGAATTATTAACCCCTTAATGCCCCAGCAGTTGGCCCGCGAGAGGGGGAGGGTAGCGGTTAAGTGTGGAAATACAAGTGGCGGGCTTTTTGACAAATTGACTAAATAGTTTAGGCTGGCGTTGAAATTAATAACAATCGATACGTCATAAATTTATGCACGTGGCTCAAATCAGACACGCACCAACATGACTACCTGTTGGGTTGATGGGGCAGGGCAGAGGGATTGGGAAAGGGGCTATAGATAGCGAAAGCGCGCAGTTGTTATTATTTAATAGCTTTGACAAGGCGGGCGTTGAGCTTAATAAATAAATAAACGACAACAAAAAGGCAGGTGCTCTGGCAAAGGATATACCCTGGACCAAAAAACGCTGTGTTATCGATAGCTTAGACACTTATCGATATAATGGAGGGTTAGAAAGATATCGAAATGAGAGCTACATTTGATCAGCGAAACACGAGAATATATTTCACGTATCCAGCGTCTGTATAGACAAGAAGTCGAGAGGTCGGCGAGGCGCCATACATATTGGCAGCCAACCATTATGCCATGTTTTACGTGTTTTCAATGGGTAACCAGGCAACAAATCGCAAAGTATCGTATCAAATCGCATCGACTCGAAATGCGACGCCGGGCGACAGAGGCACGCGTCTAATTATCCATATTGGAAAAACATGTCAACTGCGTAGATATCTATTGCGTATATCTTTATTATATTACTGGGGTTCGGGTTGCGCTATCCAAATGACTGCAAATTGTTTTAAAATTTTGTGTATCTTTATCTTGGCTTATCTGTCAAGGCTTTCCCCCATTGAACAATGTCTTTTTGTGCTGGTTTCCAATTTGATTTGCATGGAAATGTAATCGTCGTGGGGGCGTGCCGGGCAGTATGCGCTAAAGAAAACAACAACTACAGCACCGGCAGCAGAAGCAGCAGCAGCAACAACGCATTGTCAATGTATTTTGTATTGAATTTTTAATGAGCCAAGCTCACATAGGAGTGGCTGGTATCTTCAAGTGCCTGCCGTCCTCTCTCTCGCCGTTTGCGGGGCGCATGGTGCGTATACTTGTTTGTTCGCCGTATTCAAATGCTGCTGTAGCATACTTTTGAGCGCCAGCCAAACACCGCTCGCCCCACATTAAAGCCAAAGCAGCAGCCCGCATGCCGCCATTGCGTTCTTATATTAAATTGAATTAATTTATGCGCACGAATTGTATATATCTTTTACTTTTTAGCAATATTGTTCTGCAAAATCAATACATTGGAATTAAATGTATTTGAAGGCAAAGAAGTTATTGTGCCGAAACCTTGTTTACTTAAAGACTAAGACGGGTATGCTCAGGTATATTTATTTTCCTTAAAAAAATAAATATAAAATAAATTTATATTCAGTGCAGAAAATAGGGGCTATTGATAACTTAAAGAAACTGGAAAGCTATATAGTATAAAAGCTAGCTACTAGCTGCTGTAATTATTGGCAAAATCAATGAATTTGCTAATCAAATGTTTGAACAACATAATTGGATGGATATTTTTTGGCACATTATGACAAATACGAGCACACTTTCAAGGGAATATTCAAAATCCTTAAAAGTATTGTATATATTTTTATTATACGGTATGCACAAAATTCCGTGTATATAGCGAAATATAAAAATCTGATAGCTTTTAACAATACCGATTCATATAGAGCAGTTTAAGGACGGCATTATAATTTTTTTTTGGTATATGACTGTGATTTCAAAGTATTTTACGATTCAATTGATGCAGGTTTATTTGTAGCATACTTTTAGGAGCTTTTTAAATTTAGCTGCCTTTGAAGTCATTTGTTGTCTGCTGCTGTTGCTGCTGTTGCTGTTGTTGTTGCTGTTCATATGAAATGAAAATAAAACAAATGCCTATAAAAAGCAACAGATACAGTTTTACAGATACTGATTTGCATAATGTGCCCACACACACAAACACACGCATACACACACACACCGAGAGACACAATAACAAATGCAAACAGAATAGGGCAGAGCCACGCAATAGACAATATAATTTACATTAAATTGCTGATCAATATAAATGTATCTATCTGTGGCATTAGTTTAATTTGTATCTCTAAATGTTTGTGTGTGTGTGTGCGTGTGTGAGAGAGTGGGGCTGGAGGGGCTCTAAATCGTTTTACCTCTTGCAAATTGTGACTGCGCCCCAGGACTGCCTTTGCATGTATGTATATAATGCGTTTACACACACACACACGCACACACACACCCGCACACGCACATACATACACAATCCTAAATGGAGATGTATAGATACGCAGCTAGATTTTGGCTGACCACGGTCGAAAAATATTTTTGCATAATTTCTCGCACTGATTTGCTGGGTTTTTGGTTTTTACGCTTTGTGCACCATAAATTATGCTGAAAAATTGAAAATTTTGCTGGGCAACGTCGGGCAGCTTACAAAGTAATTTGGTTTATGGATTTTGTGGGCTCCCCTAGCCCAAATATTCTTCCTACTTTTTGTTGTTCTTGTTGCCATTTGGCATCCCTAGAGCTGGCAACAAAATTATCATTTGGCCGCTGATTTTATGCATATGTGTTTTGTATTTTGCATACGCATTTGCCTGCTGATTAATGTTTGATGTGCTATAATTACAAAGGTACACACACACACACACACTCATATAAAGACACATACGAACAGACTGTGTTATAGGAGTAGGCAGCTAGGCTGCCGCTGCCCTATGCTTGTTGCATGCAACAGGGGGCGGCTTATGTTTATGCAATTTCAATTTGCCATGCAGTAAAAGCGATTTGTTTTAATTACTTACGCACATGGCATTTAATTATTTTTATTGATTAAATAAAACAATTAAGTTTATGTAAATTAATGCGGACGAGCACTGAGACATTTGGCATTGGCATTGGCGTGCGCTCATCGCGACAAGTGCTGCGGGGGCTGGGCAAGTGGAGAGGGCGGGGCCAGCTGCCTGAGTGCCAGTCAAGTTAATGGAATTGCTGAGCAGCGTGCAGCGCAGGCAGTAAGCAGCTCCTCTGTCTAGTAAAATAATTTAAGGCCAAGCATAGAAAATTAATGAGGCCATTAAATGCCGAAGACGCTAAAGGGACAACACACGCACACACATGTACCAGTATGTGGGTGAGTGTGTGTGCCTATATATGCGACAACTCTTTGTCGAGCCTCTGTTTATGAGTGCGTGTATACGGGCTGTTATGAATGTATGCGTGCGTGTGTCTCTTGTGTGTGTGTGTGTGTGTGTGTGTACTATTATAATGTATGAGAACACTTGAGAAATAATGCACAAGTGCTTCAATTTGTGGGCATATAAGTTCTCTGAATGCCTTGGCGACCGGCCGACATCAAGCGTTAATACTTTAAAATTATGTATATTGATTGATCATTTTCTAAGAATATGTGAATATACAAAATAGTGATTATATATAAAATGGGAATTAATTATAATATCAATAAAAAAGGAAAGAAATGCTTGAATGCGAAAGACTTATTTTCGAAAGGTTGACCTGTGAGGAGAATATTGAGGCACATAATATTAGTCAAGTTACTTGATTAAAGGTAGAGATTTTCTATAGTTAAAGATTGTTTTTGTCCGATTTCTTCAATAGTACAAATAATAAAAGCCAAGTTCTACATATTTTGATACTATAGACTTTATGGAATCAAAGTAGTTTGCCTCTATGCGTTAAGCATTGCGTGACAAAGTTAAAGTACTTACACAGTTAAAAAGAGACTGACAAAAAATAAATAGAGGAAAAGAATGCCGTGATGAAGAGGCATTCAATAAAGTCATGACAAGCTGTAAAACACACTCCTTCTAAATAGAGCATTGGCCAGTCTGCTTGACTCGACGCGCTCTTAAGAATTCTCGCTCGTTTGGTTCTTGTTTAACTTGCGGTCGCTTTGACCGGCTGGCAAAGGGCTTTAACAATATATTCCCAGCTCCTTGCACCTGGAATCAGCTGTCTCTTTGTATGCTGTTTACATCCGTCAGCGGTTCGGTCTGTCCTTGTTGTCCTGCATGTCCTGCTATTGAATGATGCTGGGCCCAAAAATAAACTGCCGTTTTCAACAATATTTACTGTCTGTTAGCTTAGGCATATGAGTGTTCCGAATGCGTTTGTGCGTGTGTGTGTGTGTGTGTGTGTGCTCCCTCATCTCCTCGGCCGTCTTCAACTTGTTTTTTGCTTCTTTTTATAAATTCCTCGGGGCTAGGCATTGCCCAAGTCGTTAAACAGGCCGCAATGCATGAACATAAAAGTGCGAGGAGCACCTGGCGGCGTTGTCTTCATTAGATGCGCAGAGATCAGAGGCGAGTTGTTAAAGCAGGTGGTGTAGGTCGTGGGCAAGGGGCAGGGAGGCGTGGCACGTTTTGCATTTTGGTTATTTACACAGGCGGAACAACGGCACGTATACGTAATAAAGTTGAACAAATAAAATTCACTTTCCTTCAGCACAAAAGTTCTAATTTTTTTTTTTTTTTGTTGCCTGGCGTTGTTCTTGTTGCTGTTGTTGCTTTGTTTTGTTTGGCTTTTGTTGGGCTTCAGTTGCAACCTAAATTTCATTTGAGGCACAAAACTTGTTTAGTTGGCAAACTTTGCGCGTCGTCAATAAGGCGAGGGATATGGCTGGAGAAATTGCCGACTGTGGGGTACGATCTGCGGCAACGAGCCAGACAGTTAGACCTATGCACGCCATGATATAATCTCATACTGGGGCCCGGCGTCGTATTTATTACGCGCTTCCCCCACAACTTCCACCTGCCCCACCCACCCACACACACACACACACACACACACACAGACAGACACAAATACACGCATGTCAAACATGTGTAGCTGCAAATTGTGAGCCAAAACTGGAGCGTAAAGCGGGGTGAGCAGAACGCGGCGGCCTAGCGCTTCAAGTGAGGGTATCAAAACGCTGACGTGCACCAGGCAAACCCAATGAAGAAGCAAATTAACACTAATAGTTGTATATACATAACATTGTTAGAGTTTGTTGCATAAGTGGAGGGAGCACTGTGATAACACATATTACTAAAGATACGAGCTTTATTTGTACTAAATTTGGGCAAATATGAGCTTTTTTCTTTATAAGGTGTGTAAATTTGAAGTAAAAATGAAATAAAAGGTTTGCCATGCTAAAGGATATATAATATAAGACATAACATATAACGTATTAAATATAAGAAACAATATACATACTAGGCTAAATCACTATAATATATGATGATACGCAGTTTGGTTGATAAGTAAAATAAATTCTGATAATACCTTATGTGTATCCATATATACAAAAGTATTTAATGTAATATAAATAAATTGAGGGTCATTTTTCGGTAAACATTTTCGGACAAGTGTAAAAATGCTTAATGATTAATGATTTTTAATCGGGTAACCACAAATAAAACTAAGTAAATTAAAGATTTCATAGAGAGCCAGGAATATTAAGGAATAACTTTTGGAGATCAGGCGCAAACAACTTTTTAGCTAATTCAATTTTTAGAAAGCGAATTTATAGCTCATAAAATATAAAAGCTAAATATATTTGAAAAACTAAAAATTGTATTTTAGTTTTAGGGCTTTAATTTCAATGTAATTTCATGGATAGGCTCAAAAAATTTAATTTAGTATAAAGCCGGTTAATTAAGTCAAATTGAAAGCGTGTACAAACTTCGGTCTGTTAGAGATTTTGCACCTCGCTCTTGATTACGCATATCGATTTATATACTTAGCTAGCGAATATGTCGGTGAGAGTGTGTGTGTGAGTGTGGGTGAGTCTAAATTTGAGGGTGTGTGGCAGGGTGGGTTAAATGCATAATTGGCGATTAGACGATTGGCCCTAATATGCCAAACGCTGCAACGGTTAACAACAAAAGCGCAGCAGCAGCTTTTGGGCTTTGGCTTTGGGCTTTGGGGCAACATCATTTGAATTCGATTGTCTCTGGCTGTGGCAGAGTCTTTGCCGCAGTTGTTGCTGATGCCGCGAGTTAATTGGGTCACGCCCCGCGTACCTACCTTTCAGGCTGTAAAAGTAATGACAACGCCATGTGCTTTCATTTATATATATATATATATGTAGATATATATATGTTTATATATATATTTCCTTTGCTTTGTTCTTCATTCAGTTGCTATCGTGCATTCAATGCCTGCCTTTGTTATGCGAACTCTGCGCCCTGTCTGTCTGTCATACATGTTAAGTACAATACATCTATATACTATATTTATGTTTATGTGTATTTTTAGGTTATATTATACAATACAATAAGTATTACTTAAATGCTAAGGTTATTTTCTTGTTTCATTGTATTTCTCATGCGGGCTACTTTTCCATTCATGTAACATTTAGTTTATGCCCCACACATTTACTAGATGCAAAGAAAAAAGTCTTTGGTTTACCTTAAAAATATTATTTTCTGTTTGCATTCGGGTATTTTTTTTCTTTCTTTTTGTTTTTTTTTTTTTTGAATGTTTTTAGGCTTAACATTTATGAATATATTTTAAATTGTGTCTCTGTCTGTCTGTGTGTGTGTGTGAGTGTGTCTCTGTCCGTGTGTGTGTGTGTGTGTGTGTGAGTGTGTCTGTGTGTGTGTGTGTGTGTGTATGTACTTGGAGCACTGTGTCTTGGGCATTTACATATGTTTTAGTTACGTATGAATCGATGAATATGTTGAATTTCATTTGATTTTCTTTATACATTTCTGTTTAGTTTTTAACTAACGACTGCAAATACGTTCGAGTTAGCTAAGTTGAATGCCAAAGCGCAGTCGGACTCACAGTTTACTTTTCATTTATTTACTTTTTCAATATATCTTGCATACATGAGTTTGATTTTAGCTAACATTATTTTCTTTTTAATGGAAGGGGCCTGGCGAAATACACATTCGTAGTGCCTGGGGGCAGCGACAACTCAACAGTCAGAGCAATTTCTATTAATATGCAAAATTAAAACTGGGTCAATTTCCTGGTGAGGATTTCACTTAACCCTATTGCCTGGCATTTAAATTCGATTACTGTCGGAATGTCAATTTAAAGTGAACGTTAAACGAACGAAAAGTCGAAGAAAAGAGTTTAAAAATACAAATTAATGGTTTGTCAGGGCCAATTATCTGCGAAGTATTCGGGCATTCGGGCAGCTTAGTGGACAAATTAAAAATAAACTATATGAATAAAATAAAATGAATAAATATCCCCATGCTGGCCAGCTGTCGGCGCTGAATGTTAGTTGTCAAGGCTGTCAAATCTGGCTGTCAAATGTGCATGTTAGCTGAGTTAACGCTGACTTGGCTTCTCCTTTGCCCTTTGTCGTATCTATATAGTATATGCGTGCTGTTCATTTTTTTATTTTATTTTTGTTTGTTATTGTTGTCTCTTGTTTTTATAGCTATAAACTGGCCACGCCCACAAATAATGCGAATTTCAACATGTTTTTCGAATTTGTCTATATATACAAAGGTCACACATTAAGTTTTCGTTTTTTCTTTTCTTTTAATTTCCCTATTACACATATTAAGTCATAAAGTGGGCCTTGCTTCTGCTTGCTATTTATCGCTGTCTCTTGCTGAGTTTTAACTGACAGTTAAGGATTTGTTAAGCCGAATAAGAGATTTTTTTTTTTTTTCATTTATAATACTTTACTGCCTACAACTTACGTTTTGCTTTAAAGGGCGTGTGTGTGTGTATGTGTGGGAAGGGGTGGAAGGGGGGAAGGGGGAAGGTGTTTTGGGTATTCTTTTTGGCTTTTGAAACAACATTGAAACTCTCACACACCAAGTCAGAGTTACAGTTACAGTTACAGTTACAGTTAAAGTTACAGTTAGCGTTACAGTTAGCGTTACAGTTAGCGTTACAGTTACAAATTTAAGTACATTTACATGGGCATAGCTGACTTTTAAGTACTCTGTCTGTGTGTGAGTGTGTTCAACTTTTTTGCCTTTAAATTTATTGCATTTAGCTTTCAAGTTTTTCCTTGCGATACTTATTATTTATAATGCGGGGATTTGCGAGAATTGAGATGTTGCTATTTACAGTTTCTTAGGGTCCTCTAGTTAGTTGTAGGTGAATACATATATATATGTAAGTATATGTATATAGTATATATTTAGTTGGTTTTTCTTTTAGTTTAACTTTATACTAGGAGTATACAATTATATTTTGCTTCGATATTCTTTTTTTTGTTCATTTACTTTTGTCTTTATGTTTTTTTTTTTTTTATGCCTTGCTTTTGCTCTTGCAGTTTTCCTTTTAGTTCGTTTATTATCTTCATTCGCAATATCTTTTATCAGACACTATCACAAACAGTTTGCTTGCACAAATTCACGCCACACAAAATCGCCCGATTCTCGCTAGTCGATGAGCCCATATGTATGTATCAAATATGCGTTGGTTATAGTGGGTGTTTACTGTGTTAATTGGGTTTTAAGTTTAGTCAGTTCTGCTGGGAATCGTGTGTGTGTGTATGTGTGTGTGTGTGTGGGTGTGTGTGTGTATGTGTGTGTGTGGGTGCTCGTATGGGTTGCGGGGCGCTTAGACATCGGTGCCGCAGCCCTCTTGATACCCCTCGTCCGGCGAGTTGCGGCTGCTGCTGATAAGCGCCCGCTTCAGCGCTGTGACGGGCGGCAACACGGGCACGCCTCCTTTTTGCCAGACCCGTATCGTCTTGGCATTTACGGGCTGTCCGTTGGGCAGTATTGAGCAGGAACTGGAGCTGGCCGGAGCCGGAGCGGGCGTGGGCGATGAGCTGGCCGAGGCCGTGCTGCTGCTGCCGCCGCCTCCATCGTGTAGGCGTGGCAGGGTGCGACTGCTGAAGTGTGGACTGCCGCTGTGCGTGGAACTGGAGCCATGATTCTGCTGCTGCAGCTGGTGCTGATTGAGCTGCTGCTGCAGCTGCTGCAACGGATGCATTTGCAGCTGATGATTGTGCTGATGCTCGGCGCCGGGCACCAGCGGCAGGCCATAGTCCGTAGGATAGCCGGAGGAGCCGCCCGATAGATTCGTCGTGGCCGTCGAGGTGGTCGAAGCAGCAGCAGCAGCAGCTGCTGCGCCGCTCTGCTGCAAGTGCGAGCGCGGGAAGGTTTTGCTGAAGTAGTCGCTGGCCGCATTGCGCTCGTGCAGATCGTACAGCTGGCTGGAGTCAATGATGGGCGTCTTGTCCGTGTAGCGCTTCATGAACAGATCATCCGCGGAGCTGGCTGCCGTGTGCTCCCACAGGCCGGATGGATACAGCGAATCGCAGCCGTTGGCGCGACTGTACTCGCCACTGCCGCCGGTGAGTTCCTGGCCGAGCATGACGGGCAGCTTGAGATCGCAGAACTCGTCGCTGCCAAAGCGTTTGGTATCGTTGATCAGGTCCGGATTGTTGCCATGGCCCGTGGAGCCGCTGGGCGAGATGAAGCACGCAGCCGTCGATAGCACGCTGCCCGCATTGTCATAGCCCTGCGTGGAGTAGGGCAGATCGGTGAGACGCGGCGGTTTCTGCACAGGATTCGCATTGCGCTGCTCATGCGGCGAGCCGCTGGCACGCCTGCCACCCGCACCTCCCCCACCAGCATGCAGCACGCCCGTGCCCGTGCCCATGCCCATGCCCATGCCCATGCCCGTGCCGCTGCTGCTCTTGCGCTCCAGCGTGCCACCGGCAACGGCCAAGCCGCCATCGATGCAATTGGCCACAGCCCCATTGGCGATGACGACGCCTCCGATGCTGCCATTGCCAGTGGCCGGCTGCGTCTTGTTGGTTATCGAGTTCTGATGATTCACCGAGGTGATGACCTCCATATGGTTGGGCGTCTTGCTGTCCACGTACGGCTGCCGCTTGACGCGCAGCAGCAGGCACATGATGGCCGCCAGCGCGAACACGATGAGCGCCACCAAGGCGGCACTCAAGCCCACAATCTGGCCGCTGCCCAGGGAGGCCATGCCCGCGGCACGCATGCTCACGTGCAGCGTAAAGTTGGCCTCGGCGCTGCCCGCACGGTTCTCGGCCACGCAATAGAATTCGCTGGAGTCCGTCTCCTGGGCATTGGTCAGCACCAGACGCGAACGCTTCTCGAATCCGCCCTCCAGCTGCTCGAACATGTGGACGCGCTGATAGGCGCTGAAGGCGCTGTTGTTCGCCAGCTGGCGTCCGTTCCAGTACCAGTGGATGCTGGCCGCGGGCACGGCGCGTGCGCGGCACGTGATGGACGCATTCTCGCCCATGGCCGTTTCCACGTAATGCGATATGGGCAGCATTTCCGGCCGGCAGGCGAAGTCGTCCACATGCAGCTCCGCGAAGCTGCGATCGATGAGCCGCTCGGGTCCGCCGGCGCACACCGGCGCCACCGGATAGGGTATGTTGCGCTGCATCAGCCACAGCTTGGCATCCCTGAGCCGGCAGTCGCAGAGCCAGGGATTGTCGTGCAGCTCGATGCCGTGCAGCCGGCTGAGCGTCTCGATAGTCTTGGGCAGCAGCTCGCTCAGCTTGTTGCCGTTGAGGCGCAACAGGGTGAGGCCCTGCAGACCGCCGAACGCCTGCGCGGATATCGTCTGTATGTCGCAGTGGGAGAGATCCAGCTTGTGCAGCGAGGGCGTGCTGCCGAAGGCCTGCGCCTCGATCTTGTGTATGTGGTTGGAGGCGAGCGTCAGCTCGCGCAGCGATGAGATGTAGCTCAGCGCCAGGCTGGGCACGGTCACCAGCAGATTATGCGACAGATCCAGCTCGACCAGATTCGTCAATCCCTTGAAGGTCTCGCGCTCGATCTCGCCAATCTTGCAGTTGCGCAGATAGAGCTTCTGCAGATTCAGTAAGTTGGCCCGCACGAACTGCTCGTTGGCCAGCGTCTGCAGCTTGTTGCCGGACATGTCCAGCACCTGGGTGCTGGGATCAATGTGCTCCGGTATCTGGATGAGCAGCCGATCGATGCACTCCACCGTCTGCTTGCCCCCCTTCCACTTGCACGCGCACACCGTCTGGCAGCTGCTCTGCTGCTGTGCCGTATGGTCCACTTCGCTGGCCGGATAATATGCCGGTGGGGGTGGAGGCGAGGGCGCCAGATAGCCATCATCTGTCATCGGCTGGCTATCGGCTATGGAGTATACTTCATTCTGTTGCGAGGCCTTGTAGCTGTTGCTGCTCGAACCGGAACTGGAACTGGAACTGGAACCGGTGCTGGAGCTGCCTGCATTCGCATAGAGCTGCTGTTTCCCGGAATTGTAGCGGGAGGCTAGCAGGGATCGGGGCAGGAGCAGGAGGAGCAGCAGCAGCAGCTCCCATTGCTTGGAGCGCCTGATATGCATGTTCGCCAAGTGAGTGGGTGTGTACTCTGTGTCTGTGTGTGTGTGTGTATGTGTGTGTGCGGGTGTGTGTGATATGCTTTAGGCCATGCCAGGCAGGCGTTTCATATGTTTGCTTTGATATGCCCCGTTTGCGGGTGGAACGTGTCCTTTTCTTTAGTTTTTGTATTTTTTGTATTTTTTTAATTATGATAATAGTGCAGACTTCCGTGTGGATTCAGCTCGAATGAATTTATTATATATTGGTCAAGCGGAAAATTGATTAATTGCCGAGTTTTTCGCGCTGCTGTTTTCCCTTTCGCTGTCGCAGTTCTTGTTGTTGTTGTTCTTCTTCTTGTTGTTGTTGTTGTTGTTATAAATATTTTCATGTTTTGGCGTAATTAGCGGCGCCTGGCGCAACGTTATTTATAGAAGCGACGCTCGCTAAGACCAGATGATAATCGTTTTTCCTTGGGCTCCACAAAAAAATAAAATAGGAGCGAACATTTTTGCCTTTACGCAACTGGCCAGCTACAATTTACTTTTTGTTTTTGCACTTGGGGTATATTTTATTTTTTCTTTTTTTTCGGTTTTCTTTACTTTTATTTTTTTGTATTTTTTTTCGTATTTTTTTGGTTAGCGATTTTTGCCACGCAAAGCTTTAATTTTCATCGCGTTTTCGTTTTCGTTACGTTTCGGCCTCGTGGCCTGCAATCAGAACGGCGATAGAAGAACGACAGGAACCGTGGAACGTGTGGATGGACGAGCCCTGCGTTCAAGTCGCACACACACACTCTCGCGTCGAGTCACGAGACACGAGTCCACGATGCCAACTGACGAATGTGTGCGTGTCTCTGTGTGTGTGTGTGTGTGTGTGTGTGCGTGCGAGGTGCGCGTGATGAGTTTTATTCAGCTATTCATTGATTTTCATATGCAACTGTTTCACTTTGCTGCCCACTCATATTGCACATCATCAACATCGTAATGATCATTGGTAACTTCATTATTGCATTGAACTGAAATCACGATTTGGTTCAGGTTCACACTTGTAACGATTTTCAAGCTGACGAAGCTCACGGCTGACGAACGCGCGACAAACAAGAAACCCAACCGCTCGGCAGCAATCATCGACTTGTACTGAGCGCCGAGCTGATGCGCTGCACTGGCAAAAGCGAAAGCCACAGTCAAAGCCAAAGCCAAAGCGACAGCGGCAGCGACACAAAAACAAAAACAACAATAGCTTGGCTACTCGTTTCGTCGCGGCGTCGTTTTGTGCTCCTCGTTCTCGGGCAGCGCTTCGTGTGTGCGGCTGCTGCTGGCTTGGCTTGGCTTGATTTGCGCTCGTGTCGTCGCTGCTTAGAACTGAGAAGCGGTTCGGGTGGTTGTTCGCACTCGCTCTCTTTTGTGTTGCTTTTGCTGAAGCGCGCACTTATGTTGCTTTAACCGTTTACAACATATCGCCAGCAACATGTTTGCACAAGAAGTCAGCCAAATGTTGCAAAGAGTATTACTTGGAAGAATCTTAAGTACTTTCTGTATAATAATGACCAATTCATGACTGGGATGGGATTTGTGTATCTATGAGATAAGATCGTATCTTTCAGATCGAATATAATCAACAAACTGGTACAAAATATCGTCTGATTCATATTTTAGTTTGGGTTCGAAGTCATTTTCATTACACGAAGTTTTTCTTGTCATGAATTATGGCGGGCTTTGAACCCTGGTCAAAAGTTGAATATTTATATAGACCCAACAGCAGGGATTCCTGAGAAGTATTGCTTAATTTTAACTCACTCAAGTAATAATATTAAATACATAATAATAATATGAAATTGTAATTTATTTTAATATATTTTTTAAATTATATTATAAAACTGAAATTACTATCCACATTTCTCACACACGTGAGAAAAACTCCGTACCTTTTGTATCTTTAAGACAATAAGAGATTGTTATCCAAATATTTGTGAATCAAAGTGTGAATCTATTCATTTATTCGCTTTCTGCTTGAAAGCCAGACACGCATGCCTGTCTTTAGGAGATGAATAAAAGCATTTCATGATGGTAAATAGAATAATGATAAATCGAAATAAATATATTCATTAGTTGGCTTTAATTATTTAACAAAGGTCTTTATAAAATGCAATCAAGAGTGTTTTTTCACCGGTTCATTTCTGTGCACAGATGTTGGCATATATAACGAACCGAATGATCTGGTGAAATAAGAATGTGGCAAGTAATTGCGAGGCTTGCTTCAGCCGAATGCCAGCACCGACCCGGCCCGACCTACTCAGGCATGAAGCACAAAAAAGGCTAAACAAATAAATAAATACAGAAAAAGTTCTTTCGGTGGCCCTCTCTTTGAGTCTAAGGCGTAATTCGTCATTTTAAGTGAATGACTCACATCCGACGCGGCAGAGATTGGAGAGACCAAACGAATGTGGACTGAATCGATGCATTGTGTGCAACGTGTGCAGAATTTCACAATATCATGATATATGTATGGAGTGCCAGGCCGGCCACTGTTCAAGATCAGCTTTCAACTGTGCAAACTACTAGAATGTAGCTGCATATATATATAATTATATATGTGTGGACAATTCTATCTGGAATACAGATCGCCTTGGCCTGAACAGAAAAAAAAGAGTTGTTAGATCTGCTGAGCAGCATAAAATGAAAAACACAAAAAGTACGAAGACACAGATACAAAGACACACAGACAGGGCTTTTAATGATGATGACAACAAGACTGCGACTGCGAGACCCACACACTATGATTGCCCCACGAGACGCAGACCAAGACCTGGACTGAGATTGAGATTGAGACTGAGGCTGAGACAGAGACTGAGACTGAGACTGGGTAGCTCTATGTGAGCGCTAAACTAATTATCTGCAGGCGGCGTATAAGTTACTTCACCTGCGGGCCACTTCGGGGCAGGTAGTTGTACGTGTAGTTGTCGTTAAGGTTGTTGCCATACCCTAATTAAAGGTATTATAGTTTTGTCATCAAATATGTTGCACATAGAAAAACACAACTGCGATCTTATAGAGTATATATCTATGCTTGATCAGTTTCAACAGCCGACTTAATAAAGCCCTTGTCTGCCTATATAGATAAAAGTTTGTGGTGCTCTGTCCTAAAAATGTAGGGGTCGGCCCGATCGGGTCATTATACTTATTATATAGCTGCCATAGGAATCAGTTCTATCATGGCAAACTCTTTTGTTTTCCAAGATATTCTCACTAAACCTTACATTTATTGGGTTAAATATATACATGAGCTACATCTTGTCAACATCTGAGCACTACATAGTATAGCTCTAAAGGAAGAGTTGGTCGTAAAGTTATCTGCAAAGTTATCTGCAAAGCTTCTACAGGCTATGCAACATGTCTGCAAGGGTATTTAATGTGCGGCTTTTCATTCTTTCGAGCTGCAACAGCAACAGCTGCGTTATGTGCGGGGCATGATACCTCATGATGTTGCTCAGACAGGAAACGCGCTGTGTAGCTGCCAGAGTCTGTCCCCCTTCAGCCCCGCCCCCCGCCTCACCACCTTTTCGTTTGCTGTTTGTATTGCATATGAATGAAATTGCAGCCAGAGACGCGTCTTCCAGCTGCAACAGAGATTCAGATGCAGCCTGCGAAGTTTTCACACAGCGAACGTGTTTGCTCAAAAAACTTAACCAGCTACGCGTTGTTTTTGTTTGCTCAACTCGCTTTTGGATTGCCCCTGCCACAGATATATTTATATATGTATATACGTACATATAAATGTGTATGTATATGTATATGCATGCCTGCTATAGATACATTTTTGTGTCTAGCTTAAAGCCAACTACAAGCATTACCATTTGCCTGCCGCACAACAGCATTGGGTTTGATTAAGGTCAGTTATGATGATTGTCGAAAAGTGAAATCTTCTCTTGCGTGTTGCTCTTCACAGTTACAGCGGGTGTTTTTCTTTTTCTTCTTCTATTGCTTCTAATTTTTCTTCATGCGGATCTCGAGGCAGCCGAGCATAAAGCCGCGCTCTGCCTTAGGCACGTATTTAGATGAGTTGCAATTTTTTTTATTTTCCTAAATTAACCTATTCGAAATGTGTGTGTTGAAATGTTGAAAAGCCTGAAAATTCTTTGGGTTCAATAAATTCTATTGTTTACTTTTAGCTTTGCGATACGAGATATAGAAATAGGTGCAGAGGCTGATAAGATATATGTATATGGTTGTATTATTGTGCACAAATTATTTTTTGCTCTTGATTTGCTCTTTAAGTTAATCTTTGAACATATCAGAACAACAAGGAAATGATTTACTTTACGAGCTACAGGAAAGTTTATAAGATCGAGTACCTAAGTTATTTCAGATAACATACTGACACTAGCGAAGAAGAAGCACAGCTCGCGATTTGTTTGCTTGCGAGTGTTTTTTTTTATTCTTTTATAAGAGTCTGCCATAGATTACGTATGTACATATGAATATGTACAGAAAACTCCTAACCAGTCAACCTCAACCAGCGTACTATACAAGATTTTACATTGGCTAGCTTAAAAAATTAACATAAAATGACATAACTATTTTTGTCCCGTTTTTTAGTTTCTTTTTGAAGGGTTTAACCTAATCATTTTTGCAAGTGCAAGAGGTTTATGATATTGTGGCAAGATTTCAACAATCAGAAAAAAACACATCAGTAGCACATTAATATGATTTCAGAGAGAGCCCAGAGCTTTTGCAGCATTATTAAGTAAAAATGTGGTATAAATATATCAATTTTTAAAGATATTGATTGATAAGATAGATTCTGAAATATTCAAAAACAAAAATCATACAGAATGTATACTAAACTAGAATTGACTAACTAATTAGTTAGCAGGGCAATTGTTGCTACGAAATGGAATTCCAAATTTCTATAATTACTTATATTTATAACATATGTATATATGTATATATATTATATATGTATGCATCCATATAGGATGCATAGTATCTTTTAAGTTGGCTAAAGCTCTACAGCTTAATGTATTCGCTTTTTTTTTTAATGCCTCATCAGCATTTGGGAATCGCTTAAATGTTAGTTATGACAACCTCTTCTTGTTTTGCTGCAAAATAATAAATTCGCTTGGCTTGGCGAAAGTAGAACTCAACATGCTGGCAAATCGTTCCGCAGCGGAAGTTGGGTGAGAAATTGCTGTGAGTGCTTTATGATCGCTTGCTTTGGTTGGTTTTTTTTTTTTTTTTTTTTCCATTTCTTTTTCTATATTTTGCTGCGCTCAGTCACAGGCCGCTTCTCTGGCGCTGTTGGCCTCCCACTCGCACCAGTGGGATCAGCGGTCGCGGCGGCACACACATGTGGCATGAATGAGATTGGAATCGGTGGAAGCGGTTGCCACTTGTACCAATTGTTGACTTTCACATTTAGCTGTACTTAAATATTTCTTTGTACGCAACAATTAGCCGCAGTTAATTGGCCAAAGTGCTTTTGCGCCACGCTTTCTGCACTCGAGCACAACTTGCCACTAATCTTCGGGATTTGAACAACTTCCGCGCCGCCGAGGAAGCAACTGTAAATTTTACAGAGCTACATCTTGTAATTAAAATATAAATAAAAAATATAAATAAACGTAGCAAACAAATCGGTGACTTTGCCTGCAAATGCTTCAAACAAATATTTGCCAACATAATTTCTAGATAGGCAAAATCACCTGGCGCCACTCGGGAACGGCGCTGGGGAGCAATTGGGCAGCAGGATGGATGCTCCTGCTGGTGGTGCTGCTACTGCTGCTTTTGACCTTTGTGCTTGTAATGCTGCGCCTAATTGCCCTTAATTTATTTAACTTCAAGCTGTGCGCCGGCAAGCCGACCAAGTCCGGCCCGGCCCGGCCCGGCGACCACGCGCAGTGTCAAGGGTTCACTTTGGAGCCGCCGCTGCGTGTCCTTTGGGTCGGTCATTGGGACGTGGCTGGCCGGACGGTCGCCTCTCCCATCTCCATCTATAAATACATATATATATCTCAGTCTCCTGGCTTCTGACTTTAACGACTGTCTGGCCCAAACAGACAGCAACCAGCACCTAGTCCGTGTTGCACCCTTGCTCTGGCCATTACAACTCGTGTCCCAGAAAGCAATTAATGTAAACAAAACTGACCGCTAATGTCTATTTGGAATGTATTCAATTGAATACAAATTGGAGTATAAATATATTAATAGAATTGGGACCTGACATAATCAGGGTACGTATTGAGAACTAGAAGCACACAATAACTACAAGTCCAAATTGAGATACCTATCCATATCTATATCTATATCTATATCTATATCTATATCTATATCTATATCTATATCTATATCTATATCTATATCTATATCTATATCTATATCTATATCTATATCTATATCTATATCTATATCTATATCTATATCTATATCTATATCTATATCTATATCTATATCTATATCTATATCTATATCTATATCTATATCTATATCTATATCTATATCTATATCTATATCTATATCTATATCTATATCTATATCTATATCTATATCTATATCTATATCTATATCTATATCTATATCTATATCTATATCTATATCTATATCTATATCTATATCTATATCTATATCTATATCTATATCTATATCTATATCTATATCTATATCTATATCTATATCTATATCTATATCTATATCTATATCTATATCTATATCTGTATCTATATCTATATCTATATCTATATCTGTATCTGTACCTGTATCTGTATCTGTTTCTGTATCTGTTTCTGCTGTCGAAGGCTTGGTTGGCGAAGGCGTCATTTCGCCACAATTGAAAAGATATTTTAGCGCATCTTTGACTCTGTGTCTGTGGGTTTGAGGTCCAGGGCACTAAACGCTCTAATTATTTTCTAACTGTTGAGATTTAAATGTCTCTGAGGCGTTGCAGCAGCAGCCGCAGTTAAGTTGGAGCAGTAGAAGCAGCAACAGCAATAGCAGCAGAAAGCGCTTTATCTTCATTTGGGCATTAAGCCGCTTAGTGCAGTTGTCGTTGTCGTTGTTGTCGTTGTTGTTGTTGTTGTTGTTGTTGTTGTTTCTGTTGTCTGGTTGTCTGGTCGTGGGCTGTTTGTTGGTCTCCTAGCTGCCGTCGTTCTGTCGCTTTGTTGTACTCTCTCGCTCTGTTTGCATTAAAACTGATTTGGCCGCTGCCGTTGCCAGCGTCCCAGTTGCCCCTGGCTTTTGCCTCCAGTTTGGGGCAATTATTCAAAGCGTCTAAATTAGGTAATTGCCCTTTAAAGAATCATGCTAATTATTTATGTTTATGTGTGCGTGCGAGCTGCGATTGTGCCCGCATCCTATTCCCGTTCCCATCCGCAATGCATTTCGGCTGCGTTGTCATCGTTGTCCCTGGCCGGGTCGGGTCGGAATGGGCCGGGCTGGGCCGGTCCTGAACTCGGTCCGTATTCTGGGACGGTCCGCGCTTGTTTGCGGCCTTGATTAATGAAGTCGTCCTGCGGCCGTCTCCCGGACCAAAACAGCGACAAAAACAACAATAACAACAACACCAACATGGGTCAACAGGCGTGCGCTGACTACGAAGGCGCCACAGCCCCTCCCAACTTGTCCCGCTCCCCCTTCAGTTGACTTGTTTTGTTTAGATTTATGTCAAATTGTCGGCCGCGTTATTGGAGCACAAGTGCGGGGGATTTGGCGACGTGCGCGTCGCTATTAAGCTTTTCAATCAAATCGAGTTTAAGTGGTTTTCAGCTTTCGGGCCGTGGGCGCCATTCGCAACTAGGCGAAATTAATTGTTTGTCTAATCAGTCCATTGCATGCGGCGACGCTGAGCAGAGCCAGTGGAGCTGATGGGGGCGGGGACGGGCCGACCGCAACAAGCGGCGGCGGCTGCACAATTGACCCGAGCATGTGGATAGTTCAAGAGTAAGCTAATGGGTCAATAGGTTAAAGGCAGCGTAGCTAATACCGGTTAAATGCAATGCACAAATTAATTGGCAGCGACTGTGAGATGTGTTTCAATATAGACGAAGATATCGATATATTGAGTTACATTTATGAAGAAAGGTAGACAAAGCAATGGGCGTCAATTCAGGCCTTGAAATAGACATTGATATAATTGAAGAAGATATGGATATACAGATGGATAAAGAGATGAGATAGATAAATATGTAGATATAGTTGATGTTAATAAATAAATATATATATTTAATGTACTATTCCATATATATATACATGTACATGACACATATGTCCATATGTACATGATGTACATATGCATATGCGTACAAAAATTGAATTACATGCACATGATATAGTTAATCACTGATTTTTGAATGCCTACTCAAGAGTAAACTCATGTTAAATAAAGCTAATACTTATACTTCCACTGTATCATAATAATTTAAGGCCTAAATTAAATTTAAATTCACACTTCATTAAACACCTTAAAATCTGATTAGACTTTATGCAGTTCAACTCCAATATCTTGGGAATACAACAAAGCGTTTATGGAGACGACACGAAAGACAAATTGACAAATGAAGGCCGATAGATATGGGTTGTGTGTAATTTAATAAATATTTAAAAATACATCAATAAAACTATCTGCAACAAAATGAAAGAAACATTTTGTAAAACGTGGCATGGTTATTGTTAATTGATCGGTGTATCGATTAAAAACCATCTGCACTTATAGCCAGGTATTTTTTAATGACAAATATAAATGCATTATAAATAAATGCTGCAACACTTTTCACTTGGACAAGCCTGTTGCAAGTATAAATGTAACATAATTGATTTTATTTCAAGCGGAAGCTGCATTCCAGCGGGTCTGCTTCATTCAGGCCTTTAATTTCCTATGATTTATGCGTAACTGGCTTTCAGGCTTCGCTTCGTTTAAGTAACTTCCAATGTAGCCTGTCCAGCTCCGACGACATGGACATGTACACCTGTGTCGGGGCACATCCTGTGCGAAATGCAACTGAGAAGGAATATAACAAAAAAAGAAAAAAAGCGCAAAAAAAAACAAGACACACACTCGACCAAAAGATACAGATACCAAAATTCAGGTTTAACTAGACTTTGGCTTGCCACAAAGACTTGAGCCGGACAGAGACAGGCGACGGGCAGCGGTCGCTGGACGGCGAGCGTAGGGAGCTGGGAATAGGGTCTCGTCGCAAGGGAAACACCTGAAATACAGGTGAGCCCTGCATTTGCTTCTGGGCATGCTGAAGTAGCGCCCAAAGTATTTAGAGAACTGTCGGTGCGGTGCCGGGGCTATTAAATGTCAATGGATTTCTGCATGAATGAGTTGTGTGTCACCTCTGGGCATAGAGTCGTGGCATGGCCAGAGTACCGCGTGCCCCGCCAAATGTTCGCTGCGTGGCGGGTCTTGGCTCTCGTTCGTGCTCGTGTTCGTGTTCGTAGTCTGGTTCTGGTTTTTACCTTTTGCCCATTTAAACATTTGATGTTTACTGGCGCACGTAGTTTCATTTAAATTTCAATTGCCAAAAATAAATCTCTCTCGCTGGCTTGGCAAGTGCTTTGCGTCTCCGCCACCCCCTGGGGAGCTGCCGGCGGGGAGGCCTATCGCAATGCATAAGAATTTAATTTGCAACGCATTCAAACATAATTTTTTCCTTTTTCTTTTTATAGAATTTATTGAAATATGTGCATGTGTGCTGGGCCTCAGACTCTGGCTCAGGCCCAGATTCGCCCATTATGACTCGCCGCTTTCAGTTCCTGTTAATTAAAATGTACAGCAGCAGTCGAGGCCCACGACGTGCCCCTGAAATGCCGGCCATAATTTCTCAAGAGCCTACCCGAAACCTCAACTAGAAGTATCTACGCCCACAGCTACTGGCCACAGCTGGGAGCTCATTATGTAATTCAGGCAGCGATGAGGCTTATCATAGTAGTTGTTCCGGCTGTGGCGTTAAATCTTCAACTAAATATTAAACGTCGCCGCGCTCACTCTCTCCTCCAGCGACAACATAAAAGCGTCGGCTTTCCACTTTTATGCCACTTATTGTTTGGGGTTGCAAGGCTTTGGCTTCAACACTTGTCTGGTAATAAACGCAGCCTCCTAATCCGCGCACAGTTGGAAATATTTTTCATTAGCATTAGGCGGCAATAGGCAGCAAAAAGAAGTGGAAAAACCAAAGTAACAACAGTTGGCCATAAGCTTGCCACGTTTTCACGTGTCGGACTGCTAAATCTTTTGGGCCAGAGCTCGATAACGTTCTGACCCCGACTCCAGTGATTCTGCTAACTGCTAAACACATAAGTTCGCCACGTGTAGCTGAGTGTGCGTGCGTGTGTGCGTGTGTATGTGTGTGTGTGTGTGGTGGCCTTTATGGCTACGTGTTTGGCAAACGGAAGTGGCCACATAGCTACAGCTACAGATACAGCTACTTAAGTATCTATCTTATGTCTGTTTATGTATCTGTGGCTCACCTATGAGGCGTTGCCCCTGTGATTTACACGCCGCAGTTTAACGCTTTAACGACTCCCATTAGAAACAATTGCGAGAAGTTTTAATTAAACTGCGCCACTCATTAGATGCGTTGTCGTTCCCATTATTATTGTTCTTGCCTTTCTTGCCGCCAACAATAAGTATTCATAAGTGTAACACAGCTGGGCGTCTCGTCGACGCGACGTCTGTCTTTAAAATTAGAAGTAATCACGTATTTTTACGCTCCAATTGCTCATTTCCGTTTGTTACTTTTTTTTCTTAATTTTTATGTAAGAATTCTCTACTCGCTACCTATCAAATGCCAGTCAAGCATAACGCATAACCCTCGAAGAGTTTAAATAAACCGAAGTCTACCCAAAGTACAGAAAAGCTATTGGTGAAAGGCCGATTCAATTGTGGAAAGATTTATGACCCCTTTGCTTCGGTCTTCTCTGAATACATTTAGTGCTTCTAAGTTCAGTTAGAATTTAAACAAAAGTAAATGCAGTAACTCATACCTGAAAGGTTTTTCGCCCTGTATGAATGGACTAGTTTCTTATAACCAGTTAACCAGCTGCACTGGCCAAGTCATGTTGGATCTCAGCCAGCGACTAGCTGGAAAAAAGACATTCATCTTCATTGTAAGTTTAAATACATAAATGCCATTAAGCCTGGACTTAAGTATATTCACATTTTCTGATATAGACTTTTGACTATCTATCGATTCATATTATTCTACAGAATTTTATAGATTCATTTTTTTATATATGTACGTGTGAAAACTTATTTATAATTAATTATAATTATGTTAATAATAATAATATTAATTGAAAGAAAAATAATAATTAAAAGAATTATAATAAATTCAGTTTTTAAATCTGTGCTTCACATTAATCTTGTCGATATTCCTCCAAGGACGTCCCATCTATTCACAAGAAATCCCATCCATTTCCTTGTTTTATTTCTTCTTTTAACTAATCTTGGAATTATACAAAATCAGACTCTGCTTACATCACATAGTCCGAGTTACCTGAGCGTGGCTTTGGCTAGATATTTTATTCATTAGAAGCCGCAACTTGTCGCCTCTTGTGCAACTTGAAGCAACATAACAAACATATTATGCCCATTTGTTTTGGAGCGCACAAAAACAGTAGCAACAACTGCCACGGCAACTGCTCTTGGCCGACAACTGTGACAATCAACTGGGATATAAACTCCGCTGGGCAGAGAACGCAACATCCTCCATACCACATAGCCCCACCCCCCACACACACAGACCCATATACACCAAGTAGAGTGTCACCGAGCAGGCCCCGCTCTGTGCTTAAGCTGCCGCGATACTTTTGACTTCCTCCGGCACACACACACACACACACAGTTACACAGAGAGAGAGAGAGAGAGAGTGAGTGGACATAGGCTGCCCAAGTGGGAGCTAGCCAGGGTGGGGGCACAACTGGGATATCCACACGCCACACAAAATTGCGGCTTTGCAGTGCAACAATGAGATACTTCAGAAAGAATTAGTTGCACTAAAAATTGCAAAAGTCGCACTGGACCAGGGTCGCATCGGGTTCAGGCTCGGTCGCCTAGGACTACTACTACTAGACCAGGATAGACTTTCACTGTTGTCGCTGTTGTTCATTCTCCCGTTGCCGTTGCCGTTGTTGCTGTTGTTGTTGTTGTTGTTGTAGTCTCTGTGCTGTGCACTTTGTGGCACGCTGGGTGGTAGGTGGCAGGATACGGCAGCTGTAGCCGACAAGGGACACTGGATGACTGTTTTTAGCGGTTTTACCGAACATGTTTATAGTTTGACAAAAGAGTATATTAGCCCGATCATTAAGTTAGCAACACAAAGCGCAACTAAATCGGGCAAATATGCTTTAACACTTGGATACTCAACTTTTCCAAGTGAAAAACTTAATAAGATAAGTACGGATTCATGGGTAGCTAAAAGTTAATATATAACTAATAAGTAACTAATACCTTTAGCTAACGAGTAATATTAATAATTTTGTTAAAAATACCTTCTTTCAGTTAATTTAATTAATTTACTATCATTATTTTTTAAATATTTTGGTATTTTATTATATATTAATATATATATATATATTTATATATATATATTTCAAAATAATAATTTAATTATTTTATTAGTTTTTTTTAATTTCTTATTATTTTATTATATATTTTAAAAATATATTTTTATTCAAAAAATTTATTTATTGTTTTTCGTAAATATATTATTATTTTATTATATATTTAAAAATATATTTTTAATATTATATTTTAATTAAATGCATTATTATATGGTAGAATATCGCAGAGCGTTGAATTTATTTGGTGTCAATAGGGAAGACAAATTCCTTATTTAAATATTTAAATCTGCTCAAACTGGCATATTAATTATTATTTCAAATAAAAATGTTATTATTATTGATAAAATAGTTCTCTGATTTGTTGTTTTTTGCATATTAAATACATAAGTTTTATTAAATATTTGTTTTTTCCAGTTCTAGTTTTATTTCTTATTACATTTAAGTAAATCCAAGAGGAATTCGCAACTGTGTAGAGTAACAACAATTTGGAAATTGAAGCATTGCTCAGCAGAAGATAGTTTTTTTGTTGTTTTTTCTTTTTTTTCCGGCTGAGCCGGAGCATGAGCTGGCATTAGAATAAAGGCAACGTTTTTACGCTTGCCGCTTGTTGTTCTTGTGATTGCTCTTGTGGCAGCTTGTTGTCCTTGTTGTTTTTGTCGTTGTCATTGTTGTTGTTGTTGTTGTTGTTGTTGCCGCTTTACATAGTCGTTTAGCCCGGGCAAAAGTTGCAGACGCTCTTGCCGCAGTTCTTGTGGCCGTACTTTTTGAAGGCCAACGGCGTTTTTAATTCAGCTTTGGCTGTAGCTTCGTTTGCTGCATTTTCTTTTTACGGGCTTTCCCGTTGTTGTTATCTAACATGTTTAATTCAAGGCGCGTCTGCTGGAATTAAAGAGCCGCTCAGCCAGAGCCCACAGGTCAACCATAACGAGATCTCTCCGTAGCGTTGATAAATTGTCATGCTCCTGGTAACAGCTACTCCAAGTGGGGCGTCTCGTCTCGTGTCGTCTCCTCTCGTCGCGACTCTTGCGATGCATGGCAAATTTAGCGTAAAATTTTTGTCGCAGTGCATGAAAGCGGCACGCCGTCAATGACTGTGATTACACCTACTACAATTCCTCTATTCCGATAGCTATTGCCATTCCGTTGCCGATGCCGATGTCGCAGTCAAAGTCGATGCTTTCTTCTTCTGCTATTCAGTTTGCGCTCTGTTTCGCTCCGTCGCTCCAAAATTTTGCCTTTGAGTTACGAGTTTTGGCTTACATAAAAGTCGCTCTGATTGCCGTAAATGATACAACATAATTATAAGCCGAGTCCCCTCCAAAAGGCAAATGAGCGATGGGTGGATCCAAACAAAGGCGCACAGTGTAGTAATGTGGCGCAGTTTGTGTCAAAGCAAACAAATATTAAGATACGGGCTGGGTTTTAGTGGCTGGGGATAAATTATAGGCATAGGTTCTGCCAATGGCCATTCAAAACTGGACCCGAAAAGTCACTCAAATTGCCGACAATGACGGAGCAAACTTTAAAATCTATGCTTATGTAACCCAAATCTTTGTACATAAATCTGTGCACATACATGTATACACATGCATATGTATGAGTGGGTGGATGGTGGGGGCATACACACTATGTTGACACACACAATCAAGCAATCAAAATCTAAAAACTTTATCCTCATTTATTTACGTGTGAGACCAAACAGTAAACGTCATAGAATCCCAGACATATGCAACATAGTTGTATATACACACACACACATGTGTGTATGTGTGTGCGTCTGTGGAGTGGGCGTGGAGCACCCTGAAGGCATAATCAAACACAGCAGCGCACACTAATGCAGTTAACAAACTTGCGGAAATACAAGGCACACACATCCAAAGCGTACACACACATAGAAATATGCGTGAAGGAGTCTTAAGTGCTGCTCACATACACACACTTATACACACACAAACACACAAATATACACACAGACACAATGATGATGATGTATTGTGTGAGATGTGAATGTGATTAAATTTCCATAGCAGCTCGTCTTTCATGCCAATTTTCCATTAGTGTTGCCTCAGCTCAGGCAGCTCCTGTTCGTCTGCCCTTGCCAGGATGCAGCCCAAAAACTCACACCCACTTAAAAGCACATCAACTAAAACACACACACACACACTTACTCATCAGAAACACACACAATGTGTAAGTGTGCGTGTGTGTGTGGGTGATGTTTGCCGTAAGCTTCGCGCGTCAAAACTGATGATGAATAGTTTGTTTGATGTTATTTTGACCGTCCTTGCGATCAGCAAAAATAGCTCTGTGTAAGTGAGTGTGTGTGTGTGTGTGTGAAGGCTAGTCAGCAACCTGAATGAACCTATTAGCGCATTTAAACGATAAGAATCCATTAAATCAGTGCAAAAATTTAAGATCAGCGCATACATTTTTGATATCACGGAAATTATGAATATAGTTAAACGTCGTATCCTTGTATCCTTCACTTGCCTTATCTAAACTTTAAGCAGTGACCAAGAACAACAGGGTATAAGCACCAGCTATCAATACAAGAAATCATTTATCATAAATCATTATTGACAATCATTAAAGAAGGATTGAAACAAATTATTATATATTATATTATTGGAAATGTGACTTAGTTTCTGTTGCAGATCTTTTATTTATCGCAACAAAGTTATTGTTTTATTAATTTTCAAATATTTATTTGAAATTGATGCTCACATTCTCTACCGTATTTAATATTCGATCATTGACTTTGGCGTTTGGAGCTATATATGTCAAGTTCTGTGAACGAACCTCCCGAAAGCCTTCGAACCTCTTTGTCTGGCGTTAAGCTGGCTTCTAATTGTGCGCTTCGAAACAATTAAATGCTTAGCTCGGCAAAAGTCTGCGGTGCGCATTAAATCATCAGTCTGCTGTTAACTACAACCATTGCCACTCGGCTGTGGTGTCAACCTCATCTCCTTGGCGCTGCTGCAGTGCTCCATCAGCGCCATGCAAAATAATTTACATAAGCAGCGACCGCAAACTGCAGCTCCCCGAGTTGAACGAGATGGATGGGGCGTTGAGGCGGGATGGTGAGCGCGACACAGGCGCCCGGGGATGCCAAATTAAAGCCAAGCCCCAAACCCGAAAAACCCATGCAGGCAAATCCCTCGACCGGGCTAACAACACAGCTAAACAAAAAACCGAAAACATGTTGGAAGGCAACTGAAAACCCTTTCGACTGGCAGATGCCCTGTTAGTACGTACAAATATGTTGGGATCAGTCAGGTCATCTAAAAGATCAAGCATTTTGTAAATATAATAGAGTATTTTGCTTGTGAGAGGACAGCTAAAATAATTCCATTTTTCATTTTTGTTCATAAAAAATCGTAGGCGTTGGGTGATCGCTTGCTTTATATATAAACATTTGGTCTACTGTATTTGCAAAATCCCCATTAAGCGGCGAGAAATGGGTGGAATGCTGTCAAAGCTTAAAGGAAAATAACTGACGTTGAATTGTAGCAGCTCTTAGGTTATATTTGGTAAGTTTTCTACTTCTTACTCATAGCTTTTAAAAACTATAACACCATTGTCGGCAATGTCAGGCATACAGGGTATTCAAAATCTATAGGTTTGTTCTTCTGCGACTCTAAGGTTCTTTTAAAAGTTTTTTTTGTTCAGTTTTTCGTTGGTGGTTTGGCTTGTTTTGTTTGGATTTTCGTGCATTCACTTGCGGAATTTTTGTGTTGTTGACTCGGCGACGCATATGAATGTATCCCGGTCTCTCATGGAGTGCTCCTCCAGTTCTGGTATGGCATGGCATGGCATGGTATGAGTGTGCATATGTGTTGGCGCATACATAAACAATGGCAACAACAAGAAGACCAAAGCATCCCAACCCACAAACGCACACATAACAATGACAAAGAACGCATTTTGTGGAGCCGTTGCCGCGCTCGTCCTCGACCTCTCCTCTCGTCTCCTCGACCATGCTCCATTCGGCATTTCTGTGCCCTTGGTTGTTCCCGGAGTGGTGGCCATTCCTGGCTGGTTTGGTTTATTATGCAAAAGTTATGCAAAGATAAGCAAAACTATGAGCAACGACAGCAGCTTGCTACCAAAAATAGTATGAAACCCTGTCCCATATCCTGGCTGCATAAAGCATTTCACATCATGGCCAAAAGACAAGCGCTGACGGTCGGAGGACTTTGCTCTGGGTTACCAGTTCCCAGTTAGCAGTTAGCAGTTCGCAGTCAGCAGTTGGCAGTTAGCAGCAACTGTTTTTTGGGAAAGCGGACAGCTGTTCGGTTCGGTTCGGGTTCGGTTTGGGCGGTTACCGTCCGTCGTTCAAGTTAATTGTGCGGCCAAATGCAAAAATCAACTTTTTTACAAGTTTTTTCTTTTAGACCGTCGCGTCGAAGCTGGCAACTCGTCGGCACCTCGTGAACGAAATGGACACTTAAACTCTAATCGAAAAACTTTTGCCCATATACAAGTCACTTTAAAATGCGCTTAATTTGATCAGCGTGCGGCGATTGTCGAACTCAGAACTCAGGACTCGAGCACACTCTACACAGATTAACATAATTAAGTTCGAGATGGGCACGGCACAGTTGGACATGGGATAAGGACCTGGCACCCAGACCAAGACCCAACCCAGTCCCAGACCCAGTTATAAAGTTGTTACTGCCATTGACTACAATTTGTGTGCTTTTCAATTGGTTTTTCTGTTTATTCTCCAAAATGCTCTTGAAATGATTATATGGATACCCTCACAAAATGATTATGACCGCCAGATAGCAGATGGAGAGATACAAAAAAAAGGTATACAGCTTCGGGTTGCCAAAGTAAATTAAAAGAACAGATCTAGAAATTTGATGTGCCCGCCGAAAACTTTACTACTTTACGTGAATCACTGGGCTTATGGATATAATTAACTTATTATTAAGTTCACAAATTTGTTTAAAATGAATTTTTAAATAATTTAAGTAACCAAGTTACTTAAGGCTCTGTCTGTTTGTCTGTCTATAATATCTGCCTGTCTGTCATTAGGTCTATCTATTTGTCCGATTGCCTGTCCAAGATCCTGGCAAGCTATGTTTTGTTTTTCATAGTTTATAGAGTATATTTAGGTCGAATTGGCTTGATACATTTTCAATACAGACATATATATGAGTTCAGTTTTCTGTAGCTGCTGTTTGTGACAACAGATCGAGTGTGCAGTTTTTGGAGAGTGTGTGAAAGTCAAGTGGGCACTTTAGCTCGCCCCACACACACAGAGAGTAAGAGGGAAGCACACTCACAGACAATTTGACAGCGTTTTGCGGTAGCAGTTGCCACTTGACGCGCCCTGCACCTTGCCACATCTTCATCCACGACCAGACACTCACATATGACGCCGAAAAACGAAGTCCTCCAGCAGCATTTGGCTGAGAGCTGCTGAGAGAAAAAACAACGTGGTTGGCGCAATTGAAAAATTAAGCAGCCACTTTGTCAAAATGTTGTTTCAATAAAACGTCATTGTGCCCCATTGCGATATCGGATAGCCTGAACCCGAAACGCAAGCCCCTAGTCAAAACCCATTGGCAGCTTTAATTGTCAACATCTGTGGCTGACATGCAAATGCAAAAGGTTCTCGAGGACCGACATCGGCCCGGTTTGATGGAGCATACTCGCTTGGCACTTATTACATTGGCATCTGCGTATGGTTTTGTCATTTATTGATGCAAATTTTCGTCACGCCTTTTGGCTTTTTTCTGGCTGCTGCTGTTGTTGTTTTTTTTTCTCTCTCGGGTTCTTTGTTGGTAATTTTGGTGGATTTCAAGGGGTACGACGGCACTTAATTGACGTCTATGTCGAACACAAGTGCGCCGTAGCGCTGATTAGGGTTGCCATTGCCATTGCCATTGGCTTATTGCCGTATGACGCTGGGTCCTTGGCGGAGGTGGGGTCCCTGTCATTGTCATCGTTGTCAAAAGTTTGCCTGCGCAACCTTTTTCAATGGCTGTCGCTGGTATTTGGAGCATATTTTGTGGCATTGAGCAAAATGTTGTCATCTTTTTAAGCGGATTTTTTGTTGATTGGACACACAATTGAGTTGACATTAATAGCTACTTGGAGGTGTCAGCGTTGGCAGCAAATGCCAAACAATTCCAATGATAACGATAACCAATCAATCCATTCTTTCAACTCCCTGAAAACTGACAAGTAAACTGATCCACAAACGAAAGAAACTTAAAAACTGTTTAATTACCAAGCAATGTGAACATTTTAAGAGTCCAATTAAACGCCTAATTTTTATCGCCCTAATCATGCAACATTAGCATTAGCATACTGCGAGACGCGCTGCTCTTACAAAACAGAATAGATAAGAATGAAAGAAAACAAGTAAGAAAGTGTTCTAGTCGAGGTTGTTCGCCTAAAAGATATCCTCTTTCCTTGACCTAACATTATCTTGCTGCATTATATACTTTCACTTACTCAAGTTAATTGTAAGTACATACTTTGCTTGGATATATTTATACACTTAAGCGGTTGGAGATGTCTCCTTCAGCATTCACTCAGTCGCCCATTTCAGTCAATTCATGTTTGCGGGGCATAGGAACAAGTCTGTTGAAATAATTCCAACTTAAGTGGAAATTAGAATAAAATACTTGAGTGCAACACGCAAGCAAATGTCATTATCCTGTTTCGGTCACACTCCGCATTGCATGCACAGTTTATTGGATTGCCAGTTGCGAACTTAATGTGTTAGTATTATCGCATACTTGATAAGCCCCGGAGCGAGGGCTGTGGTGCCAAAAGTCCAGGTGTGCTGCAGATGTTGCTTGCGGTTGCACTGGCAAGCGGGATAAATAAGCATGCATAGAGACAGACAGAGAGAATTAGAAACAGAGAGAGGGAGAGAGAGAGACAACCTGTTGAGACAGATATAGACCAATAGCAAGGGAGATGGAGGGAGGGAACACCCGTTTAAAACGACTTTCGATAATTATCGTTTATTATGAATTAATTAATCAGAAATTCGTGCAACAAATCAAGTTCGATTTTATTATATCAAATATAAATTGGATGCAGGGATGCAATAAACTTGCATTTGGTTTTTTTTTTTTTTCGCGGCAAAACAAATCAACTTTAAATGCTATTTATATGCTAATTATGACAATTTCGCTTCGCATTATTCCATGCATAACTTTATGGCAATAATATTGTGTTCTATTAGACCATAGATGAGTTATTTTAGTTTATGCAAATGTCAACTTTAATATCCATTTTATTTGTGGGCATATAAATAGAAACATATATCAAGTCCGTGTTTCTTTCATCTCTTTTGTCAGTAAGTCCTATATGACACATATGTATATATAATGTTGAATTTATTTAGATGCCAAATTGATCTGGCGGTCAAACCAGGAACAAAGAGTCAAACCTCGTTAATATCGGATGAGATTTGACCGAGTTACGGGGGTGGGAAATTTTCGACTTTGTCTGTGGCACGGTTAAAATAAATTCCTACTAGGACTACTTTGTTTTTCTTCGTTTTTCAAGTGAATCGAGTGCAATTAATTTGACATATCTCAGCTGGCAATCATATTAAAATGCACTAAATATGTGCATAATCAGTTACATCAATGATGTACTTCATGAGTATCTTTGGTGGCATTCTTTCAGTTATTAGAGATTTAGTTTGGTTTTACCTTCTGAGAACTCATGAGCTTTTCTTGTCTGTTGCATCAGTGGGCGTAGCTTGTCGTTTGCTAATGTTGCCAGCTACGCTCCTTGTACATTCCAGCAGCATCAGCATCATCATCATCATCAGCAGCAGCAGCAGCATCATTATCATCGTTGTCGTCTTCATCTTGACTTCAAGCCCAGATACTGTGGGCGTCTGCAGGAGTGGCACTTTTTCATGCTGCTGCGACTGTGTGATCTACTTGGCAATGGCAAGAGATGCATTTACTATAGCCGCATCAGCTCCAACTTAGCTAGCTGCCTATCCGAGGTGGGCGTTCTCTGGAATTTCTTGCTCCACTCTGGGCGCACCTCTTGTTCCAATTGCATTCACAGTCGCCGTGTGCCCTGGCAATTCAGTTTGCTGTCGCTTTATTTTTATTTAATTAACTTCATTGCAATGCCTTGGCAGGCAGCCTGGCAGGCAACCTGCTTGAATCTTTGGAACGTCCCGGATTGTCACTCTTTGGCCTGGGCTGCCTCTCTGCCCACATGCAAAGCTCTTGCCAAGCTACATGCAAGCTCTGCCTGTTGTTGCCTGTCGCAGTCGTCGTCGTTTCAGCACCTTGACAATGACTTATTGTCGCAACTTGGTTGAGGGACGCAACCAGGGCCAGAGACAGTAACAGAGACAGAGCCAAGCCTGGACAGCACTGGCTGGGACAGAGGAGTACAGGCCAGGACAGGACAGGACAGGCCAGGCCAAACAAGTCAGAGTCAGCTCATCTTAGTTCATTGGCAATTCTTTTGCAAAGTGGCCTTTCTTGTTGGGCCAGGCAACGTGGGCTGCTGTTGCTGTTGCGCTCATGTGGGCCCTCCTTGGATGTAAATCAATTTATTTCGTTCAAGTTGAAGTTAAAACTGAATTTAAACTTGTTGTTGCAGCAGCTGATGCTGTTTGTTGTTGCTGTTTGCCGAAAGTCAAGCGAAGGTCACTTGAGACAACTGCCAGAAATTTTTGGCAATTTAGAGCCACAGCCACAGCTTCCTGTGGGCAATGCCAATGCACATCCTGTCTGGTGTTCATGACGCTGCAAGCATTTAAGTGTATCCCAGGGAGCGGTAATTATAATAACCAACCAGCCAACCAGCCAGCCAGCCAACACACAAAGCCAAACCCAAACCCGAACCCCAGCCCAAGCCCAAACTCAATACCAAACTCACTTTTCAGTCTCATGCTCAGTGTCAGGCGCAGTCTCTTTCTCAGTCTGAGTCTCAGTCTCCGACTCAGTAGCTTCTATTTCGCAGAGCGCTCAATGAAAACCGCAAAGTCATCTCCGGTTTATTTACTGGCTAGCAAAAATAAAAGGCAAAAGCTGAAGCGAAGATGAGACTCGGGCTGTAGATATAAATAAAAAAAAACCAAAAACAGAGAAAAAAATTGAAGCCGCATGAATTTCCAATTGTAAGCCTGCCTGGGCCCAGAGAGGCACCGAGAATTGAGCCAAGGTACAATACATAAAACAAAAGCGAAGCCAAAGTGACTCGAACGAGCTGTCCGGAGCGATACATCGAATTTAATTTCCTGTCAAAATCGAAGACGGTGTATCCCAGTTGTTGTTGCTGTTTGTGCCGCTGCTGCTGTTGCTGTGGTGCGGGGCATTCAAGCGTTAAGAATCTGCCTGGTTGCGTTGCCCCAAGTTAATTTTGTGGCTTTAAGCCAGAGCTCGGTTAGTGCTTCATGTCGTCGAGTCCGTTTCATGGAATTTCAATTTGAGAAGAGGCAACATTATGAATGAAATTTACTCGCAATTAGCGGCCCAGCCTGTGCCTGTGCTGGCACAACTTAAAGGTCCTGTTCCGTAGCCCAGTTCTGTGCTAATGCATCTGCCATTGGCAACAACTGGCGCGCATGGCACGTGATCAAAAGTCTGGCAAAAACAAAAAAACAAACACAACAAAAAAAAAAATACTCGTATCGGCGATTATGTGACTTTTGACGGCAGTTGTGGCACTTGTTCCTCGCTTCAAGTTCAAGTCGAGGCCTAATGCGATGAACTGCTCGGCCTGACAGTCGGCCAGTCCGTTAACCAGGACATGTGGCGCCCTTATATATACATATATATATAAATACATCTATATATATACATTTGAGGCCAACTGACGCACAACGACCCTATTAGGCTGGCTCTTGACTCACATGCTCATATTTTTCATTTCATTTTTATTTATTTTTATTCTTTTCTTTTTTTTTGCATTCTATTTTAAAGGCATCGACATGGCTCGCAGCGAGAGCATGTCCAAATCCTTTGGCCGGCCATTTTTATAGTCGCAGCCATGGCCATAACTTACTTGAAAAATCGTTGTAGAAAACTGCCGAAGGCTAACAAATGTGAGGGATATTTTCTTACACTTATAGCACTTTGACAAACTGTACAGCAAAACGCATAAAAATAAATGGAAAACGATTTCACATTGACGCAACATGTGTAATTAATAGACTTGAGGCGTTGGCCCAATGCCCAATGCCCAATGCCCAATGCCCAATGCCCAAAATTCCACCCACCCCTTTCACATATAATACAAACAATCTAAATCTATACAGCAAGTGTGCCTAAACCTGGCCACGCGGCGTATGATGAATGCGAGCTCGTAAAGCAGCAACAGCAGCAGCAGCAAAGTCTTGGAAACTAAGGTGTCTATTGTATTATTTAACGGGTTCCGTGCGACCATCCAATACTCGATGCCGTGCCGAGAACTAACCATAAAATAGGCGACTCTCGCCCCGCAACGCACACACAAGTGCGACACATGTCCTTGTGCGGCTTTGACTCGGGCCCAGCCGAAAATAGCCAGGCAAGGCGTCCGTGCCTGCATCCCCCTTCCCACACTCCAACAAGTGTGTCACTGTCACACTCGACGATTTTGGAATGGCAACATCCAGCTGTAAAAGGATTCGTATACCCTAGACCGGACTATTTATGCCCTCACTGTTCTTGTCAAATCAATGTTCGAATTTGTGAAATTATTTTAAAATTTATCGAATATATCATATAACCATATGGTAAATAGAATGCATATAAATCAAAATATTATTGATATATATATATATGCAACAATTAGGGGCAATGCAAATGTTCATATAAATCTATATTTTTCAAATGTTTAAAAATATTAAACAAAAAAAAACATAATAAATTTGTTTGATTCGCTTAGATTTAAAACTAAAATATTTGCATAATAAACTAGAAGAAGGAGATCGAAAGGATAAAAGAACAGGAGACTTACAGAATCGATAAAATAAATTGCTTCCAATCTATTTTAGTAAAATTTAAGTATTTAGAAAACACATCAATAGGCATATATATTTCGGGATATTTTGGATTATATGGAAACGTTTAGGAATACATTTCAATAATTTTTTAGATAACCGAATCAATCTTTATAGTTACAAATTTTGTTATAGTTTGGAATTTCTCAAATATAATAAAAATATACAAATATTATTTCTGAATATAGAACAATGCCAAACAATTTTAAAAAGTGTCGTATTTTTTTGAGCATCTTAGAATATTCTCTATAATTTTTAAATGCATTTCCAATTGATAGAGTATCGCATGAATTTGGCTCTATCGACTCCGCATGTCCGGCAGCTAACATGACAGATATTTCGCAACCGCTTTCCTCGTGGCGTACGCATCATACCCGTTCCCGATTATGGTCATACTACAACTAGTCAAACACATGCTGCCATATAGAGTGAATGTGTGTGGGCCTGTTTTGAGGCCCCACCAGTCGAGTGTTTGTTATCTGTCGCTTTTGCTGCTGTTGGCTGCTGCTGTTGTTGCTGTTGTTGTTGTTGTTGGGTGGCAAGGACATGTTTGTAGGCTGCAGACTGTTTGGCTGGCAGCTGCGTGCACGCAAATAGAAAAGATACTCAAGGCACTCATTTGAACGAGACGAGGCACACACACGAAACTGTTACGTGATGAGTGAGCGCGTCATGCGGGCCGAGGAGCCACAACAACCGCAGCGTGCCGCACAGCGTGCCACACAGCGTGCTACACAGCAACTGAAAACGGTTGAAAGCATCTAGCAAGCAGTTGGCCATACAAACAAAACAGCCATCAGTGGGCGTTTAAGCCAAGTCGCCTGATGTCCGCAACGAGATTTAAATAGAATCAAATTAGTGTGCCATTTGCATTTACTGGCTAGCAGCGCCCCGCTCATTTGGGATTGGGTTGCCAGCCCCACTTGTATGTAGGCGTACGGTTTAGGGTGTAGGTTGTAGGGTTCACTGCCAGTTCAATGTACTACGCACTGTGCACTGTGCTGCATGAGGAATTGTTTGCTGTGCAGCTTAAATCGCTTACCGAAAACATAAATCCAAATACATATAGACAACAACGCGGACAAGCGGACGGACGGACGGACAGACAGGTGGAGGACGACGGTCGTCGACGTTTCATTTGCCTTTGTCAACGGTTTTTGCCATTTAGTCAGGTGCACAAACACAAACAGCCAGACAAACAGACAGCCACACAGCCAGACAGTCAGACAGCCAGACGATGGGCCAGGTGAGTTTGAATCTGACTTACAGACCAAAGCGCCCAGCACGGTGCACGGTGCACAGTGTACGGAGCACCATGTAGCGGCATTGACAGTTTGAGCTTAAAAATCCAATTAGTCTTTGATTTGCATACAAACATACAAAGCAACAGTAGACAAGATAGAAAGAGACAGCAGTCAGGGCAAGAGAGAGAGATAGAGACAACGATGACAGACAAACAGACAGACAGAAAGTCGCAGCATTTCTTGCTAAATATTTTAAGACCTACATTCGGATTTGGATTCGGATTCGGCCAGGTTACAAAACCTCTAAAGCTAGCAGGGGCAAACAGTAGCAGGAGGTACGTGCCGCATCTTCAGCCCGCACCACAATAGACAATTGGATTTTTGCGGTTTCTAATCCAATTTATTTCGTCTTAAATACGAAAACCTGCTCGCTCGCTCGCTCGCTCGTCCTTTGGTTCTGTTCATTGTTGTTGTTTTTGTTGACTGTATGCTACAAAGTATCCTGTTTTCGGGTGCGGTTCAATGTAATTTAATGGCTGGCAACGGTCAGGCCACACACACACACTCGAACATATATAAACATTATACATTTACAGTAAGTCGCAAAGTTAAGCTCTCAAGCACACACACACACACACACACACACGCACATGCACCCACACATTGAGGCTGAATCACCTGCTCACTCAAATCGTCGACGACAGCTCTCAGCAAACTAATTTAAATATTTCAGCAATTAAAGAGTCCAGGCAATTAAAATAAACCAAACACCCAAAGCGCCACCACAACTCAAACTACAAACACAACAAAAGGGAACAGGAAATGGATTTTGTGGTTAGACCCTCAAGAAGTCGAAGTCCAGCTACACTATCAACCAAAACAAGGGTATCAAGTTACAAAGAAGAAAACATATTTGCTTAATTGCGTGCTTACATCTTTAGATTATGTGCACTTAAACAAATCGATAAATTAAGTTCTTATGTTGTTAAACAAAATAGTATACTAGGTTTGTGCATCAATAAATAGTGTGCTACGGAATCTAAAATACTTTCCAGGATATTTAGAGTATATATAGATTAATAATAAAAGGCAACTCTACTGCCATATTAATTAATATCAGCTGCTACATCATATGCACAGTGGGTAGTTAAGCTAACTAGCTCCGCATTTTCTTCCCAATTCAAATAAAAAACATGAGTGAAATACTGAGAGCACATATAAGGATACAACTTTTAATCTTAAGTATCATATAATATAATATTAAACCTAAAAAGTCGATGAAAGCATAACAAAGGAAAAAACATAATAAGCACAGAACATAGATTGCGAGCGCAGTGGCAAATTTTTGCATATCGATAGCCATAATAATCGATAACATGACGTGCATCATCAAACAAAGACCGGACAGCTTCTTGTTGAGCTAATTAATGTAGGCATTATCGATATTGTCAAGCATTCGTTATACCCCTTTATCGCCAGGGTATAACAATCAACACCGTGTGACTAACAACCTGTATGCCGTTTCCCCTATACCACACACACACACACACACACACACACGCAAGCTGTTCTCGCCATTGGCCATCGCTCATTGTGTGTCCTGTGTGTGCTGTTTGTTGTGGACAACGTTCAATCAATGTCAACGTCGTTGTCATCCTGCCGCCTGATCCTGTTGCTGGCTGCTCGCTGTTGTTGTTTTTGCCATTGCTTTGATGGCGAACGCTGGCCAACCGTCTTCACATTTGCCTACCATAATTTTGAGACCAGTTATTCCATCAGCGGCTGTGCCTCGGATGCGGCTCTAGCTGGGCTTAGTTCCTCTCTCCTTTATGTGTCCGCTCGCCACCCCGCTGCAAAAATTTGGCACAATGCTGAACAATTGGCGTTCACTCAGCGATTACAGCTACATTGGAGGCTAGCTCGGGCCTCGATTGTGGCGGGAGCCTCGTGCCTCCGCAACTGTCAATATCACACGCAGCGCTGGACACATGACAGACACATTGACACATGGCGTACAAAGGCAAAGACACACACACACACACACAGAGATACACTGGGAGACAGAGACACAAAGCAACATATTCTCTTTCTGTCTAATGCCCTCAGCCTGTCTCTTTCTAGTCATGTGTGTGTGTGTATGTGTGTGTCTCCGTCGATGTATTAAGTGGAAACACCTTGTAAAATGGCTGACAGGTGTTAGAAGACTTTGCAAGATTTATGCGCTGACATTAACATGAATATGTATTAGTGTGACAGCACTGCAGCTATCCGAGCGTGTGTGTGTGTGTGTGTGTGTGTGTGTGTGTACGTATGCTGGTCGCCCAGGCAGTTAAAGGATAACAGCGCATTAAGTTAAGCATTACAACAACGGCAACAATTCACAGAGTCTCACACGGAGACATGAACACGTGTGCCAGGACACGCTGTGGTTGCAACAATTAAAGTTTATTTGCTGCGCCCACACACATACGCACACACGCACACACACACACTAGCACAATGACTCACGCACTTATTCAGACAGACAGGACGACGTAAACATGGCATTTGTGTATTTATAGTCGGTCCGCCTTGCCACAAAATTAAATAAAAGCAAAAGTCAACAAGGAACATAGATTTGCTTGCCTGCCTGCGCTTTCTGGCAAGGTAAACAACAATACAACAGCAGCAACAATAATAACAACAACAGCAACACTACGAAACAACATGTAAGCCATCATCGTTATAACGGACAACCGACCTAAAGAGACACCCGGCGGCCTCAACTGGACCTCGACTGACGACCTCTTTAGCTGCTCGCGATGGTCGCGTGAGTTCCTATCTAATCGTACAGCAGAAATACGAGCATGTGTGATAAATATAAAAAATATTGCATTAAATTATATCAAAGCTCATATAATCCGAAATTGAGTTTGTAATATAAAAGTCTCTGAGAGCAGAGCAGAAGTTCGTGGCAATTATATTATCTATATACTATCTGAGCACAGCAATAAATTGTAAACATTTGATTAGGAAAAAGACTAGTCCAAAATAAAGAGGAAACTAGGTACATCTCCCTTTAAAATATATAAGTATTTGTGATTAATTTTTTATAGTATTCCAAGATGTGGAGCGAGCGAGATAAGGAGGGAAAGATAGAGAGAGAGAGAGGGGTAGAAATAAGGAGCGAGATATAAGTAAATATATTTCATCCATTTATCCAGGTAAATGTATGTATTGCAAATAAAAATATAGAAATCATTTAGATTTATCTTTAAGTAACAACATTGTTTTCATTGTTTTAGTTAAACAAACCTGGACCTCGAGCCAGCCAAATATATATTTTTAAGTAATTCATAAACATGCATTTTATGAATGTGTTTAATAGTTATCATAACGTTTATCATAACGTTAACTTTTTTTTTTTTTTGTTTATTTTAAATAATACAAATAACTTACTTGAATTTGCTGGAAGCTATGCAAAAGCATAATTTAGATGCTTTTTCCATACAATTGTTGCTGGCAGTGTCTAAAAATAAAAATAAACAGAAAGACAGCAAAATTATTAATTTGTTCAGATTAAAGACTTAAAATTAAAGCTAAAGAATTAAAGCAACTTTCTATACCCAAGGCCAGGAACACGACGAATCGAACTTTAGAGCAAGGCATTTGTTTGTTTTTGTTCCATTGTTTTCAATATATTGAAAACAATATATTGCTTATTTACGAAAAATAATAATAAAATGTATCTTAATTTTTTACATTTTAAGCTGGGGTGTAAAAAATGGTTGTCTTTAGAGTTAGGAAAAGGTAAGGTGTTTATAGTTTATATAATCCAGTTCGGCTTGGATTAATGTTAAATACAAAAGCAGAGTTTCAGGCTCAAACTAATCCGTTTGCATTAAATCAATCGATTTACTATTCATTCAATTTTCGATATGGTTAGAATTTGTTTCAAAAGTTATCTAACAATTTATTTGTTACAAAATATTTTATTCATATTATTATTTATTATGGTTGCAGCTATAAAATGCTCCCATCTCTAGCTAGTGTGATTGTTGTGGCATTCTGCAGTCAGGTTTGCTGCTGTCAGCCATTTTGGTGGTGTGTGTCGAGATGTTGCTGTTGTTGTTGATTGTTGTTGTTGTTGTTATTGTTATTGTTGCTGCTGGTACCTGCTGCTTGCCTCATTATGATTGTCAAAGTGACGGACTGGTCATGCAAAGGTAAACACAAAATGTGTAAATACAAAGGCATATATCAAGGATATATATGTGTGTGATATGGTGTCACCAGTTCTTCCCCCCTCCCCCTCAATCGCCCGCTCCTGCTGGCCAGTCTTCAGTGTTGGCATTGTAATTATCATTGCGACACTAAATATTTGTTGTTTACTTAAGTGCTTTGTATGCCAGGCCCGCCCAGGCAGCTAGCCGGGCAGCCGGGCAGCCGGGCAGCCAGGCAGCCAGGCGGCCAGCTGGGCAAGCAAATCAATAGGCTGGCTTTGGTTACCTTTGTATTTGGCAATATCAAGGCATACTTTACGACTTTAAAGACGGAAATTGCTTTTTATGCGCCTTTAAGTAGGCAAAACGATTCATTTTTATGTCATTCTGCTGTCGTCGCCGTCGCCGTCGCCTTCGCCGTCGCCCGCCCCTCTTCTCAGCTCGACAACCGTTTGTCATTCATTATTTGCACTTTTTTGTTTCAGCTTCTTCTTGCTCGTTCGCGATTCTCGTAAAGCTCATGAATTTTTTATTATGTTTTTCCGGCTTTACACAGCGCTCTTCCTCTTACACTCCATTGTGTTGTTGTAGATGTTGTTGTTTCATTTTTAAATTATTAAATTTTATTGGCGTATCATTTTTTATGTGCGACCGCTGCTGAAACATTATATTTCGATTAGCACCTGTTTGTTTTTTGTGCCTCGTCGCCCATTTCCCATTTCACATTTCACTTTTCACGGTCGCTCCCCACGGTCAACCCCTCGCCCAGCAGCAACGTGCAGCCCCTTTTTGGGGGCAGGGGCGTGTCGGCTGGTGTTTACGTCTTGTTCTGGCATTGTTTGCGGCTTTGCACCCAAGTCCTTTGGCTGTCGATCACAGCTGACGATGCCACCTGCTAGACAACAGGTGCGATTCCTGCCCCCTTGGCTGCCAGCGTTCTGATTGTCGTTACTTTTTATTGCACCGCGCTTGAGTTGAAATTTCATCGGCACATAAACAAAAGACACGTTTTGATTTACACTAAATTAAATGCGATGCGTTTTACACAGGGCCAAGTTTAGCCGAGCAGAGAAACAGGCACAACCAGCTTGGAGTTCACGCAGCAAACAATCAAGTTATGTTGGATATTAATTTAAATAGAGTGCTTAAATTATGAAAATATAGTCCAACCACACCAGCTCCCAAGGGGCCAAAAGGGCCTTTGGTTAATCCCATTCCACCTTCCTAATTAGAGGCAAAAAAAGGCATTTAAATTATGCAGATCTTGATTTATAAAGAGTTTTAGGTCTTGCATTTGTTTATTTATTTATATTTAATTTTTAGTTTTGTTACCTTTTATGTTATATAATTAATAGCTTTTAATAGCACTGTGTGCTGTGAACACAGTTAATAAATCAGGCTGCTATCAAGCTTTATTAAACACATTTACATACGATTTCGGGCAGCACCTACGCTTTATTAGTCGATTTAGATTATCGCAATAATTCAATTACTTCGATAAATCATTTCGATTTGTGTACATGAAACTCGTAATAATGAATCAGCTAATAAATTTTGTTCTTTTGTTGGAAAGGCTATTCGAAATGGTTCCTCAAAAACGTAATAAAAAAAGTTCAGTGCTGCATAACGTTAATTTTTAAACTAAAGCAACTCTAGTTGCCAGTGTTAACAATACTTAAAGACTTTTTCAGTTCAAGTTTTACTACCGAGTTGTAAAAAACAGCTTCCATCTATATTATTTAAAGTGTTTAAATGAATTATCATAATTTAGTAGTTGTCCGTTAAGTGTAATTCAAAAGTATAATTTACTCTATATAATACAGATACAATTATTATTTGTATCTTAAAAGCTCGTTTATCTCTAATATCCAGCCCCTACAGCCTGCCTGTAGCTGGACAATCCTCTCGAATAAATAATATTATATTAATATATATAGCTATAGCCCATAGTAGCCAGCGAGACTATATAAATTTGGCGGTTCCCTCTTCTTTTGATATGTAAGTATAACTGCTGTGATTCAAATTAAATAATTGATTTCATAAGAAACAAGCAGAACAACGACGACAGATCATTATGTTTAATTAGTATTTACGTTAATTAACTTGATTATCATAAATTGCGATGCGATGCCAAGGAAAAACAAGTACATTAAAATGACTTGCTTCTTAGGAGCGGGGCTGCAGCTGAGCAAGATGTTGCTCCTTGTTATTGCATTGATAGGGCTGTGTGGTCCTTCAGTTTGAATTGCAGTTGTCGTCGGCTGCCCGCGGCACGGCGCCTTGGGGAATAATGGAATATATTCTGTTGTCGTTGTCAGGGCGCCTTCAACAACTGCAACTCAATGCCAACTAATTAATGTGCCGATGTAATGGGCGATATTCAGGCCTGAAACGTGGGTGGGCTGTCACGAATAATTCCTGCTCGGTCGGTCAGTTAATAAACTGTCAATGTGTTCGTGTGCCTGTCTGTCCGTGCGAGTGTGCGTGTGTGTGTGTGTGTGTGTGTGTGTGGGCGAGCTTGTGGTTGAAGTCGTTGAATGATGCCATTTAAATTGATTTCAGAGACTCATTCAATGGCCACGATGACAGTTCGGGACGTATTTCTTTCTATGGCAACTGCAACTGGAGCCACTGTCAATTGTCCATTTGTCTCCCAACTTTCCATCTGACCAACTGTCCTGTCAGCCAGCCATTGCCTCATGCGTATTTTTATTGAATAAACATTCATCGAAAGCTTCACGTAAAAATTAAAAACCAAAAAAAAAAAATTACAATTAAGAATGCTTCGGTACGAAATGACTGACTAGAAGATACCCAGCACCCATTCACGAGCTGCCATCACAAATATTCGAACTTCTTTGTAGCCCTTAGCCCCACTCCATGGGAAATACGTTCTTTAGTAACTTCGGTATTCATAATCCGTTCTTTATTTAATTTTCACCTAAAGTTGACATCCCTGTGGGTGTAATTACCTAATCTATATACAGCTCCAAATAATTTAAGTTTAAGAAAAATTCGTAGATGTATCTCAAGACTGAAATTCTCTACTAGACTCTGCACTAAAAAGTGCTAGGCATTGTGTCTTCATCTTCTATGAGCGATATATGCTCTAAGAACCTAATATGAACTTGATTGTTAGGGATTTCGAGGAAAAACTAGAGTTAGTTATAGATAAATTTACATTAAGTTGATCTGAAAGAACTACATTTTAAATTTCAAATAGTTTTTAGTTCTTATAGTCTAGCTCGCCTGCTCTCTCGATCCTGGCCAAGAATATTTTGTAATACATCTGCATACAGCCATAGAAGCTGTTTTTGAGCCGAACGGGTACAGGGTATTAAAAAATGTAAACGGCTGACATTGCAATCGAACCGAAGACAAACAACAGTCAATGCCAATTAAATGGGAATTTTAATTAGCGTAAGTTGCGCTGCATGACGTCACAGCAATCGGTAAATGTCGACGTCATCGATGAGTGGCCCCAAGAGTTAATGGGCAATGGAAGTGTCCCCAACCAATATAATGATGGTGCAGGCATAACTGAAAAGCTTCCGTTGGATTTTCGTAGGCAGGGGCAACGTTTGAGACAGCTTCAAGTTGAGTTTCCTTTCGAGTTATCCGAGCGTGCAATGTTCTCGGAACAATACCCTGTATTCATTTGTAATGGGTACAAAATCGGTTTTAATCGTAGATAATTAAAGCTAGCTCTTGAATATCTCCGCCCACATTATACAAAAAATAAAAAAAGGAAGTTTTATGCATTTACTTCGAAATAAATAGGTTATTTAGGTGTCATATTTGGAAGCCGAAAATTAAATTTTTAAAATTTAATTGCTTATCAGAAACACATTATCAAAATTGGCGAAGGATCATGGATCGAATTTTGTGATGAAATTTATCGGTGGTTATGCTTTAAACGATGACTTTTCCTTTTGCTTTTCATTTTCTTTGCAATTTCCGTTTTGTGCATATGGAAACAGAATTGAATTTTAATTCTTGGGCACATAAGCAACATTGCAATTGACAGATGACAAGGCAACCAACACACATGACGGGCCCTCAAGGGGAGTTGGGGGTGTCGGGGGTTGGGTGTCGAATCCTGACTGCAAATTGAAATGCATGAAAGCAAAATAAACTATGTAACTGAAGAATACAAATTGATCAAATACAAAAACCAGCAACATCATCATAAAACTGAAGGCAAACTGGCAAGGGAAACTGGCGGGGAAAGCCCAAAAGCACTCAACTAACGCAACCAAGTCCCAGGCCCTCGACCAGGCTAGACCAGGCGACTGTCAGCCGCGCTGTGGTGCGGCGTGGTGCGGGGCGGTGCGGGGCGGCCGGCTGCCAGAATCCGAATTGTGAGCTCATCATTGGGAATTCGAATAGAGCCGGGCGAGCAATTTATTTGATGTGTCGATACGTGTCGCCATATTCTGCGTCCCGCTGCCGCCCGTCGCCGCTGCTGCTGCTGCCCGCCCGCCTGGCAAAATCTGCAAATCAAATTACAAAAATCATAGCGCTGGATTTTCACACGGGCTATGCAATTGGGAGTTAGACCGGGCTCTCAGCTAATGCCACGCCCCGTTGGCGTCTAGCCCAATCCAACCGGCCGGCAAATTGTCAGACGTCAAATGATGAAATGAAATCAAACAGAAACAGAAACAGCCCCAGGAGCACTGCAGAGCGGCAACCAGCTGCCGGGCAAAGTGTTGCCCAGTTGCATAGTTGAGCCTGGCTCTGTCCGTTTCTATATAAAGTGTGTGTGCGTGTGAGTGTGTGTGTGTGTGCGCCGTCCCGACCATGTCCATGTCCATGTCCATGTTTGACGAGCGACTAACTAGTGGAATAGCTCATTCAGTGCGCTCAGCGCCCGCTGCCATTGCTCCTCGTCCAGGACAACCGCCTGGGGACTCTGCCAATCTGCGAAAATTTGAATTTGAAATTTTTATTTATTTACACACACACACAAACACACACGAGCGCGCGAGCAGGAAAAACGGTAAAAAGTGCTAGGGAAAGTGTGAAAAGTGTCGAGTGGCGGGGAAAAAGGATCAAGCTGCTGTTTAAACAAATGAAGTGCCGGATTTTGGTGGCTGCCCCAAACCGTTACCAGCTGCCAGCTGCCCGGCTGCCAGTTGTCAGCGGCTGCCCAAACTGAATGCGCACTTTTCGCATAGCTCAAATCCACATTTGAAAAACTATCCATAATTCATATTGCCATTTTCGTTGGAAGAATCGATGCCGAAGCGTTTTATAATTGATATTGACGTTTGCCAAGCTCTTCAATAGCCCAGTTTAGTTCATTCATATTGCATTTCTATCTATTCATATCGATACCAAAAGTTTTATTAGTCAAGGAGGGACAAGGGTGCGTGGTGGGTATAAAACACTAAATAAAGTTCGAATATAGAGAGCTGAGGTTGCAAACCAAATTGATGCAGCTCTCAGATTCAATTTCCCTAATGAAATGCTCTGCTTGGCGAAAAAACAACTACATCAGTTTGACTTGAAGCAAAGCCAAAGTATACACTATACAAATATTGGTAATGAACAAAAAAACTATTTATATAGATATTTGATAAAGATAAGAAATCGTCTCGTGCAGATCAGAACTTTATGCCTTAATATAGCTGCCATCGGCTTCCGATTTTTGATAAATTGTAACTAATTAATTAAATATTTAAATTATAGATATCTTGGCAAAGCTCGGCACTTACGAATTGCTCCTTATTTAGAGGCAGATCTTGTGCATTCTTATATTATATAGAAAGAATGGGTAAAGAAATTACATTTGGCATGGAAATTGTTCTGTTTTTCAAGAACATATATTTATATTTATATATATAAATCTGCATATGCATTGTCGTATCCAATCGAATTACTTCTATGAAAACAAAATAATTTGACAATTGTCTTCAAATTGAAGCGTAGAACATTTCTACTCCCTTTTCGCCCTCCTCCTACTGCTAGTTTTGGAGACTTCTCCATTTTTCAATATTTATTTATTATTATTATGTATTTCTCTTCCGATCTATTTCGGTTGCGCCTCGGCCGTCTTCAGGTTCTGTTACCTTTAATTGATTTGAAGTTTTAGAAATTCTAATGTCTGGAGATTCTAATAAGATAGTGTACCCCTATAGGCCAGTACAAGGCGAAAAATTTCAATTTCAAATGTAAAAATTCAAATAAAGGAATATAAGAAGTTTTTCTACTCTACAGCCGCAGAAACTTCGCATTAACTTGCTCAAAAATGTTTGCATGCTCGAGAAGAATCATCAAAGCAGTTCGCTGTGCAAGGTTTGAACAAAGCCAAAGTCCTTTTGGTGGCCCTGTGACAGGGCCTTTGACTGGCAGAGAGAAAGGAGCATCATTAAAGACACATCAAAGGCCGCTGACATCAAGGGCCCGTTCCTGATTTAAGACAGAGAAATTGTCAAAGTTTAGGCTGCCATTAAGTCAACTGTGGGCACAGGCGGCAGCTGGTTAAAACATTGTCTCAATCTGGCGATAAACTGGAACTGCTTATAAATTCTTTTGTCTGCGGCAGCTGTCATTTGGGGGCAGCGGCATCTTTTGTGGCAACTCTCGGGAGAGCGGGAGGCAGAGATCTGTGGATCGATGCTGTCAGCATTACGGATGCAGGAATGCGATGAGCAGTTGGTCCCTTAACTGGTTTTTTTCTCTGGCAGCAGAAGCACTAGCAGCAGGCACAGCTGCCTGATGACTGCAACAGCATTTCATTCTGCTTGCCACAAAATGTTGCACTCATGATGCTACTCGGCAATTGTTATCCTTGCGGGCTTTTATGGCCGCATTACCTGCCCAGCAGCGAGGCACGAGGAGCGCGGAGCGAGGAGACAATTTCACATCCTGCGCGTCGATTATTTTATGACAGCAATGCGTCTATTAGGAGCTGTGGCCGAATTCCTGTATCCAGGGAGCTGCTGCTGCCGTGATTGCATTGTGCCTCGGATATGGATCTCGCAGCTGTTTTGTGTCCTGGTCCACTTGGTCCTTTGGCCGCTTTATTGTTTCGGGCAACAACGACGGACGGCCACATCAAAATGAGCCATAAGTGGAACAAAGCTTGGAAACGTGACCAAATCAAATTTAATGTGTGTGTTGCCATGCCACATTATGGACAGGAGCTAGCCAGAAAGGAGGTGCACTAGCTAGGAAACGAAAGTGGCGCCATCGTGCGGGCAGAAGCGGCAACAAATACGCCTTGTCAATGGTAACAAAGTAGCTGGCGATTGTTGTTATTGTTGTTGTTGTTGCTCCTGTAATTGTTCGCCTTTTTGGCAAATGATTTATGCCCCGTGTACTCTAAACGTTCGCATGTATATATATATATATATATAATATGTCTGTAAATATTTAAAGAGCACGTGGCTATTGTAAATGGTTTGTCATGTCAGCTGCTGCACAATTAATCAAGGATTTGTTTTTCAGCGCTAAATAATGAAGCTAGCAGCGAACAGAATGAATTTTAGGCCCAGTGTCCCCAAAGGAGCTGCTGGCAATAGATTTATTTATTTATTCGTTTATTTTTTGCAACATGTTGATAACCGTTTCGCTGTGGCAACATGCGCTGCGAGCGAACACGCTTATTCAGCGCGTGAGCGACACAGCTTGCTCCTGCGTGCGCTCTCTCGCGCTCGCTCTCTCAGCGGCAAACAGTATACACAGAAACGAAACGAATTGAAACGACGACTGGCTTAGGCACAGGGTGTTTACGGTATTCACCATTAAACAGCCACAGACGATGGCGTCTGTCAAGTGCGCTTCATCATAATTTGGCCGTTAATACTCACACACACACGCATACACACACACTCGCTTAGCACACACACACACACACACACACACACACACACACACATACAGTGGGGCTGTGAAGCCTTTGGCTGGCTTAGTCCCCAACTTGGTGTGTGTGTTCAACATCCTTGACGGGCATCAACATTACATTTTTAAGGTGTTCTCCTTTGCACGCATTGTTAAATATTTAATCACAAATTTAATGCGTGATTCCAAATCAACCTGAATCTGAAGTCTGTGCCTTGACTTTCAAATTTGTATGTTTTTATAATAAACGTACGATTCGGATATTCTTTTATTTGTAGCACGCACGTGTGAGATTTTGAATAATAACTGACAGATTGGGCATGTTTTCATGTTTGAAAACCGGTTGGTTCTAGTTTTAAATAAAACTTTGTAACAATTCGTTTTAGGTAAAAGTTCTAATTTACCTTAATGGATAATTGCACATACTCTTAAAGAGAATTTTTGATTGATTTACAGGCATTTAATGCAATTAAATGTAAAAAGTTGTATTTATATTTAAAATTTGCATACAAAATATAACTAAATATAAGGTCAAATATTATGTTTATTTTAAGCTTAAGCTGGCCATGTTGGTTATTTTGTGTTTAAACATAATAGCCAGCCAACAAAAAATTATTATTTTATTCAATTTAAGTTTATCAATTAAATTGAAAACTGTTGCATATTTTTGGGCGCTGAACATTCCCGGAGATTATGTGCACCATTTGGAAGCGATGAAAAATACATTTTTATCAACTTCAACGTAAATTTAATTAGGCTTTAAAATGCGTACTTTTGGCATAAATTTATTCTTAAACAAAAATATTTTTAAGCATTTCATTAATTAGTTTCAGAGTTAATCTAAAGTCAACTGTGAGAATCATAACAGAGCCCCAGACTTCTGAGGTAATTAAACATGATTTTTGATATTGAAAAAGTTTATTTTTTCTCGACTGTCTTTTATGAATATGTATGCACAGAGGGACATTTTTATGGGCTCTGTCTTTGTGTTTGCCGACTCACAGTATTAAATGCTTATTAAGAGGCGACTTCCAAAACAAAAATGAAAAACGAATAAAGAAAATACAAAAAAAACAATAAAAAAAAAAAAATGTTGAAAACAAATTACGCTTTATATATTCCATTATTTGACTCCACTGTAAGCAGCTGGAAAAGAACAACACGAAGAGCAAATACTGCGACAGCAAATGGCAAACACAAAAGTCTTTACTATAGCAGTAGCTGTAACTGTAGCTGTAACTGTAACTGTAACTGTAACTGTTCTATTTTTTATGTAATTATTTTTAATTTCGGGCCAACTTTGAAGTGGCAGCTCAGCCGCCAGCAATTTCCCTTGTCCGTCCGCTCCGCCCAGGCCCAGGCCCAGGCCCAGGCCCAGGCCCAAGCTCAAGGTTTGCCCTTGTCTTATCTGCTGCTCAATCGGCCAAATGCGAGTCAAAAGTGCTGCTGCATGACATACTTTGAGGCGTCCCCCACACTAAACGACTTGCGTAGTGCAAATAAACCGAAAGAAAACAAGTAGGAGGTTCCAGTCGGGAGCTCCCGACTAGTGGATACCCTAAACCCTCTTCTTCCAACACCAAATATATACCATTCTAGTAGCTACATGTCAAGTTTGGTCACTCTAGCTCTTATTATATACCAAAATTGCTCAAAAAACAGGATGTCGTTATCGATTTTTATCGATTTCTTGGAAACGGAGTAAGTTATCGATTATCGGAAACAAACTCGATCTGCGTAGGCACTAGGAGGACCTACAGCTAAAATGTCAAGTGTCTAGACAGACGGACGGACGGACGGACAGACAGACGGACATGGCTAGATCGATACGGCTGTTGATGCTGATCAAGAATATATATACTTTATGGGGTCGGAGATGCTTCCTTCTACCTGTTACATACATTTGCACGAATATAACAAGGGGGAACGGCAAGCTTCAGCAAGCCGAATATAAGATACTCTAGATGTGGCTCGAAAATGCTTTTAAACACAAGTTTTATAAGGAATGTTTTAAATAGATCGTTCCTATAGATGCCATACAATATAGTAGACCGATACTCTGATAGTATATTATATTATATTTGATACTCTTTTGCAGGTATGTGAATAATAGTAATAATTACTCGCAATGGCTGAGTTTGATTGAGATATCTAGAAAAACAGACAAATTTTGAATGCAATAACTTACTTTTCACCCGATCCTTCCTAAAGATCTATATAATATAGTACACAGAAATTGATGTAATTTAGCTCACATGTGGGAAGCACAGTAAAACTAGCAAATGGTACGCTTGATCACGATATCTTGAGAACGAAGAACTTAATTTTCAAAGAACTATTCCTATTTGATATAGTGCTCCGATCCGAGCTGATTCCGACATTTGTGCCGTCTGCATCAAAAAGACGGATCTGGGCAAACATTCGTCTGGCTATGTCGACTCGGCAGTTCATGCTGATCAAGAACATATTGTCTTCTTCTAAGCATTACACATAACATAACAAAATTATAACACCCTCCACATCGGCATTAAAAAAATTCGTAAGCTGCCAGGGTTACGCATTCAGAGATGGAAATATGAGTGCCAGAAGCTTGGCCTGCGGTCAGTTTGCTGCTATTTCTTATTTAACTCTGCAGTTTCTCTCGTGAAGCACGCAACGCCCCCATCTCCTACCTTGTTGCAGCTGCCGACCCGACCCGACCCGACCCTGGGGCCTATGCAGCCACGATAAACGCTTAACATATGCTGCGGGACTGTAGAGACTATAGCTTGGATTTGTAGCAGATACTCTTCCGCACCCTCTCCCTCTCTCTCTCTCTCTCTCTTTCTATGTCTCTCGGGCATTTCTCTCTGGTCACGTTTGTAAAATTTTGCAAAAATTTATTTAATATTTTATTCTTCCTGTGGTGCGGCCGTTGCAGTCAAATTGTTGCTGCTGCTGCTGCTGCTTGGCTTTTGTTCACTTTGGCTCAGCAATTTAGTGAAATATTTTGATTGCCAAACATGGCGCTGGCTGCCTGGCTGTGGCTGCTGCCATGGCGTTTGCATATGAATAACCGACAGCACTTAGCACACACACACACATGCACAGTCAAATCTATGTATGTGTGTGTGTGTGTGTGTGCTCTAAACGGAAGTGGCAACATTGGCGCCACAGCAAAAGTTTTTGTCGCTGACAGGAAGTTGCAATTTTGTTTGCAATTTCCTTCAGTGCACATTTGCCAAAAGTGTAAGGAGGCGGAGGGGGAGGGGGTGGCTGCAACTGTAGCAACAACGATTGTACGCCCCCGTCCAACCATGCCTTCGGCCACGCCCCCCGCCTTCACGCCTGTCAGCTTGTTTAGTTAACTAAGTTGCGGTTATTACGACAGAGGTACGAGAGTTTAACACGTGCGTATGGAACAGCGACTGCGACAGCGACTGCGACTGCGGCTGCGACTGCGGCTTGTTGCATCTCTGGCAGCAGAGCTGACTGCTGACTGCTGGCACTGCCACTGCCACTGCCACAGTCGCTGCCACTGCGGCAGTCTCTGGCATATTTTCCATAGTCAAGTTCGTGCCAAATTAATTTGCAACAAAAGTTGCGCTGCGCATTAAACAAATTGAAATTTGCAATGACAAAAAATACAAAAATATAAAAAAAGAAAACTATCTATAAATATAATGAAAATGTACAAAATATGCAAAAACATGACACGCTTTTTAGCTGCTACTTTTACAATAATTTGCAGATTCATATGGAATTACGGTCATGCAGCAGTTGAGCTCTCTGCGTGTGTGTGTGTGTGTGTGTGTATGTACGTGTGTTTCTGTGTGGTCTGTCAACATGTTTCAATTAGAGGGTATTATTTGATAAGTACTGCTGCAAATGATACTCGGCAGATACGATTTAAGTCCACCAAAAATGCACAAATTCTTGTTAGTCAGACAACTATTTAATTAGAGTTAAATAAAATGTGCAACTACTAGTAAAAAGCCCCTGCTCAGGTTTGAATTTAAATATAGTCCTAATTATTTACATATATATATATTAAAATATGTACTTACCCTAAACTTAACAACACCATGCCAGATTTTTTGATGACAGACATTGATAAATGCACTTTACTAAAAGAACAAGAGAAAGAGATTGTAGATTAGAGAAAAAAGAGACGTACATTCAAAAATAGATAGATATATACAGAGAGAGAGAGAGAGAGAGAGAGAGAGAGAGAGAGAGAGAAAGAGAGAGAAAGCGAGATATCGCCAAAAGATAGAGATTGAGAGAGAGAGGAAGTGAGAACGAGAGAGAGGGAGTAAGAGATAGAGATAGAGAAAGAGATTGAGAGAAGAAGAGGGAAATATAGAGATTGAGAGAAAGAGAGGTAAATAAAAGTACTTTTAATGCAATGATTATTTCTTTCATCTATGCTGAATATTTAAACAGTAGCTCCATCAACTTGATTTAAATCAAAAACTAATTTATTTTTTAAATATGTTATTTTCATTGTAGCCCTGGAGGGTTGCAATAGAAATAAATAAAATAAAAAATAAAACAAAAAAGTGAAATAAATAAATAAAAATGCATTTTTATTTATACAAAGTTGACCACAACTTGATTAATATTAATATTAGCTCAATCAATATTCAGTTAAATGTAATAAAATGCCCGGCAGCGCTTTAGAATTGATAGTTGTTTAATTATATTTGCTTTGATGAACAAAAATTATTATTAATTATTTTCGCTGACCACAATGCAAATAATTTTTTGACATAGCTGAGACTCACAGCGGACTGCTGTGCCTGCCACGGCCACGCCCACATTGCAAACTTGACCCCTTGAACAAATAAATTAATAACGACTGCGAAAAACAAATGCTGCAAAAATAAGTAAAGCAAAACATTTTTTGTTTCTATACCTGTACAATGGCGACCAGAAATTGTATAATTTTTTTTATTTATCTTTTTTTTTTTTAAAATTTTGTTTTACAAACATTTCAATTGACGGGATTTGTTGCTACGGACAACAGCTTGAGATGCTCTAGAAGTGATTGAACATGGAGGTGAAGAACGTTTTTATGATGATAATGATGTTGTTCACGAGGTTCTGGGATGGCATTGGGTATAGTGAGGCGGGAGGGAGGTTCATAGGTCAGATGGCAACGAATATTTTTGGACATAATTTGCTCAATCATTTACATAATTTTCACAGCAACTGCCGCTTGCCCCACCCCCATTTTGAAGAACTCTCCACAGCTTGTCACCCCCCTCCGCCGGCTGTTTTGTTTTTTCTTTCGTTTTGTATCTCGTTAACAAAAAAATGGAAAATATTCAACAGAAAAACAAACATAATGCTGCTCGGGCTTATGCGTGTCTGTGTGAGTGTGTGTGTTTGTGTGTGTGTGTGTGTTGTGTGTGTGTGTGTGTGTGATAAGAGCGTTAAGGAAATTTTGGTCTTGCATACTTTGTGGCCACGCTGCCGACACACACATAAACATAAACATATACATATATGTGTTCGAAACAAAAATAATTGTGTTTACTTTGTCTAATGCGATCAATGGGCCCCGATGACATGAGCGTGTTTGTATCAGCCGGCTGACTTGAGTGGATTTGTGTGTGTGTGTGTGTGTGTGTGTGTGTGAGCCCAATAATTTGGATACAGCTGCACATCAACAAAGTATGTTTGAGAAATTTAATTTAGCATAATTTCCCAAAGTCAAGTTTAAATTTAATTCTAGCGCACGCACCGCTTCATATTTAACTTTGCAGTGTAGTGTAAAGACTTCTCACTTAAAAATGTGCCCAAGGATTCAAATCCCACACTCAAACGTAAATACATCCCACATGGAAATCTTTAACTTCTTCTTCAACTGAATCGCGCTCATGGACAAGCTCAATGACATGTCGTCAACCGCGTCTTGTATCAAATTAAATACGCATTGACTTCTTATGAGACACTACACTAGGCTACATCTCCCAAACAGAAATAAGCTAAGGTCAAGCAACTGAGCGCTCGAAGACAACGTTGCGGACATGTCATGCAGAGCGTCCTGCAACAGAGCTAGCCAGACAGTAAAAGAGAGTAATATATGATAACTAAAACACCTAACAATGACAACTGCAACTAATGCCTAAACAATTGCTAAATAGTTTATCTGGCAGGCCCTTAACTCTTTTGGAATTTGCAATTTAATAAATTTTCACATGTCAAGCGGACAACTTCATTTCTCAAATGAATTGATTTTCAGATCGTTTTTCTCTTGTTTACAGTTATGAATCAAATTTTTAATCTTTCGTCTGATATGCCCTAATTCAAATTCCAGAAAGCAACTCTCAACTCTCAAAAAAAAAAACAAAAAATTAGTCAAATGCCCGATGCCTTTTACATGTTCTGCTGTCTCTGTCACGGCCCCCAGATTGGCAGGTGTTGTCCAGACTAGGTGACTAGCTCCGGAAAAAGCACAGAAAATGGCTACCTAACTGACGGCCAGGCTGGCTGGCTGCCTGCCTGCCTGCCTCTCCACGACTGGTGGCAAGAGGCAGCATTTTGAACATTTCAATCAGAGTCCAGTCCAACGACTCTCGGTCGTTGCATGCCTCAGTTCGGCATGTGATGCAAATGCCTCAACTGGACTGTACTTGATGCCACCATGCACATGCTGCCCCGTGCACAATGCGACAGCCAACACAGTGGGCCACAAAGCCCACTCAACGGCATGGAGCTGCTGCAAGCCGACAATTGGTTTAAAATTTAACTTTTAGCTCGATTTCAATGTACCGAATAGTTTGGTAAATTCGTTTGCTACGTTTAGCCAATTTGAGAGTGCCACACAGCGCGCTCCTGCCAACCCTTGCGTGCGACCTTCGAACCGGCGGGGCTTAAGCGACCAACGAAAAATAAAAAAAAAATTCCGTTGAACTTGTAAATTTGCGTCAATATTTAAACAAATTGCAGAATTTTTTTGTGTATTCTTTTTCCTGTTTTTTTTTTTTTCTGATTGCATGCAAACCACTCGAGTCATTTGGCATGCAAACTTAATTACAATTTCATTGGGCTTGCGAAGTAGTTTTCTGCTGGTAGTTCTCGTGAAAATAAAGCTAATTCACTTTGACTGGATAAATATTTAAAATAGAGCCGGCGATGTGACTTACTTATAAGGCATAGAAATAAATGGCCAACGGTTGAAGTATTCAACTTGTTTGCAAATTAAACTGCCACTCTCTCTCTCTCTCTCTCTCTGTCTCTCTCTCACACTTGACACAAATAGAAATTGAAATTTATTGCAACAAAATGATTATTTAATAATAATACTCATAGACAGGCTCCCAGAAGGCAGCCAGGCTTGACAAGATGCCACTGCACTTTTCATAAATATGCATATGAGATTGCGAGTACCCACCCCTGCCCCAGGCTCAGCTCTCCCTCTCCCTCTCCCTCTCCCAGTCTCTGTCCCACCCTACTACGGCTACGGCCTCGACTTGATTTGTGGCGCTCAGTCTTCTGCTGTGCTGCTGCTGCTGCTGCTGCTGCTGTGTGGCATGTTTGCAACTGTAATTGTGACTGTCATGTTGCCGCCTCGTGTCAACTCACAGTTAGAAAATTGAAATTTATTTGCATTTTTGATTTGCCAGTCGTCATAAATATGCACACGGAGAGTGCACAAACAGAAAACGAGGAACTAAGTTAGTGGCATTCGGATTTGATGAGATTTTTTAATGAAGCTTCATCCTCATCGTCATTTTCAGTGGAAGCCAAAGAAGTGGCATTAATTGGTCGGCACCGCCCTTCTCCCAACTCCTCTCTCATGTCTCTAGCTAATGTTCCTCTCTCCTCCCCCCACTCATTCTCTTACGCTCAAATTACACGACGGATAAATAATGCAAAAGCGAGCCTGAAAATCGCCAAGTTCATCAAAGTTGGAAGCCATTCGAAGGCCGTGTGTGCTCTGATTGAAATCGAAACCGTCAGGATTTTCTTCCTCTGGCAAAAGGATTGCCCAGTGTCGTGGCAAAGAGTGCAAGATACTTTGACATGGCTTAAGAGTTCAATGCGTCTGGGCTTACCCATGCAACTTGCATTCAAAGGGAAGCTAAGCACTGTGCGGGCAAATATTCTGGCAGACACAAAGTTGTATTGAAAATCTATGCATCTGTTGCAAGGGTATAGCAGATAGTATCTGAAATTGTATTATTATTTTAATATAATCACTTGCAGGCTTTGCTCGAACCCTATTTTATTCCTCAAATTTCGTACAGCCCTTGTTCACCCAATTTGCGACTGTGAATCAAAGTCTAATTGAGGTTCGTCTTGCGCAAAGTGCAAAACAAGTCTCCAAATGTGCATAAATATCTTTGAAAATGAGTTTGAGCCAAGATGAATTTTCAATAGACACTTTCTAGGATGCACTTACATCACAATAGGTAGCTAACAAACTAATGCCAACTGGACTGTGTGCCGTTCAGCAATCAATCAGTCATTTATTTAGTCAATCAGTCAGTCTGTCAATCAGTCAGTCAGCCATTTTATCATTCATACAATCAGTCCGGACAAACAGCTTTTTATATGCCACCCCATTAAGATTGATTGTGGTTCGTGTAAAGAGTTGCATTAAAATGTTCAGGCTTATATATACATATATGCAATACCTGTGCAGGTGCACAACCTCAGTCAGGTCAATTGGGAAGTTCAGAATCCGTGTTGCACCGTGTTGTTCCCCTTGTGTGCCACTATAAATAAGAGAGAGAGAGAGCAACACGCATTCCTGGCAGCCAGCTTGATTGACTGCACGTGCCCGGTTTCATATCTTAGCCTGGGAAATACAAACCACATTCCCCCTAGCCACACATAGTAGATGTATTTATCTTCAGGACTTTTGTTCTATTTATCTTATCATGCATCTTGAGAATCGAACGTTTGGCTTTCATTTCCACAAAAGCTGCACGTCACTTAACATCATTTGTTTCGTTTTGTTTTTTTTTTTTCTCCCTTTTTCCATTTCGGTTCATTTTTTTGTTTTACCGGCAGCTGCTGTTGAGCATTACACCCCGCTTGCAAAGGGCAATCTCTTACGCTCTATTTCACCCTCAATCCCATTTTCATTGTGATTCTCAACTGTGTTTGCCCACACACAAATGTACGTGAAAATCATAAATTACCCCGAAAAGTATGCAACATAATACCAGAAATTTGTGTAAGCGCATCCCCCGTCCTCTGCCCTCTGCACAGTTCCGTTCACAGTTAAGTTTTTCTGCACCCCAATAGTGTGCAGGGTAAAGAAATAACAACCCTAAGCGCATTTGCTTTGCACTCAGCAGAACCCAAACAACTGTCAGGATTCGCAGGTGGAGCTGTTGCTTCCCGGGCTTCTGCTCCCGATTCTGCCTGTGCATAAGCTGTTAACTAACGTTTGCTTTAAATGTTATAAATAAATAAAATAACTGCACAAATGTTGCTTTTGTTTAGACTTTGCTTTACCCTCATACAGTTTTATTTCCATTTCATCTTGGGTTTTTCAAAAACATATTCATTACTAATGAAAATTGCCTGGTTCGGTAAGCCTTTGGGTATTCTACATATTGATCTGAATTTATGTTTCCAGTTATTGTTTGTTGCATATTTTCTTTGTCCTATTTATTATTATTTTTTTCTTGTTACCGTAGGTAAATTGGGAATACATATTTGAATATGCCTAAATACGCCTTTGTTGCAGTTTTAGTTGGTAGATTTGTTGCATTTACAAGCAGGTGAGCATCCGGTCTAGCCGGAATACATATTCGATTTGTGGTCATGTTCACCACTCAGAATAAGCCCATCAATTATTGAAAAAGCAACAAAAAATACAAATTTATCTATTATTTATATATGAGACCCCATGCCAATAGAGGCATTTATGGATATTTGATAGCAATAAAAACTGAACTCTATGATAGAAAGTGAACTTTTTAAAATAAATCTCTATGAAAACGTTAAATTAATCTATTGGCCTGTGAAGCTTAATAATATGATATATGGGTAGTTAAAAGTCGAAAGAAATAAATTGATATATTATAATATTTTAATATATTTCTTGAATATTTATTTGCAGTCCAGGTCAAGACACAAATTTTGAAATCAGCTCAAATTTAAAATGGAAAATATATAAGGGTATTTATCTTGAATAAAAATAAAGAATATCTTTAAAAATTCATAGTTTTATGGGCAAGTAATCAATATTGATCAAAATGAATATATTTATATAATCTACGTAATTCTATAATTTCTTTTCAAATGGTCAGTTTACGGTTAAAAATACAAAATTTCCATCAGCCTGTTGACCTGGAAAATGTTGTAAGTTTGCGCTGTGTTTAAAATAAATTTCCATTTCAACTTCAGCAACCATTTGCAGCACAAATCATATAGCCTGCAAAGCCTCGCTGAAATTGAATTAAATATTTTTTTGTGCATGTTACTGGCTTAGTTTTTGCGTTTGCCACTTGAACAATTTTTCGATTGAGTTGCACTGAGCATAAGCCCAGATATAAAATATAGTATGCGGCATAATGCCTCAATATTCACATACGCGCATACATATATCAATTGGATTCACAGCTTTCTATCCCTGTTTCGGAGCGACGAGCTCACTAATTGCAAGCGGTGCGTTCAAAATCCAATGGCATTCACAAGAGCAGCTTTCTCTGATGGATATACAAATGTGGCAAAGCCAACATTGCCTGGGGCAAACGTGGACAGCTGGGTAAGTGGTCGGGGGGTTGGCGAGGGCGGGGGGCGGGGGCCGGCACTCATTTAAATTTCATGCTTATTGCCACAAAATAGCTCAGTTGCCTGCAGTCGGCGGCTGCAGTTGCTCCGCATCCTGCGAAATATTTTACATATATCACTGACAAGCGACGACGGTTGAGACCGGGGCCAGGGCCAGCCAACCAAAAAACAAGCTCGGGGAAACACCAAAATAATACCAAGGGACAGCGTGTGTGTGTTTGTGTGTGTATGTATGTATGTATGCGCGTGAGTGGAATGTGTGTGTGTGTGCGCGCTTGGTTAAGCTTTCAAGTAAAAATAGCAAAAATGCTGTCAACATAATAACGAAATTTTAACGCGCGCAGCGACCGACTCGACTCTCGACGGTCTGGCAACGCCATTTCAACGCATCAAGTGATTTTTACACCACGTAGTCGTAGATAAACGAATGGGGTGTCTTAGGCGAATAAATGGCATTCGGAATAAATTAATCTAAGCCAATTTGTACAGAAAACTGTTTGACTCTTATATCTGATTAAAAGCAATATTTGCAGTTATCGATTTTTAATAATCGATAAACAGTAAATCTGATGAAAGTCACTCTAGTTGCTGCTGTATCAGATAAAGTTAAAGCACCACAATCGATTTAATAGACAGGGTATATTCGAGTCTGGCACTTAGTTGTGTGCCACGCTTATTCGCTTTTTATTGCTTGTGCTGCGCGGAAAATGCTGGAAAAACGTACGGCAAACTAAAAACTGAAATCCAGGAATAAATAAATTGGTGTGGCTATGACGCTTACATGGGACAAGGCAACACGCAACAGAATAGCGAACGCCGCGCTGCATCCTGGCAAGGACACAGTCATCACAGGGGCGCACCCAGCAGTTGGCTGGTAGATGATGTCTGGCCACAAGCAGAGCTCAGATTCGCTCTCAGCCACAACGGCAACTGCAAGTGCAACAGCTACCAGTTTCCGGGCACTGCTCGTAAATTCGGCATACAAAAAATTAAAAATAAAAATAAAAATGAAAAATAAAATGATAAAATGAAATAAAAAAAATGTTGCACGAATAAATTAAATTCGTTTGTAGTGGTGCCAAAAAAGGCGAGCAGCATGATGAGGATGCGCAGAGGCAGCGCTCGGGCAGCGGGCTCCTCGTGGACAGTCTGGTGTCTGGCGCTGAGTACATTTGTCTGATTGTGAGTGCATCTATATTTAATAATGCTATTTTTAACGAAATATTCATGCTGCCTGCACTAGGATTTCAATTTACGCATGCATAGCTCATGGCAAAAAGTAAAAAACCAATATTATGGCATGAAGCCTCAATAATGCATAAAAACAGAAAACAGCGACAATTTGGATAAAGTTGACAGATTCAAACTGCGGTTTTCATAAAAATTAGGTTAATTTAACGTCCAGTTACAGCCCGAAAATAATTGACATTCAGATTTTCTCTTTCATTAAATTTAATTCAAATGCAATATCAGAAAAAGAACAACAAGGAACGCCTCAGAGCATAATAAAACAGATGCACACATCAAAAATCAATCAGTCAATTTTAATTTGGGGAAAAAATTGTATATGTCGGTATGTGAATGGAATTGAGAAAATTGATATCTTTAAATCTTCAAATGTTCTTTATATGATTAAAGGCAGAAATCGAAATTTATACATTTTTGGTATCAAAAGCATTCAATAAACTTGATAGGTCAATTATTTACGAAAACTTTTTATTAAATTTGATCATTTTAATTTTGAAAAAATTTAAGAGATCGATAAATATTGATTTTGGGAAAAACTTGTATCTACAATTGGTATTTTCAGCTGTTAAGTCTGTGAGATATATTAAGGAAATAGGAAATATCGATATTTATCGATGTTGCAGCCAAATATATGGTTATTGAAGGAATAAAATCAGCTTGAGATGTGAACTGAAGAGAAGAATATTCATCATAGTTTCGTATCTTTAGCTCTTATAAGCTCAGAGATTGGTGGACATTTGAATATATTACTGATCTTACATAGATTAAAATGAACTTTACCGGTGAAGTGTTGCCAGAGGCTAAAATTTTAATATTATCTCTTTAGCTTTTATAAGCGCGGTCAGTGCGTTCGCACAGACTGAGCTACGAACGGACAAAAAGATGGACAAAACTTGATAAATCACGTAAATATATGACAAAAAAGCCGCAGATAAACCTGCTACTGACTGACAGTAAATATTTGCACAAGCGAACTGCACATTTTTATGTCGATATTAAACGGGAAGCGGACACAACATATTTCGTAGCTTCATTACGAAGCTGGCTACTTATCAATATGTGCTTGCATTTTTCGATAGCTGCGAAATAAGCCCTTTAAAAATGCGATTCAATGAAGCTAAATGCATCGCATTGCTGTCGCCCAGGTGACAAAAGTGTCGACTTCGCGTTGATATGTGATAGACAGGCATGCCTAAGCCGAGCTACTGCTGATGCTGCTGCTGCTGCTGCTGCAAACAAGCACAATTCTATAGACGTGATGAAATGCAGCATTGACAGATTTGCAGTCACAAAATGCTTTGCTGGCAAAGGGCATTCCATGAATTACCCTAGTCCCGATTTGCAGCTCGAATCGCCGCTTGAATGTGCAATTGGCTATGCAACGAGTCCTGCAACAACAACAACAACAACAACAGCAACAACGACAATAACAAGGACAATAACAATGGCAATGAAAGAGCAATAATTTGACACTCGAGCAAAAGCGACGATTCTTTTGCAACTTTGAAGGCAATTTTAGGCAGGCTTCAAAGGACAACGCCTTCCGTTGCCCTTACCATTGCTATGGCTATGGCTATGGCTATGGCAATGGACTGGTTCCCCTGACATTGCCAATTGAAATGAAAATAGAAATTAAATAAAACAGCGACAAAGGCCAGGCCCTGGGACATTGCCGTCGACAGTGGCCACCTGGATTAGCCTGTAGAACAAAGCACAAGCACAAGCACGAGACGAAAGGCAAAGGCAAAGGCAATGCCAGTCAAATATAATTATAGCCATAACAAAATGGAGACGTTGTTAGCGGTCGCACAATGGACTAAGCTGAGCGCCAAGCACGCAAAACAGCCGCAGAGCAAGTGTCAGCAGCAGCAGCAGAAGGGGCTGGAGCAGGAACAGGACAAAACCCATGCCAAATCGGCTGCGCGCTGAAAGCGAAATTATTATCATTTTTAAAAGTTGAGCAGAGCCCAGAGCTGGCTGCTGCTGAGTGCCTGGCTGGTCGTTAAGGTGCCGCTGCGCTTGTTTAATTAAGCCAGTCAGCTAGCTGCCTGGGCCGGGCCGGGCCGGGCTGGCCTGGCCTGACCTGGCCTTGCTCGTCCATAGGGCAGAACCGGGCTCAAGGGGTGGCAATGGCAAAGGGTGGGCGCTTGTTTGATTGCCACTCAACTGGGGATTTAAAATATGCGACAGGCGTAGAAAAAGCAATCGAAGCGAGGCGAGGCGTGCCCTGGCGCGGTGTGTGTGAGGCAGAGCACGAGATGCCAACTGGAAGTGCTGGATAAACTGTCAGTTAGGGCGCTTACAGCAGCTACACGTGTTGTTGTTGTTGCTGTTGCTGCTGTTGTTCTTAGAACGAAATCAAAGTTTGCCTCTCACCTTCAGATAGTTGTTCAAATATGTCAACAATGAGCGACGACGCTGGTGTAAAGGAAAAAAAAATTTGCCAGACTCGACGCAATTTATGGCCCCAGTTGACATTTTGTTGCAATAACCCGCAGCAACTTGTGCAGCAGCAGCGACAGCAGCAACAGCCACAGCCGAAAGGCAGCGCAGAAAACAGCATTTTTCATATTTTGCCAAGATGGTGCTGGTTTATGCTCGACTGTTTCTAGCTTTTGCCACCATACTTATATAGCCGCAGAAGAAAACAACAATGCGTGGTAACCCGAATAGTAAATACCCTTGCAGACATGTGGCTTAGGAATGGAAATGTGAGCTTTATCATATGGTATGGCGGATTTGATACTTAAAGACAATATTATGTGGAAGTAAAGATAGAAATTTCGTTTAAAAACTCATTGATTCGAATGATTCTAATATAGAAGACCGACTTGAATAAGTTTTAGCTCATATGTAAAGAGTATAAAACGTTTTAAAACAATATTATTTTGTAAGATCTATTATATAGTGACCCGTTTTGGCAGATTCCTGGAATCCTCTACTGAAAGTTTCATCTAAAAAGCTGAGAGAGTTTAATTTGCCAAGGGATAGACAGACAGACAAACTGACAGACAGACAGACACGGCATCATATCGACTCGCCATTTGATGCTGATCAGGAAAACACATGCCGGAGATCTCTTCTTCTAAGCGTTGCAAATTTCATGAGATATGTCATGTACCCTGCACAAGCGTATGAAAACGAATAAAAATGGGTAAATTGTTGCACAAAAAATGTTGCAGTGGCAGCCAAACTAACGGTAGTTGTCTTCTTGTTTAGTTTTCCTCAGGAAAAAACACGTGTTTGTCGTGATCCATAAAGAGGCAGCCCCAATTTGCTTCTGCTTCGAAGATATTTGCAAGCAACTTTGGCTTTCACTTTCGCTCCTTGTTGCCAAATGCGCCATGTCAGAGCCGGGCCTAGGTCGCGCAGCGCCATTTGGGCACAGCCACGCCCATTCCCACCACCTAGCCCCCCACAGGCGGCCCCATTCACAAGCAACCTTGAGTGAAAAATATTGTATGCGACCAAAGTTAATGTGTGTTTACGTTTACATTTGGCTTTGCTCGCTGTAAACATGTAATTTTCAACAGCTGCACAAAGGGGGGGTCTTGGCGTTGTTGGGATCGAGGGAAGGGAGATTGGGGCTGGGACTGGCACGGACATGTGGCATGGAGTGTGTCGCTTGTGGTGTTGGTCCTGCTGTTGCTGCTGCTGCCGCTGCTGCTGCTTCTGTCGGGTGTTGTGCCACATTACACACACACCCACACACTCACACGCACGCACACACGCTGGGTGTGTGGGCGTTAACAAAGCCACTCGGCTGACTGGGAGGTCTGTGGAGTCTGTGGAGATGAAGACGGATGCGGCAACCCAAACAAACGCAGTTGGACATTTGTTTGCCCGACGCTTAGTGGCGGTTGGGCTGACATGGAAGATCCTCGCCAGCATTGCCCAGGTGAGCGTGTGATTAATTGTAAACATTTAACGGGCAACTGAATTGTGAAACAGTACAAAAACTGACAACAAGCGAAAGAATACGGCAGGCAATTGAAAAGCGTTAAGTTGTGAATTAATAACTACAGCAGATAGTCCTCTAATAATAAAGCAGTCAAATTTCAAATTTCAAAGCAAATTTCCACAAAGTATGGCAAAAGAAATGTTGCGATTGCAATTGCAAATAGAATTAATTGAAGCCAAGGCAAAGTTTTAATAGTATTGGACAATAAGCGAAAAAGTGTTGAAAAACAATTTGTCTATTATTCGATTAACTCCATATTTAATATTTCTGGATTGGGTGGAAAATGAGCGGAAAAAGTCCAGAGTCCTTGTTGTTTCTCAACCAATTGGCTTCATATTCAAATATCTATGCTAGAAGATTAGTTGGTAATTTATTTCAATTGGCTGGAAAATGGATGGAAAATGTATAGCTAAAATACAAAATTGCAGTTTTAAAGTAAAATATATGTTATTCATCATATTATATGCATTATATTTAATTGAATTTAGCTGATTAAACATCATTTTTATTGCCGACGTTGGGTAATACTTATATAATTTCGATTAAACTTTCAAGTATCAACTATGTGGACTGTCAATAAATTTGGAACACTTAGCTACTACTTTCAAGTAAAGTTTCCATTTCAGTGACTAGGTGGACGAGGGGGCGTGGGGCGTGCTGGGGCAAAATGGAGAGCTAGGTTTTGTCCTCTTGCTGCTTGGCCATGAGGCTTGGCTGGTTTTCTAATGGGCACGCTTATTGCCTGGTAGCAGCATTGAAATGCAAAAATAAATGCGCTGCGATAAAATGCAAAAACAATAAGAATCATTGCCAGACAGTGCCGGCAACCTGGCAAGGACGAAATGGAGCAACCAGCAAGGAGCAGCAAAAGTAACAGCAGCGACAACTTCATTACGCGTGATTTAAGGACAATTGTAGCCGACACCTAACAGAGCCAACTTTTGGCCAGAGTGTGCGTTGCGGGACCTGGCAGCGGGTTGGTGGCTGGTTGGTGGGTGGTTGGGCGGCGGTTGGGGGCGGTTGGGGGGTAGGTGTCGCCGGAAGTTTGCCGCTGACAAAATGTGCGTCACAAGCCGCTCGACATGCCCCCCGTTTGCCGCTTTCGGTGCGTTTTATTTATTTAAACGCATTTGTGTAAATTATCATTTTAAATTGCTGCCAGCGACCGAGAGAGGGAGAGAGTGTGTGCGGGAAAGAGAGAGGGAGAGCGAGAGAGTGAGGCAGAGAAAGTGGCAGTCAAAGTAATATATAAATAAATGAATGTTGCTTATACGCAACAGCAGCGTCTGTCTGACACTCTGCGAGTCCTGGCTGACAACCCAGCCGCCCACCCACGCCTCACGCACGCCTCAGCCACCATTTTACTTACTTTACAATGACATTTGCAATGTAATTTAATGAGTCACAATCTTGTTCTCAAACTGCCTGACACTTCCTACAGGCTACACTGACGCCCACACAAGCCGAAGATTGATGTTTGGGTTTGCGAACTTTTAAATGGAATTCAAAAAAGGTTACAAATAACTCGCCCATAATGATAATACGAGCCGCCTCTGGGCAACTGCTGGCCAGTTTTCAGTTCAGTTTTTCTGCTGACCATGTCTCTATTATGATTTTTCGTTTTTTTTTGTTCAAGTTAATTTGTGGGTGCGCGCAACTTGGCAAGGAAGCTGGCAGCTTATTTGGGGGTAGGGCCACATGTGAAGCTGCGTTGCAAATTTTTGCGCACGAGCGCAGCTGAAGCCCCACAAAGTGGGGCAGCAGTTAAAGTGCTGTGGGGCGGCGGAGTGGGCCAGCGGCCTGGTCCTGAATGCCAAGTAAGGCGGCTAAAGGAGTCGTCGACGTAGTCCTCGTCCCCGTCGTCTGAGGCGGCAAGTAAATCACTTGAGCAGCAGCAGCAGCAGCAGCAGCGCAGACAAGCAGGACGCGCACGCCGCGCTGCCATTTTGATTTAGCAAAGACTCAAAAGGTAACTAACAAAGGCAAGCCCAGTGCCAGGATATGGCCTCAGCGACCAGGACACGGGCCACGCAGCAAGTAAAACATATATATTTCTCTTAGTTTTTTTCTCTTTTTGCTTGGACCGCACAATTTTTCTTACTTTTGCTCGGACCGAAAGCGTTTTGTGAAAAATTGGCTGCTACTTTTCGGGTTTGCTGTCGTTGCGGCACGTCAGGGCGTCACGTCAGGGCGTCAAGGTGAGCCCCACGGCTAAAGTTGGCGCCCAACGCCATAATGATGATGTCACCACAGAGCCACAGAGCGCGTAATGATGAGCGACTGGCTGACTGGCTGCCTGGCCGTCTGCCTTTGAGAAATTGTAATGGCATGGATTTATTTAAGTATCTGCGCCCAAGGATTGACGCATCGTCATCGCAAACGCAGCTGCACAGATTTGAGCCGTAGCTGATGCTAAGTATTTGCAATCTTTGTGATAAGCGGGCCAGAAACTTTGGCGCTGGCTTAATGAGCTTTTAATAAAAGTCAAGCTGCAACTTGTGCCTTCACACACGCAGCCACCCCCAACACACACACACACACTAATAGAGGCAGCGACGTCCAAGAAAGTGGCCACGCACGCTTTGACAGCGTTGTGTGGCAGGGGCGGTTCGTTGCTGGGCGTGGCAGCTCAGCAGGCCGACTGCTGTGCATTTGAGCGCAAAACTTATTTCTGTCACGGAAATTAAATTTGCTCGCTCCGAGCAAAGTGAAGGCCTCCTCTGGCAGGCAGTCTCTGCACAGCTCTTTGCCTAAATCATGCCCGACAGCCAGTAAAAGAAGGCGTTGGCAAAAAAAAAAAAAAAAATAACGCCCACAGCCACCGAGAAAAACTTCGTACAACTTCACAATGCCGCCTCGTCCTGCCTGGTCGGCAGCGTTGTCCTCACTGCTAAGGCGACAATTATACGCTTTTAATCTCTTTTGAACGTCGCAAACGTGCTCAAAATTCTCAAAATCTTTTCGTTCGCCCGCCCCCCTCAAAAAAACAAGTGAGAACTTTGCTGCTGATAGCTGGGCTTTACTGTGGGTTGTTGGAAAGGGGAGTTGGTTGTACGTAAATGAAATAAGCCTACAAATCTATTGAAGAATCTCTTATGCTGGCAGTCGTAAACGCTTGCTGAAACTTCCTACTGGTCATAAATAATGGAAGAGTTAGAAAGATTTCAATATCCTCAAGCGGGGTTTTCAAAGGAAATTAGAAATTTTGTTGCCTTTCAAGCATTTGCTTATCTGCACTCATCAAATCTGTATAAGGGGAAATCAGATAGATACAGAGTCTATAATATGCAAATAAGTGCAACAGGTTTGCACAATCATTTTCATTAGAATAGGACATTTTCTATAAAACTTTATGTATGAATTTTCCATACTGGGGGCTGGCAAACTGGAAGAAATAGAGCCTCCTCCACAGGGCTATTCCAGTAAAGCGTTTTTAGCTTATTACATAGAAAAACACATTTAATTAGCAGTTAATTCCTGGCTAAGCCCAGATCAAAAAATAATTACATTATTTTCAACTCATTTTCTGAAACTTTTTAAAATTCACATAGTTTTTTTTTTTAATTTAATAACAAAATAATTCCCCTGTAAGCATAAAACTGGTCATAAATTCATCTGATTTGCCAAATGCGCCACATGTGGCAGCTGTTAGATCCGCTGCCGGGCAATTAAAATTGCAAACGCAACTGCTGTGCCCAGTGGAATTAGCATGTAGTCTATTGGTCGTATGCATAGAAATGAATCTGAGCCGGAACTAAAGCTTACAACTCAATTCACGTTAATTTTACAAAATCTGGCTGAAATTTTTGATGCTGGACGCAGCTGTGGTCGGCTGTGAAGCCTGAGCCGTGGTCGGGGCGAGGCTCGGCTCAACAATTGTGTTGACAGGCGCGGGAATGCGATGCAGCCAACAAACAAACCGCGAAACAAGGCCGCAACAAAACAGGCGCACAACAATGCCAACTGGCTAGCATGGCCTGGCCTGACGCGGGGGGTGCGTTGGGCATAGCGAAAATCAGGCAACAAAAATCCGCCACAACAATCAGGCGGCAAAGCGAGCAGGCGGCAACTGTAATGACAATCGACAACAATTACAATCAAAAAAGCTCAGCGCAGCAACATGCAAAATGAAGGCATCGAGCCGGCTGGCCAGCCTGCCAGCCAGGACACCCCACCACCAGGACGAGGAGCCAGGCCAGTCAACCAGTCAACCACTCGGCCCGGGACCATAATTACCTTTCGGGGGGCGGCAGCAGCGACAGCAACTGCCACAACATTGTAATTTTGATGTGTTGGCCACAGAGGTGACCCGGGATGGGTTGGCTGGGGAGGGGGAGGGGATGGTCCGGGAAGGTTGGCAATGTGGACATTGGGAAGCAACTATGGTTGCAACGCTGGGCGAGGTCAATAGCTAAAATATTTGCTACATGACAGGTCAGAAAGTTGATTGCCTCATTTATTTTTCAATTACAACATTTATCCCGTCAACAGCAACAGCAACAAAAACAATAACAACAGCAGCAGCAGCAGCAGCAACAGCAACAAGAATAAAGCTACATCAATTTGGTGCACATAAAAAGCAATGCGAGACTAATTAAAAAATTCAATGAATAAATGAGAAATCACAAAACTCATTAGTCGAATGCCAAATGACAAGACAGCAATAAAAAACAGCAACAGCAACAACAACAACAACAATAACAACAATAATAGTAATAGTAATAATAATAATAATGAGAAACGAAACCAAAACAAAATCAAATGACCCGCAATGAGAAAAACAATGATAATGATACCACTTCGAACAACAACAACAACAACAACTCGAATGCTACTTAATTGGTAGCTGAAGAGCTAAAATATTTAATTAGTCAACTAACGTTTAAACTTTTTAACAAGTAAGCTGCTTCAAAGGGAAGAAGCGAAGTTGAACACAATTTTTTAAGAGATACTTAAGTATGAGATACAAATTTCTTGAAAATGAAAAGAGCTGGTTGATACAAAAACTACCTTTGGCAAGTATACGTTTATTGTGGACCGGTACGGCTGACTCCGACATATTTACTGTTGACTATGAAAACATGGATATATGCCAAGTAATAGTATAACATACTGCATATATCAAAGCACATGCAGCATATACATACATATACTATGAAAAGAACGCGATTAATTTGCACTGAAACAGACAGACAGAATGACAGAACACGAATACCATATATAATGTTGATGTGGTATGTATGGCATGTCTTCTTCCATAAAAATTATAAAACCGCAAGCAATAGTTTAACAAAATATAATTTCTGTATATTTTTCAGCACTGGATCCTCGCACTGACCTAAAATTCCCTTGAAATGACAACCACATATAGCTTTTATACATGTAACATGTGTCAACACACTAAAAACGTTCATAAGAATATAAATTTCAGTCACGAAATGCATTGACACTGGTTGGAATATAATTAGTTTGCAGACACTTTAATTGATAACAATTATATTTTCATATAATTAACTATGACATTTATTGAGAAGATATTTTAAGTAAGAAGAAAAAACCGTTCTGTGCATTTATTTCATTTGTTGCGGACATTCATCAATTTTTTGCATAGCATGTACCCATCAATAGTGAAAAAACCGGGTATTATAAAGTCGTTGACGTTAGAGGGTATATGCGACTAAAAGGTCTGTTGATTTAAGGCCATCAAAAGTTCAAGCAGAATTGATGTGTCTTTTCATGTTTTGAGTTTATTTCAACTTTTATTTATTTATAGAATTGTGTGCAGGGTATCTCAAAGCCAAACCCTCCCAGCTCAAATATTTTTACTTCGGTTTTTTCTGCCGCCCAGTTACGAAACTGTGAAAGAATTTTAAATGTGAATAAATATTTTGCGTGACGGAAAATGAGATAATATAATAATATTAATTGCTGCTCGTTGTTAAATAGCAAAGACAATGGCCGGAAGCAATTATTTGAGTAATTGAATGGCAAGCCGTACAAATAATTTAATTAATCGAATTTATGCACGGACATTAATACAAGTGCCAGCCAAAGAAGCTGCCGAGCTATACAAATGGGGATCCGTTTGTGAAAGGCTCCCATTTAAAATTTAAATATTTAAATTAAAGTCAACAATAAATAAATATGAATAATAAACAAACTGTCAAATAAAGATATTTAGAAATACTTTAAAAATTGATTTCTAAATTGACAGAAAAAATGTTCTCCTACATATATAAAGAGAAATATTTGCATATTTATTTGGAGCTTTAACGAGTTAAGTTCATTTCAGTTGACATCGCTGAGCTTGATAAACCATAAGAAAAATATTTGTTAAAAAAAAGTCATGTTTTTTGTCTGTGAAAATTCCATAAATTGCTGTTAAAAGCTTTACACATATCAATTTGTTTTTCGATATAAAACCTGTGTTAATTTTGACAGATATATCTGCGCAGAAGGGTTGCAGACAATTAAGTATTCCACAGCACAAGCTGCTCTTCACAGCGACCGTCTGCTGCTTGTTTTTGTGGGATTTGGGCATGCCCGGGAAGTGAAGGCAAGGGAAGGTAAGGGTGAGGTGGCCATATAACCCAACATATCTATGCCTAAATGCTAATATCAATGTCTGACAGTTGGCTTTCAGTTCGCGCTGCGCTATCGGGTCTGTCGTTGATGTTGCCGCTGCTGCCACAGCCACAGCCGCTGCCGCTGCCACTGCTTATCCGGCCCGGCTTAACTGTCATGCAACTACAGACAGGGAGGCAAAGTATCTATGAGCTGGCTGTTAAATGCTGAGCGAGAGCGGCAAGCGATAGAAGTAAATGCGAATGCGAATACGGATGCGAACGTCCGATAGAACTGGGGCCGAGAGCTGTCTGTGCCGGGCCATATTAGTGGCAGCTCTGGGGCGGGGCAGCTGCTGGTGCTGGTGCTGCGGGTGCGTCGCTGGCTGGTGACAGCAGCACCACCGAAAAAAAAGAAGTGAAAAATAAATAAAATAGAATGCTAAAAATTCAATTTGCAAAACGTTATCCGTGGGATTTACATAAAGCAGTCATTTTGAAGTTATACGCAGCCCGAATTGGGACATACTTCTTATGCGTGTGTGCGTGTGTGTGTCTGTGCTGTGTGTGTGTGTGTGTGTGTGTGTGTAAGCGAGTGTGTATGCGGCAACTAAGAGAACGTAGTGTTACCCTCGTTGAGGCCAAAGCTAAACCCACTGCCATGTCAATAACTTTGCTTGTATTAGTCCATTTGAGTAAGGCAGGATTCTGCTGCTGCTGCTGCTGCTGCTGCTGCTGCTCGCATCGCTCGCCCTCTCAGCGTAATTCGAAATTTTTTACTGCGAATAGACGATTGAGTTTGGGCTGCAAATGGAAAGCCATCAAATTTATTGAAATCACTTGCTGCTGCCTCGACGCGTCGTCCTTCATCTTCGCAACACTCATGCCGCTGCACTCCTGCGAGGAGCAAATGCCGCATCCTTTGCTTTTTGTAAACATCAAATCACAGACAGTAAAACCCCAAACAACCACACACACACACACACACACACGCACATAAACATAAACGTAAACATAAACAGGCGCAGAGCCAGGCATCTTAGCAAATGTCCTTTTTGGTCATGCGGGCGGTCGCCTTATTCTTTCAGCTCAGCTCATTCCTCAATTTCGGTGCTGTAAATTCTGTTCAATTTTCTAAAAAGTTTTTGCTTATCACAAGAAAAAAAAACGATACAAGAGGGACAATAAATAACAAATCTAAAAAAATATCTAACCAAATAGTTTGATAAGTAATAGCGCACACTCAGCAAAAGTGGACGTAAATGTTGACAATCTCAATTGTTGCAAAACAAAATTATATACAATTTTGCTTGCAGAAATATTTTGGCTTTTCTGCAAGCATGGAAACCCAAAATTAAAGTGAACAAATGGCGAGTATATTAAAATATGCAGCAGCTACAGTTTTCTAAGAGACGCGGACAGCTCCAATAACAGGTCAGAGTAAAGATTTCTTGTGCTAATGAAAACGAAAGTTCTAACATTTGACTTTTGCACGTTTTCGCGACATAATAAAGATTTCACGACTTTTGACAAGGGTTGCACGTGCTCAATTTAAACTTTAAATAAATAATTTAAATTCAGTTAAGTTCCAAAATTTAACAAGCTGTGCTTGGGGAATGGCTCATATGCCAAGGCAAGAATATAAATAAATATATAAAACAACACTTAGATTTACCATGTCAAAATAAATATAAGTGACAAACTCATCAGGCATGAAAGTAATTTAATTGAATCTAGCTTTCGCTTATATTTAAATACTTGGACTCCTACTTTCCGTCCAAGGGTGTAAACATGCATTTTTCTGAAAGGTACTTAGATATGAGTGTGAGCCCTGTAAACCAAAAGTTTTCGTAGGAACGTTTTCCATCCATTTTCCACCATTCTGTGAAGGCGGAATTACATAAAATCTTGAATTAGCGTGCACTTACATAACAATAGTTTCTTTAACAATAAACAGTTTCATAAATATAGACTATATTGATTTTGGCTTGCTTTTATGAACAACAATCAATTAAACAAATTTTCAAGTTCGTTTTACTTTTTATCGCTTTTCCCTTAAAGTATTCAATTATGAATTATGGCACACGAATATATAAGCTCATCTAGTAAGCGCGATGGCGAGGCGATTTCCTCATTCACTCGCGGTTAAGACTTAGATAGAGGTCAAATAAAAGCACCTTCTGTGACCTAACTCAACGCTCATCATGGCCAAATTCTAGACCTGGGAAACTTGCTGTTAATATTGTATCTAATATTTTTCTCACATTTCATGCATTTTCAAATGTATCAAATGTTTTTGCCATAAATTCCATTCCTGGTTAGCATGAACAACAGATTAGAAAAATACCTGTGTCTCGCCTCCAATTTATATACAAATATATATGTATTTATATTGCCAGCGCTTCGCAATAGCACACTAAATCTTTGCTGTTGTCTCTGTCTCCATCTGTGTCTCCTATCTCTTTCCCAATCCTGACCTGTTTGTCGCTCTGTCTCGTTACGTGTGTCCATTTGGCAAATGCCCGTCAGTGTGAGCCATATGTAAAGCGAGGTGAGGAATCAATAAACTTTCTAGTGGTTAGCAAAAATCTTCGAGGTAAATATTTTGCAATGTTTGCAGCTGACTCACACTGGACTGCTTGCCTTCTCCTTCGCCAGCTGCTGCTTAACTCACCTGGTCGACTTCTGGCGTTTGCTTTTATCATGCAATAAAAATTCAATCGCACACACGTTGCCTTTGCCAGCCCATTGCCCACGCCCCAGCTGCGGCTGGGACACAAAAGCAATGATAGTTATGTGAATACAAGAAACTACAAGCAACAAGGAAAAACAGGAGCTGAAGCTGTAGATGGGGCTGAGTCTGGGGTTGGGGTTGGGTCTGCTGTCCCTGCACAGTGCTTAAATATTCACATATCGCAAATTCAATTGAACGCAACGCACAGGACACAGGACATTGCAGTTAAGCCAAGGCAATGTGGCCAGCGTCGTCCATATCCTACGCAATGGCAAGTATAAAATGGTGTTGACAACAACAATGGGAATACACACACACACACACATACTCGCATACGCACACACGGACTGACAGATACACATGCCCTGAACCTACGAGGGCAGGAGACGCCACAAAACGTTACTTTTTATATGTTAAAAAGGATTTGCGGTTAAGCCGAATGGACAATTGGAAGGACACTGTCTCGCACTGGTTGCATTCGAAGCGCCGCCACGCCCCTGTGTGTGTGTGTGTGTGTGTGTGTGTATCGGCTGAGCCACAGGACTTACAGGCTAGGCAGATAACATCTGCACATATCCTTGGATTGAGCTAAGGATTGGACCGGCTAGCCGAGCAACTTGTTTGTGTTACTAATAGGGATCAACATTGGGCAGCCTCTTGAGACGACAAAACCCAGCCAGCATAGAATGACACGACGGACTGGCAACTGGCAACAACGAAGCAATCGCCCAGGTGTGTCCTTAAGTTTTGTAAACAACACACATCCTTGGGAGTGAGAGCCGGAGGCCACAGCCGTCCACTAATAAGCATCGATATTATGGTGTGTTATATGGGATATATTGCGTATACGCCACGTATAGCAATTATTGGGTAAGCGAGAAATAATCGCATCAAAGTAAATTAAATTAAAAGTTGCGGAGCATTGCGTAAATCACGCCCATACAGGGGCAAGTCACGGCCGTGTGGGGTGAAGAGATGGAATGTGGGGGCGTATGATGCGTAAGCGGCACATGTCGAAATTCACTTAAGTATTTTTCGACTGTGAGCTGCGGCTCCTGCTGCGTAAAAGGCAGAAATCAAAGGAAAGAAAACTTTTCGTTAACGTTGAGGCAGCTAAAAAATTTGCAGCGAACGTGTTCGTAAAACTGGAAGGAGACGTGGGCCGATGAGGGCCTGCTTTACGTGCGAGTCACTAATACGACGACCAAAGTGATTTTAACGCAATGCAAATGTAGAGTGCGAGAGGGGCGAGGCGACGGACGTAAGTGTATGGAAGGATGTGAGCAGCAGGCGATGGGTGGGTAAATTAATGGCTCTTAACTTCATGTTTACAAGACGAATGTGCGCTGGGTGAGAAGAGGGCGGCTGGACGGGGGAATGGGGCAGCATGTGTACATGTGCAAGTGCAGGAACATGTGCAGGCACAGGCGCTGGCACAGGCGCTGGCACGTCGCTCGCTCCACTCCTGACTGATGAGCGTATGCAAATGCAAAGTTCAGTTTGACGTAGTCTGATGACAAGCAAACGAAAGGCTCTGTAAGGATTTCGCGGCACGCCTCTAACACACTCTGTAGCCAGCTGCAGTACCGAATCGGAATCTGAAGCTGAATCTGACTCTGATGAGCAACTGTGCGACGCAGAGCCGATTAAAAGTTGCCACGACATCGTTCCATCACAACGCATCACATCGCATCAGCACACGCACAGCGCACACAGATCCAGCAGCGACATTTTAACTACCCGTTGCTTATGTGGGCATGTGTGTGTGTCTGTGTGACGGCATTACGACAGGGCTGCAAACGGAACTAGTTCCGCAAGAACATGTTTTGAGAATTTAAAAATGCCCGAACTACATGTAGACTTCAAATTTGATTTGTAAATATTTATTTAAAGTATGTAAACTTTTGATAAATAATATAATCGATAAAGATATAAAGAAAATATATCAAAATAGTTTAATAATTAATAAGAAACCTTCTCGTTCAATGCATAACCTCAGAGCTTTAAAGATTGACTCTTAAATTGCGGCGCAAATTATTTGCCACGACCCACAACCTATTACAAAAATATCATGTATATCTGCTACAGCTCAAAGGTCACGCCTTGAATGTCACCGTTTTGGAGTCACAGCTTACGAATGATCACCTTAAAGACAGTTTTGAAGTCCACATCACAGATTTAGTCACTATTTTGGAGTCCCAGCTTAAGAGGCACCGTTTGAGAGTCACTATTCAGGTCAGAGTCAACGAGTCAGTCAAAGAGGCACGGGCTATAAGATACTGCTAAAAAATAAACATTTGCCAGTCACAGTTTAAAAAGGCACAGCTCACAAATCACCGTTTTTAAATCACAGTTTGAGAGTCACAATATCGCAGCTCATAGTTTTCGTAGTTTAAAAGCTGTTCCCCTACAAAAACTGTTTTAGCTTCACCATCTTAAAATCATCCAAATTGAATTGATAAGCGACTATTGAGCTCTATGAATAGTTACCAAAAATATTCCTGCCACGCCCACTGTTATGATTGTAATCACCAGTTAGAATTTCAAGCTTCGTAAATACAGAAGATGACTGTCAACTTTTTTTTTCTGGAATTTTAAGCCCTATCATTTATGGGTCGAAAAGCATTTGCACGTGGGCTCACTTAGCAAACAGTTGCCAGCCCTGTTTGAAGCTCACTTGTCATGGCATACACACACACACACGCACACACACACACAAAGTACTTGTGGGGGTTACAGTAGTTCTTTGGTGACCTCCCTTCTGGCAGCGCTTGGCTTCCACTTGACAACCGCCATTAGAATAGCTGTAATAATTATATCACTAATGTGCACTTACTATTGTTGACTTGCGACCTCTCACCGCGCCGTGCCACGCCCACAGGCCGTAACTTTTTGACGAGATTTATCAGTCAGTAATATCAGCCAGGGGGTGCGGTCCGGCCCCCGTCCAGCCCCAACGAACGGGGCGACAAGTTATGTTGCTGGCCGGAAGGTAAATGCGTTATTTCAAATTTATCGACGCACTGGGAATGTTATTATGACAAAATCAATAACAAATATTGACAGTTAAAGCGGGCGGAGTTCAGGGGTTCGCTTTGTGGCTCTTTAAAGCGCCACCTAGGGGCAGGAAACGAAAGCGACATTTAAATATAGCGCCGCGCCAGTAAGTCCTGAGCGTCAAGTACGCATTGAATCAGACGCTAAAATCCAAAGCCCATCGAAATTTATTTATATATATACATATATAAAGATATATATATATTTATATATATAGAAAACCATTTGAGCGACTTCAATGAAGATGATGGGCGGGCGAGTGAGAGACGGCCGTTGGGGTAGGGGCTGAGATGAAGGGCGTGGCGCGACCATGACTGATGGCGACAGCGACAGCATCGCTGCAGTTAGATAGACAAATACAATGGGGATGGTAAATTGGTGGTGGGGGCTGCACATAACAAGCTCAATCAAAGACAAAAAGAAAAAAGCATCAAATCAGCACACACACTCACACAGACACACCGACAGATAGCTACACCCCACACACTCACGTACACTTAGAGAGTGCGCCGGAATAGTAGTGTGGTGGGAGTACGAAGGACACGCGATTGGATCTGTATTGATATAAATTGCTGGAGCGACTAACGCGAATTACAGAGAACGCGCGAGTAGCGCAGGCCAAGAATGCGGCAGGGCGGTTGAAAGGACCGAAAGGACTGCCACGGCGACGGCGACGGCGACGGCGACGTCGCCATTCAAGGGACCTAAATGCGAACGAGACGTCAGCAATCATGGTGAACAAATGAAAATAAAGAAATAATAAAATCAAGCAGCATATTGATTGATTATGCAGCATAAATAATGAATTTATATCTGCACATATTTATTTCGAAACAACTACGGCTTAACATTTGAACAATCGTAACAAAATATGCCAGGAATTTAACAAAGGATTAGCTCTGACTTCGAGACAGGTGTTGCTGCTGCTGCAGGACTTTAACTGCGGCTCATTAAGTGCCACTCGGCAGCCTCTAAATTGTAATTTATTTGACATTGCGCATACGCCACGTGAACGTAATGCAAGTAAACAATCTGATTTCCAGCTGTCTTACCGCAATGATTAATTGCTGTATTTTCTATGTGTGCGTGTGTGTATCGTGTGTATGTGTGTGCGTATGGTTGTGTGTGTGCGTGTGTTGGGGTAGGCAGGCCGAGCATGTAGCATGGCGTCTCTTTTATTTATTTGCAACGCAATGAATTCGAATGCCTCGCAACAAACAGCAGCGCCGGCTTCTTTTGTTTGATCTTTCGGCAAGTTACATGGACTTTGACAATCGACATGCTACCAACATCTGCTGCATTATTCTCTGATACTAAATAGGTTTTAAGACGTTATTTAATTAAAAATAAGATGAATATAATGAGCTGAGTTCTATTGGCAATGCATAACTCTACACTGCTAAAGATTTCTGCAAATTTGTTTCTGCGCAGAAAAGTATGCTACCAAATTTTAAAGTCATCTAACTTTTGTGCACATACGATATAATTTCCTGATATATTTAAACAGTTTCAACTTTAGTTCCGGATCCGCGCTGACCATTCAAAGCTTGTCATGATAACAGCTTTGTGTCTACACGGAGTTTGGCTTGCAGTAAGCCTTTTAGCTGTGAGATCATAAACAAGACTGTGCCAAAATGTTAAACAAAAATGCTGAAGAATTTAGTTTTGTTTTAGTTATAATAAAATGCTGGTTTTTATTATAATTAACAATTTCCAAAGCCAATTCAAAAACAGAGCAGGAGAACAGAAATCATAAAATAAATTGTTTAATTATTTTTGTCCAATTATTATCGATTTTTTCATATTGAAATATTAATACATTTTATATTTCACTTATTCCAAATATTCTTTGTTTAATAATATTGTTTTTCTATATTTTAAAAAAGAGAGAACAAAATGATTATTGACGATATTTTTATATTAACTCTGACATCTTTAATAGGTTTTTTAAATTAAATATTTTTGAACTCTGTACGCTTTTGTATATATCAAAATCACTTTCTGTTCTATTTTAAAAATGTAGACTCAGTTTTATTTTTTGGTTAAAAATTGTTATCATCTCAGCTGTTGCTTGAGTGTATTTAGCATTTGACTTTTGAATATTTAAGAGTTTCCCTTGCGCTGAGTTAAGCTTAAATTTATGTGTACCAGCTCAGCGATTTATATTTAATTAAATAAGCGGATAGCATGTGTGCGTGTGTGTGTGTGCGTGTGTTTAAATGTGTTGTCATCTAAATAGGATATGCGATAAGTTATGCTAAACTCGAAGAGACTGCAGACGTTCAAGTGTCTTGGGGCGTAATTTATGCATTATTTTCCACTTAAATACGCCCAGCAGACACGATTGTTGTATTTGTTGTTGTTGTTGTTGTTGTTTCAGCTGCTGTGGCTTGGTTTATTGTTATTGCCAGCCGCAAAACTCAGGCAGAAGCTAGAAAATTGCATTGCCATTGAAAGGCTGTGCAGAATATGTTGTTGTTAGTCCGGTTAGCAACTTGATTAAGTGCTGTCTAATCGAAAATGCATGAGTTATTTGCATAAATGATTAGTGCGGGAATCGAGCGATATAACAGAAAAAAAAAGAGGGCAGCAATTGGGCAAATTAAATGAAAAGCACGTTAAATCCACACAGACAGCGCGCATTGTAATACATGTGGAGTGGAAAATTGGCCAACGCCTCGCCTCGCCATGTGATGAGAGAACGCCAACAACAGCACTCCACACGCCGCATTCCTCGTTTATTATTGGCCTTGGCCAGTGCTCAAAAATATATATTTCGTGGAATGTGGCAAATTGCTGGCCAGCAGCGGCAGCGGCAGCAGCAGCGGCAGCAAATGTTGAGTTGTTCCGCGTTGCGTTGGCTGATTCGTTTCCCAGTGGAGTGCAAGTTGGGTTGAAAATTAAATACCAATTTTTGGCCAGCTGCCGCGTCTGCTGTGTTATTTTTGTTTGTTACACAGGTGTTGCTGTAGTTGCTGCTGTAGTTGCAACATTTCAAATAACATTTCAACTTGCCACACAGTCGGCAAGCGGCAAGCAGACAATGTGGCAGCAACAACAACAGCGAACAGGAGAAGGAGGCTGGGACGACGGCGACGACGACGGCGACGACGACGACGATGGCGATGACGGTATTTATTTATTTGTATTTGAGCGCGCAGCTCAATTACGTTTAACGCTTTTGACGTTTTACAACATGGCCTGACCAGCACAAACACACACCTAACACACACACACACACACACACACACACACTCACGAACACTCACACACAATGCAGTGGGACCCAGTGGGATTCCAGGGGCATCGCTGATTGCGGACAGCTGAGCAGCAACCCGAAAAACTGGGCAACTGGGCAAGTGGGAAGCGCGCGAGTTACTCCAACCATTGGCCCCGACCCGGGCCAATGCCAGTCGACGCCAGCGCTTGGCCAAGCGATGCGCAACGAAATTGTTGGAATTTCAACCTTGTTTCTGGGTGTATTTGGTTGCGCTTAATTGGTTCTGTCAGCGGCAGCAGCGTCGGCGCCAGGGCAGATTAAAAAAGTTCTCCTAAAACAACATTAGCAGGCGAGCAGAGCAGCAGGCGGCGCAGCAGGCGGAGCGTACGAAACGAGCAGCGGAATTTAAAGTATGTGTCTGTACGCGCGTTGGCCAAACAATTTGCTTAGTTATTGATATGAGAGAGGCGGACAGACCAGTTGCAGGCGGGCGGGCGGTCGAATAGCACCGAAATCCTTACCATGCTGTGAGCCACTTCATTTCCGGGCTTCCGTTTGTAATAATGAGAGTTTGCAGTAATCTCGCGAAATGTACAATCAGTGGAGCAATGTGTACGTAGGTAGCGGGTCGGAGCGAGGAGCTACCAAATTGCCGGGCACGTGAACAATGTGCCATTTTTTCGATTTTGCTGAATTGGGTTTGCAAGTATTTTCAGTTCAGTGTTTACCTTTCCTTTTCAGCCAGTCCCAATGTCCTGCGAGTGCGCTCAAACGTAGCTAAAAGAGTCACGTACACGGCAGCCAGCAGCCAGCAGCCAACTGAGCACAGCTGCCGCCAGGCGTGTCCTTCGTCCTGCCGTCCTGCTGCTAACGTCCTCTGCGTGCTATATTCTCTACGCTTTACAGTTTTGCACTCAATTGCTTATGAAATTAATAGGATATGTCAGTGTTTAGTATTGACCGGAAGTAATACAATTGATAAGGATTATGTATGTCCCCCTCTCTCTCTCTCGCTCTCTCTCTCTCTTTCTCTCTTTATATCTCTCTCTCACACACACACACTCCGTGTGCAGCGTGCGCTGCTTACTGACCAAACCAGCGACATTGATTGCCCAACTGGGCGTATGAGTGATATGGACATCAGCTCAAGGCGATGGATAATTGCAGAGTGGGCACACACGCGCGCGCACACGCACACGCACGCTCGCACACACATACGTACGTTAGCTGCGCCACATTAGCATATATAATGCAACTACCAGCGGGCATTCCACGTGTGCCCCCGCCCTCCCATCACTCTCTCTCTCCCCGCCTGCCGTATTCGCATTAGATATGGACTAATTATGCCCTAATTGCACACAGGAATATTCATTTACTGACGTTGGTTTCATATTTGGCTTACTGTGGCACATTAAAACAGGTAATCGGGAGTTGGAAAGTATTCGAAAGTTTGAAGCTATTGTGACATATTTCATATTACGCGATGTACTATTAAAGCGTTTGTCCCTAAATTGTAATTAATAATTAGACAAAGAAATGTACTAGAAAAAAATATATTTAAGCTCCAAATTATTTTATCAATGTTCCGAGCTTAAGTTAATATTTATATTAAGTTGTTTCAATACTTGTTTTTATTTCGGTTTTAATGCTCAGAAAGAACTCAATATTTCAAAGGAAAAGAAACAATAATTCATTGTGCATAATTAGAAAAGGCATTACGAATTTATAAATAAATATTAGATTGCGATTCATATCTCTCAAGACCAGAAATCAATATCTGAACAAGAACAACGAACATTCAATTTATTGTAAGAAGTATTTTAGTTTATCACGAAATACGTATCGCAAACATGATGCATGATCCTGATCAGCTTAGGCGATATGTGTGTGTCTCTCTATTTCATTCAGTACATATCTCTGAAAAGGAATTATCGGACCAATATTTCATAAAAAGTGAAAACTCATTAGGCTAATCTCAAATGAAATATTACTTAAATTTGGAAGTTATCAAAAACTAATTTTAAAAAATCCTTTGAAGATTGAAGAAGATTATCTAAGCTGTTGGATCTTATAAATTTTGGATCTTTACGTATTTAAAATTTTGCATTGTCTTATAGATCGTGGCCAGTAAGTCCATCTCTATTGTGGATTTTGGCATCGGCTGCGGCAACCGTTTCGATTCGCAATTAATAATTCAGAATTCTCATTATGTTGAGCCCCACGCTGATTGTGCGACTGGTTACCTGCTGCCTGTTGTTTTTATTTAAATAATTTAATTGCTTTTCGATTTGTTTACAAGTTGAAAATGCAAATTTTGCATAGGCCGCGGGGCAGTCAATTGACTGCGATTTAAGGCCCACCCACAGTTAATGCTCTTTCCCTGTGCAAATATGTGGGCACATTGTGTGTATGCCGATAATAAAATTAAAAACTGCATAAATGGTAAATAAATAATGCGGTTGCATACTTTAAATGCGAGCATTGAAATTGCATTAAAGCATCAATGCGAACAACATCAAACGCTGCCCACAAAATCCTTTGGCCTCAACAGTATTTACATTTGCAATCAAGTCCCTGCGCTGCGACCAGTGCCTGGCGGCTGCTTATATAACCACATTAGCCAAGTGCTGGGCCAAATCCAATAGTCAACAAGCCACAGAATGCCAAGGGCCAGCTTGAGAGTCAAAGCAGCGTGGCCAATTCAATTTGTTTGTCTCACTATCAGCCAGCGCGCCCGCCCAGTTGCCCCAGCTTGGGTTAACTAAATCTTTGGCTATTCCCCAGTTGCATTTGCAGCTGCTGGCCCCCGAAAAAAAAAAAAAAAACTGAAATGCGGAAATTATTATTGGTTTTTCGAGATGCTAACCCAAAGATCCCAGCGGTAAACTCTCAGCTCTGCGCAATGATGAAGCAAGCCAAAAACTTTGCTGGACTTAACTTTTGCCAGAGTAGCAAGCAGCAGCAGCAGAGCTCTGCCTGCTCTGGCCCATTGTCTCCGCACAGTAGTCGATCCAGAAAACTTTGCTCATGAACTTAATGCCGGGCGGACTGCTCCGATGTTTGGCTGCTGCTCAGCTGCATTATGCGTGAGGTCGCAGCTCAAGTTGAGGCAAGCCGAAGCTGCTGCTGCTGCTGCTGCTGCTGGCTGCCCCAGGGACAGCCACATGAGCAACAACAATAACAACATCGAACTGAACATCATGTTGCTGATGCTGCCGCTGTGGATGCTGCTGCTGCGGATGCTACTGCTGACTTTGGGCATTATTCTTAAATCCGATTCAATTAAAATGCAACCAACTTGCATATGCAATGCAATTTAATTAACGTCGCTGGGGGATTTTTGTTTGCGGCCCCAGCCGGAGCTCTGAGCCAGCGCTTGGAGCTGTTGCTGCCAGCTCGGACCCCGGTCAGACTCAAAAAGCATATAAATATCCAGTGAGGCGTGTGTGCATGGCAGCATATCCTTCATATCCTTCACTTCATTATGCAACAATTATGCACAGCAAAGCATGCGTTTAATCTTTTGCCCCAGCCGCACATACTTACTACACACACATACACACACACGCACAGACGAGTACATGCATACATGCATATGCACACAAATATTTATGCATATGCCAGAGCAGCGTCTCTTGCTGCCTCTTTTCAATTTAATATGCCTGTGTGTGTGTTCGTGTTTGCGCTCGTGTGTGTGTGTGCGTACCTCTTATTGCATTTTCTGTGCGATTTAATACCCATTTAAATGTAAATTTGTATACGAAATTATCTACGTGAAGAAATCTTCAGGTTTTTAATAACATTTACCCGCAACGCAGCCGTCTGTTAAAAACAAAATGTACTTATGTATGTGTTCATATATGTGCGTCAATTTGTATAAAGTATAAGTGAGTGCATTTAAATAATAATTCTTCATATTCAGGTTTTTGTTTCTTTTGTGCAGCTGCAAACGCACAACTTTTAGGGCAATCTGACCTGGCCTGGACAAACAAATGTTACAGAAATTAAAAAATAAAAAATATCAACATGTATATAAGTATAAATATACATATTTCATATATTCATGTTGATAAGCAAGGATAAATAGTCGAAGCTAGTTGTAAGTGCATTTTAGAGTCTTAAAATAAATTCAAGCTAAAAGATTTAAAATTGAAGAGCAAATATTTTTTATAAACTGTCAACAGCCTAACAAATTAATAAAATTGTCTACACATCCGAAGTATGGAAATATTTAACAATTGAAGGCAGAAACTTAAATGCGTTGAAGGGGAAGCACAATGTAAAATAATATTAACACGAAATGAGAAACTAAGTTACGCTTGTGGGCAATTGCCGATATGTGGGAAAACAGAATATTTTGCAATACAAAAACCTACGTTGAAATCGATCGCTCTTGTGACAATTATATGATATAGTCCGATGTTAATGAGATATTGCATATATATGTTTAAGGAACATAGAGAATCAAATAAGACAGCTATTTTATATAGTCAGTGTCAGAGTCAAAATCAGAGTCGGTCGGTTCCGACATAAGTACTGGCTGCAACATAAAGAAGGGCCAATGCAAAGTTTCAAGACGATGAACAGGCGGGCGGACAGACAGACGGTCATGTCTATAGCAAATCGGCTGTGGATGCTGATCTAGTATATACATATATTATGGGGTGGGATATGTCTTCTTCTGTACGTTACACATTTCATGATTAGAAGAATATTGAAGCTTCGTTATTACTAAGTATAGTTCAAACAGCTTGAGAAACACAAAAGTTTTCAATACAAAAACATACTTGTCAGTAGAGCTTTATGATATAGTAAAAAAAGCAAGGCCTAGCTTGAAGTTGAGGTTAACGAAAATTTAAATGGAGCTTAAATTACGCAGCATAAGTTAAGCTTGAAAGCCATTTATGTCGAACTAAATGAAAGATATTTGAACCTAATCTAATAAATATATTTTTGATTATTTCATAATACTGAATCAAAATACTTTTACGCCTTGACAAAAGCAGAGATCAAATGAAAGGTCGTCTGAATCGCATGCCCTCCACAGCTGGCAGCACATTTTTTGCATACTCCGGCTGAAAAGAAAGGTTTAATAAAGTGAAAGGAGTTCATGAAATTGATTAACTTGGCATAATTAAAACTGCCGAGCACAAAGCCTCCGCTGCAAGGTGTGAGTTTTGTTTGCGCCAAGCGCATTTTTTATAGCACACAGAGAATATATTTGTGTGGGCACCCCCCAGAGCATAACTATAAATCTGAAAATCTAATCAAATGTCTGACAATACGGGACTATAAAATGCTTGAAGAACTTGTTTGAACCGAACAACCAGGCGACCCGCCCCGACCTGCGGCACATGGAGAATGGCTGCTGTGAAATGTTTTTATGAAATCGTCAACAGCTTTATTTGTTTTCAATGGCAATATTTTTGCAGACCACTCTGTTTTTGTGCGGCGCACAGACACACACACACACACACACACACACGCACACAGACAGATACTAATATAGATACATAGATACAGATACACTAGATGGCTACTATTTTGGGCAGTGCCTGGCTTTTTATTAGTTGAGGCAGCTTGCGTTGAATTGATTTGTTGTTATCGCATTGTTGCGGGCAGATGAATGAGGGAGAGGGTGGCGAGGGCAGGATGGGGGAAGGGAATGGATCTCAGAGCATGGCTGTTGAAGGGCTCTGGCCGTGGCGATGGCGTGTGGCATCAAAATTGAAAATAAAAGCAACATCTGCGCTGTCAACAAATAAATCAGCAGACAATTTCATTATTTGACAGTAAACGCGATAAACTGTACCGAAAATGGAGACAACGTGACCCGCAATCGTTGGGTTTGGGGCGCAAAATAAATAGCCCCCACTAGCCCCTGTGCCCTATGCCTGCGCCTAGTTGCTCTAGTCACGCCCTCGACAAACAAAAAGCAAATACAACAAAATCTGTAGAGTTGTCGCCTGTTGACAGCGCCGAGATTTTGGCTGGCAAGTTTTTCTGAAGTTGGCCCTGGCACACACAATTAGCAGCTTCCTCTCGACTTGCTTTATTAATTGAGCTGCAAAAGTTGCGCCCGAACGCGCCCCATAAACGTAAACGTAAGCGTAAGCGTAACCCTAACCCTAGGCACAGAGCTCGACCCACACACATACAGGCACATACACAGGCACACACACAGGCACACACACAGGCACACACACAGGCACACACATGGGCACACCTAGACCAGGCAGACACACGCCGCAGGTTGGATTCACAGGAGATGTATGGAAATGTGTGTGTTGTGTGTGTGCGGGTGTGTGTGTGTGTGGCATGTACACAAAAGTTGCTCCTGAAAGCGGTTGCGGGTGGTGCAACCAGCTGGGAACGGGAACCAGGCACAACCGCAGCAAATGAAAGTAGCGGCTGGCTGGGATTGTGGCCATAGCAAGAGAGCAAGAGAGAAAGGTAGAGAAAGGAGGGCAAGAGCAAAGGCCAGAGGCACGTGGAGCTGGGAGCAAGTGGCTGGCATAGTTGAAATGCTCGAATAAAATTTCATTAAATACACCAACATACTCACAGACAAGTGCACGCAATTATGGTAAGACAGTTAAGTTTTTGATTGTGGGAATCACGCATGAGTACGCACACCAGCTAACATACACACACATGAGTACGCACACCAGCACACATACGCACACACGCACACACGCACACATACGCACTGCCATAGTTTTTCAACAACAAATTCTGAAACTCAACTCGTGCCAACTCGCCAAGAGGCAAAAGGACGCAAATTTTCATTCGTTGCGGGTTTTAGTTTTAACAATTGCCTCAATTTATGTCTCAAAGTTTTCAGGCACAACTTCTGCACAGGCATTGTCTACACACACGCACACACACACATGTGTGCATGTGTGAATGGGTAGGTGTGTACGAACTGGGCGGGGCTCCATAGCCAACTACGCGTGTAATAAATTTCAATGCCTTGTCGTTTAATTAATGATAACAAATGGGGTGGAGCTGCCGTTGGGCGCTCTTCCCAAGGCAAGTTACTCTATATGTCGTTTCAGTAACAGCATATAGGCACACACACACACACACACACATACACGCATGGCGTTAATTCAATTTAACAAATATTGACATATGCTAATTCATATAAATGTTTGTCAAGCCCCGTCGTCTAAGACCAGACCTCAGCTCGGGCATAATTGATTGTAAAAATGGCAAAATGAGCCGAATTAAAGCGCAATTATTTGCAGCTGGCATTAAGCGATGTCAGTTAGCATAGCACTTAAACAGGATTTAGTGGCGCTTAACTCCATACACCATATACCACATATAATATGCACGCGTGCGCGTGTGTGTATGTGTGTGTGTGTGTATCGCACATTAATCATATTTCTCATTACGACTGCTCGTTCGCAATAGTTGCTTGTCAATGGTATTTTGTTTAATCATAAATTGCATTGAATTATAAATAATCGATCCATTATTAACAGAAATGCCATCGAAATATACGATTTCAATTAAGTGCCATAAATCGGGAGATTTTCCGAATTGTAGTAAAAAAAGTATTCAATATTAGGAGAAAAAAGCAAACACAGTTAGCGCACATATATACAATGTTATACTCCTATCTGTTAGGCCTTCGGCTTGGATAATCTGTATATTCACTAGCCTGTTACCTTAGCCAGAATCCTACTTATGCAATTGCCAAGGCCAAGTCTGGGTGTAAAATACCTTTAAAGATCCGTCAATATCATCATCGAATTCCTGCCGAAAGAAGAACTTGTTAAAGCCTTACGATCTGTAGCGTAGCAATGTTGTCTGCTGCCGGGGCAAACGATTCGACCTGTAGGGGATCTGTCGCCCTTAAGGGGCTCGGGCAGCTCGTTTCGGCCTGATTTAAGTCCCACTTACAATTACAGGGGTCCGATTGCAGATGATGCAGCTCACTTACAAGGAACAGTCTGTGGGCTTCAGCCACTTGCTATGTTGATGCTCTTAGTGCATTGTGTGTGACTGGGTACGGGCCCAAAAGCTAACAATAATTTGGCTCCAACTCGAGCACAATCAATGTCTATACAGTCTGGCAGAGGTGGAGATACACTCTATTCAGCCAGCACGAGGCAGGAGCACACACACGCACAGACTCCTCCTATTCACAACGTTGTCGTTGTCGTACTCATTGACAGCATCTGAAGTTGATGGCCGGCACATAATGGCAGACTAATGACAATAATCGCCTCGCTTTTTGTCAGGCTACACACCAACACACACACACACACACATTTACACACACCCGCCCGACTAAGCAGTTGGTAAATTTATGGCCAAGGGCAATGGCAGCTTCAATGGAGGCGTTGGGCAACAGGGACGACAACGCCGAAGACGTCGACAGAGGGCAGCCGGTTAAGTCTGGCTGAGCACAGCAGGACATTCCGATTTATAAATGAGTCGTGCCTTTATGAAAAATATGTTAAATTATTGAGCCATAAAGCAAATGCCTCAAATGAGTGTTTAGCCAAGAGAGAAACATAAAGCGGGGTAAGTGAGAGAAATGAACTTTCAGTTGCCAGTCAAGAGATTGAAGGTCGAGCCGGGCAAAGCACTTTATTAAATTTAAAATCAACTGCATTACGTTTCAAACGTTCGTTTCGTGTTCATGTTTTGCATGTCGCCATGCCACGGCGCATACGTGCCCCGTGGGCGCACGGGTTGGTTGGTTGCCGTTGGCCCGTGGGCGTGGCCCCGGGGGTTATAGCGTCGCGGCGGATATGCGGCGTGCGCACCATTATTGCACCATTAAATTTGTAAGTCAAGCATTTTAATATTTGGGCCAAACAATGCAAACGAAGCTACCAACCTACAAAACCAACTGCGTTGTCCTTGTCGTCGCTGCTTTGCTCCACAATGCACGCGATTCCCCCGGCGTGTTGCAGCTCCCACCCAACCCCTTGCCCCTCCTCGTGGGACTGACTAAAGGAGCAGCGCTGGCAACGAGCAGGCAGCGACAAAGATATGCAATTTCGCATATGTACTTATATCCTAGCGACATGAAAAGGATCAATTGTGGCAAAACGAATTGCATACGAATGCGCTGCCGTGCATGAGGAGCAGCAGCAGCAGTAGCAGCAGTAACCAGGGCCAAGTGGGGGTCGGGCGGAGGTGCGGCAACTGGCGCTGCGACTGGGGGCAGCTCTCGAAGCAAAACGACAAAGTAATCCCGGATTTGCATTTTATCGGAATGTGGCGACGACGACGACGACGATGGCGGCGCTGCTGAAGCCTGCAGCCAGTGCACAGTGGTTCAAGCGAGCAGCAAAATACTTGTTAAAATATTTGCTTATAGTTATTCACAATATTAATAATAAAAACCGATCATTTAAACAACGAAATTTCGATTAATAGAAACTAAAACAAAATGAGCTCTTGCGGGACAAGGGGGAATGTGGCCAAAAAGTGAACTATTATTTATCTGTATGTATAAATGGAGAGAACCTAGTTGGGTGTATTTAACTCTCATAGTTTTCAAGTTATGCTTATAAAATCATGCCTCGAAGTCGATACTGATCTATATGGGGATAAATGGGAGGTTACATCGAAAAAAGTAAGATATTCTTAACCTTTATAAATCATACGAGAACCTACATACGAAGTTTGGGTCTGTGGCTCTTATAGTTTTGAAGTTAAAGCCATTTCTCGCAATCGATATTTATCGATACTATGCAACTTCTCAATCAGTTCATACTATGCGGGCGGTTATATACCAAGTTAAGATTGTGTGCCGCTTATAGTGCGCGAATAATGCTTAAAAATCAAGATCTGAAAATCGATATCGAAAAAATGATTATCTCGCAATACGTATGATATAGAGGAATATACATTTTAAATTCAAAATCTCACATGCACATGACTCTATCGACTCACTGATCGACTTATGGACCTTTCGATTTAGCGATACTTCGTTCCGGCTGTTAGATACAGTTATATTGTTCATGCTTTACACATTTTTATTGGATTCAGTCCATGGAAAACTTGTTTAAATGTTTCTTCTAAACACAGCTCTAAATTCTGATTGCTTATATTTTTGCCAAATATCTTTGTTTGTCTATCTCTTTAAAACAATAAAACTAGGCTTCCAAGTGCTTAAGCTGACAAACTGAACTGTGATCGCATACAACAAATGCTGACCCCAACTTTGCTGTTTAGTTTTTCAATTTCCAGCTATTAGTTTTGTGTATTTTTTAATCCAAGTGGGACTTAATGGCATTGTGTGCACAAATCCCAAGTGTACTTGTATGTCTTCTATTCTATTTGAGGACCAGTGTGCAGTGTGTCTGCAGTAGAAGCAGCAGCAGCAGTACGTTCTTTATATCTTGCGTCTTGCTCTTGCAGCAGTTGCTGTCTCTTTCCGAACGTAAGTCAGTCATTTGCATGCGTCGCATATTTGTCGTTACAACAGCCAACTGTTTGTTATGCAATTGCAGTCGGGGAGTTGCCACAGCTCAGTGTGTGTGTGTGTGAGTGTTCGTGTGTGTGTGTCGAACGGCTGCTGTGTCGCATTGTTTGTTTTTGTTTTATGCATGTTTGCAGCGGCAGCTTATTCATATTACATAAACTAACTGCGCGCGTCTTGCGCAACGAATCGAAACTGCAATCAAGAGGCAATGCCCCAGTGTGGCAGCCACAAAGCCAATTGCTGACCAGCAGTGTGGAAAAAGCTGTAGTAGCTGTCGCTGTCGATGTAGCCTTAGCTGAGGCCAGGCGCTTAGCAGCCGCCAATTGGCAATTGGGTGCTAATGTGCGGCGCCCGTTGACAGATGTCTTATCAACATTTTTGCGATTTGAGCAGCAAATTTCGTTGTGTTGTTGTGCCACAAATCGAAACGGCAACCAGGCTGCGAGTTATATTTTGACACTGCAGCACAGAGAGTCACACACACACACACGCACTCAGGCACTCACACACACAAACGTAAAATGTGCGATTTACCAACTACGTGACGCTTTTGTTGGCTGCGAGTTTCGGGCAACAGTTGCCAATGCCAGGGCTTCATAACCAAAGCCTTAGTTCGGGCAAAACTCAAGCACGCATACACACATACAAGAACACATAAACACACACAAACACACACACAAATGACAGTCAGTTTTGTTGTTGCTCGCATTCCAACTTGTGCCGCACATTTTTTAACATTTTGGCGAGAAACGCATTAAAATTTGTTGCACGTCGCATAAATGCTGCGAGTGTGTGTGCGTGTGATTGTGTGTGTGTGAAGTTGTGTATGTGTGTGAAGTTGTGTGTGTGTGTGAAGTTGTGTGTGTGCTGCAAAGGCAAACGAACGCCCCAAACGAGCAAAAGGGTGGCACAAGGCACAAGGACAGCTGCCATAGGAGCTACTAGAAGAGGGCAGGCTGGCAGATTGGCACACACCTAGCCCCAATGCCAATGGCTGGCCTCATGAAAAAAAAAGTTTTTGCTACGCTCTGCACTGCAGGCAAATAAATTTGCGGATACCGAAAACCGAAAACAGCACATAAAATCACAGCTCGTGAGATTTGCCAAGGTATTGGAGATGAAAACAAGCAACGGCCCGAGCATCCTGTAGCTGTCAGGCTCAAAATTGCCAAAGACTTTAGAGTTTAGAGTGAAAACTTTTGGCAGAGAAAAATTTTCTCATTTAATTCAAAAGAGCCCAAGGCCTTTTATTGACAGCCAATAATTGCATACGTGCTCATTTAGAGCACAGGCTCATCAGACCTCAAATTAAATTCCAGTGCTAATTTCTAGTTGCTGTTCTCATTCTGGAATAAGTACGGACACTCTGTCATGGTGTATTTGGCAAGCAATAAAAGCCTTACTGGCCAAATATGAAATCCTATTAACTGAGCACAAATCAAGCAAACATAGTTCGAAGGGAAACCAAAAATTGAGGCACTGACAACGCAGTGAAAATTTTGTTTTTCGATAAGGTAGAATTTGGTTTATGGCGAGGCTGGGAACGAGGAATTCAAAGCTTCACGATATAGAAACCATAGGATACACTTGTTTATAAATTTTCTACATTTAATTGTATGCTTATTTTTTTAAGTGCATATATATTTGTTGTTTGTGGTTTTTGCTGCTTGGAGAGCCACAACATAGCTCACTGGGCATTATCGATGCCATTTATTCAGTTCACATTACCCAGGGCCCTGCTCGAGTTACTTATTGATGGAGCCAGCCAGCACAACTTGCACCATCTTCATATCGTCAGTCATTAGAACAAATGGTAGCTCATCTGGCGCACCGTATTTGCCAATATCTGGAAATAGTTACAGACCCCCAGCAAATTCGCATGCTAAATGTGCAATCTGAGGCCCACTAATTGCAGCGCATTCATCAGATACGCACCCAGGCAGACAAGGCGATAGACCACGACAGCTGGCCACGCAGGCCTCGCTTGCTGTTCCTTGGCGTGGCATGTGTAGACTCTGTTGCTGTTACTATGATTTCTATGGCACGGGTGGGCCAAATGAAAGAAAATTGTAAATTGCTTTTAATTAAAAGCACAAACATAAACACCTGCTGTTCTGTTAAGCCCCAGCTCCACTCACGCGCACACACACACACACACTCTAAGGAATAAAACAATAGACGGAAATGGAATCGCATCGACTACGAATATAACTCCAGCAACTGGTTCCTCCTTCCGTTTGCCAGGCCAGACCCTTGCCAGCTGCTTGTGTCCCTTGATTCTAATTCTTATTGTTGTTGCCACTTTCGAGGCACGCATTAATAAGCCGGGCGCGTATCGTGGAGCCAGTAGAAGCGTCAGCTGTTGGCCTTTGGCTCTCCTGTTGTTACTCATACGCCGCGTGTGCTTTGTTTTCTGTTTCGATTTAACAGTACAATTTGCTCGGCCCAGTCTACGCTCATTAGATGCCTTCGTATTCAATTGCAATGCAAATTGCATGCACTGAGAGAAAACAGTGTCAAGTCTTAAATTTGACTCCATGATTATTTAAACCATATTTAAGTACCAATCAAAATGTGTGTCCTAATGATCAGCACATGGTTAGCTTGAAGCATCGTTAGCTTTATGCAACAAATGAGAAAGTTGATTCCAATTCCATGCTACGTATTGGATATTGTAATGACATTGCCATAGGCGAATTGTAACTACAGCCACAAACTATATATTACGGCAAATAATAATATGGATATTAATATTAATATATTGATAATGATAATAATAAGATAATGATAATGATAATGATAATGATAATGATAATGACAATGATAATGATAATGATAATGATAATGATAATGATAATGATAATGATAATGATAATGATAATGACAATGACAATGATAATGATAATGATAATGATGACAATGACAATGATAATAATAATGATAATGATAATGATAATGATAATGATAATGATACTGATACTGATAATGATAATGATAATGATAATGATAATGATAATGATAATGATAATGATAATGATAATGATAATGATAATGATAATGATAATGATAATGATAATGATAATGATAATGATAATGATAATGATAATGATAATGATAATGATAATGATAATGATAATGATAATGATAATGATAATGATAATGATAATGATAATGATAATGATAATGATAATGATAATGATAATGATAATGATAATGATAATGATAATGATAATGATAATGATAATGATCAAGCAAAAACAAATTTTTTAAATTAAGAAGAATAATAACAATCAAACCATCAAAAGTTTCTTAACTAATTCAACACATCCCCTTACTAGCCTTAATTTAAACAAAACACAGCTAATTTTCAATGCGCCCCGGTTTTCTAGCAGTGCAGCACACTGGCAATACCGATTCCTATAAAGCTTCGCTGCTCTCGTTGACTTGTTGCCACAATGTTGCTGGCGTCAAGTGCGCCACATGCCGCATTTGCATGCAACAATCGAGGGGGCGGGCATTGGCAAAGCAAACATTGCTTTCGGTGCGATGCGGTGCTGCTAGCCTGCATTTATTGCATCCTACATCTCATGGAGGGCCTCGGTTGCGCACTCTGTCTCCGTGTCGGGCTCAGTTTGTTGCAGTTGATTGTTTTCGTGCGGCTGCCGCACCGCAAACTGTGAAAATGTGAAAATGCATGAAACAAAAATTGAATATCCAGCCGCTGCCACCGCCGTCGCCTGCCACATAATGGCAGCCAGAACCAGCAGGATGCTGCCTGCATCTTCGTTTGTCCATGCCGCAGCTTCAGCGGCTGCACACAGATTCCTTTTGTTGGCCCTGGAGTCGAGCCGAAACGCCTCAGCCATAAATAATGCAGTATTATTTTCAAATAAACTCGACGCTCTGTGGCTGCCTTAGGCAGCTGGCCCCACCCTATTCTCGGCCCCTACACCTCATCCTCGTCCCTCGTCGTCGTCCTCATTGCCTGCCGCCAAATGATTTTCACACATGAGGAACGTGCAAAACTGGCCATAAATCTTGGTGGCCATTGCGTTTTTTTTGGCGGCCTCGCCTCTGTTTCCCTTTGCCACATGCCCTTTTTTGCTGCCATTTTCATTGAATTTGATTCGCAACTGAATACACAACAACAACAACAACGAAGGTGGATCTTGGCATTGTTGTTACGCCGTTTTACATTTGCAAGTGAAATGTTTTGCGGCCTGTCAGCCAAATGCCCACTGAAGGCAGCAGCTGTCGCCGCTAACCAATATGCAATTGTTGTTTTCCTAGTCGTGATGCCAAGCAGATGCCACGCAGCACCAGAAGCGGAAAAGCCAAAATAAAATCCAAAGTATGAGTGTTGTATTAGGCAGTGCTCTACTCGGAGATAACCCGTGCGCAACGCCACTTTTATATATTTCTTTCTATGGCCATACATTGATCTCTGTGAAATTTTCGGTAGCATTCTAAATTTCGATGACCTGACCTGATATTATGTAATTGTTTAATCTCTATTTCAATTGCATCCTTAATATTCACTTTATAATTCCTAAGATGCCAACCAACTCTTTGCCAGCCACTCTCTCTCTCTCTCTCTCTCTCTCTCTGTCTGTTTCGCCCCCACTAGAAGTCACAGATTTATAGCAAGTTAATATGCTCATTTCACCCATTTCACATGGCCAAAGAGGGCATAAAAATTCGCTTGTTATAGTTGAATTGCTTGGCTCTGGTCCTGCTACTGCCAGCGCTACTTCTACTGCTACTGCTACTGCTGCCCCCGCTACGTCTTGTTTCTTGCCACTATGTGCTCCTTCTAGCTGGCACACGGCAAATTATTAGTTGAGCATGTGCCAAAAATATTGCTGAAGACGTTGCCAGTCCACCAAGAAAGCCCCCGCGACCCATGCCCCTTGCACTCCCCCCACCCCCTTCTCTAAAAGCCTATGGCATTTCTATAGCAGTTGGCAGTAGGTCGCAAAATTTATGGCCGTTGTCTGTCGCGGACAAAGAACATCTTTGAATGTTGTATAACTTAAGTGCCAGTGCAAATTTTCTGCCACTTCATGGCTCGCATGGAAGCACATGCAGGGAATGCAATCCTATAGCGAGTGCCACATATATATATAAACCTCTTTATATGTATATCTATTATATATATATATATCTGTATATACGTGTGTGTTAGTTTTTGTTGCCACTTGCATAGTTTGTGTTATTTTCTTTTCTATATTTTTAGCGTTTTTCTATGGCAGCAGTCTTTATGAAAAGGCATTTGCAATTTGGCGCTGCCTGCAAGTGGAGATACTTTGGCAAATATATATGCCCTCGACTATTTCTACAAAAAAAGAAATGTACGATAAAATTAAGTCTTAATTGTCTACTGGCAAATTATGCTGCAAGGTGTTATAGAGAGAAAGAGAGAGAGAGAGAGTTGGTTGAGTGCGGCCTGTATAGATAGAATGTATGAGCTGGGAGCTCAATTGGCCGGGCAGTTAAGTGCAACAACAGCGACCACAATGACAAGTGGCAGCAGCAGCAGCAACAGCAGCAACAGCAGCCCGTGCAGCAAACATAAACAAAATGCAATAATACTTAACATGGCAGCATGACCATGGTGCACAGAAACCAATCCAAGGCCTACGCCTGTGTGTGTGTGTGTGTGTGGGCATTGGGTGAGCCGATTATGGCCAACACATGTTCACTGGGCAAATGGCAATGGCAACGGACAACGGACATGGACATGGGCAATGCGCCGGATAGTTGGCTTAATTAAGCAGAAACAATTGCATATAAATATATAAAACATCGAATTGCAGCTTGAAATGCAGCTCGAGATTTGGGAGCACATCATTTGTGTATGTGCGTGCAGGTGTGTGTGTGTGTGCGTGTGGATTAATTCGTTTAAGCCTATTAAATTGTTATTGTTATATGCTGTTGGTGTATTTAAAACATATGTTGACTATTTGTAGCAACATGAAAATTACACAAATCGTTAAATATTTGCGCTGGGTACGTTTTTTTTGTACGCTTTTTTTTTTTTTTTTTCTTGGTCCCCGTGCAAGTCCCAAGCAATGGACCCATAAATTTTGTGTTGTCGCGCAGCCATTTTACCTGTGACATTATTATTGCTGTTGTTGCTGTTGCTTTTTATTTGTTTGTCGTAATTGCGGCGACACGAAAAAAACAAAAAAATAACGAAAACGAGACACAGGCCCACAGAGATAACAACAACAGAGCAACAACAATGTGCGGGCCCATAAAAATTTAATGAAAATTAAAATGAGAATAATTTGTGTATTTAATTTAATTTTATGGTGCCCCAAAGACTGCAACAACAATGCCAACATTTGCCGCGAACGTTTAAAATACGCTTCAGACGCCTTGATGAATGCGCCTAAAACTATGCAACAGATCATAAATCAAGCGCATAAATTACCATCAACGCGGATGGGCAGGGGATGGGGAGCAGGGGCTGCTGAGTAAGAAAAAGAGCAAAAAGTGAAAGCAGCCCAAGGGCAAGACCAAAGGCGCCCCTGGCCACTTGGCGACAGACGCTAAGATGGCCTCGTCCAATGACAGCAAATGGAAAAACAATAAACCAAAGTTCTTTGGCCTTGTTGTTGTTTGCGCACACAACAAAAATAAAATAAAAAGATAACAATAACAATAACAATAACATTAACAGTAATGCTAACAATAACATTACTTCAAATTTAATTTAAATTATTTAGCCCGCACACAGCCTGAGACTATGAACACAGTCCACAGATACATTTCGCCAGCCCACGAACTGACAACAATTGTGAGATGCGTATCGCAAAAATTACCTGCAATACTTGGCCACAGTCCGCCATTAGCCACAACCACAACAACAACATATGTGTGTGGTCACATAAGGTTAGCAGCAGAGCTGGCTCCAACAATGGTGTGTGGCCATGTCATTGGAGTCTATGGAGGGCGCTTGGCAAATGGGCAGTTCGCGCTTTAGATAAGATCAAATCTCATCGAGGCTAAACGGAATTGCTTTAGGGCTTTCAGTTTTGGGTCAACAAATTTGTAGCTAATGACATAGTCAGAGTATGTAAATATCTTGATCTGAAACAAGCTCAAACCAGATAAGTTTTTCAATTGGCTACATTAGGCCCAACTTTTGGTGCCAGTATATAAACAATAATTATACAAATCTTAAAACCTTTGGTTATGGTACGTATTGAAAGCTCAAAGGCCTTAATTTGTTCACTAGCCTGTCAAATGGCAGCAATAATATTGTGTATATATTTTTCACTACATTTAATTTTTGAGCACACTAAATGAATATAGATGAGTTCTTACGGCCTGAACGGCTTTCATTTGATCTCTTATAATTCCTAACTTGTTAAAGCTTGGATAGAGTGATAAGACGCCTGTTAAGCTGCCTCTGCTAGCAAAGTCTCTCGACAGAAGGTTTTTTGGCATAACTATAGTGAAAGGCTGCGCGTTTTTCCTATTTTTACGGCAAGCACATACAACCAAAAAGCTGGTAAATAAACCATATGTTTAGACAATTCCCCCGCTGTACCGAACTGCAATTAGTGTGCACCATTTTCATGTGCTGTTAATTTCCTCTTTAAATGAGAAAAAAACATTTTCGCAGACAACATGACAAAAGTCATAAGTACTGCGAGTGGCCCTCCCCAAAAGCCCTCCTATGCGCCTCTATTGCTTTTCCATTCGTATTTCCATTTCCGTTTTCATGAGCGGCTCTGCATTAGCAATTCAAATTTGATGTCCGCCATTAAACTCATTAACTGCACACAGATGCAGAGGCACGAGGCAGCATTAGTTCAACGCGGGGTGAGGGCACACTAGACAACACTCGACATGGCCAGACGAAAAAAAAAAACTTAATAAACATTAGGCAAAGCCAAGGATGAGATGCACTAAATAGCAGGAATGTTAAGGAGAAGGCATCTGGAGAAAGCACCTTTAATGACTGCAACCAACGATCGAGACAAATGAAGAACTGTCTTCATTAGCAGCACGGCACTTGGTCAGCTGCTGGAGGCGAGCTGCAAGAGAAGAGAAGGCGGAGGGAAACTGGCTACAGTTTTTGCGTGGCGGCAGCTCGTGTAACTTTCAGTCCGCCTTGAACTGAGGGCAAAAACTAAACGTAAATACCTAAAAACATAAAAAAGGTAGGTAGCAGGATGTTCAGCAGGATGCTCAGGAGGACGCCGGCGTAGTTTGCATGGAAAACCCATTTGCACGCCGTTGAGCGTCGTCTGCGCCGAATAGTTAGTTGACTAGCTCCTCCTTGGTGGCACAGGATAATTGACTTTCAAATCAGTTTGCTATAAATTTTTATCGGCACTTTTGATGCTGTCGCTGGCAGCACTCGACCCGCGGCGACAACGGCTGCAATCAATTGCCAAAGTCAATGGAGACCGTGCCGGTGATAATTGCCAGCCAGGCTATGGAGAGCAGCAGCAGCAGGACCCGGTGCCTGGTCCAGGAGGAGGAGCATCAGCAGCAGCGCCCTGGACAAAACGCCACTAATGAGTTTTATTGAGTAGTTGCCGTAGTTTGGCCCCCTCCCAGGAGCAAGCCTTTGCCCAACCTATGCTCGAACCCGGCCAGACTGTTGCCGTGTCACCTCTGGGCACCTTCTAGCTACAAAACCCAACTCGATGACGCACGGAAGCAGTTAATCAAATCTGTAAGTGCCTGCTGGCCATCGAGTGGTGCTGCAGTCCATACACGTAATTGCATTTGCTGCTTCACACATGGCAGCTCCGAGCGGTGCGCTGCGGATCGGGCGTTTCGCTTGTATTTAAAGTGTACAGAGAGAGAGAGAGAACTTTTTTCCCCAAGAATCACGATAAAAATAGCTCAGAAATTGAAAAGGGAAATGAAAATTGGCATAAGCACGTAAATTATGTGCTGCCAATTAGCAGTTTCCAATTTTTTGCACGCAACCAAAAAAGAAGAAAAATCAAAATGAAAATGTGCCCAAATATAAGTGCGCAACGAGGAGGCGTGGATTGGTAGCCAAAGCGGCCGAAATTTACACAAAAAATAAAAGCAACAAAAGCAATGCATAGAAAAATATACAATACTATTTTGCTAACAAGATGTAGACGACTTCAGTATACCCTGTAGGAAAATATTGTTGGGTTAAGAATAAAAAAGATTTAACTGTAAGGCTTTTCAAAAATATTCTGCCTAGTTCTTAGGTTTCTCTTTGCAGCGCAGCGAAAAGGTGCTTTAGGGAGCTTGACTTAGAAGAGTGGAAAATGCGTGGGAAAGAGTTTTATGGATTTTCATTCTTTTCGGCTTCATTACCGTCATATATCCATATATCCTTTGTCATATATTTTCATATACACATATTGATTTTTATAAGGAATTTAACCGAATGCTTTGTCTGCACTATTCCCGTTTACAGGGTATTCATAAAAATATGTATATATAAATTATTTCGTCACGACATAAGTGGCATCATTAGAGGCAGTGTGTGGCGCACTGGTTGACTGCCACCCCAGCCTGCACAGACACCCCCATGGCCCGCTTCCCCTACCTTCCACCATCCAGCGACTCGTCTCAAGTGCCTGACGTAAAAAAGTCAAATGCCGAAATTGCCAGGCAGCCAAAAAAAAAAAAAAAAAAAATATATAAGAAGCAGGAGAAGAAATGCTTTGCCCAGTGACGGGGCCTAGAGCTGGAGCTGTGGAGGGTAAGGGGTAGGGAGCTGCGAATGAGTGCGAAGAAAACATGGTAATTTTTCATAAAAACCGCCAAATGCGCACACAACCCGAAGCGAAAAAGAAAACCGCAGAGAAAAACCGGCAAAGCGGCAAACAAAAAAAAAAAAAACAAAAAAATTATATTTTTTTTGCTGTCCTGCGCGGTTTTCTTCTATATTTATATATATATATTTTTTTTTGCAGCTCTCCGTAGCTGGAATGTAATTCAAAGACGTTATTGGGGGGCGCTGCGGGGGGCGTGGCTTGCCATGTTTATGCGACGTCTTTTGGCATTTAGGCATGCGAAATGCGTTGCCCCAAATCCTTTTTACGTGGCTGCCAAGGACACAACGAGAAGCGCCATATGGGCCGTGAAGTGGCAATAGATGCGGGCAGCGTGGGGCATTGTTTAGCTGCTGCTGGCGGAGATTGAGGGATGATGGAGGATAGCCAGGAAAAACAAACTTTTAGCGGAAGCGGCAACGGAAATGTCAACAAAACGGCCAACGCAACGGCGTTCTAGGGGGGTCCCATTTCGAGTTGGGGGGTGGCCAGTTGGGATTGCGGCCCAGTCATAATAATTCCCTGCTGAAATATTATCAAATTGCGGCAATTGATTTAACCGCCGGCGGGCGGGCAGCGTAACGCCAACAAGGCGTGGCAGCTATTGAGATTTAGGAAAAGTTTAGAAGGCATTGAGAATGGCAAAGGCCATTTTATTGCCTAAACTGGATGGAAGTGTATGTTAGTATGATGTTTGGGAAAAAATACAAGAATTGCTTTGAAGTGCATTCCTATATTCATAGATAATATATATAAATATGTACTTACCAGGAATAAGATATACAACAAAATGATTATATAAGTGTCGTCTATAAGTAGGCGGCAGACTAACTTTATTAGAAAAAATTTCACTGAAAGAGCAAAAGAAAGAGAGTGTGGATTAGCGTAATAGCTGGAGAAAGAGAGACAAACTAATTCATAGACTACTTAATAGATAGGGACAACGTGAGAGACATCTAGGGGGACTTAATTAACGAGAGTATGAGCAGCGAGGTTATTTTATTGAGAATCGCATAGTAAGGCGATATTTAAATAATACTTTTAGAAAGCATTTTCAATTTCAAAGGCCACTTTTCATTGATGGGCTGGATGGAGTTGTATCTGAGAAATGTTAAAAAGTATATCAGTAGAATATATTCAGAAAAGCAGGCTACAAATTTTTGAAAGGGAGTACGAGTTAAGCTGGTGAAGGAATGAACAGCTTCTTAATTACGCCAAAACAACTTATGAAAGGTTCGAGGTGTGGTCTTCATTTGCTGAAAGTCGCATAAGTGAGGTATATACAGATATTTGATAATTACGCTTTTTCCTTTAAGCCAGTAGAACGAGTTATACACCACAATTCTAGTGAAATCCTTGGAGACAACTTCAAAGCCCAACATAATTTGTATTCAAATCAGCTGTAGGTTCGTAGCCCATTTAAAAGCAACGGCTTAATAATAATTTCCTAACCGGACATTTAAAAATAGTTTTGCATTTCAGCCTTGAGCGTAATCGATACTGCGGCAGCTCCGATTCGTGGAACCGACACTGGCTGATTTGGCATTGGATTTGTGGCCCACGCCATTTGGCGCAACTGATTTATTTCCGTCAAGTAATTGGAAGCGTTGTCAGGGACGCTGGCTCAAATGCCAGCATAATTAGTGGCATGCTCAAAAATAGACCATAAATAATCGTCGCTTACTTTTGCCTGAATATACACAGACCAGGGCCAAGGCAGGATAGGAGGCAGGGCGAAGGGAAGAGTTGGCATGAACAGCAGTTGGGGGGCGGCAGCGTGTGCTCGGCAACACCGCAAATTGTCTAAGGCCCTGCATAAATTACTTAAATGTTTTCCAAGGAAATGAAGATGCTGCTGCGCCAGAATGAACGGGTAGCTCGGATGGCTCTTTTTCCCGAGCAACGCGGCGTATGCGCAATATTATTAAATTACATTCGTGTTTTGGCAAATTAATTACGAAATTATGTTGTCCTCTGACGCCTAACGAACTAAATAGCAGCTACATACATATATGCATGACGGCATTTAACTGGGCGTTGCCTGGGCAAGGACTCCTCTGTTTTGCTCCTCTAGCCCAACTTTCCATAGATCGCATTTATCTCTGAATGTCAGTCTCTGGGCCGAAGACAGCCGAGAGTTCGGTGAATGGCTTCTGGCCTTGCGTACGCTGGCCACGCATATTAAAAGTAATTTGGCCTCATTTTTTGGGAATATTTCGTTGTCTGGCAAAGACAGGACATAACCCGCGCAGATTATGCAGCAATTCACTGTCGTCCTGCTCCTCATCGTTGGCCATTTTTCTAGCGCATATTCAACTGGAAATCTCAGTCGCAATAAATTTGACTTTATGTTCATGGCTCGCTAACCAAATTATGTTTACAAATCATATTCTGGGCCTGAAGCTCACCCTACATCTAATTAAGCCGTAGCCACTGAAAGGGCAAAGCTCTCGCATTACTCATACGACGCATTAGCCAGGTCCCCAATCATTGTCAAATAAATAACGTTAATTTGTTAAACCAGCTAAAGAAAAAAAACGAATATGAAAATAAGAGAAAATCCCGCAACCAAATGTGAGCAACGTTTTCAAGTTAAAAATCACATTTGCATATTTCGTGCATAACAATAAGAAACCCAATGGATTGTGACGTAAGCGATTTTGGGTGAAATCAGAATGGAGTTTGCCTGGATAACACACACACACACACATGTGAGTATTCCACCTGCTGCTGCTGGTGCTACGACATTTTGGCAAATTGCTCAACTTGCAGTCAGCAATCGAATCCAGAGCCCCCGCCCCTGTATAAAACGCATGTGTACGCTTCATTTATGCATTCATCAATCAGCTAACCAAGTGTAAATTTTTGCATTTCCTGCGCGCTGAAATAAAACAGAGAATTTGAATTTGCACCAAAGACCCAAAGTTAAATCAAACTCGCAGCCTCCAGCAGCAGCCCCCGGTTCCCCCCCCTCCCACCCAGCACACCCCCCTAATGTAGCAATTTAGCCAGGAAAAAGCCAGCTCCAACCCCAACTCAATCACCGCATAGCTGCTTTGTCTTTTGGGCTTGCTGGCTGGCTGGCTGGATGGCAGCAGCAGCAGCAGCAGGAGAAGCTGCAGCAGAGGCACCAAACGAGAACGCCCTTCATTTATTTTATTTTGAAATATATAAATCGCACCTAAAAAGTATGCTACACTAAACTTTGATTCATGGCGCAAAGTTTTCGTGCGCTTGAAAATTCGTTTTCCTTGGCCTTACGCACACCACCAACACATCAACACACACACACACCCACACACACACTTCCCTGCAGCTGTTGCCCACAACGTTTCGGTTCAACGCTTTTTACGTGCTCAGCTGCCACGCCCCCCAGCCGCCCGTGACCCTCTACACCTTGCGCGCTTAAATTCGGCTGCTCTGGCAAAGCAAGGCAAAATAAAAAAAAAGCAGAAAACAACAAAAACAAGAAAGAAAATTTTCGCAATTTTCCCTGGCGCCCATTTAGCACTTGGCCATGATACGCAGTTTCTCTTTTATTTGCTGTGAAAATAATAGAATCATAAACTGAAACTGGGGCGTGGCATGGGCAAACGGAGTGGAGCAGGGCTTGCGAGCAGCAGCAACAGCACGTGGTACCGCTTTGAAGTGTTTGATGAAATTTTCGACACTTAATGATAGCACACGCAACACACAAGCACACCCAAACGCACACACACTCACACACGCAGCCGGCCCGTCAGCAACAGCAACAGCTGCCCCCCAAACGGTCACCCGTGCTGGCATCACATCATAAAGGACAACGGCCATGCACCGCAAAATTGTTAACAATCGGAATGAAGCCGAAGCTGGCGTTGACTATGCTGCCAGAACCAAACCGGGAACTGCCATGCGGCGCAGGCCGTGCCAATGGGCCGCCAATGTGACTGGTAATGACATCGCTCCGGGCAGATTCTGGATGCCCGGTTATGGACTCTCTCTCTCTCGACGCAGTCGACGGCAACTGCATAAATAGCAGCCGTGACAGTCGAGCCTGGTAATGGCGAGCCAGTGGCACGGACCGTGCCACTGATGCAGCCAATAAAACCAACGGGGCAACCAAAATAACTGCATGCTACGCGATGCGATGCGATGCAATGCGACGGCACAGGCGCGAAAATTTCAAATAACAAGCAAGTGGCTGTAAAAGAGTCTGTTGTGCCTAAAAATATACAACACAAACAAAATGCACGGGCTTGTGTGTGTGTGTGTGTGGGTATGTGCTTGTGTGAGTAGGCTAGAAGGACCTGTTCAGTAAACATATAAAAAAAAAGAGTTTTATACAAAATTTGATATAAAAAGTGGTAAAAAGCAGAGTTTTCTAGTCGGCATTGACCGACTAGTAGATACCCTGAACTCACGCCGAGCTGCAATGAAAATTAATTTAAACTTTTCCCTATGCATACATTTATACAGATAAAAGAAGATGTGAATCTTCTTGCTTTATCCACACACTTTGGAAAACGCATTGATTAACTTCGGTATTTATGGTCCAATTAAAAAAATATGACTAACGATTTGGATCGATTTCATGATGTGCGCCTTAACTCTGCCCCATATTATATTTAAAATCAATGCCAGAAAAAACGTTAAATGACAGCAAATTTACTTATTATTATATGATTATAAATAAAGCTTTTCAATTGACATAAGTGCAGGAAATTCGTTTTAAAGCAACGCAATTATTTTTTATAATTATCATATATCGACCAAATTGGAAGTTCCTTTATGTAGGGCTTGCAGCAGGCGATAATCACCTTTAAGCACACACACATGCACACACAAGCACACACACACTGGTCTAAAGCCTGATTATAATGTGGAGCTTGCAATCATTATGAGCCCATTCTATATGCACGGCAAGCCGCATCACATAATTATTACGCCCAAATTAGCATGTTTCCCCGAGTCCTGGGCTCCTTTCGCTGCAGCTGCCAGCTGGCAGTCATTGTCACTGTGGGTCAACAGCAGCAGCAGCAGCAGCAGCTGTTGTTGTTGTTGTTGTTGTTGTTGCTGTTGTTGCTGGTGTCTGCTGTTTTTGTTTATGCTGGAATTATGTTGTTAGCCATGTTGATGTTTAAAATCCCAATAAACGCTTAGCAGGCAAGCGAAAATTGCATTTGTCTAGGTTGTTTGAAAGGTTCTGGCGCCAAACGACTGCCAATTGCCAAATAAATAACAAAGTTTACAGCCTAAAACTAAACTAAAACCAGAGCCAGTTGCCCAGCTCGAAGTAAGGTCTGTGTGTGTGTATGTGTGTTTGTGTGTGTTGGGCGCACAATCAACGGCAACATTAACGATATCGCCTTCGAAACGGCCGAACCCAAGCGACAAGGACCCAACTTTAACCAAGCCGCATGTCAAACACGCAAACCTTTCCCATTGAAATAACCCCCAAGCGCCAGACGTTAGAGCAGGTGGCTTCAGGTGATGGCATTTGGCTACGTTCCCAGTTTAGCTTGTTGCGTGTCCACTTTCACTTCCAGATGCTCTCACTCCCTTTTCTCTCTCTCTCTCTCTCACGCTCTATGTGTGCCGAGAAATTGCGGTTTGTTTGCTGGGTAATTACATTTTGGCATTTTCTCCAAGCACCCGCCCGGCCTCCAAGTACGTCTCTCTCTCTCTCTCTCTCGTTTGCTTTTCTAGCCTGTATGTGTGTGTGTGTGTGTGCATGTCAGCGTGATAATTATGCGACTATAATCGCACTTTTACATGCCAGCACCAGCGTAGTGTAGAGCTAAGCTCCGACTCCGGTTCGGACTTGGAGGAGTGTGTCCAACGTCTGGGCACAGAGCGAAACACTTGAACCCTAAAACGAAATATGTCGAGCGAGCGTCAGAAGTCAGCAGCCCCAACTAATTAACAGGCCGCAGGTAAAAATTGTCCCCACAACTAGCCCCTCCCCCATCTACTAAAACCGCCCGCCACTTCCGCTCTCTTATCCAACCCCGCTCGTTCATACAATATTTAAGCCAGGTTGGCCGGGCTTAAACAAAAGCGAAAGGCATGTTTAATCATAAGAGCAAAAACAACAACTAATATTGTTGCTGCTGCTGCTGCTGCTGCTGCTACGGCTGCTGCCTTTGGCAATGGCAACTTTGCTACTAAAACTCACAGCGACGTTGCACAAAAAAGGGTTAAGTAAATATTGAAGTGAATAAAAACCATGAAAAAGGAGCCAGTTGGCAAAAAAAATAAAATAAAAAAGAACACACACACACACACATACAAACACACGCGCACACACAGTTAACTACTCTTTTGGCCATGTCGCGTGAAATGGGCGACTGGCCGATGAAACATGGAGCTGGGTGTGGTGCCTGGGCCTGGTCACAGAAGCAGATCCGTAGCCAGGCTTTAGTGAGCGCCCAGGAGCTGCTGCTGCTGCTGCTGCTGCAGCAGCTACCAATTAATGTCCTTGTTAGGCACTGGGCTGTAAAATTGGCTTAAAAAATATGTAACCTTATGCGAGAAAGCCCAGCCGTCTCTTTCTCTCTCTCACACTCTCCATCTGTCTCACTTTCTCTCTCTTTACTCTGGGGTTCATGCGCAAATTTCTTTATGTGTTCAACAAAATAGTTCGCAGCTTAAAATATACTTAAAATATTTATAAATGTATTAAGTTAGCTTTACGGATTTGATGTGATTTTTAAATGCAGCTGGAAATGTTCAGAAGCCACATTTATGTAGTTCTTCTTTTTATGGCATTTAATTGATATATATTTAAATATGAGCTAACGGCAATTTATTTTGCTTGGGAAGCTTTAGACCAAAGATAAATAAAAAGAAGAACTCAAAGGGTAGGCCGAGCAATGCCGGTTAGTTTTAAAAAAAATACAAAATATATGAAAAAACTATGGAAATTTTGTCAACTGCAAATAGATATTTGTTTAATGAAAATTAAGGAGAGGTCTACAAATAAAATGTTCTTAGTATTATACTGCGTATAATAATATAATATAATTTAATATATATATAATAATAATAATATAATAATATTTAAGCAAAATATAGAAAAGTAAAAAAACAACAATTTAAGTGCAATTTTTACTCGAAGACCGAGAACAATTGCACTACCTAGTATAAATGCATAATTTCGTAAAAATACATCCCGCATGAACGAGGAAAACGGTTGCTTTGTGACCAGGCACAACTTTTGTGTGCAGGTGTAGGTGTAGCTGTATATATATGTATATGTGCAAGGGTATGTGTGTGCGTGTGTGTGTGTGTGTGGCAACCACTACAATGCAGCGCAATGGCTACAGTTTCATTGTGGCCCAGTTGGTGTTGGCATTGCTTTTGGCTTTAAGTGAAATAAAGTTCATAGCCGTATATTTTTTTGCCGTTTTATTCCCTTCTTTTTTTTTTTTGCGCGCGCTGGCTGCCATTATTTAATTTGTGCAGCTGGGGCGACTCCGCTCGCATTGGTGACGCGACTTTGACATGGCAACACGAAGGCTTTCAGTTTGGCCGGCTCATGCAAGCGCCATGACGGAAGGCTGTGGCCGATACTGATTCTGATTCTGATTCAGCATATGGTCAGAACTGGCAGCTTAAAGCGCTTGTGCGGCACGCAAAAACTGACCAAATGTCGAATCAAAAATGCACCAGCGAATGCAGGCCAAAAAGCAAGCCAGTGGGGGACGCCCGGTATAGCAAAAGACACATGCCAACACACACACACACACACACACACACACGCACACACAAAATGCCAAATGACCGGGGACATGAAATAATAACGGGAGAAAGCTGGAATCTAACGTGGCATGTCTGTGCCTGTGTATCGGGCTGGACAGAGAGCAATAACCGCAGGGCCAGAGAGCAAGCCAAATGCCAGTGAAAGTGGGCAAAAGTTGCCATGCACACAGGGGGGCGGGGCTCGACAGGGAGTGGATGAGGGTTGAGGGAGGGGAGCATCTAATCTGTAAGCATAAATTCCAATCATTTTGCAAATGGAATGTGCAAATGCAAACCAATAAAACCGCAAAACACAACACAGCAAATGGCAGCGCCGAGCAACAGCTCTTGGCGGTAGCAGATGAGACAGCACCAGAAGCAGCAGCAGCAGCAGCTGCCCCTGCCCCAGCCACAGCACCAGATCCAAAGCCAGATCCTGCACCAATGCCAATAGCTAGCCACCAGCTACGTGCGGTTTACAGCAACATCCAGCTTGGCCAGGGTCAAGTGAATCTTTGACCAGCGTTGTCATGGGTTTGGCTTTCGTTTGAATCTGGTCTCTGGTTCCAGTTGCTATGCTTTTTGGAAATTTGTCTGCCATGGGGATTGCTAATGAAGTGAGTAAATGCTTTAAGGGAGGGTGGCGATGTGCTTGAATAAAAGAAGTAGCCCAGCCAGACATATGCCAAGTCAATATGGCTGTTCGACATATTGACAAAAAATATGCGAATCAGCTTAAGTAGCCAACTTTAAGTGGCTGCAAATAGACTGCAATAAGTTGTGGTTAACTTACGATAGTCAAATAAATAAGTGTAGTTTTTTAACTAAAGCAATATTCATTAAATTTTTTATGCTTCAATTTGTTAAGCTCACCATTTAATAACCTATAGTAGAAGGCACTCAAATTTAGTCACGAAGTTGACAATACATAATGAAACTTTTTTAATTTTTTAGAGTGTACATTTATTATTCATCTGTGTCGTTAAAGCAATTTCTATCCTCCGTCTGTTTCGGTGCTATATATATCCCAGTATATATACGTATATATCCCGGTATTTGCCGGCCTTGTCCGTGGCACGTTTAAAATAAATGTTCTCAAAGAGCTTTGAAAATGAGTTTTAAACCGATTTAACACTGTTGCGGTTGAAATTTCCCAAATCCTTGAAAGGCGTATTCATTAAGCTGTTATGTAGAGCTTTGAAAAAATAAGTTTAATGCAAATCGGACAAAACTAAAAATGCATTCCACAGATAGCTGCTCTTTGGATGGGCTGGATTGGAGCTTTAGAGCATTGTAAAACGAAGCGTTTGATTAGCCAAGGTTGTTGACAGGCAAGGTCTGCAGTATGATTTTGTTTAGTATTTTTTTTAAATTAAGATATTTTTTTATTTTTACTTTATTTGAAGTCCAAATATTTTTAATTATAAAAATAAATTACAATATTAAGAAGAAGGATTCATTCAAAAGTATAGCATGCATATAATTATAGTTTGTTCGTTCAATTGTGTTGAACTTGTCAACTTTTATTTAAACGTTCTTTCACAAGCCGACACACACAGATACGCACAGACACACACAGCGACACCCCTCACACACACACACACAAATCCACACACACCCACATACACACACGCACACACCCCATAAACAAGCCATTATCAACAGGCGTACAAAAGCCAAAAATGCAGCTGCTTGAAAGGATTATCGTTTATTGCATTATTTTTATGCGATGAACGCGCGTCGATTAGAAACTAAAAATAATGTATTTCGTATTTCGCATTTCGCATTTTGTTGCCGTTTGCTGAAGTGGCGCAAACGAACAAACCGAATTGCAATAAAAATGGCAACTGAAACGAAGCAGCAGGAAAATGACAGGGCCAAAGAGGAGGCGGAAGAGGGCGCAGCGCGGGGGCCAAAACGAGCTGCAATAGCAAATGGCAATCGCATTTGCCACACTGCATTGCCAAGCAACAGCAACAGCAACAGCAGCAGCAACAGCAGCAGCAGCAGCAGCAGCAGCAGCAGCAATCGGCAGCAACTATCAGCAGTTAACAACAATATTGGCACCTTAGTTGGCTGCCCGACTGCTGGCTGCCAGGCTAACTGTAAAATTGTGGCCATAAAACGTGCGCATTACAAGTGCAAAAGGCGCCACAAAGTATGCAGGCAACTAAAGACAACAAGAACAAGAAAACAGCTGCAGCTGCAAACAAGGCTACAAAATGAATATGAACCGAACTGGTTCGCATTCGGAACTTCACTTTATCTTAAATATAAAGCAAACCTTAAAGTCAATAAGATCAAGAACGAATAGGGAGTTGACTTCATGACAAAATTATCCCATTTAGAGGAACAACGGGGTTTCCGTAAAACCAGCTTGATGAACCGATCCAAATGGCAGGTCGCTGGTTCAAGCCCTGAACCTAAGCACTGACAACTTTTGCTGTTGCCTTCTGCTGCCGCCCTGACAGCTACTGCAACTGCAACTGCCTGGCAATTGCTCAAACTGAACTAACTGAAATCTTGCCCGCCACATGGTGTATACGTGTTAATTTAGACCAGCGATTAGACAGGCCCATGACAGTCGTTCGGTCGTCTCTGGCGGGCAGAGTCCAGTTCAGTTATCCAGATACCACTCCCCCCCACAGCCCTAACCAACCAGCACCGAAAAACGCAACCGGACAATCGGGCCAACGGACTGGTTAAATTGCCCGTTAGCTTCTTCAGCGCGCACTCTATAAATTTTGCCGCTGTCAGGCGTGGCGGTATTTCTGGTTAGCCTGCTCCGCCGAACCATTAAGTGCATTTTCTGAGCCGTTTTCAATTTGGCCATATAGTCCCTCTCTCCGTATTAGAGCAACGGCAAAACACTATATTTTGTAGCGTATAAGTAATGATGTGACGATTTGGCAGCCAACGAGTCAGCGACAAGCCAAAGGCCGGCTACTAAACAGTCCGAAACACTCATAGAATATGCCGCCCAGCCTCTCTTTTCAGCCCGCCCCCCAACCAAAACCTGTGGCAACCTGCGCGCCATCAAAGTTGTTGCCTCTAAATAGTATATATACATATCTATAGAGAGACGGGTGGGAGGGGGCATTTTGGTTAGTTTGTGTGGGCGTTTACTGTGTTGCAAGACAGACAGAGTTCATTGCACCAGCAGCGAGTGTCGGATTGTGTTGCATAGTTCAAGGCTCCTTTTGTTTGCTTTAAGCACAGTTAGTACTCGAGCATATTAGCTACTTTATCTAGTTAGATCAGTTCTTATCAGTTCTCATATAAAAGTTAATTGTTTTCAAATATTTAAGCTGTACTTAGCGTTTTAATTTAAATTGGTTAAAAAAAATAAATGATAAAAACGAAAAATTAGGAAAAAATATTTTACACAAATAAAAATGAATAAAACTTCGATTTCAGTCTTGATTTGATTTAATCATCTTATTTTTCTCATATTTTGATATTGGCAGATTTGTCAGAGTCTTAAACGAAAATCCACCCTTACGATCGAAATATGAGTGGAAACTAATTTTTCCCTATTCAAATCAGAAGTTATAATTCACCTGAAACGTTTAACTGTTACATAAATTATACGTGCCTTTAATTTTATAAATACACAAATAAAATTCAATTCAATTCAACAAAATTAAATTCACGCACACATGTGAAAAACAAGTGAAATATTGAGTTTGTACTCAAAGGTCAGCCAAGCATTATACTTAACTATAATTATTAATTAATTATATTAAATAGATATCTATAAATCTATCCCAGGCATAAGACCCAACCGAAAGTGTATACAAGTTGCGGCAATTTGTTGCTGAGGTCCTTTTTTTTTTTTTGCTTGCTTGTTTGTTGCTGCTGTTAAACAAAATTTGCTTGGCATGCACTTTGGGCATACATTTCGTAGCGTTGGGGTTGGGTGCGGTGGATGCAGAGAATTGTTAGGGTTTCTACAGTTGGGCAGATACTTAGTTTAGTCATGTTGGCCAGCCTGATAAATTGTTTCCGCAGAGCGTAGCACGTAATTGCTGGCGGATCGATGAAAAGTGGCTTAAAGGTCTTCCAGCCAAGTTGAGATGCCGTCGAGTTGTGCTAGCTCTCGAGTTGCTTCTGTTGCTGCTGCTGTTACTGCTGTTGTTGTTGCTGCTGCTGTTTGTGACAGGGCCAACTAATTTGTACACTTCATCTTGGGCGGGCACAAAAACCAAACGACAGTTGCCAAAATAAGACAATTCTCAAAATGCAGAGGCAACTCATTGCTGCTGCTGCTGTTGCTGTTGTTATTGCCCCTGCTTCTTTTGCTGCTGCTGCTGCTGTTGTTGCTGTTGCTGTCTTTTGCCCTTGGCTGTGTGAAATGTAATGCAATTTCATGTCAAAAACTAACAGAGCGACAGCCAGAGCACAAAACTTTAAAGTGATATTTTTGTGTCGGTTTGTGCTGCGCACCTGTCGAGCTGCCGCTGCTCCTGTTGCAGTTGTTGTTGTCCTAGTTTTTGCTGTCACTGCAGTAGCAGCAGCAGCAGCAGCAGCAGCAGCAGCAGCAGCAGTAGCAGCAGTAGCAGTAGACACAAATGCCAGTCATGCGCCGCAGGAAAACAAACTTCTTTTGCTGCTGCCGCCTCCTTTGCCAGCTCTAACTTTCTACTTGCCCGACCGCAGCAACACGACGCTTACTTCCGCTTTTAAGTGTTAAGCAACACACAAATACACACACACACACACAATGGCACACTCGATGTTGTTGTCGCTGTCCTTTGACATGTATGTCTCGCTCTTTAGTCCTGCAAGTCCCTGCTACCCGCTTAGCCCAAGACCTCTCTTAGCTACCGCCTTGTCTCTCAGCTGTCTGCCGCCTGCTTCAGTTTTGTCAATGCCTGGCCCACTGTTGTTATGACAAGACAGCATAGCACCTGCCACGCCTCCAGGCGCACCGCCTACCGGCAATGTCCTGGCAGTTGCTTACGCTGCGTTTTTCTTGTGCTAAAGGAAGCATTAAAGGTGGATTCACTTGTTTGTTGCTTGTTTGTTTGCAATTTGTTGTCATAATTTGTTATTCTTGTTGTTGCTCCTGTCTCGTATTTGGGTGTCGGATCGGACTTGCAGTGCAAATCGTTATGGCAACAATGTGCCGCGATGTTGGCTGGAGGATAAGTATAGCAAAAGCCAGTCTAAGTTCGCATTTGTTTTGAGGGAATTTTTCACTTAAGTTGGCCAGTTGCTGGTTTCAAGTGTTTAAGTTTAAGTGTTCGAGTGGGTTAACTTTATAAATGACATAAAACTAATTGAAAGAAAGCTCGACAGGAAGTTACCCTGTAACAAGGGATCGGATTTGAATGGCAGTAGAGAGTGGGTCAGAGCAATCAAATAGGGGAAAGGAAGAGAGATAGAGCACAGGACTAAGTCTAGGACTATGACTTAAAGTAAAATAAAGGTCATCAGAATAACAAATTTAAATAAGCATAAGAACCTCTTAGTCCTATCATAAGAATCGCATAGAAGGACGTTAGGTCAAAATAAGTTTTTTCCGTACAGTTAGTTATCTATAAAATAATGAAGAAAATTGGTAAACACACACACACATAAAAGAACATACATTGCGTATATTACCAGGCATGGCCAGGTACAAATTTTGAACTTCCACTTAAAAACATAACTTTTTCACCTATTTTAGGCATATGGAAAAATTCAAAATCCTACATAGCTCTGAATTGAACAATAAGATTTAAAATGACCTTTCACATAAATGTTTGTTTGACAGTAAGATTGAAATCGATCACAAAACATAAAATTGTAAGTATGAAAACCTATTTCACCGATTTTGCTAATCCACTCCGTTAGGTGGAATTGGGGTTTCAAAGTAAAGTAGAACAATTTCAAATGCCAACGGTCGAGAAATAGTTTTGGAAAAGTAATGTATAAAATCATAGGTTAAAAAACACGCCTTTTAACAAGGCAATTTAAAGTATTAAATTAAGAGTTACCAGTATCTATTTTATTTATTCTTTTTCAATTATTTCCGACCCAAATATTCATAAACGCAATGAAGAGTAACTTTTCTCTGTTTCATTAGTCAAAGCTACAGCAACAGCAACTGGTTTTCTGCGTATACGTGATATTTTCATTTGCAAATAGTGTCAGAACATTTGGACCATTTTGGCCTATGCTATAGATGGTTGTATTGGTTGTATTATGGCCCGTACTGATGGCCGTATCAATTTTGGTTGGCTTGCTCTTGGCTCGCATTATCGTTAAAATTGTATTGGATTGGGCCAACATGCTTTGCTGACTGTGGATGCCATTGTGGCCCAGAGTTCAGCTACAATTCCATGTATCCATTCCTCTGCATTTTCATTCAGTTGTGTTGTCATGTGTGTGTGTGTGTGTGTGTGTGTGTGTGTGTGATTGTATGTTTATAGATTTTCCGTTATAGCCACACGAACTTCTTCTTAAAATGCAATTTTCAAGATTTTTTTTTTTATTTTTTTTTCTCTTTTCGCTGCTTTTGTTGGGTTTGTGCTGGCTCGTTTTGGCCAGCGCCATTTCAGCCTGCGTTCTTGTAGCTGCTTTTGACGCTGATTTTAAGCTGCCAGTAGCTCGCAGTCTCTCTGTCTCTCCCTCTCTCTCTCACGCTCGCTCTCTATTCCCTTGACCACGCCTTGCTGCCTGCCGCCCCTGCTTGCATGTGTCAAAAGGTATTTTTATGTTCAGTTTCGTGTTTTTCAACATTTTCTCAGCATTTTATTTTCCTTTCTTTGGTTGCTCGCATGGTTTTCCGCAGAGTTGGGCTCAGCCAGGGGGAGGCGGGGGGCGTGTGACGAAGAGTTGGTTTGGAATCTTGAACCAAACCGCTTTGAGTCGAGTTGAGTTGAGTCCCGTCTTGTGTGCAGGTAATGTGGCACTTGGCTAAAATGGTGTGTGAAATTTTATGCGAAATGGCTTAAGATGTTGTTGTTGTTGCCGTTGTAGTTGTAGTTGTTGTTCTTATTGCTGTTGCTGTTGTTGTTATAGTTCTCGTTGTTCGGCTTGTTGTTGTGTTGTTGCTGTTGTTATTGTTGTCGTGCTTGTTGTGCTGATATTTCTGGAACGGAACACAATCATTCTGCTATGTTGCACATAAAAAGTTACGTTGAGTGGCACTATGCGACTGTATATGTGCCTGTGTGTTTGTGTGTGTGTCCAGATTCGAGCAGCTGCAATGGATCGGATGGATAGTTAGTGGCAAGGAAAGGGCAATAGCAAAATGTTGAGCAGCTTCTGGCTTCTGGGCAAGCTGCTGATGATGACATTTTCGTTTTGGCCGCATGAATTGGCATTGGGCAACAAAAAAAAAAATAAAAAGAAAAAAAATAGAAGGAGCGAAATGCGCAAAAAAGGATTAGTTAGTTTTGCTCGGCTTGGGCCCAAGTCACTCAATGTTGTTAGTTCGTTTTTTGTGTGAATGTGTGAGCGTGTGTGTTTGGGTTTTTTTCTCGTCCAAAGGACATTGGATGAAATTCGATTTCGATTTCGTTTTGCCACATGCATTTCTATTATGCGTGTTGTTATAGGACGCTTTAAGTTACAACGATATATTGCGTTCATTTAAAGCAGGGCTTAAAATAACAACTAAGTGTGCTTGAATCAGGCGTGCCCGACTAGAAGATACCCAGAACGTAGAGACAAGCTGCCGTTACAGTCATTCATCTCTTAAATTCTCTTTCGAATTATGTATAAAAAGAAAGCTACAAATCTAAATCTATTATTTTGTTAAAAGCTATCAAAAAATGACGAAAGGAAATGACATCTCTAGCTTTCATCTCTAGCTTTTGTCGTTTCTGTGAAGGACGGGCAGGTGAAAGTATAAACTTAGCTCGTCATCCTGATGAGTATATATATATATTATATGGATTGCAAGACGCTTTCTTCCGCCTGTTACAAGCATTTTTGCAAGACTATTAAAGCCTGTTCAACTATTTACAATGCGTACAGGGCTTAAAAAGGAGCTTATGCAAGTCCTTGTTGAATCACAGAAAAAAAATAACCTTTTGGGAAAAACAAAATACAAGAGTTATCTGCTGAGAAAAACAAGATACAAGAATTATTTTTGCAGTGCGGAAGATTAACTGCACTTGCAGATATTTAGCATATTTATTTTTGTACGATTTTTTCTTAAGAGTTCGCAACAACTGAACTTCAGTTGGATTAGTTTCAGGGGAGTACGCTATGTGATAAAGTAGGCAGTTGTCATATATTTTTGTCTCGGTTTCGTATCTCGGTTCTACCTAAGAACTATAAAGCGTCAACTAATCATGTTATGCAGCAATAAATATGCCATTTGGATACTTCAATGAGTCATAGATTGGCTATATTCATTTAATTCCATTTAAATCAAATGTGTTACTAGCTTGAAGTACATAAAAAATAAATTAAAAATAAAAAGCACAAAAGAATGTTCGATTGGAAATCTTGTTTATTCACTTCACAGCTAGCTGAAGGCAAATGGAAATTGGAATACCGTGTACTATCTGACAGCAGTCGTTGCACTTAACACTATGCTACATGAAATGAGAAAGCTCTTATAGCTTTCTCAGTGCTGAATGCCAACACGTGGAATGGGCACATGTGTAAATATTCAATTAGCAGAATAACAACAAAAGCTACGCAAACAACTGCCAACAGCAGCAACAACAACAAAAGAACAACTTTACGCTGTGCTGGGCATTCGCTTTGTCGCTCATTTTCCCAAAAATGCGAATATAAAACCAGTCAGACTGCTGCAGATGAGTTTACCCGACTAGCAGCTACCCTGCAAGCAAAGTCGAGGTTCTGCCAGCTTGCAGCTTCTTCAGTTAATCTAATCCCTAACTGGAAAATACAGTCTTGAATAACTCGGATGCTTGATTTTCGATCTTTATGAAATTTTTAGGCGAGGCTCTAGGTTCGAGTTAAATGGAATTTTTATTACTTTATTGTATATTTAAAAATATTCCTTAAAAGTGTACCCAGTAAGAGCCTACAAAAGCTTTGAGATAGGCTCATACAACCTCATCTAAACATCGTTATTTATCAATGATCTTTGATATTTGATCTTGTAGTCTCTGAGACATTGGGACAGACAGACACAAGGTCAAGGGTAGCTCAAGTCGGGGTTGATAAAGATTCCCTTTGCACACAACTATTACGCCCTTTTTTACCCCTTTTGATTGGCTACAGGGTATTTCAAAAAAAAAAAAAAAAAAAAACCTTCGTAGATAAAAATGATTTTTATTTAATTTTCGCACCTGTTTTCAGTGCAAATAAGTTTCGTATTTTAATTCTCATTTAAATTTTACATGCATTTCAATTTGTTTTGACATTTTTCCAACAACGTGTCGAGTATTCGTTTTTTTCTGCCATTTTTCTCTTGTTTTTTGGCATTCCTGTACATTTTTTTCGATATTTATTCCACGGGGCGCTTTACATGTCAAAGGAAGGCACGCGTTCATCCACGCTGCAAGTGTTCCATTACATTCAGCGGTTACCTGTCGGCAACTCACCTGAATGTCTGGCTAGCTGACTGTTTGTCTAACTGTCGCTACATGTGAGTATATATTCTGATGTTTCAATTGTCCTGAGAGGGGGGGGGGCATGGACAATTACAGCAACAATGCCAAGCGGCATGCATCAACATCATCATCAGCTCTTAAAATATACATGTATATGTTATATGTATGCATATACATTATGATGAGGATACATCATTATTAGCATTCAGCTGTGTCTGTCATCGTCGTCATCATATTTTGCAAATTGCTCGTAAAAATGGCTTTTAATTGCACGTGTAAAAAGGGTTCGCTTCATCCCCTTCATTCCCCTGTTTTGTCGCCCGCCAACTGCCGTGTCTCGCCCGACTGACTGTTGAAATTTAAACGCTGCCAAGATTAATTCAATTAACCTGCGCCAGAGCCAAAGGTAAGAGGCAAAAATCTGTCTGAAAATGGGTTTTATGGGTGAAAACCATTTTAGAGGCGGGCTTCTGTATTCCGGCCTCGGTCTGAAGTACTTTAGCTTCTGTATTCGGGGTTTTGGGCCTCTGCGGCTGCTGCTGCTGCTTCTGCTGCTGCTTTTGACACTTTTAATTGGTAGGCGTGGCAAATCATTAATTATATTTCGAGCCCAAAATGCATGTCACTCAGCAAAGAGGACTAAAATAAAGAGAATCGGCCTGAGTTGGAGTGCAGAAGGCGGGGGCAAATCGTGAGTAAAAGCTGTCAAAGCAGCATTTACAATTGGCTTTGAACGAGGTTATTGTCTAACAAAAAAAAAAGAAAAAGCTAAGCTGATAATCACTTAAAAGAGAGTTATTTGACGCACAAATAAAAAATGCAAGATTATAAAGCCCAACCATACATATTTACTGTGAGAAATGTCTGGCAAAAGGCAGCTTGGCTCTCATTCAAGCATTTAAATAGTTTCTTTTCTGCAGCTGTGTTCGTTCTCACTTCTTTACATTCTCGAAATCAAAGCAAAGACCAGCAGCATAAAATGTTCTATCTACAACAAGATAAATAGTTTGTGGTGCTAGTTTTCATCAGGAAACTTTTCCAAGCAAATTATTAATAAATGTTCATTTCTGTTTGCCTTAAATAACCAGTTATCAGCTAGTATTTACAATGCACAACTTACAACTTATTAGCATTTACAGAGCCTATTCATAAAAGGGAAAATTAAAAAGTGAGTGAAAGTTTGTGCACTGTGCGACAGAGAGAAAAGAGTTTTGAAAGGGAATTTTAAAGTCTTTTCTTAGCCATAATTCAAATCTCAAGACAAATTAGTTGGACAAAGAATAAACGTACCTTTATCTGAGCCGAAGCAGGCAAGAGGGCGATAGATATAACATAGAACATGCTTGATCCGTATTTAGTACTAAACTAAAGCTAACTACATGTCAATTTTGGTGAGCCTAGCTGAAAAGACAATAGTTATATATAGAGTTTTATCAATTTATAATGTCGGGAGTGCCCGAATAGGGGATACTTTAAATCTTCTACAGCCAGAAAATGAAAGCTAGTAAAGATGTATGTATATACAAATACGAATACGAAGCTATGTCAAATTGGGTGAGTCGAGCTCTTAATTTGCTTGATTGATTTGATTGATTTGATTTGCTCATTAAACAGGATTTCGATATCTATTTGATTACCAAAAACATACTACGTTCAAAATTGTAGTCCTAGCTCCTTTAGGTTCTGAGATCGACGCGTTTATACACACGGACAGACGGACAGACATGGCAAGATCAACTCGACTAATCAATCGATCAAACCCCTTTACACATTTTCAAAGGGTTGAGGGTATAAACAGAGTTTGTTTATATTCTCAACGCCATTCATAATAAGGTATTATTCAAATTCCCTGCTAGCCTAGTTTCTGGCCCTTCAGCCCTTCTTATTACCAATTTTTACGCCACGGAAATAGTCTTCTTCTCTTTAAGCTGAAACATTATGCACGCAAATTCTTAAAGTTAAGCTGTGCTCATCTTTGGCTTATGCAGTTGAGATTCCCATTAATGAACTTTGGTGACACGTCGCCGGGCAGGTGAACAAGGAAAATTACGAAAACAGCTAAGAACTGAAAAATGGAAGCCAAGAGCTCTGCAAATGATAAACGGCCCGGCTGATAGAGCTAAGCGAGCTGAAGTGCATGACAATGTCTGCAAGTGTAGAGGGAGGGAGGGAGGGAGGTAGGGAGGGGCGAATGTTGGAGGATAGCATAGGTTTCTCTTTTAGCCCGCTTTCGGCTTGTGGCATTTTGTGGGCTACGCGAAATTTAGCAGCACAATAAAACACATCAAATAAATTTACGCTGAAAATGTGTTGCTTATCAGCGAGGCGTGGCGGGTAAACCATAGGCAAAGTTTATTTTTTTTTTTGTTTTGGGCGCCGAGAGATTTAATAGCAAGTTGATAAGCCGCAGAGCAGAGCAGAGCAGAGCCGGCCAGGCAGAGGATAACGCAATACAGACGCCGAGTAGCTTCCGGAACACGCTTTAAACTCGCTTACGGGTAATAAACTCGGCGAGGCGTGGCGCTGTTTTAAATCTAAATAGACTCGGCGAGCCAACTTGAATTTATTTGGCGCTGCAACCAAATAAAAACCTAAAAAAAAAAATAATATAAATAAACAAAAAATAAATATCTAGGAAACGAAAAACAATGCTGGAAAAAAATACCGCAGCATGCATAATTTCGAATGCTTTGCGGGCTGCCGGCGCAGCCACATTATGCAACATTCCTTTCAGCACACACAAAGTTGCCACACGCAATCCCCCCGCCCATCTTCCCGCCCCCCTTGATGCTGCTGCCCCTGGCCAACAGGCATGCCCAGCCAACCCGACCGCACGCTCATTATGATAATAATAATGCGGGGGCAGCAGCATTGCACGAAATTTTTTGGTAAGCACTCGACATAGCCGCTATCCCCTACCCCCCCCTCCACCCACCACCTTCCCCACCCCATCAACGCCCGCGCACAACGGTCAAAGCCCACAACAACAATTAAAATGTTATTAAGCGGCCAAAATTATGCAATGTGCGAAAGCAGCTGAGCTGGCAAAACTCTTCTCGGCCAGGATGAGTCCGGTTGCCCAGAGACCAGAAATAGATGCAATAAAAGCCAGCCCGTAATGACAATGGCTAAAACTAACAGTTGGGGCGGCCAAAAGAAAATCAACGCCACATGCGAGCGTTTATATGTATATTGTTGTGCCAGGGCTGGAAAAAAAGTGAGCCCCCCAGTTTCGCCTCGTGAACTTTATAACAATTTTCAAATGATAAAGATTTTAATTAAAAAAAAAACTAATTATTATTAAATTTGTTTTTAATTTTCAATTTTAAACAAATTTGGAAAATTGAAACAATCTGCGTTACATTAAAATTTAATTGTTTTTAATTTGCAAAATGAATAAATTTGAAAAATAACAAGCAAGAGGTTCTAGTCGGAAGCCCTGAACCCTCTTTGAGGTGGTAGCGGGAAGGTGGCGATAGGTCTAAAATGAAAGATACTTGATATATATATAATATTCTAGAAGCAACATATCATGTTTGGTGACTCTAGCTCTTATTATTTACCAAAATTGCTCAAAAAACAGGATGTCGATATTGCTTTTTATCGATTGCTTGCAAACGGAGTAAGTTATCGATTATCGGAAACAAACTCGCGCAGGCACTAGGAGCACCTACATCTAAAATTTCAAGTCTCTAGCTCTTATAGGTTCTGAGATCCTTGCGTTCATACATACGGACAGACGGACCGACAGACGGACGGACAGACAGACGGACAGACGGACGGAAAGACAGACGGACATGGCTAGATCGACTCGGCTGTTGATGCTGATCAAGAATATATATACTTTATGGGGTCAGAGATGCTTCCTGCTGCCTGTTACATACATTTGCACAAATACATTATACCCTTTTTACCCATTTTTAATGGGTTCAGGGTATAAAAATATCTACGTTTCATTTCAATTGAACTGTTTTTAACTTTACAAAATTAACAAAAATCTATATATTTTTTTATATAATTTAATTGTTTTTCATTTTCAAAATGAACCAAATTTTGAAAATAAAACCTCTTTTATATTTTCCGCTTTACTAAATACCTTGGCTTGCCTTGGGAATAAAATTATGATTGATTAAGGTCTCGGTAAATTTTTCAAAAAATAATCTTGATCAAAGGTTTGTGGTTCATCTCAAATAATTATATTGCATTTTGTTTTCAAGCCGTTTTGCAGCCCTGGTGCCTGTGCATATGAGGAGGAAAAGGCAGCTGCATGGCAACCGGAGCTCGTGAGCGAGGGGGGAGAGCTGCTTAATATATGAGTAAACATATGCATAAACACACACAAGTGCTTTCTGGATTATTAAAAAAACATTATATATGTTACAACTAAACAACAATAAAGAATACAAAGGGCTTAATTAAAAAAATATATATATGTATATATTTAAAAGACTAAAAAAAAAATAAAAAAAAAAAGAATTACAATTCCTAGATCTACTAATTAGTCATAAAAAGCTCGCAAAACAAAATAACAAAACTCTTTCAGCATTCTTTAGCTATAAAAAAAACGTAAATACATAGTATTATGCCACAAAAAGATATTGTGCTAATTCATTAACTGATTTTAAGTTTTTTCTGATTGCGACTTAAGAATAGAATCTTCACTTATGTTAAACTAATAAAACAATTAAAAACTTGGATAACTGTATCATATACTTATAGGGGTTATACAAATATTATTCTCGGTCAAAATTCAATTGAAAATGGTTCCCTCAAATATCCTATATAGACATAGGTCAACATTTCCCACCCCCATAACGAGATTTGGCTCTTTGTTTATTTATTTTATACGTACTACTGCCAAGGCCGGGGTATACCCGCTAGTATTATATAAATCGTAATACAAGTAACCTCCGATCTATAAAATTAACCATAGGCCAGATGAGTCCATCATATAGACTATCATATCGATACAATTAGTACCTAATCTTTGAAATTAACCACAGGCTAGACTCATCTAGAAAATGGTCATCTGGACTATAGTCAATTCCAAATAACGTATCTCAGTTGTAATACGACTTATATGCAGATGGTTTGGGGAGGTTAAGCAGACATTGCGGCCTGCAGATTGAAAGGGATAACGAGTTGGTTGCCCGATGGCGGTTACCCGAGGCTCAACATCGCGAGTTCTTGGCATAACCTTAACCTCGAATATACAAATGAAAATAAGCACTTGCATCACAATATTTGTGATAAAGTGTCGAGCACTTGGCTAATAACTCTTTAAAAACCCTGCCCGCTCAAAGCACACGCACACTAATGCAAACAATAAGCCGTCTAAATTAAAATGCTTACAACTCCAAAGAATTTAGCCACTTACCTTTTAGTACTCTTGCAGAGGGTGTTCTTAATTTGTCATGAAATATGTAACGCAGCGAAGTCACATTAAAATTTGCACAGATCCTTCTTTATATTCTGTCGAAATCGTATGATTTGCATGATTTGTGGCATATAGCTGCAAGAAAAGCATATATTTTTGTTTAGATAACTTGACCAAACTTTGCATTAAAGAACTTAACTTTGTTTCTAGCATATAAGTTTGTCTAAAAGTCAAAGCTCTATAAAAACATTCGCTCGAAAATAAAGCTTTTTTTATGAAAAATACAAAAAAATCGCAATAAAATGTCTGCAAGGGTATTTAGTCTTCGACTTGCCGACATGCCGTTGCCTCTTTTTTGTTTTGTCTACCTGCTGTCTGCCTATCCATCTATCTATTCATCTTGCTGCAAGTTGTTGGGCTTCCGTTTTAGCTGCTGCCGTTGCTTGTGTTGTTGCTGTTGCTGCTGTTTCTGGGTCTTGTTTTGGTTCTGGTTGCGTCGGCCTTTGTGCCAGGTACTTGGCTGGCAGCCTTGGCCAACACTTTTCACGTTGCGCGAAATTTATCATGATTCCATTACATAATTAAATCCGTTTTAATAGAAACTTTGCACGTCTTTGTTGTTGTTGCTGTTGCTGTTGTCGCTGCTTCTGCTTCTGCTGCTGCTGCTGCTGCTTTTGAGATGTATTCGGTAAAGTTTCGCCCGGCGAAATTGAAAAACAAAACAGCAAAGGCAGCAGCAAAGTTGTCGACTGCCTGCGTTGACGTCGGCGTCGCTGTTGCTGCGCAAATGAAATTAAGAAAGTAACCAAAGAAGAGAGCTAGCTCACCAAAGTTGCTTACCCCCCATCTCCCAACCCCCACCGCCGCTCGCTACATCCACGCTCACCCACACCTATACGAGTGTTTGCTGAAATGCTTTGCTTTATCTGCTGCTGCCATCTCTCTTCACTGTATCCATGTGTACTCTATTTCCCCTCATCTCGCCGCTCTTTGTCGACTGCTGGCGCTGGTTTTTGTCTTGATAAATTACCCCGTCCTTGGCAGAGACGTTGGCGACTGAGGCGACACAGTAAAGTGATATTTTTATTTGGAACTCTCCCCCGCCCCTTGCATCCTCAACCCCCACCCATTTCGCTGCAGACATTTTTAAATCTTGCCAAATTGTTAACGATGCGAAAGTTGCCGCTGTAGCGGCAGGGGCGGTAAGCGGCAAGCGGTACGCGACAGGGCGGGGTTGTAGGCGGGGACATAGCTGCTCGGTCGACGGCAAAGTTTAGTAAATGAAAATAATTTTCAGTTGGAAAATTATTTAAAGTAGTTCATTAAGTGGCAGCATTTTTAGACAAGCTCAACTATTTGTAAACTATTTCGTTTTCAGTTTTTTGTTTTATTATATTTCTTTTAATTTGCGACTAACAGTGCATTCTTCGCTAAATATATCAGTCAAGACAATAAGCGCCCGGCCGCGAAGAGCGACAAGCAGATGCTCTTTGGCAGCGAATAGTGTGATAGCTATTTAGTCTATTAAGAGTAATGAGGGTTTTATTCTCTTACAGCGATTAGCGCACGTTTTCGAACGAGCAGGCGAATATGTGGTCTGAAGGGGTATTGATAAATATTAATAATAATGGAGATTGGTTTGCTTATTAATTATTTGTTAACATGAATTAACAGAAACAATTATATTCGGTAGCTGAATATCAGTTATATTTGTTTAAGTTGAATTAACTTACGCTTGTGGCGATAAAGAGAAAAATGCGCTCCTTTTTAACGCTTCAGAAAAAAAAAGTGAAAAAGCGAAGAGAGCAACAGCTCCGACGACAGCAGCTCACAAGGCACGAAATGCAACTAATTTGCAGTTTCGGCAACTGCGATCGCCACTCTGTCTTTCGCTCGCCCTCTCTTCAAACTTCAATACACCAGGCAAAAAGATAACGCAGCGAATTGCCGAAAGTTAATGAATTGCATTAAGGCGAATTAGCCAAAGGGCAACGACAGCTGTTCTACGCTTTTTCTGATATATCTGCTGATGTGTCTGATATTTTCGGTTAGGAAAATTTAAAGTGCTTTTTTTATTCAATTAAATATCATTTTAAATGAATTTTTTTAATGCCAATCAATGTATCAACACTGCTAGAAAGGTAATTTTTTACAGTCCGCTTCTTAGATAGAAAATAGTGTATGGATTTTGTGAAAATGTTCGTCCACCCGCTGGCCAAGACTGTCCCATTCAAAGTGCAAGTCATGAAACTTGATTTTTCATTGCCTACTTTTCGGCTGTTTCCTTTATATGTCACAAAAGTGGGGCAAACATGCATATATGAAATGCTTTAATTATATTCAATTAATTTACTTATCAAGTGCATGTATACGAAAACTGTTTTCAATAACATTTCTTACTGAAACGCAAAACATTCTATAGTATACTAGGTCAGTTCTGTTAACTCAAGCGGGATAAAAAAGGTTTCCTCCTAAGCAAATGTAGCTTTTTTCTAACCGAGCTCTTTGACAACAGACATTCACTTTTCATTGCCTACTTTTTGGCTGTTTCTTCTAAGTGCAATAGAAATGGGGCACAAATTTGTGAAATACTTAAATTATATGCAATTAATTTACTTTTCAACTTAAAGTAATCCAGCATTTGTATTGATATTATAAAAATAAGTTGGATTTCCCACAGAAAGGCAAGAAATGCTACATAATACTGGTTCAGTTCAGCTAAATCCAGAGTGATAAGAAAAGTTTCCACCTAAGCAAATGAAACTTTTTTTTCTATTAGAGCTGTTTTTCAACTGCCTTAACTTTCAATTAAAAACACATTATCTGCCCAACATGTGGGTGGCTGTGTGTGTGTGTGTGTGTGTGTGTGTGTGTGTGTGTGTGCGGCACTCCATATAAGCCCGCCCGCATGTCAAGCGCACGTTGTTTTCGCCCGGGGCCGCGCTCCTTTGGCTGCTGGCCGTCGGCCACTGGCTGACAACTCACTTAAACTGCAATAAATAACGCAAAAAGGTAAAAGATAGATGCGCAGGCGACACACCTGACAACACCTACGCTGGATACACTGCATCGTTGATAAGGCCCAAGCCCAAGCCCAAGTGTCGAGCGGATTGGCAATCTCGCAACCCTTCGCAAATCCCCAGCAAACGCAACGCGCATTAAAATAAAATTAATTCAATATTTTTTTCTTCTCTTGTTTTTTTTTTTTTTTGCACTCTGTTTTGCGGCTGCACGAGCAAAATGGCAAAACGATTGACTATTAAAATGGATAAGGCATAATATTTTTCGCATTTGTTGGCCCTGCCGTTGCCCGGCCCTGGCACTCATCCTGGATCCTTTATTCTGTATTCCGTATTCCGTATTCGGTATTCCTCACTCGTCACGTAAATGTAAGAAAAATAGTTTACGGTCCGGACTTATCTGCTGAAGCCAATAATGTTGCCTTTAAAATGACAAAGCTGCCGCCACAAAAATGACAGCAATAAGGAAGCATAAAAAGGCACGCCCTCCTCCTCCGCCCAAACAACTTAAGGATTAAATAAAAAAGTGAGTAAAGTTTTTATGCACTTGTGGAGGGTATTATTAATTTGTTATGAAATGTGTGACGCGCAGAAGATTATATATATATGATTGATCAATCGATAACTTGCGCCGATAAATATCGATATCGAAATACTGAGCTAGGGCTTTTCATAGCTAGAGTCAACAAATTTGTACATATAGCTTCTAGATTGGAGAGAGGTGTATATAGATTAAGTATCTTTCATTTTCAGACTGAATCAGATTCAAGGTATACCCTATTCGGTCCCTACCGAAAAGATATATCGATAAAAATCGATATCGAAATGCTGATTTTTGAGCAAATCTCTGAGGTTTTATCTTCCTGAGGAAGTATCTTCCATTTTATCGTCTCCCGGCCATCTCTCTAGAAGAAGATTCAGGGTATCCCCTAGTCGAGCACTACAGCCGTCTTAATTGCTTCACGATAAGTTTGAGAATTTCGCCCATTCATTTAGATTAACCAAAAAGCCCAAAACTTTATGAGCCCAAGCAAAGATCCGCACCTATAAAAATATAACCCATAAGAGTATTTAATCTTCGGTGTGCCTTTTTTCTTCTGCCTTTAGCGAAGCGCCGCGCAGCTTGGCAGACGAACGGATGGAAATTGTTGCTCAACTGTTGCCCGAGCGGCCCACTAAATTTTTTAATATCTTTTATATGGTTATGGCGCCTTGCGGCTGTTGTTGTTCGTCTTCTTCTTCTTCTTGCTGTTGTTGTTGTTTTTGTTAATGTGGCGCCCGGCAATTAAACATGGAGCAAAAGTTCGCCTCAAGTGCCTGGCTGAACTCTCTCCATGAATAATTTCTGAGACGCGTCAAGAGTCTTTCGTTTAGCAGCTATTTCATAGGCCTGACCAAACTTTTCGACTGCGGTTTTTCGCTTCGGTTAGGCTTTAGGTTTTGCGGCTTTTTGTTGGACTCACACACACACGCACACACACACACACACACACATGTGATTATGGGGCGTTTAGTGGGCAATTATCGCCTGCAGCGCCCATAATTATCATGCAGAGTCCTTAGTTGCACTCGCATTTCATATTCAAAGCTGTCTCTGGCCCACGCCCCTGCCTCTTCCTCTGCCTCCCCCCTGGGAGGCAGTTGCCACGTTATCTCCGTCTACACATGAACGGCATATTCACAAAGGAGGACGGCAAGTGCTGAGCTGAGAGATGCGAGTCCTGGAAACATACATAAATATAATACAGATGGCCAGGCAGATGAGTTGGGATGAGCCTACGACACAATGGACGACAGTTGAGTCGGTGGTGGGGTGTTGAGAGGAGGGGGTGGGGGGCTGTGCCTGGGCACAGACTATGACGAGCGACTGCCACTAAAAATAATAATAAACGTAAATTTTCTCTAATTTACACATACAGAGCACATGAATAGCACTCTGGCATAGTAGATGCCTGGCCGAGCATTGCTCAAAAGAGAGAAAGAGAGGGAAAGAGAGAGAGAGAGAAAGAGTGTTGGGAAGAGCGAATGTTTAATGCCCTACAAAGTATATTTATTTTATTAGTTAAATACGCCTTTTGACTACTAATTTTTTTATTTTTATTTTTTGCTATTGACTAAATCAGTATTTTTTCTCTTTAGACGAAAAACTTAAGAGTAATTGGCTTAACTACCTCCCTCTTAACCCAAATTTGTCTTCATATATCCCAACTTTAATGTTGAGGCATTTTCCACATCAGAGCCTTTTACCTTTACCTTTAACTTGGCGTAACTAATTACGTGCCCCTTTGGAATAATTGCCTTTATACACATTGTCCACCTTGACCAAGCCTTTGCCAAGCCAATTCGAAAGTCACAATACCCTTTCCCTGCCAGCTCATCGCCAAGTCCCATGCTGCAAATAAACAACAAAGTCACTGAAATTTAATTTCCAGCCAAGAACAACAACAACAGCGACTGGCGACAACAAGAGCTACAAAAATGGCATTTGGCAACATGTTCATGTTGCTGCTCTCGGATACATGACAGCAACAGTCGCTCCCTTTTGCTCGCCCGCCGCCAGTTGTCAGCCACCGCAAAGCTCGCTGCAGTAGCCGAAAAGTTGCCTTATCACTTGGGCGCATTTACATAAAAAAACCACAAATAAAAGTTGCCAACTAACGCAGCAAGAAGCGAACTGAGCAAAGAAAATAACTGTGAGCGGCAGTTTGTGTGTGTGTGTGTGTGTGTGTGAGTATATGAGTAGCTATATGAGTGCCGTCTTCATCTGCTTTACCCACTCTCTTTCGTGACTCGCTCTTTGGCTCAAGCTGTATAGAGGCGGCGGCGGCGGCGACGGCGACGCGCTGCTTAAGCATTAAAAACTTTTCACATTAAAGCACATTACAACAACAAATCATAGAAAGCTGGAGCATACACACACACACAGGCACACGCACACCAATACGCATGCAACACATTTAGATAATATGCTACAACTGCTGCGGCGCAAACAAATGACAATGAGCGAGCAGGCGATGGGTGTGTAGAGAGCGGGCCAGGGGTAAGGGGACGTTGGAGGTAACCATGAGGGGACTCATGTGAGTTGTAAAAAGCTTTGGCAACAATGTCGCCTGAATGTCGCGCATTGTTTCCAGGCCGCTGCCTTGCGACACTAGCAGCGCTTCTCGCACTCTACCGCCCGCTCCTCGCACTCCAACGCCCGCCCCCGCACTCACAAAACCGCCCCCCACTCCCGTGGCTCACCCTTAGCCCAATGTCAGGCAAACTTTTATTTTTTGTTAAGCACATTTGCGCACTTTCCTTACTTATGGCAGACTTTTAAGCGCGAAAGCGCATTAGCCAGGCAATGCATGAAATTAAATTACATATTGTGCTGGCTGATGACCGAACGCCGCAAGAGGCCCCGAGAACCAGCCGCTCCGCTCCTGTAATATGCAGGCGACGCACAAAATGGCCGCTATATTCATTAGACTGAACGCGACCGCAACATGACCATAACACTTTGGGCTATGACCGCCATAGCAGCCAGGGTTGGCTAACGGCTAACCAATCTGCAAAATGAACCAGTTCTTTTTAATGCACGTTGATCACTTTTCGAGCTCTACAGTTGAACTGATTGAACTGATGAATTGACATTGACCTTTTATTCAAGCTTAAATAGTGCAAATCAAACTAGTTCTTTCTAATGCGCGGTGATTACTTTTTCGAGCTCAATCAGTCAGGTTGAACTAGTTCTTTATGTTTCACATTGAGCTTAAGCAGTCCAAACTAAACTTGTTCTTTCTAACTCTGGCTGATCCTTTTTCGAGGCAAATTAAACTAGTTATTGTTTGATAATTTTCAAGGCGAACCAGTTAGTATAGAGGCTAAAACAGTCCATATTGAACTCGTTCTGTTTTTATTGACTTTGGGTATTTTTCAAACCTAAACATTCCAAATTGAACGAGTTCTACCTAACTCAGTTCAACCTCTTATCGAGCCGAACCAGCTAGAGTTCGGCTTGTGTGCTTTATTCTTCTTGAATTGAACTATTCAAACCTATAACCAAAGCGAACTGGTTCTTTTTTTTAAGGAAAAACTAATTGCCAAACAGCTTAACAGTTTGGCCAGCCCTGGCGAAAAGCACTTGATGAAATGACCTAAAAATCAACGCGACCGCGAATGCGTTGACAACCCTGGACAAGGATGTCGTCGACGACGGTCTCGAAAACTTGTTATGTCGTTAAGTGTGAAACTTATTTCGCACATGATGGAAAAGTGCCAACTCCTGGTTCCTGTCAATGTCCTGCTCTCTGTCTGTCTCTCTCTCTCTCCCTCTCCCCCTGGCTCACTCTTTATCTCTCTCTCTCTCTCTCTCTCTCTCTCTCTCTCTCTCTCTCTCTCTCTCTTTCTCTCTCGTTGGCAAAATTGCAAAAGAAATCAGCAACAAAAGTTTTCAGTTTTTGTTTCTTAAAAATCAAAATAGCTAAAAAGTAGCGACAAGTGTTCGGAGAACATCGCGAGTGGAAGGACCTGCAACAAAACTTTCTGGCCAGGCAAAAAGGACACAGCAGGCGTGCAAGGGTGGGGAGAGGCGAAGGGGGGTTTACCTACAACAAGACGAGAGCGGAAAGTAAGCCAAGCGTCAATGAAGCCAAAACAAGGCGACAAAGTGCGCGGCCAATCTTAAAATAAACTGCAGCTGCGCGTAAAAAGTGACAAGTTTTTGGCAGAATGGCAGCATGGCAGCCGTGGGAGCTGGGAGCAAGGAGCAGGAAGAAGGGAGCAGGGAGCAGGGATCTGGAACTGGAACATGTGTCCCTTCACTTATTGGCAAGTTGGCGACGGACATTCGTGCACGTGACATATTTGAAAACAGCGACGATTTTCTCATTTTTTTTCTCTCTTTAAGTAAACAGAGAATTCCACCAAGCATGAGTCAGCGAAACTTTGAGAAGTAACTGAGCAGGGGGGGAGACAGAATTGTGTTGACAGCAATGTGCTTGATATTTGACAGAGTTTTGGTGCAAAGTGGTCAAAGCATAAAACTAAATAAAACATAGCTCATATTTAACACTAAGCAGCTGGCGGAAGCTGCTCGCAAGGATCTGGCATTCATAGTTGTTCCCATGAATAATATGTGGGTAGTACAAATAATACAGGAAGTTTTACTCAGTGTTGTTGGAAAATAAATGACATATCGAAAATGTAGTACATAATAAAGATCTTAGACGCATAAGAGTAAGTCCATGCAAATGCATTCTCAATAGGCTTTGATTCAAGGAATTATTTTTTGCTATTTGACAAGGTTTCTTTTTTCTCAATATATTAACTTCCATAATTTTGGCTGTGCTCGACTAGGAAATACCCTGAAATCAGTACCAAGCCTTGTTTAAGTATTCTAACTTCTTCTTATACGTAGACACACGCTGCATCTGTGCTTCTTCTTCACTTTGTCCTAGACCATGTTTAAGAAATGCAATGCAAATTTAATGTTTAACATCGGTGCTTACAGTCCGATCTTTACGGTGCTTATAGTCCGATCTTTACGAAAGTTACAATAAGTAACAAATATTTAATTTATTTATACGATACGATAAGTTTAGAAATTTTACAAATTCTAGTTCGAGCTAACACCTGAACTTATCAATGTAAAAAAACAAGTTCGCAAAATAAATCGTAGCGCAAGGCATTGGCTAGAACCTTCAGCCCAACCAGCTTGAGCATTAATAGTTCATGTTAAAAATACAACTATATATATTCGAAGACTTCCTGCAGGACTCGACTAATGCGTACGCATTGCGAGACTTTGAAAACTGTTGAATAAAAAAGTGCGCATTCACACATTTGAATTGGCGTTTATTTCTTTTTTCCAACGCCCCTTTGCTAAGGGTATCATTAGAAAGCGTAGCTTGTAAGTGTTTGCCCCCCTGCTGGGCGCACGCTGACCTTCTACCAGGCTACGCTGTGTTGATAACAAATGGGGCAGCTTCTTACACGCTGGTGGCATATAGATATTCTCATTTTTAACTGCTTGGCATTTGCAAACTGCAGCGTCATTTAAACTTTTCTCATTTGCTGGCAGCGCAGCGGCAGCGTTGCAGCGGCAACGGGTAAAACTTTGTGCCCCAGATTGGCGCTGGCTGTTGCTGTGGCATGGGGCAGATGTGTGCACGGGGAGAGGTGGGCTGGGGGCACAGATAAGACGCTGGCCAGCCCGCAACACAGCACATGGGACGCTGCGTTGGCAGCCCTTCATTGTTTGGCCAAACATTTTTAATATGCGACTAATTTGCAGCGGCAGACGGGCGGACGGGCGGACGGTCGGACGGGGCGGACGGGCAGTCGACGCATTGCGGCAAGGACGTCGCTGCCGTTGCAGGTGCAGCTGCAACTTGCTGCTGCAGCATTCAGCTTGAGTCCCGTGACAACGGCTATTGTTTAAATTCAATTCCCGCCTTTGTCGTCTCAACTACTTTGAAAAGTTTCACCGGCATTTGCCATGAAGAAGCTGCCTGCCACGCCCCCAGCCCATCTACCTGCTCGCTGCGCCTCACATTGCTTTGGCTGCTGTTTGACTTTCAGTCTCGAATGATTTACCTTACAAGATAAACAGACGTAGCCGGCGACGTAGCAGCAACGGGAGCAGCGCAGCAGCAGCGCAGGCTTTTGGGTTTTGTCTGAGCCCAAGTTTGACTTTTGTCTTTTGTGTGCGGCGCTCCTGTGTTTGAGCCGAGGGATAATGCGCTTGAAATTGTTGTCTCGCTCTGCCCCTCACACTCACCCTCCCCCTCTCTCCGTCTCACCCTCTCCCTTCTACCGCCACAGCGCATCTTCGCTTTGCAATGCAATTTAAACTCTTTGATAACTCCGAAAAGTGCATTTGTCTGACGACGCGTCAGCACCCCCCCCCCCCCCTCCTCCGCTTTCTTCCCACTCCACCCCTTTCTCCCCACCCACTGTACTCTGCGTTATCAGCGGCAAGTGGAAGACAAAAGGGGGCTGCGCAGCGTAAGACACATGAAAATACAATAGCCAAAGTTTGATATGAAACTGCAGCGCAGCCCGCGTCGCGTATTGCAAAAGTTTTCAATTGTAAGTTTTTTTTAAAGCTTTTATTTTTAGCCGCTTTTTTTCGCGTTGCCTCCCGTGTTTTATTCTTACTGCCACTTTTGCTCTTTCTGATTGCGTTGAGTTCGGAATGCTGCCGATAAATTGCCAAGCATTTTGCATTCTGGCCAAGCAACCAAGCCCGAAAATCCATTGAGCTTTACTCCAAAAAGTTGCAGCCACAAACTACTGGATAACGGGACTCCGCGAAGACGGATACAAAGACTCGCCTCGACTCCAACAAGGCGACGATGTCTAGCCACAACTAATCCTAAAACAAACCTCCTGTTAAAATTCTTTGTAATTAAACTATTATTCTCCACGTTTTTACCAAGTAAACTATTCCAAAAAATAAATATATATATGGTATGAACTTAATTCCAGTATCATAGTATATCTCAATTTCAAATGTATTAAGCAGATCTTACCACTTATATTGCAACCCTAATGTTAAAGTTCCTTGTAAATATTGTTTCTTCCCGGTAGATATATTTTACTCAAATAAACAATTTAAGCAAATATATGAGGCAACAACTTGAATTTTGTTCATAGTATGCATAAAATGAATCAATGAATGAATGAATCCTAATTTGCATGTATATCCTCCCTACGCGAAAGGCGTTAAGGGTATCTCTAAGATATACGAGCTTCAGCCTAGTTGGCCTCGTTAAAAATTGATATGCAATTTCTGATCAAATTATAGAAGCCATCTAAATTAGCGAGTGGCAAAAAACATATTTTATAAAGCGCACTTCAATTAGTCTGAATCTTTTCGCTTGTTATATACCCACAGAATTTTGAACTTTTTATTTTTTTTTTGAGATAAAAAAGTTGATTGCTTGCGATATTACACTCTCATGTACAGAAAAAAAATGGTTCGCTTTGTGCTCATCTATTCATCCATAAATGGCATTAAAACGCAATCAGTGTTTAGCAGTGCTCACTTCTTGTTGTTGTTCTTGTTTGTTGTTGTTGTTGTTTGTTGTTGTTGTTGTTGTTGCTTACAGCAAAATCACATCAACTTGGCTGTGTTTGCTCAATTGCTTCGTCGACGCTTCAAGCTGAGCGTTTTCTGTTCCTCCTCCAACGCGACCTCGCCTAACTTTTTCATTAAATGTATTTCAATACTTTCGGCACCCCCAACCCTCCCGGTCTCTGCCCCAGCCCCACGCTTTGCCAATTTTTTCCACTTGACCAATTCATTTTGCGCACTTCACACAGCATTCGCCCTCCCTTTTGCCAGCCGCCCACTTAGGAATCTGATTTTGTTTTTCTTCGCACCAAACTTTCAGTTGATTTAGCCGTTTCGCACCGCACCGCGCCGCGCCGCGTCGCAGTTGACGCAGTTGCTCAACTGATTGGCTGGGCAGGCAGAAAACTTTTTGGCCGATTCGTAAATGAAATTCCTTGTACTGCCATCGCCCCCGCTCCACCCCGCTCAAAAAAAAAAAAACGAACTGATCAACTTGGCCTCCTGTCCAGGTGATTGTTTTCAAACCTCAAGCGCTTCAGTTTCAGCTTCAGCTGCAAGAAGGAGTCGCTGTGCGCCCAGGGCTTAACTGCTTTATACATATACATTTTTACGGTCAATTGACGTTTGTTTGACTCCCGCCTGTCCGTCCCTCCGTTCCGTCCGTCCCTCCGTCCGTCCCTCCGTCCGTCCGTCCATTTATCTAGCTCTGTCTGGCTGTCTGTCTGTCCCCTCTGTCTCCTGTTTTTCGGCTGCTCCCCGTTCAGTTTTGTTTGTTTGCCCAACTCGAGGCTGGCGCCGCCTGGCGACCAACTTTTGACCGTTCGTTGCGCCAAAAAGTAAAAAAATAAGTAAAATACGAAAAAAAGAAAAAAAAGTTTTTAATTTTATTTATTGAAAAGTTTGTCCTGTTATTTATATTTGCAACCGTGTTGAAAATATGACCAAAACGAGTCTAGTTTAAAGCAACGTGTTGGACTTAAAGCCAATACAGCCAGAAATTTGTTTGCCTTTTGAAACAACAACAAAACACAAGCGCGTTTCAGTTGGGTATGCACGACTAGGAGATACCCTACGCCCTGCGACAAAAATACCTGCTTGTTCTTCCCATTGTCTTAAGTAACCTCGGAGTCTATAGTCCGGTCCTTAGGAAATTTTCAGCGTTTTAATAAGGCTTCCAAATATTTGCAGATACTAGAGCCCGTTACTCTACCTTCAGAAAAAGAGATATACAAAGAGGTATCCAAAAAGTAAAATTCTTAAAAGCTACGAAATACGATAAAAACAAATAAGATTTCGATATCATTTGTAATCGATCGCATGTTAAGAGGGCAAATAATTGAGCAATGGGAAAAACTCCAAGTGTTCAAATAAAATATTCTTCATTTGTTATAATACGAGATAATACCTACTTAATTTGGTGTTAATTGATCAAGTTGGCAGTGAGATATGCTCAAAAGAAAAGATGTTGATAACAATTCTTATCGACAAACGGGCCAAGCTATCGATGATTGCGCGATGACTATGCGACCCATAAAAAATGTTCGCGCGTCTAGCCGAGACACATATCAAGAATATATATGGAATCACCAACATCTCCTTCTAGACGTTGCACACTTAGTAACTAAATCATGATGCCCGCTGCCAATGTAGAGAGCGTGGAGCTTCATTAAAAAGCCATTGGCACTTGCAACTTTGGCTATCATTACAGGCTTCGTCAACTGCCGCTGGACAGGCAACTGCCACAGTCAGTTTACAGTTTACAGTTTACGCTCTACAGTTTACAGTTTTTGGTTAACAGGCAAATGATGCGGGCCAAAAATTTGTCAAAATGCCAGGCCGCCAAAAGTTTTCTTAAGCACATTTAAAAATAGCTTAAGACATGGACACGCTGCCGCAACAACAGCAACAACAACAACAACAACAGCGACAGCAGGAGAAACATTTGCAACAACTGCGTCCCCAAAGTGCTTGGGCAAACCACAAAAGTTCTACAAACTGGCCGAGTATCATAAATTATGGTTAGTTAAAAGTTGATCACGGCGCAACTATAAAAATCGATTTACGGTTGTCGCCGCATTTAATTAACAAAGATCCAAAAAGGAAACTTCCTACAGAGCCTGAGACTTCTATATGAAACCTTACCCCATGAAGCCCGTATCCTGCATTTCGTTAAGCGTAAAATTCTTATCTTAAATAAATTTAAAGTTTCACATTGCTTTAAAGTTGCTTTCCATTGATCAGCTCGGAGATTAATGTCTTTTTCGTATACTATATCATGCCACTTATGCCTATTGTCAGGCAATTTGAGAACTTCAAAGCTGCATTAAATGCTCGCTTTGATTGTTTCAAATTAAACGTTTTAATTAAGTTGATTCGATTTCAAGTTAAAAGCATTTATTTTTCTTCGGAGCTTCTGTCTGTCATCCTGAAATGAATATGTGCGAATATGATTTACATTTGATTCCTTAAAGCTATTAATTGCGCAATTAAGAGTGCTTTGGTTGAGAGTGCGCTTTGTTTGGAATTATCATGTGACTGCAACCTGAAAGAAAATGCACGACTAGAATATACCCTGCACTCAGTCTCAAGCTGCCTTAACAACCATTCCAGCTTTCTTGATTAGTCAGTGTTTATATTCCGATTTTAGAGAAAATCTGAGAGTATAAACATGGCATTACGTATGTTTGTATACACCAAAACACCTTAAAAATTAAAAGCAATTACTAAATTTGAGGAAAAGGTCTAATTACAACGATACCAAGAACTTTGTACAGGATATTAACAAGTCGAGCTAATTCGGTTGTAGATAAATGGGATTATTAATCTGCCAATTTATTTTATTTGAAGCTTAAAAGCAATACGATTACTTATTAGATTACTGACATATTTAACTACACAGTTATTAATTGAAGATTTTTGTAACTTTTGCTCTGCTTGCACTGCTTACATTGTTTGTTTGCACTGCTTAGAAAGCACGCCGACTCCTAAAAGTAGGCAATTTTTAATTTAACATGAAGGCTAATAAAATGCCGCACATCATATTCGGGAGGTAGAAAAATTTTACATTTTTAATTGCTTGTTGCGTTTGTTATTGTTTGTTGTTGCTGCGATTGTCTTTCTTATTGTTGTTGTTGCTAATCTAATTTACTGCCTGCAACTTTTGTCTGTTGTGTGTTGGTTCCGTTGTTGGCCTCGCATTATGATGGAGGCATTTTAATTAACTTTTGTTTTAGTAAGTGGAAAGCAACTTGAGAGAGTTTTGTTGTTTTGTTGTTCAGCCTGGCACGGGCTGCCTTTTTGCCTGCCACGCCCAGCATTTAGCTCAATGGGTCTCTAGCAGAGATACAAAGCGCAAAATGAAAGAGCAAAAATATGTATAAAGCATATACTTATTTATGAACTTGTGCCTTATGCCAGCAAAAATTAACATTGACAACAACAACAACAGCAGAAAAAAAAACAACAGGATGAACAAAAAGAAGCTCCTTTTGTTGTTGGCCGCGCAATTAAATTGCTTTTGCAAAAGTGTGTGTGTGTGTTGTTTTTTATTTTTTGTTGTTGTCCGCCCCGACGCACCGCTTTTGTTTGACTTTGCGCTTATTTGACATTTTTGTTTTGTTTTATTTATACATATATATAAATATCATTTTTTATTTTTTTTGTTTTAATTCAACTTTGTTTGCACATAATTTTTCGGAAACATGCGTCAGAAAGCAAACAAATGCATGAATAAACTCACAGCGAACAAATGACAATGAACGAATGAGTGAATGCGTTGTTTCAAAAATGCAAAAGTCAAAAACAAGCACATAGCCAACAACAAAAAACGAGCACAGGACCAACAGGACCCACTGACTGACTGCAGGATAAACCAGCATGACGTTCGCATTTTCATTTGATTTGATTTGATTGTTTGACTTGTGCCCGTGTCTATTGAAGTTCAATGATTGATTGTTTTGATTACCACTTCAGCGAATCAACGCTGCGTATGCTTCATATTTTGTACTGTACAAATTAAAGAATTTTCCCCATGCTGTAGCTTTCATTATAACTTGCAAAACAATTTCCATAGTAAGCAACAGCATCGTTTGTTGCGTCGAAAATGCATTCGAAAATGTGGGACATATATTTGTTATTGAGAAATTTAATAAAAACGAGTAATTTCAATAGTTTTAAGCAAGATTTTGAAGCTAACTAAATTTTAGCAATAAATTTTTGTAAATTAATTTAATTTTTAACAATTGAATAATATTTTACAATCATCAAATAATATTCCAAAATAAACAAAAAACTTAAAAATTTATATTTAAAAAAAAAAAAAAAAACCATGTCCAATCTACCCAACAAGCAAAAGCACTCCTCTGCCTAACTAGAAAATACCCTGTATAAATTATCCTTAAATTTTATCACTATTTCTTTGATACAAACTGAATACTTAGCACAGCGACTTTTCTTGACAAACTTCGGAAAAACTATTTAAAAATTACTTCGGCCTTTTTTAAATAAAATAAAATTCCGATAATTATGCAATTTTGGCGCTCATTCAAACTATTTTCCAGGTTTTTGCAAGGCTATGCCCCTTAAATTATGAGAGAAGGAATATGCTTCCAAAACCAGTTAAGTTTACTCCATCTATATATACACCAATTGAGTATCTGGATGTCCACTTTGGGGACTCAATCTCAATCGAAAAAACCGATAATGGAAATCGATACTTATCGATTTGAAAACATTGATCTTTGTAAGCTCTAAGAGATATAATACCGTAAATTTAGTGTCTCGTCCCCGTTAAGTCTTTAAGATCGAGCCTTTTTATGCAGTCAGACCAATTCCTCTGCTTACGCTTTTTTAATATAATCAATCAATTTTTAATGAATCCAGAATATTCTGGCTTCTGAGCTGACAGACACTAGAAATAAAATCAAAGCTATGTTAAAACTCTTGTTTTAAAATGTCGGTCAAGTTTCGTTAAATGGGTAAAATTTGCAGTGCTTGGCATTCGAACAAACCGGGCCAACAGCATAAACTTTTGCTGGCCATCATTTCGGTGTGCACTCCACAAGAGTCGATGTAGTCAAAGTTTGAATCTTTGGCCTTTGATTTGTGCACAAATAACCATAAACAAATTAGAAATTAATAACATACTTTGCTGCTTAGAGGCAGGGCAGAAAGAAAAGGGGGCTGAGGAGGGGGCAGCGCTATGGCCATAACTTGTAGCTATCAAATGTTGTTGATGAGAAACGGCCGAGACAAACAGAGAGAGGGAGAGAGAGAGAAAGCGAGAGAGAGAGAGTGAGAGAGACAAAAGCCAGCACACAGAGGCAGTCAAAGTCGAGCAGCCAGCAGAACGAAATGCGGTATAAATTTACATATTTTATTGAAAATTGAATAGCGTCAAGGCAGCCGAACAATACGCCGAGAACAGCGGAGCAGACACAGAACTGTGAAGCAAAAATAACAAAGTTAACAAAATCCAGAAGCAAAAGTACGCAAAGAGCCCAACATTCACCGAGCAAGAACAAAAAACTTTTACGAGTAATATGAAAACAAAAAAAAAAAACAAAAAAAACAAGAAAAAACACATTGAATAGAAAGCATGCACAATAATAACAAAAGCTGAAGCGTGGAGCGTGCTGGAGATAGCATCCAGGAGGCGGCAGAAGTACGTAGCGAAATACTCCCTAGCCCTAGACCGAAAACCCAGCTCTAGATGAAAATATGACAGTAAGTTATATGCTAAGCCCCCCAAACAAAGAAATAGAATAGGAAAAGCGAAAAGCCCGAAGAAAACCAAAAAAAAAAAAAAAAAAAAAACATAAAACAAAACACAAAAAACAAACATTGCAATTTGTAGTGGTACAAGGTAAAAACGTAGAGAACCTGAAGTGCAGGGCGTCAGGCAGAGGAGTTGGGAGTTGGGCGCTCGATTGGAGCCAGAAAGCGGCGCCTGGACAGCTTACACGGAGATTCATTTCAAATCAATACACATAAAGAATAAAAGGTAGGAACAAACCAATGAACAAATACAAAGTGCTAGAAGCCGGTGAGCGACTGTGTGTGTATTCGTGCAAGTGTGTGTGTGTGTGTGTGTTTGTGTGTGTGTGTGTGTGTGTGTGTGTGTGTGTGTTGTGCAAGTGTAACTACAACACTCGCACAACGCATAATTTAGCTGAGCTTGTCAATGCAACTGGGCCAATTGCAGATACTTCAGTTAAGCCGAGCAGATTGCTTTATTTCATCCAATCATGTTATATATTATCCAAGCAGTCGCTCACAAACTGGACTTTGTACGAGGTTTACTTAAGGGAGCTCAAACCCAGGGCGTTGGTTCAAACCCTAAACCGAACCAGCGACATTTTTTGTAATTTTAGCAGCCCAAAGCAATTATGAATTTCGAACTGTACGAGCAAGGAAAATTTGGGAAATTTTCCATCGATTTTAGCGCTTTTTAATATTGTCAAAACAGAATTCTTATGAATATTTGGAGTTTTTAGCCTTCCACGTTTTGACTCATTCATATATGCAGGCGGAGAGTATTATAATTTTCCACAATATGAGAAATTATACATAAAGTATTTATATTCTTAAGCACGATGACAAAAAAAGTCCTTGCTTATAAAGTCCTTGCTTATAAAGTCCGTATATGAGTATAAAGTCAGTATGTCTATAGCTTAGTATAGTATACTATATATCGCATTCTGACTTATTGAATCTGTAAATCATATACATAGCTGCCATAGAATCTATCGGACTTTATCCTTAAACTTTATTATCTAGCTTTATGTCTACGCAGTTATCTACACCAAGCTCCCGAAATATGAGCTTAATGCAAATACTACATAAGCTGGAGCTAAGCAACTATGGACTACTATTTCTTCCAGCTTCAATGGGCACATCGATCGTGGAATCATGTTTATATCTATTCAATTATAAAGAGCAGGATTATGTGTTTGCCGCAAAAGTCATCACATCTAATCTAAACAATATATTCTATTGCTTAACTGTGTTTACTTCTAGACTTTCCATTTAAATAACAAATTTCATTTGATTCGCATAATGAGCACCTGGTTTACTTTTAATTATGAGTATTGCGGTGCATAATTCCGTTCTGTGAAATCGCAGATCTGATGTTTTCACAGCTCTTAAAAGCCGCGTCGATGCGACTTTAGCGCATTGTGAACTAATTAGCTTTAATCGCAAAATCTGCTGACATACACAGAATTGTTGTTGTTGTTGTTGCCGCAGCTTCATGCCACGCCATTTTTGTTGCATGCCTCTCGGTGGCGCCCAAGAGGCTGCCATTGTTTCTTTAATTTTAAAGCTGTCGAACGAGGTGGCTGCGAATACGAGCTTAATGAAAAGCCGCACATACAGCAAATCATTTAAAATTGTATAGACATCACACGTGCCACACACATAGACACGCACACACACACACACACACACACACAGAGAGAGACTAACACGCGCGCATGCAGCAGACACATATGAGATGGATAAAAAGTGAGAGAAAGCCAAAAGAAAATGTTGCTAAAACGCGCAGCGTAAAAATGCAGCGTACGTGTAAATTTACCACAAGTAGTTGACAGATAGGTAAGGAGGGTATGGCAGGCGGATGGGCGTATGGTTGTGGGCGTGGCACAGTCGATAAGGAGCTGCCAGTAAGTCATACATACGCGCCGTCAGCCAAAAGACCTTGGCTCAAAGTTTTTCAATGCGCGCATTTGTGCGAAAACAAAAGATTTTTATTGAATTCAGAAACGTTGCGTTGAGTTTGCAACGTTACGAGACACCAAACACATGCCACGCCATGCCACACGCAGTTGCATGCCACACATGCGCCCACATTTTAGCCGCATGTTGTGCTGAGTGAAAAAGCCACGACTGTCACGCTGCATTTGCCGCTGTACCCCAATGTGAGCGTCTAACCCAGGTGCACCAGCAGGTGCACATCCATTCGATTTTGCCAGATGCACGTGCCACAGCTCCAGCTACAGCTTTGTCTCCAGCGCCGCTGCTGCGTGGGGGATTTGGGGCAGCCAGCGTCACATCGCAAGTGCGATCAAAGTTTAGCGGATTTTGGTGCGCACATTTTAAAGCTTGTCAAACGTGGCCATAAATAAGCGAGCCAATGAGAACTGGGACACACACACAGTTGGGTTGCGGTTGAGCAGTTCCCGCTGCTCTGGGCCCGGCTTTATTATGGCACGACTCGAAGCTATTCAGCTTCTGGCTGGCAGGTAAATAACACTTAACAGTAATGACAGCCACCAACTTAAGTTCCATTCAGCATAAGATGTCTTTCAACTGTCAAAATGGGCAATGAGCTGCCATTTGGAGCTGCAGCGCAACAGTCAACGTGGAAGAAAACACTTTGAATGTCCCTTAAAAGCAGCTTAACAATTTTCCCTCTTGCTTACAGCTAAAACAAAACTTTACAAATTTCAAGCAATTTTTTGTGCAATTTTCATTTAAATGCGATTTCTTCAACGCCTTTGAAAAGTTTACACTACAGGCATTTTGTGGCCCTTTATTATTATTATTATTAAATTGCTTGAAGGCGGCAAAAATCAGTTAAGGTATTTCTCAATAGAAGCAATGCACACTAATAAATTTGCACACTGCTTGGCTCGAGCATGACAACTGCATCGTTTAACAATTGCAATCGAGTGTAAATAAGCCAAGGAACTCACCAAAAAGACTGTCCAGCAATTACACTAATAATAACAATATTACCATAACTAATAATACCTATAATTACATTAATAATAAATATAATAAAGTCTACATCAGCCGTGAGGAAAGCGGCCTATAGAATGTAACCACAGCTTATAGATTTATATAAATACATTTCTGATTAACAGAGTCGAGCCAGAGTTTGAACTATCGCTATTAATCAGAAAATATGTATATATATCTTTATGTACGTGTCGAACTTGATGGATCATCGCGTGCCAAAGATTTTCGGAACAAGTTTTCAACACCTCAAAGCAACAATTCTCCGCTGCCAACAACTTTTCCAACTTTGTAGGCAAATATATATATATATATATGTATACATTTCTGTGTGTGTATGGCATTTTTCTTGGCTGTCGTCAGCGGTTTCTGGTATTTATGCGACCCCTGGCATTGCCGTGCGTCCATAAAGCTCTTGCGGGCCATTATAAATATATACATATATATTTACCGTTCAGTCGGGGCTAGCCGAGTGGTACCCATGATGTGGCGGCTCCTGGTGCTGGTGCCCGGAAATGCATTTTAAATGTCGAGCATGGCGTAAATAACCCGTTAATGTTAACATGCACACGGCGGCGGGCAACGGCACACGGCACACGGCAATGCGTTGCCTTAATTTATGTGTCACGGCAATGGCGACAACACAAGGACGCTGCGTCGGCCGAGAACTATTTCATTTCGTTTCATTTCATTTCGTTCCGTTCCATTCGACTCGATTCGATTTGCAGTGCGACCTGGCAAAACTTTGACAGCCACTTGGCACCTTGGAACTTTTGCCGTGCCTTGGCCCCGCCCCCCGAGCCACAGGCTGCAACCTTTGCATAGAGAGCAAGTGGAAGTGGACTAAAAGATATCCTGTACAGAACGTCGTATGGAAATAGGGGAATATATTGAAAATATATTTGTATGTATATTTTTTTTTTTTAAACGTAAGAAACAATACGTCAGTCCATCTCAAGGTGAACTACAAGAGCCGTAAATGAACAGAGAAACAGGGGAATAAGAGTCTTTCCTATTGGATGATTGGACGCTGGATTTTAAGATGTGCTATCGTATGAAAATTTAAGGACCGCTTAAAAAAGTAATATATTTATAAATTCTCAATATATGAGAGACAAACCGAGTGAATGATCGACTTGCCTGTTGATGCTGATCTTGTATATATATACTCTATGGTACCTTCATCCGCCTGTCACATACCGTCGCACAAAACCATTATAGGCCCCTTTTATCCAATTTCCAATGGGTACAGGGTATAGAAACACACACACACACGCTCAAACACAAACACAAACACGAAAAGTTCAGTAGTTGGCCAAAAGTCACTTGGCATGCATATAAATTGTCAGCCATTAAATTTGCATTGACATTTTGGCCGTGCAGCAGCATCGCCCCGACCCCGCCCCCCTAAGCCAACCGCTGTGCGCCCCAGCGCCCCGCGGCCTGCTACTCCCACTTTTGGTTTAGTTTTTAGCTTGGTGATTTATTTGTGCGCTCTTTGATTGCATGACCGGAGCCATCGAGAGCAGCCGGAGAAGGAGCTGGAGCAGCTTCACCCTGCCGAGTTGTTTGCCATGTTTTGATGCTTGTTTTTATTGAATTTGCTGAATTAATTTGGCTGCAGCATCATCAGATGACGGCAAAAAGGAAAAAAAAAAAAAAAACAACAACAGCAAAAAGAAAACAAGAAGCAGGCGAAAAAAGAATTGGGCAACGTTGATTAAACTTGGCTTGGCATTGACAGGCGGCAGCCCAGTTCAGGTCCAACCAGTCCACTTCAGATCCATCTCCACATTTGTCCCTGCTGTGGACATCTTTTCAGATGCTCTACAACTATTCGCTCTTGGCCAGCAATTAGCCTAATACCAAGAGCAACGACCGAGTTAGCTTTTAGCCTTATTGAGCCGCCACGTGGATGACTATGACATTCCCGTTGGCACCCGGACACCCGCTCTTTGGCCCCAGCAACTGCCTTATCATTATGAAAAGGCGGCTCCAACGTTGGCCGACCCAATGCAAACGACGTGCAAAACTTCTGGCAGATTCGATGGCTACTTCAACGATTTCTCTTTGGGATTTATGCAATCACTACCAGCGACTAGTTAGTAGAGGAAGGGGAGCGTGCACCTGGCGTGGTACCAGCTGGAAAATTAAGTAAACCACAAAGCACAGTTGTTATGACAGCTGTATTCAAATCTGATCCAAGCAAACCTCGTCCGAAATACTAGTGCAAGTTTTTCCAACGATTGAACTCTCATAGAGCAAATAAAAAGTTTTGCACTTGACTGATTGACTGACTGATTGACTGACTGATTGACTGACTGATGAAGTAACTGGCTGGCAGACTGATAGACAGGCTGGCTTGCGAAGTTAGTGGCGGGTAGACTAATTAAATGACTGAAGGATTAAATGTGTGGCTTACACATTCACTGATTGACGGAGTAAAAGCCTGATTGACATACTGGCGGACGAAGTAACTGGCTGGCAAACTGATTGACTGACTGAATGGTTGACTAAATGACAGACTGATTGCCAAACTGACAGCCGCAGTAACTGGCTGGCAGATTGATTCAAAAACTGAACCTTTTTAATGTTTGCCTCAGTCATTGACTATTTGACTGATTGAATGACTGACTGACGGACTAATTGACTGACTGACTGTTTAACTCACTCATTGAATAACTGACTGATTCAATGGCTAACTTACTCACTGAATGGCTGACTGATTATCTGATTGCATCACTTGTTGACTGGCTGACTGGTATACTGGCAAACTGATTGACTCACTGATTCACTGAATGATTGATTGACTGATTAGCTGGAGAATTCATTGACTGACTGAAGGACCAACTAAATGATTCAATATCTGACTTACCCACTGACTGATTGACTGGCAGAGCTAAACTGAGATAAGTTTACAGAAAACTTATGCTACAAGAAGGGAAATTTGATACTGAAATGTGAAAAATCATTTAACACGTTCATATGTCCTTTTTACAAAAGTGCAACCCTATGGTAAGAAAACTATCCATAGAAAAAAAAAGGCTTAAACTTTTTTAAGAGCCTTTTGAACGAATTAATGATAAGGTGTTTCAGCGATTTGGGAAAAGCCAGCACATGTAAAACTGTTGAAAGGATGAATGAAAGCCGCGTTCGAGTCGCGGCATCCTCATTAACTGTTTTCTTGCTGCTGTTCGCACTGAATAAATCCGCAGAAAAAGCATAACACGCGGAAAAAGAAACTAGCTTTCAACTCATTGTCAGTCAAAAACAAATGTATTCAATAAGGAAAACTGTTCGAAAAAAATGAACAACTTTTTCCAGCCAATTCAATTTGTTTGCTCACTTTTCAATCGACCATTGAGAACATTTGAATGCCATTACTGGGTGTGTTTGTATGTTTTATTGCGAAAAAAATGAATGTAAGAAAAAAATGAAAAACATTTTCATTATGATTTTCATCTGAGCGTCTCAGTGGTGTCCATGATCGTGTTCGCTGCTCTTCTTTTGCGACTTGTGCCACTTCTTTTTGTGCTCCTCGCCACCCTTTTTGCCGTGCTCCTTTTTGTGGCCCCATTTTTTGGACTCGTCGTGCTTCTTCTTGTGTCCCTGATGGCCCTTTTTCTTGTGGCCCTTTTTGCTGTGGCCCTTTTTGCCATAGTGCTCCTCATGGCCGCCCTTTTTGTGCTCGCCCTTTTTATAGCTGCTGCCCTTTTTGTGCTTCTTGCCCTCCTCATAGCCGCCGTGCTTCTCCTCGCCGCCCTCGACATGATCCTCATCATAGTATTTCTTTTCCTTTTTATCCTCGTTCAGCTTGTGCACGTTGTGCTTGCCCTTGATGGAGTGTCCCTTTTTGTAGCTGCCGTGATCCTCGAACTCGCTGCCCTTTTCACCCTTTTCGCCCTTTTTCTTTTTCTTATGATGACTCTCGGAGTGCTTGTGCTTCTTTTCGTGACCCTCCTCCTCGCCGTGCTCACCCTTTTTGCCCTCCTTGTCGTGATGGCCCTTCTCGCCCTTCTCATGGTGTTCGCCATGCTTGTGACCCTTTTTGCTCTTCTCCCCATGCTCCTTGTAGTGTTCGCTGTGCTTTTTCTCGCCGGACTCTGCCTCGCCCTCCTCCCCATGCTCTTCGTGCTTCTTGGATTCAGCCGTCTGCAGGTCATCCAAGTGGGCGTGGAAATCGGCCAAGTCCGAACTAGCCAACGGCTCGCCTATTACCATGGCATTGTCCTGGGTATATGTGTATGGCAGGGTTGCCGCCATGGCCATTGCCGCCGCCGCCGCAAGCGTTGCTAGGCATGCCAGTTGCCAGGGTATCCTTTTTGGCCTGGCCGCCATATCGCCTAGTCGTTATCCTTTGAGGCTTTCAGCTGCTGCTTTTGCTGCTGCTGCTGCTCTTGGTGTTGGTGTTGCCGCCACGCCTTGTTGTCGTTGTCTGGTGAACTGTTTGCCAGCAGTGCTCGCTTTTTATGCGTCCACCCTGCGGCCACGCCTCACTAGAGGCCAGTTATTGCTGCTTGGCGTCTCTGCGGCTGATTTGGCAACATTTTCTTTGAGGCGCTCTCAACGCCAGCCGCCGCCTAAGTGCATAACGTTGTTTCCAAGCTGAACGCAACAACAACAGCAACAAACGAAAAAAAACCCTTCCAACAAATGGCCAACTTCTTGCGGTTTTCAGAGCTTGCTTGTGCCTCAGTTGGCACTTTTTGTTGGCCAGAAACAAGCGACTTTTGTTACGTGCGCATTGCAAAAGCACTTCAGCAAATGACCAAAAGATCGACAAGCCAGAGCCGCTGCACAGAGCCACAAGATTATCAACTGACAGTGGTTATTGCATTTGAAATCGATTTCAAATGTGAGAGCAAATAATAGAGTAAGAAAAAAAATAAGAAGAAAAGACTATCTTTGATACACTGAAGATTATATACAGACAAATGGCTTGGAAATGCTAGCAAAATGATTGACTGACTGACTGACTGACTGACAAAGGGACTGATTCATTGTCCGACTGAATGACTGACTAACTAAACGAATTAAACTAAACGACAAGTCGATGCCAACGTTCATAAGGAAAGCATTAAGCCAGGGAAGATAATAATACTTAAGCAGAGTTTCCTCCCGGGCTGCTGAAGATTAATATCCTGGCTGACATATAGGAATGCATAATATAATATTCAGATCTTTTTACAGTGTTGAAAACCAAATAACGCGAAATTGATCAGTTTCCACAAGATATTCATGCAAGAAGCCGGAATATATATGATAAACTATTAAATTTCGGTACCATATCCACCTTTTAGCCACAAATCCAAAATTTAAGTTTCATCTCATATTCAAAAGTTCAAAGCTCAATTGGCGGTCGCTGCCGTTGACGTTGCCGGTCGATTGTTGGCGTTAGAGTTGCCCTCGCTGTTGCCGGTTCTGTCTCAGTCGACGTCGCCGTCGACGTCGACGTCGCCACCTGCATTGTCCTAATTGCTAGAGGGGCTGGACAGACAAATGAAATATGAATGTGTGCTAGGGCGCACACACGCACACACACACACTGGGCCGTGTCAAAGGTTAATTACGCATGCTGCAGCTCGTTCGTTCGCCTGCCCCGCCCCCAGCCACGCCGTGCCTCGTTTCGTCTCCGGTTTCCTTTGTTGCTTGCTTTGCTTCGTCCTTGGGCTGCTACGTAAATCGCTTAACACACACACACACACAGATTTCGCACACACTGTGGCCTTGTGTGTGCGTGTGTGTGCGTGTGTTTGCTTAAGCCATTTCCGGTTCGATTTTACCCATGGCTCCATGCAGGGCTCGCTCGCTTGGGCAGGCAAACAGCGGGCAGCCGGGCCGACTGAAAGGACAAACATCTTTGTTTGGTTTCATATGCTAATCCTTCGAGCTGCGTCATAAATCATCCTTGTCCATGCGACACGGACAGCGACAGAGAGACAGAGCGACAGAGACAGAGACAGTTTCTCAATCAGGGATCAAGGCGACGAGCTCTTTGCTGCCTAAAAGCTTCGCTTTTGTATTATTGCCGGCTGAGCAACGCTGCAATCTGCCGGGATTTGCGGTGGCTGCTGCAATGCCCAAAACAAAAGCAATAACAACCACATGAATATATAACAAAAGCATCCAGACCAGACATCGGACATCAGACAACACCTAGCAGCTCTCTCTCTCTCTCTCTCTCTCTCTCTCTCTGTCTCTGTCTCTGCAGTGAGCAGACCAACTTGCAGTCAGGCATTGAAAAGTGTTTTTGTTTAATATGCGACTGGCAACTGCTCTTGTCAGTGTGTGTGTGTGTGTGTTTGTTGTGTGTGTGTGTGTGTGTGTGTGTGTGTGTGTGTGTGTGTGTGCGTGTGCGTGTGCACGCCCAGGTGAGCAGTCATAGGTTCAAGCCCCTCACAAGTCCTCTAGCTGTGGTTGTTGATATTGTTTTGAAATTGCCTCGTCGACAACAACAACAACAACAACATCTAACAATCCCACATGGCCAGTGGGCAAATGCATTAACGAAAGTGCTTGGGGGCAGAAGACGTAGCTGCTGCAGCAACAGGAGCAAAGGTGATGGCTAAGTGCAGCTGCAACAGAGTCCTGCCTCGCCGTGGCCCGGTATCAGCACTAGCAGATCATAATTCACATAACTCGGCTAATAATTCAGTTAAGTTGAAATGCGCAATATAGCTGCAGTAGCAGCACCTACACACACACACACACACACACACACACACACACATTCTCTCACATACACACACACAATCACACTTATGAGCAGCCATGAAATTTGACTTTTGTTGCTGCTCAAACCTCGAATGCAATTCAGTGTGATTCCATGGATGTGCTGCACAGCTCTTTGGAACCAGTTCAGAATTGTTGGAACCAGTCAAATATGCCAAAAAAATTGACATTTACATACTGAACCCATTAAAAATGGGTAAAAAGGGTATAATGTATTTGTGCAAATGTATGTAACAGGCAGAAAGAAGCATCTGCGACCCCATAATGTATATATATTCTTGATCAGCATCAACAGCCGAGTCGATCAAGCCATGCCCGTCTGTCTGTCCGGCCGTCCGTCCGTCCGTATGTTTAAATGCAAGGATCTCAGAACCCATAAGAGCTAATAACAAGTTTATCAGATTTAAAGCTATCAGTACATATGTCGGAACCGACCGGATCGGACCACTATGTCGTATAGCTGTCATAAGAAAGATCGGTTGAAAAGTAGTTCCATAAAAATATTCTGTTTTCCAAGTTCTTTTCAACAAACTCAGCATTTAGGAGCCTCACATATCTGCAAAAGGGTTCTGTATACAAGGGTATTAGATCTTCGGCGTGCAAATGTTCTTACACTCTCGTTTTTAAAAAGAAAAAATAATTAAAAAAAAAAAAAACTGAGCTCTTTTTCCAACGATAACATATTTATGTATAGTATTGTATTTTTTATATATTATGTTAATAGAAAATAAAATAAAAACAAACCAAAAAAATTAAACTCAATGTTTCGGATAACTTAACTGATTTCTTATTAAAATTTTAAGAAAAAAAACACGTTAATAATAAAATAGGACCCGTAACCCTGGTCCAAATAAGTATAACTGGGAAAAACCATTTTCTTATTTAAAATTTAAGAACAAAAAATAATTTAAAAAAAAAAAACTGTATTTATGGCCCGATGTTGTGGCCACTTAATAAAACAATTAAATAAAATACTGAGGGAAAGAATTATAAAAAATGTTAAAATTCTTTCATTCAAAGAAATTGTTGCATAGTAACAAAATAATGCTCACATTCTATTATAATGCGACAGAGTGTAACTATAACAATTTAATGAATATTATTAATTAAATTTAAGAACCAATTTGCTGGCCAAATTTAATCAACCTCTTCTTGGGTCTTGGGTCTCTCAGACTGATCAGAAAAAAAGAAATGTTTAAAGAACAAAAATTAAATAAAATAATTCTGCAGGCAGATGTCTGCCTGCTGTGTGTTAGTCCATTTGGGATTTGTTCATTACCTTGCTCGGTGCTGGCTCAGCTCCTCAGCCCAGCCCCCCAGCCCCCAGCCCTCCAGCTGCCCCGCAACCAAGTCCTGCTGTGGCTTGGGCCAGGCTGCAGCAGCAGTTTTAAAGGATTTTCAATGTTCTTGCAAATTAGTTTAATCCTGTGTGTCAGTGTGCTCCCGTATGTTGTGTGTGTGTGAAAAAGTTTATTGTTTTCGGGGCAAAAAGTTGCTGCAGCTTTTGGATGATGCTGCAGCTGATGCAGAAGCTGATGCTGATGCTGTTGTTTGTTGTTTGCGGCGGCTTGAGTGCATTTGGCCCAGCTTAAGCCTCAGTGTGTGTGTGTGTGTGTGTGCGTTCCTGGACATTTTTGCAAATTACCAAACACAATTCAAATCTGTTGCTGCTGCTGCTGCTGCCGAGTGCATAAAAGTTGCATTTTAAATTTGAAATACATTTTGCTATCAAACAGCATAATTCATGCTTAAAACTTGAAAAGTCGTTGCGGAAAAATGGAAATTAGCCGCGGAGCGGCGGGCGGCCCACTTGAAGCAATTAGCCGAGGCTCGTAAATATGTCACGGCGCGGCTCAATGAATCAATGAATGTGTCAATGATTAGGCAACGAGACACCGGATGGCGCCAGGATACAGGACAATGGCAATTGATAGCGCAAATGTAAATATTGCACTTAGGCAAAGGACCTGCAGCAGCAGCCGTGGCAGCGGTCCCCAATGGACCCGCAATAACAAGCTAATGCAACTGCAATGTGTGGCATGTATCGGGCAAGGGGCAGGGGGCAGCTGCCTGTGTGGCATGGCGTGCTATAATCAAGCGCTTGGATGCCACACACAGAGAGCGGGGGCAAGGGGAGCAGCGCTCGCCCATTGCAGTTAATTTATTGTGACCAATATAACGCCCCAGGATATAGGCAAGGAGCAGCACGCAGACAATGGTGCGACTCCTTCTCCGGCGCATGTAAATTGAAAATTATGGCAATGCGCAACAAGATTAGCCCGGACAGGGTACAAACCCCCCCGCCCCCCGCCCTGTCAACCAACAGCATCCTCCGTGTGTGTAGCAGGACCTAGCCCAAAATGAATTTATTGGCCTTCGGGTCCGCGAAGGAGCGCACAGCGTAAACTGAACGTACGAGTGACCAAACAAAGTTATGACTTAATGTATTCAGTTATGGACAGCACAAGATACAACACGCTCAAATCTGTGGACTGCAGCGGCATACGTGACATACACATAACATTCTTAGCTGCTTTACATAGGGACTTGATGACAAAATATGCGCAAAAGCGGGCAATTCAGTTCGCTTCCGCTCAACACAAAAACAAACAACTTGTAACCCAAACTAAAACCGAGAAAGTAAGGATTTATTCGGCACGCCGAAGACTGAATACCCTAGACATAGACATCGTAGACATTTCCCTTTTGCAGCTATGTGATAATAGCAAAGCTAGCAAACCGAATATATTGCCATATAAGAGAACCTACTTTTCAACCGATCTTTCCTTTGGCAGCTATGAGATATAGTAGTCCGATATATATCATAAATCCCGAGTTTGTGCAAGTTAACTCATTAATAAAAGGTTTCCATGCCAGAAGCTACTTTTCGACCGATCCTTGCTATGGCAGCTATATGATATAGTCGCCCGATATTGCTAAGCTTTTGCATATACATATGTAGGGAGCATGGATTCTACGTACTTTATAGGGTCGGAGATGTCGCCTCCTGTGCGTTACACAATTCGTGACCCAATTATAATACCCTCTACGGGTAAGGGTATGCAAATTGTGGCTGTACTCGGTTCGCGATTCGAACCAGCTACCTGCCTAAAAGTTCGATTCGTGCACCTGAATTTGATTTATTTTCCAATTTTTATATATTTTGCACTATCTTATCTAAATCTATCTAGAGTCAAATTTGTTATTCATTGAAATCCATTGACAAAAATACTGCAAATATTATAACTACAACGCAATGGGTTGAAAACATGGCTATGGTTGGTGTCTCGGATATGTCCAGCGGATGTTATTTTATGCTAAAACATATTTGAAGAAATATGATATGAGATATGCACTTTGAAAAACGAAAAAACAAATGACCCGAACTGATGCAGTTTAATCAACCAACATTTATAAGCACACAAAATGTTTGCGTAAATTCTTGTATATTTTTTAGACATGAACTAAAGCTCAATAGATAAATGCTTGCTATTCCGCGCACAGCACTTGTTTGAAACATGCACAGAAGAAAACATACTTGGGGTTCGTCCAACTACAGTGCAGCCTGGCCACAGATGCACAGATACCTGATATGTCAGCCATGTACATATCTCGGCTGTCTGTTTGTCCATCTGTCAGTTGCAGCACTCGAATACTCGAACACTCGAACACTCGAGCACTCGAAACTTTTGCCCAAACCAAAAACAGTTGGCACTCTAGAAATGCTGTGCGCCGTTTTGACACAGAATCCGACACTCATCCAGCCTGAAGACAGCGCAAGGATGAGACGCACCGCACCGAGAGCGTTGTGGACAAGTACTTGGGCGTTCATTGGCGCAGCGCACTCAGTGCCAGGCAATGCCGGGATCCAAGGCAGCCAAGTGCAGCAGCCAACTTTTCAGCTTGCCTTATTATGCAAATGCCCCCCCTCTATCTCTCTCTCTCTCACTCTCTCTCTCTCTATATTATTATATATAGCTGCATGCGAACGTCATCGATTTATAAGTTATGCAAGGGTCGCTCCCGAGCCCGCAATCTCATCATCTAAGAATCGAATGTTGACTACTTTGTAAGCAACGGTTTACTCTTGTACTTGCTGCCCAAACCACCTCCCCCCCCCACGCCCCCGCCACGCCCACATTTGCTGACTGCAATCAGCAATTTTTAGCAAAAATCAATCTCTTGGCCCCGGCTCGCTCAGCTTCCAATTAGAATGCAGCATTTTTTGTTCCCATTGCAGCTGCTGCTGATTGGTTGCACACAAACAAAAAGCTACAACTATAACAAACAAAAAAAAAACATGTAACAAAAACATATAACCAAAAAAAAAAAAAAAAACAATAACAACAATGGACAATAGTTGCATATACATATCTTTTGACAATGCGATTTTTAATCAAAGTTTTTGCTCGCGCGGCAGCCGCAGTTAGACAACAAAACAATTCTAACAAGAATTGCAAAAGAAAACGAGAAGAAATTATCTGGTGGAGTGTGCTCGACTATGAAACACCCTGTGGCGTAGAGTAAGGCGTTGGGAAAATGTATTTATGAGGGCAAAAGAATGAGAAAAGCTTTACAACAACTTTCAGCTGGAAATTTTCCAAAATTTACTGGAAATACCCAAAATTTGAATAATGATCAAGTAAAATTATTTAGTGCATAACTCTTGATAATTTATTTTTTTAATTCTACGAACCTTACTTTAAAAAAATATCATTTATGTATGTAGAAAGATTCAAATTCTTTAAATTTTAAAGAACACAAGTTGGGAATTGTTCTCATCAGAAATATATATACAAGACATAGTGAAGTGTGAAACATAGTAACAGTACATACCAATTTTATCCGAATTTTTGGGTCTCTGATTTTGAATTTTGTATAACACATTTAAGCAGCAATCAATTTTTTCTAATTATTATCTTATATTATTATAAATTCACATTTCAATATTTTAACATAATTTATGCATATTAAACAGTTAATTTTTGAATGAAAGTTCATTAAATATAGATTTTCCAATTTTTTGTGAGCATAAAAACTTTAACGCACATATACACGATTATAATCTGCAAGTTTCACATCTCTAGCGTGAGTAACGGTGAAAAAAATAGCGAGGCACGGAAAAACGGTAAAGCGGACGGACAGCAAAACGGACAACGCGCAAAAGCCACACAATATTTTGCACTCCGCGAGCCGAATGCAAAGCGAACAATTGTTCTTAAGCACAAACTTTGATAACACAAACTAATGGGGTACTTATCACACGCTTCTTTTTGTTGTCGCAGTCACTTGTATGTAACTACCAAAAATGATTAGGTATTTATTTACACTTTATGCACAAAGATCAGCAACGCGAACCGTTTAACTTTTTGTTTTTTCCTTTGCCCAGACTGGCAGCATCGACGTCTGGCAACGCTGGCAGTAAACCAGCGCTGCGGTTCGATTGCGAAAGCTTTATTCACAACGACTCACAACTCGTACGCAAAGCTGCCAACGCTAAAGCTTTGCACAAAAGCTCAAGCGCGTGTGCTTGATCATTGGATCGACTTCCAAACGACACATTGGAACTTTTCGAACTTCGAGCGACAACTTTGCTTGCGCAGCTGCTCAGTCGGTTTTAGTTCTGTTGGAGTAAAGCAGCAACGTTCGCCAGTGGAACGTCAATACAGAAATGTAAGCACAGAGCAAACAAGTAAAAAAAAAAAAAAATACAGAAAACTAATTTAAAAAACAGTTCACATACTTTTCGTTAATTTTAAAACTAAAGACTTTAGGCTCACAATGATATTTAACGCAGCCAATAACTCAAAGCGGCAAGTGGTAAAAAAGAGCTTAATGTCAACATGCATTTTGCATGCGTATTAGATAATAAATGCAACCATGCACCCAATACAAAAAAAAAAAAAAACATAAGACTGCATAAAAAACATAGCAAGATAAAAAGTGCCCATAAAAATTGAAGCCTTATCCGTAATAACTGAAAAAGAATTGTAAAATTGTGGAAAAAATAATTGTTCAGTCAGCTGACCTTGCGCCCGCGCGGCAGCGGCCCCACGGGTCTTGTGATCTAACTACAAACAGATTCTTATTGGAGTCGACTTGCAGCAGAACTCCACACTTTGCGGGGGGGACAACTCCCAAAATAAAGGCAGACGGCAAAATTCAATATGGTGGCGCGACTGTAGCGCATTTGCAGAGCTCGGTCTGCATTTTTCCAGTCGTCGTCAGCTGACAGCATGACAGTAGTCTTGTGATCAACGTCAAAAGGCAATTGTCAAAAATTCGAACTCGAATGCGAGAGAAGAGTTGCAGAGCGCTCGCTTCTGCTCTCGCTCTCTCCGGCTCTCACTGGAACTTCAACTCTCTCTCTGGCAGATAACACAAACTGGAAGCAGCCCGCATATATAATTTTTTTTTCGTAAATCGTAGTTTGTAGCTAAGAAAAAACGGCAGCTCTGATATTTGTTTCTCTTTACAATTTTTAATTGGCTTGTAGTGTCGGCAGTTACACTCACTCTCCGTCTCTTCGAAAGTTAAAAGTTATCAATATCGTGGAAGTGGTCTTTCGAACTGCTCGAAAGCTTTGTCACGTGAAATAAAAGCTCTAGCTGCGAATTTTTATACAGTTTACGCATTACTGGGGAGTTGCGCTTGCAAGGTCTCGAGTTCATTTTCTAAAACCGATATTTGGGTATAATAAACAAAATATATATATAAATATTATTGGATGTTTGTCAGATATATGTATAGCAAGTTTTTCAACAGATGATATCCATTATGTTTGGGGTACTTCGCCTCACATGCGCCTTCTACATGTCAGCTGACAGCGATAAGAAAATTTTTCAATGAACTTATCTTTTATCTTGTGCGAAAATGAAAAATAAGTTGTGTAAATCGTTTTCTCCTTTGCAGTTGTAGAGTCAAAATATACCAAAATGTCCAACTTGAAGCGTTTCGATGACGAGGAGCGTGAGTCCAAATATGGACGCGTCTTCGCTGTATCTGGACCTGGTAAGCACCCAAAGAATTAATTACATAAAAAATCATGGAAAATAACTGAAATTAAAAAACCAATCCTTCAGTCGTCACGGCCGAATGCATGTCCGGCTCTGCTATGTACGAGCTGGTGCGTGTGGGCTACTATGAGCTGGTGGGCGAGATCATTCGTCTGGAGGGCGACATGGCCACCATTCAGGTGTACGAAGAAACCTCCGGCGTCACAGTCGGTGATCCCGTGCTGCGCACTGGCAAGCCCCTGTCCGTGGAACTGGGTCCCGGCATTATGGGCAGCATTTTTGACGGTATCCAGCGTCCGCTGAAGGACATTCACGAGCTCACCCAGTCCATCTATATACCCAAGGGTGTCAATGTGCCATGCTTGTCCCGCGTGGCCAGCTGGGAATTCAATCCCCTGAACGTCAAGGTCGGCTCACACATCACCGGCGGTGATCTGTACGGTCTGGTGCACGAGAATACATTGGTCAAGCACAAGATGATCGTGAATCCACGCGCCAAGGGCACCGTGCGCTACGTTGCCCCCTCCGGCAACTACAAAGTCGATGATGTCGTGCTGGAGACCGAGTTCGATGGCGAGATCACCAAGCACACTATGTTGCAAGTGTGGCCTGTGCGTCAGCCCCGTCCCGTCACCGAGAAGCTGCCCGCCAACCATCCCCTATTGACCGGCCAGCGTGTGCTCGATTCCCTGTTCCCCTGCGTCCAAGGCGGCACCACAGCCATTCCCGGTGCTTTCGGTTGCGGCAAGACTGTCATCTCACAGGTATGTCACCACCTTGGTTAGCCAATGGAACCAGCGCTCATTATCATGTCATTCACAGGCTCTATCCAAGTACTCCAACTCCGATGTCATCGTGTACGTCGGTTGCGGCGAGCGTGGTAACGAAATGTCTGAGGTATTGCGTGATTTCCCTGAACTGTCTGTTGAAATCGACGGCGTCACCGAGTCCATCATGAAGCGTACCGCGCTGGTGGCCAACACCTCCAACATGCCTGTCGCTGCTCGTGAGGCTTCCATTTACACTGGCATCACGCTCTCCGAATACTTCCGTGATATGGGTTACAATGTGTCCATGATGGCTGATTCCACCTCCCGTTGGGCTGAGGCTTTGCGTGAAATTTCTGGTCGTCTGGCTGAGATGCCTGCCGATTCCGGCTATCCCGCCTATCTGGGTGCGCGTCTCGCCTCCTTCTACGAGCGTGCCGGTCGTGTCAAGTGCTTGGGCAATCCCGAGCGTGAGGGCTCCGTTTCCATTGTCGGCGCTGTCTCGCCGCCTGGTGGTGATTTCTCCGATCCCGTTACTTCCGCCACTCTGGGTATCGTGCAGGTGTTCTGGGGTCTGGACAAGAAGCTGGCCCAGCGCAAACATTTCCCCTCGATCAATTGGCTCATCTCGTACTCCAAATACATGCGTGCCCTGGATGATTTCTATGACAAGAACTTCCCCGAGTTTGTGCCGCTGCGTACCAAGGTCAAGGAGATCCTGCAGGAGGAGGAGGATCTGTCCGAAATCGTGCAGCTGGTCGGCAAGGCATCGCTGGCCGAGACCGACAAGATCACCCTGGAAGTGGCCAAGCTGCTCAAGGATGATTTCTTGCAACAGAACTCGTACTCATCATACGATCGTTTCTGCCCCTTCTACAAGACCGTCGGCATGCTGAAGAACATCATCGACTTCTACGATCTGGCCCGCCACTCTGTGGAGTCGACGGCCCAGTCCGAGAACAAGATCACCTGGAACGTTATACGCGAGGCTATGGGCAACATTATGTACCAGTTGTCGTCCATGAAATTCAAGGTGCGTACAATGAACACTCGGGATATAATTGAAAAATAATTTGAATTTCATTCAATTTAATCGAATTGTTCCATTTGTAGGATCCCGTCAAGGATGGTGAGGCCAAGATCAAGGCTGATTTCGAGCAGCTGCATGAGGATTTGCAGCAGGCCTTCAGGAATCTGGAGGATTAGAGCGTGTTGTCCGTACTTTTACAACCTAATCTTATATTGTTATGTAGTTAACTTTTAAAAACAAAAAAAAATATTGCGTACAGTCAGTACCGAGTACCGTCAAAACAACAATTCCGTGCAACAACAAAAGATTCCAAGCGTCCACACAAAACTATTGTTAACATTCCTGAAATATATATTTTTTTGTTTATTATATATTTGTGATGTAGTCAGAGAGATGAATACACATTCCGGCCTGCGGTTGCTACTTCTTTACCCGCCTGTCGACTGCCCCCGACCAACAGCCACAACAACAATAACAATAACAACAACTAACTAACGTCCTTCTATGTACTTCCATTACCAATACATATAGACACACACACACACATACACAAACGAGTACATACATACACGCACACGCACACACAAAACACGCAGATACAAATGCATGCATAGTATTATTGTTTAATGAATGGAAATTCTTTTGTTTATTTGTGAAAAAGTCATGTTTTCTCTTTGTTTGTTTGTTAAACTTATGTAAATATTTAAAGTATGAAATATTAAATGTACGAATAAAGTGCAAACAACAAATACATTAAATGTAATTGAAAGCAGATGTATCTCTCTCACTGTCTCTCTCTCTCTCTCTCTCTCGCTTTCACTATTTTTCTCTCTGTCTCCCCAAGATCAGCATGTTTTACAATGATGAACAATACTTGAATGCATTAAATGGGTTTCTGAAGTCCTAACTAAATAAAATTGATTGAAATTCAAAGATAAACGGCTTTTTATACCCTGTACCTATGGAGTGTGGTTAAAATAGGGTATATTGGTTTGGTGGGCACTTTAGTAACAGGCAGAAATGAACATTTCCAGACACTCGAAGCTAAACAATTTTAATTCTATGGTTTTCTTAATGGGTTAAAGCTTAGCTTCTTATACGAAAGCTTTGTTTCTGCTTTCGTGAGAATCACTGAGAGGGGCGACATTTGAAGTTGTTTCTTAAATTATCATCGCAGCGGAAAAGTTAACAAAAAAAAAAAAGGAGAACTAACAATACAAACGGGTGAAAATAAGCAGACTAAGCTCTCAATCCGACACCCGTTGGGGTGGATTTGCAATTGAAGTGAAAAAGAAGCTTTCAATACAATTTTAAGGATATCTTTGAAAATGAATTGCGCAGTTGATGGAAGTGTGCATTTTTCAAAAGCCCGTCCTGGTCAGTCGCTCAGTCAATCAATCAAACAAGCAGTCAGTTTGTCAGAAAAAAACAATTTAAGAGATTTAATAGTTTTCGTTTCCTATTTCCTTTTATGTCACTTTTCGTACTGAATCAGAAGAGAATACAAGAAATCACACAAAATTGTACCAAGTTGAGTTATTCTAACCAAATTCTTGTTCGGCTGTTATATTTTTTTTTTCATATTATTAAAACCAATTGCGAATACTCTTACCCCAGCAAAATGGATAAACGATTTAAATGCCATTGCTCGAAGTCGCTGCTACCCAAAACCGCTGAGGAAGCGACGAATACTTCGTTTATAAGTGACTCGATGAGCAAGCTGGCTGTGACCATAAGAGACGCGACCTCGGAGAAGTTACTTTCGGGCTCAGAAATATCTATTCCCTCGGTCGCCTTCACTGAAGACGAGATCGACATGCATGACGCGGATGCCACGCCTGACGCGCATTACGCGCATGACGACCCCGTCCGAAAGAGTGGCTTCGAATCGATGCAGAGGGGCTGCGTCTTTGGCGTTTCCGGTCCGGTTGTCAATGCTGAGAAAATGGCCGGCGCGGCCATGTACGAGCTGGTGCGCGTGGGCCATTTCCGTCTGGTCGGCGAGATCATACGCCTGGAGGGCGACATGGCCACCATACAGGTGTACGAGGAGACGTCCGGTGTCAGTGTCGGCGATCCCGTCTTTCAGACCGGCAAGCCGCTGTCCGTCGAACTGGGCCCCGGCATAATGGGTTCCATCTTTGATGGCATCCAGCGACCATTGCGCACCATCAGCGAGATAACGGGCTCCATTTATGTTCCCAAGGGCGTTGATGTTCACAGCCTCTCGCGCACGATCGAATACGAGTTTGTGCCCACAAATTTGAAGATAGGTGATCTTGTGTCGGGCGGCGATATCTATGGCTTGGTCCAGGAGAACAGCATGCTGGAGCATCGCCTGATGTTGCCGCCGCAGAGCCAGGGCAGGGCCAAGTATATCGCGCCCGCCGGCAACTATACCATGAGAGATGTGGTCATCGAAATAGAATTCGAAGACGAGGTCATCGAGCACACAATGCTGCAGGTGTGGCCGGTGCGCAGAAGTCGACCGGTAGTCGAAAAATTACCCGGCGAAAATCCACTGCTAACTGGCCAACGCGTGCTCGATGCGTTCTTTCCCTGCGTTCAAGGCGGCACCACAGCCATTCCGGGCGCCTTTGGTTGCGGCAAGACCGTCATCTCGCAGGTATGTTAATAGCTTGGAATGCAACAGATGGAGCCACCACACCACTCATTGGCATACTTTTCACAGTCCCTGTCCAAGTACTCCAACTCGGATGTCATCATCTATGTGGGCTGCGGTGAGCGTGGCAACGAGATGTCTGAGGTATTACGCGATTTTCCCGAGCTGACGGTGGAGGTTAATGGTGTCCAAGAGTCCATCATGAAGCGTACCGCGCTGGTGGCCAACACCTCCAACATGCCTGTCGCTGCTCGTGAGGCTTCCATTTACACTGGCATTACGCTCTCCGAATACTTCCGTGATATGGGCTACAACGTGTCCATGATGGCTGATTCCACCTCCCGTTGGGCTGAGGCTTTGCGTGAAATTTCTGGTCGTCTGGCTGAGATGCCCGCTGATGCGGGCTATCCCGCTTACTTGGGCGCACGTTTGGCCTCTTTCTATGAGCGCGCCGGCCGCACCTCGTGCCTGGGCAGTCCCGAGCGTGAAGGTTCTGTGTCCATTGTCGGTGCTGTCTCGCCGCCTGGTGGCGATTTCTCCGATCCCGTTACCTCGGCCACATTGAGCATTGTGCAGGTCTTCTGGGGTCTGGATAAGAAGCTGGCGCAGCGCAAGCATTTTCCCTCGGTCAATTGGCTGCAGTCCTATTCGAAGTATATGCGAGCGCTGGATGCGTACTATGAGGTCGAAAGTCCAGAGTTTGTGGAGCTGCGTGCCAAAGCGAAGGAAATTTTGCAGGAGGAGGAGGATCTGGCCGAAATCGTACAGCTGGTGGGCAAAACCTCGCTAAACGAGGTGGATAAAATAACGCTGGAGGTTGCCAGAATTCTGAAGGATGACTTCTTGCAGCAGAACTCGTACAGCGTCTACGACTGCTACTGTCCATTCTACAAGACGGTAGGCATGCTGAAAAATATGATCACTTTTTACAATCACGCCGTGTTGGCTGTAGAATCCACGGCTGGGCAGGAGGCCCATGTCACCTGGGGCCTGATACGGGAGCATTGCACCGAAGTTCTCTACGAGTTGGGTACTATGAAGTTTCTGAATCCCAAGGATGGCAAGGAATACGTCGAGGAGCAAATGCAGAAGACCCATGATAATGTGATCAAGACTTTAGCTGATCTCGCCGAAAATGTAGCTTCCTATATGTAGTGTATTGGCTATTATGCCTAATCTGTTTATAAATTTGGTCTTAAATTGTTGCAAAATTTTGAGTACATTTTAATGGATGGTTCACGACCTGATCTTGCATAAACTACATATAGCTGTGTATATTTTAGTGACTGATTAAAGTATTTCAAATAAATGTTTTATAAGATGGAATGTATTAACACCCAAATCTTGTTACTCTTGAAGAGGGTATTACAATATTGTCATTAAATGGGTAACGCATATAGGGAGACGTCTCCGAGCCTAAAAAGTATTCCTATTCTGGATCAGCATCAACAGCCGAGTAGATATTGTTATGTAACTGTCATCACATAGAAAGATCCGTCGAAAATTAAGTTCTTGTATAAAACTTTTTTTATCAGGATATCTTTGCCAAGCCCGGCATTTAATAGCTAAACTATAAAGATTATATATGTGTTAACTCTTATCAATATCGCACTGAAGTATTATATAGCTGAATAGGAATAATCGGTCGTATGGCCAAATATTGTGTTTATCGAGATATTTTCATCAAACATTTACGAGGGTATTAGTTTGTCTACAAGGGTATTAAACCTTCGGCGTGTCAAAGATATCCTTACTTTCTCGTTAATCATATTGTTTCATTATTGCTCATCCTTATTTCAGTTTATTATAAAGTAATTGTTCACCAAAAAATTTGGCCAAATTTTATTCTGGAAAGACTTTTCCAAGAGTTTCAATCTTAAGATACTTCTGCATTTTTCAAGGACAATCTTCCTTGATAATAACTCAGACCGGCTGGTGGAATAGAGAAAAAACTTTATGAAAATAAAAATAAAAAGAAGTTAACGCTTTTTTCATTTGCCGTCCGCTTCTTTAAGCAAAACACTCGCAACACTCCACTTCAGCTAATTTCAGCTTAAACCGCACTTTAGCATTTGCAAACGGACTTTTTTCTAGTTGTTTTTCGTTTAACCCATTTTGCACTTTCATAAAAGTCAGCGCCAGTTAATCCTTTCAGCCCGCTTCCATGTTCCGTTTCGACGTTTTTGCAGGAAATTTTCGATAATTTTCGCAACGGCAACCAAATGTCGACAAAATTCGTTGATTTATACGAAAAGTTTATTAATGCGCTCAAAGAGCAGGCGTTGGCAGCTGCCACGCCTCGCCAGGCCACCGCACAAACGCCCCCCAAAAAGTCAACGGCCCCCACACCCCGGTGTAAGCCCTCGAGCGCACAAAAATGCAGAGATCGATTTCGATTCAATTAGTGGAAATTAAATGTAAGTATATATATATGCTCACACACACACACACACACACATGGGACCCATATGCAGCTGTGTGTGTGTGTTTGTGCGCCTGACTTTGCCGATAAGCCCTGCACGTGGAAGGCGGGCGGGGGAAGCTGGGCTGGGCTGCGAGCCGGGCTGAAGGCATTGCGATGATTACATTTCCGCATTCGGCGCTCGGCACCGCAGCCAAGTAACCAAGTCAGCCATAAAATGAGCGCAGAAAAAAAAACGTCGAAGCAAGCCAAAAATCAGTTCAATTGCAAATTGAAAATCCCCTTACAACTTCCGTTTCCGCTAGGCGAGCAAAGCGAGAGCGAGCGAGCGAGCGAGCGAGCGAGAGAGAGAGAGAGAGATAGCGACATGCACATGTATGTGTGAGCTGGGCCGCTCGGCTGCCATGACAAACGTGGCGTATGAGCAATGCGCACTAATTGGCCGCCGTTCGTTGCCACACTCAGTGGCACTGCCCCTCCCTCTCCTCCGTCTGCTCCTTCTTCTCCTTTACCGCCCATTGCTCTTCTTCGTCATTCCAGTTGCCATTTTGAGCTTCAGCTGCGCGTTTGAGCTGAGGCTTAACGGTTGCTGGTCCAGAGTAGAGCTGAGCCCGTGTCGAGCTCGCAAACACGAGCTGTTCGTGCTCAAAATTGAATTTTCGTGTTAGGTGCAAGGCAGTACGTACTTAACACAGGAATTTGAGAAATATAGTTTCGATATAGAGGTTAATGAAGTTGTAAGTTCAACAAATTCAAATCGTCTTTTAGTTAGTTGAAACGTGCCTGCTTCGTGCTCGTGTCTGGTCGGGATAAAAAACGGGGCACGCGCTTTTCGCTGGCTGGGAGGTCGGAAGTTCGGTTTGGGGAATATACATTATATATATTAGAGGTTAAAGAAGTTGTAAGTTTAACAAAGTAAAATCGTCTTTTAGTTAGTTGAAACGTGCCTGCTTCGTGCTCGTGTCTGGTCGGAATAAAAAACGGGGCACGCGCTCATCGCCAGCTGGGAGGTCGGGAGTTCGGTTTGCAGAGCGTTATTGCATAATTTGAAGGGGTTAAGCCATTGAGCTTTAATGCAAAATTTCAATTGAACGTCAAACAGTCAATTCGCTTTAGCGGCGATAATCGTAAAAGGATAATGGCGCTAAAAGCGCATAAAAAGGCAGCGAGCATCCCAGTCGAGCAGCCAGCCCCCTAGAGGCGCCGCCACTTGCATTTGGATGTGTGAGTGTGTGTGGAAGACTGTGTGTGTGTCGGACGCTGCTTGGCAGAAGTGTGCACTCAATTAAAGGATTTTTGGGGCGCAGGCTAACGGCCGTTGATGTTGGCTGTTAGATAAACCCAAAGCACTGCAGTCACCCCCACCCCGCCCACCAGACGAAACTCACTTCCTTGGCCATTACGCAACACATCCAGACACACACACACACACATCTGTTGGGCGAGGGGTAAGCGGCTTTAAAAGCAAATAGCAAAGCAAATAAATAAGAATGTCAGCAAAATATCAAAAACAAATCTAAATGCTGGCTGATACCCTGGAACTGGGTCGCTCCGATTCCAAATACCCATTAGAAGTTGCATTTTTTTCACAGTTGTCGCTAACGCCTAGCATAGCTGTCTTTTGCAGTCCATTGCATAAGTACAGGGTATGTAAGGCGCAGCAAGCAAACAAAGCTCCTTAGAATAAACGAATCCGTCAATGTGCTTGAAAACAAATTATTATAGCAGGCCATTTAGGGTCGAGGCAGCAGTATTAATTCTCTTGAAGAAAAACACGGAACGCCTTTCTATGCGATTTTCATGTCGAAATGTGTTGAGGTTAATTGACGAAACTGACGTAAAACTAGCTGCTAAATGAAACCTTAAGTTTTCACTGCTTAAATAGTTGGCTATAAATAAATAATTATATTAATTGGCAAATAAATATCAGTATTGTTTAGCCAAGTGTTGCATAATTGACGCACAGCTGAATAAGCACTCGTTGCGGCTTCTATATAAATGGAAATAAGTATGTGGCAGGATATGTTGTTGCTTTGCTGGTGTTGTTGTTATTGTTGTTGTTGCCAAGAGGCCAAGCAGGATAACGTAAGCAGATGGCAAGGACTAAAGCGTTAGCGTCTTTAGCGACTGTGGTGATGGCGGCAACTTAATTTGCAACTTATACGCAAAATCCTTTTGATTTTCTTATTTTCAGCAGCTCCTGTGAGCTCCTGTGAGCTGCTGTTGTTGTTGCTGCTGTTGTTATTGTTGTGACTGCTGCTGCTGCTGCTTTTGTTATGCTTGATGACGATATGTCCTTTTGCGCAGATTTACAACGCCTGCAGTTATTTGGCAAAGTTAAGCGAACCTTTTTTTGTCGCTCTCTTCATCTTTTTGTTTTGGGCACGGCTCGTCTTGGCTATGCCTGCTAAAAGGATCCTTTCGCTCATTGTCCTTTTTCGGCCGCAGTTGAGTGTTGTTTTTGTTGTTGTTGTTGTCTGATATGCTCCTGATTAAGGGAATTTGAATTAAGCCTATGCAAATGCGCCCCCAAGCTGTTTTCGTTGGCTTTCGTTGTCTTTGCTTTTTTGTTGCTGCAGCGCGTGTATCCTATTTCGAGTGTTTGTCCCTTCCCCCTTCCCGGCTTGTACCGCCTGTGTATTGCACTGTCAAGCTTGCCACGCCCACATATGCGACATGCAAAAGTTTAACCATAAAAATTTGCCAACTGGCACTCGAGCCGCGTGTCGCCAGCCGTAGACAACTGGCCTATCGCTCAGACTCGCTTCTTTATTCACTCCGAGTCCTCGCTGACAAAGTCCTTGCCACGCAGATAATGAAATTGTTGCGTGGCACAAGTAAAAAAAAAAAGAAGGAGCCGAAAAAAAAAAGCAGCGCCAAAGAAAAGTTTTTCGCGCTGTTCATCAGGCAAGGCAAACACACATTTTAAATACAAAAGGATATGCGTGGGCATTACCCAGTCCCAGTGCCCGATCCTTGGTCTACGCCAGCCGCAATGACATTGACGAAACGCTTGAAATTTACTGCGTTCCATTCTCGCTTACCCAGGACAAAGCTACTCCTGCCCACGTCCCGTGTTTCTTTTTTGTAATACTCTTCCATTAGCGAGTAGGTCAAGTTTCTCATGCATATAAAAAACTAAACTCATAGTTTTAATTCCTTCTAAAAAAACTCCTTTACTTTTCATTTTTAAGTTTTTTTCCAGTACAATCATTTTTTTTTTTCAAAACATTAAAATATTCTTTTAAGATAAAGTCTCATAAAAATATTTTCAAAAAATTAAAATTTTATGTCCTTTTCTTTTAACTAAGAAAGTTTACAGAAAAGAAAAACTTTTATTTCATACGATTCTCTCAAATATAAGAAAAGGAATATTTTTCAAGTCAATATTCGAAAACATGGTGAATTTTAAAAATATTATTAGAAAATATATATTATATAGCTTCATTTTTTGCAAGCAAGAAACTTTTCAGTTATTCATAAAATGGTTCATTCAATATGAGAAAAAAATTAATATTTCTTTAGTTCTTATAACTCGATTATTGATATGCTGATAATAATATTTTTTAGCTCATATATTTCTCATAAGACACTTAGTTGGCAATTTCTAAGAGTACTTGCAGATATTAAGAAAAATGTTCACTCAATGGGGATTTTTCAAATTTTGAGAAAAATTCTATTTCTTGAGTTCTTGAAAATCGGTTTACGAAAATATGGGGAAAATATTATCTATTCATATATTCTCATATCTCTCACATGACATTCAGCTGGAGACAAAGGCCTTTCCTTGCCCGCCTTAACCAAGCAAGAGTATTTGAACTGCGGCGATCTGAAGATCATTTTTTGCCTTTAGTGTGTTATTTTTACTTTGCGGTTTGCTTCATCTTCTTCGTCCGCTTCTTCTGTGCTGCTGCTCTCCTCAATTGTGGCACCCAGTCCCTGCCATTGTTGTGTTTACTTATCCCTGTCGAAAAATTGCCGAAACTTGCTGAAGCGCGGCAAGCAGAGGCGAACGGCGGCTGGCTGGCTGGCTGGCTGGCTGGCTGGATTTCTGGGTGCCAGTGGCAGCTCCCAGCAGCCGGAGCCATTGCATTTAGTCAAAAGTGATTGAAAAGGCATTTTGTTATAATGCCAACTTAATGACAACGAAATTACAGCAAAAGCCACGCCACGACAACCAGCAGGAGCAGCAGCGGCAGCAGCCCACGCGACTTTCCCAGCTAAATGAGTTTGAAATACTTTGAGACAAGCCAAAGTTGTTTCGACAAAGCACATCAACTCACATTATACATAGTATATATAAGTATATATATATTGGCGTGTTTAGACATATGCAAATGGAAAACAAATTTCAATCTAAGCCCAGCTATTTTGAACGTATAAATATCCTGCTTTAAGTTACGCCCACTCGTCATGCTGGCAAAGCATTTTAATTGCTTGACGTTACGCCATGCAAACTTTTTCGAGCAGGAGGGAGAAGCTTACGATAAGGGCTGTAAGCGAACCATAATAAGAGACCAAGTTCTGGTTCAAACCTTGATTTGTCATCGCCCATCGCTTAAAGTTGCAATTGATATGGGATTCATTTAAGAGGTATTCCTGTTTCGAACCGGTTCGGTTTCAGTCCAGTTTGCAGCCTTACAAAAAACACCTAGTCCGAGTGCGAAGGAGATGGCGGAGCTCTCATCCAATCGATCTCTCAGATCGGCTTAAACACCTAACCTAACAGAAGGTCAGATTCTGAAGACGATAGCTTTAAATCTGATAAAATAGTTCCCTCTGCAAGGGTATACAAAGTCATTTTAACTTGGTCCTTGTTAATTTATTAATTGAAAAGATTCCTGTACTATTAATATGCGATATATCACGGATATACCTAAAATTTGTGTTTTGACATGTCCCAAAAGATATTTGTAGCTGCTAAAATATTCTAAGATAACTTTCAATGCCTTTTAACCTCAATGCCTTTTAACCTTTTACCTAATTAATATTTGAATAACTGCGCTGCTGAAAAACTTTTATCTGATCTGAATTGGAATCGAATCGCGGGTTTTCTCGCCCGCCAGCAAGTGAACTTTTTGGGGCAAGAGAATAGGAAGAGAGAGTGCAGGGGAAAGGCAATAGAAAAAACTTAGGCACATTGTTAATGCAAATTTAATGGGTAACGAGACTTTAATCTAATTTTGTTTGCGAATTTGCAATTAAATAGCTTCAAATGCTGCGCTTAACTGTCTAATTAAATTCGATTTGAAAAATAGTCCATCAGGTCTTAAATTGAAACAAAAATTTTTTACTGTGCAGCAGTCATATTTCAGAATAAATTTCGAAAAAATCAATGATTAATTATGCATGCTGTTTGTTTAAGCTGTTTCGGATAAAACATTAGGCTTGGCCAAAAAACATGCCCCAGTCGGCGAGAGATGGCCTGATTCAAGGTTCCGGATATTTGACATGGGGAAAGAGTCTATCGAGCGTCGCGATGGCAACAGGAATACGCTACTCTAACTTGTTTATTCCCGTCAAACGCTGTCTAATGGGGGCCTATCGAGTGTGCAACTGATTTTGCATTCCAAGTCCAGTCTCTCGGCATTTTTTTTTTTTGCCAGCGTGTGTCTGCAAAACTGCTTAAATTATTTACGTTAAATAAAATGCAGCAGAGAGCGTCAGTTGCACAAAGAAAAACGAGAAAATATGGATATCTTTGGCAGGCCGAAGACTTAATACCCTTGTAGACACATGGCAACTGAGCAGATACATATGTGGAAATAGAGTAGTTCGTAATGAAGAAAATATCTAGGAAAACCGAAAATATTTCCATTAAATAACTCTTTTTTTTTGTTGATAGAACAGATAGTGAATCTTGATTATTTAAAATTGTTGGGTTGAAAAAGAAAAAAAAAAAAGGGGGAAAAAAGGAGTCTATCTCTTATTATTTACCCAATTTGAAAAAAACAGGATGTGATATTTTTCGATTACTTGGAGGAGTGTTATAGATTATGGAACTACATAATACAGTAGAGAGATCTTGATTGGATTGATTTAAATGCTGGGTTAGGTAAAGGTATCTTAATAAGAAAAAATAGATAAAAAGGCAGCTTGATGATATATTGGTCCGATCTTGCTACGATTTTGCAAATTATAAGTCCGAGCTTGGGTAAGATATATTGATAAACAAAATAAGTATATACAAGAAACTACTTTTGGACCGATCGTTCCCATATGATATAGTGCTGTGATCCTGAAACTGAGAGACGAGTTCGCATTGATAGAGACCGACGGACTTGGCTATATCTTCTCGGCCATTGATGCTGATCTAGAATATATATACTTTATGGAATCGGATATGTCTTCTTCTATGCGTTACACATTTCATGACAAAATTATAGTGCCCTCTACAAGGGCATTCTCTTAGGGAGCTGGCTGTTCTCTCAGTGCACGTAGCCGAAAAGTATGCTATTGAAATATTTATGCATCGTTCGTTCACTCGTTTGCTTTGTTTGGCTGCCTAGTTTATTTGTGTGTGTGTGTGTGTGTTTGTGTGTGTGTATGTATGTGTGTGCGGCTGATTAAGCATTTGACATACATATTTCCTAGCAGCGCCAGCGAGTTCAAAGCGTATTAGACATGCAAAAACAATTCGTGCCAACACGCACACAATCTCTCTCTCTCTCTCTCTCTCTCTCTCTCTCTCTCTATTTATCTCACTTGCTGCTGTTGCCTACCTCTCTCGCTCTCGCTCTCGCTCATGCCATGTCTGCTCGTTGTCTGTGTCGCATTTTCCTATTAGCAGCCAGTCGAGCAACAATTCGCAACAAAATATGCAAATGCAGCCAAGCGTATGAGCTGTATTCTCCCCCAACCCGCTCTGCCTCTCCCTCCCTACCCTCTCTCTCTCTCTCTCTTTTCTCTATCGCTCAGCAGTCCATATATTTGCCGCATTGTTTTTCTGTCTGTTTGTTGTTGCCGCCTGAATGATTCGTAGCTGAGCATTTGCCAGCCAAATTTGCAGCACGTGCTTAAAAGTTTTTTTTCTGGGCAGAGAGGGGTTGAAACCTTGTTTTACCCTTATCCTTATCTCACTCGGTTCAGACCGAGTCCAAGTCCGGGCTCCAAATCAATGTCCAAGTGTGTGTGTGTGTGCCAAGTTTTCCAACTAACAAGAGAGCAATGTTATGTTGTCTTTTAATTGAATTCTGGAGACTGCATAACTGAAATCGCAAAGCCAGCCAAATCTTGACCAAAACTCAGATCCAGACCACAGACAATCGCCATTTGCCATTCGACAGGCAATAAAAGTGTTGTAAAAATCGCAAAAATGTAATTTTAACCAGAGTTCGAAAATGTTTGCGTATATGCGTAACTCAAATGCTCTACAAAATGTTGTGCACCTTAGGGCAATATATAATGTTTTAAAAGTCGTTAAGAATTTAAAAATTAGAGAAAGACATGTGAATTCTAAAACCCAATTCTTGCCAAACCCACGCACAACAGTGGAAAATAGTTGAACAACTATTGTGCTTCGTACGCTCATCGAACAAACACATTTTCAGGGATCTATGTGCACATTATTTTCTTAAAGCTCGTATGTATGTTTTCGTTATTTGTCAAATTTTTTTAGTCAAAAGTGTTTTTTCTTTTTGTGCCCTCGGATTAAAAAATATATTTGAGAATCTCTGCACAACAAAAATTGGTTTCGCCCAATTTAACTTTATTCATCAGAACAGGTGAAATATGGGTGAAAACTCATTTTCAGTGATCCATGTGAAAATTAATTTCTGGAAAGCAGGCCTTGGAATCAAAAGCTTAAAAAAAATGAATCGATAGGTATGTCGCCCAATTAACTAATATCCACCCCAACAGGCGGAATATGGGTGAAAAACATAAATTGCAAGAAAAACACTTGATTCATGCAAAGCTAGTTAAAACCAGCTAGTAATAATAACATCTTAATCTATCTATCTATGGATAAATAAATTTAAAGTTGCCATCAAGCTCAATATGTGAATATTCAATTTATTATTGTGAGCAGCACAAATGGGCAAAAATCTCGTAAATAAAGGATCTTAAGCGGATTAGTCTAGACGGGTTATACTGTGCAACTACAACATACCTGATAGAGGCAGCCCGACAAACAGCACGACAAAGTTGTAATACCCTCTCTTGAAGTCCAACTTGAAAAGCGGGAAACTAGCTCGTGAGTGAGCAGCGGATTACAAGCGATTGCCAGCTGACGATAAGAGGGCGGAGCGCAGGTCGCCGCCATTTGGTGTGTGGTCTGAAGTCTGAGGTCTGGTTGGGAATCCGTAACCCGCATTCGCCATCGCATGGCCCTTGCCCAATTAGTTGGCGCATTAAAAAGGGGGGGAATCTGCAGCGAGGGCGAGGCCAAAGAATTTATTGTGTTAGCCGGCCGAGTTGTGTGTGTCAGTGTGTTAGACGCTTATCGCTGCAACCAGGCACAAGACTCGCCCCGGAGTCGACTCTCTGTCCATGACTCTCGCCACGACTCGTAATTGACTTGTTGCCAAGTAATCGTTGCCTGTTAACTGCTGTTGTCAGGGGATTATCTACAGTTCAGTTGAAATCGACTTGGCCCCAAAACTCTCTCGCTCTCTATCTCTATCTCTCTCCCTCTCTGGCTATCGGCGCGGCGCACTCATCGAGTGGAATAGCTGAAGCTGAAGCCGAAGTCGAAGCTCATTGAAGTGCATGAAATGTGAAAAACAATAAACATGCTTAGCACATTCCTCCTGAGCCTTAATTCAAGTGCTTTGTTTTCCTATGCCACTTGTCCAGCCTGGCTGCAGCTAATTGGCTTTTGCATGGCCTCAGATTTACCTGCCCCAGATATATATATATATATATATATGCGTAAGTGGCTGCTCCAGCTCCTGCCCCAGATGTTCATAGCTGTGGCTTTGCCTGGCGCCCGGAAGCATGCAATAAGCGGTGTCCGCAGCAATCAACGCGCTGAGTTGGTAGCCCCTCCCTTCCCCATTTCGGTGGCCATTTTGAAGCATTGCCATAAATGTTACATTTGGCTTTTAGCGAGCGATAAACGTTAACATGCACTCTGCCATGCGGAGATGCATGCAGGTAGATGAGGCTTGCCAGCAATTTGGTTTGGCTTCTCGCAAAAGTCAACGCCGCGGGGATTACGCAGCCTGCATGCGGCATGCAGCTTGTGGCAACCGTGTGAAGCACACACATGCCACCCACTAACCGCTTGCTTCCGCACAGCAACCACATAACTGAGCTGTACGATAAATCAGCAGACATGTTCTCGACAGTGTTTGTATACCCTGTAAAAATGATAATTAACAAAAGCATGAAAATGCTGTCAAAATGCCCGGATTTTATTGCAACTAATAATATATGCAACATTTGTTGTTCGAAGAATTTTTTTTTTTTTGTATTTTATTTCTCAACCAACGTATTGTAATTAAATGAAATTAAAGCAAAAGCTTAAATGAAAATTGACACAAATTAACTATACTAAGATTAAATATAAGTATAATGAATAGAATAAAGCATAATAATGTAAGATACAAATTGAAGAAATAAATGGGAAAAATAAAGAATAAAGAAACAGAGAGAGAGAGAGAGAGAGAGAGAGAGAGAAATAGGAGAGTTAGCAATATTAATTTTAAATTATATTAAGTAAAAAGCAAGAGAAGGAAAGTATTGGGAAATCACTGAACAGCTGGGGGAAGATTCCTCCAAAAGACTAATTTTGTTTAAGGAAAGGAAAACAAATAATTACAAAACAAATTAATTAAGAAATCGAATTCTTTAAGTGTTTAAGACTAGCTTTTGATATACATATGTATAATTATTTCTTAATTGATGTTTTTAAAATGCAATTTGATTCTCTCTAATGTTCCATTATATTTCATAAATACCATAGTTATCAAAGTTCTACTTAAGCTTATACACTTACTTATGTTAGATACCGCGATTCCGAAATCGATATCGGAACGGGAGCAGTATCGATACTTCAAAGAGAACATAAATAAATGCAACTCTTGCATGAGTTTAAATGCCTAACATTTTACTTAAAAAAGAATTCCCTTGCCATTTGTTTGTGTTTTCGACTAGCATCATTTCATGTGGTCGTGTCAGCACAATTGACTCGAAAATATATGCCAGCACTTGATGTGTACAGCTCTTGACATCCTTCATCCTGGCTAACAGGAAATTACGCTTGCTATTGGTGTGATTTGGTGCAATGGAGGCTAGTGCTTTTTCGGCATTGCCATCTGTCAGAGGCTCTTCGGTACTCATTTTCATTAGCTGTTGCCTCTCCTCCAGTGCATCGCGCTTGACGCTCAGATTCTTCTCTATACAATCTATTAGCTCAATCAATACCTTACGGGATTGCTCCTGCTCGTCGTCATCTTCATATTCATTAGCAATCTCCAGCGTATTAACTAGCTCATCCCGCTTGGCGCACAGATTCTTTTCCAGGGTATCGATTTGATCCTTCAATATCTCAACGTCTTGCTCGTCCTGTTCGTCTTGCTCGTCCTGTTTGTCCTGCTCGTCTTCGACATCTTCATATTTGGCCAACTGTTGCATGAGCTCTAGCACTATCGCGGCATAATCGTCATGTATTTTGTTGATTGCGCTCTCTATCTTAGCCTTAAGGCCGCCAATCATAGGGGTATTATAATTGCGATCCCGTAGGAAAGCGTCATGCTCATCCTGTAGATATTTGTATTTGCATCGCAATTCATCTAATTCCTGCCGCGAGCACGGTTCGGAGCTGGGCGCATCCTCGGAAAGTGTGTCCTGCTGCTGATGAAGCTCAGGTAGTATACTTTGATCTTCGGCAATAACTTCGATATTATTCTGACAAAATTCATCTGTCTCCGTTCCCAATGTCAAACAATCGGAACTCTTTTGCTGCAGTCTTTTCTCGAAAGTTTCACGTTTGTATCTGTAGCGGAACTCATATTCATTTAATAATTTCCTCTTGAGATCGTCTGGCGTTGGCAAATTGTCTTGCAACTCGATGGCAATACGGAATGGCTCGTATTCTTCAGGGATGCTATACAACAGCAAGGTTGACAACAGATCGTCTTTGACCACCTGTTCGACTGCATTTAATTTGTCTGCAATATCAAAAAACTTATCCACGTGTTGCCTCATATCGCCACCGGACTCCATTTTCAATAGAATTAGGGATTTCAGAAGAACAGCTTTACGAGCAGGCCATGCCGACTGATAAATATTATGCAACTCTTTCCACATTTCATTTGAAGTTTCGCAGTTCTTTACATGTTTCAACTCCGAACTTCTCATGGCAAGAATTATTTCTGATTTGGCCCTTGCGTCCTCAGTTTCCCATTGTAGAGCATTAGCTTCCGGCCTAACATGCGTTCCATTCACATAATTCCACAAGCCATTTTTTATTAAGACCGCTTGGATTTGTACTTTCCACGTCTCAAAATTGTCATTGCCCAAAGGTTCCATGATCTATTGAGTTCTTTTACTTTATTATTTTCTTATTAATAATTTTGTTTGCTTGGTAGATCCGTGGTAACTAACCTTCGAACTTAAGACGTTTCTGTTTTCTTTGTTTTCTTTCTTTATATTTAATTGTTTTTCTAAATTTCACATTTATTAAATTGTTTTTGTTGTTTAACTTTCCATTTGATATTGATATTACTCATTAAAATTGTTCTGAAAAAGTTTGCTTACACTGCTCACCGAAAGTGAACTGGAACTGAATGAACGAACCAACTCAGAACTAAGTCAACAGACAGATTATCGATCGTTATTTGTAGCAATCGATCATTTTGGTTTTTCTAGTTCAAAACAACGAATAAACTTGGGAATCAAGAGAAAAAAACTAACGGGGCTCAAAAAAGTAATGTAAATGTTAATTAAACTACAATTAAAAAAAAAACAGATCAAATGAGAATAAAACTCAATCGAACTACGATTTGTTCGTTCAATAAAAATCGTTCGTAATTAATCAATCAACGATAAGATATAGAGATAGAGATAAGCAACTAAACAATAGTAGCCAGAATTTCTGTAAAATCAAGCTGAGCAAGCGTATATAAATTTCGAGAAAAGAACATGAAGATAAAATTAAAAAAAATAAAAAGTTGCAGTGCGATACAACCAACTGATTAATAATCTGTTCTTAGTAATCTGTTTCCAGTAGTCTGTTCCCAGAAGACTGTTCGCAGTAGTTTGTTCGCAGTAGTCTGTTCCCAAAAGTCTGTTCGCAGTATTTTGTTCCCAGTAGCTGCCAAGGTATACCTGCCTTTGACTGATTCTCAAACTTTGATCTAAGGCAGTGACACTCAAACTGTCGTTAAAGAAGCATAGAAAATTTGAGAACTTTCGTTTTTTTATACGTAAGCGAATGCTTGGACGAAAATATATGGAAGATATGTACATACGTACATATATGTACATACATACGTGTATAGATTGAGGGCGTGCCCAAAAAGTTGTAGTACTCACATTTAAGGTACATAACCTTGTCCATATCCATTTGTTGCATTAATTTGCCCAACAAACTGTTATTTGCTTTTTCACACTTTTAATTCGCATTATGCACTATCTTAAAGACTCTTATGTTGCTTTTCAATATCCGGCTTAACGCATAATGGGTCTTTCAAACTTCAGTAGCTGTTGTGGTTATTTTATAGTTAAACACACACCTTTATACACCACACTAACCCGCCGACACACACACACACACACACACACACACACACACACACACACACACACACACACACACACACACACACACACACGTGCGTACACACAATATCCTGACAGCCTTTATGGCTTTCTCTTTTCGCCTACTCAATGCGCTTTTAAGCGCGCTAATTAAAAATGTGGCAACTGCACGCTGCGCCTTTGGGTTGCCTGCCAAGATGAAAGCGCTGCGAGCGACCGCCCCCGCCGCCCGCTGCTACCCCAACCCATCGCATGTCATTTATCCATAATGGCGTTGCCATCACGTTTTCTATTGCGCGCGCTGCGCTGAGGCAGCGTAATTAACGCCTTCACTTTTGGCATTGGCTGCAACTTAAACGCAGCTGGCAAGGCCCTACCCCCTCGCACCCTGGCACTGCGCACCTACGTTGCTTTGTCGCTGTCTGTGCTTGAATTGGCGTGCGTTTCCCTTTTTCCTTTTACTTATATTTCTGCTTATACTTTTTACTTATATTGCATATTTATTAAAATGCAGCCAACAGGCAGCGAGAGAGAAGCAGTAGCTAAAATGTAATAACTCTTGTTGTGGCCACGCCCAATACGCTGATGCTACGCTTTGTGCTGTTGCTGCTCCCTCTCTCTCCGTCTCTCTCTCTTTCTCTCGCACTCTCTTCGTTCCGCCTCTGCGCTGGCTGCGCATTTGTTAAGCTGCTTTTGTCCGCAGGTGTTGCTATTGTTGGCTTAACGCTTAAAAAATGAACGCTCGCTGCGCGCGTTATTGTGGCGTTCATTTTTTAGCCAAGGATTTGCGCCAAGTCCAAGCTGCTTATTAATTCAAAATTGAGCGCAGCTAATAAGCTTAAAGCAGAGCAAACCGACCACTCATACAGATCCGTATACCTCTCCGTCCCCCCTCCCACTATCTCTCTATTTTCCGCTGCCTGTGCTAATTGTGCGCTAATTCTAATTATCAGCAACACATTCGAGAGGTGAGTTTCGGGTGCTGCCGCTGCCGCTGCCGCCGCCGCTGCAGCGGATGCTAACGAGTGTTTATTAATGGCGCTAATGGCGAGAGCTGCGCCTTTGATGAGCGCCGCTTAAGCACACTCCCATTCTGGTCATGTCCCTCACACCCGCCCCCCGCCTCGGTCCCGCCCAACCCAGCCCAGCCCAGCTCAAAATGCGAGCGCGCCACGCAATTAGCGCACAAATATTTCCGCATATATTTTTTTTTCTCCACATTTTCATTTTTTTGCCAAGCGACCATAAAAATGCTCAACCGAATTGTAGTAATTACAACAATTTGCATAGGCGGGGCGACGGTCGGGCGATCGGGCGGCCGGGCGGTCGGTCGGTCGGTCGGTGCGAACGGAAATCAAAAAGCGCAAAGCACAAAGTATGCTACGCATTTTGCAATTTATTCATGCAGACGACCAAGGCGACAGGAATAAGGAGCGAACAGTCGGCGGAGGAAAGCGACGGCAACCCAAATGCCGCTAATTATGTAATATGAAAATGTGACGAAAACAGCAACAACAACAACAACAACAACAACAACAACGACGACGAGAATAACAACAACAGCGTTAAGGACACGCCGAGGAATCAGGGATAGCGAGCAGGACCGATTTATTTGCATATGGTAAACAGGCAAACGGGCGCGTAGCAAAAGCCGGACCCCTTTTTTTAAATACCCTGCAACTATACGCTGCCTAGGTGGGGTATATTAGGGCATATTTTCTTAAACATAAATCGAAACGTAAATCGTATAAGTTAAAAAACATCTGGGCATTAATTTGAACCCGACCAAAGTTTTCCAATTCGATCCAAAATAATATTTGGATATATTGTTTAAATATTGCAAAATATTAATTTTGATTTCTGACATTAAATATCCCTAGAACCTAAAAAGTTAAACAAATCATATAAAAATCATAATAAAAATGTTTTTATAAATAATTAAACCCAACAAGATTTGTAACCTGTTAATATCTAGGTCGAAAGGTTTTCGAAGCGTATTAAGGTCTCAGAGAACTTGAGCAATATTTCATTTACTTTAACCAGATTGCAGGGTATAAAGTAGCCGAGCACTTTCCAAGACAACTGCTTTTGCTTGCTTGTTCTTCACTTCGACCATTAACAAATTCAATTAACACTTTGCATTATTCAAGCGCATTCACATCTGTCCATAATCGGAAAACTCAATAATGCCCCAGCTTGAAGAATATGAACGACAATTTGAACTTAGCTTCTACTCTATTTGGATGGCTCTCAAAATATACTTGGTATATTAAAATGCCAAATCAAGACTAGTTCACATAGAAACAGACAGACGGACTTGGCTATATATTGGGTCGGAGATGTCTGCTTCTATGCGTTACACATGAAAAAATATACATATACACTCTACAAATGTATTCCCTTTTCCAAAGAATGAGATCTTGAAATATATATCTATGTATATGTATATGACCTATGAAAATGGTACCCTCAAATATCCTATTCCAAATCTCATCCGATTTATATAAGATTTGGCTCTTTGTTTATCTATTTTATACGTACCACGGCCAAGGCCGGGTTATATCCGCCAGTATTCTATAAATGAACAAACAAAAACGTTATATAGCCATCTGATCTGAAATTTTCCGACTCAGTATACCAGATATGTAAATATATGATTGTGTTAACAATTAAAATAACCTTATATTATATTAAAAATAAATTACTAAAATATGTATTCTTTTATTCATCGAGTATTATTTTAATATTTAATATTAATATTCAAGACGATTGAAATAAATATCAGACTTTTAACACCTGAAATGCTCTGATCAAGAATTTTTGAAATAAACAAAACCACTCTGTATCCTTATAATATACTTTATTTAACGTATTCGTTTGTGTTGTGTGATTAAAAATAAAAATATGTTATTCAACGGCTTCGCGTGTGAATATAACGTTTACCAATCAAGTGGAGCCCACAACTTACTGATGGATACCCTTTAAATGAGTTAACATTAACTGTTGTTTTATCATTATTTTTTGCCGAACACTTTTAAAACTTCATTCAGTCCGAATGTGCTTTTCAAGGATGTCAGCAAATTAAAACTTTAATCTGCATGAAAGATTCTCCAACGATAGCCCAGTAATAATAATAAAAAACAAAAAAAAGAAACCAATTACAATTTGTTAACATTTTTTCTCAATCAAATTTATTACGAGGCCGTGATAAAAAAAAAAAAAAGCTGAGTGAATGAAGGGAGATGAAAAGCACATGAAAAACAAATCTGCAATCGGCGCTTATTTTCTTAAAATATTATCATGTCTATAGCCGTGTGTACGTATGTTTTGTGTGCATGTGTGTGTGTGTGTGTAAGTGAGTGTGTGGCTGTGGGCAGGACAATTAAAACCATGCCACAATATTGCACACACACACACACACAGACACAGACACAGACGCAGCCGAGTCACAGATACAGAAACACGAACACACACACACACATACACAGCGACAGACAGCCGTAGACACACGGTTATAGCAAACGTGGGTATGCCTCGGGGCGGCCTAGTAAATGGTAATCAACGCAAATCCTCCATAGAGCACCGCACACGGATAGGCAATCAGCAGCTGTTGATGGTCCATGGAGAATGCCGTGGCGAATAGTTTCGAGGCCGATATGGCACACCAGAGTATGGAGATGCCGCTCACAATTAGGCCGAGTGTGCCCCTGCAAAGCGCAAAGAGATTTAGAAAGAGACGAGGAGTTGGCGGGTGGAAAAAGGGGAAAAAATTGAGAGAAAAGCAAAGAGAAACATTGGCGGTAAAATCAATAAACAATGCATATGCATGACGCAAGCGGGAAAGAGTATACGCTGTACTGAGTGTTTGCCATAAAAAAATTTCAAAGTCTATGCGAGTGTGTGCGTGCGCGTGTGCGTCTGCGTGTATCTGTGTGTGTCTGTGTATTTTGTGAATGAATGAGCAGGGCAAACAAAGACAGCAGGCGCTGTGCAAAGGATGTACAAACACAGCCCAACTACAAAGCTTGAAGTGAAAGAAAAAGAGAATGAAAATTGAAATACTCTCATATCTGAACTACGCGCAAGAGCTTAAAGGATAGCCTAGAACATGTAACTACTCTACATAGAGACCAAGTTCGATACTAGCAGCTGTATTAGTAAATAACAAGAATATGCCTTGATTTAAACTGAATACAATGATCATTGAAACGAGAGAGTAAGCATTTCTTCGACACGCCGAAGATGTAATACCCTTGTAGAGATTTCCCATTTGCAGGACAGAGAGAATTGTGAAGTTCGTAAATGCTGAGTTTGTTGAAAATATCTTGAGAGTAGAATATTTTGCCATTGGATATTTTGGAACTAATAAATTGCGAGTTTGGTCAAGTTAACTTAATAAAAAACTAAAATGAGCTTTGTTATGTGAAAACTAACCAAGCGACACACGTTTAAAAGAAACCACCCGCAGACAACGTTGCTGACACGTCAAGCAGAGTGTCTTGCAGGACGCCAAGCAGGAGAGCCACGATTAGGGGGGGGACGTTTCTAGCAAGCGGTATTTATCGACTTTTTACCTAGTTACTACTAATTGAATATATAACAATTAAATTGACATAACATCTAAGATCGAACCGATGTAACCTGCATCTGAGAAAATTCTTTAGCATTGCTTAACTATTTAAAATCTTTCAGAGAGCTTTCAAACAGGACGTTTTTAACATAATCTGACCAACAAACTGTACAATATACACAGTCTATGAATAATTGCAACGCTTTCAAAGGCTCGTAACAACAATCACAGCAATTCACAATATGTATGACCCAATGCAAAGGTCGCTCTGTTCCATTTAATGGATTGCCTTTCTCTTCTATTTTTTTTTTTTTTTGTTGCGGTTGCCTCAGCGCCTGAGGTCACCTGGTCCCAAAACTGTCGCAATTCGCTTTCATCTAAAAAACCTATTCATAACCTGACCCCAAACCCATATACGGGGCACTGTTTAAATTTCCCTTTTTCATACCCTGTACCACCCAGTGAAAATCGCTAAAACTGGGTTTTAATATCGTTTGCGTAGAATACATAAATATTTTTGGTCAGTTGTTAATTGACTACAATTTAGAACTTAGCTCCGTCTGATGCATGCGCAAATCCAATTTGTTTCAAATTATCGATATTCTATAAAATCGATAAATATCGATATTCAGATTGTGTTCTTTTACGCATATCTTGAAGCCAACAAGGGCTGAAACCATCAACTTAAGTATAAGGCATTGACACAGCAAAGGGTATCTGCTAGTCGAGCACACCCGACTAGAGATAGCTGCTGCCTTTCTGTGCTGCTCTCTTCCTAGGTCTTCCAACATCGTTTCGTTATTGTTGATTGTGAAGCTTACAAGAGCTGGAAGAGCACTGGGCATCTGATAGTCGAGCACACCCGAAATAGCTGGTGATATGCTTTTGTGTTCTGCCTATTTCCCAAACTATCGTCACACTCCTCGTTGTTGTTGATTAACAAGAGCTGGAACTATCAAATTTAGCATATAGTTTACATACAGAACAGGGTATCTGTTAGTCGACCACACCCGACTAAAGAAAGCTGTTGCTATTCTGTGTTGTTTCTCTGCCCAGTTCCCCAAGCATCGCCCACAATTCTCGTTGTTGTTGATTGTGCCAAGTGATTTTTGGCTTAGCCTAAACGGACCTAGTACGTAGAGCCTTGCGACTAAAACCAATCAAACCAATGCTGTGAGCTGCCACGCCCCCGCCCTAAGGCACCACCCCACAAAACAAACCCTCTACACACAGTGCCAACTGCTGTCTGTGTAATTTTTGTGCACTTTTGCATCACCAAACAAACTCAATTAAAAAGTCTGTCTAAAAAAATCGCAAAAATATTTACTGTAAACTTGCTGGGCGAGGGGCTGGTTGGGGCTATTTGGTACGAGCACGCGGGGTGTCCAGTTACGAGTCCGAGTATATGAACATCAACAGACGCAGGCACACACCCACCCACCCACACCCACACACCCACACACACCCACCCACACACACACAGCAAACACGCACAAAGTGCAGGCGTTTAAAACCAACAAATAAAAAATGCAAGCAAACGGCCAACCAAATGGCAATTGGGCAGCTTCAGCAATGAAAAAAAAAAATGGCGGGAAATAAGCGGGGCGAATGGTGGGCGGGGTTGGGGTGGACAAAGCGCTGCTGGTGTCGAGTAAGTTCGGGCAATAGTTGCTTTTCGTGCTAGCGCCAGTTCAAATTATGACGTGCCAGAGTTCTGGCCAAAGGCTCGATTGGGCTCTGGACGGGTTGGATGGGTCGCAGAGGGGCGCGACGCTGCATACGGGTTTTGGGCACAGTGCACGCAACATTTGCGTGATGCTCTCCACGCAAAAAAATGCGAGCAAAAGCGCACTAGTCGGCTATGCACGACTAGAATATACGCCTTATTCAGTTCTAGGTTGACGCTAGAATGGTTCAAACTTTATTGAATGAGTTTTCTCTGTCCCAAGCCCTATGGAATATGAGCTCTGAAGTAACATCGGTGTTTAGAGTCCGATCTTAAGGAAATTTAAATTATAAGGAAATTTAGAGCTGACATTTAAACATGTGTATATACCAAAATCCAGACTATAACTCCGAGAACATAAACACTTAAGTTTGAATCTTTTGAATTTCTAGGTAGGTCAAAAACCCTAACATGATGGGAGTTGATGTTAAAACAGGAAGTGTTTTCGATCATTTAAAATACATTTTATCTGCGTAGGAGAATCTACGCCCCAAACTGAATGCCTGCCGATCTCACATCATCCGAGATCCTGCTGTTCATATAGCCAGATGAAGCTGGCCAAATCGCATACGCTATCGATACTGATCAAGCATGGGATCAGGGATGCCTTCTGCTGCCTGTTACATACTGTAGTACATAATCATAATACCTTCAGTTAGTCATTTGCAATGGGTACAGGGTATAAAAAGGCAAACTAGCGACTACACATACACCAAGTGCTGAACACATATTTGAAAAGGAAAATACGTGCCCGACTCTGGATATCCGGACACGGCAGATCACCCGCTTACTGTGTCTTTCTCACACACACAAACAGGCACGCACACCCACACACACACACACACACACAGGCACAAACACACACTTCATCTCTTTGCTCTCCTTTTTCTGTGGCCTTCTCCACTTGCGAAGTGGCGCGAAAATTAAACGGCGCATAGCTGGGCGCTTGGCTGAATAGCTTTTTTCTCTCTTTCTTTCTTTTTTTATTTTGGCCCCAAAGTGCACTAAAAGCGCAAATTAAGTTGCCAGTTTTTTGTGCAGCGTCCTCAGAAAGGAACAAAATTAAAAACCTGTGTTCTACATACGTAAATACACACTCACTCACCCACACACACACACACACCCGCTCACACACAGATAATTAACACAAGTTGAAGAATGTAACAGACCAAAACTAAACAAATTTGCCACGTTTTAGCTTTTGTCAAAACAAAATATTTATCTATTCTTGATATGCAGTTTGTTCTAAGTCTATGAAAACTACATCGTAAACTAATTGTTCGTGTATGCAAAGGGTTTTATCTTAAAAAAAAAAAAAGCAAACCAAGAAAGTAAAGATATCTTCGGCATGCTCAAGGTTTTATACCCTTTTAGACACTTCCCTTCTGCAGATATGTGAGAATAGGTCAGCTCGTAAATTAAAATACCTTGGAAAATAGAATATTTTGCCAGATAAGAAAATACTTTAACCGATCTTTTCAATGGCAGCTATATGATACAGTGGTTCGATCCGGCCGGCAACAGAAAGACGGACCCGTGCAAAGTTTCGAGGCGATTGCTTTAAACCTTTCAGACTGATTCGCATATAAAACAGACAGACAAACATGGGCTAATCAACTCGGCTGTTGATGCTAATCTAGAAAATATATATTTCATGACAAAGGTTTAATAACCTCTACAAGGGTATAAAGGAATTCAAAACATCAGCTTTACAATCGATAACATTTCCAATAACTCTAGGTTTATATCAAATGATACACTAGATTAGATTTATATGGCATGATTCCGATTTCAACAAATGTTCAAGAATATAATCAATATTATTTTATTAAATTGGAGACGACATTTTCTAAGATGGAACTCTTCGGAACCCCTATATAATAAATTAAATAACAAAAAAAATCGGGCAATATTCTTCTTTAAACAGAAACTTTGAACGAAATAATATTGATTTGATTTTACGTGTTGGAAAATGATTGAGCCAATTAAAAGTTTAGTATAACCATGCAAATGTATATCTATCTATCCGAAGATATGCAAAGGATTTTAGAAGGACCCTTAAAAGCACATGTAAGAAAGAGGATTGCTGGGTCTAATGTCTATTCTTGGTTATGGCGACTATCTAGCAGGTGGCAAGCATCTTAAAGCGCCCGAGTCTAATCCCGAATATTCAATTCAATGATGAAACCAAGGATTCAGTTTGTAAACAATCAAACTAGAGATATTCAAGTTACAATGATCAAACAAAACTAAGTAGTTGAACGTGCTGCAGTCGCAGCTGGACTGACTTAGCCAAAGTTTGTAATTACGGCCCGGCACACAATGCATTGGCAACTTTTCAATTAAAAACATAAATACAAATCGGAAGGGAGCAAACGGAGCAGTAGGAGGAGCAGCCAGAGAAGCTGTCGATGTAGCTGATGATTGGATGGGTGGGTGTAGAAAAGCCAGCCAGTTGTGTCAACAATTACTTACTGAATGGTGATTAAAATGTTGATGCCCGACAGCACGACCATGGGCAGCAGACAATAGCCCAGCACGGAGGCAACCGCGCCAAAGGTCACTTGCGAGCGTGTGACCATCAATGAGAGCAGACAGTAGAAAAATATGCAGCCCATGACGCCAATGCCATAGATGTATGAGAAGGTAACCTTGCCGCTCTGTAAAAATATATGGGAAATAAAAGAAAATATACAGAACATAAACCAATCAATGCATAGGCATTATGAAAAGAGAATCCGTTTGTTGTTGGTTGTACCCACCAGCAGGAGTATGCCGCCCAGTGTGAGACAGAATACCAATGGTCCGGCCATGTCCGTGTCCTGGAGTATTTGTTGGTCTGTGCCGCGCAGGGGATTCAGCACGGCCAGCGTCTAAAACAAAAGAGTGTGCGAGCAGTTGGTAGAGTGTAATTCAAGGAAAATGTTATTAAAATTACAACTAGTAAAGGATTTCAACTGCGACCGGGGACAGCCAGACCGCCATCATCATTCACAACCTGCGGCAGGACACGACACAATTCATTTGTTCGCACACACACACAACGGCCATAAAACGCAGTTTCGCTTTTCCAGCAGTTGCTGTGTGTGTGTGAGTTGGTGTGTGTGAGTTGGTGTGTGTGAGTTGGTGTGTGTGTGAGTTGGTGTGTACTCGCAGTGAAATTTGAAAAATGGAAATTGATGATAAATGATATTGCTGACCAGTCAGCGGAGCAGCGAACGAGCCTGTCAACATGTTTGACGCACGAGAATTTAGAGCACGAGGCCAGAAATAAATGAAACAACCGACTGCCAACCAAAACAATCGCCATTTACTGCCAAACACATGTGCCCCGAGCTCAGCTCAGTTGACTTTAATCCTTGGCATACGTTTATCAATAGCCACCTTTTCGTGACCCGCTATAGATTTCGATATAATTTTGTCATTAAACGCGAGACTTTTGAGTTGGAATCGTTGTATTCAATGTTTTTTTTTTTTGTTTTCTATAATTTAATTCGATTTTTCTTAATGCTGCAATTTAAGTATTCAAAATTATTTTTTGATAAGGATTCAAATTTGAAATCTTTTGAAATACGTCTTTTTACGAGGGGTTACTACAAACTTTATTTACAGTTGCTTTACAGAGGATAACAAAAATGTACATACATTTTTTATGATTTTCTTTTATTTTTGAATGGTCTTCAAAACGAGTGTAGCTAAAAATCGATATAGAGTACTTTATCATAGGTTTTAGAGACCTTTCGAGAACAGTTTCCTTATCAAAAGCTCTGAATAAAAAGATATTTGAGGTATGAGAAACTATGTGGCGAGCGTTTACCCTAACTTTAAGCTCAGTGAAAACTTTGTCTTTTTATATGATGAAAAGAATCTCTTGTTAAAGGTGAAATTTTCATTTGCCATACAATATTATTAATATAATAATTTTTTATAGGCCATTTACATTGTTTTTAATTTCTCTATTTAACAAAAGTAAAAGGAAATACTAATAAAAATCTACAAAAAATAATAATATTTCTCATAGAGAGTTTTCCCATGCATTGAAAATGGCTATTCACAAATTATTCTAAATACTTCTGATCATTTGAAATTCTAATGTCCGAGTGAGACTTGGGTGCTGTAAAATTAGCATTATCTGCTTAACAGAGCTGACTTTAGCAGTAAGAGTTGAAATATGAATTAAACAAAATGTTATCAACAAACGCTTTTCTCTGCTTTTTAAACGTTAAATGAGAGCTTAAGAAAGTCAAATTGTGTGAGCAATTAACTTAACTCCTCTTACCCAATCCCGACTCTATATATGTTTGACTTTAAATGTTAATCCGTACTGAGCATTAAGCCATTATAAATACCGTTAGACCCATATTAAAACGATCGTGTTTTTTTCTCTTAATCTGTTATTGTGCGTGTTTTTTTGCACTTATGGCTGTTGCTGCTGCATAGTTGTGTATTCTGTACAATTTAATTAGTATTTCGCTTAATTTTTATGATGGCAAAAGACTCATTACCATTTTCATTTTTCAATTAACACAAACGTAATAAATTCCACAACAAAAACGAACAAAATAAATGAAAAAAAAAAAAAAAACACGCAAATTTTCACAAAAGGCAAAAACGTGTAGAAAAGTTACATAGAGCAAAACGAAAGAAAAAGTTTAATTAAAAACACAAAAGTTTTATTTATTTAAAAAAAAAAAAGCACAAAAAAACAAAACAGCAAGAGAGCAATGAAAAAATATGTCTTCATTAACGACAAAACAACAAGTGCAACCCAGCAACAACAATGCAAACGAGTTGAGCGCAGGAAAAAAATGAAAGAATAAAAATAACGGCGTCGGGCAAAAGCAGCGTGCAATAAATAAATACAAAAGCGAAATGCAAAAACATTTAAATTTCAATTAAAACTGAGCGCAGACCAGCGCGAAGTTGGCAGCGGTAGAAAAGCTCGGCCTAAAGTGGACACTCTTTCCGCTCTTTTGCACCAGCACCCCCCACTCCCCTTCGCCGTTCTTTGACTCACTCTCTCTCTCCTTCAACTGCACAAATTAGAAAACTGAAAACAAAAGCGAAATGCGTAAAAGCAAAAGAAGAATAATGCAGTAGGTGAAGTAATTGCGCATGCAACAACGACAACAACAACAAAGGGAGGCAATCTTGAGAGCTGCCTGTGAGGCATTTCACCAAAGGGACGCGCATAAAATATGCAATTTGCCGAGATTTCAAGTGGTCTACTTCCAAAATGATTCAAGTGCAGCCACAAAACACTCAAAACCAGTAGAAAAAGCTTAAATTATATTTGAATAAATTGTAAAAAGCGGTTCCTACCTTTTGGAATATATGATTTGGATTGATGCCCAGTTCTAAAAGGAAACACATAAAACTCATGAGCCTTGGATTATTTGTGGATACATTAGCATACGCCGTGCTTACCCTCCAGCAGCGGCGGCTCATCCTCGAACTCGTTGCCGGTGGCGGCACCGCCGGCCGCGCCGCCCTGTTTGAAAGATTTGTCCTGCGCAAAGCTGCTATCCGTGTAGGCGGTCGGATCGTAAAAGCCGCCAAGACCCGGGTTTGGTGCATTGCTGTAGGCGGCATCGTAGTTCGGCGGCACCGACGGTTGTGTGTTGTCGAAACTCTGGAAATTGCTTTGGATAAGGGGGACGCAAACAATTGTTAAACAAATTGAAGTGCGGGCGCGTGTCAAATACAGCGACTCACAGTTCCTGGCCAAACTCGGGCACATCGAAATTGTAGCTGGCATCTGCTGATGGCCCGGAGGTATAAAAATCGTTGGGCCCGAATTGCGACATGTTATTAACGTTTTAAACAATATTTAAAGTGTATTTAATTTAGAAATTCAGTGCAACACGTCATTGGGAACGGCTGATTACCATTCACCGGCAACGCCAACATGTTAGGCTGTCTGTTAAATGAGCGCGATGCTGTTAAATGTCTGTTAAGGCGTAGTGTTGTAAGGCGCACGCGTGAATGTGGCGCGGACTTTAAATATGAACTAAAAAATTGCTGTCAATCACTTTTAAAAAACTTTTCAACGTGGAAATGGAAAGATTTCGGCTAATAGTAACATTCATAATACATTTTTATTTGCATAGCTCCATTTGTAACACGCACACAAGTTATTCCTCAATTGGGGCTACGTAATTATTGCGTTTGTAAAGGTCTAGAATATAGATATAGTATTATAATTTCGTATTGTATTAAACTTCTTGCAACACGCAATGGCAAAAAACATTAAGTAAATTGTTAGTAGTTTGTAGTTACAGTTACGTAGAGAACACAGTTAGATAACTTTACGAATTTGTTTGTTTTCTTTTTTTTTTTTTTACTAACTAAATAGCTGTGAATTATAATTATGTAGGTATACATATATCAACATAGATAATTTATATATATATATATATGTATGTATGTGTTATTTATATGGCTGGTTCTAAGTGGACAACATCCGTTCTTTTTTTTTTTTTTTGTTTTTTTATACTGCGCTATCGGCTAATTATTGTTCGTCTTTCCTAAATCTTTGTCATCTTCGTCGTGTACATTGTTCATTGTTCCTTTCGTGTTCAGCGAGTGAAACGCTCTCTAGTCCTACCTGACGCAACCGTTCTAAACTGTTTAACTTAAAAATTAAATTGATTTCAAATATCTTATTACGCATTATGTATATATGACTAGCTTGATGGGGGAATTCGAATAATAACCTAACATTGGTTGCTTATTTCGTTTGGTAAATTGTTTTTTTTTTTTTTTTTGGTATTAGTTTGCCTTGTTTTTGTTCAAGTTCAAGCTAGGGCGCTTAGTCCTCTAAGTTTCGGAAAGCCTGCTGCAGATCCTCGTACAGCTGATCGTAGTCCGCCTTAATCTTTTGCTCACCATCTTTCAAGGGATCCTATGAGGAGAAAAGAAGAGAGAGAAATGCAATAGTTTACACTTTTTCTCGGCCTACTCCATTGATGACTCACTTTGAATTTCATTGAAGATAACTGATACATAATGCCGCCCATTGATTCCCTGATGGTGTTCCATGTAATCTTATTGTCCGACTGGGCGGTGGACTCAACTGCATGACGCGCCGTCTCATAGAAAGCTAATATGTTTCTCAGCATGCCCACCGTTTTGTAGAATGGACAGACTCGATCGTATGAGGAGTAGGAGTTCTGTTGCAAAAAGTCGTCCTTCAGCAACTTGGCCACCTCCAGAGTAACCTTATCGGTCTCGGCCAGCGACGCCTTGCCGACCAGTTGCACGATTTCGGAGAGATCCTCCTCCTCCTGCAAGATTTCCTTAACCTTGGTACGCAGTGGCACAAATTCGGGGAAGTTCTTGTCGTAGTACTCGTCCAGAGCGCGCGTATACTTGGAATAGGAGATTAGCCAGTTAATGGAAGGGAAATGTTTACGCTGCGCCAGCTTCTTGTCCAGACCCCAGAACACCTGCACGATGCCCAGAGTGGCCGAGGTAACGGGATCGGAGAAGTCGCCACCAGGTGGCGAGACAGCGCCCACAATGGACACTGAGCCCTCGCGCTCGGGATTGCCCAAGCACTTGACGCGTCCAGCGCGCTCGTAGAAGGTGGCCAGACGTGCTCCCAAATACGCCGGATAGCCAGAGTCAGCAGGCATCTCAGCCAGACGACCAGAAATTTCACGCAAAGCCTCCGCCCAACGCGATGTGGAGTCTGCCATCATGGCCACGTTATAGCCCATATCGCGGAAATATTCCGACAACGTGATGCCAGTATAGATGGAAGCCTCACGAGCAGCCACGGGCATGTTGGAAGTGTTGGCCACCAAAGCAGTGCGTTTCATTATGGACTCCGTGACGCCGTCGACTTCACAAGTCAGTTCCGGGAAATCACGCAAGACTTCAGACATCTCATTGCCACGCTCGCCGCAGCCTACGTAGATGATGACATCCGAGTTGGAGTACTTGGACAGAGCCTGCAAAGAGCATTAAACTAAGCCAAGTTGCTGGAGCGGGAAATAAAGGCACACTTGCCTGCGAGATCACAGTCTTGCCACAACCGAAAGCACCGGGAATGGCCGTGGTGCCGCCCTGAACACAAGGAAACAGGGAATCGAGCACACGCTGTCCCGTAAAGAGTGGATGATTTGCCGGCAGCTTTTCTGTGCAGGGACGCGGCTGACGAACGGGCCACACCTGCAGCATTGTATGTTTTGTAATCTCGCCATCGAACTCCGTCTCCAGCACAACGTCTTCCAGATTGTAGTTGCCCGCGGGCGCAATGTACCGAACTGTGCCCTTGGCACGCGGCGCCACAAGCATGCGCTGCTTGACCAATGTGTTCTCATGCACTACGCCGTAGAGATCGCCGCCTGTGATATGAGAGCCAACGCGCACGTGCAAGGGATTGAACTCCCACATGACGGAGCGTGAAAGGGCGGGCGTGTTAACGCCCTTGGGTATATATATGGAGCTGGTCATGATGCCAATGTCCCTCAGCGGGCGCTGGATGCCGTCAAAAATGCTGCCCATAATGCCGGGACCCAGTTCCACGGACAGGGGTTTGCCAGTGCGCAGCACGGGATCACCGACTGTGACGCCGGAGGTTTCTTCGTACACCTGAATGGTGGCCATGTCGCCCTCCAGACGAATGATCTCGCCCACCAGCTCATAGTAGCCCACACGCACCAGCTCGTACATAGCAGAGCCGGACATGCACTCAGCCGTGACGACTAGGGGACAAGGGGAGCAAGGTGACAATTAGATAAGGTCAGCAGGTGAAGGACAAAGGTGACGTCTTACCCGGACCAGAGACAGCGTACACGCGACCATATTCAGATTCGCGATCCTCGTCTTTGATTTTCCTCAGGCTAGACATCTTTGAGGTGAGTTCGGTTCAACTGCAACGGTCGAAATTGTTCGCTAAACATCAACAAAACAAAGGTTAAACACTTTTTCGTTATAAACAAAAACACATTTCGCACGCTTGTTTGTGGCAAAAAGTGATGTGAAAAAAACTATAGATGGCGCTGCTGTGGGCAGCTGCCAAGCAGCCCCCAGTGAAAGCTTCAAGCCCCCGCAGCAGCCAACGATCGATTTTTCCACATCAAATTCACGGTTGCCACCCACAGTTTACATGAACAGTTTTTTAAATTGAACAGCAAAAACAATATATCAACGAGCTTTGCATATTTCTAGGCACTTGACTATTTAATACTTGTTTTTTCAATGCAAGTCCAATAGTTTTGCTAGTTGGAAAATTGCTTTTACTCACATTTGTTTTAGCTCTTATGAAAATTCTCAGCAGACTGAGTTTCTATTTTAATCTAGATTGGCAGCGCCTCAAATTTTCCAATACATTTGGAAAATTCTTATCGATTCTATATATTGCTTACTATCGCAATTCGATATCGATATGTGATGTGAATACATATTGTGCTATAAAACTGACAATAAAAATATGCTTGCTTGAGTTATTTTTATTTATTTATATATATTTATTATATATAAAAATTATTTATATATATTTTATTTTATTTTATTTTGAAAAGAAAGCTAGCTCGATACAGCTTAATTTAAACGCACTATATATATGTTATAAAGTTTGCATTTTTTTTTGTCTACATATATTATATTCAATTATACATCATATTGAAATTCAATAATATTTGTTGTGTTTACTTATTTGCTAACCAACTTATAAGCTTATTAATTATAGTCTACTGTAACATGTTGTTGGTACGTATAAATACCCACAAGTCCTACAATGTTATCGCATCAGTGAACCAACTATCGATATTTTAACTATCGTGTAAATTGCAGCTAGTGAAGTGTTCTGTCACATCTCTACTACCGTCTCGGCTGCAAAACAAACTTTTAGCGAAAACAGGGGACAAGTAATTTCGAGAACGAGATATTTATTGAAAAGTACATCTATTGACATTGTCGCGCTGCCACGCATAACACAAACATGTGAAAGTGCCAAACGCAAGCTGTGGAACATTGCGTGACGTGCCCAGACAGACTCAGACTCCGGGCAAGCAAATTATAACCTCAAAGTCTCGACTGGACGTGGGTGCACCTGCTTTGAATTGCAGGCGCTTGGGGATTTCCCCTGACCCAAGAAACTATTGAACGTAAATATGTCGACATCCTCGATTGTGCAGCAGTTCGTCAACGGACTCAAATCACGCAATCGCAATGTGCAAAACAAGGCGGCACAGGACCTGTTCCTCTATGTCAAAACAGAGCTGCGCGAGATGTCGCAAGAGGAGCTGGTGCAATTCTTTGACGACTTCGATCATCACATCTTCAACATGGTCAATGCGGCGGACATCAATGAGAAGAAGGGCGGCGCCCTGGCCATGAGTGAGTAACAATTCCGATTTTAGGTGCCTCCGGGCTTCACCCTTGGCTAATATCCTTTTCTTGCTTCTATTTGCCAGAGTGTCTCATAAGCGGCGACGCGTTGATCACGCGCAAAGGCATCTCGCCGTACCTGAATCGGTTGCGCGATCTGCTGCTTATCAATGATGTGTCCGTCATGGAAATTGCGGCACGTTCCCTGGTCAAGCTGGCCAATATGCCCGGCTCGAAGGGCGCGGAATCTTTTGACTTTGACATCAAAAAGGCCTTTGAAATGCTCAGCGGCGACCGACAAGAGGTGCGTAGCGATCAAATTATTGACCATTACGAAATATTATATTTCAATATTTGTTTTCTACAGTATCGCCGTCACGCGGCCGTCTTTATTCTACGTGAGCTGGCAATTGCCTTGCCCACATATTTCTATCAGCAAATTCTTACGTTTTTCGAGCACATCTTTAATGCCATCTTTGATCCGAAGCCAGCGATACGCGAATCGGCCGGCGAGGCCCTGCGCGCCGCACTCATCGTGACCGCCCAGCGTGAGAGCACAAAGCAATCCAGTGAGCCGCAGTGGTATAAGATCTGCTATGAAGAGGCCAGCGGCAGCTTTAGCAGCGATGTGCTCACGGCCAAGGAGCAAAAGGGCATGACTCGCGACGATCGCATACACGGCGGCCTCATTGTCTTCAATGAGCTCTTCCGCTGCGCCAATGCGCATTGGGAGCGCCGATATACAGCGCTAAAGATGCTCTTTCCCAAGTCGCAGCACAATAAATTTCTGGAAGCGACCAACTCCTCATCAGTTGGCAATCAACTGACAACCATTGTGCCACGCCTCAAGGTGCCTTTCGTTGACAAACTGGGCAGCACACAGATGCAAATGGAGGGCGAGCAGCACAATGCGACGGGCAACAAGCTGACGAGTGTAAGCAACAAACATACTCTATCAATTAATCGAGTCATAAATCAGTTTAAGAGGTATTATTTATGCTCAGTTCATTTATCTGAAATGTAGATATTGTTTTAATTGATTATCCCTTAGTTTAATAGTTTCTGTGCTCGATCGGCAAGTGGAACTTTCTAGCGATTTATTACTATAAGAAAATGTAGAAAAATAATCCGGGTACCAACTAGTATAGTATAATTTTATATAATTATATATAATTGCTACTCTTAGATTGTTTTGCATTTTGTTAACGATTTGAGTTTGTATTTGCAGCAAAACGTACTGGAGTCAGCCTACGCCCACGAGATACTCAAGGAGCACTTCATAACCATATGCGACAATGTGCTGGAGCAGCGCACCTCAAAGTCGCCATATGTGCAGCAGGCGTTGCTGCAGATCTTGCCCCGACTGGCTGCCTTTAATCGCGAGGTGTTTGTGGCACAATATCTGAAAACCTGTGTGGCCCATTTGATGTCAATATTGCGCGGCAAGGAAAAGGATCGCAATGTGGCGTACATCACCATCGGCTACATAGCCGTGGCCGTGGAGAGCGATATAGAGAAGCATCTGAAGCATATTATGGGCAGCATTAAGCAGGCGCTGCCCGCCAAGGATTTGGCCAGTAAACGCAAACCGCCCGTCGATGCGGCGGTCTTTGCCTGCATCACGCTGCTGGCGCATGCGGTCAAGTCACAAATCGCGGACGATGTGCGTGAAATTCTTGAGCAAATGTTTCACACAGGCCTCTCGCCAGCGCTGACCGTTTGCCTGCGCGAACTGGCCGAGAATGTGCCGCAGCTGAAGGCAGCTATTACGGATGGCCTGATTGGCATTCTCTTCCAGGTGCTAATGAATAAGCCGGCGACCATACCATACGCCACAATGCCGCCCATCAGCATTGATGCCTCGCTGCTGCTCCAGAGTGCCGATAGCCCCACAATTGTGCTGGCTCTAAGGACATTGGGCACCTTTAATTTTGAGGAACAGAACATGCTCGACTTTGTGCAGCGGTGAGCGCCACTTAAATGCACCAATCTTTTAAAGCATTCACTAATATTCACATTAATTGCAGCTGCGCGGATTACTTTATTGTGCACGAGCATCAGGAAATACGCCTGGAAGCGGTGCAAACCTGTACGCGTCTGCTCAAGCTGGCCGTGCAGTCGTCGGACAGCATGGAGAACTCCAAGACGCTGAGCGACACGGTCTCGCATGTGATTGAGCGTCTGCTGTCGGTGGCCATCACCGACATGGATTACAATGTGCGCATTCGCATTCTTCGCTCGCTGGATGAAACTTTTGATGCCAAGCTGGCGCAGCCGGAGTCGCTTAATGCCCTATTCATAACCCTGCACGATGAGATCTTCGAGATACGCGAACTTGCCATGGTCACCATCGGGCGGCTGTCCTCCATGAATCCCGCTTATGTTATGCCCAAGCTGCGCACCACCATGATTGAGCTGCTCACGGACTTGAAGTACTCGGGCATGAGTCGCAACAAGGAGCAGAGCGCACGTATGCTGGATCATCTAGTCATTAGCACGCCGCGTCTTATTTCTTCGTATATGAATCCAATACTTAAAGCCCTCGTGCCCAAGCTGCATGAGCCAGAGTCTAATCCGGGCGTGGTGCTCAATGTGCTGCGCACCATTGGCGATCTGGCCGAGGTCAATGGCGGCTCCAATGAAATGGAGCTGTGGGCAGATGAGCTGCTCGCCATATTGCTCGAGATGCTGGGCGATGCGGGCAGTCCGGACAAGCGTGGCGTTGCACTCTGGACACTCGGCCAGCTGATAAGCGCCACAGGGCGTGTGGTCAGCCCATATCACAAGTATCCAGTGCTAATCGATATACTGATTAATTTCCTAAAGACCGAGCAGCGTCGCTCCATACGCCGCGAAACGATACGCGTGCTGGGTCTGCTGGGCGCAATGGATCCGTACAAGCATAAAATGAATAAGGGCCTGATTGATAGCCAAAAGGATAATGTGCTAATTGCCTACTCGGATGGCAAGGCGGACGAGAGCCAGGATATATCCACGGCCGAACTGCTTGTGAACATGGGCTCCCACGCGCTGGATGAGTATTATCCAGCTGTGGCTATTGCGGCGCTCATGCGCATCCTCCGGGATCCAACACTGAGCACACGGCACACCAGCGTCGTGCAGGCTGTCACCTTCATCTTCCACACGCTGGGCATCAAGTGTGTGCCGTATCTGGCACAGGTGCTGCCCAATCTGCTGGACAATGTGCGCACCGCGGACAATAATCTGCGCGAGTTCCTCTTCCAGCAGCTGGCCATTCTGGTGGCCTTTGTCAAGCTACACATCATCAGCTATATGGACGACATCTTCAAGCTGATCAAGGAATTCTGGACCATCAATACGCCGCTTCATTCTACGCTCATCAATCTAATCGAACAGATTGCCGTTGCCCTGGGCTGCGAGTTTCGGGATTATCTGGCGCAGCTCATACCGCAAATTCTGCGTGTGCTGCAGCACGACAACTCCAAGGATCGGATGGTTACACGGCGACTGCTGCAGGCGCTGCAGAAATTTGGCAGCACCCTGGGCTACTATTTGCCACTGATTGTGCCGCCCATTGTCAAATTCTTTGACTCGCCCTATGTGCCTCAGCAGGTGTCCCTGGTGGCGCTGGAGACGATAAACAGTTTGGCTTGCCAGCTGGATTTTACGGACTTCTCCTCGCGCATTATACATCCGCTGGTGCGTGTACTGGAAACGGAGCCGGAGCTGCGCGAACAGGCCATGACCACGCTGCGCTCCCTGGTCAAGCAGCTGGGCAAAAAGTATCTGGTGTTTGTGCCCATGGTGCAGCGCACCATCAACAAGCATCGCATCGTGGACGCCGAATACGAGACTCTGCTCGCCCGCATTCAGTCGAACAGCACCTTGGCGGATGGCTGCGGCATTGGCGTTGGCATTGGCGGCGACTTCGGGCAGCGCCAGGCGAAGCCCAAATACAATGAGCCCTTCGTGCTGGACAGCAACAGCAGCAGCAAGAATCTGAAGGTGTCCACGAACGCGCTGCGCACCGCCTGGCAGGTGACGCGGCGAGTCTCCAAGGACGACTGGGTGGAGTGGCTGAAGCGTCTGTCCATAGGCTTGCTCAAGGAGTCGCCATCGCATGCCTTGCGCGCCTGCTGTGTGCTGGCCCAGGATTACGATACGCTGTTGCGGGATTTGTTTAATGCGGCCTTCATCTCATGCTGGACTGAACTCTCGCCTGAGCACAGGCACGAGCTAACCCAGTCATTGATACAGGCGCTGCAGGTCACGGACATGCCCGAGATCACACAGACCATACTCAATCTGGCCGAGTTTATGGAGCACTGCGATCGTGATCCCATACCCATTGAGACACAGCTGCTGGGCACACATGCCATGGCGTGTCGAGCGTATGCCAAGGCATTGCGCTACAAGGAGGAGGAGTTTGTGCCGCGCCAGGAGGCGCATGTCTTTGAGTCGCTCATCCATATCAACAACAAGCTGCAGCAGCGCGAAGCCGCCGAAGGTCTGCTCACCACCTACCGGAACACGGCGAGCGAGGGCAGCGTCCACGGACGCTGGTACGAGAAGCTGCACAACTGGGATCAGGCACTGCATCACTATCAGCTCAATCTGAATGCCGATCCCAATGATCTGGAGGCGCGTCTCGGACATATGCGCTGCCTGGAGGCGCTTGGCGATTGGTCCCAGCTGAGCACCAGATGCAAAGAGGAATGGCCCAACTTCAGCACGGAGGCCAAGTCGCGCGCCAGTCCCTTGGCTGCCGTCGCCGCCTGGGGCCTAAAGGATTGGGATGGCATGCAGGAATACGTGCGCTGCATACCCGTGGACACACAGGACGGTAGCTTCTATCGCGCTGTGCTCGCCGTGCATCACGATGACTTTGAGACGGCCCAGCGTCTAATTGATGAGACCCGCGATCTGCTGGACACCGAGCTGACCTCCATGGCCGGCGAGTCGTACGAGCGTGCCTATGGCGCCATGGTCTGCGTTCAGATGCTGGCCGAACTGGAGGAGGTTATACAGTACAAGCTGATACCAGAACGACGCGAACCGCTCAAGGCCATGTGGTGGAAGCGTCTGCAGGGCGGACAGCGTTTGGTTGAGGATTGGCGCCGCATTATCCAGGTGCACTCGCTGGTTGTCAAGCCGCACGAGTATATACACACCTGGCTAAAGTATGCCAGCTTGTGCCGCAAGAGCGGCTCCCTGTACTTGTCGCACAAGACGCTGGTCATGCTGCTGGGCACTGATCCAGCGCTGGCGCCCGACGAGCCGCTGCCGTGCAACCAGCCGCAGGTCACCTATGCCTACACCAAATATCTGGCCGCCTCCTCGCAGCCGCAGCTGGCGTACAAGCAGCTGCGAGACTTCGTCAACACGTACAGCACGCAGCTGAGCTGCCTGCCGTCGGAGGCACTGAAGCAGCAGGATCAGCGTCTGATGGCGCGCTGCTATTTACGGCTGGCCACCTGGCAGAACAAACTGCACGAGAACAGTCCCAATCCGGATGCGGTGCAGGGCGCTCTGGAGTGCTTTGAGAAGGCCACCAACTATGATCCCAACTGGTACAAGGCGTGGCATTTGTGGGCCTACATGAACTTCAAGGTGGTGCAATCCCAAAAACAGGCACTGGAAAATCAACGCCAGCAATCGCCGGCATCCATGGGCATGGGCCTGGACAGCGAGCATCTGATCATACAACAGTATGCGGTGCCTGCGGTGCAGGGCTTCTTCCGCTCCATTAGCCTAATCCGTGGCAATTCGCTGCAGGATACGCTGCGTCTGCTGACGCTCTGGTTCGACTACGGGCACCATGCGGAGGTCTATGAGGCTTTGTTTTCGGGCATGAAAATGATTGAGATTAACACCTGGCTGCAGGTGATACCACAGCTAATTGCCCGCATCGATACGCATCGCAAGCTGGTGGGTCAGCTAATCCATCAGCTGCTCATGGACATTGGCAAGAATCATCCGCAGGCGCTCGTCTATCCATTGACCGTGGCCTCCAAGTCCGCATCGCTGGCGCGCAAAAATGCCGCCTTCAAGATACTCGACTCGATGCGCAAGCACTCGCCCACGCTGGTCGAGCAGGCGGTCATGTGCAGCGAGGAGCTGATACGCGTGGCCATACTCTGGCACGAGCAGTGGCACGAGGGCTTGGAGGAGGCTTCGCGTCTCTACTTCGGGGATCGCAATGTCAAAGGCATGTTCGAGATTCTGGAGCCGTTGCACGCCATGCTGGACCGCGGCCCACAGACGCTCAAGGAGACCTCCTTCTCGCAGGCCTACGGCCGTGAGCTGACCGAGGCGTATGAGTGGACGCAGCGCTATAAGACGTCGGCTGTGCTCATGGATTTGGATCGTGCCTGGGATATATACTATCATGTGTTCCAGAAGATATCGCGCCAGCTGCCGCAGCTGACATCGCTGGAGCTGCCTTATGTGTCGCCCAAGTTGATGACCTGCAAGAATCTGGAACTGGCCGTGCCGGGCTCCTATAATCCCGGCCAGGAACTAATACGCATCAACCACATCAAGACCAATCTGCAGGTGATCACGTCCAAGCAGCGACCGCGCAAACTATGCATACGTGGCTCCAACGGCAAGGACTATATGTACTTGCTGAAGGGTCACGAGGATCTGAGGCAGGATGAGCGCGTCATGCAGCTCTTCTCGCTGGTCAATACGCTCCTGCTCGACGATCCCGACACGTTCCGTCGCAATCTGGCCATCCAGCGCTATGCCGTCATACCGCTAAGCACCAACTCCGGTCTGATTGGCTGGGTGCCGCACTGTGATACGCTGCACACGCTCATCCGGGACTACCGCGAAAAGAAGAAGGTGCCACTCAATCAGGAGCATCGCACCATGCTGAACTATGCGCCCGACTATGATCATCTGACGCTCATGCAAAAGGTGGAGGTGTTCGAATATGCTCTGGGCCAGACCCAGGGCGATGATCTGGCCAAATTGTTGTGGCTGAAGTCGCCCTCGTCGGAGCTGTGGTTCGAGCGGCGCAACAATTACACACGTTCACTGGCGGTCATGTCCATGGTGGGCTATATACTCGGCCTGGGTGATCGTCATCCCTCAAATCTGATGTTGGATCGCATGAGTGGCAAGATACTGCACATCGATTTTGGTGATTGCTTCGAGGTGGCGATGACGCGTGAAAAGTTCCCCGAGAAGATACCCTTCCGGCTGACACGAATGCTCATCAAGGCCATGGAGGTCACCGGCATTGAAGGCACCTATCGGCGCACCTGCGAGAGCGTTATGCTGGTGCTGCGTCGCAACAAGGATTCGCTAATGGCCGTACTGGAAGCATTCGTGTACGATCCGCTGCTCAATTGGCGTCTGCTCGATGTGGACAAGAAGGCCAATGATACAACAGCAACAACTGCTGCAGGTGCCAGCGGCGGCAGTCCAAGCAACTCCATCGAGCAGGAGTCACTGCTGCAGGGCAATCCCCTAGCCAAGTCCAAGACATACGAGGCACAGCAGCTGCATGTGGGCTACGCCAATGTGGCGGATGTGACCAACAGCAAGGCCAGCATGGTTATACAGCGTGTCAATCGGAAGCTGACCGGCACAGATTTCCAAATGACCGAAATGACAGAGCAGCAGCAGGTGGAGCTGCTCATACAGCAGGCGACGAACAATGAGAACCTCTGCCAGTGTTATATTGGCTGGTGTCCCTTCTGGTAATGACCCACCTGCCACCAGCTGCCCCATCAATCTCCAGGCCATGCATCCATCTGAGACTGAGCGAATAAAACAAATAAATATGCAGTTACAGTTAAAATTAAAACAAACACACACACACACACACACAGCTACACACATTTATGTATATGTATAATTTATATTAGCAATACGCGCTTCATTAAAACTTTATTGTAAATTCCAGTTGCAATTAAATTCCAAATTTTGTTAAGCACGAGCCAAGCTGTGGCACCTAACACTTGGAGTAGTCGTAGCTCGTTCCGAAAAAAAAAAACACCCACCTCAAAATCGGGCTCAATGGAAGAGCAAAAACCACCACACGTTAAATTGGAATTACAAAATATATATTTATTATAATAACCGAAGTATTTGTGAACGTGAATTTATACAGAAACCGTGTTTTTTTTTTTTTTTAATGAAATTATACAAAAACAATCAATTAAGCAATATACAAGATGTACTTTAATAATTAAAATTATTGCATTTTTAACATATACATAAGTTTTGAGAAATCTGAAAACAAGAAGATTTTTGTAATGTGATGAACTTGAGAATCTTGAGAACTGCGACTGCGACTACCCCAAGTGAAAAACAAAAAGTAGTTAACTAAATTCTAGCTGCTGTTTAAGCGCATATACATATATAATAATTATAATAATATTTGTATAGAGATATAGGTAGACACTAAAACTGCACATTAAGCTACGTTAGTTTGTAGATTATGGTTCAGGATTTGGCGGCACCTTAGCTATTGTTTCGCTTGCCCCGCTGCTCCTTGCGCCATGCATCGATACGCTGTTTCAGCTCAATGTTGGGCACCAGCATATCCTCGGTGAGATGCTGCCGATTGAACGGATCTGTGCAGCTATTGAGCAGATGACGCGTGATAATTGCACGATCCATTACCGTGCCCGAGGGCAGCACAACTGGATCCGACATAAGGGTGTCCATAAGCGGGTCCTTAAACTCGTCGGGCGCATCGGCACACTCATCCTCAGTCTGTTGATTTGAAACTGCACGGAAACAATAGCTTCAGCAAACAATTCTTATAAGGGATAAGGGATAAGGAATCTTACCATAAATCTCATGAGCCCGCTGTGTGAGCGCCTTGAAACGCTCCACCTCCACGCCGGAACGTAGCGCTAGGCGTTTAATGCGAGACGCTGCCTCATTGCAGATATGCACATCGAAAGAGCGCTCGTCGGCGGCCAAAGCCTGCGCGAATCTATCACAGTCCAAGTGGAGATATATATCAAAGATTTGGGCCAACAAACTGCGCGGCTCCCAACCATATTTGGCTGGATTCTTCACTTTCAGATCGTTGCACTTGGGCCCAGCCAATTGTTTTAAATTAAAGTTCAGCATGGAACTGAGGCGATCGACCAGCTCGGCGCGCATAAACGGCTCCTTGATGTCGCTCTGCAGTAAATCCAAAAAGGTTTAATAACAATCCAATAATAACCACAAATAACTTAAAACAACTCACAGTCAAATAATGAAATAGATCGACAGTCTCACGCGCTAGCGTCAAATAGGAACGGCATTGCCGCTCATCCGTTGCCAGCTGGGTGAGCCGACTCTGTTGCTGCTCGGCGCTCATGCCACTCCAGTTCTGTGCATCGGACATCAGCTGTTGCGTTAGATGTATGCGCTTTAGATTCTCGAGGCATTCGTCCAGCAAGAACGTCGTATCGTTCATCAGCATATTGACAAACTTAACAAACTGATTGCCCTGGCGCGACTCACAGATGACAGCCTGCCGGTGTATGGGATTCTCCCACATGGATTTGAACAGATGGCTAATGTGGTATCTGCAAATAAACTGAATTCAATGAAAAGTTCTACGCGTTTGCCGCAGCTCACTCACCTTATAGTAAACTTATCGTAAAACTCAGTGCTTTGGCCAGTGGTCTCCACATCCACATAAAATCGCATTAGGGCGCTGACCAGCGCATTCTGCGCCAGCTCATGATTCCACATCTGTTAAAAAAACAAAAAGAGCCAATCAATTGAGTGACAACTTATAATAGCTCGTTGATTTACTGACCGCTGTGTTGACCGAATTGGCTGGCTTCAGGGAGAAGACAAACATGACCTCAACCAGTTTGGCAGTTACATAGGGATTCTTGATGAGATGCGAGGCGCACACGCAGGTCAACAGCCATGTGATGATCGAATGATCGATGCCCTGCCTGATGTCCACATTGGCGTGCTGCATGGCAAACAATATGAACTCGGCGATGTCATCGATATACCACTCGGGCAGTGCAGAAAATGCATCAGTCGGTTTTAGCTGCTGCACCTGCAGCTTCGAGATGAAGGGACCCTCAATTGCACGGCCCTCGAATTGATAAAGCATAAACTCGCACACCGTAGAATAAAACTCAGTGCAGCGCTGCAGCAGCGCAGGATCAAGGAGCGTTATCTCACTGCATGTCTTGGAGCTGTTAAGGGAAATAGATCGATAACGAGTTTAATTAGGAGTAACCATTAGGAAGTACTGTATGGAGAGCACTGGGGTAAGTCCAAACATGTCTGTCCGCTCCTTCTAAGAAATCAATTTATAAATATTTCATTGAGCCTATTAAAAATTGTTGCTTAGATATGCAATTGATCCATTGATAAGCAATCTACCCACACTTTTCGGCACTCCGAATGCTAAATACCCTTGCGTATATATGGCTAAAAAGTGCTTAAGATTTAAATTCCGAGTCTTCTATTTGATATAGTAGTCTCATGTTAATAGGAGCATTGTGAAAGTAAATTATACGCGAATAGTTGACCTTTCCTTATGATATTGTGGGCCGACCTGTATTGTTTCTTGGCTATAGTTTTAACACTCCGATTATTTTGGACAGAAACAGACAGATAAAGATAGCTATATCGACTCGGAAGTATAATTGGATTCTTCTATTTCGTTAAACATTGTGGTTGGAGTTAATAAAGCTATATAGTTTGAGGTGTGCGTAGAGCCCTAATCTATGGGTCTGTGTTTCGTACCGATTCAGTTTGCGCAGTTGCTTCTCCCATCGCTCCTTGAACTGATTGTTGCGGTTGGCATAGCGCGAGTTGACCCAATGTGGCTTTGTGCGATCCAGCTCGTCAATTAGCTTTTGCAGTTCCTTGATGGCGCGCACCTTTTGACGATAGCGCTGAATGGCCGGCAGATAACCGAGGTGATGGGCCTGCAGCGTAAGGAACCAGCACTGCGTTTGGAAATTGACATTCTGCGCTGGAGCTGAGAAATCACGAGCTAAAAAGCTCTTGAACTCCTCCTCGCTGTAACGGATCTTCGTGTCCTGCTCAATGTTAACCAGCGAATTGCTGTAGTAGTGGAAATGGGCGTCAATGCGATCCAATTTGATCTTGACCGACAGCTGCTGCAGCACGCTCATCAGATTTATAACAAAGCCATCGCGAGCGAGCAGCTTCTCATCGCTGGCAAATTGCACGCGACGATCATTGTGCCGCAGGATTTGGGCAATGTACTCCAGCGTCTGGGGACGACTGCTGGCGTTGACGCAGAGCGAGTGGAAAACCGTATGCATGTGAGTGCGCATCGAGTGGAGCTCCTGTGTGGGAGAAAGCGCAGAATAAGATAAATATTACAAATAGAGGTAAACCGCTATTATTTGGAGATATAGCGCAAGTTGCTTACCCAACGTAGTCGCGATGTGGCTGCATCCTCGAGCTTGTTTTTGGTGGTGAACTCGGCAAACTTGACATTCTCCTCGGCGAATAGTGAGACCGACAGAAAGGGACCTAGAAAACTGCACTTGACAATTTCTCGACCCGGTATCTTGGTGCATATGGGCGGTATATAGTTGGGTTGGCGGGCAACCAGATCGGCAATTGGCCGCACATTGCCCACTTTAATGACCACCAATTTGGACAGCCATTCGATTTGCTGTGTGTTGATCTTCGAGCTGCAAATATTTCGCTGCATGCCGCTGAACAGACCGCGCAACAATTGCCCGAATATGGTGTCGAAGACTTCGCGCTGTTGATGCGTTTCGGCCACCAGATCGACGAGGAACGACTCGCTAACCCGATCCATGTAAATCAGCTCCAGCAATGTAGACTGATCCAGCTGATAGTTGAGGTTCTGTTGTATGCGATCCGTTAGCACCAGCACAGCGACACGCATAATGTTTCTAAAGGCCAGAGCCAAGACCTGCTGCGTGCTGTGATCAACTGCCTGGTTGGATGATTCATTGGCTCTGGATCTTTCGCACTCGGTTTGATAGTTTTGATAGCAGCGCAGCAGATGGAGCATGGCATTGTGCTTGGAGGTTGTCACAATGTTCAGGGGAGGCGGCACCACACAGGGAACACATGCATCGCTGGGCGTTATCTCGGTCTGGCTGGGCGTTGCGCTGGCGCTTGCACCTTGATCCTCCTCAGCGGTTCCACTGGAGGCCACCGCATTAGCTAATATCTCCTGCACCTCGGTGTCGTCGCTCTTGATCTTTTTCGCCGACGAGAATTCCTTGTCATCACCGTTGGCGTCACTCAGACCGGTGGCCAGTGGTGTCTCGCCCTCCACTTTAAAGCTGTCGTCCACCTCATCGTTGTAGAACTTAAATGCCATCTCTAGCAGAACACTTGTGACAATCGGCTCAAACTCAAAGCGCAGTTCTGGATATTGCTCCAGAAAGCTGGCGGTCTGTGCACAAATAATGGAACCGCATCCGAATTCATTCCATGTAGCGTTCAGCAGCCTGGACAAAAGCTGTTCGTTGCGCTCGTCCGCGCTTTTAAGGCGCGATGACTCCGTTTTAGATACGATTGGCTGTGTCTTGGGCTCTGAGTTGAGCAACACGGTGCTGGGCACGCAGATGGAATGTGCGGACGTCATTTCAACGTCCTGTATGGGCGTCGATGCCACCGATTTCATCTCCACATCCATGTCCGACTTGCTGCCCAGCTCTGACCATGTTATGGGCGCTTTGTCGCCCAATGAGCTCGACTCCATGCTGCTCGAACTGGCGCACACCTCGCGCACCAGACGCGATTCACTCGGGGTATTTGCTTGGATGCGTGCAGTTGGTTTCTCTGTTGTCAACGGTGCGGCAGCGGGAATGTGGGCGCTGCTGCGCGCCGCCAAAGTGCGCAGCCGTCGGGCGCGTATCTGTAAAGAACAAAATTTTGGCAATCGTTAGACAAGACACAGATGGGATTTGTTTTAGCTTTCAAAGATGCTTGCCTCTTCAGCGGAAAGCTCCGTTACGACAAAGTCTGTAGACGGGGTATGTGGCGGCAGCTGCAGCGGCAGCTGTTCCTCGGCATTAGCATCGCTTTCTCTGGGCATCTGTTCGGCCTGTGGCTGCTCTTGGTGCTCGTCCATGGGCTTTTGTGTTGGCTCCTCTTCCGGCATATCGCTTATTGAGCTGAGCAGTTGGGTTAATACTCTAGCAGTTCCCGTATGTTTGCTTGATGCGTAGTTCTTCTGCTCCACGGGTTAACGAACCAAACAATGAAACGAGAGAGAGAGCGAGAGAGAGAGGCACCGAGTGAGATCGGGAGAGCGTACGAACAGTAATTGAGAGAGTGACTGGCGTCTGACTGAATTGCCACGCGCATTTAACAAATAAACAAAAGTCCAGCGGTCAACGTCAAGTTCACGCGAAGACAATGATTCGTTGGCTGCGCAGCATCCAACTGCAGACGGAACCAGCCAGCTAATTGGTTCTTTGTGATCTTAAGATCAACTACGCACTAGTCGATTTCTGACCTATGACAAAAGCCGAAACTTAGACAACTACAGAACTACAGAACGGGCAGCGACTATTTTTAGAGCCCCAGTGCAAAGCAGACGTTATCTGATTGTCAGATGCCAGCGAACGCGGGGTGAACAACTGCAGGTGGACTGCAGTAAACGATATCAAAACAAGAGACAAGTGCCTATCGATAACATATCGATGTACAAATTAAATATGTTTTTTTGATTATCCTACTATAACCCAAAATTCAGGTTGGTTAGACGGACCCCAAGCAGGTTGCGCAATTATGTACATATATCTTTATAGATGCCAAGCAGCTGAGCATTTCTGACAAGGGCTTTCCGTTGACAAAATGACATGGCGAAAATATAATTTACGCAAATACTAAAACGACTAATTAAAAAGAACTGCATGACAGAATGATAGCTGATCATATTCATATAGTTAGCATTGTCTCGCATGGGAATAAGTTCGGAAAAAATTAAAGTAAATCGGCCTTTATACCATAACCTAACATACGGTGCTTGAATCGCTTGAAATCTTGAATTAAGAACGTAAACAAAGAGGTGCTTCCAAAAAAAAAACGTCAAACAGCGGTTGACTCATAAGCTGTTTTTGGTTTTCCAAGAAATCTTTAACAGTTATCGATAAATATGCGTACATTAATCCTAGGAGCACCCTAAATATTTGGTCTAAATTGTTTGATTTCGATTGTGGGGCCATGTTTTTTAAAGTGAATGTTATCTGCGCATTTTCTGACTAGCTCGCACTAAACCCAAAAACAGATATACATAAAGACGCACGATATATGTATGTATATAGGTGGAAAATGCCCAATAGCTTATGCTTACCTGAAATGGCACTTTCACCTGCCGTCACAATGAGAAATTCATGAAAATTGTGAAATGCGGGCAAAGTCTATTGCATTTCGTTGGGCCTCTAGCAACGTTTACCGTTTTGTATCGTTGCTGATCGCAACGCAGGCGTTTTGCGCAGGGTGGAGGATGACGGACGGTGACACGCACAAAAATTTCTCTTTTGTTCTGGCAGAACACCTATGTGGCCTCGCTGAGCCAATATTTACAGGTTTCTACAGAATTTCAACTATTTATGGCTCACAATCACAGTCACGTTATAAGATGCGCGTGTGCCGAGATTTTGCACACGTTTGCACAGCTTTTTTATTCTACTTTTAATTTTTAGACACTGCGTCCGTCAAACTAGAACTAGGATTGTTGATGTTATATCGCCAGCGAGATATATCGATGAGCGCCAGCAACTATCGATAAGAAATAGGTGTCCACGTAAACAGTTGAATGGCAATTGTCCAAGAAGTGGGCTAATTTCCACACAAATCAATAACACATAAGCAGAAAATAAACAGCAAATTTGTTATTCGATTTATCTTTGAAAATAATGGGCTTGCATGAAATTGGCTACAAATGAAATCGATAGCTTGCGCATCTTCTATCGATATTTCCATATACACGATGGCGAGATTTTTGGCAGTTTCGTTCAACAAAAGAAAATCATTTACTCCATATTACAAAAATGTTACAATTACTTGCGGAACCTAATTAAAATCCTAAAAGCTATATATATTTATGTTACTAGAAATCCGTGTATCGCTGGCGCAGGCTCTGCCGTTTGGCAACGTGATGCATCTAAAACGTGATTTCAATTTAGTTAACCAACTCCGATAAAAACAAGGCAAAGAAACAACTCACTAGACGTTGCTGCCTCCGTTCGCGGTTTTTCTCATAAGCTTTTAAGAGCGTCGGACACATGCGTCTGATGTAGTCCTCCGACTCCCAAAAGAGGCCGCCTTGGTTCTCGTATCGCAACAGAAATTCCACCTGCAAACGTTTACGAGTTACCAAATTGAGATGTGTTTATACATACATATACTTGCATATACTTGCCTTGCCCGCCTTTGTCTCCTTGCCCAATACCCGCTCTATGCCGTTCTCTGGCTTACATTTTTTATAGAAATCGTCTTCGTTGTTCTTCTCTGCTTTCACCTCGCGCTCCACCAGCTGCGGCATATCCTCGATGTTCAGCAGGCCATCGCGCAACCGCTCGCCATTTTGTTCGACACGCCTCACAAATGTCAGCGGATGCTGCTTTAAGTAGTCCTCCGCTTCGGCGATTGTCTTGGCCAAATTGAATTCCTCCTCCTCCTCCTCTGCCTCAGCGTCGTCTTCGCATTCGTCCTCATCGTCCATATCCATGCCATCACAGCTCATATTTATCTTATTGGCGGTATTCGTGCGCGCTGAGCGCCTTTTCTTTTTCACACGGTTGCCGCCATCATTTTCTTTGACGTCTGGATGGAATCGCACCTTTTTCACACGATGGTCGCAGCCATCTGTTTGATGTTGCTCCATTGTGTCGACAACATCATCTGCCACACCGTCAGCGATGTCGGTCGATGAGTTTGACGTTGACGCCTCCGTTTCCGTCTCCGTCTCGGCGAGCGTTGTCTCTTTGAGGTTTTGGGAAATGAGTTTAACTTTCGACTCGAACGCAGCACTTGCTGCTGTTGTGTTAATGCCTTTATGCGCCGTTGAACTTTCACCAATGCTTGACCCAGCGCCGGACGCATCAGTCTTTGGTTCACCTGGTGGCGACTCTCGCAGTGCAGCGGATTCCCTGCTGCAGTCATCTGCCTCCGCTGCGGGCTCCGACGTTGCGCCGGTTGTCTCAACCATTACGCACTTCCTCTGCATTGATTTGTCCAGAGAGTCGCTGCCACCAGAGTCATCATTGGACTTCGTATCCATGTGCGGCAGGTGTAACGCGTCCTAACAAATTTTTACTGCAAACAAATCAGTTGAGGAGCAAATCTGGCATTGCCATTCCGATAAACATATCGATTAATTCTATTAGAAAACAGCTGGCGCTGCCAACCTGCTCATAATTTATTTGGAAGTTATTTCAAAAACAGTCGATATATATTTATGCAGTACAGCCAAACCATGAATTTAACTAATGATTCCTGGGCAGATGCAGGCGTTGCTATTTTGAGGTATTCAGCAAAAGAAATATCAGCCAAGACGAATTTAAATATTTACAGAATAGATATATTTTCATTTTAGGTTAGATTGAGAATATAACGGCAAATGATTTTCTATTATCAAACAATTTCTGGTTGTGAATTGTGTGATATGTGAGTGCCGATCATGACGAGTCAACCTCGGGTTTCTTATCAGCAACGCCCATTTAATTGTACCCCAATTAATGTGCTTTGTCTCTTTCGGCCTCATCGACAAACCAAACTTTGAAGATCGATGAGGTTTCTAATGTGCCAGCTCGGGCGCATTATCGTTATCTGCCGTATACGTATACGTATACGTGCTTCGCTAAAACTTTTTCTATGTTTATTAAATTCCCATTTTTTTAAAAAAACCAACATATTCTACAAACATAAACTTGCAGCTTTTATTGAATACTATTAATTACATACAAATGCGGAGAATTTGGTTTGTGTTTTCCCGTGGCGCGTCAGCCTCATCTCCTAGTTGCTAACCTAGCAAGACCCGCAGCGCGGACCGCCACAGCAGCCACGATACGGCGGGCAGCAAGGCGAACAGCTGGTCCGGCAACAGGGAGTGGTTGCGCAGCCTGTCCAGTAGTTGAAACAGAAGTTTGTGCACTGGATGCTTGCGGGTATGCCGCAACAGCCACCTGGATGCCAGCACATGTTGGGAGCTTACGGAAAGAGGTGAGGGTTGGCCACAGAAATAGATGTCTGTTTCCGGATTTGTACCCCGAGTGCTGCACTTGCGCCAGACACGTATCTAAACTAGTTCTGTTTGAAAGAAATGGATTAATACACTTTCTTTTTGTTGATACCTCATATTCGCTTTACTTGAAATTTAAAACTAGAATTGATCGACATCCAAAAAAGATTTAGAATTTTGGCAGCAAAGTTTGATGTTATGCACACTACGAAGAACAAAAACGGAATGAATATTTAACTTATTTGTGAATTCGAGGTGTGAAAGAAATTTTAGATCTCGTTGCATGGCCAACCGAGATTATCTGAAGGGCTGCTATATATCCGATATATCCTTTACCTTCAAAACAGTTAATGTCGAGCAGCCAGTGCTGCCTATTTGGTTTTACAGGGAATTACATAAATTCCCTGTATTATTACAAAAGTACCAACAGAATTTCTAGTGTTGGAAATGTGCAAACATACTCGAAAAGCGCAATTGAAGCTCGAAAAAGCTGCGATTAAATTCAATTAATGTTAATTCGTCTAGTATAAAGGAAATACGCTTATTGTTTAAATGTTTGTATTCATTTAATAATTCTATTTAAGTAAAAATATGCTCAGCTTTAATGCATTAAATCATTTAAAATTAGTTACTAATATTGCGCCAGCGGCTTCTAGGCAGAAATTTTGACCATTTTGATCACATTTTATTACAGTAGTAGTTTTTATTGAAAACAAAAATAAAAAGACCCACCCATTTCGTGTCTAGTCTAATCTTTAAAGGTTTCATTCTTATATATTTTCTATATAGTATATATGTATATATATTTATTTCATCAAATGCAATTTGGGCTAATTTTTGAACAATTTCTTGGAAATTTTTGCGGTTTTGAAATAAGTCAAGGGATAAGCTGTAAAATTTGTAAATGCAACTTGTGTGTGTTTTTATTATTTTTTTTTTTTTTTTTTTTTTTTTATTAACAATTCTTTTGTACATTTTCTTTGTTTAAATTTATGCCGTAAATGTGTGTGTGTGTATTTGTGTCGGCTGTGTATGTGTGTGGGTTTATATGTATTTATATGTATGTGCATAGTAAACAAAACTAAGTTATTTACACTAGACTAATTAGACGTATTTTATAATTAAATACTATTTAAATATATAGATATAGATACATTTATGTATATGTATATCAAAGGCGGTTGCGTTTTTTATATTCAAGTAAGTTTCTGTATACTCTTCAGTTACTGTTTTTGTTTTTTGTTTTTTGTTTGTTTAAATGTTTGCTTTAAACTATTTAAATATGGCCCCGCTATTCCACATGTGTTCATTTCGTTTCCTTAGACTTTATGATAAACGTTTTTTCAACTTTTTTGCTTTTGTTTTCTTTTTATATAGTGTTTGCACTAGATACACTGTGCTACAATAAACAATAATGATGTATAGTAAAACAAAACCATTTTAAACATTAAACTTTAAATAGAAATTAATTACTTACATAAATAGTACTTATTTAATGCTGTGCTGCAGTTGTACAAAATCATATTGCAAATATTGCAAAATTATTACACAGTATTTTCATAGATTCTCATATTTGATTTCTCATTTTGAAATTTGTTTGTGTGTGTTTCATAGCAGCTGATGTAAATATGTATATACTATGTATAAAGTACCATGTTCATTGAATGATATCCGCGTTCATTTTTGTTGTTTTGTTTTTTTAAATTAAATTTAGAGATTTTTTTTTTTTATTAATTACAATATTCAATAATCACAGTTCCCATTCAAAAACAAATTGTTTGCAGCAAGACTAATTTTGAATTTGTTTTTTGTTTTTTGATTTTTGATTTTGTCATGCACAAGTTTGATTTCTTTGAAACGCTTTTGTTTATGCTTTTGATCATACGATTTAAATATTTAGGTTTTGATTCTTTTTTAGTTATATTTCGATTTTGCACCGCGCTAATGTTTTAGACCTAACAAAATATAATAGCTGACATATTAACCCATTGTTAATATGCTTTTTTTTTTTTGTTAATGAACAACTTATAAATATGATTCAAGGTGCAGGAACATGTTCCAACGGTGTCAACTGTGTGTGTGTGTGTGTGTGTGTTTTTGTTAGTAACAATTAAATAATAATTGGTGCTTAAAACAAAACTCGACTAACTAGATACCCAATTGAAAACAACAAAACATTAACAACCCCAAAAATAATAATAATAATAATAATAATGATAATAATAATAATGATCAAGTTAATTATATGCTCCTATGTAAAATACAATAGTGAAAGAAAGGTTTGCGGTGCAGCTGTGACTTGGGCCACGCCTACTTTCGGAAAATGACTTTGCCCGTCTTGGCATTGACCAGTATCATTTTATCAGTTGCCTCCATTATGCTCGGCGCAGCTGCAGCTGTTGTTGTTGTTGTTGTTGTTGTTGTTGCCGTGGTGGACGTGGTGGCAGCGGAGGCGCCGCCGCGCAAGCTGCGACGCCTCAAGCGATCGCTGATATTCTCAGCGCGCTGCGTTGTCGTCGTCGACGTGGCGGTGTCCTCCTCCATGGAGGGCTTAACGCTGAGTGCGCCATCATTTTTGTAGAGTATGAGCTTGGTGCTGGGCTTCTTGACCGGCTCCTGGTGAAGCTGCTCCGTTTCGGCATCGTCGTGCTGCTGCACATTGGCATTGACGACATTGTCCTGGTTATTGTTGTGCTCCGTCTGCTCCTTGTCGTCCAGCTCGAAGGGCTCCGGCTCTTGTTCCACGCTTATCTCCAGCTTGTCGTAGCAGGTGTAAAAGTCCACAGACTTAAGCTTCTCGCTGGCATTGAAGTGCACAGCGGTGTGCTCCTCCAGTTCCGCCTCCTCGACGGCATTGTAGTCGCAGTGGGCACATTGCTGCGCCTCCGGGCTGGGCTGATTGATGCAGGCATGTTTCTGCAGATGCTCTGCCAGCAGCTCGTGCTGCAGCGTCTCGTATGGACAGTGCTGGCAGCGCTGTGGCGTTGGCGCCGACTGCGGCATGTCCAGCGAGCCCGCATCGCTGCTGGCATCTGCGGCCAAATCGCTGGTGGCCACCGAGGCGCTGGTCGAGGGTGTTGAGCTGCTGTGACGCTCCTCATCCTCCTCGACCTCCTTGGCCTTGGGTGGCGTCTGCTCGCGAATCAAAGCACCGACGCCGCCCGACTCCAGCTGCTTCTTCAAGAGCGAGTTCTGGCCATCGTAGCTGTTGCTGGAGGAACTGATTGCGCTCTGGCGCAGCAGCTGTGCGCCCAGCTCGTTGTCCACAACCCAAATGGTTTCGGGTCCAGTTATCTGCAGCAGCTTGGGCGCCGGATATGCGACATCCTCTTTGCAATTTCTATACAGCTGCTGGCACTTCTCCTGGTAGTGCGACATGTGCACGGCACGATGCAGCTGCAGCAGCGTCTCGGCACCGGCACGATACTCACAGTAGGCGCACACATGCACCTCGTCCGACTCCAGCTCGCTTGGCGCATGGGCGGCCAAATGCTGCTCCAGCTCCAGCTTGGCGTTGCGCTCATCGTTGTGCTTCTGGGCGAAACGAGCCGGACAGCGCGGACAGTAGCTAATTAGTTTGTATTGGTATTCCGGCGGCAGCTGCTGCTGCACCTGCAGCTCGACATTGCTGCTCTCCTCCAGCTGCAGCTGGCTCAGGTCGATGGCCAGCGGCGTTGTGGCAGCCGTGGGCAGCTGCTGCACCTGCTTGGCTGCAGCCAGCTGCAGCGCCACGCTAAAGTCGAGGCCAGCGCCGGCGGCTGCCGCTGCTGCGCCCAGCTGCTGCTGATGCACGCTGCGCATGTGGCTGCTCAGATGCTGCTTCTTGGCGCACACAAAGGTGCACAGGCGGCACTCGTATTGCGTGGGCTTGTGCAGCGAGACGTGATAGTTCATTTGGGATTTGCTCTCCGAGATGTACGGACAGACGGGGCACTTTTGCTGTTTGCTCTTCGTGTTGTTGTTGTTGTTGCTGTTGGGCAGCTCCTGCGAGCTGCTGCTGGCAGCGGCGGCGGCAGCCGAGGGCAGGCGCGTGATCTCGATTTGATCGTTTTGCTGCAGCTGGAGCAGCTCCTCGGCGCTGCCGCTGGCAGCGGCGCTGACCACTTTGCAGGCAGCGGCCCAATAGGCGGCCGCCGCTTGCAGATCCTGCTGCGTATTGGCAGCATTCACCACAGCCGCAGCGCTGGCGGAGAGCGGGGAATGCAGCAGCTGCTCTAGCTGTTTGCTGCTGAGCAAAGCGCTGCTCAGGCTGTTGTTGTTGCTGTTGTTGTTATTGTTGTTCTGGCCGGGCTTGTTGTTGTTGTAGTTGCTAAGGTTGTTGTTGCTGCTGCTGCTGCTAATGTGGACCTGGGACTCGTTGCTGGCGCCGGCGCCCTGTGGACGATAAATGGGCGCCGCATTGGGGCCAGCGCTGCTGCTGTTGCTGCGCTCAAGGGTCTCGATCCGAATATCCCCGGAATGCTTTAAGCGACAGTGCCGCTGTGGATGAGAAGAAGCAGAGCGAAAAAGGTGCCAAATTAGCATGCAGTCTTTTTGTTTATCCATCATTTTTGCTGCTGTGTGTGTGTGTGTGTGTGTGTATGAGGATATTAAGCAGCTAAAGCAACAGATGTGACAACTCTGGCAGTCTTCACTTTAACTGCCAGCCTTGTAGTGTAGCCACTTAGTTTTTGGGCAATTTACAAAAAATACTGGGGTAATTTTTGTTCTTGTAAAATTCCCAACGAAATGTTTACTGTCGCTTTAACTAGCAAATACCCTCTGTGTATATGTTTTTATTTGTTTAAAATGTGTATGTGTGTGGAATGGGGAAACCCAAACGAAACACGCGCACCGTTATGATCTTAAATAGCCCCCTGCATTATGGGGTGTGGGGGTTTTTAGTTTGTTGCATGAGTTTTTTTAGGAAAATGTTTGGAATTGAATCGATAAAAATGCATTACATTAGTTTCGAGAGAGCAAGCAAAAAAACTATCACCAATGATTTCTTATAAATAAACGTAAACGTATAAAGACATACAAAATTAAACAAAAAAAAAAATAAGGAAGAAATTAAGCAAGACCCAGACACCACACATTTAACATTTAGCATTAGGGATTGGTATAAAAGAAAATAATTACAAAAAAATTTTCTGTTGCATATTTACCAGCGTTACTTAGGGACTACAAACAGAGATGATTTGCTGAGCAGGGGGCGGGGCATATGTGCTGATGTCACTAGTTGAAGCTTTGAAGACGTTCGAAAACTCCTTCTTGATTAACGGACAGAACACACTCTCAAACACTATTAAGAATTAAGGATGTTAACTAAAGAAATAATGAAAAATAAAAACCCAACTTAAGCTCGAACGCTTGACTTCTCATGCATATGATTCTTCAAATCTCATTGAAGATCAGCACAGATAAAGATTTTTGAAAACATGAGCTTGGACTTTTAGTCGTCAGTGCTGCCCTTACAATGTTGAGAATAAACAAGAAATATACTATTATTTTTGTCAGTGCTGGCAAGCGTCAAACACATTACGGACGGATCTCTGGTTGGTTTGTTTGCGAATAGCGGTTTTTATTTTGGGTTTTTTTTTTTTTTTTTTTGGGGGGACTCGTTTCGTTTTGAATGGGACAAAACACAAACTGTAAAATGCATTTAAACAAATACCTGGATCACATGCTTCCAATTCGACACCTGATGGCAGTGGCCACAACGATATGGCGACGGATCTCGCCGATCGGCATCGTTCATCGTTAACAGATTGGGACTACCTGGACTATGGCTATGGAAACGTGTCGCCAGGCCGGGCATGCTCTGTGGCATATACGACGTTGAGGATGGCGGCGACGAGTGCGGCGATGACGCAACAGACGCCGGCGATGCTGATGAGGACGATGCCGATGCCGATGCCGATGCCGATAATAGCAGCGACGACGAAGACGACGACGACATGGACGAGGCTGGCGTGGATTTTAGATTAGTAGCAGGTATGGCATGGTTTAAACCCGATGCCATTGTATAGTAACCATCACCAGCGATGAGTTGGTTATGGGCATGAGTGTCGGTGAGATTGTGGGATGTGCTGTTGTTGTTGTTGTTATTATTACCAATACCCAGTGTATGAACCAAAGAGGACTTAGCACCAGTTGGAAAAGTAGTAGTAGTAGAAATAGGAGTAGGAGTGGTAGTTACTGGCATAGGCGATGTGTTGGTGGTGGTGGGTGTATTGGATGATGCGACGTAGTCGGCGGCGGCGGAGCTCGATGATTTCTTGTGGCCAGCCGTCTCCAGCCTATATCCGGTGTTGTTGCCGGTACCCATAACCACAATTGAGTTACTGTTAGCATTAGGATTAGTGGCCACAAGGCCAGCGCCAGCTGTCGCTGTTGTTGATGTTGATGTTGATAACGAAGCACCCGCACCATAGTGTAGACCGTGTCTGGTTCGTGGTGATGTTAGCAGATCTTGTAGCGATCTTGCTGTGCTGGTGATTGTGGGCGACGTCAGACTGTCGGCACTTGCCTCGTTTTGACTCGCTTTCTGCTCACCGTGCTCTAAAATGGAGGCGGCATTGGCTTTGGGCAAACTGTTGGTCGTTGTCGTGCCCGGCGGACACTTGCCGGTGGCTAGCGCCAGGGCCAAGCCGCTCAGTGCACTGGCATTGGGCGTCGGCGAATGCTGTGCCTCTTGTATAGCACGCTGCAGCAGGCCCGCCGAGATGATGGAATGTTGCTGCTGCTGCTGCTGGCCGCCAGCCGCTGAGGTGCCGCCCGCTGTGGGCGAGGGCTGCGACAGGCACATCGCGGCGAATACTTTGTTCATGTAGAGCTGATTGGAGCCAACGGATACCTGCAGCGGCGAGGTGCTGCTTACCGAAGAGCTGGACTTGGCAAAACTTGACTCCTGATAGTGTATCTTGACATGGGCCAGCACGGCATCCCGATTGTGATGTCTAAGCGGACAGAGCGGGAAAGTTCATCATTGGAGGCAAAATCTCCGAGCAATCTGTGGCTAACGGACTCACCTAAAGTTGCACTTGCGACATCTGTAGAAGGTCTTCTTCTCGCTGCCCTCCTGATGCACCTCAGTGATGAGATCATCGGTGGGCTTGCCGGGCGCCGTTTGATGTGTGCGCTTCACTGGCGATATGGTCACCGAGGGCGTTATCATGGCCGAGTGATGCTGCTGCTGTTGCTGCTCCTGTTGCTGTTGCTGCTCCATTTGCTGATGCTGGTGATGCTGCTGAGTGGCCATCGCCGCGTTCATCATGGTCGCCAGCAGTGGCAAGCGTATGAGATTATCCGCCAGCTGTGCATCATCCAAAACATTTGATTTGTTTGGCGACACCGGCTCGAGGGTAATGTCATGGCCAGTGCCAACGCCCACCTTCTGGTAGTCCTTCAGAAAGGCCAACGAGGCCACCTGATTGGGTGTCATCTCGCCGGATTTCATTAGCTTGGGATCGCCATCCTCCTCGGTCACCTTCATCAGGGTTATGTACTTGTTATACTTGGTATAGTTGCGCCGGCCGGTCTCATCGTTCATCAGCACCTTGGCGGTCTTGTGCGAGGGATCACGTATGGTCTTCAGGCGAATATGCTTCGTGATATCCCAGCGCCAGTTGGAGCGATATGAGCAGAGCGAGCACTCGAATGGCTTCTTGTTAAGGTGACCAACAATGTGGACATGGAAACGAGATGCTGTCGATGCCCAGAAACTGCAATGCGGACACTTGTAGACCTTTTTCAGGGATGAGTTGGCGGCCTCCTCCTCAGGCGTCATCTTTTTGGTTACCTGCAGTGCATGAGAGAGTCAAATTTCATTTTGACGCATTTGTCGTGCGTGGGTTGCATTGTGTGTACGTGTGTGTGGGTGTGTAGAGGATGTGTGGGTATTGGATTTGTTGTTGCTGTAATTTGGATCTGGCGCACTTACCTCACCGTAACCGGGCGCTGTTTCCACTCCGTAGTAGCTGTTCTCTTCGTTGCTGGCCGCTTGGCTGCCTGGCGATTTGGCCAGGAGGCTCACCTTATCCTGCTGCACTACGGCAGCGGCCCGCTCCTTGGCCGCCTTGTTCCAAATGCAAACCCGTTGCTGCTGGACAGCCGCCTGCTGCTGCAGCGCATGCGCATCGCTGCGACGATCGCCGCTCTCCCCGGAATTCGAATCGTACATCTCGTTCGCACAGCGTATGGCCTCCGCGCACTGGGTCAAATGGTGCAGCAGATCGGTGGAGGATTTGCAGCGATGGCGACAGTGCTGGCAGCGTGTGGAGCCAGAGACGCTTAAATTTAGCGCCGAGTGCGACTGACGATCTTCGTCGTCTTCGTCGATCTCCAGGCGATCGTCGGCATCATCTTCATGCAGCGCCACATCGTCTTCATCTACGACCACAGCCGAGGACTGACAGCTCTTGCCGTGTATTATCGATTCGGATAGACATTTGGCCACATAACCGCACTGACAGATCAGATTATCATGCTGGGCGCCCGTCTTCAGCTTGTCGAAGAAGGAGCCGCCCTTCTTGGCCAACAGACTGCGCGAGGAGGCCATCGAGGCAATGGTCGTTGCCGGTGACAGCTGTGGCACATCCGACTTGTCCAGCATCTCGGAGATTTGCTTATCGTTAAAGAACATCGACGCGATCCCTGTGAGGACACTTCGTGAGGCGTTCGTATCCTTGGATAGGTTTAGCGCGCTACAAATTGAAATAGGGGCAAGGTGGGAATTCTATTAGAAAGGGGCTTGGAATGTCCAAAAGACTTTCGATTACTTTTTCACAATCGATCGCTCATTTTCCACTCAATTGTGTGGATTATCCAACAATAATTAGATAATTTTCCACATAATTTTACCGAAATAGACTGAGTAAAATAAATTATTCACCCTTTTTCCATAATATAAATGTGTGGAATTTTCGTTATCCCTTCTTCTAATTTTCTATTAGGCTATATTTCACTAATTTTTCACGCAGTTGTGTGGATTTTTAAAAATCCGCGAATTGTTCTTATATAATTTCCACATACACATCTAATCAACCACATTCCTTTCTGTTCATATTCCTATGTGGATTTTTCCTGAAACCTCCTCTTAGTTCTCAACCCAAAAGTTACGGTCATCCCATAGAATATGGTCACCCCCATTACGGCTATTATTTCTAGTCTCTACTTACTCCTTGGAACTCTTTGCGATGGGTATCAGATTGGGCACCGGTCGCAGGGCACGCGGCGTGGCTGTGCCGACGCTGGAAGTGTCAGAGGAGCAGCCACCTTTCTGCGATAGATCCGTGGGCTCCTCATCATCCTCGTACTTGCTGCGCTTGCCATAGTGCTCCTCACCGCTCAAGGCGCCGCCGTCGCCATCCTCCAGATCATCATCCAGGTTGTTGTTATTATATTGATCCTCCAGCTCAGCGGAATCGCTCAGGAAATCATCGCACATTTCGCTGGCACCGACCTTGTTCTGGCGACGCGGCCAAATGGAGCCGGCATTGCCGACGGGCGGCACATGGTGATTCATCTCGTGGACGGTCAGCGACTGTTTGATGTCGGCCGTAAAGTCGCAGGCGGCGCACTTGAAGGCGCCAGCGCCTCCATGGTTCTTCATGTGCCTGTCCAGATTCCATTTGTAGGGTGTGCGAAAGTCGCAGGTGACGCACTTGATCATTGGCATCGAATGGTATTTGACGTGCTTGCTGAAGCGCGCCTTGATGTGCGTCACATAGCTGCACTTGTCGCAGCGGAAGAACTTGGTCTTGCCATGCTCGGCCAGCTCATGGGCGCGCAACTGGGTGCGATAGAGTGTGGTGTACTCGCAGGCGCTGCACTTGAGCAGACGATTCTGTGGCTCCTCGCCGCCCGACGACAGCGCCGGCGGTGGCGTTGCCGAGCCGCTTGGCGAGGGCGTTGGCGGTTCCGCTGGCGACGACTGACGCTCGTACGCCTCTTGCATGTCCAAATCACGCAGGCTCGCCTGCAGCTGTCGGCCATAGCTGGACACCAGCTCCAGTTGCTGTTCGCGCTGCTGCAGCTCCTCGCGCTGTCGCTGTTCGTAGGCTTCGATGTCGCGATGCAGCTTCTGCTTCTGCAGCTGCAATTCGCGAGCCACCTGCTCCAGCGTGGGCATGTCCGGCACAGACATGGTCAGCGACTGGCCGCCCATAACGCCGACGCTCTCCTCCAGCCGTCGCTTGCGCGCCTCACGGCTCATGCCGCGCTTGCCGCGCGCCTGGCCATGACCGCTGGGTATGCCATCGGTGCAGCCGTGCACCATCTTCATGTGGCGCACCAGCTTCTGGAAGTGGCGGGAGGCATACAGGCACAACTTGCACTTGTTTATCACAATCTTCTCGCCGTGCACGTCGCGCAGATGCGTCAAATGGTAGCGCGGATTCTGCGTAAAGTAGGCGCAATGGTTGCAGCTGTAGTTCCGCTTGATCTTGCACTGCGGCAGGCCCTCCTCCTTGGCATCCAGCGAGAGCACCACGTGCTGTTGCTGCTGTTGTTGTTGTTGCTGATGCTGTTGCTGCTGCTGCACGCTGTTGACAACGGCAGCTGCTGCAACTGCCGCCTGTTGTTGTTGCTGCTGTTGCTGCTGCTGCTGTTGTTGCTGCAACAGCTGCTGCAGCCGATATCTTTCCAGCTGCTGCTCCAGCGCACTTGCCACCGGCGGCGATGCTGATGTCTGCGTGTCCAGCGGCGGCGATGCGTTACTGTTGCTGTTGTTGCCGCCTTTGTGGCCCTGCTCCATGTAAAGCTGATTGCCGCTCACCACGCTGCGTACGATTAGCGTATCGCCGGAGCGCTGCACCATCGAGGGCAGATCCATGCTGCTGCTCTCTTTATGTGTGTGTGTGCGTGCGGATATGTGGGCGTGGGGTGCTTGGGGTTGGATTCTTGTCCTGGTCAATTAGCTATTGCTTAACTGCAAAGAGAAGAATGTGTGAGGCAAATAAGTAACTAATATTATTGGCTGCATATATTGTATACAAAAAGACCTTTGAGAGCTTGTCTGAAATTAAGTGCGTTTAATGTTTAGCTCAGGCAATTTTAGCTTGCAAGTCTTGGGAATGAAAGAGGAAATGCTTGTCTTAAGTCCGCCGTCTTTTTCTCAGTGTAAAAACATATTAGTTTGGACCACAATAATGTTGAAAAACAAAATCGCACACAATATAGCTTAACTTCAAGCTTAAAAGGGCTTTAAACCAGGTCTCTATTCTGCTTTCTTCACTTTGTTTTTTTTTTCATTTGCCTAATCAAAATACGAGTAAGGCTCTGGTATTTACATTATTAACAACTTATAAATTTTTTTAATGTTATCTTGTTTTATGTTGTAATTCAATTTGCGTTGCAATATGGAATTAAATTTTCAGCGCAACCCCAAAAAGTATGCTACACAAATGTTAACGATTTTTATTCTGACGAAAGCCTGTCTGCAAGTGCATTGCACATGTCCCATTAAGACTTAAAGCCGCCTTTAATGCAGATTTTTGGCACAATGCAAACACTCATTAAGGACACGCACACACATTTGCTTTACGTGTGTGCGTGTATGTGTGTCTGTGTGTGCGTGCACAGCTCATAAATATTTCAACGCTTAATGTTCCGGCACATCGGAATAACAGACTCAACAAGAAACAGCGAACCGCCCGAATGATCATCTCCCCCCCACACTCTCTCCATCTTTCTCTGAGACGCAGCATTGGGAGTGTGTATTGTGTCGCATTCGTTCCGACCGAAAAGGGATATTAAAATGAAATGTATGTGTCGTTTTTAATGTCGCTGTCCGAGGCCAGCGACGACGGCGCGACAATGGGCCAAAAACGATGCTGGGAACTGAATCTAGAACCGAAATGGTGGAATGTTGCCACAATAAATTCTGCAAGCAATGTAAATTTTGAGAGTTTGTCGAGCGGGGCGGGGCGGGGCGCAACAGCCACAAATCTCCGGGGCGAACGTATTTGTGGCTGTCCCAAATGTGTTACACAAATCCATTTAAGGGCTAATTGGAGCCGCTAGCCTGCCAGGCGGAAATGCCGATGTCTAAAGACACACACACGCACACCGATGAAAATAAGGATAAGGGCAAGATGGGGTCACGGCTCATGAGTTTATGCTGAAGTTCAGCGCCGGCCATTTTGCATGAGCGCACAACTGGGAAAAATGTGCTGACAATCAACTGGGTAGCCAAGCCAAGCCAAGCCAAGCCAATCCACTCGCATGTCAAGTGCGCATTATCCTTTCAGCAGCGATTTTATTTATTTATTTTTATCAATTGCTATAATTTTGTCATTTAAGTGGTTTTCATTGAGCACAAATTGTACCAATTGTACAACTAATGTGTGCTCTTAGCGTAGTCTCAAGCGCTCAATTACTTCTGCTCGCAGGCAGCAGGATGAGCTCTATTATGCTTAAGATTGGAAGCTCATTAGCAGAAACGGGGCTGGGCCAGTGTTTGTGCCAGGGATGCCAAAAAAAATCACTTTAAAGGCATTCTTTATAAACGAAAGTAAAGAAAATTAAAGAAAATAAACTGCATAACTGTGGAATAAACTACTTGATTTGTGCAAAACGAATTTGAGTTCTCTAAATAAGTTTATTTCAATTTATCTTGAATAGAATAAAAACTTTCTTGGTTCTAGTAAAATATTCACATTAAGAAATAAACATGCTTTAATTAGCGTAAAATGAAATAAAACTATAAAGAATTTTCTCAATTAAAAATACTTTCTAGGTAGTTGCAAAAATATAGTTGACACTTTTTACACTTCTTTATAGGAAAATAAAAATGTTTTTTTCTAGATTATAAACTAAAGCCCACGTAAGTCGTGATCACAGTCACTGTTCAGCAATTCTACGGTTTATGTTTATGAGAAGCTGTAAGCAGGCTGTCAGTGGGTGGCTGGGTGTGTGCGTGTGTGTGTGTGTGGGTGCGGGTGGGGTCATATCCTTTAGCATTGTTGATGCCGCGCGTTAGGCTCACTTAAAATATGCTTATTACGAGTGGGAAACGTCGAGGCTTCCTGCTTATTTGCTTTTGTTTATGTTTGTTTGTTGTTGCTTTTGTATTTCGCGCCAGAGCAAATACAAAACAAACACACGCACACACGCACACACAGACGCAGACGCGTACGCGCTGCACTCGCCGCAGTTGTTGTGGCGCTTTGAAATTTTAATTTTTCACGCGACGCCTAAAAGTAGGCAACGAAAAGAGTGCGAACGAAACATTAACACGCACTTGGCAAGGCGACGTCGCGACGCCTCGCAACATCCGCTGTCGCAGTGACTCAAGTTGCCTTTGTTTGTTTGTTCGCTTGTTTGTTTGCTTGCCTGTTATACCCACTACTTATTAGAAATGCATAAAGCGGGTATATATGCGAGTAGCCAGCGTACGCGAACTAAGCTGAGCAAATCATTGATTTATTTATTGTTATGCAATGTTTAGTTTAGAAATTGTTATATCGTTTATTTAGTTTTGCGAAAGCGCACTTAACTTAATATTTTGAATAGCTCGATATTTATCGACTAACAGTCAACTTTTTTAGAATATTTTTTATAGTTTTTAAGAGTCACAGTTAGACATTTTTGTAAGCTAGTTTCCCAAAATCTAAGCTCAGATAAAGCTGTAAATCTTTTGATTTCTTTTCAACAGATGTTAAAATGAAAATTTAATAAACATATATTTAGGTAAAAAAAGCTATATCCAGCTTTATACATATATCTCTCGAACTTTGCGCAGCAGCAGCACAGCTAGTACGCATTTTTGCAGGGTATCTGCCAGTCGTTCGCTGCCTACTTGAGCAGTTTTAACGTGTTTGTTGCTGCTGCTGGTGAAGCTGTTTTTGCCTGCGCGGACTTAATTAATCTTGCCGTGGGCTTAGCACGTCGTCCTGGGTGTCCTGTTCCGTTTCGTGTTGCTGTTACATTTTCTTCTTTTCTTTTTTTTTTTTGTATTCCGCTTATCCTTTTCTTCTGTGTTGACTGTTGCCTGCTGGCTTTTAATGAGTGAGAAAACGGTCCGGGTCTTGAGCACAGAACGCCTTTTTGATTGATGGGCGTAACTGGCTTTTTCCTTCTGACTTTTGCATTTAATTAAAATTCAATTTCTTTTCAAATCGCGCCCGCAACAACAGCCAAAAAAAAATAAATAAATGTTGCATTTGCTGCGCCCAAGTGCTAAAGATATAAATATGAAATTTATGCTAATTTATGTTCACAATTAAATGTGTTCAAATAAAAGCGGGAAACGCATTTTGGCGCTAAATAAGCGAAAGTCTTTAAGCCAAATTAACGCGCACAAAAACGGGACTGCACACGGACAAACTGCGGCTACGCATCCTGTGCCATTTCCGGACTGGGGCGTGGCCTGGCCTGTTGTGCTGCCAAAAGGATTGCCTCTTGTTGCTTACTTGGTCGCTGGCCAATTCCTGGTGTGGCGCATCCGGCCCGCTAGCTGGCCAAATTAAAAATGTGTTCGCTACAAATTAACTGCAATGGCAGCTGCAATTGCAACAGGAAAGAAAAATAAATACGCCAGTAAATGCGAGAACGTTTTTTTTTCGATTCAGTTGACGACCCTTGGCGAAATGTTCTCGCTTGGATTTGGGGGCGCCGAAATGTTTTCTCAGCATCAATTTGGTTTGTTGCTTTTGTGCTGAGGCACAAACTTATTTGGCCAGATGGCCAGCAGGATTTGTTAATTGAAAACTGCGAGCAGCTATCTACAGTGCACTTTTTGTGTGCCCCATTTTTTTTGATTCCTTTAAGATGGTGTTACCAAACTTGGTATTAGCTTGCGTCAGTCTTATTTGAGTTTTTTTAAGAAGGTTTGTTAAAGGCTTTTGTACATAAGCAGCTTGGTTAACTCTCTGCTGACTCTTCGTTCGATATGAATAAGTCTTGTCTGAAAGAGCGTAATAAGACTTGGTGTTGAATAAATGGGAGTCGAGTTCTTTGGGAATAAAACATGTTTTCCATATAAGAACTTACTTCGATATCAATAAGCTTAAACTGAAATTTTATCAGCATAAACAAACTCGTTGTTGAAAAGATTGAGTTCTTAAGGAATAAAGAACGGGTTTTCATATAAGAGCTCAATGCACTTCCAATTATACTCATATCAGCTATATGTTATAGTGTAACGATCCACCAAAATGATGTATCAACGTCAAGCATTGAAGTTGAGGAACTAGTTTGCACAAAGAACTGAGAAACGGATAAAAGGATATGAATTAAATGACACGCAACAAGCAGCTATATACTCTACAAAGTTGAGCATCTCTTAAATGACCTTCACTTCTGCCTAAGTGTTGAATTATTAATTTTTGTCACAGCTCAATATGTCTCTTTGCTGACTTCGCCGTTTCCTTCAATATGTAGCTCTTTATTTGGGCAATTTTATGCTCATAATGCGGCATAAATTAGTCACAGATTTACAAAACTAAATCGTCTGTTAGTCAAAACTTTGCCAGCTGTATAGTGTAGTCGTAAAACAATACAATTTCGTTAAATTTGAGCTGCCCTTTTTTAACTTTTACAACTTTCGACACTTGCAAAACTTTAGCTTTTGCAGAGTTTATAAAATTATGTGGGCGTTGCGGGGGCGGCGGAAGTGCGCACCAGCTATTGCCCTCACATAAATCGCAACAAATGTCAAAGTTTATTTCGCATTTTTGAAATTAAATAAAGATTTGTCACGTAGTCCTCGAACAGCTCAGACACAACCGTAAAACTAAAGTGCTTCTGTTCAAATTTATTTTATTATATTTTTTATTTTTGGCTAAAAGAAAACTGTGCTTCCTCTTCTAAGCATAGACAGCAATTTCTTGAATGCTTTTGGCCTGCTTTGATTTTGGGGTCGTTTTTTTTTTTTTTTTTTTTTTGCATATGCTGCCAGCTGCCCCATTTGCTTGAGATACATGGCTAGAAATTGAAATTTTTGCGTTGGGCTGAAACACATTTTGGCATTGGCTTAAGTCAGCCGCAGCACGTCTGCGCCAAAGAGCTTTTATTGTTGTTGCCGATTTGTCAGCTCAGCAAGGTCTTAAAAGTTTGCCGGAAGTTGTGCGCGCAACTTCCGCCTTTCTATTAAACTTTAATGACGAACTGGCCAAAGCAATGGCAACTTTTATTTATATATTATTTTCTGTATCCTTGCCGCAGAGTGCAATTAGAAAATACTGTTGCAAAATCTCCATAACACGGGTTTCGGCTCCCTTTTGTCCTGCACCCGCTGGGCGCTGTCAGCATTAACATATGTTGGCATATGTTTGGCCAGGAGCTGCCATCACAGCATCATCCACCTGCTGTGCTGTCCATGAATAACAATTCACGCCCTTCATCCTGCCACGGCTTCGCAGTTATTCCCGCTCTTGAATATGTATGTACATGTTGTCGTGGCCATTACTCATACGCCATGTTGGCAGCAAGGAGCTAAAAAATGCGAGACAACACACACACACGCACACATGCACACTTAATTACACACACACACACACACATCCATATGCACGCATACACTTTACAAAGAGAACTCGTCAGCATACGCTGCAGGTTGTCTGGCCAGTTCGACAGTCTAAAAGCTGTTAAAAAACGTTTTTGCTAACGGTTAAATGATGATAAAAAAAAAAAGAAAGAAGAAAACCAACAAGCAACCGCCAACAGCAGCGCACAACAACAATAGCTGCACATGTCCGGCGGCAGCAGCAGCAATTGTTGTTGCTGGCGGCCACAAGATGCAGCCAACAACAACAGAGACAGAATTCTGCGCCCGCATGCAAATTAACAGGCCGCCCATGGGCAGAGCTACTGATGCACCGCGCTCTCGCATTGTCTGCGTTCGCACACACACAGACACACATGCACACGCAAACATAAAGTGCATATGGCAGTTAACAAAGCCTGCGGCAGTTCACTCACACACACAACACACTCGCACACAGACGGGCGCGCTCGTGCTGCCGCTTTTAACAGCCACGAGGTTTGCTTTGTTTAAAGCAGGCAAAAAAAAATAATAATAATGTAATGCGAATGCTTGCCTGTTCTAGCTGCTGTTACACTGTACAGCACTCTCTCTGTTTTTGTCACTCGTATGCGCACTCTCTTTCTCTTTCCGTTCTATTTATGTTTTCGGTTGTCTCTGTTGGCTTTGCCGAATGCTTTCTGCCGTCACACAACGAAACGCTCCTGCGGTCCAACAACAACTGAGCGCCGCAGCCCAAAAGAAGTGGCCGCCATGGTGATGGTGCTGCTTGTTTACCGTTGCTGTTAGTTGGACCTCTTTGGCAGCAGCAGCAGCAGCAGTTGCTGCTGTTGTTAAATTGCAGATGTCGTCTGTTATGTTAACACTGCAGGCTCTCTTAAGAGAGTGACCAGCGCTGTTAAGGCCATGCAACAGCCTCTGTTGCTGCTTCTGTTAACTAGCACTGTTAGCCGACATTTGATGCTTGAAACAGCTATAAGAGCTGATTTATTATATTTCGCATAAAATCTGATGTTTAATTTTTTATAAATTATTAAATGTTTGGGTGATATATATTTTGAAAATGAACATTATAATATTAAGTGTTAGTCATTTAGTGCAAGCTAGTTTATAGACAGACATTCAAAGAAATTCAAGATATAATGCATACATTTGGGAGCCTATTTTATAATTTATAAAACATTTTGTGCTGACCTGAACGGGCTATAAGCTATATAGCTTATATATCAGTTAATATAAATTCTTTATATTGCGCTTTAACGTAAATTGTTTTTGCCCAACTTTTATTTATTATCAATAATTCTTTACCCAAGTGATTCCGGCCGCCTCAGATTCATTTTATTTTTTCGAATTCCACAGTCGTTTACCGTACTTAATTTGTTAACCAAGCAGCAAAAAGAAATCCACTTGATAAATGTTAAATTCAAGAACCCTTAAGAAGAGCCAAAAATAAAAAATAAACCGCAATGTCGTAGGGCTTCCAAGTGTGGCAAGCAAACGGGCATAAAGTTGAATTCGTGTCCTCTTTCAACGCAATCAACACAAATGCTACTTAAAAATTTATTTGCGACACGCACGAGACGAACCCATAGAGTATGGAATGGGGTGTCAAAGAGGTTGTCGGAGCGTCAGAGATACCCGCATATCCGAGACTGAGGCGTTGCAAAGCACAAACACTTAGCCAGCCCACACACACACACACACACACACTCGTACATATAGAGGCAAAAAAGGACAATCAACATTTTAACACTTTAGAAGCGAAGCCGTGAAATAAGCATGTGCATGTGTGAGTGTGTGTATATACATGTATGAGTGTGTATTGGGGGCAGGGGCTTATAGAAGGGTTTACTGAATGGCCGCCTGAAAAATGTGTTGCGGTCATGCATTTTTATACGTTTTTGCCTGCGACCAGGGCTAAGCGTGCGGGCAAGGACAACAGGACAAAATGGACCAGGACCAGGCCATGGACTAGAACCCGGACCTGAGCCAGGGACATGGCCCAGGAAACAGGCAACGCACAGCGAGTGGCTGACACACAAGCACAAAAATAGCCCAATAGAAACGCTTGACATGCTTCGACTGTCAAAAGAAGAATTTACAAAAAGTGTTACACAGCAGGGCTGAAAGTTGACACCCAAGTGTGTGTGTGTGTGTCTGCTTGGCTATTTGATGTATTCACTTGCCTAGCAAATAAATAAAAATCAAAAATCAACCCGTAACCAAATGCAGACAATTGAAATGCTTGTGAAAGTGTGCAAAATATATCCGATTGTCTAAGTCGGATTTCAATAGCAATTAGTAAGGACACACGTGAGCGTCGACAGGACACGTAGCTCGTACAAATATTGACCCATAAAAACAAGCCAAGTTTTTAGCCAAATCTTAGTTGTTACTTTTGGTGTAACCGGGGCCGAAACTTTTCTAATCAAACACTTGCCCAGTTGACGGCGCTGAAAACTATGCTATACTCAAGTGCTGTCTGTTTGTATGCGAGTGAGTGTGTATGTTGGTGTGTGTGTTAGTGTGCTGTGCATGTCCAACTACTGCCAAAGCTCAACTTGTTTGTTTGCTTGTTGCTTCGTTTGGGCAACTGCTGCAGCAACCGCATCGCCTCGCCCGGCCTCCCCCCTCCCCGACCAACCTTGCCTTGTCAAATGAAGCCGCTCGATTTGGCCACAGTAAAGTTGCTCGAGTGCAACATGTGAGCCATGTGGCACATACATTGAGCTGGGGCAATTCTCTAGCAACAGTAGTTGGGCAACACTCGAGCTGTGTGGGCGGTTGTGTGTGTGTGTGTGTGTGTGCAGGAAGTGTCGTTAGCCGGGGCATGTAAATGATTGCAACGTAATGAAGCTGCACAAATTCACACTAAAATTGTTGCACCTGCACTGGTTATTATTGCCACAGCAGGGAATGCATTTAAATACCTATTAGATAATTGGGGCAAGTGCCCAATGCTCAATTGTTCGCTTAAATGTGCATGAGTGTGTGTGTATGTGTGTGTGTGTGTGTGTGTATATACCACATTAGATAATTAGTAAGTTAAAGCAATTAATAACATATTGAAAGGAAGCTCGATGGTATATAGGAGTATGGGAATATATTTTACATTTGAAACTGATTGCCTTGATTGACTGACTGAATAATGATTGATTAACTGAATGATTGACTGGCTGACTGATTAAGTTATTCACTGATTGATAGACTGACTTACTGATTGACAAATGACTGACTGACTGATTGATTAACTAGTTAACTAAATGACTGATTGATTGACTGGCTGACAAACTGATTGATGGACTGATTGACAGACTGACTCCCTGATTAACTGGCTAACTTATTAACTGGCTGATTGATTGACTGATTCGCTGATTGACTACCTGACTGACTGATGCTCAATCTCACTTTCATGGACGTTTGTAAAAATGTTGTAAGATTTCTTGTGCAGAAATGTGAACAATAGGTTATATGGGCGTACATTAAATTTACTTTTGATGCGCTTCATAGGATCTTCATAGGAAAGTAATTAAAACAATAATTTCGAAAAACTATAAAAAAAAATGTTGCTATTTTTTACGTACTACCTCAAACTGATTTTTATCATGTTTTTCCTGTTTTCCAAAACTTTGGCTTTAGCTTCTGTTGCTTCTTAATCAAAAATTCTTAAATACGAGGGAGAAACGCATAAAGAGAGTTTTGTATGCCTAAAAGAAAAAAGCATAGAACGTGCAGAGGGTAAAATTCATGCAGTTTTTTAAAGATGTGATTTACTATGCTCCATTATCATTTCGCCTTTTGATTAAGCTGCAAGCAAGGCGTCATCCTTGGCAAGATAAATTTGATTAATTTGCAGGCTCTTCTTGCAGCAGGTAATCAACGAACTTCAAAATCGCAGCCAAAGCCGCAAAGCCGCCATGAACGACACTTCATCAAGCAAAATGAATGAACAAGTTGCTGCTAGGTAACCTCAACACACACACATACACACTTGCACTCACCCACTCACACACACTCACACACAAGAACAAGCACAGCCACAGGCTGCCTCGAAGTTTGCAGGCAGGCGGAGGCAACGGCCTTGTAAACACGTTCACAGTTATAAAAGCATATAAAATTTCCTATTTAACTTCCGGCATGTTTCCCACACACACACACACACGCACGCATAGGTTCACACTCACACACTTAGAAGCCCCATGTCATGTACGGCTGCTGACATGGAAAGTCTAAAGAAAACATATCCGTGACAAAGTAAAGTAAGCCCCACCTGCAGGTGCAAGCAACAACAACAAAACCTTTGCTAGTTGATTTTCTCAGCTTACTTTCTATCTCTCTCTCTCTCACTTTCTCTCTCTCTCTCTCTCTTGCTTTGCTGCTGCTTGCAACTTACTTACTAACTTTGCTTTGGCTTTGTGCACGCCGCAAATGGAATAAAGCGTAGCAAAGGGCGACAGGAGCAGGCGACACAGAAATTGAATTCAGCTGCAGGTGGCAACAGCAACAACAGCAGCAACAGCAGCCGCAGCAGAAGCAGCAGCAGCAGCAGCAGCCGAGGCAGCCGCAGCGGCACCTTGAGTATGGGTCGTCGCGGCATAGCTGAGCTGACAGGATGTGCGACAGGCTCTTGAATTGAGTTCGCTGCGTGCCTTGACAGCCACAGGATTTAACGGTTCGCAGTCATATATGCTGCTTTAATATTTAATAAGCTGACTTTGACTAGCAGCTGCGATATTCAACTTGGCTTTTATGTATCTCTCTGTCGACCCCTGCTGCAGTTGAAATAATATCTATGAATTTGTATTATATATTTCAACAGTCGAATCAAAGCTACACTCTATACTAGGAATCTCCCGCCTGTCTAGGACATAATAGATGAGAGAAAAGGTTGTTTGAATGTAAGATACTCATAGAAATGTGACTTTCAAACTGCGCCCTTCTTAAAAATCGTGACTGTAAAACTGTGATTCTTTGAGAGTCTGACCTGGACGCTGCTCTTTTGATCTCCTGTGATCTGTGACTCTTTGGGCTTTTTGGTTCAGTTTGTGTTCTTAAGTGTAAAAGAGATTGATTTTATTGTTTTTAACTCCAAGACTGCGAAATAGAAGTCTTTTCTTGATATAAGTGTGTGTGAGAAAATGGAAAAATGCCAAATAATTTAACAATCTATATAGCTCGGACAAATATGAGATATTTTTTGTCTCTAGTATTATCGAACGTCGAAAGATTTTATTTACCATAATTTCGACATTTTCTCATTTTTCTCAAAGCTGCAAAAGAAGCTTTTTCCAATTCATTTCCAACTACTTTTGCTAGATTCATCGTTCGTTTTGTTCGAGCGCATTCACAAAATTCCCCCTAAATGATGTGAATATGTTTCAAGGACTGCTCACCATAATAGCACCCTCCCTCCCCTAACCACCCCCTCTCTCTGCTGGTGTCTGCGACGACAACTCGCCGGCGACGTTTGTCGTGGCACGTTCGCTGGTTTTTTGGTGCTGGCTGCCAAAATTGTCGGCACATTAATCATAATTTAATGATTAGCGCAAGTTTTGTTTATTAAATATTCCAACAGTCAAGTGTTGTTGCCTTTGTTGATGTGGTTGTTGCTGTTGTTGTTGTTGTTGTTGTTGGCGCTGGCTGTTATTGTTATTTACGAGTGCCGATGCCACGCGTCGATTGCTGGCAACTTCAACGTAGTCGTAAATTGCAATTATTTTGGCTACGCAATAGGCCAGCGCCTTTGGCCAGACTCCGAATTTATGGTTGTCTCTGAATAATGCAGCCAGACTGGCAAGCAATTGCAAACAGAGTTCTGCAATGTGTGAAGTAATTTATCGGGAAGTAATATGTTAAATTTACTCTAGGGCAAAACGTGAAGATGAGCTGAAGGAACTTGGTTCGAATCGCAGGCAGTCGCAGTCTATGGATATAGCAAGAAATTAAGAAATAATACTAATAACTAATAATATTAGTAATAAAGAACAGAAGTCAAAGGGGAAGATAATGTCCTTGTAAATAGAAAGTGATTGACATTTCGAACATTTATTTCTATGCAAGCCTTTTATTTATCTGAAGCTCCCTTTTGTATATATATGTATTTATATTGGCCACAAATTGAAGCTTTTAATTGTTTTAAGACGTGTTCAAATATTTTTATAAATACAAAAATTCTTTATACCTTTTCAAACAGTTGCTCTAAGAAGATTTATATTCAATTTTCATCAAATTTTTGTATATGCTAGCTCCAAAGTTTGATTTTGTTGAGGAAATCCTGTGAATAAAGTAAGGCTTACATACAAGAACATCTTTTTTTTCTTCTAAAGGCTGGTCAAGCTAAACATGAGATGAATCTGAGACTGATTTTGGCAAGAATATAGGCATATATACTCTGTGGTGTTGACAGTGTACACTGCTCTGCATAACAAACTTTTGAACTTATTTAATGTCTTCTGCAGGACCATAAAAAGCGCAATTAAAATAAAAATACAAATTCATTTGCTTGGGCAGCGAACAATAATAAGCTATGCGCCAAAAACTTTTTAAGTAGAACAACTAATTAACTGAGATAATAACTAAATTTTATTTTATGCAAAAAGCGCCTGCTGTGCAGAACTATATAAATATATATATATACTAGTTAGATGAGTAAGCGCTGCCCATAAAGCGGCTATATATAGAGTAAATGTAGCAACTACTATATAGTATATATTGTATATATAAATACATGTGTGTGATCGCTTGGCACGCAACTTGGCGCTGCAAGCAGAGCGCTTCAAAGCGATAAAATGCAAACGGAGAGCTAAAGAGAACGAGAATTTGTTTTGCTCGTTGCTCAACAGATGCAAAAGTCACGAATGTCGCATGACATCAAGCAAGCGAGTGTGTGTGCGAGTGTGTGCGAGTGTGTGTGTGTGTGTGTCTGTGCTAGTGTTTGTTTGACATTGGCTTGATTTGTCGCAATAGTATGGCAGAGGGAATGGTGGGAACAGGGGTAGGGTGCTCAGAACGCGCATCATTCGCAACGTTTTGCCAACTGGCCGCGGGGCAGTTAGCTAATTGATAATCAAACAGTAAACCGAGGAGCCGACTGTACTTGACGGTCTCGCTGGCCAGGCGTTGTCGCCAATTAGGCGCACCGACTGTAAGGTCAGGCACAACGTTGCGTATGCGTGATGTGCAAATAAGGCAAAGTGCTTGCGCGCAATATTGCGCATACGCAGCGTTAACAGCAACAACAACAGCAACTGCAGTTGCAGCAGGCTTCTCACTGTTGTCAACTGTGAACTGCAAGTTCAAGTGCATTGCGCACACGCATTTCGCATTTATTGAGGGCAATCGCTGGCTGCCAGTCAATGTCATGGCTTGGCTCGAAAAGCTAACTATACTATATCCAAATCTAAATCTGAATCGGAATCTATATATATTTAGACTAACGCCCGTGTATCTTTGCCACAAACGGCTGCTGCTTTGACCCTCGGCAACATTTAACAAATTGCAATTGGTTCAAGATCAGCTGCGCAATGCTTCGCTTTTTGATCTCGTTGTTGTTGTTGTTGCGTTTTGCGTGCTCTGCCACGCTCGACTGTGCGTCCGATTGTCCATTGGCAACCTTGTGACAATTGATTTTAGCTGCTCAGAGAGCGTAAACTACTTAGAAGTCAGTTTGTGGTTAGATTGCGATTCAACTTAGTCATAATTTATTCTTGTAAAAAATATTCTTGCCTTATCAGAGCAGACTGCTGCGATTTGTACTCGGCTGCTGCTGCTGTCCCGCATTTGAGTCATTTGAGCTGCTGCTTGGCATTGTTTTGGAAATGTGGTTGCACTTGGCTGTTAATGTGCGAGACACACTGCATCAGCATCAGCAACAACAATATCAGAACCAGAGCCCGTAGAAGACAACAACAGTTGTCGATGAGTGTGCATCGAGGCTGTCAAGTTGTTGCAGCTCAATGCTGTCTCTCTCTCTCTCTGCCAGCTCTCCCTCTCTTTCTCTCTCTACCCCTATAGCCAGCTCTTTCGTGCATTGCATTTTCAGGGTCATCACAGCCACAAATCTCAGTTAGTGCATCTAAACCAACACACACTTGCGCGATTCGTATACGTACATTCTATACTGCGAACTGATGATACTGTTGTGCGTGTAGAGTACAGCGTATAGAGTATGCTGTCCACATGGCCAAATGGGGTGTTCTGCTGACTTTGAAAAACACTTTGAGTGACAGCCGCTTTGTTTTTCTGTTGAGAAACGTTACGGTTGGCTTTTTGAATATTAATTTTCTAACTGCCTTAAGCTGAATGCACTTAAGCACGGAATAAAATCTAGACAAAAAACTATGGGGCAGCAAATATTGGCAAAATATAAAAAAAAAAATATAAATGAAGAAAATTATAAATAAATAAAAGTAGAAGAAGCAATAAAGCAAATAAGAGGTAACTTAAAGTAAACTAAGTAATAATTCAAAAAGTTTTTTAGAAATTACGCGAGGCTAAAGTTTGCAAAAATTTGCCTTATTTCATGAATATATTAAATTGAATTAATTTGTCAAAATTTTAATTGCCTTAAAATCTGTAAATCTGGCAAATTTTATTGTGTTTCGAACCTTTGAAGCTGATTTAGTTGAACACTTTTTAAATTGCATATTTTATATTTATTTGAAAACTCTTTATTACTTTTTAACCTTTCTTTGACATTTGACCGTGAACCGATTAAAAATAGGTAAAAAGGGTATATTGTATTTGTGCAAAATGCAAATGTATGTGACAGGCAGAAGGAAGCATCTCCGACCCCATAAAGTATATATATTCTTGATCAGCACCAATAGCCGAGTCGATCTAGTCATGCCCGCCCGTCTGTCTGTCCGTCCGTCCGTCCGTCCGTCCGTCCGTCCGTCTGTCCGTATGTATGAACGCAAGGATCTCAGAACCTATAGGAGCTAGAGAGCTCAAATTTTAGATGTAGGTGCTCCTAGTGCCTGCGCAGATCGAGTCTGTTTCCGATAATCGATAACTTACGCCGTTTGCAAGCAATCGATAAAAAGCAATATCGTCATCCTGTTTTTTAAGCAAATTGGGTAAATAATAAGAGCTAGAGTCACCAAACATGATATGTTGCTTCTAGAATATTATATATATGTCAAGTATCTTTCATTTTAGACCTATCGCCACCTTCCCGCTAACACCTCTAAGAGGGTTCAGGGTATTCCCTAGTCGAGAGCTCCCAACTTGTTTTTTGACATAATTTGACAGTCTTACGCTTGAAAAAATAAAACTAATTTTGAACATTTCACGAACACGCCGCCGCTCGATTATAAATTGTGATTTTTAATTTTTTTTTTCTATCTTTTTTTCCTGCCATTTACTGCAATCTAAAAAAAGAAAATCCAATTACATGAGCATTATTTTTTATGCTGTGCAACAGTTCTCAGCGCTTTTTGTGCTGCTGCACATGCAAATTAATGGCATACGATAATAATATATATATAAATAAATAGCATTATTTATTTATAATGATGCCGTGAAGTCAAGTGCATAAAGTGGCGCCACAGCCTGTCGGCCATCAGTTGCAGTCAAGTTGAACTTTTAATTTCATTTTATGGCCATGTAGCACGTTTGATTAATGGCTAAGAATTCCGCCCAACTCTTCTATCTGCCTTTCCCTATATTCAACTTTGCCAGAAACTTTCACGGAAATGCTATTAATTTTCATAAGTAAATGGAAATTGATGGACGTATACTGCAGATTTTCCTCTATATAAAGGTGGATATAGAAGTGTATATAAACGAAGCGCACTATATATCTATATACTTTTCTGTATGTATACAAAATAATGCATATTAATAGTAGCAGCAAATACTATGTCCACTTCAGCTGACAATAGTCTCCGTTAAGGGGCAGGCTGGGCAGGGCGTATTAAGCAAAGTTTATGCTTTTGTTAAGTGGAGCGCCCTTCAGGGGTTGAATGCATATAAATTTGAGTGCAACGGCAGCTGCTGTTGCTCAAGGACTTTTTGCGAAGTGCTAAAAAACCTGAATTACTGTAGATTTTGTAAAGTTTTTAATTAAAATGCAGCATAGCAAGGGTCTAAGCATAAAACCACTAATTTAATTTGCAGTGGAAAATGAAGAGTAAATAAGCGAAAGCCGGTTTAAAGTGCGGGTAAAAAAATGTATCAAATATTTAAAAAGAAGTTGACAAGGACCACATTTTTTATGAGCAAAAACAACGTAGAGATATAAAGAGAATAAGTCGCAAGGAGTCAGCACAAGCTGCATACGACTTTAAGCCCAGTCTTAGTTGAAGCTCAGCTTCTTGTTTAATTATCCAAGTGTTAAAAGCCTAATTATAATGTGCAAACATGTTGCACGCCTATTGCAAGCATATCAAACATGTTCGATGCCTAAGCATTGGCTGTCCGGCGTCCAGACCGAAAGCCTCAATCTGCATCATGTCCAATGCCAATCAAACATGTGCACGAACTTGACTTTCAATGTAAAGCGAACAAGGCGAAAGCGACGCTGACGTCGACGCTGGCGTCGGTGTCGCCGCTGACTCTGTGATCGTTGACGACGGCGCTGCAGTAGCAGCAACCTTGACCCGGTTCTTGAAACTGCAATGGCAACAGCAGCCGCCGCCGCAGCCGCAGCCGTCACTTGTGCAACATTGAGAGAGAGAGAGAGAGGCTGCCAAACGGGTTTGTGGCATTTGCCTGAGCTGCCGGCATCGCACATACTGGAAAAGAGAGTGGCCAAGCGGGAGAGCGGCAGATCGAAGCGCGACGTCAACGTCACCGTCGGCGCTGCGCATGCGCAAAATTTACAATGCGCGGACGTTTTTATATGCTCGCCTATTGCCATCCCGCTTGCACATGCAGCGCCAATTGGAATTGGTCGCTTTAGTGAATTGGCAATTAGCGCAGCGAAGCAACGCAGCGACGCGTCGTCATTTTTTATGCTCATATTTACATTGCACGCACACGCGTTATTAACTATTTTTTTTTTTTTTTTTTTTGTTGTTGTTTTAATTTTTATTTTATTATTGATGTCTTAATGTGGCAGCGGCGATGGTCATCCAGTTGACCAGGCCTGGAGAGACGCACAGCTGTCCACGGGCCGGCATTGAACGTGGCTTGTTTGGCAAAACGGGGGTCTGGGGTCTGGCAACGCCGACGGCGACAGCGTCAGCGTCAGCGACTGCGACTGCGACTGTGGGGCTGACGTCAGCTCACATTGGCCGCCTGGCGAAGGTCGAGGTTAATTAAGTTGTCTTTGGCCGTGCGCTGGCGACCTTGTTGCCGTCTCGTTTGCTTTAGCTGCTGCAGTTGCAATCTTGACATTTTGGCTCATGTCCTTCTCCCTCTCTCTCTCTCTCTCTCTCTCTCTCTCTCTCTCTGTCTCTTTATTGGTGTCTCTCCTTACGCCTTAATGCATTATTAATTGTTGCAAATTAATGCAAACTCTACTCGAGCAGAGACAAGACAAGCGCCACTCGCCAGTTAATTGGTTTAAAATTTTATTAAAATTCAATTACTCTGCGGCTGCTGACGCCAAAAGGTTTCAACTTTGCCCCACTCCCCGCCCCCCGCCACTTGGGGGCAAAGGAGCAGCTTACGGTTGGCTGCCGTTGCATTCGGGCGTGGCATTTGCTTCAGTTGAAATGCCTGTACGTGGAAAACTGTTTGCCTGAATCCTCTTTAGCTCTTAGCTCGCCAATTCTCCAATTCTCCAGTTCTCAATTCCCAGTTGTCACGTTTCACCGTAGCATATTTCGTATTAAATTGTTGCTGGCAACGTGAGTCAGTTTATTTGCAGCAGTTGTTGTTGTTGCTGTTGCTGCTGGTTGCACGAATGACAGCTTTGCAATTTAGTTGCAAATTGGCAGTGAGTGTTGTGGAAAGCGACAGGCGACAAGTTGCCGAAGGTAGCGCCAAGCGAAAGAAATCAATGTGCAACAGCGAATGTGCATAGGGCTGCCGCAACTGGCGGCAGCTGTGGGGCAGATTGTCTCTGGAAGATGGCTAAGCTAAGTACAAGGCTGTCGACTGTTTTGAGTGTTGCTTCAGTGGAAAACACATGGAAAATTTGCAAGCAATCAAAACGAAAACTCTCTTGGGTCAAGTGGCAACTAAAGATGTGTAAGCAAAACTAAACATGCAAAGCAAATTGATGACAAAAGCTTTAAGTCTAAGGAATATCTAATATCTGAAGAAGCTCTAATATTTTTATATATATTATTGTGCTGCTTTGGTGAAAGATGGGCAGATGTTTAATGTGAGCTTCAAGCCGAATCCGCTCTGTTTTCCTTAGACGCAATCCACACAAAAGAGTGGAAAATAGGTGGTAAACTATTTAATTAAATAATCAGCATACAGAATTAAATATGGATTAAAAGTAAATTGTCCGTATTTTATTGTATTGGGTAAATCCACCCACTTGTACGTAAAATGTTTGCTTAAAAATATAGCCTTAAAATGTCCAGAAAAGGCAAATATATCCTCTACATCTAACTATTTTCAGCTGACATAGTTTCTATTAGAAAGTTGTAAGCATATCGATATGCATGCTAAATGCTTGCGCTTGGCTCTGGCTAGAATTAAATTCTCGAATCAGGCAACAAAACACCACCACAAAAATATGCCACAAAATGGGGCAACAAGTGCGAAACCCCAAGGAGCAAGCATCAAAGAAAGCATAAAAATGCCAAAAAAAAACAAACAAAAAAAGAATGAAGAGGAAAAACGGAAAATGCCTAGCTCAGCTGCTGCTGCTATTTGCTTAATTAAATGCGCAATAAGTGGGCGTGGCAGGCAGTCAAAATAATAAAAAAAAAAAACTAAATACAACGGTCAAATAGCGTGCGCTTAAAATAATCAAGCAAAAAACAAAAAGAAGCAAAAAAAAAAATTAAAATAAAGGAAAAGAAAAGCAACGAGTGGGCAAAAGTTGCTGCGCGTATTTGATTACAAAGCATTTATAAGCAGAGGATACCGGATCCGGCAAGGATAACAAGCCGGCAAAGGCCAAAGAACGCCGCACGCGCCAACAGGCGCCCACTGAAAGCAATGAAATCAAGAAATAATAAAACGCAAAACTTGCAACACCAACACAACAACAAGAGGACACAAAAAAAAAAAAAAAGAAAAAAAAAAGCTGGCAACAACAAGAACAACATATCCAGGTAAATCATTAGGGCCCAACGACTTAGCTGTAATTAATGAGCAAGTGGAACAACGCGGAGCCGCTGCGCCAAGCAAATTAACCTGAACTTCTAGGGTTCGACGAGGGTTCACGCGGGTGTCCAACTCGAGGCAAGTTCAAGTGCAATTAAAGGCAACGTCGCATTTTTGCTTGTAATCGTCGCACTATTTGCCACATCCGCCTCGTATACGACTCGTACCTAGCCACAATCATCTATATAAAAAAACTTTTGCAAGTGTCATCAGGGCCTTGAAGACCAGGGCACAAAGTCTCTCTGTTAAATGCCAACACATTCAAGGCGCAAACGGTATGTGGGCCATTGTATTGAATAACTTGGCAATTTATGGTATTTGAGTAAATATTCTGATAACAATGCGGTCTGCTTGATAACAAATAGTCTTACATCGAGCATACATCAAACGAGAGAGAATGTTGGTGTCGACTGCGTAACACTTGTTCACATTCCCATAAAACAGCTTTAAACAGGGCTTCACGATAATGATATTAATAGTTATCGATTTTATCGATTATTCATTTATTAGACAAATTTTAATATTTTTTAGGAAATTTTTCAGTGTGTTTAAACAAGCTCTTAAGCTATGGAAGAAAACAATTTTTAAAGTAGGAAACTGGCATAAAACAAGTACTTGTTATTTTTATTAGGTATCGATAATTATCGATTACAGACAGTTAAAACATACCATCATGAATAGGGTTTCAGAGCGATTTTATTTAATTCTACCTATTCATCGATAATTTTGCTCCTTTCGATTAACAAAGGGATCTTTATCGCATGCATGCTACCCTGCCATTTTGTTTCGAATTGAATATGGATTTGGCTTGCATATAAAAATGAACTTTGAAAATGAATTAATTTATATTCCTGGCAAAATATGTCTATCTCGGGCTATTCACAGCCCCCTTTTATATATAAATACAACCCTGCCACTGCCTTTTGCTGCCTTGGCCTTTGTCTGGAATCATATTGCTCTGTGGCTGCCTGTGGGCTCTTTTGTTGTGGTGCCAAAAACTTTTGCCAGTTAATTATTAAGTAGATACACGAATTTATTGCGACTTCAGCCGCAGGCACGCCCCCATCCAATGCCGCCCCGTTTGTCTACTTTGTGTGTGTGCGTTGAGGTGTAAACGTGCGGATTAAGTGTCTTGCTGTCAGTTTGAAAAGAAAGAGAGAGAGAGAGAGAGAGAGATAGAGAGAGCAAGAGAGGGAAGCGAGGAGAGAGAGATAAAGATGTATATCAATGTATTTGGAGGCTGGATGAAATTTACGCTTCGCTTGGAACTTGGCCAGAAAACTTGGCTAATTTTGTTGCTGCTTGTTGTTTGGCTCTAGCGCTCTCAGGTGTGCATTGAAAAATTGATGAGATTTTGTGCGCTTTGGTTTTATAGAACTTTGCCAGATACTTGAACTTTAAAGCCGAATGGCAACCAAACGAGTTAAGAGGCACAGCAGACGCCAGCCAAGGACCAAAGGGCCACAAGACGGATATAAAACATTATTTCCGTGGATTCACCAGCATCAGGCAAGAGTTTTTTCACTTTAACTGCCATAAAAAAGAACGAAAAAATGACTAACATTTGGCACGCCGATTAATAAATACCCTTGGCCTACTTTTCGACGAACTCTGACCATATAGAATGGTATTTGCGAAAGCTTTGCAGATATGTGGATAGAAAGAAGAATATTTAAATAGAACAACATTTTCGATCTAGTTGAACTACACAGCTGTATGCCATAGTATAATACCCTCTGAGTAGGGTATAAAGTGCCAGCCAGCTGGCGCAGAAGAAAAGCTTGCAGTCGAGAAGCAGAGCCAGTAAAAAGTGCCACAAGAAGTGCACTGGATATGGACGCCCATATTCATATGCAGCAGGCAAAAACCAAAGTAGAGAACACACACACACACAAAAAGTGGAAAGAAATATGTATGCCGGACATGAATCTATAACGAATCTGGTGGCCATATTGATTGTGTGGCAAAGGAAACGTTGCAAAGCGCAGCAAAGTATGCAATAAAAAAGGGAAAAGTGCGCGCACGGCACAGGAAATCAAACTTTGGATTGACTTTGCCAGCTGCTGCTGGCACTTGAGGACATTTGCGAACAATTTCTGGACGGAGCCCGTAAGCCGATTTGTGGACACGCACACACACAAACACACACACACATATACACACAGCGTCATTTGCGTTTTTAATTGAATTTCCTGGGCGGCTCACTTTTGTTGTCTAGCAACCGCATTGAAGGCAATTTAAGCGGCAGTCAAGTGAAGCACAAAAGGGTTCAACACACACACCCTCTCACACACCCACGCTACATACACTCACACACCCACGCTGCACAGCACACACATTGAAATGAATATCAATGAACTGTCATAAAACAGGCGCCGGCATATGCGGCCAGATGAGCGCTGGGACTTGAATGGGCGTGGATACCAGAAGGGGCGGGCAGGGGTTGGGGGATGCGTGTTGACAAGAGGCGACTGCCTCTGACAGCAGGCTGACACGTAGGCAAACATTTAAGCGCCCAGCAAACAAACAAACAAACAAACAAACGACAACAACAATAGTTCACACTTGGAACAAAGCGCTTGACATACATATGTATATAGACATTTATGGCGACCCACATACACTGAAAGAAAAAAGGCGTTCTAAAATTGTGTGCATTCAGCATGGAATTCATGCCACTTTTTGTGCTTCAAATTTCATTTAAATTTCGTTTATTAATACTTTTTAATTAAGAGTGCAACATACTGAAAAAAAGTATTTGTATCTTATTGCAAGTTTTTCTAGACTTGAATACTGGAAAAAAGTTAAGAAATATTCTTACCAAGTATTTACAGACTTCATATAAGCACAATATTTTAAATGAAAAACTGTATTTAAGTCTGTTCTTTCAATTTTCAAAGAAAAAACAGCTAACTGTAACTTGAACTTTCATCTGAGTTTTATTTCGAGCTCTTACCCTTCGTTTTTGAATGCCTTTCAAAAAAGTTTGCAACCTGATGGGAAAAAGTTAACAAATACTTTTAGCAAGTATTTGCATACTTGAAATACGCTTTATAAATCTTAGAAATGTCGATATAAGTCAATAAAAACTTCTTGTTAACAGTACTTAGCTCTGAGTTTAATTCTGAGCTTCTCAATTTCGTTTTTGGAATTCTTTTCAACTGCCATGAACTACAAAAAGGTTAAGAAATATTTTTAACAAATATTTGCAGACTTGAAATAAGCACAAAACATTTTAAATAAAGTAATATATTTGTTTCCGTACAAAAAAATTTCTTGTGATAAAACCTTTTTCTGAATTTGAATTGGATCTTTTATATTTCGCTTTTGGAATTCTTTTCATTTAAATTCAAATGGAAACATTCCAGTAAAAAGTTAAGCAATACCTTTAGCAACTATTTGTAGACTTGAAATAAGCACAATATATCTTAAATGAACAGCTATCCAACTTGACAGAACTTTGTGCTGAGTTCTATTTCATACTTGACTTACTTTTAGCATAGTTTGTTTTATTGATCCCAGTAAAATAATCTTGCTTCTTTTTTCGCCGAGTGTATGTACCTTTGGCTCTCATATGCATTCCTTTACCTATGTAGTGCACATACCTATACAGCTGTGAGGCCATGTTTGAGTTTGGGGTCAATTTGCGCTGTCAATGACATGTGATTTCAACTAATGACATTTTAGGCTCGCGTGTGTGAGAGCTTGTATGAGTGTGTGTGTGCGTGCTCTTAACAAGATCAACAGCAGCAACAACAACAATAATAACAACAACAACCATCACTTAAAGCCCTTGAAAAGGCTTGAAATTTAATGAAATTTCCATGTGGACTGAAAGTAAATTTATATTTCGCATGACATGGCGTATGATTAATTTAAGCTTTGCCCCGCTCGGTTTCCGTGTCTAGTTAACTTTATCAAATTAATACATGCACACACACAAACACGCACACACACACACGCACACACACACGTACACACGCAAAAGCGTTGCCCAAATTGTATTTGCTTTGACATCAGAACATCTTTGAGCCCTTAAATACATATATACATATAACTTGTCTTCATTTCCCTCGCTTGGTTATGCTGTGTGAGCATGTGTGTGTGTGTGAGTCCTGTGTGTGTCTCTGCATCTGTATGTATTTTTGATTAGCTATTTAAGAGTTTTGTAACTGCCTTCTGTACGGCACAGCCAAAACATTTACGAGTCTTTTGGCTGCCGCAAAGTTTAAATTGTCGGATCACATTCACTTTTAATGAGTTTCTGTTTATTTATTTTGAATATTTATCAGGCTAAACTTACCCAAACATAAAGTGGCGCGTTCGCTGGCCTTGAACATGTCAGCTGCAAAGATAGTAAGCAGAAGAAAAAAGCATGAGCATAAAATATCGAAGGTATATTTTTATTTATTTTTTAAATGAAAATAATAATTATTACTAATTTTAAAAAAATAGTAATAATTATACATAAATACTTATTATTAATGTAAAAACAAATAAATATTAAATTTTTTAAAGTATTAATTATTTATGATTATCGTAAATAGTTAGAGTGTTTCCCACTCTGGTCTTCGCCTGGCAGCCAAAGAAAAACTTCAAATAATTTACGATGCAACGAATTTCGTATTATTAAACAAAGACTTAAGGTCCACGTTTTGTATTTTATTCAATATTTGGTATTATTTTTATAATCGTGCCACCAAATAGTGCAGTACTTAACAACAGCGAACATACACGACTTCTTTGGCGACCTGTCCTGCAGCGCGACTTGCAGTGCACTCAACAAAGTTAAACAGTTGAAAAGTTGATAAAATCGCATCCTTTAACATATTCATTTGTGCATATGCATCTTTTGAATAATCAAAAAGCTGTGTGTCAAATCAATGCAAATTGACAAGCACTTAATGCCAATGGCCCAGATATGCTTGCTGTCATGTGTTCGCATCCTCGCTTATTGCCGCATTAAGTGCTCTATGGCGACACACACACACACACACTCACACAGTTACCATAACAGACAGCAGGCTATGGTAGGCTATTTGCAGCCTCTCTCGAGTGACAAACTCTTTTGACCCGAATCTAGCAGCGGAATCGTTGTATTGATTGATGAATGAATAGCAACATTGAGTTGAGTCCATTAAACAGAGGCTAAAATACATGTAAGTCACACACACACACAGATAGGCAGACACACATACGCATAGAGCGACAGACACATGTGCTTTGTCCTTTTTGCAGCATATACTTTGCATTTAAATTAAAGCTACAGTGGCTGCGAAAACTAATTGCCCAGGCCAGGCACTTTGCACGAGACACAACAATAAGCTGCAAAAAGTCAACTAACTGAACAACAACAGCAACAATAACTGGCATAACAATAATGTTGATGATGATTTTTGGCCAGAGACCATAAACAGCCATCAGCATGCAGCATGCAGCATGCCCCCAGCAGCAGCAACAGCAGCAACAACAATTGGCTAGCAGGGAATTGGTCTGGAGTCGCATGTACTAACAAGTGAAGGCAACAAATGTGGCCCGTCTGGCCCGCCTGTTCAGGCCCCAAACCATGGCTAACGATAATGGTTCTGACTTGGCAAACAATTGCCATTGTTGTTGTTTGCCTTTGTATTTTGTCCTGGCACCGCAGGCTGCAGCACAACTCCCACCGTGCTGTGCGGTCTAATTAGCTGGAGGTTGTCGCTTTAAAGCAAAAAAAAGAAAAACCAAAATCGCATAAAGATGCCGCATTAGGGCTAAAGCGTTAACGTTAGCGTCTGCAGGACTCGGCTTGAATTTATCACGCATACGACGCGTTGCCAAAATGCCGCTTAGATTGCCAGCAAGAATCAGCATGCCAAATGGCTGCCACAAGACACGCCCACAACAACCAGCAGCAGCAGCAGCAGCAACAACAACAAGCACATTTACGACGACGACAGCCAACAACGATAACTAAATATGTAATTTGGGCATTAAGAGCGCGCTTGGCAGGCATAAAATAACCTTGATTAGAAACTGAAATGCGCGCCTGCCAAAATATATATATATATATGTATATGTATGCAACATGGTGCCAGTCGGGCAGAGCTCTGATGGTATCTTGGCTAAAACTTGCCAGCACGAGCTGGCATTTGGTCGCCAACGCCACGTGGCCACATATATCAGAGGACCCAGGCCCAAAACGACTTTGCCCCCGAACAACATACATCAGCATGCACCTGTGCCAAAAAGGTGCTGGGCTGCTGCTGCCAGCAAGGATATGCCTCATGTGTGTGTGTGTGGCCTTAAGGCCTGTTTTAGCCATAATAAAAACCAGGAGCCACACCAAGAAAAATAACAGCTCGAAATGTATTCAAGGCTACGTAACATGAATGCGCCTTCACTTTATGAGGACTGCATTAAAATACAAACCTATAAATAGAGTTATAATATTACATAATAATTTTCATAATATGTGCATATTAAATATATCGAATGTTTGTATGCTAAGCTAGCAAAGCACGAGCGTGAAGATGTTGCGCAGATATTTAAGCCTTTTGGCCAGAGAGGATCAACAATTGTGCATTCCTTAATTCATTGAATAACAAGAGGATAAGAATGATAGTAAAAGGAATCTCCAAACAGCATTTGTCGAAAACTGTGCCACAGGTCTTAGTAAATAAATTAATATTCTAATCATTTAATCTTAATAATACAAAAAACAGTAAAGTTATAAACAAGGCAGAGCCCATTTTCTCAGTGTACAAATAAAAGGAATTTGAGAAAAACTTCGTAAACGCCGTTCGCTGTTATTGAGGTGTGTGCGAGTGTGCATGTGTGTGTGTGCAAGTGTGTATGTTCGGCGTTTAGTTTTTATGTTTGGCCATAGCCAGCAGAGAGATAGAGAAAGGGCAACAAAATGGGCAACGTGAAAGACGAACCGAAAGGAAATTCCCGCAGACACCGGACTAATCAACGAAATTGCTGCAGCCTTTTAGGCGTACGGTGAGCATATGCCGTCCATAACCTTAGATTGGGCTGCCTTTTTGCATATTTGTTGTTCGACACATTTCCTGCTTTGATTGGGGGCTGTTGAGAGTGCGCGGAGTGTGGGGGAGGGGCGGTTGTTGCGTGCACGGCAATTTGTCAGATGATTGATGGCAACGCCTAAATGGAGTCGGAGATAGCTGGAATATGCAACAAATAAGTCGAAAAACATTTAATGGGCATCTTTTGAAATTGAGAACAATTTAATATAATATTAACAATTGCTTTCCCTTGAAAATGAAAACTGTTTTGAACATGAAAACGAAGTAGAGCTCACGGCAAACTTTTAGTGCAATTAAAATGGCTGCCAAGAAAATGCAATTTCCCAACTCCAGTTACTAATGTTGCACTCAAAACTGCTCTTAAATTTAAGTAAAAGTTTCAAGTAAACGCATTTGACAGCAACAAATTGTTGCTGCGAATTCTCTAGACTTTCTTTGCTTCTTTTTTGGCTGTTGCTCCGCCAGGCGACACGCTGTGAAGTGACTCTAGCCGTGACAAATAACCAGCAAAGTATGACATTATATCATATTATAATCAAGCCACAAGTTGAGAAGTTCACATGGCTTGTCATTAGAAGGGCGTGCTTCACACACAAGCCTTGTCTGACTATATGAGTGTGTGTAAGTGTATAAGTAGGCACAAGTACCTAGTCCTATATTCAAAACACGCAACACTTGTCATCAGCAGGCGCTGGCAATTGTTCACGCAACTCACACACCCCCCCACACACACACACACACACTCACACCCACACACACTCACTCACACACGCATAAACAATAAACAGCTGTCTGCGACTTTGAGCAGCGTTTGGTAGCCGCCTCTTGGGATTTTTGTTTCGCCGCCTTTATTATTTATTATTATTATTAAAGTATCGCACTCACATACCCTATACGCAACAGTTAATTAGGGTATATGTGCTACGGCCACAAATAAAATATTATGTTTAACTTTAGTTTTGGCTTTTCTATTCCTATTGTTCTACTTTTGAATATTAATTGTAATTGTATTTTATCCATTTTAGCAAATGCAACAAACTGGAAACTCAAATGTTAAATAAATGGGATAAATGTTGAATAATAATAGAATAAATCGGCTCTAATGCGTGAAATAAAGGTGGAAGACTGTAATTTACATAGAAATTGTTCGACGGGTAAGCAATATTTTAAATTTTACATAACTATGTATAAAACAAAGCTACATTTTCCTTGCAGTTATCTGCATTTAAGTTTTTTTACTTTCTTTTGGCTTTGTAGTTTTTTTTTCCTTTTCAGCAAATGAATTATCTGCAATTTCTTCATACCCGCTGTATAAATATCTTCTAATTAATAAAATATTAAACTTTAATAAATTTCCATATCTGCACATTCCAAAGGGACATTTCTTGATCGAGCAGTTTATGAGGCAATATTTTTTAGTTATTGCAATTTGGTTGTTATTTATTTGTTGCCTACTTAGCTGCCTTTTCGGCCAGTCTTAAAAAGGCAGCTGCAGGATGCGTGTCCTTGTGACATTGCGTATATATGATGACAGATTTAAGTTTGGGAGCAATTGAAACTGAGGCAGGCGCTTTTAAGGCTGACATTCAATTTTGTGTGTGTGTGTGTGTGTGTGTGTGCGTGTGTGGGTGTGGGTGTGTATGTGAACTGCACTTGACTTAATTGAATCAGTGATTGACATGTCATTGTTTATTTTTGGCTGATCTCTGAGCATTTGTCATGCAAATAAACAACATGCCCAAAGCAAAACTTGTACACAGCCATATAGAGTCCTATATTTGAGTGTGTATGTGTGTGTGTGTGTGCGAGTGTGTGTGTGTGTGTGTGCCTGCGCATGCAGCACTCACAACATTCATCAATTATCAAGTGAAAAGAGCCCCGAGAATAGAACGGAAAAGCAATAAATCTAAACAAGGCCCCAAGGGAACCAGGCAGATCTATGCAAGCAAAACACTGCAAAACAGGACCCAGATATATGAAGAGATATGGAGAAAGAGAGAGAGAGAGAGACAGAGAGAGAGAGCGAGTAAGTGAGAGAGATAGCTAGAGATTATGCGTATATGCATGGGCATCAAGATTTATTTTCATTCGCATTGGAGCCAGATTTGGATGCTCGACGTATACAAAAGGCATACGCAAGAAATATGGAAGAAAAAGTGGAATAATAGCTCTTGAAAAACTTTCAGCAACTTGTTAAGACCAAAAAAAAAAAAAAAAAAGAGGGCCAACAAAATGAAACTAAGAAATAACTAGCATTTTAACAGGCGCTGGATAAGTGAGTTGGGCTTATAAAATCGTAGAGGGGTTTGGCTGGAGGGGCATGTTGCCTGCAACACGTATGTGGCAAATACAAATTTAAGTAAAACAAACTGGCAACAAAGTTTGCGCAGCATTTTTCTTGCGCTACTTTGCACTTTTAGTTTGGATGCAGGCAGAAAGTCTCTGTCTCTCTGTGTGTGTGTGAGAGTGTGTGTACGTGTGTGACTGACGTCTGTGGCAGGGAACTGGTGGCAGAGACAAAGGCAACGCTGTGGCAGTGGCAGCAGAGGACGCAAAGACAGGCAGGGCAAAGCCATTGATTTCACAGGCCAAAATGGAAGAAGCAGACCCAAAGGACTAAGAGGACTAGGATGTGCAGCAAAAGCAACAAAATAAGGCAGAGCGAAGATAGGCAATGGTAGCTGGGGGAGGAACGGAGCAACAGAGGGCGGAGGGCGGAGGGCGGGGTGGCACTGAAGCGAAAGGCGTTCAGCTGGCAAACATAAGTCGCACACTCAAATCAATGGCATTGACAGTCGGCTGGCATTGTGCAAAAGGGCGACGGGGGCAGGCCAGAACAAATGGCAAAAAGCTGCGCGAGCGCTGCAGGGGCTGTATTTTGGCTGGGGGAGAGGGAGCGGGGGGCGGGGGCGCTGGCGGTGGCTGGGCATGGCAATTGTATTCATTTGACTTGGCAACCAATTGTTGCAAGTGGCAATTGTTGTAATGGAAAATTCACAGCAGGCATCTTCAAATAAAACCAGAGCGCAGCACCATCAAAATTTAAATGGGCAAATTCCAATTGCAAATGTTGAATGTTAGATTCGAATTCCGAATGTAAATATTTCAAATGGATATCTATCTTCAAAGACAGCTAACTGTCTGGCATGATTTGTTTGAACATCTAGAAATATTATGCCATATTTATTGGTTAGTTAACGATTGGATAAGAGCTTTGGAACATTTACTCATCGATTGAGTTTAGCTAAAAGCCTAACTAGATTTTTTAGTCATGTAACCTTTGAAAGTTGGCATTTTCCTGGTCATTTTCTATGCATTTTATTGTGGGTTGCGATTTAACATATTTATTTATGGCGAGCTTTCCATATTGTAATATTCTATTAGCGTGCTCGAGGTCTGATTTTAATTTATTTAAATAATAATGATTTTATTTATTTTATATTTCTATTTTATATTTAAAATTCTATATTTATCTATACATTTTTTTAAAAATTTTTAAAGGTAAAAAGTGAGAGCTTTTAATAGTTGTTGAATTTTAGTTCCATTGCATGAATCCATCAATTAGGTTGTTGCCATTCGATGCATAGAAGTTTTTAGGTATCGATTTCTCAATTTTTCTCTACTTAAACATTTCTAAATATGTATTTTACTAGTCGTCCATGAAAGTTACAATATAACTAGCTCATTTTAATCTTGGTATCGGTGTAAGTTAATAATTTAAATCGAAAAAAGCATTTAATCAATTAATTTTATTGGCGAACAGTTTCTTAGAACTGAGTTTTTTATTTCACCTTTCCCGGCTTTAGAAATAAATGTAATAAAAATGTTTCGATTGGCTCATTAAGTCAGAATGCAGGTATAAACAAATAGAATATTTAATAATAATCAATAAAAAATTTGTATATATTTATATGGAAAAATGAGAATTGTATTCGAATTTTTCAGTAATTAACTAAACGAACTACGCTAATATTTGCATGTATTTGTTAATTACTTTAACTAGCTGATATAGCTCCAAGAATATCCCGTTATATATATATGCATCTAGATGTAGATATATATGTGTGTGCGTGTGTGTACATGCACAGCTCATGTAACAGTCGCAAACTATGGGGAAAGAATTCTGTATGATATCATAATTTCTGGTAAGTACGCAGCCTACAAGTAGGTATTATTGCGGCCACACAAAGACTACACTCATATATGTGTGTGTGTGCGTGTGTGTGTGTGTGCACTTTACTTATACTATATATACAATTTGTATACACATCCCGTTTGCTTTTGTCGGTGTGCATGCGTGTGCGCGTGTGTGTGTGTTTGTGTAAACAGAAAGCGCCGAAAAAAATGTGACTAATAGAGAAGAAACGTGCAGATAAAAGCAACACAATAACAAATAAAAACGAAAACGAAAATTAAATAAATAAATGTGAGCAAAAAAGAAAAACAACAACATGCTGTGAGGGCAGCGGGGTAAATGCAGGAAGAGGTGTGGGAGGGAGGGAGAGGAGTGCTTGTGCTGCGTTACAGGCGGATGGAGACGTGACAGCATAAATAGCGGTCAAAAATGTTCCGTTTGCCATATTTGTGTTTGTAATTGCGTGCGTGCGTATGTGTGTGTGTGTGTGTGAAAACAAAATTTCAAGGATTGCAATTACAACAACATGCAAGCAAACAAGCCAGCAAAAGCTGCCAGACTACGACAACAACAACAACAGCTGCAACACAACAACAACAACAACAGCGAAAAGAGTAGAAAGATAAAAACTACCTTGGCCCAGAATTGAGGCGCATAAATACAACGCACCTATATTGTCTGTGTGTGTGTGTGTGCGTGGGTGTGTCCATCTGAGTGTGTGTGCGTATGTATTGGCAGCAGATATCGAGCGCATTGAGCTCACTGCAACAACAACAACAACAAGAACAACAACGAGAGCAGCAATAACAAGCAACAATAAATGACGACGCCGACGTCGCTGTCGCTACTGTCGTCGCAGCCCCCGTCCGAAAGGGGGCGCTATTTGCAAGGGCAAGAGAAAAGCGCCTTCGATATTCAAGTGCCTACATCGAACTCTGGTACAAAATGCATTTGCCATCATTTTATTTGCTGTGCGCTTTTTGGCAGCAATATTATAAATAATTAAATGCGGATAAAAAGAGGCCAAAGATATTCAAATAGTTTCCTTTGATTCGTGGGAAAATTGAAAGATAAACAAAAAAAAAAAACTTTTTTTAATTGTAATATACTTATTTAAAACATTTAAGTAATGAAGTTATGCATAATAGAAAAACTATTGTGACTGGTTAAAGTTTAAAATAAATAATACAATATTACATTGATTCTTTTGAGAAATTGATTCGTCGAAAAGTGTTTAGCTATTAAATTGTTTACTTTGGACTTAAATATCCGCTCATATAGAATTTCTTGAGTAAGAAGAGTGCAATGCTTATATAAATGTGTGTATATATATAAGAAATACATATATTCTTTTTACGGTGCAGAAAAGTTTGTATTGCTAACAGCCACATTTGAAATCAGAGAGCTCGACGAGCCCTGCTAAACAAATAGTTTCGCTTTTGTTCCCGATTTGCACGTCCCAATGCAGTGTGCGTTGCCGTCGTCTTCGCCGTCGCCGTCGCTGTCGACGTCGTCGTCAGCTGTCGGTTGAGTGCAGCAGCAAATGGGGCAAATGCAGGCACAAAGTGCATGCTAAAGACGTGACCAAGACAGCAGAAAGCAGAAGTGAAGACGACGTTTAACGGGTTGTATGCTCAATATGCTTGCAATTGCTCAGCAACAACGTTCGCAGTTATCTATGACAGCATAAAGAGGAGTGCTGGGGAGGGGGACAGGTGGGCAGTTGGTTAAATTGAAGACGTGTTCGATGACTCAAACCTGGCAGACAAAGACTGAGACTGAGACTGAGGCTTGTGGAGTCATTTGCAGCTTATCAGCGGCAAAGTTTGCCCAAGCCGTGGTGGAACTGTAAACATGACCATAACTGAAAACCCAAGAGAAACTGAAATTGGAACTCAAACTGAAACTGAAACTGAAACTGGCAATTGGCGACTTGAGGGCTTGAGCCACGTCAGAGACCGATAAGCCAGGGCGCGCACACACACACACACACACACCGTTTGGGCCCAAAGTCGAGGAATGGCTGGCAAATTGGTCGTTGAACACGTTTTTCAATTTTCAGCAAAAATGTGTGCGTGTGTGCAGGTTAAAACAATGAGAATTTGTAAATTGTTGTTGCGGCAGTATCTTTGGCATATTCTTGACCGCCTTTTGTGCAATAAAGTGGAGCACAGGCAGCAGCAGCAGCAACAATAACAACAACAACAACAAATGTGTACAATTAAAATTATTTATTAGTGCGCCGCTGCGGCTGCTGCTGCTCGAGGATGCCATCTTCAAGTACAGCGCCGCATCGAAATTGGCCTCAACACTAGCCAAGAATGAAAACAAATTCAAAGATGGCAACAGCAGCAGCAGCAGCAGCGGCCGCAGCAGCAGCGGCAGCCGCAACAACAGGCGGCACATTTGGCCATGCCTTTTTGGCCATTTGCCAGCTACTTTTTGGTGGCTGCCACCCAACACACAGCAGCAGCAGCAGCAAGCGGCAGCAAGCGGCAGCAGGCGGCAGCAAGGGGCAGCAAGGGGCAGCAGAAGAGCAAGAATAACAACATCACGTTGTATCCATCTACTCAACCTCGGCCAAGTTGGCTTTGGACTAAAGCTTATTTATGTGCGTTGGCTGCAAAATATGGCGCACAATTTCTGTTTGCTTATTTACTGCAGTCCACAAAAACGAGCAGCCAAAAGCTAATTGGGTGGGCGGGCGGCAGCAGCAGCAGCCGCAGCAGCAGCCAAAAGATGCAATATTTTCTGCATATTTAAGATAAAAATATTTTTTCTTTATGCTAACAAGCCAAATATTCCGGCACACACACTCCCTCTGCCTCTCTCTCTCTCTCTCCCCCTTTCTCTCTGCACGATCGAAGGGCTGGTATTTGCGGTGAATAAAAGGCTAAAATATCTATATATTATTGAACTTATGTGTGCTATGTGCTTCATATATACAAAATGAAAGCCAAGTTAGCCAAGCTACTTATTAAGCCTGGCTACATCATTATATTTTTGTATAACATTATATTACAATGTTATTAATATAATAAGGTTTAGTTTAGTGCAAGTTTTGTAAGTTGTTTATAAATTGTAGTCAGCCATAATAAAGTAATACAGTTAAAAAAACCTCACCATGAGACCTATTGTCCCGTAAACCTGAGCCTATGTATTTTGAAACCCCGTCACGTTGATCTGTTTGCCTGTTCGTCTGCATGAACATGTTTGCCTTAAATGATTCTAGAGGTAGTTAGTTTCCGATTATCGATAAATATCGATATCGAATCCAGCTTTTTTACAAAGGAGTTCAGAAAAAAGAGTCTGTTAATTTTGATTTAAATGCTGTTGTTAACAAAGGTAGTTCAGGGAAATTAAGAACTAGAGATAACTTTGGGCATCTCCTTAAAATCGATAAATATCGATTTCCAACAACATTAATTGAGCATATTTTCGATACATTTTTCTCAAACATTTATCTAGTTAAAAACTATATGATATAATATTACTGATAACTTCAGTTATATTCTTAAAATCGATAAATATCGTTTGCAAGCACAAGCCTTTGAGTCTTATATCGATAGCATTTGTATTATTAATTTAATAAATATATTGAATTTATTTTGGAGACTTAATTATGAATACCATTTATCATTATCAGTTTAGATTAGTACAATTTCCGACGACTTAAATCAACTTGCCTTAAATCGATAAATATCGATATACACCCCAACTTTGTCAAGTCTTTTGCGTATACTCTTTGTTGCGAAAGCATTCAAGTTTACTTAAGGATAGGAAAAATGAGATAGCAAAATGTAATATTTTGTTGCTGCCTTGCTTTAAAGTCAAGCACAAATGTGGGCTAACCGTTCAAAATGTAAGCTAACAGGTGATTCTGAGTCCAGCTACATTTCGATAATGTTTGCTTTTAACGCCTGATAACGCCGCTTGCAACCGAATTCAGCTTCATGTTTGCTTAACCCGCTTGGGACAGACAAAAGGAGAGAAGCAATCAGAGAAGCATTGCTGCTCTTAAACCAACTGCACTCATAAAGATTGCATACTTCTTTACAACATGACAAATAAAAAAGAAGTTATTTTTAAGACCGATTTTTTTTTTTTTGTCTTATTCTTATCAGCAGCAGCAGCAGCTCAGCGCAGAAGAATGTTGAGCCAAATGTTTCGGCATTCGGTAGAGCGCAATGATAAAGCCCAAGTCAGTGAACTCTCAACAAACACACAGATACTGCACACACACACACACACACACACACACAAGAGAGAGACTGCACGTGTCTTGTTTACATGCTTATCAGCAGATTTGTGACTTTTACTGATAATTGCCAAAAAAAAACCTATTTAGCTGCTTTGATAACGTAACGAGCGTCCCAGTCTCAGGCGTGGGAAAATTGCTCGCAATTTTGTAAATCCGCGTTGCATTTGGCAGGTGGAATGCCCCTAATGTTAAGACGCCTGCATCAGAGTTCGGCAGAGAGTCGAATGTGAATAAACTGCGGCATTCGGCACTTTCCATAATTTACTTTGATGTATTACCCTTAAGAGCTGGCTGCCGAGCTGGCGAGCTGCTAATTAAATGCGTATTGAGCGCATATTCGCTTCCGAAATTAATTAAGGAATTGTCACATCAATCAGGCGCCCACTTGCCGCTGACATTGTTGTTGTTGATGTTGTTGTTGTTGTTGTTGTCTTGGAATTTTTGCGCTCAAGAATTTGAAATAAACAAATAAAATGCAGAAAATAGATTTACGAGTGTCGCAAATTTATGACAGATGTAAAAATTGTCAGCGCTTTTTATGGCCCACGTCTCTTGACGCTTGACTGAAGTCTGAAGAACGAGATTTCAGCGTTGACTGACCAGCTGGCCATATCCATGGCCCTGACTGACTGCGCCCAGCTGACAGCCGAGAGAGACGCTCGTCCTCAAGGCAACAAAGTTTAAAACACTTGCTGCTTGATAATGAGAAAAAGTTCTTTTCATATATTTGCCATGTTTTTTTTATTATGTTTTATTTATTTTCATCTGAAGCTCTTATTTTCTCTCTTGCTGCACTGTTGTTTTCTTTGTGCTGCAAGCAAGACAAAAGTCTTGAGATGATGATTACAATGATCCTTGGGCTGGTAATAAGATATGCCAAAGCACTTTGCTAAGCAGCACATATAAATATATATGTAAATATATATATCTAGGCACATTCGTGCAACTGGCTGCTTTCTTTGTTACTGGCACAGGTGTGAGCCCCTCACGCCCCTCGCGCCTCTCTATGAGCTCTTATTCTTATAGTTCTTTCGCTGGAAAGCCAATTTCTAACTAAAGTTTTGTGTGTGTGTGTATTATGCACAAATTCCTACTACTTTAGTGCGGCTTAAACAATTTAAAGGGATTTAGACAAATTTAATTAAAATGGGAAACATATTCAAGAGAATTATACAAATTTATTTCAACTGTTTGGTTTTGTGCACAACGCGGCGTATACTTATTATATTACAAAACAAAGCTTGACGCATTAATTTTAACAAAATGTTTGCAAAAAATAATTGATTAAATTTACTTTCCAATTTTTGTTTTTTAATTTCTCTACATTAGTGTGAGTTAACCTAGCTCTAGATTTTGAGACTATTCTATTAAGTATATAATAAAACTTGTTTTGGCAAACTTTTCATTTAATAAATATTAATTGGAGTTTCAAATGAAAAAAACATAATTGTATTTCATTTTTGTTTCCAATAAACCCCCGCACTCGACTTTGACAACATATAAAGAAATAATACATCTGATTAATAAATATTAATATTACATATTCATAATAATAATAATAAAGATCTGATTGATAAATATTAAAAACTAATATTTATTATAATAGAAGATCTGATTGAGAAATATTAATATTTAATATAAATAAGAATAATAATTAATAAATTCCTTTCCTGCTTTATTTTTATTCTTTTAAAAATCAGCCTCAGTCTGCATTACATTTTTTTTTTATTTTTATATAACTTTAAAAAAACACAGTTTATATCTATGAAGATGATGAGACATTACTTTTTTTTTGCATTTTATTAAGAAGTGAAAATTTCAAGTGCAAAAAATGTTTTTCGAGCAAAATAAAAATTACCCAATATTGTGAATTAAATTTTGGGGACTAGCCCATTTTAAATAAACAATTTTTGTTGATAAGAAACAAAAACGGATGCAAAAATATATTCTTTGCAAATTGGCCAACTCTGCGTATGCGCTATGACGTATACGTAATTTGACAATATTTTGCGCCTTCAAAAACTTGAAGTGAAAATGACTGAAAAATAAAATGTATATATGCACAGCACTCAAGTTGCAAGTTACGCACCTTTTTCGAAGTTTAAGCAAAAGGTTTTTAAGCCCCGCTTCGGCTACGGCAAAATGTATCCAAGAAATATTCCACATAAAAAACGGAGCACATGAAAACTATTTTGTCTGTGAAAAGAATTCCAAGAAGTGTGTCTCGATGTAGTTTAATGCGAAACTAATGCAGAAAACTGTCAGCTATTGGATAAATATATATATATATAAATATATAGATATCTGTGTGTGTGTGTGTGTGCGTGTGTGAGTGTGTGTGTGTGTATCCACGAGCTGCCTGCGAATGTAGCCGAAAGGTTGCGCGAAAAACTCAACTCACGAAAGTATAAAAAAAAAAAAAGTACACAAAAGGTGACAAAAATAATGTTTATCTGCAGCAGAAATATTCAAATCAAATTTTCAATTCAAATGTGGCGCAAATTTCAATTCCAATTGATTTGTTTATGTTTGGCATTTAGCATTTAACTGTGTTAGTGTGTGTGCGTGTGTTTTTTTTTTGTTGAAAATTTTGACTTTTCGATTGGAATACTTGATTTTTGTTATATTTTCATTTTGGACATTTGCATTTCGCACTTCACTTTGACACATTCAAACATTTGTTGTTGTTTATTTCAATTTGTTGTTGTTGCTGTAAATTATTATTATTATTATTTATTATTTGATTTGTGTGACAGTCTTTGAGAAAAATTGTAGCAAAAAAATGTTTGCTGTGTTATTTTTAGCGTCGGGCAATGAAACTAAAATTTTCACTCACATGTGGAAAATGCCGCTGCACGCACTTTTCTTCTTATTTTCCCGATTTGTTGTTGTTGTTGCAGTTGTTGTTGCAGTTGTTGTTGCAGTTGTTGTTGCAGTTGTTGTTGCAGTTGTTGTTGCAGTTGTTGGTGTTTGTCACTTTCGAGTTGTTACCCTTTGCATTTGCGGGTATTTTTATAGAGCGCCGAAAAGGAAAAACTCGACGCGTTACGATATTATTTCTATTTTGTTTGCCTTTCTTTTTTTTTTTCTTATTTTTTTTTTTTGGTCTGCTTTATTTATAGCGTTAAATTTTCTGCGGTCAGCGTTTTAAAAATAACAACAGCAGCTCCGCGTGGATTGCACTTTACTTGGACATGGACTTTAAAGCTGATGCTGTTTGCTGTTTGCTGATGTTGTTGTTGATAATTCTTGAATTCTTGACAAAACTCGCGCCACAAAGATTGTATCGTATTATTTTGGAACTCGTGCTTGTTGGTTCTCCAGTTTAGCATGTGCTTTGGAGTTCTTTTTGTTATTTATTTGATTTATTGTATTTTTACTTTTTTTATCAGCGTTAACACATTTGCTTCTTGTTGCAGTCTGAAATTGAATTTCAGTTTTCAGTTACAGTTCAACCACATGCGATATCTTCAACGGCGGCTGACTTTTGTGTTTGTCCAATTCACCGCGCCGGCGTTCTACTCACTTCGATGAACATCTTGTAACTATTTTCAAAAAGCGCACGAACGCAGCTGCAGAGCAACAATGACGATGTCGGCGACGGCGGTGACGACGACGACGCTGCGGAGCGCACAAAATCAAACCAGCAGCAGCAGCAGCAGGCAGACAAACGAAACCGAAACCGAAACAGAGACCGAGACCGAGACCACCACACAACAACAACAACAACAACAAAAACAGCAGCCAGCGACAGCGCCAACTCAAGAACACACAACAGCAGCAGCAGCAGCAGCAGCAGCAACAGCGGCGGCAGCAACAGCACCAGCAGCAGTCGTTGCTGTGTCGAGAGCGCCAGAGAGTGTAATTCAAAGTTAAAGAGTCAAAGCAAGAGAGCGCACTGCTTGTGCTTTTGTAAACGCAGGCCACAAGAAAAAAACGAAGCGTAGCATCCGCGTGCTGCGCTGTTGGCTACTGAAGAACTGAAGCACTGGCCAGCCGAAACAGCTGAACCAGCCGAACCAGCAACAGCGGCAGCAACAGCAACAGCAGCCGAAGCCGAAGTCAAACGACATGTAATACGATTCGTGAGTGGCGTCGAGACAGCTTCGTGCGCGGGCGAAGAGCGCCATGATTACTTAAGCAGTGACTAACTAAGCAGCTAACAGTGCGGAGCGCACGAGCCAAACGGGTCGTCGGCAGACGTAGGGGCAGAGGCAGCGGCTAAGCCACCAAGCCAAGTACCCATATACTGCGCTGCTATTTGGCTGCCCGTTGCGGTCGTCTGTTAGACGGAGCGCTGTTAACAGCTCTGTTGTGATGCTGTAATCATCATATTTAACCATATGGTGACCATCCATCCCATGCTCTGATGCATTTGATTAGCTACATCGATTTTAATGTCTCATTTAATTAGCTGAAATTGTCATTGCTAATAGCCTGGCAGTTCTAATTAGTTGCACTTTCTGACAGCTTTATCACAAACTTCAGACTTCGGATTAGGCTCACAAAATGGCTGCAAGCGAAGCTGCTCATTAAAGTCGCCAAATTGCACACAACAACAGCAACTGCAGCAGCAGCAGCAGCCGCAGCAGCAGCCAAAGCCGAGGCAGAAGCCAGTGACAGGCAACAATGCAAACTTAAGTACAGTAAGCGCTTATTAAATGCGCTGAATGCGAATAAAACTTTTAGCCAAATAGAAAATGGCGACTGTAAGGACGCCAGCGTAGGCAGCATCGCGAAACAATGGCCGGAAATTCGCCCAGCGGAAGCCAATGCCACTTGGGAGCCGTCAGTCACCCACAAAAAGCAGCTGCCGGCCCTTGTCCCGGACCCCTTGCAGGAATTTGCATGGCGCGGCCAAAACAAAGGGAGCGTATAATGTTTCGCTATTGGGGCAGGGTCAGTGGAGTGGGAATGTGGGCGTGGGGCTGGGTTGGCTTGGTGTGGATCGCTGGCTTAGGCCGTGCTGATTGGGTTTTCACAGCGAGGCGGCTGTAAGTTTTCCCCAAAAAGTTATGAATTGTTGGAGCGCAATTGGGACGGATAAAGCACTACACAAATATCTCGGCTCAAAGTTGTAAATTGTAAAATTGTGTTCGAATGCGTTAATCAAATGTCCTAATGCCGCATCTCTTTCGGCCACTTGTTGTCTCTGTCACACCGTGTCGCTTGCCATATTGATTAATGTGCCCTGGAGCGACTGCACATAGCTTGGCACTTAGCACGTGCTGCCGCAGGTACAAGGACAACACAAGACGCCTGCGAACCGGCCACAAAAGTTATTTATGGGCGCCTCAGAATGCAATTTGTTGTGGCCAACAAATCGCCATACAAATCGCGGCCGAGAGATCATTAGAGAAAGAGAGAGAGACAGCCAGAGCAGAGAGAGAGAGACCGATGCAGAGTTCGCTGAGTGCTGCCCAAAAAGACGGCGACTAAGTTGATTAGTCACGTCCAAGGAATGCCAAAAAAAGATGCTTGGCACCCCAAAAGGTGAGGTTCCTTCAAAATCAAATGCGCTAAAAGCGGCCAAGAAATCAGCTTAAGCCAAATGGCGTTAATCCATGAATTATTGCCTAAAAGCATGCCAAAGCGCATTAAGTTTTTGACTTTGGTTCTTGCCAGAGCAGGTAAACAGACAGACGGACGGACAGACGGACAGACAGACGGACGGACAGACGGACGGACATAACCGCAGGACAACGACAACAACAACAACAACAACAACAATGACAACAGGTACTAGTCTATAGCGTCTATTGAAAGTGACGAACATTTTATACCCTTGCTAAAGGTTGATCAAGTGAATGACAAACACTTTTTTAAGGACTTTTATATCAAAAATTGTTTTTGAATATTTAAAAATATTCTCTCTGAACATAATATCCTTTGACATTCTAACACTTTTGTGTTCATTTGATACATATATAAGTATTTGGATATTAAAATTGTATCTCATATTAAAGCATTTTATTTCTATTATATATATGTATTTTACTAATTGAATTTATAAACTAATCCCATGAAGAGAAAACATGTCAAGCTTTACTTTAAAAGGTATGATAACAATTTAAAGATTTTGTAAATTTTGTATCATATTTATAGATAGATTTATAGCCCAAAGCTTGAATTGGATCCCCACCACAAATATATATACTAGTTAATGTCTTAATTCCTGCTCTGCTGCCGTTCTCCTTAAGCTTTCAAAGACTATCATATAGAGAGACTAATATCTAGAAAGAAGTATATGAATATATATATGTTTACACAACATTTAATCTAATTAGTTCAAGCTAATGTGACTTTTCCCAAAATCTTCTGTTCCCAGTATTCGGTAATCAGTATTCGAACCCGAATTGCGGCAAAAACCCCAGCCTCTAATATATATGCTTTGGATAATCCCTTGCATTTAATCAAATATTGAGAACGAAAAATATTTGAAATATACAACTATTTGTATTGTTAGTTCTCATGTGCGGCACAGACCCAATACCCTAAATATACATATATGCATTTGCTTTGTGAACGTTCCTTAAATCATAATACCCTTTGTTAGGGCACAGCACAACAACACCAGCAACACCAACAACAACAACAGCAACAACAAACAAAGCAGCTAAATAAAAAAAACATTAGTAATGTCCATGAAAGTGCCAATGAATAACATGAAACATACATTTGCTTTGCATTTGTATCTGTATCTCAACAAGAGAACCCCCAAAAGAAAAAAAAAACAGCAGACAAAAAACCAAATGCCAGCAAAAAAAAAGAGCCCAATTTTGACCGCACCCAAGAGCAGAGAGACCCAGCTCTATAAGGCAGATATTTGACTGTCCGTGTGTGTGTGTGTGTGTCGCGCGTTTTTTTTTTTTATGAGTATTGACATTATAATCAACGCCGTTTTCAATTTCAACAAACCTCCTGCTCGGAAAAAAAGGTGCATCCCAAAACAAAAGTAAAAAAGTAAAAAAACGCAAAAAGTTCTGTTTGCTTTTTGTTGTTCATTTTTATCTTTCACATTTTTTTCGGGCTACTTTTCAGGTCGCTGGGCAAAAAATATGTAAATTATGGCTGCAAAAAAAACTATGCGTGTGCGTGTGTGTGTGTGTGTGTGTGTGTGTGGCATGCGTCAGTCACCTGCGGTATTTCATTTTCGGTAATGGTCTCGTTTTTATTGCTTAGCTGCGTCTCTGCGGCCCCTTTTGGCCTCGATTTTGCCCATTCGATCCGTTGCATAGTTGAGCTGAACTTGAGCTGCAGGCTCCCCCAAGGATTGGCGCCCCTTAAAGCATTACACGCTACAGTTAGTTGCCGTTGCATGCAACAGCTTCCATCTGCAGGCATCTGGAGCACATTCATCCAAGCTTCCTGCGTGCCATTTGGGAGTTTCCGTGGGGCCTGCGGTTGGAGCTCAACTTGTGGCTTGCTAAAATGAAAAGCTTCATAACGTTGCGCATTTAATATTTAAATCTTTGATTAAATTCTTGAAAAGATTTCAAAATGTTTTAATTATTTTTATATTATATCTTTACTTAAATAGTTAGTTTAAATGGAAAACTTTTTTGAAATTCAAAACATATTTGTCGATTTTCTATAGTTTCAGACAACAAATTAGAAATTAGAATTTAGAAACCAAGAACTATTTTATTATTTATGTTTTATATTATTTTATATATAAAAATATTAAGAAAATGTTTGGAATTTTTGGAATACTTCAAAATTCAGTTGAGTTGTCTTTATATATATTTTATTGTATTCTTATACTAATCCCTACCTGAGCTTATTATTTTAAATAGCATTAACTCTTAATGAAAAATTCAACTAATATTTTGAAAATATAAAAGTTTAAAGCAAATCTATGTGCTTGAGCTTGCTTAGTTGGGCTTTAAGAAAAAAAAGTTAGAAAATATTGGAATTCCCTGCTTAAGCCAGTTCGGCTTGCAGTCACGTTTAAAATACAATCAAGTACTGGAATATTTTCAAATATTTTTGAAATATTTTACGATGCTACATTGCAAAATTATCATAGTTTCTGGCCGTCCCAATTGAATACCTAAACCAAGTTCTCTTGAGGGTAAACCATGCACTTGTTTGGTCAACTATGAAACAAAGCCTCGTGCTTGGGTTCTCTTGTGTCAGTCAAGCATGCAGATACATGTACATACGTATATACACATACATACACATAGACATGGTCTGAAATGCATGAAATATGCTGTCAGAGAATTGGATTTCAGTAGCAGCTGTCTGGCGTACAGCAAGGGGGAAAGGGGTACAGCGGTCGGTATACAAATACGTAAGCGAATACAATTACCTACAGATAGAAATACACACACCAACACATCAGCACACACACACATATATATAGATTGCAAGGTGTCGTTTCTGTCTCATATTAAATGCTGCTGCAGACCCTTCATGCAGCCCCCTTGCCCCCTTGCACTGAGCTTGGACAACGTCTCACTGCCAGCACTCATCTGTCAGGGGCAGGCGCTCCACTTCGATTCCGATGCCGATGGCGATTCGGATTCCGATTGGGATTCGGATTCCAAATGTGTTTCTAAGCTCGAGCCAATGTGTGTGCATTAAATGTCAATAACCATAACTTAATTCACTTGGATTTGGTTTGTCTTTCATATGGCTGCCCGTTCGTCGCCCCACTATCTCGGGTTCGAGCTGTTTGCAGCGGCCACAAAGGTCAACTATGTGTGTGCTCCCCTCTCGCATTCGCCCCCTCTGTCTGATAGTGCGAGGTATCATCGCTGGCTGCTCTCCAAGCACATTGAAATTGAATAAGCAGACTGCATTGGACTAAAATATTGACTCGGGTGCAGTTTTTGGGTTGAACCATAAATCACACTGATTGTCAGCCCGAATAATCAACCGGGCATTGCGGGTGGGGACGCCGTGTGGACTTGAGTTATTGATAACAGTATTAGGCTAATTGTCCGTTTGCTAAGCTAAGGATTATAAAGCGATTCAGGAAGTTCTTAAACGAATTGTTCTCAATTAAGAGACAACACGAAATGACAAAGTGCGGCCAGCTGCCGTTGTTTGGCATCTGTCAAAAGTATCTACTGCCGATAATTTGAACACTCGTTTAAAATACAATTCATTTGAAACGTTTATGATTGAGAGAACAAAATTTATAAATTGTTCTGAAATTTTTAATACTTTTGCAACAATGTATATTTCTATGCATTTATGTACATGTATGTGTGTGTTTGTATGTATGTATGCCCTTCTATGCGATTCTCAAGCATTCAAGTAAGACAGTGTTCCATTATCAAGTTGTATTGGCAATCTTATAAACTTTTTCGGAGCTTATACTCTTACCCTTATTTACTCTCTTTCTGTCCACCTCTCTTTCTCACTTAGTCTCTCGTTCTTTCTCTCTCTCTCTCTCACACTCATTTTATTCGTCAACTCTCAAATGTAAGGTGGTGTAGCCCGTTTTGTGCTATTTGCATATATTTGAATGCCTTCTCTTTGATGTGAACATTTTATGATGATCACACAATAAACACGGAAGTTATTAAAAAATGAAGAGTGGCGCCGGGGCAAGAAGCATCACAAGCACGTGTGTGCTTTTGTATGTGCCTTTAGTATAGCTGCCTACAGGGTATTTGCCAGTCGAAAGCTTTCGAAGTTGAATTGAAATTGAAAATATAAATTATCTTCTTTTGTTTTTGGTCATTTTTCAATGCAACTTTTGCCAATTGTTGAAGTGGTTAGCAATAATCTTCTGGCATTTAAATGTTCCTTAATTCTCTCCGCTTGTGGCCATCAAAGTACTTACTTAATTGGACACGATTTTGCCGCAAATCCATTGTTCCAAGTCTCAAGTCCGGCAATTAATACTTAGTTACTGTCTAGCACCGCCCACCACTTGCGGCTCCAACCTTTGGGGCCAGTTTCCCATTGTGAGATTTGTAGCTGTTGTTGTTGTTGTTGAAAGCGACCCCTCTGTCTTCCCCCCTGTCAGTCGTCGTCCAGCAATTAGTCTGCGCGCATGCGTCGCTGGCTTCATTGTCAACTTCAGCGTCGTCGTCGTCGGCGTCGTCGCCGCTTTCCCATATTCAAAGTATCGGGCGTAGTAAAAAGTTAATTAAATTCAATTAAAATGCGTCGCGAGTCTTCGATAAAATGTTATTCGCATTTCAAGGTTAATTTGACAGACGCTTTGACGCTTTGAAGAAGTGCCAACTTGCTCAAGGTTTTTGATGGCCTGGCCCAGGGGCGATGTGTGTGTGTGGGGGGAGGGTCACCTGGGCGGAAAGACTTTGTCGATTTTTATGCGCTGCAAAGTTCATTTGTTCCGCAACATTAATGATTCATCTATGCTATACACTTGGAGCTATGCGAGTCACAAGGTGAAGTACACAGCGCTGAATGTTAACTCAGCCCAAGCTACCGCGCTCTGCAACCCCCCTTCCCCACAACAACGTCCACAATTTCAGCTAGAATATAAAACAAAATTGTGGCGCTCCATTTTAATTGCATTTGCCCGCGTTTGCAGCATAAATATGAAATTAATTTTTTGGCTACTAGCCCAAAAATCATAAAAACCAAAACCAATGTAATAAAAATTATGTTGCTGCCACAAAATGTCCAGCCAGCTGCCACTTCATTGTGAGCCGTTACCCCGCCTTGCCTCGCTCAGCTGCCACCCACTCCGCCCCGCACGATGCGGACCTCATGCGGCGTCAGCTGCGATGGCAGCCGCTTAATGAGTGAATGAATGAATGGCCAACACGTTGCACGTTGCCGTGGCAGGCTGTCGGGCGGGCAGCTCGGCAAAGTGTGTGTGGCATGAAGCCACTAACAAAGCATTTAATGCTTTTATTTGCGGGTGGCAGGCCTGAAAGTGACGACGTGGTTAACGCTGTTGCCCGTGCAACATGTTGTCGTGCTGGGTTTGCAGCTTTGGTCGCGTTTTTCATACAAAACAAGTAAGAGGTTCTAGTCGGGAGCTCCCGACTAGGGAATACCCTGAACCCTCTTTGAGGTGGTAGCGGGGAGGTGGCGATAGTTATAAAATGAAAGATACTTGACATATATATAATATTCTAGAAGCAACATATCATGTTTGGTGACTCTAGCTCTTATTATTTACCCAATTTGCTCAAAAAACAGGATGTCGATATCGATTTTTATCGATTGCTTGGAAACGGAGTAAGTTATCGATTATCGGAAACAAACTCGATCTGCGTAGGAACTAGGAGAACCTACAGCTAAAATTTCAAGTCTCTAGATCTTATAGGTTCTGAGATCCTTGCGTTCATACATACGGACGGACGGACGGACGGACGGACAGACAGACGGACATGGCTAGATTGACTCCGCTATTGATGCTGATCAAGAATATAAATACTTTATGGGGTCGGAGATGCTTCCTTCTGCCTGTTATATACATTAACATTTTGCACAAAAACATTATACCCCTTTTACCCGTTTTTAATGGGTTCAGGGTATAAAAAAAGGGTTTTATTTGATTTAAGTTTTTCTTTACCGATTTAAAATTCTTAAATATACATTTTTGCTTTTGTGGAAATGCGCTGTATTAAAAGATTTTTTGTGCAAAAAAGCCAGCCAGGAAGTCGTCGCGGACTCAAAGGAATTTCCAAGTGAACAGCTGCGCGGTTGGGAAAGGCACGAATCCTTCAATGCGAACTGTCCTGTGCTTAAGGACAAGCCTGTGAAAGGCAAAAGCACTTCACTTTGTGGATTCTCCGTGCTGCGTTTAAAGTCATTTCATGAAATCGTTTAGCATGCACTCGGACTTATTGTATATGAAAAGGCACCATTTAAAAAAAAATTAGTTCACATTTAAAGGGTTAACCTTTTAATACAAATTTGGAATCTAATAAAAAAGCTACTGGATCGAACCAAGTTAATTTGCCGTGCGGCTGCAAGCCAACAAAAAGAAGTTGCTGGTTCAATTCATAGTTCGATCAAGGCAAATTTCCGATGCGGCTGCAAACCAAGAAAAATAAAGTGGCTGGTTCGATTCATAGTTAGATCACAGCCAGTTTCCAATGTGGCTGCAAACCAACAAAGAAAAGTTGCTGGTTCATACCAATGGTTGTATCAAGGACCAAGGACTAGGTCTTTCAACTCGTTCGACTTATTTCGCTTCAAAACACTTTCGCTGTCTTTTGCACAACTTTTTCCTGATTAATTCCTCGGACAGATTTTGTTTGAAAGCTTCTGATTATAATTTGGTAAATCTCTGAAATAATAAAATTGCATATACTAAGAAATAATCCAATAGGATCTTTACTTGCAAAAAAAATCGTATTTGCATAAGACATAGATATATTTATGTACCTATATATAAATGTATAGAACTGTCTAGAGTATCTATATCATGTGATGCTCAGTTCTCGTCAGGTCGCATAACCACATTCAATTGTGTATTCATTATGAGAGTGCATCAACTTTATTAGTTGGCCTGCTTTCTGTCCACAAAAAGGCTGGCGGCTGTGGCACGAATTACGTGCAATAGTCAACAGGCGGGCGGGCAGCCCGGCAATCAGCAATCAGACGCAACTGTGGCAACTGTGGCAACTGGCTGCTGCTCAAGATTTACACAAATTCATGCAGAAGAGCGAAGATGCCGACACCGACGCCAACGTTGATGATGATGATGATGATGAAGATGATGATGCTGATGACGCCAGTGGCTGGCCACAGAAATAGAAGTTGCTGTGGGGTGAGGGGCAGATCCAAAGCGGGGCAGGGGCGGGGCAGGGCCAGGGCGGGGCAGGCATTGTAGGCACTTCAAGGCGCTGGCTGACTTGCTGACTCGTTTCATGTCGGTCCAACGTTTGTTTAATTTGTCTGCTTTTTGGCTTTTTTCTTACTTTTTTTTTGGGTCAGCAGACGAGAGCCACCAAATGGCGAGGGGCATGCAAAAAGGCATTCTTCAGCGCACACACACACACACACACACACACATACACAGAAACACACCCTACATATACTCAGCACACTTTTCAGACAGACTCATAAACGGCGCGACCGACGTCTATTAGCTCTGCAAACTGTTTCTGCCTTAGCCAAGGCGCTACAATTTGATACCAATATTTGCATTGTGTATCTGTGAGGCTGCTCTGCGATAAGAGCGATACACGCCAAGCAAACGAAACCAGAACAGACCAACGGCTTATCAAGCCACTAAACCACCAAGCAAGAATGGATCCAGTTGGGCGTGCCCGAATGGGAGATACCCTCAACTCATTGTCGAGCTGCCGTTGAACACCTTCCAAGTTTCTTTTTGTATATATACAAAAAACCACACACATAAGCACGCACGTCGCAAGCTGCTTCTTCTTGCATTTGGTTCACCCGCACAGAAATGCATTTTTGATTAACTTCGGTGCTTACAGTCCGATCTGGCTAAAACTTTCAGGGATTTGATATCACACGCATATTAATATGAACGGAAATCTACCTCTTAAATAACCTATTTTATTTGAAATTTTGTGAAAACGAAAGAGGGTGAAGGGAAATATTTTGGTATATACCACACGAGAACCTACATACCAAATTTTGGGGTATATATCTCTTATAGTTCCCCAGTAATGTTCACGTTCACACTGATCTAGATCAACTCAGTCCTGATCGAGAATTTATATTGTTGGAGCTGCCTTCTTCTGCCTGTTACACACGTTTGCAAGAAACCATTATACCCCCTTTACACATTCAGGGCACACAAAAAAAAGGTAGATATCAGCCATTTGGCACTCTTGCACGGGCTTTAGGTCCATAAGAAAAGGGCTGTCTGCTATTATCCATAAATTTATTTGTACACGAGTTATGTCTCTGGTCCACACAGCCGAACCTTGTCTATCACGAGCACCTGGTGTGATGATAACAACAAGAACGCAGAACCCACACAGCCTGCGGCAGGGGCAGCAACTCCTCAGCAGACATTAATCGGAGTGGCTGCATTTATGGCTAACCTTAGGTAAAATGCGATATTCTCTCATATGTGGCTAGATACCCAAGAGAGTAGAAATGTGACAGACAAATCAAATATCGAAGAAGAAATATATATGGCAACACGATTTTGTTTTTGACTTAGCTCGACAGATTTTTATATCAAGAATCCATTGAAAAGATATAAAAAGGGTATAATGGTTTTGTGCAAATAAATGTTACAGGCAGAAGGAAGTACCTTTGACCCCATTAAGTAAACCTAGTCGAAACGATCTAGCCAAGTCTGTCTGTCCATCCGTCCGTCCTTCAGAACCTATCAGAGCTAGAGACCTATAGATCCTTACCTTTTAAGCTTAGTTTCTTCTAGGCCCGCGCAGTACGAGTTTGCCTCCGTTAAGCGATAACTCTCTTCGTTAAAAATCGACATCGAAATCCTGTTTTCTGAGGTAGAGTTCTTAGTTCTTAGCTACAGCTAGAGTTTTGTTTCTATTATGAAGCCAGACAAATAATTCTATTTGAAAAGCGATTGCCTCAAAAGGATAGTTTGCCCAAATATTACATTATAGTATACATTTATTTTATATTTTTTAATAAATATATAATTTAATACTTCGATTTTATGGTATAATTTATCTGAGATTTTATATTTTTTTTATTTACTTTTAATTTATGTAATAATATATATCTTACCTGACCACACGATATAAAATATGGATATATACAAGAATTTATCAGGATATATAGTTTGCACAGACTGAGATAGTGTTTCGTCTGGGCTGTTTATGTGATTATGGAGTATTTATGTTGATTATGGATTCGGAAATGGCTCTTCTAATGCGTTAAGCATTCGGTGAGTGAACTGCGCTCTTCATAGATATAAATTGTCAACAACGACTTGTCGACGAAATGTCTTTTATCGCTATTGATCCACATATTCGGGCCATGTTATTGTGAGAGCTGTTCCAGCTAGTTAGTCGGTTGCCAAATGTCGCTTGAGTGCTTATGAGACGCCCAGCTCGGCAAAAATGTCTGCCACATGTATGTTACAACTGTGCCACTGAATGGTGCAACTTCCTTTTGGCCACACAAATCGCTGGCCATTTACAATGGCGGCCACTTGATGTTACAGTTACACAATTCCTGCTCGCTTACTCGCACTTACAGCTGCAGATACACAAGTATTCGTAGCCAACTAAATAAATAGTAATGAGTGTGTGACAGTGTGCGTGTGTGTGTGTGCGAGTGTGTGTGTGGCACTCTACACACTGCTGGCTGCTGGGCTACTTCATGTCGCGCACAATTGCCACTAATTTAACGCTGGCTTTTTCTTGCGCCTCTTTGCGCTGAGCTGCTTTCTTAAATCTCAAAGCTGACACTTTTGTGCTGCTACTTACACACACATTACAGCGCGCACACACACACACACACACAGGAATACACACGTGCACACACAGATACACATTTAGATGTGGACTCTTGAGGGCATTACTAATCTGCGTCTTTTATAAAACCCAAGTCAAAGCGAGGTCAGGCCACCATTCCGACTCGCTTTCGCACTCGCACTCACACTCGGACTCGGACTCGTACTCGTACTCGGACTCTGGAGTCGAACAGACTTGACACTAAAGTATCTCTAATGAGACTTAAGCACTGTGCACTTCAGACTCCCAAGTTGGACTTCTTCTAGCGAACGATTTATGTGGCCAAATCTCAATGCTGTTGCGGCTTTGGCTTTTCCCCCAGCGGGCGAAACTCAAATAGAACTGTTCTTGAGAAACAATCATCAAACGGCGAACACAACAAATTGCCAGACTATGAAAGTTAAATGCTATCGAAACTATATTCGCAGGAGAGAGAGAGAGAGAGAGAGGGAGACGCAGAATGTGAGCGAGCATGTGAGCGCTCTCTCTCTCTCTCTTATTCTTCTGTTTCGTCTATCGCACTCTCTGTTTGCATAATGCATTGTAAAGATCAAAATCAACTTGGGCCAGCCAACGATAAGAATCTCAAGTGCAAAGCAGCCAGCGAAGCGTTCGACAAAAACCAACACAAATGTATCTGTGAGATTGTTGTTGCTATTGTTGTTGTTGTTGTTGTATCTGCTGCTTGTGTTAGCTCGTTTACAGCCTTCTTTGCTGCCTCAGTAGTTGCTGCTATTTGAATAAGTATTTTTCATTGAATTTCGTTGGGCTCTGGAAATTTTCAGCACTCGCACACACGGACAGCGCGAGTGAGAGAAGAAGAGAGAGAGAGAAGAAGTGAGAGAGGCGTAGGGAAAAAACAAAAGTAATTAAGATGCACGAGGCAAACGGCGGAAGCAAAAAGATGGCGGACTTAAATGTGGGCGGCTTGGTGCTGACTAGCCGTTGCGATGGAAGGTGGATTGAGGGGGGTGGGGGGCGGGAGAAGCGCTGTTGCGCTGCGCAGAGCTACAATATTGTCTCATACAGTTGTTACTTGTCCGATCTACCCCCGCCCCCTGGGCTGTCAGTGGAAAAGCTCGCAAACTTGCTGCCGTTTCACATGAACAATTCGTGGCGATAATTTATAAAATAAATGAAATGCACTTCATGGCGACTTGGATGGCGACCTTCCCGGCAGATCCAAGTCCGTCCCAAAGCAGTTGCCGTAATTAATCTGAGTGTGCGGTTTTGACGTGCCTCTGAATAGTCTTAGAACCAGAAAGAGAGAGAGGGCGAGAGAGAGCGAGAGAGAGGGAGAGACACAGAGAGCAAAAGCTAACGCGACAGATAGAGAACCGCCAACAATTATGGCTGGATGATCATCATCATTATCTTCATCATCATCATCATCATCATCATCATCATCATCAGCAGCATCATCAGCAGCATCGTCTTTGTGTGGGCTGCGAATTGTGTGTGCCCCCTGCCCCTAACCAACACACAGATGATTAGCAATAACTGATGCTACCTTCTCTTATGTACATATTCTTTATTTTTTTGGACAGAACCAAATGAGTAACTCTCAGAATTAACAGCAGCAGCGACAAGTCAAACAAAAGAGAAGAAAACAACAAATGAGCCGCAGCGAAACCAACAAACACAACAACAACAAAGCAAAAGCGAAAACGAAAAACTTCAAATGAAATCAAAAGTGCAAATGACAACAAAAGCCAAGCTGCGAGCTGAGGTTTGGCGAGAACTAAAGCCAGCTAAAGAGGCAGAACAAGAAGTACAAGAAGAAGAGTAAGCAGAAGACAAGGAGCGGAATAACAAGAACAACTATGTGAAGCACAAAATGTAAATCATTTGCACAAAAGTAGCAGCAGCAACAACAACAACAACAACAACAACAACAAAACTGCGGACAATAATCAATTGAAGTGTCTGTCTCTCTATATATTGAATACACTTTAAGTTTGGAAAGGCGTCACAAAAAGTCACCCATTTCGTTCTCATGGGAATACTATCAGGTATTATCCGGCTTCTTTTTACACAAAAGCTTAACACCGTGTTTTTAAAGTTCATAAAAGGAAAACAATTTGTGCAAAATTGTTTATGCAAGTGTAAACAGCTAACATTTTTATTTGATCTATTGCGCTATGCATCGCAAGGGAGTAGAAGTTTCGTTAAGCTGATAAAAAGCTCTACAAGCTGTTTGTCTTTTTTTTTGGCATGCTCTTGCGGTAAGGGGGGCGTAGGGGCGTAACGCAAACGGTGGCTGAGGTGTTTGGTTAGTTACCAGTCAATGCGGGCGGCGCCAGCGGCGTGTCAGCGGCAGCGGTTGTGGCGTCGACCACATAAAGTGGAAGACAAGTGGCAGCACGGACAAGTGTCATAGAAATTACGTATTACGTTCTATATGTATGCGTGTGTGTGTGCGTATATGTGTGTCTGCGTGTAAGTGTATTGCACAAGCACAAATGAAAGAACGCAACGCAAAATGCAAGAGACCAAAGCAAATCGACAGCAAAAGAAGCCAAAGCAGATGGCGAAGGCAAGGCAAAGAAGCAGCAGCAGAAGTATGAGTATGGCAAAGCAAAGGCAAAAAACCAAACTCAAGCACGCACTTCAGACGAAGAAGAGTCGCACGGACTGATAGACAGATGGACAGACCATTTTGTTGCTGCCGCCGTTGCTGCTGCTGCTGCTGTCGCTGCTGCTGCTGCTGTTGGTGGTGGTGCGGTCGGCCATTGGGGACGTCAGGTGCGGAAATGCCATAACCATTGAGCTGATGACGTCCATTTTTTTTAGTTGTTGTGCACGTTCCGTCAGCGACAAACAACGGCGGCAACTGTCCAAAGTGGAGCGCCCGAAGAAAAAATAGTCTCAGCTGTTGGCCGTTCTCCTCTCTCCCCCTCCTTGCGTCTATCCGTCCACCAGCTGGCAGTTGGCGTTGACAGTTCAAGTGTTTACCAGCAGCAGCTGCGAGTCAATTTTAATTCAATGATAAACTACGTAATTGAGATTTTAGTTATTTAAAATGTTTGACCAGCTCATAAACGAAAGCCGTCAATTACAATGGTATGAAGAATAAAACAAAGAAGTTTATTGCCAGCCGGCACCGGGACTTATTCAATAAGTGAACTTGGCCAGGCTTTGTCCAAAGAAATGAGCAGAAAATTCAGTCCACGCAACATGAACATACGTTTAGATGATTAACTAAGGTGGCTTGGTGATTTTCAAAGTCTGCCCAATCGGAGTTGTATATATTACACTCTTGTAGAGGGTATTATAATTTTGTCATGAAATGTGTAACAAGTAGCAGAAGGCATTTCGGACCCCATAAAGCATATATACTCTAGATCAGCATAAACAGCAGATATATACATATGTTGCCATGTCCGTCCGTCCGTCTGTTAGTCTGTTTCTATGCGAACTTTCCTCTCAGATTTAAAGCTATCGTTATATATGTCGGAACCTGATCGTACCACTATATCAAATAGCTGCCATAGAAACGATCGGTCGAAAAGTAGCTTCTGTTATGGAAAACTTTCTTATATTAAGATAATTTCGATCCTTATAAAGAAATGCATAATCTAATCAACATCGGACCTCTAAATGATTTTGCTGCTAAAAAATAGATCGGTGGAATAAGAGGATCTTAGAAGGCAAAATATTATTGTGTCAAAGATATTTCATTAAGCTCAGCATATTTGAGCTGCACTATTCTTATATATCTGCAACATGGAAATTTCTCAGGGATATAAAATATTGGTGTGTCGAAGGTATCCTTCCTTTTCTCGGGCTTAGAAATCATTTCTAGTTTAATTCTTGAGTTCCTTTGGTCAGTTCTTTTATGAAATGTTCCTAAAATATGAACAATATATCATTAGCATCAGACTAATACACATTAGCTGCGATTGGGAAGAACTGATCGAACATTGAATTTTAAGCGTCTTGTATTTAATCGAAGACAAGCCTCTTTTTTTATGATTATAATGTAAATTTCCATAAACCCTATTATAACTAGTATATATTGAAATTAAGTTGGTTTATTTGAGTATATCTATAAGAACTATTATTCGATTTTCGCGGCTTCTAAGGCATTTGTTCATCAAAGAAAACCGCAAAGCGAGCTTTGAGTTCATTGAATAAATTACCTGTATTAACTTTTACGTTTAGAGAATCTCCGCTCATATTTTTACTCAATAATAAAATTAGATGGAATGCCTGTTAAAGTTCATAAACCAAATAGTCATTTATGGATACAATAAAATGTATTGTTTTTATTTATGCAACTACAGTGTATTGTAAATATTGTTGTTGTGAGTTGTTTGCAATTGCTGCTATTTTAGATGCATATTAAATAATATTATTAAATAACATTTACAACTGGCCACTAATGAAGTGGCCATAATCGAGCTAATTGTGTGAGATGGTATTTAAAATTGGCTATTAAGCTGCCACTCAGAAGGCAAGTAAATAGCATTTAAAAAAAATTAACAATAAAACAATTAGCAATTGTAGTTTTTGAATATCAATAAAACATAACAGCAATTAAAATGTCACTGGCGAAAAATCACTCGACGACTTCCACACATAGATACATACAGGCATGCATACAGCTGCAGATACAGATACACAGAGGCGAGCGCGCACTTATAGATACGCACAGCAGTTGTAGATACTTATGTAGTGCGCAGCGCTTGACATTGTAAAATGTATCTCGATGTGTGACTCTGCGTTTGTTTGTATTTATGACTGTGTATATGTTTAATTTAATTGCCAATGATACGCGTCATTCAAAGCGCAAAGCGATACATTACGATGCTATCTATGACGGAGTCAGAGGCAGGGATTTTACAAATATATATGTATGTTATGTACATATCTAGGCACACAGTGAAATACTCTATGATGGCGCCAGAGTTATTTATTACTATCTGAGTTTGGGTGGCATAGTTCAAGCTAAGACGAAGCTGTAAAGATATTAACTTAGATACAGATACTTTCTTTTTAGTTGCAATTCAATTCAGGCTTAAGATATTTGGCATCAACTGGCGCCTAGGCAATTGCTTAGATAAATAAATGTTTTCATAGTTTGATTTTATCAAAATCCTAAATCACCTTTAAAGTTCTTTCAAACTCGAGCCTTTTATCTTTTATTTAAAGCTTCGTAAGTGCATTTGTGCTTCGCTCTTTGTTGTTGTTTCTTTTCACTTATTTATTTGTTATTTTTCACGCGTTTAGCGCAAAACGATACGTCGATTGGGGGGCACTTTTGATGGACTTTCCTTGGACGCAAAACAACGCCACTCGGTGGCTGGCTGACTGAATGATTGCCTGACAGAATGACAGAATGACAGAACGACTGAGTGACAGAAAGACTAACTACTTCCCCGACTGGCTACTGTCTTTCAAGAGTCTCAGTAGTAGCTATTTTGCAAGGTTATCCACTATATATATATTATATATTTACGTTTGATAAGCAATTAAAATCAGAAGTATTTCAACAATATTTAGCTTTACCTTAAAAAGAAGTTAACATTTTTTTAAGGCTAGACAGAGATTTTATGCTGATTTTGAGACAAATTGCTGTTAATTCAATACTTTCAATTTAGCTAAAAAAAAAGGTCAAAAAATTTATAAAAGTTAAAAATCTACAGAATTACTGAAGAAGTCAATCCATAACTGGAAAAAAAATAAATTATGAAAATCGGTTCAGTTTTGACAAAGTTAAGGGAATTGGAAATCTATTAAAAGCATATCCCAAGTATGTAAAATAAGTGGAAAGTCTGTCACACTGCTAAACACTGGGTATTAACTATATACTTAGCATTTTCTATTAGTTTTTTTTTTTAAAAAATATATGCCAACACTCACTGGAATAGGTGAAAAATAGGTGGAAAGAAGAATGCCAAAATCTCCGACTGATTAACACTGCGTATTATCAATATAGCAAGCATTTTCTATTAGTTTTCAAATAAATAAGTTAATGCTTTTAGAAATGTTGTAAATATATGCAAACATTCACTGGAATGGGTGAAAGATGGGTGGAAGGTAAGAAAGGAAAACTTTGAGACTATTTAACGCAGAGCATCAACTATATACTTATGCATATATGTACATACATATTTATGTATTTCTAATTTTAGATGCATATACCCACCCATTACATACAGACACTTTTTGTGCTCTCTATTTTTATTTTACCGTTGCATTTTTGCATTGTTTCACCTGGCGAAATGAACAAATGTATCATTGTCTGGCGCACTGATTGCGAAATAAGCTTTTAATGTTCTCATCTCTAGCCGAGACGAACATTTAATTAAAGCTGCCAGCTTTGGATTATATACATTTTTTTTTTTGGGATTGGGTATTGGGTAGGTAAGCAGCGAGATAGATAGATAGATAGATAGATACATAGGTAGATAGATGGGTTGGTTTGGCTGGCTGGCTGGCTGGTTGCCTGCTGGATAGGTGTACAGTATGAACAGATAGATGCAGTGAAGCGTTTAGTTTCGCATTGTTGATTGTTGTTTTGTGTTTCGGTGAGCTTCACTTGCCATTAGAAATGTGTCGCCATGGCGAGGAAGCGCTGCTTCTGCTGCTGCTGCTGCTGCTGCGGCGGCTGCTGCTATCGTTGCCAGCCGATCTGGTGTTAAATTTAATTTATGGCAACGCTGCATGCTCTACATATTTTTGCCTGCTCTACCAAACAGTCGTCAATAGTTGAAGGTGCGGCCGCCCCCAAAGTCGAACGCTTGGGTCAAAAAGCGGCGTTGCCCAATCGCTAATTGTCATCGACACGGGCCTTTGTTGTTTCTATTAACTGGAATATGGGCATGGCCCGGTGAATTGTGACTGCGACTGGGCTCGACTGCTGCTGCTGCTGCTGCTGCTGCTACTGTTCCTGCCGCTGATGGCTGCTGATGATCTCCAGTTGTGGATCACTGTCTCAACTGCGTGTTTCATGCTATCTGCCCAAAATTATCAGCTGCGGCGACCTCGTTTTTCCCAGCTTCTTCTGCGTATTCATCTTTGCTGCTGCTGCTGTACATGTTGCTGCTGCGGCTGCTGTGCAGCGCGTTTATTCAATTTATTTCTATTGCCTGGACGTTGTCTTCGTTGTCGCCGCCCGTCTTCGAGCTTTGGCCAATTGTCATTGTACTAATTCCATTAAACGATGGCAGCGCCGCCGCTTGCGTGCTTGTGTAATTGAAGTGCTCATCATAGAAGAGCAGCAGCAGCAGCAGCAGCAGCAGCAGCAACAACAACTTGATGGTCTGCTCGTTCCATGCTTCATTGAATGTACTACATAAGTACTAAGCATACATATCTGTACGTACATACATATGTACATACATACGTACATCTGAACATACATACATATGTACATATGTACGTAGTTGTCGTCGCTTGCGTGCTCGAGTGTCAGTTTGTCTATTGAGACATTTGACGCCTTCGTTTGCTGTTATCAGAATTTTGAAATTCTTTCAAATTGCTTCGCCTGCTGCGCTTTGCTGTCTGCCCAGCGATTGCCGCTGCCCTGGCACCACATTGCTCGATGCCATCCACTGCCTTGCCTCGACTATATACAAGCTATGTACATACATATATACACACATATATGTATGTACATTTTTTTCAGTGCTTATCGTGGCGAGGGCAACTGCGAAGCAGCCAAAACGAGGTCGTCGTCGCCGTCGTCGAATGCAATTTTCTAATAATTTTTTGCCATTGTATATGTGTGTGTGCCTGCGTATGTGAGCATGTGTGTGTGCGGCACTTGTAATCACCATTAAAAGCGCTTCAGAGTTCAGCTGCTGTTGCAGCTTCCTTTGAGTTGCACTGCAAAAATGCTGCTGCCCCTTGGCACCATATATTTACGGCCCGTACGCTTGCCTCCCTCCCTGACCCAATCCCTGCGCACTGCCCCTCACACCCGCCGGCGTAGACTTCTAATGAATATGTTAAATCTGACCTAATTTGTGTGCAAAAAACTGAGCGCTTAAATGAATTCGCATAATTAGATGCAGCCAACAGCAGAAGCAGAAGCAACAACAGAAGATGTAGCAGCAGCAGCTGCAGCTGCAGCATCAACTTCTGTTATGTAATTTCGAGTGCGTGTGCGGATAAAACTTGTTTATGAACCATTTTTCATTTTCCATATGAAATGCGTTAATTACATCATTTCATTGCTTTTGCGGTAGTTCATTGAGAACACTTTTTGGCAGCCAGTTAAGCAAATCTGGCTCCAGAGATGTGTGTAGAGCACATTAAGAATCACGAAATGTGCTCGGAGTCGTATCCAATTCCATGGTGTACTATATATGTATTCAGACACACACACACACATTGACACCACAAGCATTTCATACCTGACACACATATTGAGTCCGTTTTTGGAAAGAAAGATACTTATCAAATGATTTTCCTATGTAAGCCTGTTAATTTATAATTTCCTGCAAATCTCAATTAACATCTCGATATATGAAGCTGTTTGTCCTGATTGACTGACTGAATGACTGACTGACTGATTGAGTAACTGATTTGCTTAGGTTAATTTTAAAGAGCTGCATAGAACATTTATTTTATGACATTTTATAACATTTTTCTTGTTGCGTAATTCACCTCGAACCATGAAATACAAGTGAAAATCTATTAGTAATATAAAATTGAGATAATACCCGTTCGTAATGTATATTAATAAGTGTCCTTTAATTGATTTTAAATTGTGAAATCAAGACCTAAATTTAAGCTCCCATAAAATGTCACCTTAACCATAATTCCTGGCACTATTGACGGCTTAGTGGTGCCTGCCTTCACCTCTGAGTGTTGCCACTTCGAATTGCATAAATTCCACAATCGGAATGTAATACAGATAACACACATGTGGCATACATATATATACATATGTATATACAATAGACATACATATTGGCAGTCACCACACAAATGGTTGCCGCCGCCACAGAAATTCGAGGGCCAAATAACTTTTTGGACTGACACAAATGTCAACATCAGTGGACCGAAGCAGATTGGTCAGCCATTCAAGAGACGACCACAAAGCGTTGACTCAGTTGCCCACTTTGTTCATTTGTGCGCCTCATTGGACTTGGCTTTATTGGCCCTGACTGGCCTGGCCGCAACCTAACTGGCCCTGGCCAACGGAGCGCCCCACTCGTTAACAGTTCTTAAAAGAAAACTTTGTGAAAATTGCCTGTCATGCGTTTTATTTTCACTAAGTACAAAAAGACGACCAACAACAGCAACAGCAACAGCGCGCCTCGGGCCACAAGAAAAATTAAGACACTTAACGCTTTTTTCATTACGCTATTGTCAATGCTGCCCCTTACAGCACCTCTCCCCGCTCCCCCCTCCCTTTGCCTTCTCTCGCTCTCTTTCACTCACTGGAAAAACTGTGGCAAAGTCACGGTTTGGGCCAAAGTGTGTTCCCGCATGGACCCAAGTGCCGCTTTATTTGTCCACTCGCTGGCGACACACGTCCCAACAAATCTTTTGCTCATGCTTCTTCCTCTTCTTTTTGTTGTTGTTGTTGTTGTTTTGTGGGTTTCGAGGGGGGTTTTGGCCCCCCTTCCGGCCGGCATCTTATGTGCGTGGAAATTTGATAAACTGCTTTTCGACTTTATTGCTGTTTTGGCAGAATACAAAAATTCTTCATTTTTATTTGCTATTGCCAATTTTTTGGGGTGTATTCGACTTTTTTTTTCTGATTTTTTTTTTTATTAGTATTTTTATTTACTTTTATGTGTTTATTATTTGACGCTGGCTTCGGTGCTTTACCAAGCGCAAAATTGAGACATTTTCTGAAAAGGAATGCGAGACGGCTTCGCTTTTTGCTCGAATCCAAGACCCCGCGTTAAGCTTTTCATTTTAATTTCTTCATGTGCGTTTTGTGGTTTTTTATTTGTTTATATGTGTTTTCCTTTAAGTAAATTATATTGGCCAACAGACCTCTTCGTGGACTGCGGAAAACCAATCGGCCATAAGTTTCCTGAAAAATAAAGCTGAGCACGTGGATTGTGGGTTTATGTGACAGCTTTAAATTGTAATTGGGGATATCAAAAGCTATCCCAAATCCTGTCATAAATAAATAAATTTCGAGATTTTGTTATGTTAAACAAAAAGTTATACTTAACTCTCTCTATCCATTTCCAAGGTTAAAATAGTTCTGACTCCTAGTCTATTAGTCCACACAAATATCTGTTTTAACTCATTTCCAAATTTGTTAGGTCAATTTTCCAAATATCTTGCTCAACCCTAATAAACAATCAATCAGTCAGTCAGAATGTCAATTAGTCAATTAGTGAAACACCTACATTTAACTGTTTCAATCCATTTTCAAATATCTTACTTGAATTTTTGAAATCAAAAAGTTTGACTGTCTAGCTTTATCCTGTTAAGCAATCAATCAGTCAGTCAGTCAATCAACTGTCTTTACTTTAATTGTTAAACTTCTTACTTCAATTTTCCAATGTAAAGCAAACTTAAAGATACAAATGAAATGTGGACAATATTTTGTCTTGTGTGCAAAGTAGATTTATAATCTAATTAGAAACGTGTTACATCATGATTGACCAATGCAATTTAGATGTAATTGCATTGTCACAGAGATAGAAAATCGGCACTTTATTTCATTTCGTAACTATTTAATTGGGATAGTTAAATATTTATTGCAAACCTGAGGCAGGGGCAAACATTTTTGTGTGCTTTGATGTTCTGTCTGCGGATTTGTGGCAGCCAATCGAAAGCCGCACAAAATGACTTCATTGCCTTCAGACCATCTGCAGCTACTTGACTAACTTTCTGTTGCTGCGGCAGTTGCTGTTGCTGCGGCTCCTACTGTTGATGTTGATGTTTCGGCTCGAGACGCGCCCAGTTGTTAACAATTGGTTGGGGTTTTTGTTATGCCAACAGCTGCAGTTGCAGCGGCGGGCCACAATAATAAATAAACAGAGCCAGGCCACTTGAAATTGGATCGCCAAAAAAGAAAAATAAACAAAACCAGCAACAGAGACGACAACGCGGCGAGTCGAGGCGACAGCCAGCAGCAACAATAAACACACAGTTTTCACTTTTCTGACACTTGACTTGGCCGCCGCAGAGTCCAGAAGTCAGCTACCGGACCCCATGGGCAGGCGCAATGATGATGTCACACGCACACGCACACACACACACACACTCGCACACAACAATAACTCATAAATGAAAAGTGAAAATCGCATGGCCGTCGTCTGTAGAAAGTTGCGCAAATTCTTTGGCCCTGCGACATAACCGATTGCGGATTGCGGCGCAACGTTGCGAGAGTCGCCCAAACTCGAGATACACTTAAATATTTGCTCAAGTGTCACGCTTCTTTACATCATCAGGCCCATCATCACCATCGCCATCATCCGCATCATCCCCATCATCGTCATCATTGCCTTTTTTTTTTTTATTATCGGTCATTATCATTGTCAGACGCACATCCTGCGTACGTTTTTGAGCACAGCTCTGGGTGAAATCGCAAGTACACTTTGTATCTGTATACATATCTATTGAATGCGCCTTCGCATTGGATTTACATACGTGCTGTTAACGCCCAGGCGCAGCTCTTAATTTGCGCGTATCTTATGGACCAAGGCGATGACGACTGCTGCTGCTGCCGCTGTTGCTGCTGTTGCATTGCAGTTGACATTGATAAAATCATTGGGCGCGTGCGGCCCAGACAGATCTGGCTAAAATAATAAAAAAAAACATACTTGTATCTGTGAGATACACGGGGGCACGTAGCCAAAACTTATACGGGGAAGCTAAAGGCATGCCTTTAAACTTTTGACTTTTGCTTGTGCTGTTGCTTTGGCTTTCAATTTCATTTTTATTTTCTTTGCATACCCTGCACCCATTGAAAGTGGGTAAGAATAGGGTATAACTGACAAAAGCAGGCAGCTTCGAGCCCAACAAGTATATATCGTCAGCAAATCTGTCTACCCGTCCGTCTGTCCATCTATCTGTTTGTCTCTCCGTCCCTCCGTCCGTCTATCTGTCTGTCCCTCCGCCTGTCCACAGATCACAAGATCTAAATTTAAGGTCTTGATATCCAATACATAGTCCTCCTGGTAATCGAAAACTCATTACGTTGCTCAATATCGATAACAATCGATGTTAAATTTCATATTTTCTGAGCATGTTTAGGCCCTCCTAAAAATGAGAAAATTCGAAACAAATGCAATAATTCTAACATTATGCGTGCAATATATAATTTACATTATAATTGTGAACAAATTTTCCGGTTTCTCCAAAAACAAAACTAAAATAAAATCTTTTCTTTGATAAAATGGGGTTTTTACAATGAATAATTTCATACGATTTTCAAGTAGGAAAGTTGCAAGAAGCAACCCGATTTTAAGTGCTGCTTCAAGCGAGGGCTTACTGCACTTTTCCTTTTGGAGACCTTCTCCAATTCAACCCAATATGTTAAAAATTCATATAAGACATAGTGTTGCGCTTTAATGTATGCGTATATTTCGACGCCATATTAAACTGACAAAATTTACAAAACGATCGGACTATAGGCACCGAAGTTATTCAAGAGTGAGGAATTGGGCGCAGTGTGAGGTGTGAGGGAGTGAGAGAAGAAGAAGATGCTTGCTTCCGTCAGGTGTGTGTGTGTGTGTGTGTGCATGTGAGCGGAAGTTCAAAGAAAGTACAAGGTATCTCCAAGTCGTAGACAAATTTGTTGTTGTTGTTGCTGCTGCTGCTGTTGTTGTTGTCTCTTTTATCTTCGGCGTGTGTCGCCCCGGCGAGTTCTTGGAAAATGTGTGTGCGCGCGTGTATCTATTGCCGTTTGCGACGCCTTGGCGGCAACTTCTGGGCCGCTTGCATTTGCTTAGCATAAATTTAGAGCCGTTGCTGCTGTCGCTGTTGTTCGTAGATGGCATTCACTTTCAGTTCTTTGTAATTTATGCTGCCAGCTCTCCTGAGGTCAAAACTCAACCAGAACACTAAGGCAAAGAATGCTAAACTAGGCAAACTTGCAGCTGAAAATAATTGAGACTGCTTTTTTTTTTCAGAGTTAAAGAGCAGCCGCAAGTCGCATACTTGACAAACAAGAACTAGAGCAAATATTTAGCTAATGCGGAAAATCAACGTCATTAAAGCTAACTTAATTCATTTTATTCGTACATTATGTGAATACATAATAACAAAGAACTCTAAAGACAAGAAAATAAAATACAGTTTATATCAGCAATATAAAAAAAAAATAATATTTTTGAAAAGTTTGGAATTTAGTTTAAATATTAATTTAAAATTTAACTTTTGCCCTTGCCACATTCCACACATATTTCCACGTAGGGTGGTGAATTTGCGGAATTCGGTGAAAATGTTTTAGACATATCTCTTGAAAATGTCTTTCAATCCGTTTGAAACTAACAAAATCGAACTAACTAAATATATTGTATTAAATATAAATATAATATAATTATATAAATATATTTATTTAGCTGGCTAGAGGTTCGGGCCCAAATTTAATATGCCAGATTTAGATGTCAAATGGATCTAGAGGCCAAGCCATGAACAGAAAGCAAAACCTTGTGAAAATCGGGTGATATTTTACCTAGTTATAGAGGTAAAAAATATTGACCTATGTCTATATTTAAGGGTACCATTTTCGCATGAATTTTGGCCAAGAATAATGTTGTCCAAGAAAGAGCCAAACCTTTTGAAAATCGCTTGAGTTTTGATATTTGATATTTATTTTTATTCAGTTACAGGAAATGCTCTCTAAAATAATTAAAGACCCATCCAAATATCTAAATAATTATCCTTCAGATACTTCGAATACCTTTCAAGTATAAAGCACAGCAAATATCATAGAAAAATTCAGAGCATTTCCTCGTTTGGACTTTAAAATATTTATTTGCCAAAGAAATTTATGCATAAGCCGGACTAAGTAACTAGCTTGAGGTCGTAAGTGCAGCCATGGTTGGGATTTTGTGTTCCGGATTAAAAGTATTTGCACTCATAGAAGTATTCATGCCTACATGAATTTATTGCCAACTTCATGATAAATGTACGACTATATGTACTCCTTCAAGGCAATAAACAGAGCACAACTCAGTACGTTTCGTGTGTGTAGGCAGGGCAAGGGGAGGCTGGCGGCAAGGACGAGCCGAAGAACTATGGCACGAGGACAGCTGAGACTCGGTTTTTTGGCAGCGGGTGGCATTTAAATAAACAATGTGCACTGCTTTAAATTTATGCGCATATCAAGCTGACAAGGTTATGAAAGTGCCAAAAACGAGTCAGACTCCAGTCTGTATTTGTATCTGTATCTGTATCTTTTGCTGCTTCGGGCCAGCACCCACCCATTTCAGCCCACGCCAAGCACGGGCTCAGCTGGCTCTCGAGCTGCTTAGACTAGACGCTGCTGCCAACTTCCTGTCAGCCTCCAGCAGGCCGACTGCATCCCCTGCGACTCACACACGCACACCCACAACTACACACATGTATTTAAACCCACACACATACACAGACTCCTTCTGAGTGCAGGCATAAGCGTGTGTTTGTCTTTTCGCTCTAAGTTGTATGTATTTTGGTAAGCATAATTGAAATGTAAATTTTGTTACGGTTTACATAGACAAAAGGTGGCGTACCTTGAAATTAATATTTAACCATTTGTGGCTGTCAAAATAAATGCAGAGAAAACCAGAAGGAATATTTATGCTAGGCGTGCCAAAGTTGCCAAAGCTTAAGGCAGTTACACATGTATGCCTAAGATATATGTTCCGTCTGGTTTTCTATATCTATATCAATCTAAATATATATGAATCAAAATCTTTAAAAACAGACGTAATAGTTGACAAATATGTTTTTATTGAACTTTAAACTGTGAACCTTACCCAAAGTTATTGAATCGCAAAGCTTTTACTTATATTAAAAGCAAAAATTTATGAATTTGGTTAATATATCTTATTTATTTTCTGTTTAATTGCATTATTATACCCTGAGCCCATTAAAAATGGGCAAAAGGGGTATTATGTTTTTGTGCAAAATCCAAATGTATGTAACAGGCAGAAGGAAGCATCTCCGACCCCATAAAGTATATATATTCTTGATCAGCATTAATAGCCGAGTCGATCTAGCCATGTCCGTCCGTCTGTCTGTCCGTCCGTCCGTATGTATGAACGCAAGGATCTCAGAACCTATAAGAGCTAGAGACTAGAATGAGCTAGAATGAAATTTTAGATGTAGGTGCTCCTAGTGCCTGCGCAGATCGAGTTTGTTTCCGATAAACGATAACTTGCCCCGTTTCCAAGTAATCGATAAAAATGTATATCGAAATCCCGATTTTTAAGCAATTTTGGTAAATAATAAGAGCTTGAGTCACCAAACTTGACATGTAGCTTCTAGAAAAGTATATATATATCGGTTATCTTTCATTTTATACCTATCGCCACCTCCCCGGAGCTCCCGACTAGAACCTCTTACTTGTTATATTTAATTTTGATAAAGTTTCTAAATGGTTAAGATATTTGAAGATTGAGATATGTGTTCAATAAGAACTCAAACTGCGAAAATGCAATTCTTTTAGAGCTAACTGCAGTTCTGGTCTTCGCCCGATTGTTCCTATGGCATCAATATGATATGCTAATGCGTGTCTGATAAAAACATATATTAAAATGTATATGCTTATATTTACAATATTTTAATTTACTTAAAAACTAATTACAATTATTTGACATCAGTCAAATAATTAAATTTAATGAATTCGATTAAAGTTATTTATTATGGATTTCTTTTAATGTACCTATATTAGCGCACATCTGCGCGGTCAATAATCTAATTTGATTCAATTTAAAGTCTCGTGTCGATAAAAAAAAGAAATCCCTGTTTTAGCTTTATAAACATTTAAAGCCCTACGCTTTTCTAGCATTAGTTCGGGTATGCGCTAACAATGCCATTTGTCTAGGTAATACCCCACACCGACTAAGCCGCCTTTGAGCTTCTATTTCACGTATTTCATCTAGCCAACGCCTCACTAATACAGCTGCCCATTATCTTAGCTAATCTACAACTTAATTATGCTCTTAAATGTGCCATTTTGAGCGCTGCACGAGAAAAAAAAATATAAAAAAATGTTTTCATATTCACAAATGGCATTTTAGCGGAATACACACATCTTTATGGCCAACATTTAGCTACACCCACACACACACACACACACACACCCACGCACACCCACGCACACACATGTGGCAAGCGACGCGCTGCTGCAACTTAAAACGTGACTTTTGCTGCATTTTTTGCCGCATCTGCAGAGCGGTCGGCGTGAGACGCGGCAGCGGCTCTTGTATAAGACCCCATTTGAGTTTCATAATTCGCAACAAAAGTCTCGGCCATTTTGTGGCTAAAACTTAAAATGGCCAAGTAGCCGCCGCACATACACTGAGCGAAACGGAAAAACAAGTGAGAGAAAAAGCCGCCGTTTGTGTGCATAAAACGGCGCTTATTAAATTTCGCTCAATTTTAATAAGCAACATTCAGGCTTTTCTTTCACACACAAGAAACAAAGTGAAAAACCGCCTGCAATGATGAGTTTTTTTTATTTTTTTTTTTTTTTTTGCTCACTAAAAAAGATGAAATTAAATTAAAAGAGGGGCCAGTTGCCGAACGGCGGCTTTTTAATGAATTTTTCACGCGCGCCTTTGGCAAATGAAACTCATTTTGCATAGGCACGTTTTTCCGACGTCGTTCAGTTGATTCACGGACTCTCAATTGCTGCTTGTTGTTGTTGTGGTTGTTGTTGTTGTGACTGTACTTGAAAGCGAAAACTAGCGAAACTAAAATGTTATTACGCATACGCTCAGTTAGCCCGCCCTACAAAATTTGGGTCATTTCATGCAGCTCTTATGCCCTTGTTGCAGGGTCTTATAGTTTTGTCACCAAATGTGGCACGCGTGTAGGAAGACATCTTTTTAATATTCTAGCTATTCTTCAGTTTAATATATCCAACATCGTCTGTCCACCTGCCCATTGCTGTGCTAGCTGAGCTCTAAAAGGCTATCTGGCTGAAACTCTGTATAGGTCCGCGTGTCTGCAACAGGCACTACTTGAGTAGCAAGCGGCCTGATTGGCCTAATATATATATATGTATATCATATATATCATATTTATCATATATATCATATACATGTATATCATGTATATCATATATATCATATATGTCATGTATATCATATATTATATTATCATAAAAATCATTTATATCACATACATCATACTTATCATATACATATATCATATATACCATATAAAGAATATCACATATGCCTTATATATCGGTTGAAAATTAATCTTGTATGAATAACCATTTATTTCTTTTTCAGCTGTCTTAAACATGCTCGGGATCTATGTATACAATATATATGAGCAAAATGTTACTAACATTGGTCCACTATATCATATAGGAATGATCATACCAAAATCAAACTCTTCTACGAAATAGATTATTTCTTTTCAAAGATATCTAAACAAAACTTTTCACATGTGAGTACATTTTAGACATTTGCATATAAACATAATCTTAGCAACATCGGAAGACTATATCATATGGGTCTATGAGAAAAAATGTATGAAAAATGAGATTTATTTAGAAAAACTTTTCCGTTATCCAAATGTTTTTGACAAAACTCAGCTGCGAACTGCGATAGGCTCCTTGCTCCAAACTGCAAGCCCGGGTCTTCTATAAAAACAATTGTTAAGGCATATAAAGAGGATAGAAGGGTATTTGATAGCCGATTTATGGTTGATATTAATTTTATTTTTTTCGGTCAAATTTACCATACTTACATATACATACATTACATATATGGAAAGTTCAACGGCTTAAGCTTATGAAAATTATTGTTGCAAAATTTGGAAAAAAATTGTTTAAATAAAAAGAAGCGCAGCTGATTCTCAATTGTTAAGTTTTTAGCCGTTTTTGGCAAGCTTTTATTTTGTTGCGCCTAGACCTCAGCTTGTTTGCAAAAATGAGTTCACCAGCCTGTGTTTCTTTTAATTGTTATACATTGTTGTTGTTGTTGTTGTAGCTGGTGCTTTTCTGCTACTGTTGTTTTTTGCTTTGTTGGTTAACAAATAAAACAGAAATGAGCTGGGTTTTGTGGCCTAATTAGTTTCACCTGTGTCAATGTGCAAACAAAGCCACAGACCAGGCTGCGGCCAAGAACATTGTTAATGAAGAAGACAACAGTACGTATGATGTCTGTGTGTGCATGGCTGTATCTGTGTGTGTGTGTATCTGTATTAAAAAGCGCATACATAATGGATGCAGCAGAAAATAATGCTACATTTAACGAGCAAGGCTTTTTATAGAAAACAAAGAATTTCGCTGCTAGTGAAAAAATATAAATAAAACATTTCGATAGCAATGCGAAATTGAAGAGCATATACATGTGTGCGTGTGTGCGGTTGTGTGTGTGTGTGTGTGACCGTGTTAATGTGTGTGTATACTCATCTACAGTTGTATGGAACGGGAAGTGATTCATATTTATCGAAGTCTATGCTCGTGACTGCGCCTGGACGAGCTTTTTGCCGCGTAGGCGTTTGGTTATGTATACGATAAGAGGTACTTCATAGTCCAAGCATCAGTTCTAATGTGTAAAATGTACAGAACTACAAATCAGCTTAAGCTTCTAGGAACAACATTGTATTTTTTTCGCATAGCAACTATTTGATATACTTAGCTAAAAGTGTTTCAGATTTTGTCTATGCTTACAATAATATGATAACTCTAGATACAGATTTCAGTGATTTCTGTTTAGCATAATAATCTTTATAATATATTTAACACACGAATATGAGAAGCCTGGTTACTTTGTCAAGGTTGCATTAAAAATTGGCTTCAAAAAAGCTTCAGATAACATTAACAAAAGATTGCCTTTCTATTCGATTCTCATGAATTGTCTACTCTGCAAATTTTTGAAAATCTTCTTTAATACTTCCTTACTATGCGATTCTCATTAAATAAAGTAAGACTAATAAGCTTTAACAACGGAGTAGGGGGTGAGTTAATGAGGTGGCTTCAATGAGGCAGAGGAGCAGTAGAAAGATAAGCTGATGTTGGCATGTGTGTGTGCATGTATATATGATTGTATGTAGTTAATAGTTATAGCGTGCAACATTAGGTAAAAAAAAATAGATTATAAAAGTAACATTTTCATTTTCAAATCTATAACAGCTGCAATACGTATTTGAATCCGACATTGTGACTGCCATTCTTTACAGTCCATAAATATTGGGTTGTTGTAACAGGAGCTTATCGTAAGTGCGATTTGAAAGCTTAATGCTCATCAAAATGCATTTTGTTGGCTGGCAGAGCAAAAAATATTTGCCAAACATATATTTCATGGGTGCCAACATCCCCAAGTTCCCAACTCCAGCCCCTCAACAAAGAACATTCATCAATTTTAAAGCCAATGAAAGAAAGCCCCGTCTGTGGCATAAATAACACACAGTATCGAAGGCGAAATTAAATCGCTGGCAGACGTAACAACGTGAATTCCAAGTTGGGGGCACGTAAAGGGAACGTAAAATATTTGAAGCTCATGACCAGACGATGGTATTGTGTTTTATTGAAAATTCTCACATACTATATTATTAAGCTTATTGCCTTTAACATATTTGTTGTGTAACAAAGTGGTATGTGTGCGTGTGTGCGGGGGTGGACACCGGGTGGTGGTGCTTCTGCTGCTACGGCGAGTGGGGGTTGGGGTTTTGGTGGGTACGACGCAGAATTGTATGCGACAGCGGCAAGTAATTCTTATGATTATCATAATTTATATGGCCTTGGGGTACGACAGCTTAGCAGCAACATCAGCATTCGTTTTGCCTGGGCTGAGCCCAAAAAGAACGCAGAAGAAGCGAAGCCAAGCGAGCCTCAGAACCAGAACAGACCGCACACAAAAAGATACAGATACAAAGCCAGAACCTGAACTTCTTTGTGCTGTTGCTGCCGCTGCCGCCGCTGCTGCTTCTGTTTGCTGTTGCTGCTGTTACTGTTTCTATTGCTGGTGACGTCTTCCGTGCCGCTTCGTGCTTTTCAAATGCACACAGAGCAGCCGGAGAGCCATCTAACTAATGCTAAATACTTTGACCTTGGTACCGCGCACGCCTCAGGGTCTTGAAAATTATATATGTGGCTAGCACCTAGAGAAAAAAAAAATATACATATAAAAAATAAAACTCTCTCACACACACACACACACAGGGACAGACTGTCAGACAGACAGACAGACAGCTGAAAAAGCGTTCAACAAAAACAATTTCCACTCAATGAATAGAAAAATTGCGCACAATTGTTTGGCGCTCTTTTTTTTTATTGTTTGGTATTTGTCGTTTTGTGGTCGTTGATGATGTTAACTAAATAATTAGCTGACATAATTTGCTGGCTAAGAGCGGCAATCGACTTGGAACCCTGCTCGACCATTAGACACGAGTCACTCTTCAGACCCTACAGAGTCAAAAGCCAGGCCAAAAGTGTCAAATTAAATGCGCATTAGAGCGTCATTTGAAAGACGGAGCAGCCGCCAACAGACCAGCAGAAGCGGCAACAAAATGCGGCAGCAGCTCAAAGCTTTTTGTATATTAAACAATTAAATGGCCAGCAACATTTAATTGCATAATTAATAAACATTAAAAGCACTTAGGTATGGCAACAACGTTTTAATACTATACAATTTGCAGTTTGCGTTTTCTTTTGGCTGTCTATTTTTTCAGAGCACAGAGCTAGCCGCTGATTTAGCTGCTGAATCTTCATGACAAAAGACACGCACCACAATTGATGGGCATATGTCTGTGTCTAATAGCCTATATTTGTCTGACAAATCAGAAGACCTTGGCTGCAAGTTGACTCTAAAAAGCGATAAGTTCTTACATTTGTAACTGCCTTAAAAACTTATTATTTGTATATACAAGAATTAATTTTCAATTATTTATGTAAGCAATTTTCTTACTATATATAGTTAAGAGTTTTCAAAATCTCTGCTTTTAAAATAAAAACTAAATTGATAAATACCTGTTTTAAATATTTTATTTATAACACTTTTTAAATATTGATTTAAATATAAGTTAAGTGTTTCATAAATTAGTTGTGCATGGCCATATCAGCTCGGCTGTTGATGCTGATCTGGAATATATATACTTTATGGGGTCGATTCCACTTCTAAGTTCTGCATAATTCTTGGTTAAGTATCAAATATATTTTCTTTGATAATTGTTCACCAATTTCACATGCAATCAAAAACATTTCTAGTTTTTCCGGAAGCAAAGCCTCTAATTATTTTGTTGTATCTCCAGCTATGGCTGCCTTAAAATGCTGTTGCAGAGCCAAAGCTGAAATATCATTTCAAAAGCAAACAGAACAAAAACATCGACGCGACCTTCACCTACAACCGACCAGATCTGGCCAGCCCCCGTGGTCGGAGAGGTATTGGGGGGTGGGCAGTACAGGGTATGCTCTGTGCCGCTGTCTACTTGGTCATTCCGGGCAGCGCCTACGCAATTAGCAGTGCCCAGAGGCTATAAAAATAGCAACAATTGTCGGCTCGCAGGCAGCCGCAAGCGTAGCAAAGGTCTATCATAGTCTCGCATAGAAAGTGAATGTTTTTTAATGCGAATACCCTGTAATCATTGAAAACAGTTGAATTGGGGTCTTATGGTTTTGTGCAAATGAAAGAAGCCGGCTTCTGCGATCTAATATTACGGTACGTAGTCTACTATTGCATACGCAGATCAAGAATGTAACACACATCGAATAATTGATCTGTTTTCGATAATTATCGATCTTTTTTTTCCCTTTAGGTTAAATGAGCATATCTCGTAGCTCGTAAAAGCTAGAAATGTCTAGTTTTTTATTTAGAATTGCATATACTTTAAATGGATATAAATATTTCATGTATATGGATATATGGTTATAGTACATATAGAAATAGATCTCATATATAGATCCAGAATTATACCACAATACTTCTCCCGATTCCACAACAAAGTTGAAGAAATTAGATTCTTTAACTATATACTATGGTTGTGAGCATGTACTTGGATGCCATATTTGAACGTCAAAAATTACATAAAGATCGGACTATAAGATCCGAAGTTATTTAAGGCTGCATTTTCCATAGTCTGGCTAGTAATGAGAGTAGCAGCAGCTGATAGAAAAATTTGCGTTTTGTTAATGTGTATCACAGAAATTCTTGCTGTCCATTGGCCACTGACTACAGGGTATCTGGCAGTCAGACACTGCTGTCTAGAGCACTCTTGTTTTCTTTTCGTTTTTTTTTTTTTCATGCTCGAATTCAAAATCAGTTTCGCTGTCGTTGAAATGAAATCAAAAGTTGACGTTTCGTACTTCGGTTTCTCCCCTCAGCGTTTTTGACAATTTGTTTACATTGTCGTTGTTGTTGTTGTTCCTGTTGTTGTTGTTGTTGTTGTCGTTGTTGTTGTTGTTCCTGTTGTTGTTGTTGGTCGCGTATTCTATGCGTTGTTTACGTTCGGCTGTTTCACACATAAAACGTGAGACTTGAACTTTGAATTAATACGTTCAATAATTTACATCAAATTTATTTGCCCCCCCTCCGCCCCTCACTCAAAAATCTACCCGCCCTTCCTGTTTGCCTCTGTCCAGCTAGTTCTTGGCTTTGCGTTCGGCTCTTTTTGCTGTTGTTTATTTATTTATGGCAGGTTCCAGTGTTTTTGACGCAGTTTCTAGTTCTAAGAAACGTTTCTTGTTATGGCTTAGGTGACCAAGAGCCCGGTGACGACTCGCGGCCGGACTCGATGGTGGTAGCCAATTCTGGGAAGCGGCAATGAAATCGAATGTGTGTAGTTCCCGGCTATGTGTCTGGCATTACTTATTATTGTTTTCGGGTTTTTTCTTTATCCGATTCTCTGCTAGCCGCATGAGGGTACTAAATGGGTTACTAATCGCTTCTCAATCGCCTAGAATTTTAAATATTTTACACACATACATTTAAAGAGACGTAACTTCTGTTCTTCTTCTTATCGTCAGGGTATTACAAATGTCAATATTGGTGAATCATGCGTTTTATATTGTATCTACAAGACACAGTTGAACCAATTTGAAAACAAAACAGAATTACACAACTTTATTTGCTTTTGTTTTAATTGGTTTACATTAGGAAGTGTTAACTGAGTATAGATCCCGTTTAATACGATAACATTTAAGGCAGAACTGCGAATCGGTTTTGTATCTAACCCCAACTTATTTTTATTTTATAGCTTAGGCTAAACTTTTAATTGAAATAATTACATAAATTGCAGGCGATTAGAAACGCGAGCTTGAGTCCGACAAAAGTTCGGATGTGAAAAATCAACTTCACGAAACACAGGCATCTTTTCGGGTCCTGCTTCAAAGACAAAAATCTATTTCTTAAAAGTTAAAACTAAAAAAATTTGATTTAAATTAAAATCTTTTAGAAACATGTAGAAGGTGTTCAAGTCGGGGAATACCCAAAACCTTCTTGATAAAATTGCTTTCAAATTTTGAACACGTTATCAAGAGATTAAATACGATTTTATTTCAAGTATTCCAAACTGAGCAGCAATTTTTCAAAATATATATTAGTTCTCATTATTCGAGCTATTAAATAAAATGTGCCAATTATTAAACACAGTTTTATTAGCTCTTTAAATTTCCATAATTAGTCAATTTTTTTATGAAATTGAAAACACAAATCAAAATCAATTAATCTACTCAAAAGATAGCGAATAAAGAAGTCCTCTTCAATGGATGATTGATATGGCTATCATTTATAACTCATTCACAATATTGGGCTATATATATAAAAGTTAATAAATATATATATAGCTGACATATCGAAAACAATTGTCGCTTGTCAAATTTGTTGTAGCTCTGGCGCAGAAAATTTGACGGACCATTTGATTGAAATCGTTTTGAAACGCTTTAAATTCAGTGCATTTGCAGTGCCACGCCCTAATGCCCCTACACCAGCGCCCCTTTCGGATCAATCAAATCGTTAACAAATCGTTTGCGTTATATAAGTACTCGCATTTTTTATTCAAAGCCCATCGGCAAACTGCAGCTTTTGTGTCATGTTCGAACATCGATAGCTGATGGCGATGATGGCGATGATGAAGTTGATTGCTGCTGCTGATGATGATGATGATGTTTGGTTGTCTGGACTGTTTTGTGCCTTTTGGTGCCTTAAATTATTAAATTCATCAGCGCTGACAGTTGACAAAACAAACGGATTGCAACAACAACAGCAACAAAAATCAATAAGAACGCCGCCAAAAAAAAGCTGACGAGGTCTGCTCTAAAATAAAATATTGCATTTCAGAAATGTTAAAGCCGAAAATTCGGCTTTTGGCCAGGTATTCAGCTGCCGGCCACAAACCAATCAGTCAGAGGCAGACGGAAGATGGGAAGCTTGGGAGCTTGGGAGCTTGGAAGGGTGGAGGGGCGGGTTGGGCTGGATCAGAGACCACACGCTCGGCATATGAAATGATTTGTGCCCATTGTTCGATTGGCTGTGGACAACTCTTTGCATCCAATGTCGATGGCGCGTATTGATAATTGAAATCAGGCATGAAATCGCAGCGGCCACTTGAATTATGGCGTTTGCTGGCGCTTTTGTTCTCGCCAACGTGTGCAGCCGACTGATTGGCTTGTCGCCTCCTCTCCCGTCCTCTCCCTGTCACAACCGCTCGGGCAACAGGCGACACGCTGCTTGGCTTGGTGCAGGGGCAGGTGCAGACGCAGACGCTTCAACGACGCAGGTGAAATTTGCATAACAATTTAAAATTCTTGTGCTGTAACGAACCGACAGCGGCTGCGACTGCGACTGCGACTGGGGCTTTGCCAATTGCCAGCTGCTCGCTGGAGAATGTGTCCACCATTAGCTGACCACCTTGTTGGCCACCCCCTCCCCCTCTCACTCTCTCTTTCCCTCACTGATTGATTGCACACACGCGCTGCGCTTTGATTGTTAACAAATTCTGTCGCTTTTGGTCAGCGGGTTAATTAAAATTAAACTTTGTCGTGGCAAAAACAACAGAAGTGCAATTAAAATCAGTCAAAGGATTATTGGAATTTATAACCTTCTTCAGAGAATCTGGCTAGACAAAAAGCAGCTGCTACTATGCTCCACTCCATCTGGTCTGGTCGGGCCATAAGTTTTTAATATATTTTGCAAGTAGGTTGCACGCTTTTTGCGGCAGCACAAGCCATGCCTTAAGCTCCAACCAAGCAGACGAGCTATAAAAAACTGTGCAACCCCCACAGATCATCAAATAGCGCCAACTTGGCCACAAAGTTTTCAACGTGGCAAAATGAAAAATTAGCAGCACGAAGTCAAACCGGAAATACTCTACATAAAAAATTTGATGGCATTGCACAGTATACTGTACATGTATTGCTTTATATTGCTCTCTCTCTCTCTCAAAGCATAGCTTTAAATTTTAAAGTTCTGTTTTTTCATACAAGAAATGACAAGATACAAAAAATATGTGCTTACATATAAAGTTAACTATAGACGCGGGTTTACAGTTGTAAAAAAGGCAGCTTTTATTTAAAAAATATTCTCAAAAAAATTTTATTGACTTATTTGCATTGCAAATGTCAACGCTAGCTATGCGCACCGACTTCTTTATTTATTTATTTATTTATATAACTTTAGTAGAGAATTTAATCGAATTTAAAGCTTTCTATTAAAAACTAAACTGTTTTGCATAATAAATGCTTTCTTTACCTATACTATAAAGAAGAGGTTAGACATTTTTGCAATTTATTCTAGGAGAAAATGTATAGACTCTTATGATTATTCTTTTATCATAAGCCCAGAAAGTTAGTTATATTTATTCAGCAGAATAACCATTATTTCAACATTATTTTTACCACGAATAAACCTTTTTTTAAACATTTTAACATTACATTTTTAAACAGTTTTATTTGTAATTATTTAAAAATTATTATAATTACTAAGCTCAAAAAAACAAAAGCTCACAATTAAAATATTTCTTCATAAATTATATATATTTTACTCTATAAATTTTATTAACTTGCTAAAGCTATGGAATTAATTTATTAAAATAAAAACAAATTCAACAATTTTATTTAAATATTTATTCCCCGATATTTTTCTGCTAGACTTTTGCCAAGGTCTAGCTGAAATATATCGAAGAATCAATGGTCACGAAATAATTAAAAAAAAAAATTAATGTTAATTTATCTTTGTATATACAATATGATTATAGAAGAACTCGAATCAGAGTAGCATAATTCCCACACACCCAAACACCCTATATTCAGCCAGACAAAGTTAAGGCCAGCCATATTATTTGAGGGCATAATGATGGGCTTTATGGTAGCCCTTGTGGCCACCGACGAAGCAAACAAAAACGCCGACAACGCGACGGGAAATCGGTTGTTGGAGGGGGCATAAGAAGGAGCAGGCTCTAACCAGGCTTGGCCCACTCTGTTGCATTTATTAGTTCTTGTGAAAAATTTTTTGCGCTTGAGTGTGCCAATTAGCGCGACACATAAAGACCAGAGGGAGGGAGTGACAGAGGGTGTAACAGAGAGAGAGAGAGAGACATAGAGAGAGAGAGAGAGAGAGAGAGAGCGCGTAGTGACAATTTAATGTACGAGCTGTCGATCATGAATATAGCCAGGGCTTATGAGACTTTTGACACTTGCTTAAACGCAGCTGCTTCCGCTCTCTGTCTAACTCTCAATTTGTATACCATGCCAGGCGCATATATACAGATATGTATATAAAAATATATATATGTACTGCATCTAGCTGAGGGGCCACAGCACAAGTGTCCATGTCCGTCTCTGTTTGCATTGCGTTGCCTTGCGCCTCGTCTAGTATTTGTTTAGACATTGCGCTCGCATTGCATACGTGGCGTATGCGTAACCTTGACAGATGTACACACTTATATGCCTGTCTGTCCGCCTGCGTATGCGTGTGTTTGTGTTTGTGCTTGTGATATATTGCCAGCAATAGTGCAGAGTGCTGTAACCCCACAACAGGCCCGACGCGACACGCATCTCAGCGTAATTTGCTCGAAAAATATAACAATTACGGATAGTTAAGAGTATAGCGTGTTCTCTGGCCGACTCTAAAGATTGGCGGCAGCATTGTAATCAGTACTTTTCTAAAGTGTACGTTAAGTTGTTTGACAGTGGCAAGGGCACAGGCACATTGTATAAGCTTGGCAAAAGAAGAAGAATTTTTATTGTCTATTACTAATAAATATTCATAGTAACTAGGAAAAAAACCGTATAATTTAATAATGCCCTTACAAATACGATATATACAAATATATGCACATAAGAATGTTGATCTAATATTTGATCTGCTTCAAACTCGTTTTCAAAGGTTCGTGTAAAAATGATCATCGACGAGTTGCGCGGTTTTAGGCAAATGGGCTGGTCAAGGACAAGGGCTGGTTAGGCGAAAGTTTTTCCTCAAGAGGACTATGAAAACAAAATAAAAAAAATGGGAAATTTGAAGAAATGTTTTGTATTTTTTCTCTGAAAGTACATATATGTATGTACATACATATGTATATGCAAATCAGAATATATATGGAACATTGCTAAAAAAATGTTAATCTGATATTCTAACTAAACACTGAGCATGTTCCATGTAAACAAAATTCACTAGAATTGTTCCCTTACAATGTAGTATGCGTAATACGTATACGTAATATTCATAGTAAAACGAACTGCTGTAAAAAGCTACTCTTCAGTTGGCACAGGCCAATCGAAAAACAACAACATTGCGTATGCGTATTTATTGTATTTGTACAATTACGCAGACACAATGCAATACCCTGGAGATGGGGCAACTCTCATGTGCGCCCGTCTTTCCGGTTGGCAAGTACATACATATGTATGTCCTTTGCCATGACAATTTAAACAATAGCGACAACAACAACAACAACAACTTAATGACAAAACATTCGAAATAGGAAATGCTATAAAATTTTTAGCGCAGCTGCAACAACCAAATGCCAATAACAGCAAAATTTACAAAATGCACTTGAAATTGTTTCAACTGCCAGCAGTAGCAACAATAGCAGCAACAGCAAAAACAACAGCAACAACAACAATGCCACAACAATTTTGACAACAACAACTGTTAGGCCCATTAAAAGCCTCGACAATGAAGCATCGAAAACATCGAGAACGTTGCCGACGGCAACGGCGACGGCGACGGCGGCAGCGACAGCGTCGCCGATGGCAAATGATCGCCGACAATTTTCACTGAGAAACTGCTAGCTGGAAATAACAAAAACAACAACAACAACAACAGCAGCAGCAGCGGCAGCAACAATGGCGACGAGCATGAAAAAAGTTTTGCTTACGTGATCGAGGCCCGGACTATTCTCAGTGCTGTCTGGTAAAGATTTACACGCCTGACCTTGAGGCGAAAATCTCGCTGCAATCTTCAATAATAAAATTAAATATAATTGCGGGGCTGTAAAAGCAGCAGCAGCAGCAGCAATAGGAATAGCAATAGCAACAGCAACAGCCACAGCAACAACAAATGCAAACTGCCAATCAAATTGTCAGTCAAGTGGAAAAAGAGCAAAAACTGCAGCAACAACTGGCGATGGGCGAAGAAATTTTCGCAAAAACTTCTCATTGCTGTGAGAGATGATGCAGAAAACGAACGAGTACAACAACAACAACAGCAACAGCAACAGTTGCTGCTTGCACATTGGCGAGTGCAAAACTTGGCAAAAGCAAATAATACAAAGACCTTGAAATGCTGCTGGGTTGGAAAAACAACAAAAACAGTAACAACAACAACAGCAATAACAACAACAACAAAAGATACGAGAACAGCGAATGCAAAATCACCCTGGAACAACAACACGCAAACTTGGAAACGAAACGGGCAAAACGAAAATAAAAACGACAGCGATGAGCGCTCGTCTAACAACAATAATTATAGCAACAACAACAACAACAACAATAATAACAGCAAAAACAAGATCAATTTGTTAAAAATAAAGAATTAAACAACAAATATTGCCACTATTTCAGTGTAAGCAGCAAACAGCACCAAAAAAAGTACATTATATAAGCACACACATACATATGTGCATACATATGCATGTCTGTATGTATGTCTTCAAGGCTCCGAAGCAGCACATACCCTAAAAACCCACTCAAACCATTTTTATTGCGAGTCATTTTAAATTAAACTTCCCCCTCTATTATTTCACTGCATTATAATTAAATTAGATCACAAACAAATTATTTTCACGCAATTATCAATGCAATATCAATTACAACTGTCATGAGCAATTTTATAAATACATTTTCTGATGCTCATATTAATTGCGAATTAAGAGGTAAGGCGTGACCAAGATAACTAGGGTATCAGAACTAACGGCAATGGCCGACAAGATGCTCTGCAAGTGCAGCTAAGCAATTGGCAAAGTGAGAGGGTCGCGGGAACCGCGGACTGAGAACTGCGGAACAGTGGAACTGTGGAGCTGTGGAATTGCGGCGTGTGGCTGGCCGACACCGTTCGTGGGCAGCTCGTGTTTTTGTTGCTGGACTTGGCGCAGGGGCAGCAGCAACTACCAGCAACAAGCGCACATTTCATTATCATCATCTTCATTAGAAGTGCACACACACACACAGAGCCAAAAAGAGGGACAGAGAGAGAGAGAGAGAGAGAGGAGAGCAGCGCAAAGGCGCTCAGATAAGCCGAGGCTAACGCTGCGACGGCGACGTCGGGCAGCGACGACGGTTGCTTCTCCATTACAGCGACGCGTCTCCGTCGCGTCGTCGTCGTCGTTGCCGTCGACGTCTTATGGCGCAGTTAAGATTTATTTTCCATAGTCGCCCGCTCGTCGTCTATTAATGTACAACAGCTTCTAATGTACGAGCATTTATTTCAGTTTCTGTTTCGTTTCTGTTTTGCAATAACTTTTTGTTGCTATTGCCATTGCCTGTTGTTTTTGCTGTTGTTGCCTTTGTTCTTGCTGTGCGGAAACTTTTGTTGCCCCCGTTGTCGCACTTTTGCCCATTTGACCGCAGCTAAATCATGTGACTTTTTTAGTGGTCTCTCCGCCAAACCGTTCTCGCAACCCGCAATGCCGCCCCTGCGCCCTACTCCATCGCTGCGAACGCTGCTAAGCCTCAGGTTTTTTTCTCTCGCCCCTTCTAAGTGGATTTCAGTTTTGAGTTATGCGAAATTCGGTTATTTAGCAAAGTTTGCCGCCAACAATGCATTTCGTTGATGCTGTTCGCTTGAGTCGCAGTTCTAAAAATTGTTTTCGCCCAATCATGGGGGAGGCGGGGGAATTTTTGTAGCCATTGTTTAAGCTAAAATTACAATTAGCCGGGAGATTTACGTGGAGGCTTACCTAAGCGTAAGTGAAGCGAAATATACGAGTGCTTTTATACGATTTTGCATTTGTTTTACCTGTTGCTGCACTACGGCCTGTGCCTATTTATATGCATCTATTAACAGAAGAAGGGCGAATTATAAGTTGATTTTCACGACTAAGTATAACAAAGCTAAGAACTCAATCCAATGAATATTTGAGATTTTTATATCAGGCATTATATTGGATATGCTCAAAAATCGCTAGAGAAAAATGTCTGAGTTTGATCACAATCACAAATTCAGAAGGGATTAAAATATATATATAATATATAAAACAGATCGATTCTAAGTTCTGTGACATTCCAGAGAAAACTCAGCCTGGTGCAGATGCATTTAGAGATGTCAGATCCGATATCTCTTATTACATATGCAACATTTATTATTATTATTAATTCTAGTTTACGTCTACAATATATCAAATATGTTTATCGTTTTTCGTATGTAGTCTTATTACTGATTTTTTTTTTTTATATTATTATTTTTAATCTAACACTGGCTGCTAATAAAAACATGCCACTAGCCTAGAAAAACATTCGAACCAGCATCCTCTATGTTCAGAAAACTCACCTACCATGAAAGACATTCAGTTACTAGTCTCATATACACAAAGCCCAACTTAAACTGTTTAGCATAAATTCTCTGCAATTTGGTTTATTTCATTAAACTCATCCAATCAATTGAGTTCCTTACCAGCTCTCTAATAATTACCAAATGATTGCACAAATTGCGTTAGCTTATGAGCCCTGTCTACGTCAGCTTAAGCTGGAAAATGTCCTGGGGAAACAAGAGAAAGCTTTGGTCTTACAGCTGAATGGTCACAGAATGCAAAGGCACTTATTGGAAAATCTAGAAGCTGAAGGGAGAAGCCGCAACAGTTGCCATGTTGTTAACGAGCAGGAAGAAGCGAAGGCAGAAATATGTTAATAAATGAAATATGTAATACCAGGAGTTGGCATTAGCAACAAAACAAATGATGCTGACGCCCCCGCAGCATATGAATCTCTGTTATTTTCAATTGTTATTAAGCTAAAGCTAAAAAGATAAGCCCTCAGTGGACATTTTTGTCATCTGGCGACGAAGGAAAGTTATTGTCTGGACGAGGCGAACGGCAATCAACGGAAGTCAATGAAATATAATGCCATCAGTTGGTCAGAGTGTGAACTGGCTGCAGACCTGGGCCGGCCGGGCCGGGACTCTTGACCTTGGCCAAGCTGTTTATGCTGAAAGCAGAATATGCATAAGCTAGTTGACAAAATCCCGCAAAGCCTTGGTTAATTATAATACTCTTACAAAGAGTATTCTCAACTTGGCCAATAAGAAAAGATGTGCTAAGATGTGGAGTTTTTAAGAGAACATATTAATGCTCTACTTTTCATTAATCCCAACTATGCATAGGCTTGCTTATTTTATTTTAATTAATCTTATAATGATTATTATTATTTTTTAATGTTTTTTTATTAGTTTTGTTATTTTTATTATTATTACTATTATTACTATTTTTTTTTCATTATTATTATTATTATTATTATTATTATTATTATTATTATTATTATTATTATTATTATTATTATTATTATTATTATTATTATTATTATTATTATTATTATTATTATTATTATTATTATTATTATTATTATTATTATTATTATTATTATTATTATTATTATAAGTATAAGTATTATTATTAACATTATTATTATTACTATTCTTATAATTATTATTTTTATTATTAGGCTATATTTTATTTTATTTATCTTTGCATTGATTTTATTGAATTGTTTCATCGAACCCTTTATCTTATTCTTTTATTTAAAAACTTAGAATTATAATGAAAATCTTTTGGCTTGCCTAAATGCAGCTGCTAGTGTATGCAAACTGCGTTGTTGCAAAAACAACTTTCTTTATTATGAATACATATTTCAAGCTTAATCCCAAAGTGGCAAAACGAGAATGTCGCCGGCCAATGTTGCAGCAGCAGCAGCAGCAGCGGCATCAGCAGCGGTAGCGGCAAAGACGTTGAGCGACTTTTGGCAACACAATCTTGTAGCACGTCCACATTCACAGGGGCAGCAAAGGTAACATCCACATAATGTATCTGAATTGCTCTGGTTTGGACAGAGCCTTGGCGTCAACTGGTTTGGCATAGGTCCCGGCTTCTTCTTTAATCGAGTTCATCATTGTTCATTATTGTCGCCATGGCTGGTTGCCATGATTCAAGTGTTTAATTTTATGCCGCCTGCTTCTCAATGTCTGTCTGTCTTTCGGTTCATATGCATGATTAAGAAGCGGCCGTCGAAGGTCAACAAGTGCCAAGGAATTGGCTTCAAGCTGGACGCAACTGCATGCCCCTTGCAACAATCTTCGGATGGAAATTTTAATAACCGCACAAGGTCAACCAGGAAACAGAAACAGTCGTTGCGGTTTGGTCAGCTTTTCAGCTTGCCTTTCGTTTCACAGCCATTCGACGGAGTCTTAAGGCAATAAGATTTTGAATTTATTCTGTGGATCAAAAGCGTTGTTGCAACCGGCTGCAAAGCTATGCAAACATTTCTAACATAATAAAAATTATCAACGGACGATGCGGCGTATGCGCAATATTTGTTTGAAATTTGAAACTGGCGCATGGGAAATTCATTTGGTGTTTAAAGAGCAGCAGCAACAACTACGATTATTACAAGGTTGGGGCTTCAATTGGCAACCGCATGACAGTTGCTGGCAATTGCATGTCACCTTTTTTGTTTGCACGCGAAAAATTCAAAAACCAAACTTTCAGTTACACGACGGGGCGGCTGGCAGGTGGCTTGTGGGCGCGTCAAACGCACAGTTGACATACAAATTAGCAGGTTGAAGCTTTGATTTTTTGTAGTTGTGTGTGTTTTTTTTTTTTTTTTGCTGTTTTGTAGTCCTAACTGCTGTGCGACTGGCATTTCAAGTTCAGCTTTAGCTAAATCTGTTGCTATTTGTTGGCATTTTCATCTGTGAGCCATCGACAAAACTGCGCTGCAATGCGAGTAATTGCAGTCCAAGTTGGATTTCAAGTGCATACACAAATTACCAATGCAAATACAACATATACAATGCACAAATAGTAGGCACATATTGAGTCACCAGCGCTTCATGACATCGCCTGCCACATATTCAATGCCAGCGGATACAGATACTGATACATATACATGTGCAGATGCATATACAGATATAGATACAGATACAGATACAGATACAGATACAGATACAGATACAGATACAGATACAGATACAGATACAGATACAGATACAGATACAGATACAGATACAGATACAGATACAGATACAGATACAGATACAGATACAGATACAGATACAGATACAGATACAGATACAGATACAGATACAGATACAGATACAGATACAGATACAGATACAGATACAGATACAGATACAGATACAGATACAGATACAGATACAGATACAGATACAGATACAGATACAGATACAGATACAGATACAGATACAGATACAGATACAGATACAGATACAGATACAGATACAGATACAGATACAGATACAGATACAGATACAGATACAGATACAGATACAGATACAGATACAGATACAGATACAGATACAGATACAGATACAGATACAGATACAGATACAGATACAGATACAGATACAGATACAGATACAGATACAGATACAGATACAGATACAGATACAGATACAGATACAGATACAGATACAGATACAGATACAGATACAGATACAGATACAGATACAGATACAGATACAGATACAGATACAGATACAGATACAGATACAGATACAGATACAGATACAGATACAGATACAGATACAGATACAGATACAGATACAGATACAGATACAGATACAGATACAGATACAGATTCAGATACAAATACTCTTGCATATAGCAACAACTAGATGGATGGCAGCCCGTGCGCTCGCTTAAATTACAAAAAAATCGTGCAAATTTTATTTGCTTTAGACAGCTGCTATAAATACTAAAATATATCAGTCAGTCAGTCAGTCAGTTAGCAGTTAATAGATACAGATACAGATACAACATACAAAGTGTTTAACCGTGATGTGCCGAGAGGTTGAAAACATTTTCACACTTCGCCGTTTGCATAATTGATGGCTGATGCTGATGCTGATGTGGATGCTGCTGCTGATGCTGATGTTGATGTTAACGTTCATGTTGATCATTTTGGTTGCTAATGATACTTGAGAGCGTGGTCCATTGGTTGCGTCAGTTTTCTGGGCTGCGACATATGCTTTAGTCTTTATGTTAACCACTTGATTTACGAGCTGCTAGAATTGTGGGCATTAACAACTCAAGAGTCGCTCCTAATCCGCACAATAGAGTTTACCTTGCTCAGAAGCGTAGTTCTTGAGCTTGAAACAAAAATCGCGTTCTCTGACTCAGTATTATTTTATTTTTATGACAAGAATCTTGTTGGCAGTTAAAATTTGTAGCTTGAATTTATTCTAGTTTACAAATGTAAAGCTAACAGTTTATGACTGCAAGACTAATAATATAGGTTATTTATATTTAAATAAATTTATATTTTTTTTTTAGTTAACAAGTCACATATTTATTTATTTATTTTAATTGCATTTTTTTTTAACTATGATAATAACATTTTAAATACGAACTTGTTGAAAAATAAATTTACTATTATTATTATTTTTTTTAATTTTTTAATAATTATTAATTATTACAACATTAGTCTGAGCAATTTAGAAAAGTTATAAAACTTACTTTAATTAACTTTAATCTTTTATTGAATTCTTTGATATTTTTGTATTGGGTTGTTTACCAAATGTATTTCGTTAAATATTTTTTACCTTATTCCGTGTCTACACGTGTTTAAAAAATTATCTAAGCTTTTGTGAACTTAACCGAAAATTTGGTAAAGGTATATATATATATTTTTTTGGCTGTCAAACATGGTGTTAATTTTGTGTTAAAATCATGATAAGCCAAACTGCTTCCGGCTTGAAACATTGCCGCGCCTTTCATTCGGCTCGTAATATTATTTTATATAAATATTTCATATTTATATTCATTTATTGAAATTAACTTATTTAATTGATTTTTGTCCAATTTAAGGGTTTGCGTGAATATAGAAATAAATCTTAAGATACAAAAGCTGACATATTAAAAGAAATACGGAAATTGCCGGCAAGCCATAAACTCCTCTTCTATTTTTGAGAAAATCATATAAGAAGTTAATAACTGGTACAAGATTCCAAAGATAGACGACATATTTATGCATATGAATAAAAATCCATTTATTTCAAGACATTTCTGGCTGACCAACAGAGTTGGCACAAAAACAAGACAGGGACTCGACCAACCCCTAGAGATTAAGGCAGGGCGAGAAGGAGACGGCGAAAAAGAGCCTCGCAGAGAATTCAAACAAGCTAAACAAATGGTCGCTTTATATACAAACGACTATATCCGAACAGCAGCAGCTACAAATGATTGACATAAATTATACAAAGTGCTCGACAGCCGCAAGAACAACAAATGCAAATTGATCATTTGGCATGTTCTTGCAAGCAATTTGGCATCAAATGTGTAATAAGCCAACATTAAATCATTGCAGTGGATAAGTTCACAGTCAGCCAACTAGAAAATTGGCAGCGCCAGAGAGCTGAGATCTCGTCAACTTTGGCCCAAAAGGTAGGAGAAGCCGGCGCAAATTTCTTTAGCCACTGGCCGTTTGTTAATTGTAATTGAGCTTTTGTCGGCGCACTTGAAACGTGCTTAATTGCCATAGATACACAGACAAGTACAAAACTAAAAGATAGATATACATGCATGTATGCATGTATGCCATACACAAATGCAGTTCACACTTCATTTGCAATTTGCATTTAAATGTGCTCGGCACAGATACAGGTAATTAACAGGCCAACAGATTTAACCAAGTTCTAATCAATCGAGAGCTGCATTTCAAGACCAAGCGTGTGTACTTGAGCCAAACAAATCTCTCCCACGTTCCCAATCGCTCTAAGCCAACTAGCAGTAGCTAAATAGCCAGCCCAAGAGCCAAGGCGGCTTCTTGTGCACTGGCCCGTTAAATGGGTCATTTGCAGCGGCTGTCGAAGACAAAGCTGTGGTTGTCGTTGTTTTTCTGCTGCTGCTACGGCTGCTGCTGGTAACGCCCCGTCAAGAGAAGCAAAACACGTTGACAATGACAACAATTGTAAACAGCAGGCAGGCAGGCAGGCATGCAGGCAGGCAGACCAAAGATCTATCCAACAAACCATCCAAGCCAGCAGCGTCCAAGTACCCGTCCGTCCATTCAGCCAACCATCCATCCATCCATCCATCCATCAGCGGGGCAGACCGAAGACAACGCCGCAATTTTAAATGACCAAATTCGTCTTGTGGTTTGTACTTGAAAAACCCAAAACTGGTAAACGAAATGCGATACACACGCACACATATAAACATACATATATATATATATACTACATATAGCACTACTCGATAAACACGAGAACTTAACAGCCTGGCCAGCTGTCAACCAACTGGCAAAATGAAATGAAAATGAAACCAATTTTTTTTTCAGCTTCTTTTATTTTTTTATTTTGTTCGCCTCTTTTGCCGCTGGAGCCGTTAAATGTTAAAATATGTAGCCATAAAATTGGATTTTGGTTATATTGAATTAAATGCAATAAATAAAAGCGTACAAATGAATTAATCGGTTAGCCAAGTACCTCAAGCAGCTGTGCGTAGGAATCTGTAGGAATCCAAGCATATTGACGAAATTGAGTTGACAAAGACATAATGTTGAGAATTACTTAACATAAGATATTAAGGCAGACTATCTGCCTTATCAAAGGCACGGGGAGAAAGCAGCGTGCCTTTTAAGGAATATACCCAATTGATATTCATAATATGATATTTAACGGTAACATTATGATATGATATAAGAAAATGCCGGAGTTAAAGAGAGAGATAGCAGAGGGTTAGCTGACCCTATAGCCAGACAGACAGTCCGACAGAAACAAGTTATTAACAACTTCAACTCGACCTATTTCTATTTAAGTATGAATAGATTTAATAGTTCCTTTTATATTTTGATTATAGGAAAAACAACTTTGTTGTTGATATCTTCCGTAGGTCGAACTATCTTCCATAAGAGAACAAATAAATCTCGACTTTGGCCAAGTTATCTTAATATTAAGAAAGGTTTCCATTTCGGAAGAACCTACTTTTCGAGCGATCGTCCCTATGGCAGCTATATGACATATTTCTCTGAAGTAAATAAGATGCTGCATATATTTTGATATATGTATCATATATTGGTCCATTCCGACCGGTTCCGACATACATATGTACTGCCTGCAACAGATATTTCATGACACAATTATAATACCCTCTACATAAATACATACAAAGTTGACTTTTCTTTATGAAAGGTAAATATTTGTTCAAGAAATCAATTAAAGAAACTTAAACAAATATAAAAACCTTTTAAAACAATTTTTCAAAACTATTTCTGTGTTTATTGTCCGACTCGTCTCGCCACACAAAAGTCACTCAGAAATATGTTAATAAAAATCCAGCAATTATTTTTAGTTACATGTGTTGCCCACCTAAGTTTAAATATAGCATTTGCTGCTGAGACTTTCGGTCATTAACAGTAACTTTTCATTGTTTAAATATTTATTATATATATGTATTTATTTATATTTATAAACATATATTGCCGAGTAAATCTGGCAGTTTTCCGCACTTTTTCATGTTGGCCTCTCAATTACTCAATCTTTCAGACTTGGACATGAATCGATCGCACCATGCTCCATTCGATAACCTGCCATGGCATGTGACTGCGCTGTCCGGTCGCCCATTTACGGAACACACAATGCCAAAAGACCCAAAGAAAAAATACAAGAAATTCTTTTGCTGGTTTTCGCTATGTATTATTTATTTATTTATTTTGGATCGTTTGACTGCCGAAATAAACACGATATCAAGGGTAACCATGGCCGAGTCGCCAGCGTTGTCGTCACTTGTTGTGGATTCTTCGGCGATTTTGGTTTGGATCTTGCTTGCCCGGTTGTGCGAGAAGCTGGAAAACATTTTATAGCACCACGCAGCCGTTATGCTATGCCCTTGTAGCGGGCATGATAGCTAAGTCACGAAATGTGTAACGCATAGGAGACATATCCGAAATCTCCAAGTATATATATAACCGATCTGTATCAAAAAACGAATCAAATACATTGAGCAAACTTGGCTTGGCATCGGACTACTATATCATATAGATCTATAAGAAGTATCGGTCAAAGAATGAGTCTTGGTAAGTAGAACATTTTTTATGTTGCCTAATACTATGAGCTTTACTTCTCTCCTATATGCCAACTGTAGGAGCAGTCGTTGGCAAGTGGAGATTTTATAGAAATACACTTTTATGCCATATGCTCGCAAGTGTATTCAATCTTCGGCGTGCCGATAAATGGCCGCTCTTTCCTGTTTTTATGAACCTCCGTTTCGTTTAGCGAACAAGTGCAAAAGACTACGGCTCTTAAAAATATATTTTCTTATGCAAATTTTTATGCTCGCCCCAAGATCTGAAGTCTGTGGCAAAGAGTTTCTGTCTTTTGCGTGTGTGAGCGTGTGTTTGTGATTTGATTTGATTTGCTTTGGTTTGGCTTGGTTTGGTTTCTGTGCAGTTGTTGCTGGCAACAGCTTTAACAATTGTCGCGCATTAGTCGCGCTAACCTCAAGGTCCAACTTTTTTGCACATTTGTGCTGGCTGTTGGAATGGTGAGGAGGGCTTTTGGGAGGAGGTCTAGAAACTTCAGCACCTGACGGCATCGCTGTCGCGCTGCTGCCAAAGTCATGTCATGTGAAATAATTGCAATTTACGCTTCGCAGCCAACGGGCAGCGCAGCAGCAGCAGCAGCAAAAGCAGCAGCAGCGGCAGTAACAAAAACAACCAACACAATTGTCGGCCGTTCCATGGGGCGAATACAGAACGTAGAATTTTGTTTGCCGCCCGATGATCTCACATGCACTCGCTGCATGATGAAAAGCAGCCATCAGTGGCTGTGCACAGAGTCGGACACTAAGCCAGGCCGCGGGCACATGTTAGCACGCCTCATCGTCAAATTATCTCTCTCTCGAACACACACACACACACTCGTACAGAAACCATTACAGCCTTTGTGCTCTGCTCTGGGCCCGGATTGCATAACGCCGCTTGTAATGAAGCGTCAATCTGCGTCGCAGCCAGGTCCACAAAGAGACCGGAATCGGCTGAGTGGAAGCGTTCGTTGTGTGAATATTTCATGGTCACCCATACAAGCGAACAGCTCTCGGTGTGTGCGAGTGTGTGTGTGTTTGTTTGGTGAAAATATTCGCATTGTAAGCGAACTGAAAACAGCAACGAAGCCAAAAGCAAACAAAAATTCCAACAACAACTTTTACATTGCAGCAGTCAAAAGGCGTTGCCGAACGATCTGAAAAGGGTTCCACCTCAATTCGGGCTATTTCGCTAGCTGTAAAGACTAAGTTAGAGGAATCAGAGAGTTCGTAAGCAAATGAAGCGCAAACGTTTGATTGGCCCAAAGTCAAAATTTCTAACGCAAAGAACAAAATTCTTATTTTAAGAATGCCTGATAGGTTCGGATCGTGAAGCTGATCTTACACATCTAGGAACCCATATGTTTTGACATTTAAACTCTTATCGTAAGAATGAAGGAGCAAAGTTGCAATAAAAAAGGTCGCTGGTTCAATTTGCAGTCCAAACCAACTCTCTGCCTTATAGTTCGGTTCGTGAAGCTTATCTTGCACATCTAGGAAATCGTGTTGTAGTTCATATCTAGATTTGTCATATGTTTTCAAAATGTTTATAATATATTTTAATTCTCATTTTTTATAATGAGGGCTGCAGGTGCACAAAAAGTAGTTGGTTCAATTCGCAGTTCAAAGCAACACCCTGCCTAAAAGTTCGGTTCGTGAAGCCGAAAGAAGTCTTATATATAGGAACTCAGGTGTTGACTCAAATCTGGATGTATATATTTTCAAAATGTTTATAAAATATTGAAATTCTTATTTTAAGGCAATATCCAAGAAAAAAATAGTCGCTAGTTTGGTTGGCGGCTCAAACCAACTCCCTAACCTAAAGTTCGGCTCGTGGAGCTCTTACATCTGGTTAGTAGGAACCCAGGTTTTGGTTTAAGTCGTAATTTTTCATATATTTTTGATAATTTTATAATAAATTTACATTTTTTCACTTGCAATTTCCCGTTCTACTGAAAATATAGCTGGTCGTACAAATTTTTATAGAGAAATTGCGGGCTATATTTGATCTCTCGCCCAAAAGTTGGCATCTAACCCATAGGGTTAGTTGAATGCAATGATTAGGGCCAAGTTATAAGTGCTTTGGGACTGGGTTGCCAGCTTTTTGAACAACTCGTTGTCTAATTTGAAATTTAAATATCGAATCTAACAAAACAAATAAGTATAGAATTTATAATAATTAATATTGGGTTAACAGCACAAAGAGCATCTCATGTTCAACCCCTGCGAACTGAAAAGTTTGGCTTTTGGTAATGTTTACGTACAAAGTTTAACTAAGGGCATTTTAATGCCCACAAAACACACACACAAATATACACATACACATAAAGGGATATATGCGCGCTGCATAAATACAATTGGCTTTTAGTCAGCGTTCGTTTGTGGTTTTTCCACATTTTCCTCGCTTGTGGGGCGAGGCAACTATGCATGTGTGTGTGTGTGTGTGCATGTGCATATTTGTTCTTTATATGCGGCATTAACTGAAACTTTTTGTTGCATTTCAGCGCAACTTTCATTGTAACGTTTTCAGTTTCAGTTGCCGTTTTCCACAGAAATAAAAGCCAACGGCAAAAGCATAAGGTTCAGCAGTTATATTCAGATATTTAATTTGATATTTAATAGCAGCAAGTTTTAAGTACAGCAATTTATTGCCCAACTGAAACGGTTAAGTCGAAAACATAAAACACTTAAATAATTTAAATGCTTTGCAAAATTGTTTGTCAAATTCAAATGTGAAAGAAACAAAAATAATGTAAAAATTTTGAAATTTAGAATATCTTTTAACTCTAAAATATGCTTTTAACTCTAAAAATATGCAATTTTTTCAAATTAAGTTTATATTCAAATAAAATAAATCAATATGAAATCTATCCTTGGTTAGAACAGGCTACCTCTGAATACCCTTTCCAACACTTTAGTTTATCTTTCATTATTAATTTATAACTAAATAATATAATAAATAATAAAACTAGTGTAATTTACGAAATTGTTGGCGAACTTGTCCGCTTTCAATTTTGCTTTGCATGTGTGTAGGAAAATCTCCTGGCGAATACTCAAAGGGAAGTAATTAAACCAAATGCAGCTGTCTGTGGCAGCAGCAATTTGCATGCAAGTGACTTAGCTTGAAATTACATTTATTGACAACATTTAAATAGACAAAATAATTATTTACCTTGAATGGTTGCAACATTCTCAGCTGTGTGCATTTTTGTGTGTTGTGCATACAAATTGGGTTGAAATGAAGTACAACAATAGCTAAAAGCTATGTCCGACAGTTGCCAGCAGATATCGGGCGAGATCTGAGGATACGGTTCAAGTTACAAGCAATCCGCAACAAACATGTGTAGATACATTTTGCGGAGCTGCTGTGCAAATATATGTATGTCTATGTAGCTGCTGCCGACTGCCAAATTGTTGCCACTTGGTTGTTGTACAATGTAGATGAAAGCCGAATGAATATTTGCTAGCTGATGCTGTTGAAAAATGTATTTTATGCAATTTGTTTAACACACATGTGCATTTGTTAAATATACATATATAATACATATATCTATATTATTTCTGCATGCTTGGCTCAACATAAGCCCTTGCATGTGTATTTGTTGCAGTTGTTGTAATAGTTATTATACATATATGGTATATATGTTTCGTAGAACACAACTCGAGCAACTTTGGCCATACGGTGCGTATGAGTAATTCGAGAACCAAAGCAACGTGTTCATTTCTTTTGCCATTTTCGCTTTGACTCGCGACTTCGCTGGAACTGCAACTGAGTCATTTGGAACGGCCTGGCACCAAAACTGACATAGAATATGCAGCTTCCAATTACCAGCTAACGATTTGCAGCATTAGTCACCTATTTACAGCTTTTCAGCAGTTCCTGCCAAGACAGGGCGTATACTTAACGTAACAACAGTCCCAGCATCTACGTGTGTGTGCTTGTGTGTGTGTGTGTGTGTGTGTGTAGGTGTTTTCGTGAGAACCTAATGGTTAGCTCTGGGGCCAGCTCATCAAGCGCGACTGGCAGATACATTTCAAAAAGCAATAATTACAGCGCACCGAGCAAGCGATTGGCCGTGGACGCGAGGGGAAGACAATTCGCGCGCTCTTTTAAATTTATTTAATTTTTTTTTTTTTTTTAATAAGTTAACAAACGTTGCCAGCTACACACGTTTACAGCGACCTTGAACTTGATATTAGATGCGATTGCATGTAGATATATATCGGCTGGGAACCGGTTTGGCCGTCTTTGGACCAGGGCAAGGCACTGGGCTAAATGCAGTGTGAGCAGCGTCTAGTTAGTGCACACTCAGCTACACTTCCCACACGCTCTCTCTCTCTCTCTCTCTCTTTACACACAAGCCATCAAAATTGAATTTTAAAGATACTTTTATGGTCTCTGGCCTAAACTAGCGTCGCTTTTCAGACTTCTGCTGAGTCATAGCCCAAATATTTGCTGGTTATGTGCGCTTAGCCAAAAGCAAACAGTTTGCCCAGAAGCTGCTTTTGTTGACGTTTTCTTAACATGAGCCCTGCACCCAGCCTGTCTATGTATGTGTTTGTCTGTGTGCGTGTGTGTAGACAAATACATATGTAAATCGATGTGGGTCGCCTGCAATAACAAACCCTGCCAAAGGGCACACAAATACGACTGGATGAACTTGACTTCAACCGATGTGGTTGTTGCTGCTGCTCCTGCTGCTGCTTCTGAAGATGATAACCAAAGTCAAGTGCTGGAAACGGTTGGCATGTCACAAATTGTGTCTTAACCCTCTTCGTCTCGGGCGGAACCCATAAAAAAAGGCTTTGCAGTGGGCGGAGAAAAAACAAACAGTTGGATCTATCATTGCCATGTCAACACAAAAGTTGAGGCATAATAATTGGACATGATATTCCATGATGAATCCAAGATACTGGTTTTTATTATTATCTATTATAAATGAAGATTCAAAAAACAACTAGAATATTTCCAAAAATTTAGATGAGTGTATTTTGAAATGCATAGATACTTAAATGTCTCAATAGATCTTATTTTTCTAAGAACCAAATATGCAAAAGTCTAACTTAAGTCGTCTGTGGGAGCTTTAAAAGACTGACTGGGTGTATGAAAAGGAATTTATATTGGAAAGATTCAAGTTTTTATATTTTTTTTGTTTTGGTTTAGCTTTATATTTGTATATATATGGTATGTGATATTGCACCACAACTAATGTAAGAGTTAAATTAAAAACTGAGTTTTCAATAGATTTTGTAACTTGTATAGTGACAAGAATCCATAAAACAGCTCAGTCTGTAGTCTTGGAGATGCAGCTCGTAATATACGCTTTTGCAGTGCTTGCAGCTATAATTATATATAAACAGATAAATTGTATATGGGTATATATGGGCTGGGACGACAGTTGCTGGCATAGCCTACAATAAATTTTCATTTAATTGAGGCTTATTGCATTATTTTGGCTGGCTGGCTGGGTGGGTGGTTGGATGCTTGGTCAGTTCTCCAGATGGCAAACCGCCTGTTCTGACCGTCTGGGCGGTCATTGGCGCAACAGATGCGACTTTCACAGAACAATGCGAAAATTAATCATTGGCGACTTAACGTTCTGATGTTCTTGATGCGCTTGATGAGGACGCGGCTGACAATGACAAGGGACAAAATAATGCTTATATATAGCCCATATACATATCAGAGATACTTGTGCATATTGTTTATTAACTGACGCAATGTATGCTTGATATATCAATGAGCACAGAAATTATTGCCAATAATGATAATGCTCTCTATATAAAAACGTGTATGAGAGCGGAAAATGTAAAAAAGAAAAACACCCAGCAAATTGTCACCTTTGAAATCCGTTCAGACTGTGACATTGATGGAAAATGCAGTTCACATGCCTTGTCACGTTTCGCAATTTCTCCTTTTGTCACTTAGAAAACGTATTTTCCTCTTTAACGCATGTTTTTTTTTTTTTGTCTGTCGCGTTTATTTGATTTCCGTATCTGTTTCTTTGTGACAGACTGCATAGGTTGAGTGAACCTAAGAGGTGGAAAAAAAGGTAAAAAACGAAGACAATTTTCATAGCAGAACAAACAAACAAGGACTGAATAAACTACTTACAGGTATATCAATCTTTGGCTTTTACATTCCGATTGCGTTTGCTGAAGAGTTTCAGCTGAGATTTAACTGGCCTAAAAAATTCAAATGTTTTCGATAGGTAACACACATATTTACACATGCATATAAAAAGGCAATAGTAGAAGGAATACTGTCCCACCTTTTAATATCTTGAGACTTTGAGTTATTTATAAACAAACATTCCGCCGCTTCGGCAAATGGATAGTATTTATGTCTTTTTTAAACATATTTAAATACGTAAATACGTATTTAAATACGTAAAATTAATTTTTTTTTATATCCTTGTTGAGGGTTATATAAATTTGTCGTGAAATTAGTAACGCATAGAATAAGACATTAAGACTAGGGCCTCTATTTTAGAGGTTTCTTGATAAGACGAAGAAGATGTCTTCATTGTTCTTCGTTATCCTTAAACATTTTTAATTGATTAAATCTTATGTGATTAAATGGAGGGCTTCTAAGTTAACCGTTCGTTTTCTCTACATTCTACAGTGTTGTGCAAGGAATTGTTCATATGGAATATTACTTATGAATTATAAATATATATAAATATTAATATAAAATATAACATAATGTATGAAAACACACAAGAATCGCACATCTGTTGTGACCTTAAGATTTACATATATCAAGAGTTGGTTCGAGTGTAAAATCATTTGGACACGCCCAGTGGGTCTGTCGCCTCTGCGCCCCTCGTTCTGATCAAGAATCTATGTCAAAAATGTTTCCTTAAGTCTAACAAATAACGTTTAAAGAAGGCTGCTCCACTACGAAAATTGACTGATAAGATTAAGTAGCTAATTAAGCATTCACTAAAATAATCAGACGATTTAGTTATTAATAGAGCTGTACGAGCCAGCAACATCTTGAAGAACATAGCATTCCAGTCAAAGTTCACATAGAAAGCTTTAACTGAGGCAACTTCCGTGTAGAAAGAAGACTCAGGTTCTAGATAGGCATATTAAATAGGAGCAAAACAAAACTGTGACACACATTTTTTGACCAGCCTACAAAATGCCGAAATATATGTACATACATATGTATGTGTGTACATATGTATGAAAAGTGTTCTAAACAGTCGAAAAAAAGTAGAGGAACGAGCGAGTGGAACGAAAATAAACAGATTCCATGACAATGACCTCCTAAACAGATAAATAAATGAGCAAACATTTTGAGCAAACCGCACAAATAGACAAAAACCTATATAGAACTACTTTTACTGATATAAATACGAGTGTGTAAGTAATATATATGTGCAGGTATATGCATAATATATAATGATATATATACATTATACTGATACATATATGTATATATATGATAATCAAATAGAAGCAAGTTCACTGCACGGAAATAACAAAAACAAGCGAAAACGTAGCGTAGCGAATAGAAAAGCAGAAGAGAAAACAAAAACATAATAATAATAATATTTAAAAAAAAAAAAAAAAACACACACAAACAAAAGCAATTTGAAAACGTCATCGTTTTTTGTGTGGGCAGCAGCTGATTAATTAAAGTTTGACACGAGTGCAAGCGACACAGCAACAGCGCGTGATTCAGTGAGTGCGAGTGAGAGCGCAAATCAAATAGATTTCTAATATGTGCTGCAGTTAGGCAGCAAAAAAAAAAAAACAAAAACACAAAAAAACAAAAAGGTGGCCACTTGTTGCACTAGCGTACAAATGAATTTGTCTCGCTGGGTTTCTGGTTTTGTATCTTCAATTTGAGAAACCTGCTGCCCACGAGTTTGCCGAAAAAGTTGCGAGCTTGAAATACATTTTATGGACATCATCGTTAAAGTAATCAACAGTAAGAGCAAGAATCATCAGCAGACGGCGGCGACGCAAAACAAAAAGTCAGTGAATGTTGTGCTCAACTAGCTGATACCCTGTGCCTAAATTGAAGTAATCAACAGTAAGAGCAAGAATCATCAACAGTCGGAACAAAAAGAAAAGAAACACGAGTGCATTAGTCGATAGTGATCAACTAGCTGATACCCTGCAAGCAACAACATGTGTGCATAAATCAAAGCGATAAACCCTCTGGATCTGCTCGTGCAAGTAGTTCGCTAAAAAAGCTAGGTGTCGATTTAAAGTTGTTAGTTCTGATAGAGCTCGAGATCGACTAGGACATACATTTATATATACAGACACATATACCTCGGAGAATCCTTCCTCTGTCACTCACAGACATTTGCATAGAAACAGTATGCCCATTTTCACTGCATGCAGGGTATACAACTATATACAACTTACGAAGTCGGAAAAGCCTTCCTCTGTCACTCACATACTCTTGCATAGAAACAGTATGCCCATTTTCATTGCATACAGGGTATACAGAAGAGAAGAAAAAAAAAAACAGCCCGCAATCGCAAGAGCCGAAAGCGAATAAAAGTTAAAAGACTTTAGCCAAATTCAAGGTCAACTTCGTTTCAATAAATTGCAAATGAAATGGTGGCCGGCTGGCCAGGCTGAAGGGGCCTGCAGGGGTGGGGGGCCTAAATGGTGCCTAAAGGGGGGCTGAAGGGTATGCGACAGCCAGCAACTGCATGACGCAAATGATGCCAAAGTCAGCGGCTTACCTGTAACTGAAGCTGAAGTTCTCTGCATCTGTATCTGTATCTGTATCTGAAGCCGAAACTGAATCTGTATCTGAAGCTGGGCAGCGAGCTGCTCAATTTGAGCTCCACGATTTTCAAGCGAATTTTTGGCGTGTTAATAAAGATTGTCGAAAATTTAAAGAATGGCTTTGATAAAATTAAAAAACAACAATATTAAGACAGCAGCACAAAAGAAGAACAACTGGTATAATAAATGCCCCGCCTCGACGATTCGGGCTGTATATATAAAATAAAAGAAATCATTAAAAATGCAATTTTATATTATTTACCTAAACGAGTAAAAGTTAATGTTATTGTTGATTTGTCAAACGATCTTTAAGCACTCAATGTGCTGCATTATAAAATAGTTCTCAAAAAACTGGAATGAATAAATTTTAATATTTATTCTACTGATCGAAGAGAACATATTTAAATACCAATTATTTTAAGCCACTTTAACTTTATTTTGTAAAATATAAAATTCGATAAAAATTCATTTATAGTTGGTATTAAACAAAAATTTAAATGTTAAAGATTTCGAACTGAAATTGAAATTGTTTTCTGAAAAATGAACTACTTATTATAACCTAAACCCGCCTATCTCAGAACCTATAAGACCTAGAGAAATTTTAGACGTAGTTGTTTCCGATAGTTGATCATTTTCCCGTTTCAAAGCAATCGATAAATATCGATATCCTGTTTAACGAGCGAATTTCTCAGGTTTTCATGGCTAAGGTCACCAAATTCGACATGTCGCTTCAATTATAGTCTATACAAATCATATTTTTCATTTTATAGCCACCGCTGCTCCCCTCCCCCCGTCTCAGCAGAAGCACAAGCTGCATTTGATGTTGGTAGAAGAAGTTTCAGGGTATCCCCAGTCGGGCACTCCCGACTACAGCGCCCTTGTTTTTGATAAAAGTTGCTTCATTGGGTATTGGGAAATGACAATTTCTTTTTAATGACAATTAACGTTGGTTTATTGATGGATTACTAATTAAAGCGATATATTGTGATTAATTATGGAGTACATTAGCCAAACCTACGCGCATTCCAATTAAGTAAGCTGAACATTTGCAATATAATTTGCTTTGTAATTTACATTTATAATTTGTTTATGCATTATTAGCTTAGTCACCTCTGCCAGCCTCTTTAATCGTGCCTCTTACGACGCCAACAATATTGGCAAAAACAAAAAAAAAAGCCCTTATATTTTATATCGGGCATGTGTATTAAGCATTTATCGAACTCTGCGCTTAATTTGTTTATTTTACCTGTTAACCAATTTATTTCTGATAAATTGTTTATATGTCGTTGGCTTATACACAATTCTGTGGTTCGATCTGGTCTGGTTTCTGCTGCTGCTGCTGCCGCTTCTCCTGTTGCTGCTGCTGTTGTGCTGTTGTGTATGTACGTTTCTTTAAATGAGCTTCGTGTTTTACAAGTTCAATCAACTTTGCAGCGACGCCAAAAGCAACCACAATTGATTAATTTATAAATTATTTATTGAAAACTTTCTGGGTATGCGCCTGTCAAAGTATGCGCAAGACAAAAACAATAAATCGAAATTTATGGAAAGGTTTGCTTTAAACAAGAATTATGGCCTAAAAAACGTAATATGTTAATTATTTAAAGGATAATTTAAACAATAATATTCACTAAAGGTTGAAGAAGATGAAGTGCGAAGACTTGCGAATGCGTCTGCTCAAATTGCAATGCATATGTGCATATGTGTGTCTTTATATGGCGTGTATATGTATGTGTGTGTGTGTGTGTGTGAGAGAGTGTGTGTTTATGCATTTGTATATTGACTGTAGCTATAGAAAACCTAAACATTTGCACTTCGTCTACTTGTTAGAAACTAAGCATGAACAAGGCTGGCAACAAGCGGGGCTAGAGTGGCTGATGGACGGAGGGAGGGGGCGGAGAGAGAGGACCGGCAGCGGCTGGCAGCTGCATGGTTTATCGCAGCAGCCAAGCTCCTCCAATATGCACTCGAATGCCCTTCATGCCCGTCTCCCAGCCCGCTGTCGGCTCGCCGAAACCCGCCGCAGCTCGCCTCTTCTCGCTTGAACTGTGTCAATGGCCTTGAAATTGTTTTTGCGCCATGCGCTGCTTAGTTGATGTTCTTGTTTTTATTTTTTATACAGTTGTTGTTTTTTATAGTTGTTGTTGTTGTTTCTGTTGCTCCAACAACGAGATTAGTGGAAATAGCGCGCACTCAGCGCGCGCTTGGCAAGTCGCCCATAAGGAAATGCAATTCCATGTGACCCAATAAATTATAAGCGCCGCGGTACCACGGTGCGTATGATTAACTTATCATACGCACCGTGCAACCATTCCCATTTTCGTGTGCATGTTGAGTGGCCATTCGATATTTTCTGGGCACCACCAGCTGCAGGAAGCGCCACAAACAGCATTTTGTGGTTTTTTCATCAATGTCATTGTGAATCTGTAGCGGGCATAGAAAAAAAAAAAAACAAAAATAAAATATCACTGCACGACAAGGTCAAAGTCGACGACAACCGCACGAATAAAGCGGCTGCTCGAATGTTGAGCGCGTTTTTTTTTTTTCTACCCCTTTTTTATTATTTTTTTTTTTTTCTGCTGCTGTTGTCAGTTTACAGCCAATGCACAGATGTTGCTAATGATAATGATTGTCAGCACTAGATGAGTATACAAACTAATAAGTAATTTGTCCGTTCTCGAATTTTAAATATAAATTTTGTGTTTTTTGTTGGTGTAGCAAAAGCTCAATTGAAAATGTTGTAAAAACAGGCAGACAAGCAGAGATTAAAAACGCGTGATAAAAAAAATGCTACAAAAAATTAAATCTATAGAAATTTAAGACTGTCAATAATTTAATTAGATTAATAAATAGAAAAATATAAACAATGTTATATAGATTATCATATATAGATGTTAGATTCTTAAAGGCAGGTTTTATTTTACACCAGATGAATAATCATCTTTGGCATCGCGAAACATTAACATTTTCCCAACGATCCTAATTTTAAATGTCAATTTGAATATAATCAATGTAAGCATATTGTACAGCGATTGGACAATTTGTCCAAACGATACTTTAAACAATTTTATACAATTTTTTATTTAAACTTCGTCTTGTTTCTACATCGACCAGAACTCAAATGTCTCTCACTTGCTTTTTGATGTCTTATGTTATCGGAAAATACAACCAGGGTAGACCCCTTCGAAACTAGTATAAAGTACCGCAAACAATTACTATCGAGCCTTTTGAAATTAGTTAAAGTCAAATAGTATCATAGAACACAAAAGGCAATGCCCAATAATACAAATACATGCCATAAAATATTGTTTCTATTGATATATATACATATGTATGTAAATAGTATGCATATAGTATGCATATAGAGGTAGTTCGTTGTTTATATTTCTTGTGAGAATGTCATAATCTTTCCTAAAAACCATCATTTTTAAAGACAAATTTAATTTTTCGGAAATAGGTCATACGAGAACTATGTATATAACTTAGCAATGCAAGCCAAAAATTCATTATACCATTAAACCCTTTTTACACATTTTTAATGGGCATAGGGTATTAAAACTGTACTAAGCTGATGATAGAACCGTCAAAGGGCATGCCATAGGCATTAAATTACACATATTTACAATATAATATTAACCAATTCGATAAGTTTCCCCATGTAGGAGTTGCTTCTCGTATGTGTATTATCTGATAAAACAAATTAATCAAATAGATTTCGGAACAATTCTCGCGGAGCAGAGTCTTAACGATAATCAGTATGTGCACTCATTAAGGTATTAACTGCTTTGATAATAAGTCTTTAAGCCCGCCAGCCAGCTGCGAGCGTTGAAAGCGTTAAGGTCAATGTAAATCCGCCATAAAAGAGAAGAAAACAAAAACTTTGAAAGTGATGCAGCCAAAGCAGAGAACAGCTCTCAGCTCTCAGTGCACAGGGCCCTCAAGTCGGAGACAGACCTGCTGTTAAACCTTTGAACCCAATACAGTGCGGCACGAGTACTTACTAAAAACAAGTGCAACAACACGGGTCACAAAATTAAGAGATTAATCCGCGACAAGCAAATGCGAAAAACCAACAATAAACAACTCCAGATGCGGACAAGAGAATGTTGATTAAAAAAATCAAATTTATATTATTACAGTCTTTTTTCTTTTTTTTTTTTTTTTGGGCTCGCAAGCAATAAGGCCTTTTAATTTATGGAAGGCAAAACTTGAACTTCAGCCTGTCAACACCTCGAAGTGCCGCTGCTGCTGCTGTTGCTGCTGCCTTCAAGATTTGTGCGATAGCCGAGACGTTAACATCGACAACGTTGCCTGCTGCTAATTACCAGCATCAATTACGTTACTCATACGCAACGTTAACGCGTTGTCGCTGTCGCTGCGCTCGCTGCTGCTGCTGGTTGGCCTTACGTCAGATTGAGAAAAACTAATGTGCAGTGCGACATTGCCAGAAAATGCAGTTTCACTTGATGCTGCCAACTAAAGATTCATTAAGAAACAAAGTTGCACTGCTAAAAGCAGCGCCCGATTTCCAGTTCACCATGGAAACAAAACGGAACGATGCGGTCTGTCTGTTAGCAATTGCCACCCGGCTGTATGCGGCGGCTTGTTTGTGCATTATGTCATTTAACAGCGCTCGCATTAGTCAACATAAGTTGTATCCTTCAGCTGCAGCTACATAGTTATAGGCAGGGCAGATTCGGTTCGCAGTTTACATAAACTTCCCGCCCTTGGGTTCGGCTTTATCATTCATGACCCTAGGTTTCGACGTATACTTTCAAAAATGTACAATAATAAAATATATCCCTCTCTTTCAAATACTGTTCACATATCATTAAAAATCAGCGTATATTAAAGAATGGTTACATAAAACCCAAGGCTTTGGGTCTGAGCCTGCCTCAAATAACACATGTCTGAAGTAAACGTTTATTTCATTTACTTAAAATAATAGTCATAATCATAGTCTCCTTCAAATATGTTTCTTATTTTTAACCATTCTTTTTCCACAAAAAGTAAATGCTTATTCCCCTTCAAAGATTTCCCTTATTTCGATCCATTCTTTTTCTAGAAGAAGTAAATATTTGACTTAATGATAGAATTCATTTACTTAAACTCATATATTTGCTTAACACTCGCGCATTGCTCTGCCCGCTTAAAATCTTTTCTAAACTATATAGACAAGATTTTAATTGCCCCATGAAAATAACTTAGAAAACCAAACCCGTTGCGCAACATTTGTGGCAAGGCGGCAATCAGATTTGGTGACGATGTCGACTTTGTCGACGTTGTCGATGATGACGCCGCCAGCCTTGACCCGGTTCTAACAGCCACTGAATGGCGCTGACTTAACTTGGCTTTCGTGGTGCGCAGCCCGATGGCCGACTTCTAACCTCCAGTTTAAGACGCCTTGACTTGTGAACCGTCGCCTGGTGGCAACTATCTCAAGTCGCAGACAGATTTCAATTAGCGTTTCCGCACGTTCGCCTATTTAGTGTTTTGTCATTGTGGATTTAACTTTCATTTGTTGCCCGCCTCCGTTCTCGCTGCCCGCCAGTTGAGCGGCTAATTAAAAGCGCATCTCTCGTCAAGTATTGTATTCGTATTCGTGGCTCTTTCTCTCTCTCCATTGGCCAGCCTGTCTGTGTGTTTTAACACTTTAAGCTCCAGCAGCGACGCCGACCAAGCAGTTGCCAGTTAGCGGCTATAGCAGATCCTGGTCCAAAAGTTTTCAATTAGGAAATTTTCTCATTTGCATTTCAAATGAATTTGGCGCTACTTGAGCTTCACTTGTGCGTTGCCTAAGTGCTTCCCATTAACATTTTGGCTTGAAAATCATCCAGTCTACTAAATATGAAAAATCACTTTTCAAATGGTTCATTCGTTTGTCCAGCAATTATTTCAAGGCGTTTTATATCCTTTACTTGCGCTTAAAGAATTAAAACAAAATTTATACACAAATTCTTTTTGTAAACTTTTGTAGGAAATTAATTTGTATATGATTTGTCACATCATTTAAAATAAAATATTATATTTACAAATTGCTTTTAAATGAAAAATTACTTTGTCGTTATAATATTTCTTTAAAGCTTGCTAACATTTTTATTATTGCTATGCAAAGTTTAAGCAATGCTGCGATACGAGTTTTCCAGTCTAGCTACTTTCCCAATCGTTTAAGAAAAATCAAAACCCAAGCAAAAGAACTGGTAAACACACAAAATTCCAGCACGAAACGCCTTCTTCAACAACAACTCACTTTTCGAAACAATGTTTAAAGCATCGAGCAAAAAAAAACGACAGAAATCAAAACTTCTTAAATTTCAACCAAACCGCAAATATATATATATATACATATATATGTACATATATTTCATACAATTTTGCGCACTCTTTTTCATCAAATTAGTTTAGGTCCCAACAGTCGTTGCGTCAGGAAAAAATCTTGAAAATCACCTAAGGGGCTCAAGACGTCTTAGCTTTGTAACGTGATGTGCGTGAGAAAAGAATAAATGGCGTTCGGGGGCATAGCCTAGTCCCAAAGAGGAGATGCCAACAGCCAAATATTGGCAAAGTTGGCGCCCCCAAAAAAAAACAAAAATAAAAAAATAGAATACTACACGGGACCTTATCGAACTGCCAGATACCCTGTACTCAAGCTTGATTTAATTGATTTCTTTTCAAAGTAGACTTTGTGTCTATCGTCCTTCTGTGATATTCTTTAGGCTCCCTTTACACAATTACGACATATGACTGCATCTTTGGACCCGTAAACTGTTCTTATGTAGGATAACCTGTCAGTCGCTCAGCTGTAATAAATATTACAAGGGCTGTCCAATAAATCAGTGATAAACAACAAAACCAGCTTCATATATGCCATCAACAATAGTTGAGTATTGCCCATATTAACACCTAACCTGCACCTTGTTCAGGTGGTACGAGTCGAAGGAGCGTGCGTTCGTGCGTGAGCACTCACGCGTGTCATTTGACAACGTGTTTATGCTGGAAGCTCAATTTCGCATTGACAGCATCTTCAATGGTGCAAACGAATGTGTGGCCAGGGAGGCGGAGGGCTGGCACATAGAAAGTGGCAGCAGCAACAAGAAAAGCGCCTAACAAGCACTTTAAGCTGGCGCCCGTGACAAGCTATTCCAAGTGCTTCATTCATGCAGCCAGCCCAACAGGCCCTGTCCTGCGTCCTTCTAGAGAGCAGCCCTCGCTTGTGCTCATCCTCAACCCAACAGTCAGCCATCATCAACAGCAGCATTGATGTTGTCATTATACTCATCGACATCCTTGTCATTACGCGGCACATACGAAAAGAGCACGAAAACACTTGTCATTAACACAATCACACACTCAACACACACACACACACACACACACACACACACACAGTCATTCACCTCACCAAGCAATGGCGCCTTTGATGCCGGCTAAAAGAACTGTTAATACTTTTTTCTTTTGCTGTTAAATACAGCCCTTACACATAATGCTTGAACTATTTGAAAGTGTTTGCAGGACATGAAAAGAGTTATTTGTGATCCCAGGCTGAGTCGTTGTGTGGTCTTAAAAGCATGAGAATCGCAAAGAAAGGTGACATTTAAAATACTATTTCTGTGGGCATAGAAGTTATCCAGATCTACACATTATGCAAGAGAAACTACAATATATGCAAGAAATCTCTACCTCCATCTCCATCCAGCTTATATTTTTTATTCAAGCTCTAACCAATATGTGCTTACATTTTGAGAGGTATAAAAGCACCCTGTTCGCAGATTTTTTCTATGCTGTTTTCTCCTCACTATATTCATTGATTGTTCTTTTTTATCGGCAAATTCTCAATTGCACAAGCTGACCACAATAAATCAAATATTCAACTGCTTTGTCCAACCACACAAAAATACTAAATCACTTTTGGATGATGCCCAAACAAGCAGGTAAAAGAAAAACAACAGGAGCACTAGAAAAAAAAATGAATACAATTGTGGGATATATCACAAGGGTAAAAATTGGCAGCCATACAATGATAGAAATAGGATATATGTAAGCCATTTATTTTTTAAAGCATGCATTCAACTACATTTTGTAAATTTTTCTATTCTTGTTGTTGTTGCATTGCCGCCTTTGGCACATTCGTAACGTATACGCAGCGTATTGCAGATGTTCGCCACAGCTGGAACAGTCGGTCCGACATCAAATATCAAATAATTGTTTGCCATTTAGCAGTGTACATTTTGAATCGTTGCCAAAAAAAGAAAAAATGCAAAAAAAAATACAGAAGAATATGCCTTGGCCATTTGTTTACATCGCCAGACATGAGAGGGGTTTGCAATGGCCGGGGCGAATATCCGAAAGACATATGTCTGCACAGAAGTGTGTGCATATCAAGTACATTTCTAAATACACAAGAAATAGGCAAGGTCTTAAAATACCCTGGTAAAAACAAAAGGAGTAAAAGTTTTCAACTGAACTAACTTTTGTATTAACAGAACGTTAAGGAACTCGAGTTGCGACGAAAAGTTGAGAAAATGTCTTGTGATACTTTCTTTTGTTTTTGAACACTTTGCAATTGTGTGAATATTAGTTTAAAATTCTTTCAGCCGTTGTGATAAATCCACCGCCATTGCGGGAAAATATTTATTGAACTAAATGAACATTTGAAAAAAAAACGGACTTGCTTTGACAAAGCCTTTAAAAAGCAGCTAGCCAAACATAGAATTTTAACTGTAAAGGTAAAAGTATTTACACTCATTTAAGATTGTAAAGGCTTGAAGTACATTTTTGTTATTTAAGGCAAGCATTCGTGTCTTTATGTTGTTCCTTTAAACTGCAATGAGAATCAAGCATAATTCAAATAAAATAGTGTTAAAAAATTTGTCCTAAAACGCCAAAAATGTACCCCCAAAACATAAACAATATTTGGGCTCTACTGCAAATTAAGTTTTAAAATCTAAATTACTTTCTTGCTTTCTTTCCTGTTGTTATTAACCTTCAAAAGAATCCTTTCATGATGTGCTTTATGGAGCTCGTCGGAAACACTCGGCCATAGTTTGGCCTTGTTTGCAGGGTAAAACAAAATTGCGAGTAAAATAAATGAATGTTACAATCGAAAGAACAAAAGAGCTCGGCATGTGGCAGACGAAATGCAAGCTGCAAATCATTTGTTATAGTTTCGTAAAAGTCCAACAAAATCCATGTCGCTGCGATTCTCAGCGCTGTCTCCAAGTCTTAACAATCACCATTAAGCACTGATTTGTATTTCCAAATTAATAAACTGAGCACAAGTCTTAAAAATAGGCCAGCTGTCGCCCAGACGGCTTCATGGCCAATAACATCGTCATTCGGATCTGTCAGCAACTCATCCAGTTTATAGCAGCCATAATTTAAATGATTGATGCGACAATGTCGTTTACGGCCAGCCTTTTAACACAGGTGAGTCCCGAACTTGCAATTGTTATTGGGTGGCTAGAAATGGGTGCCCAGTTGCAGGGGCAATTTACACGCAATTTTCACGTCCGAAAAAAGTGCGACGACAGCCCCATTGCAGCAAATGTTACTCTGGGGAAAATTAAAATTTTCTACGCAATTTGGTTGGGGCGCGGGGCGCTAATCGGCCTGGCAATATCCAAGCTTAAAAGGTCCAGCACTGTTACTGCTACATGGACTTAACAGCTGTTAAGCATATGTTAACAGCATTGCATGAGCAGCAGAGCAGCCAGCGCTTAAGCCAATCGAAGAGCATAACAGGCAAAGAGAGCCATGGCGGCTGCTGTTAACTTCCGCTCTCTTAACAAGCACTCAGACTCTGCAAACATTTCGGCTAAGCTGAGCTAGCAACAAACTAAGCAGTTCTTTTACAATTTACAAATGCTGTGCTATTCGCACGCACAACCCTAAGCTACCCCTTGGGCGCTACACTAAGGGCGGCAAATTGACTCATCTGGCAGTTACATTAAATGTTCGTTGGCCTTTTTTGGTAGTAAAAACGTGGCCAATGCCAAGGAAAATTTAACAATGCGGCAAAATAAAAATAAAAGCCAAACAAATTGTGCATGAAATGATGCCCAGGACCCTGGGCCAGGCATCCATTGCAGCCTCAACTTTGGGGATATGTAAAATATATTTCCGTCATTTGAAATTTGCACAAATGAAAATTGTGACAGAAAATTGAATTACCCAAAGCAAGACCAGCGATAACAACAACAACAACAATAGTGACGGTTACCGCAGTGAAAACAAAACAATAAAAGCTATCAGAAAAAGAAAAACGAAAAAGAAAAAAAAGTTGAAAGTGTGCCCCTGAAACAAATATGTTGACAAGGCCGGTAAAGAAAAAGCGCCTGCAAAGTCAAATGAAAATCATCAGGCCCAGAGGGCAGCTTCATCCAGCTGCTTCTGCTGCCTGCCCCCACTCCTACACGGTCTTGTCGCTTGTTGCCACATTAGCCACGCCACGCTGTGTCCCCTAATGAGCATGCCAGACATATGCCATGGGCCATGTCCTACCTACATAATCCACCTCCGCCTTCGAATCCCACGCCCCTTGTTTGCCGTCTGTCCTCTATCGTCGCGAAGATCTTCCGACTGAAGTCAAATTGGTATATTCTTGAAAAAAGCAGCAGGAGGACTTTCTTGGCTTGGTTGGGGTGCATGGGGCCGTGGTGACCCACAGCATATGCTAGTGTCTGCTGGCCCCAACAGTTGCTTTTTCCATACGAAAGTGTTTTTATTGCTGGATTCCATGCGTGGAACTAACCATAAGAACGCGATTTTTAGGATGCGACAGATGGTCAGCTTTTGTTGAGTTTACCCCTTGCGTTGCGAAGGCACCAGAAAAACATTTACGCACTTATGCATACATATTTACATGAACAAAAAACGAAGTAAGTTTCAATTTAAGCAAGGAATAAAAATTCAAAGAAATTGGTTACCATATAAACGATTTCTTTTGCAATCAATACACAGTCAAGGAACTGTAAAGCTTACATAAATATATATGTTATGCAATAATAAATGTATGTGCTTTCCTATATTAATATTATCTAGTCTGCAGATTGAGATAAATTAAGCTAAAAAGTTCACATCCTGTGCAACGCATTAGGATAATTTCTGACTTTTATGAAAGCTTACTTTTATTGCTTCTGATTTAATTCCAAAGCCATAAAACGAGGCAATTGGTATATGGAAATAGTTTTTCATACAATAGTCTCCTTTATTTTATTTTAATTATTTATATTTATTTTTTCGCTTCAATGAGTACAATTTTAAGAGTGACCAGATTATGTGGTCTTTATAATACTTAAAGCTAAAATACATAAACTGTCGAGCACTGTTGGTAAATTGGGCAACTTTTCAACACTGACTACGGAATTTACAGTCGAATAATTTCGCTGCAGCACTTGAACAGGCAACAGCAATTATAAACGTTCCTCTGGCATTTTGTAGATGCATTAAACATAATTTTTTTGACCAAAAATGTTTTCTGCTTTGTGTAGCAAACTGTTTCACTTGTTGATGTGTATGCACATTACGTATACGCAATGCAAATTTTTGTATTCCACATAATTCGAATTTACATACATGCTGCATGCAGCGGCGGCCAAAATGCTACAGGAAAAAATAAAGAGAAAAATCCAGAAAAAAATGAAATAAAAACAAACTTTGCGCGGCACATTTTTCACTCGCTGGGTTCCCATTTCAAGTATACGTATTTCAAAAGATGTCTAAACAAAATGCTGAAGAGATTTCTGCTTTGGCTAGGATGCATGTCGAGACTTTATATTTTTGTTTAGATGCTGACGTCAGCGAGGCGCACATGAGCTATGTGGGAACGTCAGACCGTCAGCCAGTCCGTCAGCCAGTCAGTCAGTCAGCCAGAGAGTTGGTGAGTCAGTGCGTCAGCTTTATCAAAAGTTTCTTTGTTCTGGACTGCAACGAGCTAGTTGCGAACTTGCCGGCTGCTGTTGCAGTTTTGCTTGATTTGCACCAAATTAAGTTGGCCCCCATCCGGGCAGTAGACCATGCCCAATAGCCCAGCCCCAGATCCGTGCCGTGCCGTGGCCGTCGTCGTTGTCGACTGGCTGGCGGACGACCTGCGCCACTGGCTGCTGCCCAAAAATGCAATAAAATTAAATGCTTTTATGTAAAAACTTTATGACTTTGTGTTTATGCTCGCTACACGCTCGACGCCCCGACGCTGTCTACTCCGCAGCCTTCACCCCACGGCGCGCCACGCCATGCCACGCCTATGCGATGTCTTCTTCTTGGTTGGACTTTAGCTTGGCCTGCTTTAGTTTTTGTGGCCGGACAGTTGTTGTTGTTGTTGTTATATTGTTACTGCCGCCTCGCATGTGTTGACAGTAATTAATTTAACTGGCGTAAATGAAATTTATATGGCCAACAACACATTGCCTCGTACTTTGTCGTTGCAATTTGTCCAAATGTTGCACAGTTGCGCTGCCCGTTAAATACTTCTAAATTGCTGCTGCTGCAGCGCCAAGTGGCCAAAGTAGCTAACAGGCGCGTCGGCAATAGAGTATAAACAAACTGCACTTTTATCTTGGATCGCTGACTTTCTCTTAACTAGCTTTTCATGTCTTATGCAAAACATTGCAAGGCCTGAAAATACAAAAATCATTTACCCAAAAAAAAAAAACATACATTTCTCACTTTAATTCTAGCTGCCTTGTTTTTCCGGCTGTTGATCTGATTGCTTGTTTGTTTTAGAAGGTAAAAGATTATACGGAAAAATGTATTGTTCGAGAATGTAAAAATATTGCCATTAATATTTATCTTCTATTAGATCGTAAATGACCTCTTATTTATAAATTTGAGTACACATTTTTTCAAATGAAACTCAATTATAAATGAACTTCGTACTATGCAGAAATTAAAAAAATATATATGTCTTCTCTATTCATTAGATATACAAAATATATCAATCCCTTTTAATACACGAAACGACCTAATTAGAGACTCCTACAGCGAAGTCAACGAGATTAACTAATCCTAGACCCATCCTACTTTTTTTGTAATTATTCAATTTTTTAAATATTATTTAAAACATCATTATTTCAGTTTTTTTTAAATTATTTCAATCAACCCAGCTACCCGATTAAATGGCACTAATTTGTTGAAAAATATTATAGTATAAATAATATAAAAAATTGTGTCTTTTAGCTCAGCTTCCTTTTAGCTTTGCATCTTTTCATATCTGTTTTTCGTAAATATGAAATATGGTTGCTTTTACTTTCTTTGCCCTTTTCGGCACGTTTAACCTTAAACAGAGACATGGCAAGTTCGACATAATAATAATGAAGAAAACTCTTGGAGACTGTGCTAGACTTCAGTGCTCCCCTTTGCCATAGAATATACAATAATATTCCATTCAATCCTGTTCTATCCCATAACATAATTATGAATAACCCTTCTTACCTGTTTACAGGGCGTTATTAAACATACATGCATACTTTTACCTTTGATGGACTACGTCTACGTCTACGTCTACTTGATTGGGGTCCTCCTTTGGCCTATAAAAGGTAAGTTTACATACTTAAGAACTTCTCTTGTCTTAAGAAGCAAAGAAAAAAATGGCAATTAGCTTATAATATCGTTGAGAAACTTTCGCAAAACAGTCGTAAAAGTGCTGTGAAAAAGCGTCTCAAGCAAATGAAGCTGAAAAGTGCAATAATTTTTGGTCTTTTTATCTGGCAAAGTTAGCGAGCAGCATCAACAAGCAAAATCAACAACAGTAATTATAATTTGTTCGCAATAACAAAAATACTTAATTACTTAACTGTCAAAATATGCAGCAGACAGCGCAACTTGCCGCAGAACTTTGTAATTAAAATTTCGTTGAAGTAAGAAAAGTAAAATTTAGATTGGGCATGCTTATAGACAGATGGTTATTAGGCTTCTAGCTTTCAATTCTTATATGGTTATGGATTCAATTCTTGGATTGACAATAATTTTGTCCACAATTAAGAAATAATTAACAAAAAATAAAACAAATGACAGATATTGTTTAGAGCTTAAGCGACTCTTCTATATACATTAAACTATATCATAAAGAAATAGATCTATACTTATTGATAGATAGATACTTATTGTTGAAAGTTATTAAATATCTCAATATAAAATTTCATAAAGTATTCTAATCTGTCCAGTGTTGAAAAGGATCGTAAGGAAAACTTGCTATTAAAAATATGTAAAATGAGAAATCTAAGGAAAATTTCAGTATTTAATTTTTGCTTTTATATCAGTATTCAGCATATTTATGATCTTTTAAACAAAAACTGGCAGCCCCTTTTCCACTTACTATATACATATTATATATATATTTTTGATCAGTATGAACATTCCATGTAATATATAATCTTAGTGCTGTAAATCTCATTTCAGACTCATATATACATAAACATTGCATTTCAGTTCCCTATTCCTTAGCAGATCCCTGAGATTTAAAAGTTTACGCATTCAAAGACTTTTTGCCTTATTTCCTTTACAACCCTAATTTCTGATATAGGCCTAATTTTGCTATTGTCTTTGAACACTAAAATCAATCTAAAAAGCACCCGACTACCCGAATGATGTACCAAATTTATCAATATGAAAATAACTTTTGATCTGGACTTGCTAAAGTCTGCTTATCAGCAGCACCCTCGCAGACATAGCACACAGCCAATACTGCGCACTCTAAAGCCTATAGATAATCTACTAGAATCAAATGAGAGAGAAAACCGAACCAAATTTTCAAATATACACTTGGTGGCACGCACAAAGATATGCACCGAAACTGTCAACGTCAGCGGCATGGGGCATTAAATCATTTAAACTGAAAAGGACAGGGCCAGAGGGCAACGAGTGCCACGACTCGTTGCGATAGGTTCACACAACACACTTCCGCTGCCATAGAACAGCAGCAACAACAACAACGACAACGACAAATGGCAGCTCGTCTTGCCAACAAGCAAACAAAAAGTTTACGCTTCATAGCACAAATTGAATAAATCATCAAACGTCGAGCGGCTGCGATTTGCAAATGTGGGCGGGGCGGTGCCGCATGTAGAAAGGTTACGTGCATAATTGTTGCGCGAAATTGCCTAAAAAAGCGGCAATAAAAACCTGACAAAAGAAAAAGTACATCAAAAAATATTCTAAACTAATTAGTTAAGATTCCTCTAGTTAGAGAATGCTACGCGCAGACTGATTCGTTCAGCACCATAAGAAATTTTAAAACTGATCCGGCAACACTGACACACGCTATCAGGTTCACGGGATTCCCATTAATAGATATTATTTATTTTGCTTGCTAACCATTTATGGATCTGCAATAGGAATTGTAGTATGCTTGTCAGGGAAATATTTAGAAAAGTGTTTGCGGGATAATAAATAATAATATAAACCAAATAACAAGGCATTAATATATTTATAAGCGGATCTTTGTCCTATACGAGTAGTGCTGCTTATCTGCTGAAAATTGCTGTATTGGCAAGAAGTGCTGCCAATTTGCTGAAAAAATTGATGCACTGACAAGTTGAGCCCAATTATGAAATGAACAAGCTAGCATGTGGAAAAGAGACAGCCAGTAGGCGTGTCCGTAAACTTTTAGGTGTACCTATTACAAATTTAGTTTGTCAAGTAAAATTTATACAGTTTGAAATTGTTCAACACTGGAAATTTGATGGCAAGTTTAAAATACAAAATACCAATGGTAAACATATAAATAATGTCAATGTTTCATTTATATGTCATTATTTTAAATATTTATCTAAAGTCGGTTCAAAATCAAATTAAAAAGCGCACAGAATTTTCTTACCATATTAATTATTTTATTAATTTTCATTTTGATCAATCACCCAAGCTCACATTATTTGGTTTTCTTTTTGACAACTATAATAAAACCAAATTTGGTTTTTTTTAACATTTGCCTTAATCGCTTTTCATATTGTATATACACACAATACTTTAAACCAGAAACTAATTTATTTAAAACCCTCAAACGAGTTACTTAAATTTTCCCACAACTGTTTTCATTTATGAACTTCAACTGTGCGCAGTTCAGTATTACAGAAAAGCCACTCGGCTAACATGTGTCGCTTAGGAACGTATGTCTGAAATTAGGGTAAATATAAAGCTACATGATCAGATCCTTAAATACATTTTCTATCAGATGTTTACTCGCACTGCTGCTCCTGGTGATGGCTGTTGCACAAATAATACACCGAAGTCCAAAATCGGTAATGAGAAAATCACTTTTAGTGGTAGAGTGCCCCCCAATGCCTATGATGCAGAATGTTTCAAAGAATAAGGTTAGCTTAAATGCAATTCAAAAGATACATTTGACATAATTATATGTGCAATAGCTGTTGGGCTTCTGGTTCGCCTATGCAACGACACCGCTGCAATCTTATGTATATCAGCGACGATGCGTCTCCCACAATGTCAAGGACAGCGGTGAGTATATGCGATTCCACTGAGTTTGAGCTATCTGTCATCAGCTAATGACCTTTGTCGGCACAGACTTCTTTAATACCAGCATACTTTATACCAACTATCGCGGATTGGCAATTACATATCGGTGTAAATTTTCTGCAGGCAAGCGATGGTTTCAAAGTGAGTGAAAAGAATTATAATAATAATAATAATAATATGAATGATTCTGATAATACTATCGATAATAATTTTTATTATTATTAATCATTTTATAAAAAGAGGCCTACAAGTTTTAAAAAATAAATATAATAAATGAAAAATAATAGTAAAAGCAATATCAACAATAATAATAATAATAATAATAATAACAATAACAATGATACTAACAATAACGAAAAAAAAAATAATTTCAATAATAATGATAGTGATAATACCAACAATAATGATAATATATTAAAAATCAAAAAGAAAATTTTTTTTTTTTTTTTTCAAAGATAAAAATGAAAATAATAAAATATTATTATTAGATTTGTAGATCAATGGCACATTCAACAAATTTGCAATCTAATGAAATCTATTTACTAGTAACCCTTCGGCTGCTAACCCGCACGCGCACCCCCATGACTGAAATCATACATGAAGCGCTAGCATTTTTGAAAAATGTTAACTTTCCCGTTGGTGAACTGGTATGGCTAAAAACCGAAGCATTCTGCTTTGAGTTATATGAGCTGAAATTCGAGACACAAATGCGACCGATACATTATCAAGCGCCCTTTAATCAGCCCGGCGAATTGGGATGACGCCGACAGCGTAAAAATTAGTTGCATAAATCTTCAATTATTGTAATATAATTTGTGATCTACAAATGTTATCGATGAATCACTGATTAAAATGAGGAAATCGTATAATGGCAGGGCCCCAACTTAATTAGCATTGTTGACCACCAAAATCAATTACGCATCGACCGTATCGGCCAATAATGTGTTCACGATGATTTCATGTTCTTCGAGCACATATGGTGGCCAGGATACTGGGCCGACAGCCGACAGCCGACAGCCATGGCCATGACAAGGGCGCATTAATGAATGATGCCTTGGCCGCCGCTGTGCGCCACCCGCCCACGAGCCTCCACTCAATTTATATATATATATATATGTTTGCACCCTCCCGAAAACTTTCCATGAGCCCAAAATTATCTTTAGTTTGTTATTTTTTTTTTTTTCTGTGGTTTATTTTTTGTGGGTGTTTGTTTGGCTTCCTTTGCCCAAATTGCTTGGCCGCACAAATTGGCTTTAGCCTCAGGGCCCAGCAATAAAATTAAACTCACGCAGGCGTATGCGTAACGCACAATTATCCCTCATTGAGTGGGCGTTTCTGCACTCGAAGGGATAACATTCGGTCGGGTCCTGTAATAATTGTCATTGTCAAGCGGATTCTGAGCAGACAATTTCGCTGCCAGCCAACAATATTATTAGCTGTACTTCTAAAGCAATTCGCTTTCAATTGTGGCCAAATGTCATGCAAGCTGTGGGCATAAAATTAATTGACCTAAGGTGTTGTGCAATTTAAGATAACTTGTTAAGCCCTAGCAAATAAGTGAAGGTACTTGAGATAGTTGATAACTTAATCATTTTTTAAGCATCACTTGATCAGTGTTTGCTGCTTAGATCTTTGCTCTCATGTATGGGGGAATTAAGAGATGGGATATTTGGATTAACTTATAATAAATAATTAATTAAGAATCCCTGCTCTATATATTCTTGATGACCAAGCGTGTCCAGGTATAGCCATGTCCGTAAGTCTGATGTCGGGTTTCTTTATTGCTTTTGTTTCTTCTCTCTAATGGAAACAATTGCTTATATCTCTCTTTAATTACACTTTGCTTCGGACTTCGTTTTTCTTTTCGATTTTAAGCATCAAAAGCATGCATTCCAGGTGGAAAACCCCAGAAATATCTGGAAATGGTTTAAATTATCAAACCTTCTTTTATATTTAAAAAAAAGCTAATATTTTGGTGCAGTTTAAGCTCTTCTATATAAATGCTTAGTATAACATTCAACCACAACCCAACTCAACAACGTTTTGGACACAGATTATATTTGTTATGGCTGGTTGTTGTTGCTGTTGTTGTTGTTGTTGTTGTTGTTGTTGTTGTTGCTGCTCTTTGCATCGGCCTGTTGCCATTCAATTTGATCTGTTTGTTTCATTTTGTTGTCGTTGTTGTTGCTGCTAATGCGCCTGGCTCGCCATTGTAACAATTTTATGGTTAGTACGTTTTATTTCAAACGATTTACTTTTTAACCAGTATCCGCGCTCTAGACCAATGTAATCGACTAGACAATACCCTGGCAAGCAATTTTGGGCCGCCCAACACGCGCATACATTAAGTCTTTCATTTTGAAGACAACAAAATAAATAAGTTTTTAACACTTAGAGCGTTAATTATTTTCTAAGTAAACTTTATATGCGATTTCAATTGTGGTAAGCTTAAAAAAATGTAACATAACATGTTTGCACTTCATATTCCATTGATTTCTTAACATTTATAGAAGTAACAACAATAATATTTGAAGAGTTTTTCAATTCGAATGTGACCGAAAACCTTAAATTGGTAGGCACATATTTTTATAATATTTTCCAGATTATTTTTTTTAATATTATATATTTACTAAAGACCCTACATATTATGTATATAGCGTGGACTCCGCTCATGGTACTGATCAAAAAATGTATAAATGTGTATACGACCAGCTGAATACACCCTGGCTGACTTTAACAGAGATCTGCACGTATCTATTTGAAGTATACAGGGTATTAAGAGCTCAGTAATTTTGTTGTCCGTGCTGGCTAATGTTGTTGTTCTTGCTGTTGTTTTCTGCTTTGTTTCAATTGCATGACGCTTTTAGCAATTTCAAGTTCAAATCGCTTTTTATGGTTTTTTATGTAATCACGTAAGCGGCATTTGTATAGCACTCGTACTAGTAATACGGACGGCAATTTCCATCAATGTTTTTTTTGCTAGCGACGGGGAAATTATTTTGGTTTTCGTGTTTTTTCTTATGGAGGTTTATGAAGTTGCAATCCAAAGGCAAGTCGCAGCTATTGAGTATAAACATGGAAATATCTTTTATTTGCGCATGGCAACTCCTAATTAGTTCAAGAAGTTCTTTTGGTACGACCTGCCGATGGCTGTTTGACTGGTTCCACCAGTTTCCGTGCGTCGTTGTCGATGTAGCTGCTGCTGCTGCTGCTGGTGCTTTTTTCTGTTTTGTATTTGTTGAGCTTAGAATTTCAATTTCGTTTTCGTTTCTTTCACGTCAAAGACAAAAACATCGCGCAAAACCAACAACAGGCCCATAGAAGACAACAAAGATGCGAGCTGAGAGATGATGACAACAACAACAACAACAACAGAAATTACCATTTATTGATGTGATAATCTAAAGATCAAGGTCTTCCTTTTGCCATTTCAATAATCGTTGTCGTTCCTCGACGTTCAACGCTTTTAGAAATAACGAAACTAGAATTTGTTTGCCACATTTGATTTTAATGAATGATACGACAGCTTTTGCTACAAAATTTGCAGATTAGAAAAAACAGAGCCAACTAAAAGGCAAGCTTCCAGACAGCAAATGCTGCCTTTCGAGCAAGAGTTCGTCTGACATGGATTCACACATACCTACACACATACCTACACACACACACATACCAAGCAAAAACGAAAGTTAAGCAGCGAAAGTGGAGCACGAGCTGCTTCTGGGGATTCAGTGTATTCCGTCAAAGGGTAACCCAGACGTACCTAGTCAAATCCAAGCATATGCAAGTCTAATGAGCCTGCAGGAAAGGCAGAAATGCAATTCAAATGCAGCAAATACCACTGCCACTCACTGAGGATTTGCTTTGATTGAGGTAAAATCAGTAAAAGTGGCATTAGAAAGATGAGTGCATGTATGTCATAGCTGCCAGAACATACATTCACATTTCAGTCGAAGTTTGTACGTTAAGTTTCTTAAGAATTTCTATCAACAATTTATGCACAAGCCACAAGCATGTCCGGAATTTTGCAGGCAGGAAATTAACAAAAATTTCCGAAAAATACCAACAAAATAAATCTTATCAAAGATTTACCAGTTTTTAATGTTAATGAATAAATAATGCTAAAGCTAAAACCATGATTAAAATGTCATCAATGTTTAGAATTGCTTCAGTTTAGGCAAGTTTATGGAAATTAATAAGCTCTACCCAAAATATGTCTGCGACTTTCCAGACATAACATCTAGCACCACGGCTGGAATATGGGTGAGTATGCTAAAAATTAGAAAACAAATTACAATTAAATATACTCAGCAGAGACTTTAATTAGATTCACTTTATTTTTGCCACCAAAGAGACAAATATATGCCACTTATTTTGTATAATTATGTTCCTATGCATGGATTAATTCTTTAGCATTCATCAACATACAACTTTGATGAAGTCAGTTATAAAACAAAATCAATGCCACATTGGATGAGGAAATGAATGAGCCGTAATGCTCACAAATGTGTCACGCACAAAATCACATATAAATGAGAGTGCACAGAAAGTTCGCCGGGTTCATCAAGTGGCAAGCGGCAACCATAAAGAAAACAAATCCAAAGTGTTTCTTTGCTGCCAAAAAGAAAAAAAAAAAAAAGGCGCAACAGCAGAATTTTGTGTTGATAAGCAAAGTAGCAGCAGCAAGAGCAGTCCCCGAAAATAAAACAAATATAACCAAGAAGAGGGCGTCAAAGTTGACGCTTATCTGCGCCTCATTTGCCAAACAACAAAAGCCTCATCAATTTCATAGCCAGGGCGAGCGAGAGATTCGGGCAGCAGCTCAAATCGTAAACAAGAGGTGACAGCAAACAGAAGACATCAGCAGCATGATATGATAGAGCAGCTAGCAGAAGGAGGGGGGAACATTGCCAAAAAAAAGAATGGAAAAACGTGGACAGTATTGCGGCAAAGTTCACTCAACTTTCAACTTGTAATTTGTCATTGTGCCAGCACCATGAAAACTGAAAGCGACACCCGGCAGCTGTCGTGGACTAGGCAAAGTGGCCGCCACAACGTCATCATTGGGGCCGGCCAAATAAATATTCAAAATCATGTGCGCCAGTGGCAGCTTTTGACCAGCCACCTCCACCAGCTGCGACTGCCTGCTGCTGCCTGCTGCAACACTGCGTATACGCAATTAAATTTATGTGCCTAGCAATGCTTAATGCAAATGCCTTAACTGTCGCATTTTTGTGGAGAAAACGGAATGGAGGCCTCGTCGTTGTCGTTGTCCGTGTGGGTGGTGATTAATTTGCGTATTGTTCTTTGAGATATATATCTTTCTTATACTTTTTTTTCCCCGTCTTTATTGTTTTTTATTTCTTTCTTTTTTATGCTCTTCCACACAGTTGACAACGTTCAATGAACGCAGTAGACAATTTTCTGTTTTAGCATGAATTATAACATTATTAACATACATGATACGGGTTAATTTCTTAACGGGTTCGCAGTTCCCTCAGTGCTTAAACTCCTAAAGCGTGCAGGACATTCGCGAAAATGTCTGTCTGTATATAAAATCAATCAAAAATCAAACTTATTTTTAAAGCAGAACCTTTACTAAATACGTGATTCAGCGATTTTGGAAATTTTACACGCAGCTTTGGAAATTTGTTGGAAAATGTTGCGTCAAATATCCTATATAGACATGGGTCAAAAGCTCCCACCCCCATAACTTGGTCAAATCTCATCCGATTTTTACTTGGCTTAGCATTTGATCTGGCAACATTATTCTTGCTTATAGGCTTTGTCCGATTTGCTTTAAACGTATATTTAGAGCTCTACATTAGAACTTACTGAATATGTGTTTTGATTGGGAATTTTCGCCCGCAACAGTGGAAGACATTAGTCTTACCTTCCGATCGATTTCAAATTAATTTTCAAAGATCTTTCAGAGAATTTCTTTTATACATATTACGGGCAAGACCGGGGTATACCTGCTATTACTTATAACAATAGGAGCATATTTATTTTACATATATATATATGTAAATCGTGTCTAATCGGAAAAAACTATATTTTCGCAACAAAAAACTTCTGATAAGCTTGTCTTTAAATCGATCAAACAGCATGAAAGGCAGTGAATGAATATTGATAATTATTTTAAATTTTGTGAAAAAATGAAATTTTATGACGTTGTACGAAAGTTAAATAATGTTTCATGAAAAATATGCCAATTGCTAACAGAACCCGAGAGGTGGGCGATAGGTCAATTTTTCCCAGAAGCAAAACGATTCGCATTATCATCATCATTATCATTATCATCAGCATCATTATCGGCCAGTTATGGAATGTAAAATGTAATTTATAAATACCAAGAATTATGGATATCTGTCCAAGTTAATAACTGGTTTCTACACACAGCTACATGCTGGCAATAAAATTACAATAAATGCCCAAAGCGGAAGCAAATTCTACAAATTTCATTTACAAACAGTCCTTGAAACTAGCGAACACGCCGGTCTGCCAGTTGGTAGCCACGTTGAAGAACGAAAAAAAACGGCAGGTGAAGCAGAAATTAGCACTTTGCATTGCAGGAAAACCATCAACGGATTCACCGATTTGATATTAAAATGAAGAGGCGCTCGCATAAATCGCATAAATATGTTAATTTGCCTCACGAGAGACGTTTTTGCGCTTTGCGGCCAGGCATTTGATTTGATATGTATATACATATATATATATATGTTTTTATGTCGCATTAACTTAAAATTCAGCTTTGCCCAATTAGCATAAGTTGGGTGTGTGTGTGTGTGTGTGTGTGCATACATATAATACACGTTCTAGAACAACAAAAGTAAAAGTAATTTTGCGCGCTATTGGCATTAAGACTTAAATGACGAAAAACATTTTGTACGAATTGGGTCAATGGAATGATGAATAAAATTACTGTAGCAAAAAAAAAAGCAAACAAAATAGCAAGCAACAGAAGCCAAAGGAACAAGTTTAAATTACATTTAAATGCACGTCGTATCATAAATTTTAATTAGCCCAAAATGAAAGCTATAAAGCAACTGCCACCGCGAAACAAATTCAAAGAAACGCAAATCATGCGAAAACATTAACGTTGTCAAATGTTGGCCCGATAAAGGCAACGGTGCGTATGTGTGATGTGTGGAAAGGCAACAGTGCGTATGTGTGATGTGTGATGTGTGTGCTACAGGGCATCTGTAAATAATTGAAAATATGTGCTGTCGCATTTTGCCATGAATACGGCTCGCGTATTGCTTTCAGAGTGTGTCTACGATTGGCTTGCTTTTCTAAAGTATTTTCTCCTGCTTCCGCAGCAGACAGACAGACACTGAATGTCAGACAAAAGGCAAGGCAGAGCTCTTCGCGCGATAAGCAGCCTCAAAGCTCATAAAAGGTTCGAAATTGGAATAAAATGAAACGCTAAGCACAACGAAATATGAACTGGCAACTGGCAACCGGCAACTGGCAACTGGCAGCAACAATCAGCAGCTTAATAAAATGCGTAGACAAGAATCTTAAAGTCAACGCAGTGCCACAAGAATCCATGATAAGTCCGAGGGTGAGACTGAGACTGAACCATGGCAGATGGCAGCAAGCAGACCCCCAAAAAAAATATATAAAAAAAAAAAAAACCCAAATTTGAATGGTTCAATGGTTCAGTTGGCGCGACGGAATCCGAAGCGGATTTTGGACAGACATTAGACGAAGGCGTTGGCAATTGATTAAATTTATTTATTATATCACAGAATGTTCGTTTTATGAGCTGCTCTTAAGCGTAATCACCAAGAGTTGTCCATGCAGGAAGTCAGTGAGTGGGCAGGGTTTGCCAATTTAGTTGTCCTGCTCGATTTGTCTCCTCTAGCGCCGCCCCCTTCCCTCAGCACATTCATTGATTGGTGGCAAATTGATTTTGGTCAGCAATTTGGAACGTGAAGAGCCGTCAACCCACCAAAGTCGATGATATCGTTCGGAAAGGCTTTTGTTCGTCAGTTGAATTCACAGACTGTTGTTTATCTGCCGTTCAAATCGGTTGAGATTATCCAACCAGCTGATATATGATATTGGCCAACATACACATATATATTATGTGCTTGTGTGCCAAGTTGGACTAAACGGACTGCGCCAGAGAACGTGTCATGGCAGTTTCCCTTACCGGAAATGCAATTCTCTCTCTACGTGAGTTGTTTGGCTTTTATTTGTTGTCTCTTTTGGCTTAAAATATAATTAGCCAAGGTATCAATGTTTGAGCTCGTATTACACAAGTAAGCACATTGCAGTTTTTATTGATTATTTTGTTATTCTTGGAAAGCTCTGTCTTAGTTGAGTCGTTGTTTCGTAATTACATTAAACGAGAATGCCTTTCTTTTTCGTGCTTTAGATTCACACTGCGTATATGACTCACACTTGGAATAAATACATAAATAAAATACATTTATGTACATATAAAGAAAAATAATAGCTAGCTTTATGAAATGGGCATATAACGCTTTAATGCGGTTTCCAACACAGCTGCGCAGCGATTTGAGATATTTTTCAGCACTGCATTTTTATGCATTTTTGAACACAGCTACTCAGCGATTTGAAAGCTTTGATCACAGCTACTCAGCAATTTGAAAGCGTTTGGCAAACCGCAAAAAGACAATAAGCGACAGAACAATGAAAATAGGGAAAATAAATAGAAATTAAATCAATGCTGACCGATCTTAATACACCCTGTATTGTCTTTTTGTTATTATTCAATTCATCATTTTAAATTTAACAACTTCGCAAGCTTCAGTGAGAAACTTTCGTTAATGTTTACATAAAGGTTCTATAAAAGAAAGATATTATTTTATAATTAATTATAAGCGGCAATGCCCTTTCGGTTAGTGGTAAGCGGTATTGGCTAATTGCAGCTAAAAATTTGAAAAGAGCCATGACAGCTGATGTGCGACCAGCAGTTCAAACAATGTCCAGGAAATTCCCATTTAGTCATTGTCATTGTCAGAGTGACAATTCAACCATAACAATTTAGAATGCACTGATCGAGAGTAACCGACAGTAAGATACTCCGTTTACAGATGTCAAATAGTTTATATAGTTAAGTATTTATACCTAAGAGTTATGTGATAAAATCCCCTGTCAAAATGTTTTGTTAGGGTATTTATCCATTTTTGTATGCAGGCTGCCAGAGCTGGAAAGCGTGGATTATTTATATATAAGAGTACTCAATGTGTGTCTATTACATGCAAAAGTTACAGCCTAAAATACCCTATCCATATTGGGTATAACAATGCATTTTTGCCAGAAAACGTTTCATTTTTATATATGAGTTTTCAATATATGCTTGTTACATGCTTTAGTTAAAGTCTAGAATACCCTATGTGATATGTTATGATAGGGTATAACAATGCATTTTTGCGAAATAGGCGTCCAGAGCTGGAAAGCATAATACAGCTGTCTAATATTTCCTTTAGTATTAATAAAAATTTAATACGTATTGACTTAATCCTTAAGCGGCTCTTGACCCAACCAATTGTCGGCCCAAATGTGCGTAAGTGCAGCCATATGCTTAAATTGTGTTGCACAACAGTTTTAGCTGCCACACACAGAAATGCAATTTAGCCAAATGCTTTGGACCGACAGTGAAAAACACTCACGACGCCGTCGTGATGCCAACTCAGCATCGTTGTTGGGGCACATCAGCGGCCGGGCACTTTAATAAAGTGCAGCCCAAATTGTGGGCCATTGTTGTTGTTGTTGTTGTTGTTGTTGCTGTTGTTGTTGTTGTTGTTGTTGCTGTTGGCATCGGCATTGTTGCTGGTGCAGTTGCAGCCACCGTGGCGTCAATTATCGCCGCTGTACGCAAAGTGGGCCAGGCAAATAATAAACGCGCCCAGAGCCGCGTCGTCATCAGAGGCACTCCATTGTCAAATGAGCTTAAACAGGGTGCCACGCCTCAATGAAGTGCCTCCCCCTCCCCACTCGACGGCTCAGGCTCGTCTCGTTCATTTATTCAGCAATCTTTGCCTGCAGTTTCGTTTTCATACCCTTACAGAGGGTGTTGTAACTTCATGTCGCGAAATGTGTAACGCACAGAAGGAGATAGCACCAAGCAGCTTAGCTATGTATATATATGTATATATTCTCGATCAGTTTGAGCAGGAGAAATGGTAAAGCCATCTTGTATTTTGCTTTGCAAGTCTATAACTACCATGGGAATTAAAGGTCATATATGAACTTTTTTTGTTTTTCAAGATATTCTGAGATTGCCTGGCATTTATTGTGCTTACGATAATTCCTATATATATATAAGTTAATTCTTCTCAATTTCGAAATACTATATCATACAGCTCTGTATACATCTTTCAGGATATCCTAACCCAATTCAGCTATTATGATAATCAATATTCTCCCACTCGTATGGGAACAATCGCTCAAAACTAAAACGTTTCTTTAAAAAATCTTTTGAAGGGTATTTAATCGGCGACATGCCCAAGAGAGAAGTTCTTTCTGTTTTTCTTTTCCGTTTTTTTTTTTTCGTTTTCTTCGCCATTTTCACGCCTCACTTGACGACTCGTTCGCTGATTGATGGCGACCTCAACTTTAACTTGGACTCCGACTTCGACGTCGACGTCGACGTCGACGCCGACTGCGCGCAGGTGTCGCCGCCTAATTAAGCGAAGGCAACGCGCACGCATGCGTAACTCAATCGGTAAATATCGGCAGAAAACGCGCCAATGCCTCGCCCCTTGCACGCCCCCCACATACCACGACACATTCTGCATGTGTGTGAGTGTGTAAAATGGGTCAATATGCAATTATTGCATTTTTTCTTATGATATATTTTTTTTTCACTGTGCCCAGCTTTGTTTGCGTCACTGCGTAACTCGAATAGTCGCTGCCCAGGGAAAGGGTCCGCACGTCCCATTCCGGCAACTCGAGATCTTGATTTGTCAATATTTGCGCAATTGTGCTCGAAGTGCGATTGCGAATTCGCGGAACTGTATAGAACTGAACCGAACGACAATTACATAACTGACAACATTATCTTGAATTTATTTTAATTTTTCAACAAATTCAAAACTTTATTTAAATTTATTTTCAGTTGATTTTCATAGGTCCATAGTTCGTAAATGAATCGAAATCCAATTCCTCATAAAGTTCTTATGCGCATCATACAATACTTAAGCTCAATTTGTTGCACGTTTCGGGCAGTATAGTACTTATTTGTTAAAGAACTTTGCTCATTTCCGTCAGGTTCATTTGCCAAGTTCAAGGTGACCATTTGCATAAAAGCTACACAGAAACAGAGAAAAATGGCATTCATAACCATATTCGTGTGTATTATTACTCATGCATAAAACGCTCACCTTTGACAACGAACCCACCACAAAATACATCATCATAATAAAAGCCACTTGGTAGTATTTGGAGAAGTCGCCAAAGAGTCACCTCGCATGCTCTTTGGGCTTGACTCCGACAATTATTCAGCTACCAAATGCACTCAGAACATCTCTGCGACGCCCACGATCTGAGAGAACGTGAAAAGAGCGAAAAAGCATTTGAAGCTCGCGTCACTTGGCTGGTTACACTGGCTTACAAAATTTTAAATAAAATGCATATATAAAAAAAATTAATAAGGAATAATAGAAATCAGATCTACAAGCCCAAAATAAAAGTGTGGTTGGTTTGGCTTACGGCTCAAAGAGTTTCTTGCCTAAGTAGTCGCTTCGCTTTAACCCCGGTTCGGGACAACAAGGGCGTTAAATCTTCGGCGATCCAAAGATATTCCTACTTAAAGGTTCGGCTCATAGGTATCTGAGTCGATTTCGTTCAAAACTGGCTTAAAGGCTTGATAAACTTAATGAAGCCATCCATTTATTTAAGAGATATAGCGCAATATGAACCTTTTAAAACAAATATCACAACATTATAGTTCCTTCTTAAAGTTATTTCTATGATAATTATATATTTATTACATATTTTTAGTTTACGAAAAAAGTGCTCTTAAGAATTGATTAGGTATTATAATAATTGAAAAATATTTCAAAATCATTCTTTATAATAATCATTATGAATATCCAATGATTTGTCCATGTTTTCTATATAATGCACATTCAGCTGCGCGTAAACTCAAACTTGCAGTCTAGTGTTAATGAAGCCTCGAGTTGAAGACTCTGAGAACAAAATTAGCGAATTCACACGTGTGCAATAAATGAGAAGATCAAACAAATTGCTTCAGCTATAGTCGCTGGCACAGTTAATCCAATGAAAACAAAATCCAAAAATTCTTGTGCGGATTTTAGGCCAAGTCGATTTGGTGCAAGTGACCCACTTTTTGTATGTGCACATTTTTGCTTAGGCATCAAGGCAGAGCTCTTGCGCTCGGCTATTTTATTTGCCACGCAAAGATTCTTATGCAACATTTGCGGATCCATTTAGCATCTGCCCGTTGCACGCTTTGCCCCTCTGCCGCACAGCTCCTCCTCCACCTCCACCTTCTCCTTTTCCTCCTCCGTTCCATATGGTCTTCTGATCTTTGCAGTTTTCTTGCTAAATTAAGTAATTGGTGCAAGAAGCAACTGGGGCAGACCACTGCCCATTGACTCGCCCTCTCCTCCCCTCCCACCCGCACGCCCCCGCAACGCCCGCTGCGGGTCTGTCAGTTATGGATTCTTGCAATTTAGATGCGTTTGTCTGCGTTGATTTGTATATGTATTTATCTATCTATTTGACGTATCTGCATATATGTATATGCATATATGTGTGCATCTGTGAATTGTGAGGCATTCTCCATGAGAAGCGGTCTCTGTCCATTTGGTTCTTTTATGTATTCTGTTCTGGTTCTGTTTTCCATTTCGAATGAGATCTGCAGATGCAGTTCATCGCCGTGGGGCGGGCATTGAATGCAGGCCACGCCAAAACACGAAGCGAATAGGAGTCAAAGGGGCTAATGGTTTATGGCTGTGTGCGAGTGTGTCTGTGTATGTATGTCCAAGTGTGTGTGTGCGTATCTGTGTGTCTGCTCACTTGCGCAACAGCTAAATCAAAGCAATTGTTGTTGTTACTGAGCTGCAGCTGCAGTTGAATTTAGCAAATGCCAGCGCCCCCAATTTACAAATCGCAAAGGCTTTTAACCTAAACAGCTAAAAAGAAATAAATGTCGCCTGAAGTAATGGCAGTTATTAAAAGAAGAAGCAGCATAAGAAAAGGAAAGTCTGGCCGAAAAGCATTTAAGAAGTTTGCCTTTAACGTTATTTAAATGGCGAGTCGCGAAATCGCATTAAAAAATAATAAATAAAGAAACCAAAGAGCCGAAGACGTGGTTGGGTGAGAAGGACGGCAAAGGCGATAACACGCAGCGCACAAAGCCGGAGAACATACACCAATACACACACACAAACACACCAACACACAGATACACAAAAGTTGAAATTAAATTTCAAGGTCGCCAGCACAAGAACTTTTTTTTAGCATGTGTACGAAGATTTCTGGCGATGTTCATTGGGGAATTCAGTTGCACAGTGCTTCTTCTTGTTGTTGTTGTCTTTTCGGTTTTTTCAGTTTGTTTAAAAAAGAATTAGCCGCTTAATCAGCAGCGCGTATGTAAACTGGAATATATATATATACATATATGCACATAATGCTTATATAGAGAATATCCAAAAAAGATATTGCCTCCGGGAGTTTGTTGTTTTTCTGTTTTTTTTTTTTTTTTTTGTTTTTTTTTTTTTTGGGAGTCGCGCAGGTAACACGGTCAAAACAAATGACAAAGCGGCGGTAAAATGTTGAATTCGAGTGCTAATTAAAGTCACAGTTCGAGAACGGAGGCGCAAAGAGAGTGAGAATCCGAATCCGAATCCGAATCATTTAAGTTGTATATGCACATACCTTTAAATGTATTGACGGCTTTCTTTGAATTACGCAGCGCATTTACGAAATTCTGTATTGTTGTTCTTTGTTAATTTTTTACTGATGCTCATTTGGGTGCTCTGTGATTGGTTTTTGTGCATACACTGACCTTGACCCCCATGATATTAGCAAGGCTTAAGACAGCTCCTTTTGGGTTTATTGCAAAAACGAATGAAGCTATCAAGATGCTTGGTAAGCATCGGTGAAGACTAATTGAGTTTGGCTAAAATTGGTCAAAATGCGCAGCAGCAGGCAACAAACACATCAGCATCCAATTGAACTCAAGACAATCCGTGACAGAACAAATCTATCAACGACAGCAACAACCGAACAACTCAGGCTGAGGCTCACCCTGGGGGCTTTGACATGACATCATTCCACCTCAACGACAATTACTTGGTACACAAATAAAGAACTGCGATCCGAACCTGTCGCAGTCGCAGCCGCAGCCAACTGTAGTATGACAAAGCATTTCAGCTCCAAATCGCAAACCAAGTCAAAGCTGATGCAACTTTAGCCAAGTAAAAAGCTATCTATTGAGCTGGAATCGCAAACAGCACTTTCTAGGAATTGTTAACAGATTTGACTTCATCAGCCGATAAGATGAGTAAACAGTTACTTGGAACACCCTTCTTATAACAAATATATAATGTTATAACCTTGTATTGGATGTGATATTTATAATATCTAACGTGATAAAGAAGGCATCATTGATGACATAAAATATATGGTCTTGATTGAGTTGACAAATTGAGTCTATAGAGCCAAACTGTCCAAACTGTCCTGACTATGTGAACTCTGTCCATTCTTAACCGATCTATCAGGATAAAGCGTTTATAAGCTACACAGTATATATGTATATTGTGTTTCCAAATTTGAATACCGTATCATATGAACAATCCTTCAAAAATTTAGCTCTTATTTAGCTCCTAGAAAAACAGTTCTTGAGCAAAATTATAAGAATATTAGGTCTGCAAGTCAACCAATTTATTGGTATAATAATAAAAAATAATAGAAAATAATAGGATCAAAAAACCACATAGAAGCAACATATAATATATACGGCTCTTGATAGATATTTCAGAGTACATTTGTTATTATTAACTCAACAGGCCCGAGGATAACTTTTAATCAGGCTGAGTCAATTTAGTTTTTTAGGCCTATATAGCTTTAGCTCTTAGATGGACATTCTCTTACAAACGTATAGGCCTTATATTGGAGCTCATGGCCCATCTAGATCGTCGCGACTGTTCGCACTGATCGATAAAATTATAAGGGCTAACATTATAGTCCCTCCACAGCACTTGGCCTTTACGTGTCAGCTTTTCGATTTGCTGATTGTTTTTTTGTTTTTCTTCGTAGCTCTTTTTTACAGCTGACTTGCATCTACCCAACGATTATGCCGCCTCTCAAGTGGCAATTAGCGTTGACATTCATTAGAAGCAATTAAAGTGAGATCAGATTATGGCAACGATGACGCGAGTCGCGCGTGAGAAGGAGCTGTCAAATTGTTGGCAACGACCACGCCTTGAACCCCACGGGAATTGTGTGAATCACACGAGTGCAGCGAATGGAAGTGGCTAATAAATTAGAATGGCCAAAATTGCTAATTATATGACTTCAGTCAATATAGTGGATGGGGCAGATATATACCTACACGTTTGCAGTGATTCACAATACAAAATACATACGTGTACATGAAACGCCTTCCAAAAATGATTCTTTTGAGCGTGAATGAAAAACAGAATCAGAAAAAACAATGTATATTTAATTAGCAGTTGCTTCCTTTCGACAAATTTCTTTTCATTCAAAGATGTGATCCGTGTTCACTTATAGACCGAAATCTATGGCTGGGCTGTGGGGATTCTGCCTCTTTGTCAAATCTAATCTTTTTTTTTGTATCAAGTATTTTTGTATAAATATTACCCGACTTTCAGACATGTGACATGTGAATTTTCACTTAAATGCGAAAAGGGTCTCGAATAAAGAATTAGAAAATTCATTAAATCCAAATTTAGAGTCAATCGTTAATTAAAAAGAGATGTAGATCGGTTTTCACCAATTTTCCGCACTTGCGCGTGGAAATTATTTTCACTGACAGTATAAAAACTAATCGCTAATCAGACAGACGGATTAGTCTGTCAGTCGAATATATACGGTAAGAATATTATTCTGAAGGTCTGGGTGACATCTGGTTTACCTTGAACTTGCCAAGTAATCTCCTCTGTACTTGGAACTGTTCCCTCGCGCGCTGCGTGTGGGATTTTAAATGCCATATTGTTATTGATGATGGCAATTGAAACTTATTTCTGTGCAATTGCATGAAAAGTGCTGTGCAGCGATGCCTAAAAACAATATGAATAAACGTTAACCGCCTTGTTGAATATTCAATTCGAATGGAATGTGTGCAATTTTTGGACTTCAGCCTCGCAATGGAAATGATGACGGCTTTTGGTCAGACCAAAAAAAAAAGAAAAAAAAAAAACTGAGCGACGCCATCATCATCGTCAACATGAGAGCAATTACGTTTTGTTTTAGCCGCGTGCAGGTTATGCAGGTTCAAGGCCAGAAACTCTGCATTAATTATAATTATTTTTGCATTTGTTAAACACAGCGCAGCAACAATATTAACAGCAAACAATACTCAGCACATTCGTTTGTTAATGGCCAGCGGTAAGCGTATTGCAAAAGAAGACAAACAGGTAAATGCAGCCTTTGTTCTTATTGCGCACATTTCGACTTTCCGAAACCCAAAATATGGTAATTGATTGGGGACCGAATATCTGCTTAATGCAATTGGCCGACTAATTTTGATCAAGCTTAAGCACAAGGCACCAGCTAAACAAGTCCATATACTTCGCAATTTTAAGTCCCTTTTCCAAATGTTATCTTCTACTTATGTATGGAATATATACGTAGGAGTAGTTTATACATATAACCGTGCTTGTGTGTATGAAAATTGAGTGAATATTACACAAATTCTTACAAGTAGAGTAAGCTTGGAAAGAAAGTGTTTCTTTCTGGTAAGCTCCGCTCTATGTGATTCTCAAAAAATATTATTTAATAAATTTGATCTGTGATTATTCCTCTCCTCCAATTAATTCTCTTACTCTCTTTCTCTCTCTGTCTCTCTCTGTCTCTCTCTGTCTCTCTCTCTCTCTCTCTCTCTCTCTCTCTCTCCCCCTCGGTCTCCTTCTCTCTTTATGTATCTGGTCTGATATTAAACAATTTATCCAAATATGTCTGATCTATGCTCGCCGCTTGAGCCAAAGCGCATATTAATGCACATATCAGCAACAGGCAGAAACTGAATTTCTTCGGTATTGTGTTCGTGTCTTACAAATGCAAACAACTGAATAAAATGCAATCTGTAGCACAGGCTTTTATACCAACTGTTGCACAAGGGCAAATCAATGTTAATCTGTAAAAATGTTATTTCACTGCCAAAGTTGTCAGATTAATCCACATTACAAAATGTAATCAACCCTTATCAACTCGCTATCGGAGATTTCATCGCTGCCACTAATTTAGCTCATTACCATAGGTTTTTCTTATCTAATACATCGCTTTTTTGCATAGCTCAGCCTACTTGTCAAGTTTGAACAACAAGAACCTATAATTAATTTATATATAACGCACACGACGCAATTCCGATTTGCTTGTCTCTGGAACAGCAAATAAATTTTGATTTTGATTTCCTATTGGATAATATTAAATACAAATATATGTCACGACTGCTTTACTCAGGTGTGCCCCACTGAGAAATACTCTGAACTCAACGAGAAGCTGCTTGTTTCTGAGACCCACACTATGTTTTAGAAATGGATTCCCCAAAAGCTTCAGACTTTATGGCCTGGTATACATGTATGGATAGTATATACATATGTCTGTGCTTGTATGTATGAAAAATGAATGAATATTATAAGGAAAGTATAATAAGTACTTCCCGCTGCGCCGCTTGGAAAGAAAGTGTTTCTTTCTAGTTAGCTGCCTTCTACGTGATTCTCAAAAATTCAATTAAGATCCATAGGACTTCATTCTCTGTTGATAAGTCTAAGTACAAATATAATCTAATCAAATTTATCTCTCTCTCTCTCTCTCTCTATTTCCCTCTCTCTCCTCTCTCTCCCCTCTCTCTCCTCTCTCTCCCCTCTCTCCTCTCCATAATCCCTCTTTTCATATTCTGCTCTCTACCTCTTTTCGTGTTTTATTTTTGCTATTATTTAAAGCTGATAATAAATAGAAACTCTGGTAAAAAAAACTCTGAAGCCGAACAATGTCAAGCATGGCCATTGAGTTGTCGAGTGGCAATTCTGATAAGCATCAGATCAAATTCATTTCCCTGACCATCGATGGGTGGTGGATGAGCGACTGGAAAAGAGGCAGGGAGTAGAGGTAAGCTAAGTGCTTACCTGCGCCAAGTGCTTGCAAGAGCATCTATTTGTGCTCACGCCCAAGAACCGGCCATTAGGCGGATTGATAATAAATTAATTTAATCAGTTGACAAGTGCCGTGAAATCCGCTTCTAATTCTGACAAGACAGCTTTAACATTCGCTTTAAATTTGCTTTTGTTTTACTGTCTGCCGGCCATCCGCCGTGGCTGGTGCACAGCCTCCGACTTATCTTGGATTCTTGTGCTGCTTTTTGTCGACTTCAAGATTTCGCTGTTGTCTATCTTCTGCTATTTTTTTGTTGTCTTTTTTTATTGGACTGGGCTGTTGCTTCAGTTCATATTTTTGTCTATTCCGCCCCTTTTATGAGCTGTCATTTTGCTGCTTATCGCGCTGGCCTGCTTCTGTGCGTGTCTCGAAGTTTTCTTTTCTTTTAGTTTTGCTTTGCATCAATGAGGGCGTATACGTAATCACAGAGAAACTATAAGTACGCCAGTGTAAATTCCTCTTACATACATACATACATACATTTTTACAGCTGGTGTCATAATTTTGGCACGAAATGTGTGGGGCTTATAGGAAAGCATCTCGGGCTCTAGTCAGTGCAGAAATAATGCTCGCAATTTAAGCAATCTCCCCGAAACAAAAATGTAATATATAAATTTTGTCACTATAAGGATATGTTTTTTTCTACATTAAGCAGTTTTACCCAAAGAGTTTTTTCTAGTTTTTAGGATTCATTTGGTTCCAGATTTTAATTGTTTTTTCTCAATTGTAAGGGACTCGGATATAGCATGTATATAGTATATATAATAACCAACCAATCTCTTTTATCTATCTCATTATGGTTGCGAGGATATTTCTTCTTTGTTATTTGTTTCGTTTGCATTGGTTAATTAAAATAAATAATAATATTTAAATACTTGTACAAACGATTGCAGCGTTAAATGCAGATAGAGCAACGCCCCAACGCGCCACACCCATAATTGTATTATATTAATTGCAATAAAAAATGGCTGGGGGCAAGCGCGGCCACAGAATTTAAACAATTAAATATACAAACTGGTCTTAATGGAAAATATTTTTAATTGGACTTTTAATGTCAGACAAGTCCTTTGACCCGGCTGCACAGGTACTATGTTTCTTCAGCCATGTTATCGATAATATATCGAGACTAAAAGAAGACTAAAAATAAATGTATTCTTTTAAGGAAACGGGATCCAAATGTGGTTAAGTCTTGATTTGTGTGTAGGTGAGAATCTATAGTTAATCGATAAATTGATAACACTTCCGATAAGTAAGAACATGTTGAGCAAACGTAACAGATGCGTTGGGTGGTTGAAAGTTCGAGTATCTACAATACTTAACAATACAAATCTCAATAAAATCTTTAATCGATAACCGATAAATTATAGAACTAATTGTCAGATTAATTGGAGGAATTAGAAGATGTAGCCCCTGTCCTACCCAAACATGAATGTCATCAAATCGATAATATATCGATAAATACTGTTCCAAGGCAAAACTCATACACTTTATATAATGCAAGTCAGCTTCTTCTAATAGAAAACGTACCCATTCTATTTGCGATTCCTCAAATAAGATTAGGCTGAGCTAAGGCTGCAAATGCCAGACATCTCTTAGTTGTGATTCACGCAATAATCGTTATAAGACTTTCACTTTAATCAAACGTTAAACACTTAATATAAAAAGCGGTTCGTAACTATAGAACTGGCAATCACGGAAACTATGCTAATTAACGAAATATAAAATGAGAAAAATATCCGAAACGAAACCTGAGCAAAGCAATCGTCCATTCGCATGGGCGGCAACAACATAAATTAGCATATTTATGCGATTTATGTCGCCGGAGCATGGTCAAAATAAAGTTCTGTAGCGTGTTAATTGCTTTGACTTGTTGATATCACCAGTTTTTATCATCCAACAAACATATTGGCTACACATATTGGTTATGTTAGTTCGGCCGACACACACACATACACATATACATATATATGCTACAAGGTCGTCACATAAAGAAATTCATTTCCGCTTCTTAACATTCATTCGTACGAATTTCTAAATGCTATAGACATTTGGTTACTTTATTATTTCACAACTCGTTTATAACAGAGTACAGATATATTACATAATAATTATTTGTGATAAATCCGCTGGATTAGTTAAAAGCCATTCGCGAAGGCGTCTTGTGTCATATCCGCTATTAGATACTTCGCCATTGCGTATTGTATCTGATCCGCTATTAGATACTTCGCCATTGCGTTTTGTGTCATATCCGCTATTAGATACTTCGCCATTGCGTATTGTATCTGATCCGCTATTAGATACTTCACCAAAAGGGCTTCTTATTTCATCCAATCCATTATTGCTCGAGGTGCCTGTTAACATGCGTAGCTCTTCGGATGAATCGGCTTCTATGTACTGATCAATGCTCGCCGCTTGAGCCACAGCGCATAATAATGCGCATATCAGCAACAGGCATAAGTTAAATTTCTTTGGCATTGTGTTCGTGCCCGAGAATTGCAAACAACTGAGTAAAATGCTATCTCTAGCACAGGCTGTTATACCAACTGCGGATTCACTGCCAAAGTTGTCAGATTAATCCGCATTACAAAATGTAAACAACCCTCATCTACTAAACAGCTCTTGTTTTCTGAGATTTCATCGGTAAGCTGTGCATTTCCATCTAAAACAGTTTAAAATCGACACTAATCAATCTGTAAACTATAGGTTATTCTAATCTAATACATAGCTTTGTACATAGCTCAGCCTACGTGACAAGTCGGAGCAACGAAAACCTATAATTAAGCATACGCCGCAATTCCGATTTGCTTGTCAATGGAAATACACATACATATATGATTGATATTTTAATTAAAATAATAATATACATAATCCAGTTTTGATTTCCTACTGGATAATATGAAATATGATTATGTGTCACGAAATATTTAGTCGGGTGTGCCCGACTGGGAAATACTCTGAACTCAACGAGAAGCTGATAAGCTTCGGACTTTAGGGTCGGGTCTTTATTAAATTTTCAGTGCTTTAATATGAACTTTTAAAGTGTGGATATGCCAAAATGCTAAGTTCTGGCTTATTGTAGAATTGAATGAACTTTCTAGTTTTGCCGACGTATTAATGTTCATGTCAACAGATTAAGGACGCATTCTGGGCGACCATACTATGTTAAGTCTCAGTTTTCGCTGCGCAACAAGACAAATCCCACAATCTCAGAATGTTTGACACTTTTTATATGGCCCAGACACCGCAGGAAAGCCTAGACTGAGCTTAACTTTTATTTGGTAGTTTTAACGGCTGTCCACAGTAAAATTAATCTAAGGGTTACATTTCATTACAATTTTAATTGCCGGATTAGTAAATAATATGGGGCATTGTAATCAGGGCTGACTCAGCCGCCGAGCAGAACTTACATGTCGCATACGACACGTTGTCTTCTTTGATTGCAACACTGGCGCCAAAAGTATGTGTCCAAATGCCGAATGTACAATTAAAAATAATACTAAGAAACTAGAAAAGTAATGTTATGTATTAAATACTTACACATTATGTTTGCCTTATTAATATTAAATGTGTAAATAAATTTTTAATTAATTTGAATAAATATTTGATTGCAACACTGGCGCTAAAAGTAAGCGTACTAAATAAAATATCTACATGTGTTTGCAAACATGTTGTAATGTCATTTTAAATTATTTATTAATGGTTGTTATTTTATGTTTTTTTTTGTAGTTTCACGTTTAAATTGTTGATTAAAATAACAATCGACTTAAATGCTGTTCAACTACCATATTGTTAATGTGCTTCCATTGATGCGCATACTTTATGACAGCACTGTTTTCGAGCGACACTCATTGGCAGGCCATTAAAATTAAACTGTGCTAAAACCGCAGCCACTGTTGGCAGCGGGCAACCCCTAAATCACTTGGCTACAACGTCGAGCACGCTCCCTCAGTTGGCTTCATTTTCCTCCGCCGCATCTCCGCCTGGTTATTCAATTTTCCAAACGCTGCCGACACAGTTGCAGCAATGTGCTCACAAGGCTAATGCCCTTTTATGGCTTTCGAAAGTACCGCATCAGCAAAAACCTGCGCCGGCTGCTGCTGCTGCTGCTGCATCGACAGCAGCCCCACCACATCGCGAGCCATTAGATACAGCGCCAGGCACCAGGCATCAGGCAGAGTCGTAGCCATCGTGGAGGCGCAGCCGGCAGCTCATTATGCTTATGCGTTCGTCTCCTTATTTCAGGGATTCATGGATGGAGGCAGGCGACATGCCACTGAGTATGTATGTATCCCATTTGCAGGTCGTCTGTTTCGCTTCTTTTGTCTACTTACCCTGAGCTGCGGGCTGCTACAGAAATTAACTTTACTGTTACACAGATCGTTGACCAAGCAACTTTCGATTTTTGAGCTTTAAGGGCTTATCCTGGGTATAATACATGGAAATTAATAAAAAATCGGGCTCTATCTACTAGGAGCATGGTAAACTAAAGATATATTGATAAAAAATAAACTATTGCATACAAAATCTCATTTTTGGACCAATTCTTCCTATACAGCTATGTATAATATAAAAATATAAGATAATGTTCGTTTATTTGTATGTATGCATGTGCGTTTGTTTGTATGAACGTAAGTGTGTATGTATGTATGCATTTCTCTTATAATACGGGCAGAACAAGTTTACTCTCCACTTAGCAGCATATCAAAAATAACCGACATTTTAAATAGTGTCTTTCTATGCGATTCTCATAAATTCAAGTAAGCCCTACTAGTTTTCATGCATAAACTTGTAGATATTTTGTTGGGTGTTAATTATTCTGTTTTTGTTTTACGTTTGATGGAAATGTTTGTGTATATGTAAGTATGAATATGTATGTATATGTATGTATGTTGCATGTATGTATATATGCATGCAGGTATGTATGCTCAAGTATGTATGTGTGCATACCAAGATTTCTTCCTGCTGCTGTGTGATTCTTGCAGCTTCTTATTATTGAATTCAAATACGGATTTTCTCTGTTCATACCCTTATTTCCAATTGACTCGCTTGCATAGCATCTTCCATTTTTATTTTATTTTGTTTCTACCATCAAGTAAGAAAACAATTTGCGGTGACGAATTCAACTGAAACCCCCAGCAAATGTCAAGGAATTATCTGTAAAAATGAAAGCTTCTTGTGTCTGCGCCATACAATATGCAAATGCGACTCAAATCTTTTTTATTCATATAACTTTATTTTAGTTTTAATTGCGCGCACGCAATAATTTTCTTTGATGGCGCATCAACGTCAAGGCGAATCACCCAATATGCGCCATCCATCATAAATGCCAGCTCACCCCAAACGCAATACCAAGTGGCAATCCACGTCTCGGAATCCCACTGAGGAATCTCTGATTATGAGCGCGTGCGCACAATCAGTCAACAGTCAGCCAGTCCCAGTTTAAGTTTCAGTCTCAGTCTCAGTCTCGGCCTCAGTCTCGGACTCGGACTCGGTGTCAGACTCTCCGTGGCTCAATTATCATGCACAAAGCGCAACGTTCATAAAACGATTCTGCGATTCTGTTGGCCAAATGGCGTCTTGCGCCTTGTTTTGCATGCGCTGCTCGTTAAGAACGACGCAGAGAACAATGCAGCAGCAGCCAGTTACCCAACTGGTGTCCAGTAATGGGCTAAGCCCATGTTACCGTATCGGATGCCCAAGTCACCGTCACACAGTCACAGTCATAGCCCATGCCAAAGCTGCTCTGGCTTATAATGACGCCTCGAAAAAAAAAAGCAGCCAGCGCTGTGGCCTGCATATTGATTGGCCAGCAAGATCTCCCAATGGCACAATGCAATATGCCAAAGATTGAGCCAAGACAGAGTCTAATATATACTATATTTACCACGATATACTAAAACATTAATTAATTACACAGGCAGAAGGAAATGTCTAAAACATTTATTTATTCCCATTCAGCCTCAACAACTGGGTTCAGCTGGCCAAGTCTGTTTACAATTATTGTTTATTTTTATTTCCTTCATTATATCTATTACTGAACTCGGGTCTTTGTGCATTTGGTTGATGTGATGATTACAATTTTGTCTTCAACGATATCAAAGCTAAGTATGTCAAACTTCGGACATAAGCTGCAATGCATGCAATTGTTAGATTTATAAAACTTTGCATTTTTAAAGATACTCAGATACTCTGTTCATATTTTTAGTTGACATTTTCCAAATCAGTCAGATTCTGCTCTTAGCAGCAGGGCTCACGGTCAACTCTTATGCCAACGCTGGTCCGTAGTCGTACCCATAACATAACCAATTTAATTTGTTTGTTTTACTAATCAGTGGCACGTACAAGCTCGTTTATATACCCTGCATTCATTGAAGCTGGCTGAAAGAAAGGTATGTTGGAATGTAAGTGCAATGTAAGTGATAGACAGCAAGAGATTTTACCGACCAGAAGGTAAATATAAGGTATATATATATATTCTTGCTCAGCTTCAACAGCGGGATCGAGTAGAATCAATCTAGGCGTCTCTTCCTCCGTCAATCTGTCCTTTGATCTTTGTGATCTCGCGAACTTAAAGCGCCAGAGACTTGAAATTTGGAAAGTATTTTCTGCTATTGCAATATCATATAACGTTTATTTCAAATCAATTATAACTTTTCCCTGTTCCTGGGGTTTCAATAAGAAACGAATTTTATGTTATGGATTCTCGTATAGCATACGCTTATCCAAAATATACTATTATTTTGGTACCTCGTTCTGCACATATTTGGTATCCTTACTTAAGCCCCAAAAATATTATAAAGCTCAGCTAAAAGAGCAGATACTTTCTATGGCATGGTGGCTGAAAAAGGTAGAACTAGAGAATACAGAAAGTACTAATGATTGTTATATGAGTGCTGGGTAAAGAGTATCTGCCAGTCGCGCATTTCCAACTAGAGTACTCTGTTTTTTTTCTTTTGTGCCAAAGTGTCTTTTGCTTGGTTTGGTTTGGGTTCTTTTGGGCTGTTTGCTGAAGTTGTTGTTGCTGATGTTGTTGTTGCAGCTGTTGTGCCGTTTTTGTATTGCCCGCCGTTTGGTTAAACAGCCCACGTTTAAACATGGCTAAGAGCGTGCTAATCAAGTAGCTCGAAAAAAAAAGAAGCAAAATTACGCGAACGACTGAGCAAATGCTGTTGGGCTTTTTGGGTTTCTGCTTGGCTATCTGCTCGCCTGTTGTTTGGTTATTTGGCTACCTATATCTACATTTGGCTGTGGCTCGTATTGCTTGGTCGCTTTTTTAGATTCCCATACACAGAGTTGCGCTTGGGGCTGGGCCACCGGTTCGTTTTGATGGCTTCTAGGTGAAGGTCATTGTGTGACTGAAATGTTAATTTGTCTGCTGTTTATTGCCAGCTCCAGCTCCATACAAACACATGGCATGTGGGCAACAAGAGTTTTTTTTTATGACAGTTGATGTACTTATTCTGCTTTGAGGGCGCCCAATGCCTAATGTATATAGAACCCATTAAAAAGTTAGCTATTTGAGGCGAGAGCGGGTACATATTTAAAGCAAATTGGTGGATTGACTGACTGACTGACTGATGCGTAATAAAAGCACAGCCTAACGAGCCTAAAGACAGACAAAGAACTTGGAAGCTGAATTTTTAACATATGAAAGCGCTTAGACCGGGTTTCGGCCAATTCCACCCGCAAGTGTGGAAAATTGGCGGAAAGCGAATGTAAACATTATTGCTTTTCACTAATAGTTGCGTCAAAGCTTGAAAATATAAACTAAATATGTTTACATTCCACACCATTTATGCTTAAATAAGGTACACAAAATATGTATGTCCCAGTAGACCACATTCCACTAGAGTTTTCCCTTTTTTTATTTATGTCTCATTGCCAGTGGAAGTCCTTTTTTATTAACAACTAAAGTGTCCAACAATTTGCATAACTACAAAACTTTCGAGTTGTAGCCCAAAATATTATGATTTTTTTACTTTGCAATTTATATCTTTATTTTGTGACGCATAGGCAACGTTTTTTTTTTGAGGGCGGAAGTTCCTATCTTTCCACGACAAACGTGTCTGTGGAACACGCCCCCCCTTGCTTTTTATGGGGCTAACCCTGGCGCTTAAGAGCGACATTGTTGACATTTTGGCTGAACTATCTGGACAGTTGTATCGCGATATGTTGACAATCCGATTTCAAATGAATGTGCGAATGTGGACAAGCTTGATGCCCTTTGAAATTTATGGCGGGTAGCTCAAAAAAGAGAGACAAAAAAAGCTGAGTTTTTGCTTGTGGCAAATGGAAAGCTTATTTGAAAGGTAGATGACAGCGACCAGGATTTGCCATTGAAGTAGTCTTAAAAAAAGGATGAGGTATTTTTAAGGGCTATTGCTTTTGGAATTTATTGCATGAATGAAAGCTAATCTGAAAATAATTTTAGCGAGCTTATTTCTTTTCAGATTTTGTGTGAATAAACGCGATATTTCAGATAGCGATCTTTTAGGGCAGTCTAACAAGTTTTCTAGTGGTTTTCAGTGCCTGATTATACTTGTTAAATAAGTTTATACAACTTTTTTTTATTTCCTTATTGTGCACTTTTGCTGCTGCCAAGTTGAAGCTGTTGCCGCTAAGCATTTCTCATTCCATTATTTGGAAAAAAAAAAAAAACAGGCCCAAAAAAATTGGCCACTGGAAGATGAATATCTGCAATATATATTGCAGGCAGCCGAAGTTTGATCAAAAAAAAAATGCTTGTTAAATTATTTATCATAAATATTAAAGGCAGCAGAAATCGGCAGGTTAGCTGCAAGCTGCCAAACTGATAGACACCCTCTTAAATGCCAAAGAAATTTCAAAACAAACACATCAAAAGTGCTACAAAAACAAGCTGTTAATATGCTTTCAAAATATTTGTATTTGTGTGAGAAAAAAAAAAAAAGCTCTATAGCAGTTTTTTAATATATTGAATATAGTTTTGGTGTCTAAAAATTGTAAGTTGTAAGCTATAAAATATAAATGTGCGGATGTTTATCTTATTTTACTTTATTTTATTTAATATTCTCAAAACGAAACCCGACTAATATATAATATATAATAATACATGAATATGTATATTTGATTTATTTAGGGCCCAGAGAAACTAAAAGAAGTAGTTTATATTTGAGAAGTGAACTTAAGCTCGCAGTTGCTGGTAAAGAAAGCGTAAAAAAAATACAATTTGACGAAGTACTCAATTTTTGAATGATTATTTTTATCGAATATATCCGTCCGATGTTTGCGTACAATTTTTAAATATTAACTAATTGAATATTGTATTTAACGAAATGTTTCAAGGAAAAAAGAAAAAAGATCTTCTAAGAACCTGACTCTTGCATGAAGTCGGATTATTTTGTAAATTGTATCTGAGCTGAGTTTAGATACTCTTCCCCAAAAGCTTGAAAACGACGCCAAAAATGTTGCCGCAGGGCAAGCACGCGCTCTCAAAATATACATATATATTTATGAGCTACGCCAAGACGGGGATCATTAAAGATCATATGCAGGGCAAGTGGGGATTGAGAACTGGCCCGTTGTGATTTACGGACTGCGCTTCAAGTAGCCGTCGCAGCTGTCAATCAGGCTGCAATCGGCTTCCACATGTGGCGAAGCCCATAAAAATGTCTGAAGTCGGCGGCAACGAAAAGTAAAAGTGGCTTACGGTAAGGTAAGGCAATCTGTCGACAGGCATGTGGAATATAGCCACATATTAAGCAGCCGGCACACCCCTTGCAAAAAGAAAGACGCGTCCGCATCCGCAGTTATTAACCCAAAAGCGACAATTGGCGACCTCAAAAACGTTTAGCACTTGATGATTTCTTGATCTTCATGACCGATATTGGCAATAAGCCGTGTGCATATATCACATACAAATTTTTGGCTGCTGCATTTAGTTAATGAGCCCCTAAACTGTGCCGATGCGTTTTCACTTGGCAGACGACGACAACGACGACGACGATCCCAAAAGGCCAGCCGGAACGTGCGCTGGCCCAGCCCCAAAAATTGTTTTTGCATTTTTTTTTACCTTTTTTTATATATTTTTTTATTTATTATTATTTCTTCAAAATATGTTGACCAGGGTGTGCTCCGAAGAATGGTCCAAGCCGATGGTCAACACGTTCATTTCTACCTGGCCACAAAAAAAAAATATATTAAAAATAAAAAATTATATTTTTTTATTTATTTTGCAGACCTTCAATGCGGCCTAACGCACAAATAAGACCCCAACAAATTGCCGTTGTTTTACTCACCAATTCTGCCTTTTTTTTTTTTTTCCTTCTTTTTCTGATTTTTTAAAACTTTTTCGAGTAACACGAAACGAAACTGTCAATTGACGTATCGGCGCCGGCTTTTGGGCCAACCGATGTGGCTTTTTTGTTGCTGTTGTTATTTCCTTGGAATTATCTTAATGTGAAATCTTTAACTATGTTTGGGACATGGTCGGCAAGGGACACATACAGACATACTAATACATTTGTAGCCATGTATCTGTTTATTGAGTGTACCTTAAGACGATTTTAATGGATTTCGCTTGACATGCCGCCTGCCTTTGACAACCAAAGACTCATTTAATTGCAAAGTTTTGTAACATCGCATGAAGACAATGAAATGTGTTTGTGGAACAAGAGAAAAGATTTTTGACTCACTAACATAAAATTGTGTGTTATATAAAGCGAAATCAAATACTTAATGTTAAAGGATATAAAAATTGATAACATATCCGCAAGCATCCAAATACAAACTATGTACATATATTTTTGTGAATATATAAAACCTATTAAATGTGTTTTTCTCATACCTTTAATACGAACGTATTTCCACCATTTTACAATTTTTACAAATATGCCGTACACGTTTTTCTGCTAGTTAGAAAACCCTTTGTTACATTTTAAACATTGCGCACAATTTTAATGCTAATAGGGGCTGCAGATGTCTGTATATTGATAAAAAGACAACTCTATGCCATAAAAAAAATAAAACACAAAAACGACATGTGAACTCCGACGTGTGCAGAAAAGCGGAAATATACCCAACATTTAAACAAAGCAAAAAAAAAAAAAGCATGCATGTAAAGGAAAGCCAGGCAGATAAAAATCCGGACAAACTTAGTAAACTTTAAAGTCTGATAGCAAAGTCTGATAGGGATAAAACAATTTGGTAAGAGTTTAAATGAATATATAAAATAAAATAAAATTAATATATAAAAGATAGATGCTTTTATATAAATACAATTTTATTTAAATTAAATAAAAAGCTTGAAAAAAAACATAATAATGTATATATATAGATATGTATGTTCCTTTTGATGTAATTGCAACTGCATTGTTTTTCTGTCTGTTCGCTGTGGTGAAATTCTCAGTGTGGTGAGTCGAGCAGCGTTGCCACACCCATCACAAATTTATAATATTTTATATGCTAATGAAACTGTTTGGTTTTCCCTTTAAATTAAAAAAAAAAATATTTTTAAAGCTTACGAAAAATATTGAAGTAGGGCTCGTTAAGGACGAGGCCATCTTATACTAAACTCTCCGTTTTTACCAAACATAAAACAAAAGCAGATATGTTGCCCAATGCCCTGAGCTAAAGCGAATGCGTTCTGACTTTCAGAGGCGCCCCGGAAACGGATAAGGATGTCTACGGGCTCATAAGTAAGCACAATGTGTGTGCCCTGGCCAATTCGACGCAATCCAGACATGACCCCAGCATTCCAGGTAGGAAATGCCACCCTCACTCTGCAGCCTGCCGACAAGTGTTTAACTTTTATCTTGGCCACATAAAACAAACTTTACAGCAGTTTTACAGTCGTAAACAGCTTATGAAATTTTAATGGCCCGGCCTGCGCACAAATCTGGCGAATTTTAAAGTTATTGATTTTTTTTCGGGCTGATTCGGACAGTTTAATGCTTCACTTTATGCCGAGGCGTCATGCATGTAATGCATACTTGCAAAGTGGGCGGGATGATGTCGCCCGGGTGTCACATGTCCGGGCCACGCAACAATGGCTGCTAAGCCCCTTAGTAGGTTGCGCCCCGTTGCACCCAACCACAGCCAGGACGGCATGTGTGATGGCCTGGCAACTCTGCTCGTTGGCTAAATCTGTCTGCTCAAAATGTCAATGGCGCTTATTAGGCAAAAGTTCAATGCGCTTCAAGGCGGGCATTGCTTGACTGTATAAATGGCAGCTGAGCATCCACAAGCACTTGGCCAAGGTGTTAAAAGTGCCAGCCCAATGTGTGTGTGCGACTCCTGGAAGCTGTCGAAGCTCTTCAGAGTCTTTCCATGCTGTTTGTCGTGCAAGTTTTAGTTAATTCCTTGTGCAGCCAAATAAGATGTAAACATGCAGCAGAGTCAAAGGTATTTACTGAGGAAGGTGTTCTAGGGAAACAGCAGTTAATTAGTGTATTCGCACAATTAGGCGATATGCTTCAAATAAAGCTTAAGATTTTAAAGTTATCTTAATATTTTGAATATGTTGCTTACTCACAGCATCAATTTGCAAATTCTCAAACAAATTCACCAATTCAACGTTCACAAAAATGGAAAAAATTAACAAGGTGGCAACTTTCTAACAACAATCAGCTGTTTAAAGGTAATCAAACCATTCTTAACCAGTTGAAAAGTTCACTATAATTTTTTTAAAAATTATGTTTTTGTAAACATTACATTAATTTATATTAGTTTTCTTTTGTAGGTTGGGGTGGATTTAAACAATTTTTCTTCTTCCTGGTGGCAGAGGGCAGAAATAAACTTAGCTTAAAACCAGTGCTGCAAGACGCCAAAAAAAATGGTCAGTGCTTTAATCTACGGTTCGAAGGAACTTCTTGCATCAGGCTTCGGTGCTTGAGCCAGTTCACCACATCTGTCAATTCAGGTTTGGGCTTTATTCTTGATTAGTCATATATTTTCTGAATAGTATTGCAAAATTACATAATTTTGTATTTATACCTGCCCGTTCTACAGAAAATATTGCTTGTCGTAAATACTTTCTTATAGAAATTGCGTGCTTCATTTGCACTCACATCCAAAAGTTGGCATCTAACAAATATGGTTAGATAAATCCGATTTAGGAGCAACACATTTTGGCCTAAAATGCAGTTCGTGTTAAGAACTGGTTCCAACTAGTTGAAAACTGATTTGCAGCTTCGCATGAGTATACAGATATGTATATACATATGTATCTAAATAGCTATACGTAAATACAACATTTGTGGTAGCTAGCTTTGATGTACATTCATTATTTGTTAAAGGATATGATCAGACTATGACACCCATATCCTGTGAAAAGCTTTGTTTGAGGCACGTTATTTAAGCAAAGAGCACACCATATAAACCATATCCTGTTGTATTTGTTGCGGACTAAAAAACGTTAAAGCAAATCAAAAAACGAACCTAAAGTTTTCAGCTTTATGAAGTGAAATACGCGTAATTGTATCCAACGTGCCTGGCAAACACATTATTCGGGCACAAAATGTGTTAAATAAATCAAATCAAGTGGATGCTAACAATATAGGATAATTATATGGCGATTCAATAAGCTACCAATTCGTAGTGAAAAACTTAATATAGAGCGCAAAGCAAATAATGAAGCACTTAATTCTTTTAAAATGCTATCAGAGCCATTGCCATGCTCTGTTTTTGCGCTCAACACTGCGTATGATTAATCACTTGACAAATGCACTTAGCCAAGTGCTTAGCCCAGCCCGGCTGTGACATTAAAGCCGAAGTGTCGGTCGCACTTAATTTAAAATGCATGTTTAAATGTCATTAAATTAAAGCAGGAAGTGCACAGCTACTTACTTCCATTATGATGAGCTGTCTGCCCCTGTTCCGTGGGGCTGTTTGAAACTGAGACTAAAGCATTTTGTATGCCCGAGATCCTCTGGTTATTAGCTTGACCGTTTATTCAACTCTGCTTAGCCAGGCGTATAGCGCACATGGAGGCGGTGTCAAAGCCGAGCGTTGCATGAATATTACAAAAAAAAAAAAAAAACCTATTAATACAAAAAGATTTCAGCATTCTGATGCCATTTACAGATTGGCTAATTACGGGGCACGGGTCGTACCTATGTACTATATACACAAATCTGACTAATCGGGCTCGCCTGACTTTTAAATTGTACTTTTTTTTCGACTCTAAATATTTAAATTGCTTTGCGAGCGGCTTTTAATATCACTCGTGCGTCATCAGACAAAGACAAACGAACGCTGAAATTTGCAGTGGAAACTCCTCGCAACAAAGCTAGCTTGCAACATAATCGAGCGGTTGCAAATCGAAATACACTGATGATCTACGCATGGCCGTCTGCGGCAGCCTTGACCTGGTTCTTGAAAACTGACAACACCAGCAGCGACTCCCAGCGGCGTGGTTGTATGTGCGCCACATGCCACATCACACGCTGCAGCCAAGTCTGGCAAAGACAGCGACTAGTTTTGTGGCAGCCAACTTGCAGCTGTTCGGTTAACCACTCAACCGGTTTGCCTCAGATACCCTGTACTTGTTAAAGTGCGCCAATGGGGTAGCACTCAACAGGCAACAGGATGCATCGCCATCTGACACAATATTTTCTATTTGTTTTTAATATTTATATAAATAGCTTAAACAAATATTAAACCAACAATTTGTAACATTTATAAATGTGCTTCAGATACCCATGTACTTGTTAAAGTGTGCCCATGGGGTAGCACTCAACTGGCAACATGATGCATTAAGTAAAAAGTTTGTTTTTATACCCTGAACCCATTAAAAATGGGTAAAGGGTGTATAATGTTTTTGTGCAAAATGTAAATGTATGTTACAGGCAGAAAGGAAGCCATGTCCGTCTGCCTGTCCATCCAGCCGTCCGTATGTATGAACTGAAGGATCTCACAACCTATAAGAGCTAGAGACTGAAATTTTAGATGTAGGTCCTCCTAGGGCCTACGCAGATCGAGTTTGCTTCCGATAATCGATATCTTACTCCGTTTCCAATCAATCGATAAAAATCGATATCGACATCCTGTTTTTTAACTAATTTTGGTAAATAATAAGAGCTAGAGTCACCAAACTTGACTTGTAGCTTCTAGAATAGTATATAAATCACCATTTGGTGTTGGAATAAGGGGGTTCAGGGTAACCCCTAGTCGGGAGCTCCGACTAGAACCTCTTACTTGTTAAATATTCAATTTTTTTAATATTTTTACAAATTGCTTAAACAAATAATAAAACAAATATTTAGAAAATGTATAATTATTATTATAAGTCATTATCTTACCTCTAGTTACTTTAAGCTAATCTTTTCAATTGCATTTTTAAACATCTTAAAATCATTTTTTTTTTTATTCTTTTATCGTAATTGATATTCATAATAACATTCAGCACAAACGTCCGTTTACAGGGCATCTGCTGGTCGTGCATTCCCGACTGCTGCAAATCTCACTTATTTCTCACTGCTTATGGCAGACATTTGAAGTCGTTTACTTAAGAGACGCCCGCAGCTTCGATTTGCACGTTACATTTTTGGCGGTCAAATTAGTTGGACGTGAGTTTGCCACCAACCACAAAAGGGGGCGTGGCATACATTGATACAGACACACAGATAAATAAGACAAGTAGTCAATGTAACTGTGCCTGATGGGGATACTTAGATACAAAAAATTAACTGAGCGTTGCATAATATGCGACCATATTGGAAATAAACAAAATCGTGAAAAATTGTTTCGTTTTCTGGAAAACTAAATTATACTTCTTTTTTAAAGGTTTGTATCCCGAAAAGTATTACAATTACAAGCCCCATAGAACCGATAAAAATTTAGTTGTCTGAAAAACGATTGACTTTCTTCAATCTTTCCATCTGTTTGAATGACAAACATTGGTCAAATATCAGACTACTATATTATATAGTCTTTCTATCTAACTTAAGTTATAAGCTTTCATACCCTGTACCTATAAAATTAGTGCAAAGCCTCTATAAGCCAAAAGAAGGTATCTCTTTCGGACTAATATAATGAGTGCAAGGCCTCTATAAGCCAAAAGAAGATATCTCTTTCGGACTAATATATTTTACTATCGATTTGTCTGTCTTAAGTTGTGGTAAGCCTTTATAGATTGTATCTAGCAAGTGCATAAAAAGGTTCTATAAGCCAAAAGGAGGTATTGTAAGCTTTTACACCCTGTAACCAGGGTATATATAAGCTCAACGGAGGCTCCTCCATCGAAAAAAATGTATAGATTTCGTGATTAATGCGGAAAACAGTTTTGATCCCCAAGCTAGGTTCTCGAAATATATTTCTTTGTTTTTTCGAACATTGCAGACATTTATCCAAAACCGATAAATATCGATTCCCAGATGTTCTGGGATTATCAGATATTAGGTTTTACGATCAGCATTGAGCAAAACTTTATTCAAAGCAAACGAGTAGCTAACCCGCCAGTAACTATTTTAGTGAAACTGTCCAGTATAGTTTGTTGATGACTTTAAAAGTATAAATTCATTAATTGGGGCTTAGGTATCATGTACATCCCAACTAAATGTCGCTTAGCCAATAAATTAGCTCAAAGCTTAACTTATTATGCCATATTATGCACAGCTGGCATGATGTGGTCGTTGCTTGTTTGTTTTTTTTTGTAAATATACCCTTATGGAGGATATTAGAATGCTGTCACGAAATGTGCAATGCATAAAAGAAGAAGTCTCCGAGCTTATGAAATATATGTGCTTGAGTTTTCAATCCGTCTCTTGGTTGCAGTCTGTACGCATGTAGGAATCGGCCGGATTGGACCATATATCACAAGAACCATACATTTTTTTGTTTTCTCAAATATATTCAGCAAACTGACTTAAGAGTTTTACAAGAATCGGTCAAGATCAAAATGTAAAATAAGGAAGACTTTTATAATTCTAAAGATATCTGGATCAATGTCAGCAATGGCGAATCTAGGAACAATCTCTTGGAGGTCGAATTTTTGTATAAGAACCTCTGCCTAAAAGGGTATTCAATCTTCGACAAGGCGCCGGCAGCCGTTGTTTCTTGTTTTATTTTGTACGAAGCATTTCAAAATGAACCGCCTCCGCCTGTCAGTAGCCACCCACAGCCACCCATCCATTAAAATAAAAAAGGAGGTCCTGGTCCCCCCTGCTCTTATAGCACACTTAGTGGACGCCGGATTAGCTGCGGTTGTGACGCAACATGTTGGTTACGCGGCTGGCGGGATGTCGGGCTGTCGGTCTGTCGTTCTGTTGGACTGTGTGTCGGCGGGCTTTTATTTGCGCTGCGGTTAGGGCTGAAAAGGGTTTGGATCCGCTGGGGTTACCCGGTACTTAATGGGCCACGTTTGCTGCCAAAACAATTAGAATATTCCGGCATGGAACAAGTGTAGCTGTTGATGTTAATATTTTGGGTTTTCTCCCGCTGCTTTTATCGGCATCAAGCTTGCATAGAAATGTGATTTAATTTTAATTATGCACCCACTTTGTACATTTGAAATGGAAATGTGAAAATGACAGAGCACACCCAGGTGGGAGGGGGCACAGCTCATTGTTATTGTGCGCTGCTCTTAATTCAAGCGAGTTGGTATTTTGCCGATACACCTCGTGCCGTGTCACCGTCTTGTCTTGGCCATTAATTTTACAGTACAAAAGCCCAGGTAACCAACCGGTTTTCAAAAAGAGAGAGCGAGAGGGAGAGAGAGAGAGAGAGCACACATCTAATACCAAGTTCAAGGTCAAGATCAGAGCCGCAACCGCAGTGTGCATCACCAGCAAAACAGCATCACAAAGGTGTGACGATGTCTTAAAAGATATTTCAATCGTCCAAGGGACGAGGCCGGGAGTTGTTTGTCAGCGGCGAGCTGCACTCATGGGCAGTTAATTATATATACTATATATATATACATATATATCTGTGGGTAAGTCAAACCGCTTTTTTTTTTTTTTGTATTTTGCAATAGAATGCAATCAAGAGATTTTCCCACGAATTACGACGTTGCCATTGACTTTGAGACGTCAAGTGCTTAGCACCGAGAACTTGGCACGATTTCCACTTTGAAGCGCCTAAGAATGCGATTGCACAATAGTTGAGAATGCTAGACTATTAATACAAATAGGTACGTATTATTCTAGCTTAAAGTGTTAACGATTTTCAGCCGCGATTAAGAATGCAGCTCAAAAAAAAATATAAGAAGTAATTCTTATTTTAATGTAAATCTATTTAAATCCAAAACAAAATAAATCTTAATTTTTATGCAGCTCAAGTGTTCTGGAATTAAGCATAATTTAATTCAATTCCCAAATCAAACTCAACTCAAGTTTATCCCTCATAAAACCTAGCTCATTTTCAGCCGCGATTAAGAATGCAGCTCAAAAACGAATATTCAAAATAATTATAATTTAAATGTAAATATATTTGGTTAACAATAAAATTTTGTAGCAATCCAAAACAAAGTAAATCTCGATTTTTATGCAGCTCAAGTTCTGGAATTAAGCATAAGTTAATTAATTTTCCAAGTCGAACCCAAGTCAAGTTAATCCCTCATAAACCTAGCTCATTTTGAGCTTAATTTAATATTCCGTATTCTTGATTTCATTTCATTTGCCAATCAATTCCGTAGCAGATATATTTCGCATTTAGGCCCAACCCGCTTTTGTTGAAAATTAATTTCAGTTGGGCAGCTTGATTTGAAGGCTTTTTTCTGTTCGAATCAAGCCAATTTGTGCTGAAACTGTTGCTTTATTTAAAAATAAGCATTAACTATTGTTTGTGTGAAGCTTATATTCCAAACAATAACAATCCGCCCTCAAGCCCAACCCATTCTAAAAAACGTGTTCTACAAAATCAATTTTCTGCTTGATTAAAGCGAATTTAAGAGGAATTTACCCAACAGAAAATGTCTTAATCAAGGTTAAGATTTAATCATGCAATTCTTGTTTTTTGTTAGTTTATAAAGTTCCAAGTTAGTCAAAAAAGGCGAGCGGAAGAGTAAATCGAGTAAACGCAGCCGTAAATATATATTCAGTCTATACGGATATCCTGAATATCTGTCCATGGCTATGCTACTTGCCACTTTGCTCTGACAGTCATTTCCGTTGGAGCATTTGGCTCGGCTCTTGTCGAACTTTTGGCCATTTTGTGTGTGGAACCTGTTGCACCGGCTGCGATTTATATCATCGTAAAGGCTGCCATTTGAATTTTGGGAATTTAATTTTAATGCCAAGTAGGCTGCGGATGCTAAGGACAGGCGGCTGGTAGCATGGATATTTTTGGGCACAGCATTGTATATGCCAGAATGCCAAAATGCCCAGGCACAGGCAGAGTCAGAACCGCAGCCGCAGCCGCAGCCACATCCACATCCACATCGTCATCCATGCCATCGCACACGCGTCGCCCATTAGGCGAGCCTGTCATTTTCTCGTCTAACGGAAGTTGTCTGTGTTAATGGAATTACATGAATTTCAACTCTGAACCACAGAGAAGGATGGCAAGCGACATTTCCGCCTGCCTGCCTGCTGTACGGCCCATAAACTTTGGTGGTGAAAGTTTTTCGCAGGCGAGACCGGAAATGGAAATAGCAGCACATACAAACAAACACAAGCTATTCATTGAAGGACTTATCATATTAAAGCCTCAATCTTAATACAAACTAAATGTCTCAAGCTGCCAAACTATTGCCGGAGTTATTGCCCCAAAGGCATGAACATAAGCCGCTCGAAAATGTTTAAAGGAAAAAGCTCTCATTTTAATTTAAAATATATGCACTGTGCGTACATTGAATTCATTACATCTCTTGCCTTGCTAAAATTGTTATAATTTCAAGATGCTTTAATTTGAATACGTTTTTCACCACTCGACGATGTGGTGAAATACATGCACAGGTGGCAACGCTGCCTGTAAGTGGCAGCTCTGTTCCTTAAGCATGCGCAGCGATCCTAGCTTGACTTGTAAAAGTAAATAAAATGTCGTCACAAATCGCATTAAAGTTTTTATATAAAACAAATAAATCGTTTGAAAAACAGCTTGCAAACGCGAGAGAGAGAGAGAGAGAGAAAGAGACAACTCTCGTTAGACTTAGGCCAAGCAGAAGCAAGAAAAGGATAAACGCTGGCCGCGTGTCTTACCAATTGAATTTTGATTTATTTTTGCATATTTAAGGTTATGCATTAACATAATGAAGGCGTTAATTTAATAGTTAACGCCTGCGCAGCTTGGCTTTTTATTAGCTGCCAGCATAATATTTACTATTTAAATAAAAGTAAACAGAAATTAAAATAAATGGGTGAGTAAAATAAGTAACTGCAACAATTAGTGCGTCAATTTTTTACTATCATATCTTATTTGCCATATATGACCCGTTCATCACCGGTAGCCCAGAAGAAGCTACCAGCAAAGCCTCTGCATGAGTCGGAGCAGATGGAACCCAATTTGGTTGCGGCATCCAATTCCATAATACCCAATGGCACCGTACTTCGGGTCATGGCCTATACGAGATGTGGCAGAGAGCCGGTGCGCACCACGATAACCATCAATGAGCTAATTGGCAAAGGTACTTTTGGCCGAGTTTACAAGGCGCAACTGGATCAATCGGAGCACCTGGTCGCACTCAAGCAGGTCGACTTCGATCCGTACATTCTGGAGCGCGAGCCGAAGATCATGAATTACATTGAGGGGCACTGTAATATTGTGCGTTTAATTATGTACTGTTACGCTCAACTGGGACATGCACGGCAAAACTATTTACTGCTGGCCATGGAGTATATGCCGATGACGCTCTCCGAGTTTATACTGCAGCAACGGGATCGGCCGCTGCAGTCAATCTACGTGCGCGTTATCTCTTATCAGTTGTTCCGCGGCCTTGGCTATCTGCACTCGCACTTCATTTGCCACCGGGACATTAAGCCGGAGAATACGCTGCTGGATCCGCTCACGATGAATCTCAAACTGTCCGACTTTGGCAGCGCCAAATTCCTGCAGGCCAATGAGTCCAGCGCCACATACGTGTGTTCGCGTTTTTATCGTGCGCCCGAGCTGTTTGCCAAATGCGAAATATATGGCACCAGCGTGGATCTGTGGAGTGCCGGCTGTGTCCTGGCCGAATTGCTGAAAGGCACCGTGCTCTTTGCTAGCAGCAAACACGACCAGGCCCAGCTGCTGCATGTGATTGGCCTGCTGGGCACCACGGGCCTGGAGCGGGCGCCACGTGTACTCGCCGCCAGCGGCCTGGACGCGGCCACTGTTAGCGCTCGGCCCAGTTGGCAAACCTTAATTGGCAACTGGGTGCCCGAGGACTTGGCCGCCCTGCTGGATGCGTGCCTGCAGTATGAGCCCGCGGCACGCATCTCGCCGCTGAGAGCCTGTGCACACGCCAGCTACGATGAACTGCGCACCATGGATGCATTGAACACCCCGATGCCCAATGGAGTCGGGCTGCCGCCATTGTTTAACTTTAGCGCGCATGAGCTGCAGGTTGAGCCGGGATTGTGGGTGCATCTATTACCGCTGCATCTCAACCAGTCCTTGGAGCAAGCCATAGAGCAATAGGAGTCTACACGCTAGTCAAGTGCAACACTAGATTTTTAAGTTTAAATAGTTAAGTCGCCAGAGGCTGTGTTAGTTATACAAATTTCAATACCCAACGTGAGGTGAGTACACTTTCCACCTCTATTTATAGCCCCTAATAATAAACCTTGAGGTTTAAGGTTAGTTTTTCCTTTACTGTTTCTTCTCTTGCCGATCTTCTCTTGCCTATGGCAATGGTTTTTTATTTACAATTTGGGATGCTCAGCGTGAGCTGAGTACACTTTCTACCTCAATTCATAAATCCTATAAATAATCCTTCAGGTTAATTTATCCTCTGCTCCTTCTGAACTTATTGTAAGGCTTTTTATGGTGGGTTTCTCTGTATAACACTTTTGTATACTCAACATGAGTTGAGTACACTTTCTACCTCATTTTATAATCCCCACTCTTGATCATCCTTAGTTTTGAGCTTAGTTTTCCTTTATGGAGTTTGTATCTATTGTAATCAATGACTTAGGTTGTATATTTCTATTTAATTTTATTTATAACTTTACTTATACCTGAATACTAAACGTGAGGTTAGTTCATCTTCTGCCCCATTGTATAACTAAAAATAATCCTTGAGGTTAGTTTTCGTAAGGCTTTTGTGGTGAGTTTATCTTTAAACTACTTTTAACGAGAGTTGAGTAAACTCTCTGCCTCATTTTTAATCCATGAAAATAATAATGCTCAGTTTTGGGGTTAGTTTTTCCTTTAGTGCTTGTGGTTTTCTTTTAAATTTTTTTTTGTTACAATTTAGATAACTTTTTTTTGGACTATATGTTTACATAGTACATAGGCATTGTGGCCTATCTTTTGCTGTCATTTTGGGGCTAATTTTCCGAATTTCTCTGCCCTCGCCCTCTAGTTTAACTTACCTCTATCGCAGCGCCGATCTTCTAACAGATTTCCACTTGATTTTCATTTTTTCACTTTCAGAACTCAGTTGATTCCAGTGTCGTGTCTGGCTTAACATATATATGTGTATATATTTTTGGTGTGGTTAAATCAACCAATTTGACAGACTTTCCCATAGCACGCATGGGACTCGAGGAACCGCTTTGAAATTCTAGACCCAAGTAGCCTTTGCGTAATAAAAAAAGTCGACCATCGGTTTGACGGTCTGAAAGTGGTTTAGTTCAACGTGTGCTAACGTAGTGTTAACATCTCGCCTAAAACAAAAAAATAAAAACTTCTGGAAAAATCGGGATAACTTTGAAAACAAAAACGCATATCTTCAAGACAAACCGTGAAAAACTTCGCCGACATGGAACTACCGTCGATGGTGGAGCGTTCCGGTAGTCGTCTGGTGGTGCGCAGCCTGGTGAGCGGTGCCACGGTCTATCAGACCGCAATGGAGGCCAAAGAAAGCGGCGTCGCGCCAGCTGCAGGGCGTGTCAGTGCGAATGCCGCGCACCCACTTGTGGGCGCCGAGATGCTCGAGCGACAGCTTCAGATGCTTAACAACCGAACCGCCAGCCAGCCGTTGCCGCTGATCCTGCCGCTGGCCATGCCCAAGGCTGTGCTGCCCGGCGAGGAGGAGGGCAAGGAGCCGGCGGCGACGCATTTGCAGCTAGAGCCAAGGGCCGAGGAGGAGCTGCCGCAGTGCAAGATTAGGCGCAACTATAGCTGCAATGCCTGCGCCTTCTTCACGCAGAATCCGCGCAGCCATTTGTCGCATCTGCGCGATGTGCACGGCGAGAAGATCGTAATAAACGAATGCAAGCTCTGCCTGTATGCCTCGCGGCACTTCCAGAAGCTGGTGCGGCACATGAAGATGGTGCATGGCTGTTCGGATGATGACAGCACTGGCATAGCTGGCAGGCGCCACTGCAATCGGGAGGCGCGCAAGCGTCGCCTCGAGGAGAGCATCGAGGCGCCCGTTATCGGGAGTGGGGGAGGTCCTGGTGGTGTTCCTTTTGGTGGTGTTTTGGCGGTTGGTGGAGCGACGCTGCAGGGTGGACCCTCGCTGAAGCAGCTGAAGAGCGAGCTGCAGCTGCAGGAACAGCAGCTGCTCAACAATGTGGAGGCCTTCAATCGACAGCAACAGCTGCAGCAGCTGCAGCAGATGGTCTCGCGCAGCGGCAACATATTCTCGATGGCCTTCGAGTTTCAGATGTGCATGCTGCCGCCCACAACCGGCATGAATGTGACCAACAGTCGACCACCGGAGGAGCCGGAACGTGAGCCGGAGAACAGCAGCTCCGATTCGGAGGAGCTGCCGCAGGCGGATGAATGCGCCACACCCGAAGCACTCGATCTCTCCGCCGGCTCCTCGGTCACCCAGTACCAGTGCCAGAAATGCTCGTACAGCACACCGATCCGTGCGCGCTTTAAGAAGCATGTCAAGTACCATTCCATGCCGTTGATCAAGTGCGCCTCGTGTGATTTTCACTCGCCCTACAAGTGGAATCTGGACAGGCACACCAAGAACCATGGCGCCAATGGCTATTTCAAATGCGGCGTCTGTGACTTCAGCACCAATATCAAGCAATCGCTGACCATACATGAGCTTAATCACCATGTGGCCAGACGCTCTGCATCCCAGGAGCATCAGCAGACCAGGGCGCAGGAATTTACGGAGCAAGCGGAACCAGCACTAGACACAGAGCCCTGTTCCAGTCCCGTGGAGGCAACGGGCTCTACTTCGCCGTTGTCGGCGCTGCCGCCCATCAGTTGCTCCCATTGCCAGCAGCGAGTGCCCAATGCCATGGAGCTGGTCAGCCATTTGCAGCAGTGCGAGCCGGCGCTGCGCAACACCACGCAGCTGGCCTGCGACATGGAGCTGGCTACGGATGAGGATTATCGCGGCGCTGGCAACGATCTCAGCTACTGCGGCATAGAAACGGCGCCCGGCTATGGCGAGGTAAGGCTCACATCCACACAAGCTGGCCAAAAAGATTTCATTTTAAACTCTGCCCCAGGTTACCGAGCAGCTGCAGCCGGAGGACTCGGACGCACTGAAGAAGGTGTTCAAGTGCCCGCACTGCACATTTTGGGCGGCCACCGCATCGCGCTTCCATGTCCACATCGTTGGCCATCTGAATCGCAAGCCATTCGAATGCTCGCTCTGCTCGTATCGCTCCAACTGGCGCTGGGACATTACCAAGCATATTCGGCTAAAGGCCATGCGCGACAAGTCGCACATCCAGGCCCAGGTGCTAATGAACGACGAGACGGGCAGACGCAACTATGCCAAGTACAATCAATATCTGACCCTGATGAAGGTCAGTGCGGAGCAGGCGGCCGATGCCAAGACCATGCGCTGCGGCGAGATGCAACCGAGCAGCGCCGAGCAACAACAGCTCCTTACTGTGCCCCCGTTCGAGGAGGAGCATGCCGAAGCCCAGTTGGGCCTGGAACCGCACACAGAATCGTTGGCTGCTCTCGATTTGCGTGTCTCCTGCAAGCCGTACGCGGATCAAACGCTGGCACCGAACGATCTGCTCAATGAGCGCAGCTTTCCGAAGCAAAAACAAAGCAAATCCAGTAAGCACCCACAGGACTCTGCAAAAAAGGATCGCTATCAACATGCTCTCTATGACGTGCGCAACTAAAGCAAATCTTTTAGCTACTCCACACATCTTGGGCAGCTCCAAAAACTGACTACATGGTTTGCACGGGATTTTTACAATACTTGGAATTGTTTTCCATTCTTAACGAAGGACGGACATTGGAATTATTCTGGGTTTAGGTTATACAACATTTTATTTATTATTTATATAAGTAGTATACGTATTTATCGCTTTTTTTTCATATTCCAATAAACTGCATTAAATGTTCCAGAAACTAAAATAATCTAGAAATAAAAATTAGATTTTTCTGTGTCTGAAATTATGCATGTATGTGTATGTATGAATGTATGTGTGTGTGTATATATGTATGTATGTATGTATATATGTATGTATGTGTGTGTGAGTGTATGTGTGTGTATTATGTATGTATGCAGGTAAATTGTCTTCTATACCAATAGCAAACCAATTTGTTTTGTTGCGCGGCAAATTTAAATAAGAAAACGTATTTATTAAAGCTGCCCTTCTCCTCGATTCTCAAAATTGTAAGTAAGGCCTGCAGGCTTCCCCTATGAATTAGACGCAGGCGGCTTCAACACTGGAGGCTGTGGAGCCGAAGGAGCAAGGCGGAGGAGGAGCACCAAGGGGGCGGAACAGGAGATGTAGGTATGTATGTAAGCATATAAGTATGTATGTATGTATGTATGTATGTATGTATGTATGTATGTATGTATGTATGTATGTATGTATGTATGTATGTATGTATGTATGTATGTATGCATGCATGTATGTATGTATGTATGTATGTATGTATGTATGTATGTATGTATGTATGCATGCATGCATGTATGTATGTATGTATGTATGTATGTATGTATGTATGTATGCATGTATGTATGTATCTATCTATGTATGTATTCTGTTTTGTATGTATGTGGGTTTGTGTATGCATGCGTGTATGTATGTGTGGTTATGCACGTATTTTACATGAACTTTCAATTTATCACCAGTCAGTCAGGACAAACAGTTTTATATATAGAGATAATATATGAGGAAACAACAAAAAAAATATTTATTGGAATTTATAAAACTTTTGTATGGTTGTCCAATGTGGATATAATTTTGTAGAATTTTTGTAACATCACTTATATTAAGTTTGGTCATGACATCTTTGTTTCTATTAGATACAAGTGCGACTCAGGAAAAACTTAGCAACATAATAACATTGATATTTGTTGAGTTTAGTCAAGTTATCTTAAGAAACAGAATGGGTTTTCAGTGTCTCAGTTCTTTAACCGAAATAACATGCAGATATTTAATATACTGATCCGATCCAGCAGACTGGTTTTAATATAGACATACATATACATACATGACGGGCAAAGCTATGTCGTTAAAAAAAAAAATATGCATTCTTGCGTGTTTAAATGATTAGTAGAGCACCCAATAATACCCTTTGCAACGGTATCATAAGTCGCTGCCATAACAAATTAAAATTTAAAGAATTCCTAAACTCGAATTTTAAGCATAGATCTGTAGAATACTAGCAAAGCGTTAAGGCATTAATTCAACATTAAGTGTTGAAAATACGTATTAGTTTGTTATGGTTATTAATTACGGAATAAGTATATTATTGCTGATCGAGTATTTAATTTATATGTTAGTTTAGGATAGAGTTAATATTTAAACACAGAATTTGGAGGGCTTAATGATAATAATAACAGTAATGACATATATATTTTGATTTAGCTAAGCTAAATTAACTGTTTCAATTTGAGATTCACTAGCCTAAAAATGAGCCAAAAGTTTGATCACGCGCTGATCACAGCAAACATTCCTGTATGAAAAATAATACTATGAATAGTAATACGACTAGCGGCACTAAGAAGCACAACTCGTCAACGCCAAGCGTTGACAGAAGGTTCCAAAGATCGATGGCGAGATAACGAGCCTGTAACAGCCACGGATACGCCCATGCCCATAACTAAGCCGTCTGGCATTGGACGCTCTCGAAATGTGGCGACTGGCCATTGTATTCATCATCATCTTCGGTGTCGGCGCGACGTCCCTGCGGCTTATAGTCGGTCATCTGTACGACATCCGCTTCGGGCGGCACAACAATGCGTTCGCGCGGCGGCAGCAGATCCTCCAACGTGGCCAGCTGAGCTGGCGTAGCGAAATCGTTGGCCGGAAAGTTGACCTTAAATTGTAAATAAAGATCACCATGATCTTCTGGCTTGTTAAATACCGGCATGCCCGATCCGCGCAACATTTTAATATGGTTGTGTCGCAGCACCTCGCCCGGCTGCGTGCGTATGCAAACGTTTCGTCCATCCAGATGCTTAAAGCAGTGCGTATAGCCACACAGGGCCTCTGTCAGATTTATCTCTAAATCGTGCATGTAGAGATTTGAGTGACGACGCTGAAAGAGCGCATGCTCGGCCTGTACCATGATGACATACAGATCTCCAAATTCACCGCTGCGCAATTGATGGCCCTCATTGGCAAAGGGCATCTTCAACATGTGCGGCATGCCGCGCTCAATATCCACTATGCGCTTCATTTGTTGCTCAACAAAGCCGGTACCGGTGCAAGGCTTGCAGCGCATATTCTCCTTAATGGTGAATCCTCGACCATCGCAGCTGGGGCAAACCTAGACACACATTGCATATTAGCTAAGATATACTGATTTCTGGTTCTGTTCTTACCGCATCGAAAGCGCCAAGACCCATAAATGTAAATGCTGCGGCACGGCCAACACCGCCGCAGGCCTCACAGGGTTCGCGCGCATTGGGTGGACCGCCATCACCATTGCACTTGTCACATAGCTTCTGCCGCTTGTAACTCACCGATTTTTGTTTGCCACCCACGTACATTTCCTCTAGCGTCAGCTCCATTCTTATCATTATTCTGCCGTCGCGTCTGCCACGATCGTTGGACGTGCCGCCAAATGGGAACCATTGCGCAAAAAATTCCGAGGTATCGGTAAATCCTTCCGCGCCCTCCTGCAGTCCCTTTATTCCATGGCGATCGTAGATGCGACGTTTCTCCGGATCGGAAAGTACTTCATAAGCAAACGATATTTCCTTAAACTTGTCGCCCGAGTCGGGATTCTTGTCCGGATGAAATTCTTTGGCCAATTTGCGATAGTTCTAAGTTAAGCGCGTTGTATTAAAATTGAAATGGGAAAAAAGACCTCGCACCTTCTTGATTTCGTCCGGGGTCGCATCTTTGGTCACGCCAAGTACTTTGTACAAATTTAGGTTTTCCATTGCGATTGCGCGGTAGACCCTATATTAAACGAAAATGCCCACACATGCTTGTATGAATTTTGACTATTTTATGATTGTGACACAATAATTTTTAGTTCATATTGCTATGATGCTTATTTGTTTATGTTTTCTTTTTAGTTTCCTATTCGCCCTATACCAATAATCCCAAGCGAAACAGCTGTGTTAACAGCTGCGCAGGCCGCAGTACAAGCTTACCGAACTCTTAAAAAATTGCCCCTCTACTTATTTTTTAATGTGCTCCTTAATTATTCATTTTAAATTTTGTTTTCGTAACCAAATACTATAACACTTCAAAATCAAAGAATGCAAAAGAAAATAGTAAATGCATTGTTAGGGGTGACTGTGGCGACAACCAAAAAATAAGTGCTGTAAAACGCAAAACTATACGATATAAGCATACAAAAAAGAGGGTCAGCCTAAATAAGAAAAAGGTCTCAAAAATATCAAACTAGTCTGTATTTTAATATATTGTTAACAAAATATTGCATATCTACACATATATGGTCACGTATGATCCCTATATGTAATGTATTGTTCCCTTTTTTGCAGCCGAATACCACATTATTGTTGTGTGACCATATGCTGGTTGGTTGCAAAATACCGACATGAGTCATCAATGCGCGTCTCGGAAGATAACACGTTGGGCGTGGTGAAATTTAATTATTTGTTTCAACGTTTGCTTTGGGCACACTGGGCGGTCTGTACGTCACATCATCGGAAAATTTTCCAGAAATTACGTACAAATTTCACGAAAATAATTAATTGAAAATTATTTTAAAAAATACACAAATTTTAATTTAAACGTAAATATCGGATATAAAAGTGTTTAAATTAAAAAAGTGCATTTATTATAGGCTAAACAACATTTTTACGCAAGCAAAATGGTTGCAAAGTAGAGACGTAAAAATTTTGTGTGTGTACCAACGAAAGAGAGGAGAAAACGGAACGCGAGAAAGTAAAAAGAAGAAATCGTAACTACCCGCTGGTAGTGTGCGTGAGTGTGTGGTAAGAAGCAGACAAAGCGAAATAGACAAAAACTGTGTTGCGCCTGGAAAAATGATGGAAAACTATGAGGACATGAATATCCGACTAGGACACATCAACTCGAAAGAGCTTATGGCTGTCCACGAAGTCAAACTACAAAATGGACACGATGAACTTAACAGTTTTGAACGCTCACAGGCGAATTTTGATTTTGGCGCTGAAATTCTGACAACAAACGTTAAGCCAGCAGCAGCAACAACATCATCAGCAGCAACAGAGTCGACGACGCCAGCAACAAGCGAAACGCAACCAAAAGCAAATAGTCAAATCAAAACAAAAACATTGCCTCAAATGGGAGAACAAAAAATTGGCGCCAATCGAAATGGCAAAATTCAAATAAATCAATTGGAACAAAGTGACCAGCATAGAAAAAGTCTGGACAAGTCCTTCTCCGAGGCGGATGATGACGATGAAGGCGATGAGGATGAAAATGAAGATTACAAATCAAGGTATATACCGTTAAACGAGTTGATGACAAAAAATATTTTACAGTTATTGGTGACATGCACAAGAACCCAAAAAAATAACAATTCTAACAAATCTACATCTAATACTAATGTTTTTAACTGGCCAAAACTACATACAATATTTGAGCAAAGAAGTGCGAACTGTATTTGGAAATTTTAGTTAAATAAAAATTAATTTATTTTATTTTATAAATGGTTTATTTTTTTTTTTAACACAATTGGCATACATGTTCAGTATATGAGCTGGAAAAACGTATATTTATTTTTAAAATAATTATTTATAACTTTTTTAGCTGGGCCAACAGCGATGACGACGACGACGATGACTCGTCCAGCTCGGACTGCTCGTCGGTGGGTCGCAGCGACTGGAAGCTGCGTTGGCTCCAGCGCGAATTTTATACTGGTCGTGTGCCGCGCCAGGTTATTGCCAGCATAATGCCGCACTTTGCCACTGGGCTGGCCACGGACACAGACGACTCGGTGCTGTGGGACTATCTGGCACATCTGCTCAACGAGCCAAAGCGTCGCACCAAGCTGAGCAACGTGAACACCTTTGACGATGTCATCGAACTGGTGCACAAGTCGGAAAGGATTATTGTACTCACTGGAGCTGGTGTGTCTGTGTCTTGCGGCATACCTGATTTTCGCTCCACAAACGGCATCTATGCGCGGCTAGCGCATGATTTTCCCGATTTACCAGATCCACAGGCCATGTTCGATATTAACTACTTCAAGCGCGATCCTCGGCCTTTCTATAAATTTGCTCGTGAGATTTATCCAGGCGAATTCAAGCCCTCACCATGCCACCGATTCATCAAGATGCTGGAGACCAAGGGCAAACTGTTGCGCAACTATACGCAGAACATAGATACATTGGAGCGTGTCGCCGGCATACAGCGGGTCATTGAATGCCATGGCTCGTTTTCGACGGCCTCGTGCACCAAATGCAAGTACAAGTGCAATGCCGATGCCCTGCGAGCGGATATATTTGCCCAGCGCATACCCGTCTGTCCCCAGTGCCAGCCGAATGTGGAGCACAGTGTTGATGCCTCTGTCGCTGTTACAGAGGAACAGCTGAAGCAGCTTGTCGAGAATGGCATCATGAAGCCCGATATTGTCTTCTTTGGTGAAGGTAAGTACTCACTTTAAGTTTAATTATAAAGATTCCGTCTCCCATTAAAATAAATTTCGTGAGCGAAGGACATGTTGCGTCGCTGCCAACTTACCTTCGTACAAAATAAATTCTGGCAACGCCATTTTCCGACCATCAACTGTTAATGGTTGCAAATAAGACATTTTAATAAACTATGACGTTTTCCAACACTCCACTTTGTTGCCAGCAATTCAACAAAAGTTCCTTTTTATGGCTATATCTAATATTTTTAAGCTCTGATGAGCGTAAAAGGGCGTTTTTTAAAATCTTCATCGAATATTTATAGCATAAGCATAATTCACATATAACTTGCCTCGTTGACAGGATTGCCGGATGAGTATCACACAGTTATGGCCACGGATAAGGACCAATGCGATTTGTTGATTGTGATTGGCTCTTCGCTGAAGGTACGCCCCGTCGCACACATTCCCAGCAGCATACCCGCCTCGGTGCCGCAAATATTGATCAATCGCGAGCAGCTGCATCATCTCAAGTTCGATGTTGAGCTCTTGGGCGACTCGGATGTTATTATCAACCAAATCTGTCAACGTCTTTCGGGCGCCGGTTCCACCTACGATGACAATGACTGGAAGCAGCTATGTTGTGACGATCAAGTGTTGCGTGAATCCAAGGAGCTGCTCCCGCCGACAGAGCATCATTATTACCATCATCATCATCACCATCATCGGCATCGGAGCTCGGAGAGTGAGCAACAATCCCAACTGGACACAGACACACAATCGCTAAAGTCTAATGGCTCCACCGATTATTTGCTCGGCTCCTCGGCAGGCACATGCTCCGACAGCGGCTTCGAGTCTTCCACATTCACGGCTGTGCACAGCAAGCGCAACCACCAGCAACAACAGCAGCAACAGCAACCACAACAAATCTGCCACCAGCAGCAGCAGCAGCATCATCAACCACAGCAACGCAGCCGAATGCGCCGCCATCGAACGTATCAAGAGCGACATACTCGTGGAATTGAATGAGACGGCATTGAGCTGCGATCGGCTTGTAACTCCAGCGGCAACTAGCTCAACGTCCACTTATCGTCATCTCTCCATTGATTCCTCCAAGGACAGTGGCATTGAGCAATGCGAATTCTCCAATGCCAGTAATATCGAAGCCAATCGTGGCTATGCCAGTAATATGGATCCCAGCATTGCTGCGAATATGGTGGTGGAAACAAAGACAGCCGCACCCAGCTTGACGCCCACGCCGCCGCAGCGGCCGCAGCGCCAGACTACGGCCGAACGTCTGCAGCCCGGAACGTTCTACTGCAATCCGAACGGTTGCTCGTATGTCTTTCCTGGCGCTCAGGTGTTCTGGAATAGCGACTGCAGCGATGACGAGGATGATGATGATGGCGCAAGTGTGCGCGACGGCGATCTCTTTGGCAACGTTGTGGCCAGCGACGAGGAAGCGTGCGATTTAAACGCGGTGCCCCTGTCACCGCTACTGCCGCCTGCCTTGGAGGCACATATTGTCACCGAAATTACCAATGGCAGCGCCATGGATGTACCGGTTGCACTCTCTGCCGCGAGCACTCCCAGCAACAAGCGACGCAGTGCAGCATCCACCGAAGAACAGTCGCCAGCGCCATCGTCAAGCATCAATCCGGAAATTGAATCTGATACGCCGCCCATTAAGAAGAGGCGGCCCAGCGTAGTGGCTGCCACAGCTGCAGCTGCATTAACAACTGTGTAAATGTTTAGATAAGCTAATTATTTATTTCCATTGAGACTTTGAAGTCAATTGAATTTGGACTCAAGAGCCTAAACACTATTTAATGTCTAGAGAAGCTCAACACAAACTGTATTTGAGGCTTTTTTTTTTCTTTTTTGATTTGTCTATTGTTTTCTTCGAACTCTGAAAGCCCAAGTTTTGTAGTTGGTTCTACGCAACCCGTTTTGATATTTTTTGCAAATTTAGTACATATATTTATTCAATATGCGAGTGTGTAAAATGTTAGTATTTTTATCATGTTAAGTTGTTGTTGGGGCCTTTTAGTTAATCCACTGAAAGCTGGAGGGAAATGCACGCAAATTCCAAAACAATTTGCATATCGTTAGCGCATGTTGCTTCAATATTCAAATTAGGCTAAGCTTGAAAGTATATAATAGATATAACTTTTTGTAGCATTTAAGATCTGGACAAAAGAACACCCTGTATATAGGCATCTTTGTATATGTAATTTTTTCTATTTCCTATAATTAAATATTCTGTTTCCTTATTTCTAACTTTCGGTTATGGCAGCTTTATATATAAACATATTTGCATTCACATTTACACTTCACACACACACACACACACACCCTCATTCTTATACAAACACACACACATACACACACACAGTTATATATTAACTTGCCGTAGAGTGCGAGTTAGAATGTTTAATCAAAAATTTAGCATAATTATCAAACAAATCATAATAGCCACCAAACGTATGTGTAAAAAATGATATACTAAGCACTAGTTGTAATATACCAATCTATAATGTATTAATGTCAAAAACAAAAAAAAATAATAAATCAATTTATTAAAAGTTGTTGAGCAGCTACAAAGGCATCCATCCGATAATTGGGTTTATATTGGTGTCGAATTGGCAAACAGAAAACTGTTTGGGAAATAATTAATAAAGCTGTTGTAATGTGTTTTACAGAATACTTATAATATTCCTAAAAGTCATTGTAAATAAAATATATTCGGTTGTTCACTGCGCGAACCAAGTTCTTGTCTAAAATTCGTGAAGGTGAAGCTTTCGGCTCAAACCTTAGTTGGGTTTATGTTCAAAACTCGAATCAAACAAATAGATTTTTAAATTACAATCGCCCGTTGTACTGAAAATATTGAAAGCCGTAAATATTTTCATATTCAAAATGCGGGCTAGACTTGAACTTTTCCCAAAATTGGCATCTACCGATATACGGATAAATGCAATAATTGGGACCAAAGTTATTTATACTTTGGTGTTGGGTCTGCCATTTATTTCCGTTCAAATCCGTTCGGCTTGAACCTGATTTTTGGCATTGATCTAATAACTAATATTGCAAGGTCGAGTAATAGCCATTTCGCATGTTCTTATACCACTGCTCTCTTATACATATATTCCCAACTTTCTAAGTAACTCCCTTCTATGCGATTTTCAAATATTCAACACTTGCAATTCATTCTCAGTTTTGTGTACGCTGTTCGAAGGAGATCTCAGACAAATAGAATTGAAATAAATCGTTCACATTTTGCAATTTTGAATTCGTTTTTATTAATTACGTGTTTTAGACATTAGCTGATATCTTAAGCATATCTAGATACATAGTATTCTAATTTAAGTTTACCTGCTTAAGTAGTACTCATTTATGGTACATACTTAATTCATGCAATATGCTGGGATTCCACAACATAAAAAAAAATGAAATCAGCACGACGACGAGCGCTGCATTTTGTATTGGGCCTGTTTACTTACGGACTAGGAGCAACTAGCTCTGCTCTTAACTGGACGCATGTGCTCACGAGATGCTGCCTAATTTTCTGGATACTGTTTAGTGTACAATTGTTTGCTATCGATTCATGGGGCTGCAATGCGAGAACGAAACACAAGTCCTATGTACACCTTAGTAAACCTAACCGGTACAATATGATTATATACCCAAAAATGTAATATATATAAGGTTTTGTGTGTGTGTGTGTATGTATGTACATATGTATTTATATGCTGTATCTTATGCTTTCGATTTGTTGCTACAATTATAAAAATATGCGTGAAGTTATGATAAAAATGAATTACCCCAATTCACTTTGCTATATAGAAACTCTGACTGATAACATGAGCATACATTAAAGACTAATACATGTTTATATATGTGCATATATATGTATATATATATAGAGTAGATATAAAATAACGCGCTGTGAGACTTGAGTTAGTTATACAAACTGTATATGGATACTTAAATCCATTATAGGCAACGTATGTGTTTCGATTTCAAGTGCTAACAAAATACTTCAATTTATATATATATATTGTATATATATATCTATAATAGGATATAATATACATGCTATATGTGTATCATAATATGCACGTGTAGATGCGTGCGTTTCATCGGTGATAACATTTGTTTCAAAAAATTAAATACAACTACGCTTGGCTTTGTTAAACTATGTTTAAGTTTAGTTACTGGCATTGAAATAATAATGTCCTTCATGATGCCGCACTATAAGAACTGTGATTTGTTAGTCTTGTGTGATCTGGACTTGCTGGGATTTATTTTGCACTTGAGTTGCGCAATGAGGTCAGAGATTTTGAGCGCAGGTCCCACTTTCATGCCCAGCAACGGCATTATATCATCCTTCGTCAGCTGCAGCAGACGCTTGCCATCGATCTTATTACGGCTGAATGTGTCGCAGTGAGCGGTGCAGTCGTTAACTCGCAGAAACTGGGAGACATCATACACATTCCAGGTGTCCGGCATCAGCTCCAGATGCGCCTCATTCGAGTCGACATCGGCCAAACGTGGAATGTACTTGCTGTTCGTGACCGCAGAGTTCTGTGTGCGTGTAAAAGAAAACAAGAATATTAGTTTATATACTTTAATTATTTTCAGCTAGTTAGTTTTGGAGGCGTGGCTGGGCTTTGAGCTGGTTGAATGGTTGATGAAGCTATGCAAGTACCAAAATAACAGTGCGTAAACATAAGTTATATACAAATTGCATTCAAATTTTGCTGATTATTTGATGAATATTAATATATATACAGTTATATATATATATGCTTGTAGGTGGGCTAGCGGGCGGGCGGGCGTTTGATTGTTTCTAAAAGCTATACGCACTATTATCCCCAAGTACTCACCGCAATGTAACTAGTGGCTTTGCGACCCATAATTGGTGGCGCAGGAGATTTAGTAGTAGAAGATTTCTTTACCATTGTTTTGCTGCCATTGCCGCCGCCGGCTGCTGCTGCAGCTGTTGGCGTTACCGTGCTGCCGGCTGCAGCAACACCAACTGCTCCAGCAAACTGATCCGAGTTTGTGGTCGACTGTTCGGACATGTGGCTGGTGCTGCAATCGCCATCGGCATCATCCTCAGCAAGGCCATCCTCGTCCTCATCCTCCTCGACTTGATTATTCTCATAGAAGGCAGCATTGTGATGCTCCGGCTTCAGTTCCAGCTTAATGCTCAGCTTGGGCAAATGCGGCGTGGTCTTTAAGGCTATTGTGCGAGGTTTAACTGCTGAATATGTGTGGCATTATAAGCAAAGCTAGTTTTAAATGTTATTTGAGAACCCACCTGTCGTCTGCATGTTATTGTCATGTTGCAATTGTTTGTTGCCGGCAGCGCCAGTTGCGCCGTTGGCTCCCTTTTTAGTCTTGCGTTTCCTTTGCATCTTGGCCTTGGGCGCCGGCTTGGGCTGCTGCTGTTGGGCAACGCGCGGTGGTCCCTCCAGCTTGTGGCCAACAAGCACACACCAGCCGACCGGATATATATCCGCCGACTCGCAGTCTAACCATTGATCATACTCGTCCGTCCAGCCATCGAAGTGCACCTTGAGCAGGCGGCCAACCACACGCGCCACTGTAGCCACACATACCAGACGCGGGTCCATGAGATCGGCACATTCCAGGCTCATGCCGGTTTCAAAGCCATGATCGGGCACAATACGATGGAATAGATGCTGACCAGCCGCAACGGCGCCCGTGTCGCGCAAATAGCCCTCCCAGGTGAACGTGCGTGCATCGTAGCCGTTTGGCGGCGTCACAGTTATGTTGTTAGAGTCACAAAAGCCAGCCGGAAAGATGCAGGGCGACTTCTCATGGTAGCAGAACCTGCAGATTCACAAATAGAATCGTTTTGATTTATTTAATGTTTTGGCTTTCAACTCGCGGGCTGGCTCACCAATCTGACCCTGAGGCATCCGGTTGATATGAATCGATGCGTATCATCATATAGCCAAACTTGAGAACAGCCATCACCGTGGCGGGGCAAATGGAGGAGAGGTTAAGCGGATCGACGGCCTCTATCTTCATGCCCTCGATAAAGCCATTTGTTTTGCCATCCAGAAAGTATTCATCAAAGGTGAAGTTCATTTTGAACAGCTCAATTGTGGCATCGTCCTCGTGTACCTCAATCATGGCCTCACGACCCGCTGGAAAACAAGATATATATCAAATTGGGAATCAGTTAGAATGGCAATCAGCCGTGCACTTACCCAACATGCGCTCCAGATAGTCTTGCGGCGCGGCCAGGTTGTGTCCAACCGTGGTTGCCCAGCCTACAGGATGTATAATGGGCGAATCCTCGTGACACCAGAAGCCATCGTCCGAATCAAAGTAGCGCAAAAACAGGCGTTTGCCCACAATTTTGGTTACTGTGGCCAGGCGCACCTGCGATATGCGATCCTTGTCCACGCATTCGAGATTCAGGCCGAGGCGGAAACGTGACTGTAGACTATCATTGACCTTGTTATAGAAATTGGAAGGCAATGTGCGTGCGCCAGACAGACGCCCTACGAGAAAATCCTTCCAATCCTTGTACTTGTGCTCTATGGTACGCGGTGGTATCAACGGCTTGCCGCGCGTTGCACACCAGCCCACCGAATGGACCTCGGCATTGCAGAGATTCACCCAAAAGTCGTGCGTGTCCATGTCAAAGCCCTCGTAGCTCATTAACGCCTTGTAACCCTTGATCTCCAGTATTGTAGCCACCCAGAAGGATGTGGGCGTCTGGCCCGGCTGGATGATTTCAATGTTATCGCAATCGGTGTTCTCCACCTCCACTTTCATGCCCACGCCCAGATTATCCCAAACCTCATAGCCGGGGGCGTGTGGAAAGCAGGTAACGGGCGCCGCATAAAAATTATCCTTGCCCAGACGTGGCAGCCAGTCATACGAGTGCGTCGGATCGTACATACGCCGTCGTATGCTAATGATTTTTTCCATTTGCGGGCATGGTGCCGGAAGACGTTCGTATTTGGGAATCTGCGGCAGCTCATCCTGCGGAAATACATCACGAAACAGACGCAGCGCCTTAGGCGTTGGCGCCGCATTCACAAATGTATTGCTGGCGGCAGCGTTGACCTCACTGCCGCTGGCTTCAGCCGGGGGCGCTGCAGCATCCCCAACTGCGCCGCCATTCAGTGCCGCAATTGTCTCGTCGGTGGCCATCTGCACATTGTTGGCGGCAGCATCGCCGCCCAGTGACATGGGCTCCCCAAACCCATTCAGCTGCGTAATCTTCGACTGATCTGTGATACGGAAACGATAGTTGGCATTTTTGATATGTGCCGCTTGCAGCGTTAGCTCAATGTCTGATTGCTGCTGCTGCTGTTGTTGTTGTTGTTGTTGCTGCTGTTGCTGCGCATCCGGTGGCGATGCGAGGTTCTCCTCCAATGCGGCTGACGACTCTGACATTTCCAGGGCTGGCGCCGGTGAGCTGCTTGCATCCATTTTGCTATTGAGCACCATCGAGTAGAGCTCGCCACGGGCACAGGCCATGCTGCAGAAGCGACGCGATTTCGTGTAGAATGTGTGCTTCACACCGATGGCGCCACAGCGCTCGCAAACAGCTGCAGAGCAGATACAAAAATGTGGCTGGATTAGTTGAAAACTTTCAAAATTTTCTTGAAAGGGCAATACGAACAATTCCCAATTACAATTTACAACAGTGGTCGCTAGGAAATTCGAATTTTTAGCAATTCCATTTAAGATTGTTATTTTTGAGAAATGTATGACCTTGTATATTATTGCAAAGGGAGTTATAACTCTTACAGTATCTTGAGCCTGTGTGGCTGCTGTGTTTGAGCGTCAGACTAATAAACGGGAAGTCCCTGGCTCAAATCCAGCAGCAATTTACAATTGCCCATGACCTGTATGGTCTTCAAGTTAGCACGAATTATAAAGTTCCCTGAACATCGAACTACTAAGCCACATAGATTACATAGGAACTATCAATAAATGATTTGTTAGCTAAATATTTTTATACCCTGAACCCATTAAAGATGGGTAAAAGGGGTATATTGTATTTGTGCAAAATGCAAATGTATGTAACAGGCAGAAGGAAGCATCTCCGACCCCATAAAGTATATATATTCTTGATCAGCATCAATAGCCAAGTCGATCTAGTCATGTCCGTCTGTCTGTCCGTCCATCTGTCCGTCTGTCCGTCTCCGTATGTGAACGCAAGGATCTCAGAACCTATAAGAGCTAGAGACATTTGAAATTTTAGATGTAGGTGCTCCTAGGGCCTGCGCAGATCGAGTTTGTTTCCGATATTCGATAACTTACTCCGTTTCCAAGCAATCGATAAAAATCGATATCGACATCCTGTTTTTTGAGCAAATTGGGTAAATAACTAGAGCTAGAGTCACCAAACATGATATGTTGTTTCTAGAATATTATATATAAGTCAAGTATCTTTCATTTTATTCCTACCTCCCCGCTACCACCTCAAAGAGGGTTCAGGGTATTCCCTAGTCGGGAGCTCCCGACTAGAACCTCTAACTTGTTTTTTTTTTGTTTTTCCAAAAACACAAGAAGGCATGTAACGTTTCTGAGTAGAGAATTAAAAGACAAACCCTTGACAAATCATTGTATGTATCAAAGTTTAACTATTGGGCTAGCATTTGGTGAACTTTTTCGCCAACATAGAATCAGTTCTCGAACCGAGCGACCACAGTAAAACTAGCTTAATTATATATTTAATTGATAAGTATAATGTTATGGTAGATTACAGTTCGCTGCACGGGGGTTAACTACCTGCCTACAAGCCCAAACCCAAATTCACCCCAAGAAAAAAAAAAAAACAAGAAAATAACAAGTTAAGCGCGAAAATAATAATCGTAAGAAAATTAAGTAAAGTGAAGGTAGGAGAAAACATACCCATGCCATCTTTCTGTATCGGTATTACCGAGGGATCAATGTTGCCCTTGTAGGCGATCGGTGTTTTTAGCACAAGTCCAGGTCGATTGACTGGCTCGATTTTGCGGGTTTTACGCTGTGCACGTATCGAGGAGCTGGACCCGCTGGAGCCGCTGTTGCCGGCCTTACAACTGCTGGACGCAATGCTGTACGGACGCATCGCCTTTGCGTTGGCGGCGGCTGCTGCATCCTCGCCAGTAATGAGTATATTGGCGAAGCCATTGCCACTGCCAGACGCAGTCATGCCGGTTAGAGATGTGCCCACTGACGTATTGACCATTTGATGCGTGGTGCCCAGCAGCTTGTGATGCAACAGGCCATCGCCCAACGGCACGAGCAGGTCATGATTGGGCATGCTGGTCATGCACGAGGAGGATGACTGTGATATGTCTTTGTCCGAGGAGGTCATAAAATCGGTGCCATCATACGAATTGTTATCCTCGTTCATCATGACAAAATCATCAATGTTTATGATTTCCTGCTTGGGCTCTAAATCTGACATGCCGCCACTGGCACCTCCATCATCATAGCCATCGTCCAACTGGCCGTACACCTGCTGATCGTCGTCAACTGTCGCGGCGCCGACTCCCATTAGTGCAACGCCCGCATTATTGCCATCATCGCCATCCATGACTTCGGCATAGTTTTGAAAGACAGCCGCCGCGGCGGATTGCTGCAGCAGCTGCTGCTGCAGTCCTCCCATGTGCGCAAAGCCGTACAGATTATTTGTATTTGTGGCGATGAGCGTGGCCGGCTGTACGCCCAAAGCTGCAGCGGCTGCTGCGGCTTGTCCCGTAAAATCCCCCCCAACAATGCTCATCATTGGACTCATATCCTTTTGTGGTGTAGGTGGAGTTGGAGGTGGTGGTGGTGTTGTTGTTGTTGTCGTTGTTGTTGTTTGTGTTTTAAGTTTGTGTTGAGTTCAGTTCAGTTGTTTTTTATGGGCAGTTGGATACAGTTGACAGTTGAATGGATACGGATACGGATACAACGTAACCAATACATAAATCATAGAAAAGAAAGTAGAAGAAATAAGTAAACGAATTCCAATTGTTAACTAAAGCAGAAACAGATGATACATATATATATATAAAGGATGTTTTTTTTTTAACTGTTATTACCCGACTTAGCCTAGGCCTTTTTATACAATTTCCCTTAATTTCCACCTGTTGAGATGGATTTATATAAATATATATTTACTCGAGCAATTTCTGGTATTTCACGAATTTCCCTGGACCACATAAACTTATAGTTAGTTTCCCCCCTTTAAGGAGGATGTTTTAAGATTAATGAACTTTTATTTGTATTTTTTTTTATGTGAACTACAACCTGGTGATGTATATAAAAAGTTTATGGAAAATTTCAAAACTTGGTGGAAAACTTAGATACACCATGATGAAAACCTGCTTAGACCGTGCAAAACCCGGCAATGCAAGCTGCTTTTAAGTGCAATAAGATTAGATTCCAATTCTGGCCAATTCTCTGGTACATATTAGCCTACTGAATTTGGGTTTTTTCAGCCTAGAGATTGGCAAGCATAGGGGGCAACGGAGTTGGACTCCTTTATATTCAGGCATATAGTCGAGGGTAGGCTTACCAAAGTGGGCTGGTGGGTCATGTCCTCCATGACGGATAGACCAACAGTTGAGTGACCGAGCAGAGTTGCAGCATCCTCCAATGAAATGCGCTCAGAGTTGTATTGGCTGCTCATCCACATCATGCGCAACTCGGCCGGATTCATTGTATATATATGTATATGATTGTTGTTCGTTGTTGTTGTTGTTTTTAGTTTAGTATATTTGTTGATTATTGTTTACACAAAGTGAAGCGTCTTTTGCTGTGGCATTTGTGAAGCGGCGACTTTGGCTGCAATGGAAATACACACAAACACACATATAAACAGACTCCTGCACTTGCTGACCATATGGACCGTCATCGGCGCCTGTTTTCTGATTCTTCTTCTGTTTCTGTTTCTGTTTCAGTTCCGCTTCTGTTTGTTTCCTCTTTTAAGGCTTTCTACGAAATCGAAGCGCAGCTGCTGCTAAAATGCTTTTCAGATTTCCAATTGCATTAGCATAGTCCAAAAAGCACTTGTATACAATTGTTATTAAATTCGGTTTGCTAAAACCGAAATAGTTTTTGCAGTTTTGGTCATTTTTTACGCTTTACACTCGCTCGAAAAGTCAATGAAGCGCACCGTGCGACCAGACGACGAACGAACGAACACAAAAGAAAACTCACAAATCGTCCTCACACATCTGAAAACTTACATTTTTAGCACAACCAATACCCAGTTTTTCGTGTGAATTGTGATTTTCACGATTGTTGCTGATTAATTTTAACGCGATTGATATTTTTGTGGCATTTACCCAGTTTTTGGCATTCTTTTACGCGCAAATTTAATGCTAGTTTGGCGATGATTGGTGATGTGCAAACGCAATTTAGCCGATACTTAGCGATGTGCTATTGTCAATCTGTAAATCGCGTGGATCTGGGCAGTGCTGTAAAATGTTTCGGTTTAGTTACCAAAATCAGTACATCGATTTATATAAATGTAGGAAGGCAATGGAATTACATTATTAGAACACATCATATTACTAAAACATTTGAGGTATGTTTTGAATTATTTTTCTAAATCTAATTATATTTACAAATATTGTTTAATTGAATTTTTATAATCAAAGAATGAAGGTTTTGACAGCTGTTCTAAACAGAAATGTGATTGGTCTAAAAACACAACTATCGATATACTAGTTTGAAACAATATTAGCCAACACTAGTTAAAAAGAGAATGAAAACGCAAATAAATAAATAACCAAACAATAACAAGCGAAATATATATACATATGTAAATATATGAAAATGCCCGAAAGTGCATTGCCAGAACAAATTCGCACCACCTTAGGTGGCAGCACTTTCGGACAACGAAGAGAGGATATTTTTCGACGACTGCAGCAAAGTGCGCAACAAACAAGTGAAATTTATAGTGGAAAACGCGAACTAGCCACAGAAAAGGACGATGTTGTGCAGGAGTTATGTGAGGCATTGGAAGATACTCTTGCGTATGGACTTCGACAAACGTTAAATGTTTCAATCACGGCTGCCAGCATCTTTCAAAATATGCACGAGATTGTTACAGGTGGCACTGGCGGCAGCAGCAACAACAACGAGACCACATTTTGGGATTTTTGTGAGACACAGTTGACGCCACACGAAAGACAGCGATTCGAGGAGCTCAAGCAAATCTGGACGAAACACGGACGCGGCCGCGCCTTTATACGCGCCACACTCAACGAGAAGCGGCTGCTGAGCCACGTTCTAACCTGGCTGAGCGACGAGGCGCAGCTCCAGCGTTTCTATACGCCCTGGTCGCTATTGCTCAATGAGGAGGCGGCCAAGAAATTGCCCGAAATACTGGACAGCCTCAAGGATGTACTCTTTGCCCTCAGTGTGGAAAATCCTGAGCTCAATGCGCCGAAACGCCTGGCAGTGCCAGGAGCTGGCATTGTGAAAGAGGAGCCCATTATATATGCACCGCAACCTGTGCCAGTGGCCGCCCGCAAGCCTGGACGCACGGCGACGGCTGTCAAGCGACCGATTGTGTGCGCCACATCAACTGAGGATTTGTTGGGTGCGCTCAGTCCGCGCGAAATGCTGGAGGTGCAGCAACTTACCTCGAAGGATGCCATTGAGCAGGAACTGATGCCTTCAACGCCAGGCATGCCCGTTTGTGCAACGCCCTGTGATCCTATAGAGCCCGAACTGGAATTTCTGAAAACTCCGCTACCCGATGTTTATCCAACTGATCAAGACAATGAGCAGGAACACACTAATGATGCGCAAGAACTGTTTGAGGACCGCAGTGATACCTCCTCGCAGTGGAGCAAATCATCGTCCTCGGCGAACGGGGGCAGCAGCCAACAGACGATGCAGCTGGCGGAGCAAGTGACGCAGCTAAACGAACGCTGCGCCCTGCTGGAAACACGCGTGGCCGAGCTGAAGCTGCAAAATCGACAACTGATTCGTCGTCTCACCAAGCAGTTCAACGAGACGGGAATTGATCCGACATCGTCATTTTGTTCAAACTTTCTGATTACCATTCCACAAGTAAAGCTCGTTAAGACGCCGCGTTCAGGATCGCATTACGTCTACGAGATGCACATAACCATGCGCCAGCGGCTGGAGCATTGGACGCTCTTTCGTCGCTATAGCGAGTTTAACAAACTACACAAATCCCTGTTGCGCACGCATCCCAATATTATTGGCTCCATTGAGTTTCCGCCTAAAAAACATTTTGGCAACATGAATCTCGTCTTCGTCGAAGAGCGTCGACAGCAGCTGCAAATCTATATGTTAAATGTTATGGAGGCACTGCCACAAGTGGAGGCGTGTAAATCCAAAGCGGAATTGCAAAAAGTGTTCCCATTTTTTCGCGAACGATAGCAGGAATTGAGCCAAAAAAAAAGTTGGACCAAACTTAAAAAGTTGAAAGTATTCGTTCTTTAATTAAGTTATGTTTTGTTATATTTATCAAACTGTTTATTTACATGTATAAACCGGGTGTTCAGTCACTATAAGCTGCAGAACAATGATATTATATTAAATAAAAAGTCGTATAATAATGAAAACAAAATAAAGCTTCGTTATCGATCGCATTTAAATTGAGCGATAACTGACATATTTTGCTTTGTCATCAAAGTTTTCAATGTAAATCGATAGTTTTGGCACGCATCTTTATGCCTTGTTCGCACTGCTGATGCATGTTACAACTTGTTGCGTTGCATATAGTGCTGGACAAGTGTTTTAGTTGTCTACGAAGACACGGTCAGTACGGACTCACAATTTTGCCTTTTGCCAAACATCGATACTTATTTACGTTGCCTATCGATAGCATTCAAATTGAGCGATAACTGCTTGCTGTCCCTCCGATCAGCTGTATTTGTTATTATCTGCTGCCGTCAAATTGCGTGTACTTTTGCGCCCACCACTTGCTTAACTTTCGGCATAATGATTTTCTGATAACCCATCACCTTTGCGTGCATTGAAACCCACACATAAACTCAATAGCTCGGACTTGTAGCCGCTGCAGCTGATTTGCAAGCAACTATAATCTAATTAGCGCAACGACGGCCTCCAAAATGTCCACGGCGGCAATTGCAATAAACGGTGCCATATCCGTGGGTGCATATCTGATGACGGTACGCATGATACCCCGCCTTCGTGAGATGTTCATTAAGGCAAATTTGTGCGGCAAGGATCTGTGCAAAAGGGACAAGCCACAGGTGTAAGTGCAGTCATATACCAATTCATGTATTCACATTAAATGTTGAGTTTTTCAATTTTTTAGGCCCGAGTCCTATGGTGTCATTATTGGCTGCGTTTTCTTGATCTCAATGTTCCTCTTCATACCCATACCATTTGCGTTCGATGAGGCTGCCGCGATGGACACAGTTACCGGCGGGAAGCCGGTAACTTTTCCACACAATAAGGTGATTTACGATGACTCATTAATGAGACGCAAACTAATTATGATATTGTTATCTTTTCCGACAGTTCGTGGAGCTCATTGCCGCGCTGTTATCAATATGTTGCATGATCTTTCTTGGCTTTGCCGACGATGTGCTCGATCTGCGCTGGCGGCACAAGCTACTGCTGCCCACCATAGCGACGCTGCCTCTGCTGATGGTCTACTATGTCAACTATAATTCCACCACGGTCATGATGCCCAACTTTGCACGCGGCCTCTTTGGCACGTCTGTTAATATTGGTACTGACTATGAATACGCTTTTACTTTCGATCTAATAACGAGTTTGTTTACAGGCATGCTCTACTACATTTTCATGGGCAGTCTGGCGGTATTCTGCACCAATGCCATCAACATACTCGCTGGCATCAATGGCCTAGAGGTGGGCCAGTCCCTCATCATTGCCGCTTCAGTATTGCTGTTCAACCTTATCGAACTGAGTCTGGGCCATCAGGTGGAATCACATCAGTTCTCGCTGTATTTTATGATACCATTCGTTGCTACCTCCTTGGCTCTGTGGAAATTTAATAGGTAAGTGCAAAGTTGCATAAACCTGAAAACATTTTTTCCTATTTCATCAAAGAACGCACATACGAATTGTTTTAATTGAACGCTTATCGAGATAGTTGAAAATTCTGAACAATTGATATATTACAACTCCCGGCACTTATGTGCTCATAACAAAAGTTCCTTAGCTTAAAATCCCAGTTTCCTAACAGAATGAGTTTGGCTTTGGATCAAATTTGTTGATGATTTATTTGATAAATACTGAAATTATCTTGCCTGTTAACATTTATCAATATATGTATATACTTATAAAACAAACGAATCTGTTCATGTCGAGAACTCGCATACTTAATTTACGTACTTTTAACTAAATTCACAACATCAAATTCCATGAAATTTGAGAATCATTTTAAATTCCTTTCTAGTTTAGTTCTTATCACAGATGGCGGGTCTGTCGGCGCTCTCTGCCTGCTGAGATACTAAATTTTGAATTGATTTAATGAGAAAACAGAGCGTGATATACGATTAGATTAAAGATGACGATATGTTTAGCTTAAAGTAAAAAGATGTAAGTGCGTTTGATGATTGGGAAAGCAGGCACATATACATGTATATATATGCGAGTATAACTAGCCGAATAGGACAATGGATGTTAGTCTTAGTCTTCATCCTCCTGCACATCATCCAGCGCATTCGTATCATACAAATTGACAAGCAATTGTCCAAATTGACTGCTGTAAAGCAACGCCGTCTCCGGCGCATAATATTTCTCGCTCTGTTGCCGCAGTCGCAGCAATTGCGTACGTCCATCCAGGAGCATGCCGGCACCCATAAGTTGCTGTATGTAGGCTGCATCAATTCGTGAACTACGCGTCTCGTTGGGCATTCGTATGGTTGGGTCGCTGTCGCTGCCAGCTGTTCGAGCTGTCAGCATATGAACAATCTGTTCAGACGGCATGCAGAGCTCACAGCTCCAGCCGCCATAGTGATTGAGATCGCCCAGCGTGTAGCTCGCTTGACGCTCCAGTCGCTGCGGATCCATTTGGACGCTGTGCATATGCACCAGGGAGCTGATGACACCGTCCAGGCGTGTGCGCTGCGGATGTTGCCAGTAGAACCCATACACATTATGCTTCAGCCTGAAGCGCAACGGCAGCACATCGCTCGCAAAGTATTTGAGAAATTTCAAAGCTGCCGGCGCATAAACAGTTTCCCCATGGCCAAACAATAGCAAATCCTTGGGCTGGATTTGCACGCCGCACAGCGTCCACAGCTGGTGATAAAAATAGCTGTAGGCAGTTGCGCCGCTGCAGTTGCCATGGCTCTGACCCTCGCATTGATACAGCAGGTAACTGGCAAGAGGCAGAGCGTCCAAATGGCGCACGAGCGTGCGCCGTGTCAGCCGGTCTTTGCTGTCCCTCACATGGTAGTAGATGAGAAAACAGTCCACAACCTTGATGAGGGTGCGCAGCTGCAGCTCCAGCAGCTCCATATTGATGTGCTCCCAGGCGCCCAGGTTCAGCATATAGTAAAGTCGCTTCAATGTTGTGCTGCTCGCCTCGTGCAGCTTCAGCGGCGCCTCATTGCCGCCCCGTCTGCTGGCGCGACTGTGCGTCATCAGGGCACGCCATATAATTTCCGGTTGTCCACAGTCGCGTCCATGCCAGCCGCTGGCACACGGACACTGCGGCTGTGACATTAAATAGTCCACGTTGTTTCGTCCCGTCTGCCGGGATTCGTTTAGTGTGCCTTCGCCATAGCACCAGAGCGTTGACGCTAGCCCCAGATCCATATATGCCGGCATAGGATAGTCTGCAGAGCGATTCAATTGATCGGTTTTCAATTGAAAAAAATCCTGCTGATACCGATTTATGTTCTCGCTCTGCGGACAATGCGGCGTCCCGATTTGGTTGTGCTCCTTTTTTGCGTTTCTTGCCTGCCGCACGAAATGCACGTGGCCCTGCTCCGGCTCCAATCTGTTGTTGCTGCTGCCTGACTGCAGCTGCAGCTGGCTATGATTAGCCTGTAGCAGCCAAATGCAGCCAATGAAGCACACCTGAACCAGGAACACAGACCACAGGACGAGCTTTTTGGTGCTCGCCAGACGGCCACCGCCGGTTGCAAGTGTCTGGCTCAGACCTGTACTCCTGGCCATTGTGAGTTGCTGTGACTACACACTGTACATGGTGACTTTTGTTATGCTTATTTGAGTTATGCGTTTTAGAGTTTTCTTTGCTTTTTCCAACTAACACACCCACTTTTCACATATTGCTGCCCACCCGCACAGCTGACGTTTGCGGTGTTTCTCTTTATATGCCTGCGCTCTCAGCTGTTCACAGTTGGGCACGAAACAAATGGCATGAAAATAAACATATTTTCGTTATAATATTGCGATCTCTTTATGCATACGAATATAATATTTATATTGATTGTTTATTTTCTACTCCGTTGTGTATTCTCTTCTATAAGTAGTCGCCTGTCCAGTGTTAAATTATGACGTCACTTTCCTTCTCGTTATTAACACTGTCGCTGTATAGACCAGCTCAACCTCTTTTCCTTAACCATGCACTCTGACGGCCACGGCTGCCATATGTTTACAAATCTACCGAAGCACGTCTTGGACAATGTGGTACCATTTTTATCATAAACTAGTATTTTTTATTCGAGCTTAGCTCCAAAATGTTTTATTTCTCTAGCCTACCATAGTTAACTTATGAGTATTATTTTTATTCCTGCTATAAGTTCGACTTATGCATAAGCTAATGCACGCAAGACAAACAAATTAAAGCTGGTTTTTTTTTTGTATTTTCCGTTACACATTCAAATTTCAAGTAGCGACCAATGTTACCCCACATGATGAATGTCGAATTCGTTAAAATGATTGTTAATTTTGATATTATTTTATTTTTGCTTGCAGATATCCATCTCAGGTGTTTGTGGGCGATACCTATTGTTATTTTGCCGGCATGTCCTTTGCCGTGGTTGGCATCTTGGGTCACTTTAGCAAGACGCTATTGCTCTTCTTTCTGCCACAGATACTGAACTTTCTGTACTCGACGCCGCAGTTGTTTCACTTTGTGCCCTGCCCGAGGCATCGACTGCCCAAATACGATGCCAAATCGGATCTGCTGCACATCAGCACCACGGAGTTTCGCATGAAGGAACTGAACAGTCTGGGTCGCCTAATGGTCACAGTGCTGCGCCTATTGCATCTGATCAGCTGGCAGGAGCAGGCCGACGGACGCGTCATAACCAACAATTTTACGCTCATCAATTTTGTGCTGGTCGTCTTTGGGCCGGTACACGAGCGCGTTGCCACCCAAATGCTGATGGGCTTCCAGGTGCTGTGCACGCTGTTGGCTCTATTCATCCGATATCCGTTGGCCAATTTCTTTTACGCCATTGAGACATAGCAAGCGTTTGCTTCACGTGTTTTTAAACCTAGTTTATATGTGAATACAATATAGTTCCCAAAAATTTATTTCATACGAGACGCGAAGTATATAAAATAAAATTATATTATGAGCGTTTCGGAGGGGTCCGATGAATCGGAGCTTTCATATCCGGATGAGGAGGACGAAGGACCAAATATTGGCGTAGGTGCACACTGTTTGTCCCGGTTACATACTTTCCTTCCATTCGCAATTTGTGCACCCACAGAAATACATAGGTGGACGCAATGCAGCAGGATATCGCCATGGACGCGGCTGGGCCATTCTGCCAAATGGCGATCAGTACGATGGCAATTATCGTAAGGGCCGTCGTCATGGCATCGGGCTTTACGTATTTAAGAATGGCGCTCGATATTACGGACAATATCGCTGTGGTGTTCGCTGTGGTCGCGGCATATTCATTTATCCCGATGGCTCCGTCTACGAAGGCAACTGGCGCAAGAACCTGAAGCACGGCAAGGGCCGTTACAATTATGCCAGTGGGGATACGTACTCGGGTGATTGGTATAAGGGCCAGCGTCATGGTGTTGGCATTTACAGTTTCAAACCCGACAAGGATAACTGCTGCATGACAGTGCGCCTAAAGTCCACTTGGAACTCCAATGTACGCATGGGTCCCTTCGAGATGTACATTGGCAATGATGACAAGTGCACCATCTTGCATGGTATTTGGGACAATCTCTATCCGGCAGGACCTGCCGTTTTCAGTTTCGACAATCGCTATATGCTGCTTGGCTACTTTTTGCCGGGCGATTATACTTTCAAAATTGTTCGATCCTCCGGGGAACTTGCCGAGGACGAATTCAACCAAGATCTCGAAGAAGAGGGGGCCGAAATTGATGAGCCGAAGCCCACATTGTGGTTCGCCCAGGAGATCGCTGTCTATGACTATTCTCTACTGCCTCAAGAGCCGGTACCACTGCCCATCTCCGATTCGGAGCTATCTGTATGCTCGCTGACCACAGAGCCGAGCGTTCAAAGCCAAGAAAAGATCAGCTTCTATGGCGAGGGCGAGGAAGGCGAAGGCGAGGAGGGTGAAATGGAATGCTTCCCTTGCGAGTGCGACTATGATCTCAGTGAAGTTGAATCTGAAACCGAAATTTGCAAAATCGATGCCAACCCATGCGCCATTGAAGTGCTCAAAACGCCCGAGTGCCCCAACCCGTAGTTTTAGAGAGCTGTTGGCGATCTTTAATTTGATTTAATTTGTTGCGTCTTGAAAATATTATAAAGGTACTGAGCTACTATTAAAAAGGACTAAATCCCTATACGGGTATTAAACGCGGTAAATTATAATATAGCTTCGCAGCCAACCCCAAGTATTTTCCTGGCCCTAACCAGAGATGAACGCCGCCATATCTAAGTGTCTATACAGCCGCTCAAATCCCGAACAAGCGCAGGAGAGCTTTAAAATCGAGTATATAACATTAATTTTTTTTTGACAGTCCTTTGTTAATTCAGGTTTAATAAATATCGTCCGCTCGTGGCGAGCACACTTATCAGAGATTTAGATTAATGGTCACAAATATATTTGTGTATATATATATATATATATTTTTGCTTTATTTGCCTTTTCAGAATTTGAATAAAATTTGTTTTTCATTTCTTTAAAATACGCCTGACTCTTTGTAGATTTAATGCGCTCTCTATAAATAAATCGCTTCATATGTTATTGATGAAATCACAAATGGGGGCTTTTCAAGTATTATTGACATTGATGATACCTTCTCCACACGAGCACATTCTAAGTTTTTAAATTTGACTATCATTTAAATCGTATGACTTGTTTTTTCATTTATGTTTAATCCATCTGCTGTTTAGTTTTTGAATTCATTAAGTTTCACTAATTAACTCTATACGTAATTATTGTTTGATGCATTTTCATTTTACACATTTTAAACATTAACATTTGTTTAATGTGTTTATAGCGTCAATTTTTTGTTTTTTTTTTTTTTATATTTGTATTTGTATTTGTGTGCTGTTTTACTTTAATAACATATTTAAAAATTAATAAAATCTCTACGTGTTGTAAGCAGGCTGCGCACTGGCCGGCTGATAGGATGATTGACAGCAGTTGTCAGGGAAGCTGTTGGAATCGCATGCGGCTAACGCGGGCGCCGGCGGCGTATTGGAATCTTCTTGTTCTGTCTTCATCCGATCTTGAGATGACTGGCCTTCGTCTTCGTCACTGTCATCCACAACGATGTTTAGCTTCTCCTTGGGCATCTGCAACGTCGTCAATGTCGACTCGTCAACTGGATTGAGATGCACCATCTGATGTGGTGCTCCGTCTTCGGTGAGCAGCTCGTGCAGCGTGCTACCATCTTGCTGTTTGGATATCTTATAAATAGCAGGACACGATTTGGAATTTTTAACATCACTTGCATCCTTCAGCTTAGTCATCTCCACATGACTAACACGCTCCTCCAAAACCTGCGCATTCTGGTTGTTATCCTCGATGCTACAACCAAGTAAAGCTGCCATGGCAGCTGCCTGACTGCTGCTCGCGCCTTCCGGATTAACATATAATTCTGATTTGCTAAAGAGCAACATTTGCGGATCTATTTTAAAGTCGTACAGCTCCAACTTTTGATGATCCAGATTCTCGTCAATATAGTTTATGTGTATTGGCGTAGTCTGCAGGTTCAGCTGAGAGCGATGGAATAGATCGTCCTCTGGCGGCGTATAATAAAGAGAAGCCTTGCTGGCCGAATTGTCAGCGACCATTAGACGTGATTTAATTTTCTGTATGTGCAACTCCTTTTCCATTTGGCTCTTTAGGTAACAGTCTATGTCTGCGAAGGAAGCACAGCGAAATATTTATTGCAACTAATCACACAAATAGATACCGATACTTACCCTCGACAATATCCTCCTCGCAGCGACTGCGACAGTTCTCGAAGTAGAAGCTGGGCAGATTTTCCAGTACTTTGTTCAATGACTGCTGCTGATACTTGTAGCCTTCGCGTAGTCGCAACACCTGATGCGCACTGAATTTGCGGATTTTATTGCGCTGGAAGACATAGTTCTCGCGCACCCAGCTCAGTTGGCCGGTGGAATAATCGCGCACCTTCTTCACCTGATCGCAGTATTGATCTTTCAGTGCGGTCAAATGATTGGAGCCCATGTCGCGGAACTCCTTAATGTGCTTGGCCTGCGTAGTGTAGCTGCTCTGTATCCACTCGACCTGCTGTGCGCAGTTCTCCCGTATGCGATGCACCTGCTGTGCATAATTCTCACGCAAACGCTCCAACTGCTGGCTCTTGTAGCTCTCAATGCTGTCCAGCATTGCGTAAATTTGCCGCGATCTTGGTGACCTCTTATTGCGATTCGCACAACAGGACAAACGATCGCAGACACCGAATCTAGCCAGGCAGCTGCGCAATCCTTGCACCAGGAGTGTGAGCAACAAAAATGCCGTTGCTAGTAGTGTGCCAGCCAGAAGGCTCTCGATTTTGACACGATAAAATACAATTGGATCGATGTAGAGTCTGTGAAGAGAAATAGGAATAGTCAAGTTATCTTAGATATGGCACGCTTAAAAAAAACATATGGGACACGTTCACTAAGATTAAAATGAAAAAAGTTGTTGTTTCTGATTAAAATATATACACAAATCTGCCGTCTGCGATTGATGACCCAGTCATTCAGGCAACTGAACGAGACCGAGAATTCGGGTTCGAATCCCAGTTTTGGATAAGGATGTAGTGTTTTCCAAGACGATGCTATTTGAAAAGATAGGTTAATTGTTTAAAACTATATCCCAAACTCGTTATAACAATATTAATAATATGTACAATTAATTATATTCATCGCTGTAGCTGCATCTAAGTGACCCAGCCCTGAACATCGAGAATCCGGTTTTTTTGTATTAGCTGAACTCATTGCAAGTGTTATTTTCAAGTTTGATTGATAGTTAAAAACTATAACCTTAGAAAAAAATATTTATTTATTAACGTGTTGGCCACAAATCTAAAATGTCAATGGGCATTTTTGTTTATGTATCGCATTGCTTCAGTTCTGGTGAGTTTTCCTTTTAAATGTTATGTAAACTTATTTATTGACAAACAAAATACAAAGAGTGCAAACAGTCAGCTTCGGCTTATTATATAAAATACATGTCACGCAACGTATCATATTATTGGGACTATTTCAGACATAATAGCATAAATTGCATCTCCTAAGTAATCAAGTTTATTTAACGAACAGTATTGTCAGCATATATGATAAATTTCGGATCAGAATACGTCATTCCCCTTTCAGTCTGGAGTAAAACCTCCGCCGGTTTATATGCCCAGCATCCGGTAGACATGCAACTCTATTGGAAACATGGCTCTATCACAGTTACCACAATATTCCCACAACCAGGGAAAACCTAAAGTCCATCTGATTCAGCCAAACAAACAGTTTTGATCTGCTGATCTGCCTGCTTCAACATTAAGCAAGGAATGGGTCACTTCTTGGGGATCGTCTTACCAGATTAAGGTTCTGCTAATAAGCCAAATGGCTTTGTACAAGTGCCTCAAGGGTTGGTTTTGTCACTGTCAATAGATCCCAGTATAGCTGGGTCTACAAATGGTGCTATTAAATTATGCTTTACAAAATCAAACTAAGGAACTGCAAATTAAATTTGAAGACGCGTGACTGTTGGCTGCGCAGGCCTGAAAATTAATATCGTTTTTATGATCTTACCTTATGCCAGCCGATGCATTGCCCATCACATTAAAGGCATAGCAGGTGTAGAGACCGCTGTCGCCGCGTGATATATTGTGCACCAGCAGCGAGCCGTTCTCGATGAGCACCACACGCTGACCCACAGTGCTCTTCTGCCTGCTGATGTTTATGTGCAGCGTCTGGGCGTTGCTGTCGTCCGTCAGGGCGAAAAGTTCAAATTTACTAGGCTGATGTTCTTTATCGCTGTTGATGATGATGGGACGCTTGTCAGGATCGGCGTGATGACGCAGAATCTTGTGACGGGGCGTCACCTGCAAGCAGTAAACAAATTATTGGAGCTGTTTGAAATATGAGCCCAGTGACTTACCCAAATAATATCCGGGGTTGGGCTACCGAAGACCATGCACTCGAGCTTGGCGGTGGCGTGTAGCCTGTACATCTTGGGCTCTGAGGATTGCACCACAACGGGCACGCTACAGTTGAGATTGCTTAGCACGCGCAACATGTCCCCTGGATAGCCATATTGACAGCTGAGTGCATCGATCTGGTTGTCAATATGCTCATACGAATCAAGTGTACGATTGGCAGCTAAGGCTGCCCGTCGCAACGAGGTCGTCGCATTTGTTAGCCAGCCGGTGAGCCAGTACATGCTGCAATCACAAATATACTCATTGCCCAAGATGTTTAAATATTGCAGCTTGTTGAGCTCTTTGAGGCTCTCCGGCAGCGAGCCCAGACGATTGCCGCGCACACTAAGACGCTGCAGGCGCGTCAGGCTGCCAATCTGTGAGGGCAGCTTGGAAAGGCCATTGTCCGCCAGCAGCAGCTCACGCAGATTTCGCACATTGGCAAACAACGTAGCCGGCAGCTGGGTGAGCTGCGTATTCTGCTGCATGGACAGATAGCGCAGTCGTTGTAGTATTTGCCCATCCACGTAGTCCTCGTTGCGGGATATCCAATTGGGCAGCTGCTGCAGCGGGGTCTTATCGATTCGCAACAACACCAATTTGCGTTGCGTCTGAAAGAGTCCATCGGGCAATTGCTTGAACTGGTTTCGACTAAGATCTAATTGCTGTAGTTCTCCAAGTGGCTGGAATATAATGGAGGACAGCAGCTTTAGTTTGTTGCCAGATATATTCAGTGTCACAAGATGTTCCAGCGACTCGAAGGCCTTGCGATCGATGCTGCCCAGCTCGTTCTGTGATAGATCCAGATGTCGCAGCTCCCGAAGATTATACAGGCTGTGCTTGCCTATGGACTGCAGTTGGTTGCTTTGCAGCTGCAGCTGGCGCAGCTGATTGTTGAGTGCAAAGAAGTTGTCGGGAAACGAGAGCAGGCGATTATTGCTGAGATCCAACAGGCGCAGTTCACGCGCCGTCTGGAAAAGCTGAAAGGGCAAAACGGTCAACCGATTGCCGGCCAGATGCAGCAACTCCAGCTGCAGTGCACCCTCAAATATGTTGCGGGGCAGCTCGGCCAGCTCGTTATCGGTAAGATTCAGCAGTCGGAGCTCGCTTAGCTGATGCACAAAGTGTACGGGCAGTGCCCGCAGCTCGTTGCGATCCAAGTGCAGCTCCAACAGATGATTCATATGCTGTAGCTCGGCCAGGCTGCAGTTGGCTAAGCGATTGCCACTCAGCTTAAGTACTTTAAGGCGGCGCATGGCCTGTGGCTGCGCCCAGTGGATGCAGCTCAGCCGATTCTCACTCAAGTCCAACGTTTCGACAGTATCAAAACGTTGCCCATATTGCTCAAAGAGTCGCTGTAATGTGTCGTCCTGCAGTGAACTAAGCATCCATTTAAATTGCCGTATGCTCTCGTATTGTTGCAGTTTCAGTGATTCGTCAGGATTGCCTGGCACATGCATCAGTGTCACCTGCTCATAGTTTATATGGCGATTAAACAGCAGCTGGGCATTGATCTCTGTCACGCTCGTATTCTGACAGCGTAGCTTTACAATGCTGTCAATGGCAGGATCACCCTGCTCGGAGCTTTCCTGTTCTAGTAGTTCCTCCTGTCTGGTGTATAATGGCTGCGCGCTATTATCTAGGAGCCAGGCATCATCGAGACTATCACCATCGTCTACATCCGAGTCGACAGCATGACCCACAAACGGCAAATGGAACTTGTAACCCAGCAGGGAGAATTCGTGCTCTTGCCACGTTCGAGTCGTTACTGCTCCCGTTCCCTTGGCTCCTATGGCTCTGCCCTGCGTCTGCAACGTGACGTTCTTTGGGCTGTACGTGGTGACACAGCCGAGTTGATTTGCCGCATTGGCGGCGACCGCAATGTTAACAAACAATGCAGCCAATATCAGGGAGATCTTGGATATTGTTTCCATTTTTCCGTGTGTAATCTCAAAAACTTATATGGCATTATATGTGTCTCATTGCGCGATTGCATATTACACCTGTGGACGAAAATATACATTTTTTTCATTAATAAATGGCTTTTGTTAACTGTTGATTTCTATTCAAAGAGAGTACATAAAAACACAGTCCATATCATAAAAACTTTTCGGATGGTTCAAATATATGTTCTTTGTCTAAATCATCAATTACATTTTTGGCTTTGAGCCTAAAGCTTTTAGATATACCGGAAACCAAATAAGAATGGTTATCTTTGAAGTGCGGAAGATTTAATACCCTTGCAGACGAACAACAATGCAATAAGTGTTATCTTAGCCACACAACGTTATTGTTTACACAAAAATTATAAATTATAATTTCAACATATTGGACTCGTTATATTTAAAATTCTTATCTTTGAGAACAACATTTTGAACACTTTAATATAGAATTATTAAAGCCCCTGTAAAATTGGTAAATTTCGAATATTTAATTAATTTCTGGGTATTAAAAATAAACTAGAAATTAAGATAAGAATCATCTCTGGACACCAAAGAATACTCGCTGTTGGTTGTACTCCATCCAAGTTAAAGTGTTATACAACACGAAATATAATAAATAATGACATCCTGATATCGTAAGTGATATATCGTAAGAAACAAAATTTTTCCTGTTCGTTTTCTCAATAACGTAGCTTTAAAACTCTGCGACAAGTAGGCAGAAATGCTTAGTTATGGCCACTGTTATACACTTTTTACTCATTTTTAATAGCTACAGGGTATTCAAAGAAAAAGTTGGTTAAATGAAAACAAAAATGCGCAAGGTACGCGAAAAAAAAGACACAAATGAAAGATAATAATTAAATTAGCACAAACCAAACATGAATGTAGAATATAAATTCATATGCACGTACCTATGTACATTTTCGTATGCACTTTAAAGTAATAAACTGTTCTTTTCTTTGATTGAGTTGAAGTTTAAGGCCATTGAAAGCGTTTATACCAAATGTGTATAAAATCTGTGAAAAGATGGCTTATCAGCTTGCAGCAATACGGTTCGTATAAAACGACGAGCGTCGGCGACTTACACATACATTTGTACATACGTATGTACATTTAAAGAGGCATTCATCAAAACATGTGTACATACACACGTATTTATTAAATCGTTACATTAATTTTTTAGCTACTTGACTTGCGTCCGTAGAGAAAGTTACATAATCAAGAATCGAGAATATACACACTTGCATACGCATATGTGCATTTGTAGGTGTAACTGTATGTAAAACAGTGTCAGATCGAAAAACAACCGTTTTAGAAATAATTCATATACATACATTTTAACTGGTATATACGAACACAAACAAATACACATTACATACTTATAAAAATATGTCTCTTTCTGTCTGCCTGTGTATGTGTGTATATAAATGACGTCCGAAAAGCCGCTAATGAGCAGAGTACAAATAAGAAATGTGTGTTTGTATTGACACGCACACCAAGGTGAAACGAGACACGTTAGCGACGCCAAAAGAAATAGAAAAACCATTCACAAAATTAAGCTAGACTCTTAATTTGTAACTGACTGCGTCTTACATTTCTGTCAAGTGTTAAGGGTCAGTTTGTATGTGTAATAAAATGAATTCGTGAATTTCTCATATGTTCTAGTATTAGTATCGACCCAGCAGCATTTTCATAACAGCCCGAAACTAAGCAGCTGGAGTTTCAAGATGGGGCCTTAGTATATACATACATATACATATATATACATACATATATACATACTTCGTTTTGTTTTTCACCCTTTGTGGCAAAATCAACCGTTTTTGCAGTAACTCACACGCACACAGCTATAATACACATATGTTGAAACATTTATAAATATTTATGTGCACATAGCATAAATTTACAATTTGCACAGATGAGGCACTGCTCTTACAAACGCCGAGAATATAAAATTTATAAGACACACTCACCGCTGCTTATAGCATTTTTAAAAAAGTTAAATCTCCAATATTTCCGACGCAGCAATTGGTACTTGTGCAAAGAGGATTTAACTATGCAATGCTAATGTTAACTTAACAGATTTATGTTAACAGTTAACACGCTGTTGTACTCAAAATCTGCTCTAATGCTGCTTCTCATCCCTATGGAACCATCGATAAAATTTTTTTTACGCATTTCATTGAATTACTAACCATTCAACATATGTCGAATGTAATTACTGTCAAAGCTAGTTATTGTTTTTCACTTTGTAAAGATTGTTGTAAATACTTAAGTATTTGTATTCTTAAGTATTAGATGTAAGCGATGTATGTATCGATAGAATAAGTGAATTTATCGATGTTGGAAATAAGACAACATCGATAAAAAGAAGGGGAGACGGCACTAATGTTTGAGCGGTTGAACTGAATGGAAAATAAAAAAATGTTGTGAATAAAGATATAAGAAAATAAGAGAAGAGTGTGGATTTTACAGCTTACATTTTTGTGTTAGCATTGTGTACAACTATCTATATCGATAAATGCATTACTATCAGCGCAGTAGATTCAAAATTACCTACAGTTACAGATGCAGACAACCAACAGCTGATTAATTAATTAATTAATTAATGCGGCGATTGCAACGAGTTGCATCGAATTCATAATAATTAATTATACTAACAATATCCTCATAAACAACACACCTGAAACATGAGTAAGCCAGATGCGCTTAATAGAACAACTCTCCAGTGGCCGCAACGACCCTTGGACAATGTTGCGTCGCCCAATGCATATAGGGGGCCTTTGAATTAATCTGAAGGGGCCATTCCGTGACAAGGTGATTCCATATATGCACCATTCGCGAGTCCTTAGTGCGGGCCAGCGTTTCGCTCGCCTTCTCTAGGTCGAAAAACAGTCTCCACTGCGTCCATTGCACCTCGTAAAATGCGTTAACATCGAACACTTTAAAGCCCTGACAGCGTTCCCGATTATTTACCATGAGGGTAACATTTTTCGTGCCGCAAACCTCTGACAAAACGCGCACCAATAACGTGGGTCCATTATAGGCCCACGCGTCGGCCTTATAATTAACTTGAAAGCCCCGCAGAAATAATTCGGCAATATGATGGCCAAAAGCGTTAGACTCCAAACTTATAACACTATTCCCAATGCTATCTGATCTCTCAGCTCCTGCAAAGTTAAGCGGCTCATCCTCCAAGCTGTGGAGCTGCAGGACGTCCATGTCCAGGTAGACGCCGCCAAAGCGATATAGTGTTATTAATCGGAGTAGGTCGGAAAGGTGAAACATCAGATATCTAAGTGGATAGATAACACGTAAGTCATAGTAGAAGCTAAATTATTATGGAAATCAATTTCGAACTTTGACTTAAATAGATCGCCTCTCTTTAGCCAATCCGATATTGTTAGTATAATTAATTATTATGAATTCGATGCAACTCGTTGCAATCGCCGCATTAATTAATTAATTAATTAATTAATTAATTAATTAATTAATGCGGCGATTGCAACGAGTTGCATCGAATTCATAATAATTAATTATACTAACAATATCCTCATAAACAACACACCTGAAACATGAGTAAGCCAGATGCGCTTAATAGAACAACTCTCCAGTGGCCGCAACGACCCTTGGACAATGTTGCGTCGCCCAATGCATATAGGGGGCCTTTGAATTAATCTGAAGGGGCCATTCCGTGACAAGGTGATTCCATATATGCACCATTCGCGAGTCCTTAGTGCGGGCCAGCGTTTCGCTCGCCTTCTCTAGGTCGAAAAACAGTCTCCACTGCGTCCATTGCACCTCGTAAAATGCGTTAACATCGAACACTTTAAAGCCCTGACAGCGTTCCCGATTATTTACCATGAGGGTAACATTTTTCGTGCCGCAAACCTCTGACAAAACGCGCACCAATAACGTGGGTCCATTATAGGCCCACGCGTCGGCCTTATAATTAACTTGAAAGCCCCGCAGAAATAATTCGGCAATATGATGGCCAAAACCGGTAGACTCCAAACTTATAACACTATTCCCAATGCTATCTGATCTCTCAGCTCCTGCAAAGTTAAGCGGCTCATCCTCCAAGCTGCAGGACGTCCATGTCCAGGTAGACGCCTCCAAAGCGATATAGTGTTATTAATCGGAGTAGGTCGGAAAGGTGAAACATCAGATATCTAAGTGGATAGATAACACGTAAGTCATAGTAGAAGCTAAATTATTATGGAAATCAATTTCGAACTTTGACTTAAATAGATCGCCTCTCTTTAGCCAATCCGCGATGGGCGTATCCTCTGCATATCGATCTAGATTTAGCGACCGAAAGTGCACATTCTTGTAGCTTAGAAGGGCATCAATGATTGGACTTGATTTGTTACGGTGGGTGGGGCAGGCAAACAGAACAAATACTTGGAAATTTGGATTATGCAAGGCGGCAGATTCAATGGGACAGGCCTGATGCGCTTTAATGCTACTCATATTGTACTGGGATCCTGAACGGTAGCAACTACTCTCAATGAAAAATATTGTTCGTCCTGGCGGAGGTTTTGAGCTGGACAATAGAATATCTTCTATTATTGTAGGCGCCGGTTCCTCTAGAGGTTTTATCTTTAACAGCTTCGCATGCTGAGGCCTTGAGTCTAATTTTTCCATTTCTCTCTTCTCTATAGGCTTTCCATAATTGTCTTTCGTGGACGCAGAAGTATCCTTAATTTCTCTAAAAACTGTTCTCCAACTTGAGGTCGAGGATAATATACTGAACATGAAGGCAACCGCAACGAGAACAGCTATTAACAAACTCCGTTTATAGCCCAGATAAGGCAACAGTCCACTATTGGGGCGTACGAACATGACGATGCTGGCCGAAGGTACAAATGAGACTGACTAGCTATTTAATTGGCAAAGCATTTTACAATTCGATGTAACAACCGTGAGAGTGTATTCAGCTGGGTCAATTTAAACAAATATACTTGGCTGATTTCTATTTGTCGACGTTACAAGCATAAATGCGGTAAAAAGTGATCTATAAATCCAAATATATATAAAACGAAACGAGAAAGGATATCGTTGGCACGTTAATTCGTAGTTGATAAGATTTGGCATATGTAAGAATCATAGTGAAACATATAAACGGCCAGTTTGAATTTAGAAATTAATTATAGTGGTCCGATTCGGTCGGATCCGACATATGTACTGCCCGCAACAGTAAGTCCGAGCTATGCAAAGACTAGTTCGCTTTGCTTCTGATGTTGCTATGGAATGCATATCCGTTATAGGATCGGATTTGCCTGTTTCCATGCTTTACACATTTAATCACAACATTATAAAACCCTCAACAGGGGTATAAAAAGCCTCAATCTGCGGGTTTTGTGCTGCATGCTCTTCTTGTTCAACCCCAAGATGCACACTATTGCTCTCGAATAACTTCAGTGTTTATTTGCCGAGCTTTATTTTCATGGTAATAAGGCTGCATCCGAAGGTTTGTCAATCTAGAGCTCAAGGAATATTCATGCTTAGGCGACTTTTTGCAAAATACCCAAAAGGTACCTAAAAATTGAAATATTTTACATCTGTGTTAAAAGACTTTAGCTCAATAGTTCCACTAGAGCAGCATAATTACCAAAAAATGTGTCGATTTAGGCTCTAAAACTAACGTTTAATAAATAACCTGACCTTATTTCATTATCGACGCTGCCATCTCTGCTAATAAAGCGTGGCAATCGGATTGCTCAGCTGTATCAATAAGCAATTCCCCATCTACTTAAGCTTTACCAACTAACTCGGCTTAAACAATCAAGAATAGCAATATTGACAGTGGAATACGCTCGTGTGGATATGTTTACCCACATAAATTTGAATATTTCCTATGACAGCAAATGCCAATATAAATATTTATTCTGCTTATTGATGAAAAGCACGTGCATATATGTTTAAAGTTTTAATGGAAATCAAGTGTGGAAAAAACCCCAAATGTACATTCATATCAATTCAAAGTATTTAACACAAAATACACATTTCCTTAAAAAAAAAGGGGGTTTGAGTTGGACCATAGAATATCCTCTATAATTGTAGGCGCCGGTTCCTCCGCATGCTGAGGCTTTGAGTCAAATATTGCAGGTTCCTTTTTCTCTGGAGTTTCATTAATGTGTGTAAGAACTTTTCTCTCATTTGAGATTAAGGATATTAAACTTTAAACGGTCACAACAGCAACCACGACCATTAATCCCGTATGTCGTTTATTCCCATTGAAAATGTAAAACAGGCATATAATGGTTTTGTGGAAATGTATGTAACAGGCGGCCAGTAGCATGTCCGACCCCATAAAGTATGCATATTCTTGATCAGCATCAATAGCTGAGTCGATCTAGCCATGCCCGTCTGTCTTTCAGTCTGTCTGTATGAACTAGTCGATCTCAGAACCTATTAAAGCTACAGAAATTTTGAACGTACTGTACAAGTTTGTTTCCGATAATCGATATTTTGCCACGTTTTCAAGTAACCGTTAAAAATGGTTATCGAAATAATGTTATTTTAAACATTTATTTGGTTGTAAGAGCTAGAGTGAATCAATTTGACAATCAAATGGGGTTGCGAGTTCGAGTCCGAGTTAGCTCCCTAAACTTCTTGTGTCTCATTTTTTTTTTTTATAAATCCTAAGGCAAACGACCGCCTAGCGCGAGGTGTATTTGGTGTTGGTAGGGGAAGGCTCTGGGTATCCCATAGTCGGGCATTCCCAACTAGAGCACTCGTAATTGTTTTCTTTTATTTGTTGACGCTAGCTACATATTAGAAATGATAGCAAAATAATCCCCACATTCTTATGTATAGACACGCAAGCACATATGATTGTGTATACAATCTGCGTATACTACACGAGAAGCTACTTACCAGGTTTGGTGTACCTTGCTCTCAAAATCGATATTTACCGATATTTTGAGACTGCAAGGAGGTAAGCTCGATCTCCTAATGGTATGCAGAATAAGAGATATCCTGAATCCACAATCAATCTGGCATTCGAACTTTCTTCCGACCGACTTTTAAACAAACTAGTGCGAAGCGGGAACTTCATTTTGTTATTGTAAGGACCAGACCTTACACCAATCCAATTGCCCAAATCCGAGAAACCAAAAGTTGAACTTAACCATATATCTTTTAATTTGGCTTGGTTTAATATTTCTGGCTATGGCCTTTTTTTAAGTACGAATTTCGATTTGACTGTAAGCAATGTAACCAACCATATTTTACAATGTAGCAATTTGTACAGCGATACGATAATAAGCAACCCTGCGCGACATGCCCGAAGCATCGATATCGGGCATGATATCGATACTTTAAGAACTTCAGTTGGAGTTAACGACTGTTTGTATTTAAACAATTATAACAAATGTTGAATTACACTTGAGATCAATGATGAGGAAAACGAGGTTCACAAACCGCATCTAAAATAAGAAGCTGTACTAACGGAATTTTGGTTTGGCTTGCATCTTAGCGGAAATTAAGATATTATAAATAAGGGTAAGAGTAGTTGTGCTCGTAGACTTAACGTTTACGCATTCAAAACGTAGTGGGATTAACCACTGTATATTTTTAGGCTGTCGAAGATAAGGAACACTTGCAGATAGATACAAGTTATTTTCCTTTGAAATCAGCTATACGACGCCATAATTAAAATCTTTCAAAATTGTAATGCGTGGCTAAGTGTAAATTTAGTAGCATTTGTTTTTTTTTTAGCGCTAGTAGCTAAATCGTTTTGGAATATCTTTAAAATGTTGTTTACACGCTGTAAAACTCTCTTTTTTTAGTTTTTTTTGCTTACATTATAAGACGGTTTTTTAACAGCATTTATTGCAATAATTAATATTGTTGTCGAAAGAAAGGAAATTTTAAACTACCTATAATCGCAGCTGCATTCCACAAAAAGCTGATTAATGCAAAAATACAAAAAGCTAGATTAAAGTATTTACGAACAAGAAAGAATTTAATAGAACAATTCTCCCGTGGCTGCAACGACCCTTGGACAATGTTGCGCCGCCCAATGCATATAGGCGGATTTTGAATCAATCTTAAGTGGCCATTTCGTGACTATGTGATTCCATATATGCACCATTCGTGAGGTCCTAGTGCGGGCCAGCGTTTCAGTCGCGTTCTCTGCCCCGAAAAACAGTGTCCACTGCTGCCACGGCACCTCGTAAAATGCGTTAACATCGAACACTTTAAAGCCCTGACAGCGTTCCCGATTATTTACCATGAGGGTAACATTTTTCGTGCCGCAAACCTCTGACAAAACGCGCACCAATAACATGGGTCCATTGTGGGCCCACGCGTCGCCGTTATAATTCTTTTCAAAGTCCTGCAGAAATAATTCGGCAAGATGATGGCCAAATCCGTTGGGCTCCAAACTTATAACACTATTCCCAATGCTATCTGATCTCTCAGCTCCTGCAAAGTTCAGCGGCTCATCCTCCAAGCTGTGGAGCTGCAGGACGTCCATGTCCAGGTAGACGCCGCCAAAGCGATATAGTGTTATTAATCGGAGTAGGTCGGAAAGGTGAAACATCAGATATCTAAGTGGATAGATAGCACGTAAGTCACACGTAAGTAGAAGCTAAATTATTATGGAAATCAATTTCGAACTTTGACTTAAATAGATCGCCTCTCTTTAGCCAATCCGCGATGGGCGTATCCCGTGCATAGCGATCCAGATTTAGCGACCGAAAGTGCACATTCTTGTAGCTTAGAAGGGCATCAATGATTGGACTTGATTTGTTACGGTGGGTGGGGCAGGCAAACAGAACAAATACTTGGAAATTTGGATTATGCAAGGCGGCAGATTCAATGGGACAGGCCTGATGCGCTTTAATGCTACTCATATTGTACTGGGATCCTGAACGGTAGCAACTACTCTCAATGAAAAATATTGTTCGTCCTGGCGGAGGTTTTGAGCTGGACAATAGAATATCCTCTATTATTGTAGGCGCTGGTTCCTCCGCATGCTGAGGCCTTGAGTCAAATTTTTCCCGTTCTATTTTCTCTGGAGTATTCATAATGTGTGTAAGAACTTTTCTCTCATTTAAGATCAAGATCATTGAACTGTAAACGAACACAACAGCAACCACGATCACTAATACCAGATGGCGTTTATTGATCAGATAGGGCGACAGCCTACTTTTTAGACGCAAGAACATTATGATGCTGAACGAAGGTAAAGACAAGACTAACTTACTGTTCCATCGGTATGACAAATTATGGTCCATGTGACGATAAAAGCAGCGTTTTCAGCTGGGTCAACTTAAACATTTTTGGTCTGCTGTTTTTTTTTATTTGTAGACGCTAGCTACGTAATTTAAATGAAAGAAAAAAGAACATACATGTTCTGTGTATCTAGCTGTTATATTTTGGAAATAGCCTATAAGCCGTGTTTTGCATGTGTATTTACATATTTACTGATATTTCGAGACTCGAAGGGGATAAACTAGAACGAGAACATGTATATCTACAAGTTACCCTGAATCCACAATCTAGCTGACCTTACATACAGACATGCGCACATTCTTCTCCGGGATTTGTTATTTACTCAGCTTTCTTTTCAGCTACGTCAACTCTAAAAGGCCGTTGAATTTAACACCAGGGCAGAAAACCAACTATTACCGAACTAGTTCGAATTGGGAACTAATTTAAACCAAACACGTTGCCCAAAATTCGTCATATAATTATTCAGAACTGGTTTCGTTTAATATGCCTTGCACTATCTTCATTATAATAAATTATATTGTACAATCTTTTGTTAAAATTTTAAAAATGTTTAACAAAGCAAAAGTTGAATCAAGACCTGTGCTCATTGATGTGGAGCACTAGGTTCCCGAACCGTACCAGCTGTCACGGCAGAATCTTCTGCCCAAAAATAGTGGAACTCAAGGTTGGCTAGAATGTTTGTAGAACATATAAAACTAATTGGGCTAAGCTAAGAGCGGACGTATTGACAAGAGCGATGATGCCCGCAGACTTAACGTTTATAGCTGATTACACGGTTTTTGGGCTGTCGAAGATAAGACTAAATTGAAGACAAATACAAATTATCTTCCTTCAAATCAGGTTATACGATGCCATAGGCTTAGTGCAAAGCAATTGGAACTTGTTTACTCTGCTCTACACGATAAATAGTTTACGTATGTCTCAAACAAAACTTTGCACATTTAAAATACACTAATCAATGTCTTCTAAGCTTTGCCTATTGCATTATAAAATTATGATCCCTAATTTATACACAATAATTTGAAAACAAAATACAATCATTCCTGAAAGAATATACCTAAGGAATCAATTGAAAACGAAATGTGAAGAATTTCATCTGGCCTAATCAAATAGTTCTCCCGCGGCCGCAAAGACCCTGGGACAATTTTGCGCCGCCCACATCATGTAGGCTGTGATTGAACCAGTTTTTAGGGGCCATTCTGTGACTACGTGATTCCATATATGCAACATAATCGAGTTCTGAGTGCGGGCACACGCGAGAAGCGCGGCCTCTGGTTGGAAAAATAATCTACATTCCTGCCAGGGGACCTCGTAAAATGCAGTAACATCGAACACTTTAAAGCCGTGACAGCGTTCCCGCAGCTCTTCCCCCAAGCTGCGTAACAAGAAGACATCCATGTCTAGGTAGACGCCACCAAAGAGATATAGTGTAATTAATCGGAGTAGGTCGGAAAGGTGAAATATCAGATAACTAAGTGGAATATGCTTTAGTCAAAATAGAAGCTAGAAAATAATTCCTAACCTTGACTGGAATAGATCGCCTTTCTTGAGCCAATCTGCGATTAGCGTATCCTCTGTATATCGATCCAGATTTAGCGACCGAAAGTGCACATTTTTATAGCTTAGAAGGGCATCAATGATTGGACTTGATTCGTTACGGTGGATGGGGCAGGCAAACAGAACAAATACTTGGAATTTTGGATTATGCAAGGCGGCAGACTCAATGGCACAGGCCTGATGCGTTTTCATAGTAATCAGATTGTACTGGGAATCTGAACGATTGCAGCTGCTCTCAATAAAAAATATTGTTCCTCCTGGCGGAGGTTTTGAGCTGGACAGTAAAATATCCTCCGCAGCTGTAAGCTTTTTATTTGAAGTCAAGGATTTTATACTGAACACGAACACAACAGCTACAAGGACGGACAATATCAGACGTCGTCTACAAATCAGGTAAGTCGACAGCTTACTTTTTTGGCTTAAGAACATGAAGTCGCTGATTAAAATAACTACACAACTAACAAATATATTTTTATATTAAATGTAATTATCATAACAGCTTATTCAGCCCGGGAAATTCAAAAATTTGTATATTTAAAAACTGAGCTGCTACATACCGTTATAAGCAATCAATTTACCTCTATAAAACAAATATAGATACACGAGAACACACACATGCTAAGGTATCGATGGCACTATCGATACATCAAATCTCATCTGTTGTGTTCGCTATCGATGATTTTAACATATATTTAACTTGGTCATCTCTGTCAATTTATAGAACTTGACATCAGATATTTAATATTGTTATGGCATTGACATTAAGTAATATATTTCTTTTATTTACAAATATTTTATTTGAGTAAGCGAATCCGAACTTTTATCATTTAGAAATAATCACCAGCTGCCGCATAGACCCTAGGACAGTGCCTTTCCGCATATATCCCAAGCGCCGTGCTAGAGCCGACTTTGATCAAGCCTCTATAGGAAGCCTTGTTCCACAAATGTATTAAATAAGAATATTTCGTAATTGCCATTGTTTCCTCCCGGTATTTAGGCTCAGTAAAATGCGTCCACTGGGGCCAGCCCAACGGATAAAAAGCGGTAGAGTTGAACACTTTTAACCCGTGGCAACTTATCCGACCTTCTTGCATTAGTTTAACAAGGTTGTCGCCACAAAGATTTTTTACAACGCGTGTTACAAGAGCTGGTCCATTTTGTACATAGCCCTTTCCATTATAATTTTTTTCGTAGTCCCGCAAAAATAATTCTGCAATCTCATGGCCTTTGCCCGTGGGTTCTAGACTGATCACAGCATTGCCCAAAGTGATATTGTCATGAGCGCCCACATAGTTCAGCGGTTCATTTTCCAAGCTTCGCAGCACTACCACGTCCATGTCCAAGTAGATCCCACCAAAGCGGTACAGGCTCATCAGACGGAGTAAGTCGGCTGTATGCTGCATCGGAAAGCTGGGTGGAATATGGGTCAACTAAGGTACCCACCAGGGGACAAGTAATATGGACTTACCTCGAGTTAAGCAGACCACCTTTCTTGATCCAATCCTCAATAGGAGTGCCTCTCGCATAATTTCTTATGTTCAACTGACGAGACTGCACATTTGTATAGCTCTCAATGGCATCGATGAGGAGTTTTTGGCCGCCGGATAGGGGGCGGTATGTGGGACAGGCAAACAATACAAACACTTGGAAATTTGGATTATTCAAGGCGGCAGATTCGATGGCACAGGCTTGTCTTGCCGTCAGATTCATTACATTGAACAGCGAAACCGGATGATAACATGTGGTCTCGTGGAAGAATATAGTGCGACCTGGCGGAGGTTTTGAGCTCGAAATTAAAACATCCTCCACGAATATCTTATTTAAATGTATTCCTATGTTGTATGCAGTTGACCGGTTGTTGATTTTGTAATTTCGATAAAAAAGCGTCGACAGGTCCTGTGTTGTGTATATTACCAGAAGCATCATCACACTTACGACCAGCATGGTTAATATCAGACGTGGCCTTTGGATCTGAAAATCCTCCAGCTGCTTTTTTTGAGTTGCGAACATGATGATCCGGCCCATCTTTACTTATGCCACTTACTAAGCTAATTTTTACTGTGTACAGCATTTTTTCCAGTATTACAATCGTAACGATTAAGTTTACTCAGCTGCGGCAATGTTCAATGACGTTGAATAGAAACTATGCATTGGGTGTAATCTGTAAGTGTTATCCACGTAAAAGAGTTCTTCTTACATTATCGCATGAGAATACATTTGACAGTAGTAGTAACATTGTAAAAAAATCATTTACAATATGATATTAGCACTGTTTTCTTTAATAGCAACGAAAATTCTAATTTAAATAATAACGATAGTTTATTTAAAATTTTGCATACGATAATAAAATAATATATTCGATAAGATACTCGATATCAGGATCGATATGCCAAACGAGCTATTTGTCAAATGGGCTAAAAAATACCAAAGATGCTCTGCTTCTTGACACATTTTTTTCATAAACTGGTAGCACCACGCAGCAACATTGTGAATGACAAAACGAAAGAAGTGTAAAAAAATTGTTAAAATTTGCAATTGTGAAAAGCATCAAATTGGCTGCCGCAACAATACGACCGGTACTCGTACCAAACGTTAAATCCATTAAATCATATAGCAAAATAGTGAAATGAATGTTCCTCCTAGCGCTGGCAATGGCAATGCAGCGATGCCGATGCCGCCAGCCGCCGCAATGGGCGGCATGGGATACACGCACACGCCGGGAATGGTGACAGTGCCACCATTCAATCTGCCGCCGCCCGGCTTTGGTGCACCGCCGCCACCGGAACTAGCAGCCGCATTTGGTGCCCTCGCCTCAAATACGGAGTGGACCGAGCATAAAGCGCCGGATGGACGACCGTATTACTATAATCAAAATACGAAGCAAAGTTCGTGGGAAAAGCCGGAGGCGCTAATGACGCCAGCTGAGCTACTGCACAATCAGTGCCCCTGGAAAGAGTATCGCTCAGATGCAAACAAAGTGTATTATCACAATGTGACCACGAAGGAGACGTGCTGGGAGCCACCGCCAGAGTATCTTGACATGAAGGCCAAAGCCAAGGCGGAGGAGTAAGTATCTGTTGCCTTTATGCCAAAACATCTTTGCTGAAACAAAAACCGCGTATTCTTGCAGAGCAGCCGCTGCGGCTAAAGCTGTTGCCGCCATGACATCCTCGAGCCTAGCAGGTATGGTTCCGCACGTTGCATTGGCCAATATACTGCCAGCTGCGTTGCCCCCAGCGCCGCGTATACCCACGCCCGAGATACACTCACCCCTGACGCCAAGCAGTAATGAAAATAGCTCCTCAGCAATGGATCAGGCAATGGCAGCCACTCTAGCGTCCATCGAGGTGCCACAACAGAATGGTCAGTAACTCGAACACAAATTGAACTAAGCCTTAAACGATTTGTTGACCTTTTAGCTAAAAAGGAGGAGAAGAATAGTGGCGAGAACAATACGCTTGTTTTTAAAGATAAGCGCGAGGCCATTGAGGCGTTCAAGGAGCTGCTGCGCGATCGAAATGTACCCTCAACTGCGAACTGGGATCAGTGCGTCAAGATCATATCAAAGGATCCGCGTTACAATGCCTTCAAAACGTTGAACGAACGCAAGCAAACGTTTAATGCATACAAAACACAAAAGCTGAAAGATGAACGCGAGGAGTCGAGATTGCGTGCCAAAAAGGCTAAAGAGGACTTGGAACAGTTCCTCATGTCCAGCGATAAGATGAACTCACAAATGAAATATTTTCGCTGCGAGGAAGTTTTTGCAAACAATCGCACGTGGACAGCGGTACCAGAACAGGATCGAAGAGATATCTACGAGGATTGCATCTTCAATTTGGCCAAGCGTGAGAAGGAAGAGGCTCGTTTGCTCAAGAAACGTAATATGAAAGTACTTGGTGAGTTGCTAGAATCAATGACATCCATTACGTACGCTAGCACGTGGTCGGAGGCGCAGGTAATGTTGCTGGACAATGCGGCGTTCAAGAATGATGTCACGCTACTCGGCATGGACAAGGAGGATGCGCTTATCGTATTTGAGGAGCATATCCGTACGCTTGAAAAGGAGGAAGAGGAGGATCGAGAACGGGAAAAGAAACGTTTAAAACGACAGCAGCGCAAGAATCGTGATGGCTTCCTCGCTTTACTTGACTCGCTGCATGAGGAGGGCAAACTCACCTCTATGTCGTTGTGGGTGGAACTGTATCCAATTATATCGGCGGATATACGTTTCTCGGCCATGCTGGGTCAGAGTGGCTCCACGCCGCTAGATCTATTTAAGTTCTATGTTGAGAACTTAAAGGCACGTTTCCATGACGAAAAGAAGATCATACGGGAAATACTCAAAGAGAAACAGTTTGTTGTCCAGGCGAAGACATCTTTTGAGGACTTTGCCACCGTTGTGTGCGAAGATAAACGCTCCGCCAGCTTGGATGCCGGAAATGTAAAGCTAACTTACAACTCGCTGCTAGAAAAGGTAAACTAATGTCTAAAAACTAGCTGCTGACCCGTTTAAGTTCAATATATATCTTTCCTTTTAAGGCGGAAGCCATTGAAAAGGAGCGTATGAAGGAGGAGGTGCGGCGCTTGCGAAAACTGGAAAATGAAATCAAAAATGAATGGCTGGAGGCAAATGTGTCCGTGGGCGAACCCATATGAGAGCGCCAAAAAGCTGGTCGAGCATTTAGAGGCGTTTGCGCTTTACGAAAAAGAAATTGGAGTGGAAAAGGTCTGGGAAGATTTTATCAAAGAAAGTGAAGATGCCTGCAGCCATCATCATTCGCGTTCGCGTAAATCGAAAAAGAATAAAAAGCATAAAAAACGTGTACGCTCAACCTCCAGATCAGATATTGAGAACGAGCTGGTTGAGCTGGAAAAATCCAGAAAGCGACGCTCAAAATCTCGCTCAGTGAGTTTGATGAACATATACTTATCTATTATAGCTTATCTAATAGTTGACATTTTTTTCCACACAGAATTCTCTTAGTTCAATTGGCAGCATTGAGAGTGAAAAGCTGCTAAAAAAGAAGAAAAAGCGCAAAAACAAATCGAGAGCGGTATGTCCTTAAAATCTTTTACCTTTTAAAATCATTCATTTAAAATCATTCAACTTATTGATGTTTCAGTCGTCTTGCGAATCCGAAATGGGCAACCAAACGCCAATTGCTGCTGCTGCACTGCAGCAGAACGACTCAAATTCGCATTCACCGGCCAAAAAGAAGAAAAAAGAGAAGCGCACCAAAAAGGACAAAGAAGCCAAACGGCATCGAAACAATCGATCCGCAACGCCGCTCAGTCCAGCCGCCCAATCGGATTCAGCGACATCCAGAAATGAGGAGCTAACGCTTAGCGACGGTGAACTTGAATCCAAACGTGCAGCGCTGCTAGCTCAGCTTAATGAACAACTGGACGAATGACCAGCTGCAGTCGCAAGATCAAAAGCTAAATTAACAACAACAACAGCAGTTAGCATTAGTCAGCTATAGCCATAATATAGACAGTGCGACAGTGTGCCCTAGTTAATATACGTTAATCCAAGCTCCAGCAGTTTAAGGCCTACTCTATAACGTGGACACGCTATAACGTATTTATGCTATCGCACATATCATTTGCTTTGTTCTGGAACACTCTGGCCCTAGCACAACAAATCCCACACAACGCAGGCAAACAAATGTAAGTTTTTCATCAGCGATAAGTTTGATTGTAAAGAAATTATAATATTATTATAAGACAACAACAAAATAATATTATTTGCACTTTGTGTGACTACAAAATCAACAGAGTTATTTATTTATTTAAATGAGAGAGAAACGGAAAACCCTTTTTCGCAACTCATCGCAAATTCTTGTATACATTTTTAGCATGTCCAAGATAATTAATAATTTATAGCCTAAATCGATCGGATTTTAAAGCTAGACTCGATATGTTGAGTTGCTTAATTTGGAATTTTATTAAACAATAAATAAACTATATGTTTGCTGGCTGAACATGAAGAAAACAACTTTTTAAAACTGGGTATTCCCCGGTCATTTTTCGTAATTGTTTATTCGATTTTTAATAAATATTTTTTGGCCAAGACGCGGTCTATTAACATGTAAATTCAACAAAATGCAAAGAAATTAATTAAGTATACGGTCGTTTTAAAGGTTTATATGGGCTTAGATAGAATATTATCCAATCCCGGGGGTTCACTCAAAGGATCGGTTCGTGAACAAGGTTAACTCAGATTTTCGTTCACATGCTCGAACATGTTTATGAAACAATCCCAATTTTAATTAATTATTGCCCGTTCTACCGAAAATATTGCAAGCCTTAGATATTTTCATATAGAAGTTGCGGGCTAAATATGATTTCTACCCAAAATTGGCATCTACCAAATATGGTTATTGGCTGGATCCAATAGTCGGGACCCAATTTATAGACTGGGAAATTCCACGCTCTTAAAATTCAGCTAGGTTCAAAGCCAACATTCAGCCTTAAAATAAATTGCCCGGCTAATTTCGACAGTAAATATCTTTATAAAATACAGTTTTGTAAAACTCCCGCCATTTACTTATGAATCATCAAGCATTTAAACTTTACAAAGAAAAGATTGTTTTTAAAATGTTTACTATTATTTTTTAATGACAATCTTGTATCTTCTTGCCTATAAATGATCAAGATAGACTCAGCAAAAGCGCTTACAGAAGCACAGCGAATATTGAAATACTAAAACTTGAATTCCTTGTACTTCTTTGTGGTCTTTGCTGGATCGGTTTGTTGTCGCTTGCGTTTTGATTTTTGACGCGCCACATGCTCCGCCAACATGTCCGATAGGTCCTCCTTTTGCAAGTGATTCTGTTGCTCGCGCATCTGCTGCTCATAACGCTGGGCCATCGCATCGTTGTCCAGATCCAATTCACTAGGATCCAATGCCAGTTCGACAATGCCTTCACGATCTGTAGTGGAGCGCACAGGCCGGCTGTTTACTTGCACCAGCGCCGCTGCCAATGTCATAAACATGCGTTGAACCCATCATGGAGGCGCCTATGCGGTCTGTGCGCTTCTCTGGCAGCACCTGGTACAGTACGGGCGTTTCATTGCTGTTTAAGAGGAATCGAATATTTTAGCTTGTCTTATTTAAAAGAGGATTCAACAATATCTTACTCTTCCATTTCGGCTTCGATTTTCTTTTTACGTAATTCAATGTTCTCGGGTGTTTCCATGCCCGCTGGAACACTGGTTAGACCCGAGGGCGTAACCAGACCCTCAACTGGCGTAACCAAACCGGTTTCGTCCTGCTGATTGCCCAGATCCTCGCCATCCTCCTCCTCCTCTTCGGAGGATTCCTCCGATTCGGATTCGAGTTCACCCCATTGGTTGCGCTCAATGTCCGCTTCATCGATGCCGTTCTGTTAATGCAATTATAAAATATTTAAATCATTTTAATTTAAGTGTTTATCTACTCACATCCAAATCAAGCGTATTCATGCCGAATACATCGCCATACAGAGGCTTGCCGTTCTCATCAACTGGCGGCTTACCCCAGCCACCCGCGTGGTAGCCAAAGGAGGTGCCCTCTGGTATGGGCGCATTTAAGCCGGGTATTTTCAGATTCGGATATGACGGCGGCGGACCGTAGCGCTGTTGGGCAATCAGCCATGGTGGCGGTATTTTGTGCGAATTGGGCCCAACCGGCATGCCCAGGGCAATGCGCAACTCTTCGGAAAGATCGCCTGGTTTTTTCTCCTTTAGACGCGTCTCAAACTCTTTCCCCTCATAATATAGATCACCATGGATGGTCATGCGCGGCTTTGTTTGCCACTTGAAGAAAGCATCGTGCAGTTTCTGATAGTCAATGTCTATTTTGCCCATTTTCGGGCGAACACGTTCGCGCATCTTTGCCTTTAGCGTTTTGGCATCTTCGCGCTCTTGCAGGGATTCACGCATCTCCATGATGCCCGTTTTCTTAATAAACGCTGGCAGATCAAAGGGCGGCTTCTCAATGCCACGCTTGCCCTGCAAATATTTACGCTTGAAGCACCAGTGACGCGGCACCTGGACCGTATTGCGATAGGCCTTGAGCTGGACAAGCAGCTTTGGGTCCCGGGCTGTCACATCGTGCATTTCAACAACATCCGGCCGTGAGACCAATTGCTTGAGCTCTGCCACGCTGAGACGTGTGAGTTTTTTTAGCTTGCGCTTGGACAACTTCTCTTTGTCCTCCTTATTGTCATCGTCGTCATCTCCATCGTCATCGTCGTCATCGTGCATTTTGTTGGATGATTTCTTGGCTTTGGCCAAAGCTTCGGCATCCAGAGCTGCCTTGTCTTTTTCAACGGGTTTCGGCTTGTTTTCCAGCTTAAAGATCTCAAAGACGCGGTAGAATTGACGGTACATGGGCGCCAGATCTGCAATAGTTATTTTCTCGGGCACATATCTGGGTATTTGGAATATTTTAAGAAATATAAGCGTGTAAAAATATACAAATTTGCATGCACATACTCAATGGTCACATCCTCTTCGCCGTTTTCCGATTTCTTGCGTTCCTTGGCCTTATCCTTTTCTTCGGCTGCGCGCTCCTTTTTCTTTTTGCTGCGACTCTCTTTCTTTGTGTCCTTTTCCTTCGCCGGCGGCTGCTCGTCGTCACTACCGGCCGCCTTTGGTTCGTCCTCAGGGTCTAGTTCCCTTGGCTCAGAGCGACGCGCCAACTGCTGTTGCCGTTCAAACTCCAACCTTTGTCGTATCTTTTTGTTTTGCTTCTTGCGGCGTTTCTTCTTTTTGTTTTTGTCCGCTTTACTCTGCTTACCCGGCTTGTCGCTGCTGACGCCGTTTAATTGGTTGTCGGCGTCATCATCGCTATCTTCGCCTACATCGGCATAGTCACCATCTTGCGACGTCCCGTCTCCACCATGGCCGCCCCGCGCATCCACATCAGTGTCGAACTCAGCTACGCGCTGATCTTTCAATGCGAGCACATCCTCCAGCGCCTTTGGCAGCACTAAGTCAGCCGCTTTCTTTGCATCGACGATTGCTTGTGCGTCGTCAACGTCGCCGGCTCCGCTGCCATTGGCAGCTACATTGTCAATCGTTTGTTGCTGGTCGAAACGAATGGACATCAATGCCGCCGGTTGACCGCCCTGTGCGAAATGATGTGTGATTAACTATAAAGCTTTAAACTTATAAACACTACAATTACATCAGGTTGAATTTGGTCAGCCATTTTTATTATATTTTAAATAATAAAATAAACAAAAATCCCAACGAAAATGCAAATTTTGGTGATGTCCTATTCGCGTTATCGATTGATTTGGTGGTGGCGGTGTTATTACACAACTTACAACACTGTGTTTTGCTTATCGATAACTTTTGCTTGCAGCGTGGTTCTGTGTTCTGTGATGAGTGAAGTTCACTGTTAAACAACTGAGTTTCATGTAAACATAGCTCAAATAAAAAAGATAACATAAATATTTTGCTTTTGCTAGTTTCTTTAATAACATTCTATTACATTTTCTCAGGTTTTCGCAAGTGCCGGTATAAGAGCAAATAAGTGAACCAAACCAAACAGGGTGACTTAGGTTTAAAAAATGTTTAAGTTCAATTTTGAAGTGAACGATTCGGATTCATCGGATAACACTGAGAGTCTTTTTAAAAAACCTAAAGTTGAGCAAAAGATAAATTCAGATTTAGAAAAAGACGAAAAGATACTCTGGTATCAAGCAGAGCAAATAAAACCAACTAAAGCCATTTTACAAAGCTTGGATCTATACGAACTTAATGCAAAAGAACTAACTTTCGCAGATGTCGAACTACGCCATATAATTGCGGGTTTTCTGCTTGAAGATATTAAAAGACACAGCGATGTAGATAGTCAAGACATTAAGAAATCCGAAGAAAGTCACTCTGATTTAATAGCAGGTGTATATGAAGGTTTGTAGTGCTAAAATTATTTTCGGTATTTAGAAACCTAACAACTTTCGTCAACAGGTGGAGCGAAAATTTGGGAGTGCACAGATGATTTGTTGAAATATTTGTTAAAAAACTATGAAAAAAAGCATTGGGAGAACAAGCTGGTCTTGGACTTGGGCTGCGGATCTGGGCTTTTGGGAATATACGCTATGAAATGTGGTGCAAAAGTTGACTTTCAGGATTATGTAAGAAATTAATAGTCCACTACCGTTACCCGCAATGCAGTTTAAACATTATTTCAGAACAAGGACGTTTTGGAGAAAATAACAATACCAAATGTACTGCTTAATTTGAATGAAACGTTAACCGATGATGAGAAAATTGATCAGCTACAGAAAAAAAGTAATTTCCACGCTGGCGACTGGTCACATTTCGCGAAACTCACAGAGAACCTTGAGAAATATGATATAATACTGACATCGGAAACGATATACAACATAGAAAATCAACAAAAGCTATTGGACACATTTAGAAAACGACTAAAATCAGATGGTATTGTTTTGCTAGCTGCCAAATCACATTACTTTGGTGTGGGTGGTGGACTAGAGCAGTTTGTTGAGTTTGTAAAAAGTGGAAAAGATTTTGTAAGCACCTATTTGTGGCAAGCTGATGAAAATCTCAAACGCGGCATAATCGAATTAAAGTTGCAATGAAAAAAAAACTATCGTACTTGCCGATGATTTCTTATGCAATTTGATTGTTAAGCGAAACACCCTGTGATGGGGGTGGGCTAAGAGTTGGGGTTTTGTTTTTATCGCAAAAAGTCGCGACTGTGTAAGTATTTTTACACGAATAAATCTTAATATATATATTTATTTTGTTTTCAAATTGAATATTTATTTGCGCTTTTAAAGCACACACTGTGGCTTGACTTTGGTCTTAAATTAAATTTCAACAAATTATTCTCTCACACGCTGCGTGGAAAACGAATTTCTTTCTGCACCGCCGGCCCGGCCCCACTATAAATCGATGCGTCTCAATGTCGACGACAACTGTGAACTTTTTCGAGGCAGCCACAGAAGCCGAGCGGCGCGAAGCGGAAACGCGAAGCCTCTGCTGCTGCGAATACATAGGCCATGATAAGCAGCCATTTCATATCTTAGGATGCTGTTGTAATTGCGAAGACTTTGACTTGGTATGCACACGGTAGGCAAAATACCTTCCCTCCCTCCACACGCACACACACACACACACCAACACTCTATTGCCAAGTGATTGATTGCAGTCATGCGATTGAGAGATGTACATGGTGCCCATTTCCGATAATTCAGCTGAATCTCTACATCTATTTCGTGGGCTTTATCGTGCTTCACCTCTTAATCGTATGACCTGATTACTGGATGAATTTATTAAAGCAAAACCATAAAAATTTTGCAGATTCATCACGTGTAAACGCATTGAACAGCGCAACATAAACGGCATGTTGATTGCATTCCAGGACCGGCTGCGTTTACCATGGCGCGGGGGCGCCAAACGCATATCACTCGCTGCACTGGCGCCAGCCATAATTCTGCCCATCATGATGGGGCTGGCGGCGCTCAATGCCAAGACTGCAATAGTAATTATGCTCACGCTGATGGTCTTTACATATTGGGGCTTGCAAATCGCAGAGCGCACGGGCACGAAAACCAGCTTCTTTTTAAGCTGGATTGTCTTTTCGGTAATCTACATGGCGTTGATTTTTGAGTGCGAAGTGCCGCTGCTGGAGCTGCTGCCGATAGAGAACAATATATTGCTTTTGTTGTCATTGGGTGCGATATGTTTGTGGTATCGCATCAAGAAATTGGCGCCGCTCAATCTGGTGACTGCTCAATACGGGACCACGCCGAAGGATGAGCTGCCAGGCATCACGGAAGCCTCCAGTGGCGAGGAGCAGGCCGAGCAGCAGGCCCACGAATCTATCAGGCTAAAGGGAGACACTGTGCTCGGCATCGACGATGATGATGATGATGATGACGCTGCTATAAACAGCTCTGAACATGCTGGCCTTATGCAGCATGCCGCCCAACCGAACATCTGTGAGACTTGTCGCAAGGTGACGCCCCGGCATGCCTATCATTGCGTCGTCTGCGGCAGCTGCGTTAAGCGTCGCTCTCATCACAGCTACTGGCTCAACTGTTGCATTGGTGAGAACAATTATCGCCTGTATCTGGTGGCGCTGGCGCTCTCCGAATGTGCGCTGCTGCTGGGCGCCAACTTGACATTGACGGCCGTTTGCCATCCATTCCTGGTGGTGCGTCTGCTGAGCCTTCCCCTGCTGCTGCCCGACGACTGCAGTGAGGTCTTTGAGGACTTTGAGTGAGTGTCGGCCAGAGCATCATGATGAATAAACAGATTTATATATTCCTTCTTTACATTTTCCTTAGATTGGGCATATCGTTTATTGTGGCCGGCTACGCCATGCTCATCTCATGCTATATCGCCTTCGTCCTGGTGCGTCAATTGTATTTGTTGTGGCGTGGCACCAGCATGCAGGAATATAAGCGCGTGCCAGCTCACAATGGGAGTCGCAATCGGGTTTGGAGCAATTGGCGGGCTATTTTAAATTGATGCAACGAACGAGCAACAGCTACATTTAGAAGCCCAAATACTATAATATTAAAGCCCAAATACTATTTATTAAAGCTAAGGTATTTAATTGTATTAGCTTTGCCTGTCTGAGCGGAATCTATATATATATTTGTATTTAGGCCAAATATTTATTTATGCCCATTAGCTTTATTTAATGTTTGTGTTTAACGAGAGCGCACAACATAAGCTTTTAGGAATGCGTTTAATTAAACGTGTTAAATTGACGCTTACTACGTTTATATGAGGGCCTTTAATCGTGATTAAACATTTAATCCAAATATATATGTTAAAAGTAAGAGTATTAAATGAAATTTCCGAATATATGAGAACTTATCAACCTTAACAAACAGTTTTACCAGTATGTCGAATTAAATTATTATAGTTATTAGAGTTATTGTGATAATCGCTTAATTTGGAATGAATATTCAACATAAGTTTTATAATTTCCAGACAAAACAACCTTTACTGTCGATACTGTTTATTATATAGGGTTAATAATCAAATACGGTGATCGCTTACACATAAAAGACTATTTTCAGACCTAATTCCAGTTTGCTAAAAATTCGAATTCCCAAATGTCTCACTTTTTCTAACAATAAATAATTTAATTTTGAATATTTGATCAGAGCTTTCTGTATTCCTATATTCAAAAGAAAACTTTTCAAAAAATTGGAATTTAATTAACTAAGCAAAAAGTTTATAATTTTCGAGTTCGACCCGAGGGTCAGCGAAAAGTCGAACAAAAAATAAAATAAATAAGCAAAAGCAAAAAATTAAGACAAATTTACAACAAATAAAAATATCAACTACCACAAGCTGTCCTCCCTGGGCTTGTAATCGGGCAGCAGCTCCCAAATTTTCATGCGCCAACGCTGGCGACGCTCTTCCGTCTCCTTTTCCAAGCGTAAGATTTGCGGCAGCCGTTGCCAGCAATCCAGGACCTTCCATTTCAGGTGCCTTAAGAGGGATATATACATATGTGAGGGAACTCCACGGATTCAACTCTGGCACTTACCACTCGTGATGCGAGATGGCCTGTCGCAGCTTGGTGTCCTCAACCAAGCGACAGCTGGTGGCGTATTTTAGCCAGCGTCCAAACCAGTGCTCCATGGCATGCAGGGCATGCCAGTCAATGGCCACCAGCATCTTGTTGCGCTCCTCCTGCATATATAGCCGCCAGGCATTTACGGCCCGTCGCTTCAGCGCCTTCTCGTAGCACAGTTCCGCACGGAAGCGCTTCTCCCGTTGTCGGCAGGCCGTATATTTCTGCCATTCCACAAAGAAGTTGCGCTTGAATAGACGCCGACAGAACTCCTCGCACTTGACCAGATTGTCGCGCTTGCGCTGTAGCAAACGCTTGAAGCCCTCCATGCCAACGCGACGCAATAGCAGGCGACGACTGAACTCCAGAGCCTTGCGTTGATTCTCAATGAAGCGCTGACGTTCACGCTCCTTCAGCACCTTAGCCATTTTCTCCTGGCGGCGCTTCTCCTTCAGCACCTCCATGCGCAAGCGTTTGGCCTCCTCATCCTCCTGGCGCTGTTTGGACAACAACTTGAAATCGTAATCTTTGAGTGCCTGCTCCGACTTACCTTCGCCTCCTCCATGGCCAGCTTGGCTGCCTCGCGCTCAGCCTCCGCCTGGGCGCGCCGCTGACGCGCCTGCTCATGTCGCACACTACGCTCCAGCGCGCGCTCCTCCATGTGCCGCAGAAAACGTGGTTGCAGCAGCGCCTTGCCCTGCAGCCGTTCCAGTTCCTCGTCCTCGGCATCGCGCAGACTGCCTATCAGCTGCAGGCATTTGGCCTTGGCCTTTGCCTTGGGATCGCCGCAGCGTATGACGGTTTTCAATTCCTGCTTGAGATCCTCGCGTGCCGCTTTGGCCTCGTCGCTGAGCTTGTGCAGCTTGAGCTGCATAATAAGTCGCTCCTGACGCTCCAGCTTGATGCGCTGTAAATCTATGATGTCCTGCTGCACCTTTAGCCTGCAAAATCAAAAGGAATATGTAAGTGAAAACTGGAGCAGTTCCAGACAAGGTAAGATTTTGCTGTCATACTTATTCTTAAACTGCTTGGCCATTTTGATGGCCTCTTCGCGCTGCTCCAGCGTCTTTTTCGCTATTTTATCCGCATCGTTTGGCGTTGAGGGCCGTTTGTTCTCACGCTGACGCCTCTTCTCCTGCCTGAGCTTGTCCAGAAATGCATTTATTTTGGTAACGCGATTGATGTGCGTTTTGCCCGGCTCCCGTTCGATCTTCTCCATGGTAGTATAATGTATCCACCTAAGAAAGTACGTGCGCATAAGATTCAGATCCGTATTGCTGCGTGCCTGGAACAATTGCTCGATAATCCGTTGCTTCTCGGGTGGCACAGCCGTGGGATTATCATCGTCAGAGCTGCTGCTGCTGCTGCACGGCTGCGTTTCTGGCTTGGGCAGGAGCACCACTTTGGGCAATTCAATGCGGCGTATAAGCAACGGCTCCGGCTCCGCCACGGATGAGGTTGCCGGTTCGAACGCTTCGACATGGTTTGGCGTCTTTGCTGTCACGGGCAGCTGGAATTTCACGAGCTTCGCGGGCGCTTCCACTGGCACAACCAGCTCTATGTCCAGTTGCACCTTTTCCTGCTCAGCTGCCTCCAGTTGCAGCTCATATAATGCCTCCTCGGCCAGATCCGATATGACAGAATCAATGCCCTCGCTGGTATTGGAGCAAGTGGAAGATTCACGTTGCAGCTGAGGCTGCCCGGCCGGCTGCTGCTGCTGTTGCTGCTGCAGCTGCAGTTCCTCCTCGTGACGTACTGTGCGCAAGTGCAACATCTGACGCTCGGCAGCGGCACGCATTGGCCTGAACATTTCCTCGGTGGTTAGGAGAGGACTCGGCGTGCGACAGCGTTGCAGCAGCTGCGTCTTGCTCTCGTCCAGCTGCACCTGCTTGACAAACTTACGATACTCCAGCATGTCAAGCTCTTCGCGCAGCTCCAGCTGCTCGTCCTGCTTCACCTCCACACGCTCCAGCCAGATGTGCTCTATGTCCGCATCCGCCTCCGGCTCCGGCTCCAGCTGTCGCAGCAGCGTTGTCGTCGCCAGCTGCTTGCGTATGGAGCACAGCTGCGCGGCCTGGCCCAGTGCGTCGACGGGCGTCTTATAGAAGTTATCAATGTGCTGCGCCGCCTGCGACAGACTCTGCATTAAGGGGCCATGGTTGAGCTTAAAGTCCGGCTTTGTGGGCCGCACACGTATCTTTCGCTCCTGCATGCGCGGATGTTGTCTGGCCAGTTGCTGGCGAAACTTTTGCAGCTGATTGTTAACATAACGCTGTTCCACATCCAGATTATGCGCCTTTGTCGCGTCCAGTGTGCTGCCATGCGCCACTGTGGCCAATGGCAGCTTGCGTGGTATCTGCGAGAACTGCAGCAAGGATTAAGGATTAAGTCTCGTGGGCTTATGCACTCACCATCTCATGGCGCATATCCATTATAACGCTCGGATTGAGTTGATGTTGCGGCTCACCGTGAATGAGCAGCTGGGATTGCCGTTTGCCAACATAGTCCACCTCAATGAAACGACGCACTGCATCCGTTTTGAGGCCCAACGGATTCGCATTCAGCTGACGTTTGCGTATGCGGTCCCAGCGCGTGGGCTTATTCAATTTTTCGCGACGTTTTTGTAACGACATATTCTATATTTATTCGACAAATATTTTCTATTGAAATTAATTTAACTGTCAACTGCAAGAAAATCAAGGATTGCTTGTACACAAGCTGGAACTGTTGTCCAGGCAACAACTGGCAACTATCAAATTTTGTAATATCAGACAGAGGGTAATGGTTGCTATGCGGCCGATGCCCTAGAAATAGGAATATTTCTTTTGCCATTTTAAGATAACCTATTTATTTTCCAATTGAATTATGAAAATCTTCAAAATCCAAGTTTTTTCTTTTTTATCCTCACAATATCATGTATTTCTAATATATCTTAACAAAAATAAGGATTTTTTTTTTTCTTTTTAAAAACATATTTTGAAGAACTCGTAATTTGAACCTTATATGAAACATATTTTAAATGGTTTTTGAGCTAGTTTTGAAATCTATTAAAAAATCAAAATCTGAATTTTGATTCAAATCGACAAAAAAGCAAGAATTTACATCACAATTTTTCTCAAAATCAGGTTTTTTTTTCGAAAAACCAATTTTTTATACCCTGAACCCATTAAAAATGGGTAAAATGGGTAAATTGTTTTTGTGCAAAATGTAAATGTATGTAACGACCACATAAAGTGTATATATTCTTGATCAGCATCAATAGCCGAGTCGACCTAGTCATGTCCGTCTGTCTATCTGTCCGTCCGTCCGTATGTATGAACCCAGGGTTCTCATAACCCATAAGAGCTAGAGACTTGAAATTTTAGCTGTAGGTCCTCCTAGGGCCGACGCAGATGGTGGTTGTTTCCGATAATCGATAACTTACTCCGTTTCCAAGCAATCGATAAAAATCGATATCAACATCCTGTTTTTTAAGCAATTTTGGTAAATAATAAGAGCTAGAGTCACCAAACTTGACATGTAGCTTCTAGAATAGTATATATATTAGCATTTGGTGTTGGAAGAAGGGGGTTCAGGGTATCCCCTAGTCGGGAGCTCCCGACTAGAACCTCTTGTTTAATTATTCTTGTTTAATATCTCGGGTAAATCTAGACTGATTTTGAAATGGTTTTTTGTCTTTGATGTAAGCCCCCGATTTTAGATTCAATTAATTGTTAATCGATAGTAGGAATCTGTACGGACGGACATGGCTAGAGCGACTTTCTTTCTATCTTTTACTAAATATGCATTTTTTTTTCAAATCTACAAATAATATAATTAAGAAATATAATAAATATACAAATTTCGCATTTTGAAGCGCAAGTTGTTCCGATATAATTATAAAACGTTTGCAATAATTGCAATAAATATACATATGGAGTAATAACACAATTTTGGACTCGAAAGCTTAGTTTATGCTGAGTGTGGAGCGAGAGCGGGCGGCTAGTCGATTAGGATTAGGCTGGATTTAGGCAGCAGCCGGATCCTTCTTGGTCTTCTCCTTCTTCGTCTTCTGCTTGTCGGCGGCGGCCTGTTCCAGATCGATTGGTGCTGGCTTGACAAACGGAATCTCGTCCTGATACTTGCTCGGCATGAATTTCTTAAGAGGCTCCGGCACCTTGACGCCCGTCTCAGTCTGATGGGTTTCGAGTATGGCGCAAATGACACGTGTCGCCGCGCACATTGTGGCGTTCAGCATGTGCACATAGTCGACGGCGGCGTTCATCTTCTTTGTTTGGCCATAGCGCACGAGAAGGCGACGGGCCTGATAGTCCAGGCAGTTGGAGCAGGAGACCAGCTCTCTGTAGGCGCCACTGCCGCCAAACCAGGCCTCCAGATCGAGTTTCTTTGAGGCAGCATGATTGAGCGCGCCGGATACGATGTTGACCACACGGTAGGGAATGCCCAGCGATTGGCAGAACTGCTCGGCGTTGCCAATCATTTCGTCCATCATTTCCCAGGATTTGTTGTCATGCGGCGAGGTCAACACAAACTGTTCGACCTTCTCGAACTGATGCACACGGAAGATGCCGCGCGTATCGCGTCCATGTGAGCCAACCTCCTGGCGGAAGCAAGTGGACAAGCCGGCATATTTGATGGGCAATGATGCCTCCGGCAGCCACTCATCGCGATGATAGGCCGCAATGGGCTGCTCCGAGGTGGCTATCAGGTATTTCTCATCGGTGCCGCTCTCCTCGGCACGTTCGCTGCCCTTGCCCACAACCTTGTACAGCTCCTCATCGAACTGCGACAGTTGGGCCACCTCCTGCATAACCTCCTTGCGCATAAAGAAGGGCGTGTACAGCGGCACATAGTCACGTGCATAGAGCAGATGCAGAGCATGTTGTATTAGGGCCTGCTCCAGGAACACCGCTGCGCCCGTCAAAAAGTAGCCACGACCACCCGATACCACGGCGCCCTTCTCGGCGTTCATGCCATCGATCATAACAATGAGATCCACATGCGAGTATTTGCCGCGCTTCTGACAATCGCCAAAGGTGCGCTCTACACGATTTTCATCCTCGTCGTTGGAAACGGGCACAGATTCGTGCAAATGATTACCCACCTCGCGCAGCGCCGTGTTACGTGTTTGCTCGGCCAGCTCCAATGCCTTCTGGTTCTCAGTCATCGCATCGTCGATGAGTAAGCGCAGCTGTTTGATTTGATTAACCGTCAGCGGCTGCAGCGTTTCGGCTGTGACCTGAGTCAGATCGGCGCGTACAGCGGCTGGCACCTCCTCGCCCTCGGCACCGACAGGCTCCTTCTTCTTCATCTTCTCGCCAATTACCTTGCTGCAGACATTCTTCACCTTGTTCAGGTTGTCGGCGCGATGACGTCGCTGACGCCATTCCGTGTCTTTTTCGATGACTGTCTCAACCAGGGCGACATCTTTGAAGCGCTTCTTTTGATTATCGCGCACCGCATCAGGATTGCCACCCTTGTCGCTACGAAACAAATCCAAATCCAAAACCATTTTATACGCTTATAACTTAATTTGCACAGCGGATTTCGTCAGCGTTTCGTTGTGTCGGCGTTTACCACAACGTGGCGGCTATAGAGATGCGCATTAAATGAGTAACTGTAGCTGAGTAACTGTTACTTGTCACCGGCAGCTGTTATTAGCTGTACAATAACTTTAACTTTGCTGAAATGAGGACACTAAGACAAGAGTTAACTTACAGACTTAACTAAAAAATGTCATAAATATACTTAACAACTATTATTACATATATAAACCATGTAAAACGTAGCACCTAATGCTTGCAACTTGCTCATCGCTATTTGATGGCTGTTATCGATAGTTTTTAACAGTGGAGCACTAGCCCGGGCTTGACAGTTACTCGTCTCCTGCAGTTGTTGTTGTTAGCTGTGCAACATTCGTTCACTGCAAAGAAATATGTAATATACTATATAAGCCATGAGTTATGTAACAAATGCCACAAACACGTTTAACATTTACTAATATATAAAGATGTTTGTTAAATAACACTGCATGCAAGTAGCACCTATTGCTTGCAACTCTCGTCGCTATTTGATGGGTGTTATCGATAGTTCTTGATATTGACGCAGCAGCCCTGGCTTGACATTTTTTAAAAATTGACTTCTTATTGGACATAAGATATATTTTGTACGTCGCACACGACATGGATTTCATCGAGCGCGAGTTGGTCGACATACGCGAAAATTGTGAGAAACAAATAGCCAGCAGCAAAATAATTAGCTGCAGCGCTACGCTAGTGCGTGTCGACCTGCTGCCGGATAGACCCAATCGCATCATGACCGTTTGTTTACGCTTTCCCGAAGATTATCCACAGAGCTCGGCCATTTTGGTGGAGCTCAAGAGTCGCGTTTATTCCGACAAATTGCTCGCGGAGCTCACACGGCTAATGGACGACTATGCCAGGGAGCATTTGGGAACACCGCAAGCCTTGCTTGTATTGGGCTTTGCCCAGCAATACTTGTTGGACAATCCGCTGTGCGTGTGCCTGGACGAGATCAAGCAGCTGCGCATGGATCTTAAAAGCGAAGACAACTCAAAACATGTTGCCAGCCAGCTAAAGCTGCGACAGCGCACAAGTTGCGTGGAATTAATTGCCCGTGGCGGCAGTTACGTCTATCGCGTGACAGCCGCTGTGCCCGACTCCTATCCCAACCAGTGCGTGGAGCTGCGTGGCCAGGAGTCGAATCTGCCCACTGTCCTAGTGCGTTATCTGAACGGACAGTCTCGGGAGATAGCACGCCAATGCGTTGAGCCACCGTTGCGTCTCAGCAAGGAGGAGCTGGCGCACTTTCGACCCGTGCGTAGTCTCTACCGTACGCTGAAGTTTTGTCTGGAGGCTACACGGGATTTTCATCAGGAGTTGTGTCCGATTTGTAATAGTACCGTGCTGCAGGCACAGCCAGATTCTATGGTGTTGGACGAGCATGCGGATGCGTTTGTCGAGCGTGTCTACTGCGGCCATCTCTTTCATCAGGGCTGCCTGAAGCTGTATCTGTCCGAGCCACCGTTTCCCAAAGGCGGCAAACTGTGCCCGGCCAAGCGCCGGCATCCGCGCTCCGATGCACAAACCTACATGGGCAAGGGAGCCACTGCAGCAGCCACGTCCGCAGCGAGTGGCAGTCAGAAGAAACTGGATGCCGCCGTATGTGGCATAAAGCTGGCCCATGACCGTTGGGTGGTCAATGTGAAGACGGCCGAGGCGCGTTGGGCACAAAAACAGGCACGACAACGTGAACTGGAGGAGGTTGTCGATTTTCTGCAATAAATTGGGATCAGAAGAACTTGTTTTTTGTACATATATATTTAACTTGTGATGTTTATTATTCGAATACGCTTAAATGGCTGAAGATGCTAGTTATGAAATAAATAGAAAAATGATAATGAGAGTAATGAGAGCGAACGACACTTATGTGTCTTGAAATTTGGATTACTGTGCTTTGTGCGACTAGTTTATATATGTATTTGCATTTCGCATGTGCGCTTTTTTGTCTTTCTTTCTGGAAGCACTTGCGTCATTGAGTTGACAGGCTTTAGAAGCCCGTGATAATTTCGTCGTCCTCGTGGCGCTTGATGGGATCACCCTTGATCAACGATGAAATCAAGCTGCAAAAGCGGAGCACATATAATAACCAAGTGAATATATATAAGCATAGATCACACGCTTACCAGTAGAGGCCCACAAAGAACATGACAAAGTAGAAGCCCAGATAAATCATGCAGTTCCTTAGATGCACCTTCAGCAGGCCGCGACTGTGTATATCCACGGGATCGTAGACGCCCAGGCTGTCGCGACGTTGCCGGTGCAGCTCATAGAACAGCCACACGACCATGGGCAAATTGAGCAGAAACATCACCCAATGTCTAAAAACAAAAACAATTAACAAATCAGTTGAGCAACAATTGGCAGGAACTACCCGGAGATGAGCAGCAGGGCGCAGAGCAGCGCGTGCGAGCCAAATTTGGGTATGACCCAAAAGTTGAGGCGACGACAGCATTCCTGTGCATTTAAATAGTCGCACTCCAAGTCGGCCAGCGTTAGCACCTGTTATAAAAAATCATTTTCATTAAATTTTTTTTTTTTCCCGGCGGTTTTCCCAAATATGCCACTTACATAGTAAATTAATAGCAATAGTATGGCGCCATATACTAGCAATGTTATGCAGAACACAGCTGTTTCGGGCAAAAACATAATTGTACTGCTGATTCACCTTTTACTTAAAAACTATACATTTAAATTAATACAAGCAAATGTTTTGCAGCATTTTCGCTGTTGTTATTAATTAGTGCTGACAAATAGTGTTGGGAAGTGCCACAAACAAATGCTCCATTTACAACAGGCTGGCAACACTGCACACCTAAACCAATTCAATTGTTTGTAAACAAAAAAAAAGTTGTGTTATAGTTGTTTTTTATTAGTAAATGGGCGGCAAAAGCTATTATTGTGATTACTGCTGCTGCTTTATGAAAAATGATCTAAATGTGCGCAAGCTGCACAATGCGGGTGCTTCGCACACCGCTGCAAAGGCAACCTACATGCGTCGCTTTGAGGGTGAGCTGGCGTTTGCTTTTAAATGGTAAATGGTAAATAATATATTTATTCATTTAGATCCACGCAAAATATTGGCAGCGGAGCGCAATAAACGGCCCTGCAAGCGCTTCTTTGCCGGCTTCTGTAGATTTGAACAGCTCTGCAATTTCCGGCATTACAGTGATAAGCAAATGAAGCAGCTCGAGAAAATAGGTGCATCATCAATTTCCAAGTAACATTCTTTTATTTACTCATTTTCAAACTATTTCCAGTAAGTCAACTAAAGAGAAAACCCTCTAAAAAGCAAAGGAACCCACAGAAAGCAAAACGCAATTTGCCGCCCTCATTGCAACCCCTCGACTTGACGAAGCTCAAGCAAACAAATTGGGACTTAAGTTGGGGCTAAAAAGCAAAAAACAGGGATCAGTAAAAAGAACAGTTTTTTGCTATTTGTAATAAATAATTCGTTGATTAGTATAGGTTTCATCTCGATTTGCCATTTAAAATGCCATTAACCTTATCCATGATACGAGAGACTTTTAAATTTATGCGCAGGACACGGGCATATTCATAATGAAACGATTTAGGGCTATGCCCGCTGAGGTTCTCCTCATCGGGATTGGCCAGATGAGCCAGGAGAAAGTAACATAAATGTTCAAGCTCGCCTTCAACGGCATAGAACAAACTCGCGTTGCCCGCACGCGCTTCGGTGGCATTGAGTATCTCATGCTTCAGCTGGCGTCTCAGCAGCTTCTCCTTGTTGTGCTCCAATCTGTCGCAGGCGCGCTCATAGTATTTGGCAAACGTTTTCTCATCAAATTTATTATTGGCTTCAACATTTGTTTTCTCCACCTCGTCAGATGCACGCCTATAGATTGGTGCACCCAACTGTCTCTGATCGATGGTGTCGCATATAATCTCGGCCATTCTGTAGCGATTGTGCCGCACAGCAATGTGGAGCGCTGTGTAGCCATCATCGTTGATTTGCAGCAGGAGGTTAAGATCTATTCGCTGCATCAGCTCCCGCAGCGACTCCAACTGTACGTTATTTATAATGGCTATGTGCAGAGCCGTATTGGCGTCCTCATAGATATGATTGGGCAACACGCCGGCATTGAGCACGACTCGAACAATCTCTGGATCGCAGTCATTGGTTAGCGCCAGCTGCAGACAATCCTCACCATCGGCGCTGAGTATTTCATTGAAATCCTTGTTGCCCTTCAACTTGGTCCACACATAAACCTGCCGCTGCACGCACTGAACATCTCCAACCAACATGGCATCGTGTATGGGCCTGACAAAAAGGAAAAGACATCGTTAATTACTTAGTACTTAACATAAGTCACAACTCGGATCAAACGAATTAAGCTGAATGGAAAGCTAGGACGCAATACAGTTAAGAGTTTGCCCGTCTATTAATACCCTGCACCTAGTTGCAGGATAGACTCAAGTTTAATCTATAATTATTTAAACAAATACGTTGACTCCTGTTTGATCTTTATGAATTGTTTACCAAAAATCAAGCGTTTACCATTAAGGGTTGTTTTTTCATCATGTTATATACAAATCCACGTACCCTATTTATGACCTTTATGCTCTTGAACTCCTCTCTAACTCGGGCATGTACAACTTTGATCATTTAACATATATGCAAACCAACTACAACTACTTAACAAAAATATATACATATAACTGTCCGCAACTTTAGGCCAATTTAAATTCTTTTCATATGCGTCATTTAGTATAAGCTTAAGCTAGAAACCGTGAAACATGAAGCTTTACGTACAGCAAACCCTCCGCGGACATTTCTTCGGCTCGTAAGAACTCCTTTTCCATCGTCAATAAAATGGTGCGTTCATTGTCATTGTTGATGTAATTATCCATTTGATTGCACATCTCGAGCACATTGATGTCACTCAGATTGGATAGATTGGACATGATCGAATCTCGACGCTGCATGGGACTTTCCCGGGCAATGGGGCTGGGCTCCTGTGAAAATAATTGAAATAACAGGATCATTAGAAAGGCACAAGCGTAACAGATTATTTAAATGCTCTGCTTCATACGGAATTGTCCAATTTCTTCTTTTTTTGCGGCAGCAACGGCGTCAGTTGCTTCTCCTCGCGCTCCTGCAGCGCCATTTGGGCCGTCGATCGCTTGACCACCTGCGGTACACATGTGTTCCGTTTGCGTCCACGTTTCCGTGGCACTTTCTTGGCCGTTTCCGTGGGGATCTCATTATCTGGGCTGCTCACAATAGCTGATTTTGTTTCGACGGGGCATTCTTCTTTTTTTACAGATTTCACAGGTTGTTTTTGTCGCGCAATTTCTAATTCTTTAGTCTCTTTAGTCTCTAGTATTTCGGTTTGTGTTGACGCATTCACTTTTAGGGGTTTTTGCTTTTGTTCATTTATAGAGCATTGTTTACACTGATTAGGATTCAAGATAGCCGACTTATCATTACGACCGTTGATAGCGTCAATTACGCGCTGCTGCAGCGCCTTGTCGGGCAGGCGCATAAGCAACTTGAATATGTCCTCGTAGATGGACTGAAAGGATTTGCGCTGCATATATGTGTTGGTGATAACATTGGTTGGCATGTGCATAACACGCACGCTCGAAGAACTGATTATGGGCGGAGTTGTGGCACCGTTTGGTGCTTTTTTCATTATATCTGGCGTAGTCACACGAACGTGCTGCGATTTCGTTAATAACACTTTCTTCATCATTGACACTTTATTATAAACCGCGGAGCTTATTTACTCGTTTCTGTGCTCGTCGTTACTTTCGGGGGATGTCTCGTTTTATTTTGATGAAAATTATATTAAGTTGGTTTTTCCCCAGCACGCCTGCACTATCAATACCGATAAGTCCGATTGCAGAGTTACTTACGATTTATCGTTAAACAAATTGCGTTTTGCAACACTGTTCGAGAATATTTCAATTTAAAACAATATTTCATGCGCTTCTATCGATAGAATTCAACTGGTAATTGCCTTTTTGGTTTAATAGCTGTAATAATGATTGCAGTGCGAAATTTATTTATATATTGAACATAGCTTAATATTAAGTTTGATTTCAATTTGGGGCGGTCAGCTGCGTTGCTTCTTCTTTGCTGCGAATCATTCGTATTTGCTCATGTTCTAATCGATAACACATAAGCAGGCATTTTGTGTGAATGGCAAGAGCAGGCCGAGATTTTTTCCACAATTTTTTTTGTGCGTGTGCCTATTGTTAATTTGGAATCAAAACCAAGTGAGAAAGTTTCGATTTGAGATTTGCTAAATGAGTGAGTTGCGTGGTAATTGTTGCTAGCTAGTTGTGCACAACACACGTTTTGTTGGATTTAAAACGAATTCGGCCCCAGGTAGGCGTAACATGGACTCGCATTCGCGCTATGGACGCAGCTTTTCTGGTGGCAGCGCTGGCGGCGGCGGCAACAATAGCGGCAACAGCCAATACAGACGCTACAGTCGCTCCCGTTCGCGTTCTCGGTAAGCACACAGACACAGACACGCTTCTGCAGTCACCTGTATATATAAATAGAACGGAACAGTTGGCTAATTTATTTATGTGCCTCGTTGCAGGGAGCGTAACCGTGACCAGGCTGGGTACAGGCGCCGGAGCTCACGTTCGCGCAGTCGCGAACGCTCCATGCATCATCGCAATGCTGGCAGCGATGACAAGGATCTGTATCGCGATCTAATCAACGATGATTACAATGAGGATCGAGGCAGCAGCTACAGCGGCTACAACAATTCGCGCAGCAACAATTATCACAGTCGTCGCGACGATAACTATGACAGTGAGCGCGAACGTGAACGTGAACGCGATAGGGATCGGGATCGGGAGCGTGATCGCGATCGTGACCAGCGCTGGAAAAACTACGATCGAGAGCCACGTGAACGCAACTCTGACTATGAGCGCGGCATAGAGCGCAGGTAACCTCCGCTGTTCCCATATATTCTGACACATTCTTATCAGCTTCCAATCTTCCAGTCGCGACTATCGCTCGCACAACAATGGCAACGGCAGCAGCGCAGTCGCCGGCAGCAGCCGGGATCGCGACAGACGATATCCCTCCGACGAGGACAGCTACGATAGCGACGAGAGCGACGACAGCCAATATCGCCGCAATCACATCCGTACCAGCAACGAGGCTCTCAATCAAATTATTATATTTGGTTTGAAAAAGCACATCACCGAGGCGGACGTGAGTAGCCCAAGCAGAGCAGAGCTAGCGCTTCAAAAAAGAAGCCGATGCCCATGTTAAAAGTAGTTTTAAAAAAAGCTGACAGCTTTCTTGGGCACAAATTAACAAAATGTGTGGATAGATTGATATGCCAATTGCCTAAATCCGTTTTGAATTTCAACTGTTACCGACTGACAAGGAAATAGTTTGTAGCAAATAGCTTAAAGACCCCAAGCGCTTAATATATTTAACAACTATGATTTAGTTTTGTACCAAATCCGCTTTCACATTACGGACGTGGATTACGGCGCTGTTTGCTATTCCGTTTGCCTTTTGAAACGTTTCGAATTTGTATAATTTTCAAATGTCTCTTGCATCTTAGTTTTGGGAACTCGTAATATTTTGATCGATTGCAACTCGTGCAAAACTATTAATTCGACTTTTTGCTTTTACAGATAATGGGCGCACTGATCCAAGTGAATATGGAGCCATCTTCTATACGGCTTATACGCAAACGACCTACAGGTGGGTTACAATATCGAAGCCTTTTCTATAACTTAGCTTAACAATATATGCAGTAAGACAAATAGCAACAAACGGGGCGTAAGTATTACTTTTGTGTTAACTTGGCAGTAGTCCGGCAAAGTTCGCACCAGCAACCAAATTGAATATACTTGGCCTACCATAAAAAAACCGACAACAAAACCAAAACAAAAAATAAAAGATAAATAAACAAAAACATACCCAAAAAATGCTATCAAAATATTAAACAAACTACATTTTTTGACAAAAACCATTTTGTATCTGCTTCTATCTAAAATTTAGGTGCATCACGCGGTTTCGCATTTGTCGAGTTTAATACCGTTGAGGAAGCAACACGTTGGATGGATATAACCCAGGTATCACAACAAGAAACCCAACTAAGCAAACCAAAAATTAAAAAATTATTAAACAAAAACAAAACAAAACAAAACTCGGCTTCAATAAGTGCGAAATATGTGCCTTAAGTTCAGTTACCCAATTTTGCCCATCGACAGAGCAACAACAGCAGCAAAAGTCCAAAGTTATCGCAACGCTTCGTATTGTATTATATAGTGGCATATATGATCCATTTCTCCTAGCCGATATTCTTTTTTCAGAACGTGCCATTTTGGTTTGTTCTGCCGTCTTTTGTTTCACATATATGTATATTATTTTTGTATGTATGACGAAAGAGTTTCTGGCGGCAACTGAACTTAATGTAAACATTTCAATTTATTGCGTTTACTATGGAGAAACGACAACAACAACAACAATAACAGCAACAGCAACTGCAACAACGGCTGCAAACAACAACGGCAACTGCGCGTTTAAGACACAGAAGCAACCTGGTGACTGTGTACTCTGTGCAACACTTATGCCAACCCAAAGATCAGTCCACTAATCGATGCCATTCTCTCTTTTCTCTTCCTCTTTCATTCAGGGCACTCTGAAGCTGGGCGATCAACGCGTTTCGCTGCAATACAGCCACAAGCGCATCACCGACTGGCATTGCGTTAAGGTAGGTTTAGTAAAACATGGTTAAATGACACTTGCTTGAAGCAGAAAGCACATGAAAGCAAATTATCCCAATGAGCTTAAAGGCAGATGTAGGCATTTAAATATAGTCATAAGCTCTCGAGTTGAGCTCAAAGTATGATGTCTAGCAGGAGTAGGAGCAACTTTTAGAACTACTTTATACAAAAATATTGAAAGCCCCTCTATGAGAGCATAAAAAGTTTCTCGGCAAGCTTTTTATCATATATTACCTATTTAACGTAGACTATATTATATTAAGTTAATTCATTTTAACAGGCCAAAGTTGAGTAAAGCCGAAAACAAAAATCTAAACGTTATTAAGCACATTAAAGCTAACCTATTAAGTGCAATGCTTTAAGCAAATGTCATTGAAGCATATTAAAAGTGTTGATTAATAAACGAAATCCTCCTCTCTCTCTCTCACAGTGTGGCGTGTACAATTTCAAGCGTCGTTTCTCCTGTTTCATGTGCATGGCATCTCGCGCGGAAAGCGAAAGCATCTTCTCTGGCGGCGGCGAGGGCATCGACGAAGTTAGCCCAATTCTTACAAAAAGTATACATAAATAACAAATATCAATTTTATTGCCAAAAATTGATACGTTGCGGCGTTTTTGGAAAACATATTTTAATTGAAATGCTTTCCCCAACCACTTCCCCCAATCCAATGCAGAGATCATGCTGCGCAACCTGGACGCGCTCACCAACGAGGAGAGTGTCCTGACTGCCCTGCAGAAGGTGCTGCCCAAATTGGCCAAAACCATCAATAAGGTGCTCATCAGTCGCGATACGCTGACCCAAACGTCACGCGGCATTTGTTATCTGAACTTTGAGACGCTTGTCGACTCGATGGATGTGCACAATGCGCTAACCACACTGGATCCACCGCTCCGGATCGATGATCGTGATGGTGAGTTGAAACCAAGAGCGTAACTATTATTCTCTCAATTCCTGGAATCTCTTTGTTACAGTCTGCATCAGCTACTGCATGGACTCTGAGAATCGCCAGATATTGCCAAAGGACTCGCAAGGAGGCAGCATTCATAGCGGTGCTTTGGCCGCTGTGCCACCTTCGGATGCGGGCGGTGTATATACGCTAGCCGATGTGCCCCGCCTGGCCGAGTACAGTGCCTCGCTTTACGCATCCACGCCGGCCGAGCATGCCCATTATGTGCAGTATTACACTGATTATTATTTGGCTGAGATCAAGAAGGGCGGCGGACAGCTGCTTGGCGGCGGCGACGCTCAAGTGACTGAGGCCAACTCTGGCGCCGCTGTGGCCCTATCGGCCATACAGCGGAAGCAGAAGAAGATTAACAGCATAGAGACGACAGCCACGGCGGCGGCAGCAGCTGCAGCACATGCTGCTGCTGCGGTGAAGGCAACGTTTGCGGCACAGAATGTGGTTGCGCCCAGGGGCAATGATGGCAAAACCTATCGTGAGTGGGCAAATCTCTTTGTAGCATATGCACCTAGTTTATTTAATCTTCATCTTTCATTAAAGCTACGCCCGATGTATCTCGCTATCAATATGATGAAACCTCTGGCTACTACTACGATCCCAGCACGGGCTTGTATTACGATGCGCACTCGCAGTACTATTATAACAATGAGACGGGCGCCTATTTGTACTGGGATCAGCGGCGGAGCACGTACATACTGGCCACGCCGGCATCAACGCAAGCCGCACTGGCGGAGTCGCTGGCCCAGGAATCGCACGCTGAAAAGGATGAGGAGGCGGCCAAGAAGGAGAAGGGCAAAGACAAGGACAACAATAAGCATGATAAGGTCAAGGTGGCCAAGAAAATCGTCAAGGATATGGAAAAGTGGGCCAAACAATTAAATCAGAAGAAAGACTATACTGTGGTGGCCACACCGCAGCCCATATTACCCGGACGCGGGGATCCCGGCGAGGGGCCGAGCACATCACGTGCTGCGGCTGGCGCCTATGCAGACGTGGGTTTCTCCATACTCGAAAAGAAGGAACGCGGCAAGCTGGGCGACTATGTGCCTACGCCAGCCGCTGCACCTATTAATAAATTGGTAAATGCCTACGGCGGCGGCTCCGATTCCGATGAGGACAATGCCGGCGCTCAGGGTGTTGGCGGCGGGGGCGGCAACGGCGGCCCTGTCGATGAGATGGACTACGTAGACTTCCAGAAACTCACCTGTCTGCTGTGCAAACGTGCCTTTCAATCACATGATATACTACAGAAGCATTTAAAAATGTCCAATTTACATAAGGAGAACTTGGCTAAGCTCAATATGGAACGCGGTGCCGGCGGCAGCAGCGAAGATGCAGCGGGCGCAGGCCTATCGTAAGTCTTAATCTAATATAACATATATATTTGATTTATAAACAAACTCCAACCAACAGCTATCGTGATCGTGCCAAGGAGCGACGACTCAAGTATGGTGAGGGCGATCCGCCGCCGCCAAATCGCAGTCGGGAGCGCTTCGAACATGAGATCAAGAATATGCAGACACGACAGAAGGATGGCGGCGCTGCGCCCGCCATGCCCATCAGCTCGAATAATGTGGGGAACCGTCTGCTCCAAAAGATGGGCTGGTCGGAGGGTCAGGGTCTGGGGCGCAAGAACCAGGGACGCACGCAGATCATTGAGGTATGCCCATTAAAATAAAATTGCATTTATCAATTACGTTAATCTTCCATTTTACAGGCCGAGGCGCGATCGAACAATGTGGGCCTGGGCAACAAGAGCAGCACTCTGGCGCCTGGTGACGATTACAAAACATACATTAAGAAAATGATGAAATCACGCTATGAGAATGCTTGAATTTAATTGGTTATTTATTGGGTTATAACAATTAGGTTTGATTTGATGATATCATTTGAATTATGCATACAAATTGTTTACCTCAATTTTCATTACGTTACATGTCATACCAATCGCATAACTTAGCTAAAATACGTTTAGTTTAGTAATCATTGTATATAATAAATATATATAATTTAATATATGAAAGTCGGTTTTGTGTTCAAAAGTGAAAAGTGATCGATAACAAGCGATGGATTTAACTGACAAAACCCAATGCAGTTGGTATTTTTAGCGTGCGTATTCTGGTGTTTGCGAAATGCGGTCACACTTATCAGCGTTAACGTTTTGTTTACGTTTTGTGTTGCACGTGTTTCAACTCTTTTATTATTATTATTATATATAAAACAAGCGTGTGCCAAATGAGTTCTAGCAAGATACCACCGTTGACCTACAAGGTTGTGGCCGAGTGCTCCGTGTCCAAGGCGCGCGCCGGCCTTATGACGCTGCGGTATATCTTCAAAAGGAGGCTACTTTTGTGTATTTAATAAATATTTGTTTTTTTTTGTTCAGGCACAGTGAAGTGCGTACACCAGTATTTATGCCCGTGGGCACACAGGGCACTCTGAAGGGCGTGCTGCCGGACCAGCTGATCGAGCTGGACTGCCAAATCCTGCTGGGCAACACCTATCATCTGGGCCTGCGACCCGGCATCGAGACGCTAAAACTCGCCGGCGGGCTGCACAATTTCATGGGCTGGCCACGGGCCATATTGACAGACTCGGGCGGCTTTCAGATGGTCTCGCTGCTGCAGCTGGCCGAGATTGATGAGCGCGGCGTCAACTTTCGCTCGCCGTTCGACAACAGCGAGTGCATGTTGACGCCGGAGCACTCCATGCAGATACAGAACGCCATCGGGGCGGACATAATGATGCAGCTGGACGATGTGGTGAAGACGACAACGACGGGTCCGCGCGTCGAGGAGGCCATGGAGCGCACCATACGCTGGGTGGATCGCTGCATTGAGGCGCATGCCCGCGACGACGAGCAATCCTTGTTTCCGATTGTCCAGGGCGGCCTAGATGTACCGTTGCGCGAGCGCTGCGTGGGCGCCCTGATGGAGCGCCAGGTACGCGGCTTTGCCGTTGGCGGCCTGAGCGGGGGTGAGAGCAAGCATGACTTCTGGCGCATGGTGCACGTCTGCACGGATCGACTGCCGCGCGACAAGCCGCGTTATCTAATGGGCGTGGGCTTTGCCGCCGACCTGGTCGTCTGTGTGGCCCTGGGCATCGATATGTTCGACTGTGTCTTTCCCACGCGCACAGCCCGCTTCGGCTGCGCCCTGGTTGATAGCGGCCAGATAAACCTGAAGCAGCAGAAGTACAAGCACGACATGCAGCCCATTGACAAGGCGTGTGGATGCAGCACCTGCAAACGCTACACACGCTCCTACCTGCATCACATTGCCACAAGCGAGACCGTCTCCTGCTCGCTGCTCAGCGTCCACAATGTGGCCTATCAGCTGCGTCTGATGCGCTCCATGCGGGAGGCCATTCAACGCGATGAGTTCCCACAATTTGTTCGTGATTTCATGGCGCGGCACTTTGGACGCGATCCAATCCCCAGCTGGATACGTGAGGCTCTAGCAGCGGTGAAAATCGAACTGCCGCCCGATGCGGCAGAGGAGCAAACGACGAGCAATTGAGTCTGGTATTTACTCTATGTGACTAATATGCAACTGAACTTATTGTATATACAACAAATCGTATAAATTAAATGTATTTATCTATGTTTAAGCAACTGTAATTATTTTGTAAGGGTATTTAAAGGCGAGTTGCTACACGTAAAAGCTTTCGGCAATCGTGTCTGGCATCAAAAGCTCTTTGCTTACCTATGGGAAAAAGCTTACCACACATGACGCATGCGAGACATCGAACGCCGCATGAAGTAGGATCAATTTATATTCAATTTGTACTCTATTCTCGCTTTTCTTTCATGCCGTATGGTACTTGAATGTGTCCACAGCATACAGACAAATGCATGTGTGTGTGTGTGTGTGTGTGTGTGTGTGTATGCAAATACATTGTATGTACTTGTTTGTGCTGCTGTTCAAATGTTTCCCCTCCTCCCTCCCACTACAAAAAGAAACGTGCGCTTTTTGGGCATTGCTCTTTTGCTCTCTTGCTCTCTGACTCTCACGAGCGCTCGCATATGCGTCAGAGACGAAGATCAGCAGGCATTTCAACATTTGACAGCAGTCGCGGCCAGTCTGGCTGTTCAGTGTGTCTCAAAGCGTCGTCATCGTCGGTGATCGCGCGGTTGTTGTCGTTGTTGCGCTGTAACGGTTTTTGCTGGCGCTCAGTCTACGCATTTCAGCGGCCATTGGCAGTTAATACAACCTCCCACCCGCCTCGCCCGCTTTAAGAAACAAACGTGTTAATAAAAAATATAAAAACAGATTGAAAATTTGAATCCACTACCAATTGTAAGATATTATTGTTGTTAATTTATAGCCACAATCAATCACAACACAATTGCAAGTGCGTGCGTGAGTGAGCGTGAGTTGCTGTTTTTGTTGTTGCTGCTGCTGCTGGAGTTCTTGGTGTGCGTGCGTGTGTGTGTGCGTGCGAGTGTGTGTGCTGGGGCTTAACGTGCTACGTTCTGCCTGTTGCCAAATGTGGTCAAAGCAAAATAACAAAAATACATATGTGCATACACACATATACATTACATATTTGTCTATATGTATTTATTCATACATTCACACAGAACTGTGCATTGTAAAGTGCTTTTTATGGCTTGAAATTTTGCGAGTTTTTGTCGCATTTGATGTTCTTTGCATTTCGTTTCGTCGAGAGCTTTAAGCGTCACAGCAGCCTGCACAACTTCTTATTGGATTCTCGGCAGAACGTAATGTAACGAAAGTTCCCATTGACCACACCGCCCAATTGGACTCTATGTACTTTCATATTTGTGCACCCATTTGTACTAGAGGCAGAAAATCATGTGCAAATTAGGCAAAGTCCAAGGCCCCCTAAGAAGAATTTTCCTTTTCGTAGGAACATTTTCACGGTTGGTTCGGAAAATTTCAGTTTCTCTTTATTATTTGTATTTTACTAGCCATCGTTTTGCCTTTGGTTTAGCCTGTGTTTTTGATTTTTCATGGTTTCATTTCTTTAAATAAGTTTTATTTTTAGCATTTTTAGTTATTTTTGTGTATTTTTTTTCTCACCAACTTTTTGCTTCTGTTTCTGTTTGCTCGCTTGATTATTTTCGAATATTCTTGGCGATTCTTTGGAATATACACAGCGGCCACTTGGTAAATACATACATTTTATGTGTGTGCGAACCGATTTGTGTATGATACGTATTTTGTTGTGCCGCAATACAGGCTGTAAAAGGGCCTGGAGCTGCAGGTGAACGTATCCAATTGGAATGTTTCTTATATGAACAAAAGTCGTAGCCTTAAGCTGTCAAAAAAAGCTCAGCCAAATGGAAACTGTCTGGTAAACTTTTTTTGTTTACGTTTCAACTCCTCTTCAACGCTATGCCCAGAAAGCCGAAAGTCCAATTGGTCACACTGTTCGTTACAACAAAAGAGATTATAAAAAAAGAAATCAAATAAAATAAAGATTGTTGGCCTCCAAAAATTAAAAAGTAAAAAAAAAACAAAAGTTCGCCTTGCTGTACATGCTTGTGAGTGTATGTGTGGGGAAGAGTATAAAAACAAATGGCAAATTACCAAGAAGAGAGTCAAACGCCGCAGCGCTAATCATAATCGTAATCACTTACCCACACACACACATACACTAACACACACACACATGCAGGCAGCCAGACACACATGCAAACTGTCAATCTTTACCGTTAGCAGTCTATCGTTTCTGCAGCTTTTATTTGTATTTTTAAATTATGACACACATTATAGCCTCGTTCGCGCTCTCTTTCACTCACTCTCCACCACTCTCATTTAAAAAAAAGAGAGCGCACTCAACTCTTTGAACAGCTGCTGAGTGGGCGGCGCAGACGTAGGCGGTGGCCGGCGTTGTTGTTGCTGTCTTCAAATTTGCCACACTTGATTCAAATGAGCCGCAAAACGGTGCTCGTCATAAAAAGGCAAAGAGCAGATAAACATGAAGAACTGTTGTGGCTGGCAATTAAGCGCAAACTAATCGCAATGCGGTTGGAAGAAGCAACACATAAAGGAAATATACTTAAGAGCTTTTTTTTTGTTGCTGTTGTTTTTCATCTTCCAGTGTTGTTATTGTAATTGATTGATAACAGTTTTTTAGTGTTGTCACGGTGCGTTTAACGAGTGGTAAAAATAAAACGTCATTAATACATGTGCCCTTAGTGTTAATAAAAAGTGTTGCTAAATTACATTTTAACTAAATTTTGATCGTGCATCAATATTTATAACAAATACAATTTGCATACACACACCAAAATTATTCCATTAGCAATAAAAACATAACTAAAACTTGTTTTCAGAGTCGTATGCAAATTTTGGTAGCCAAGTTTGAAATTCTAAAAATCTACAATATGTTTGTTGTATTTTGCTTTTTTCTAATAGTTATTCTATGCAAATGGCATAAATACACGGTTTATTGTTTGCTTACGTTTGAAATACAATGCCAAAACAAACGGAAATTGAATATATTGCAGAGAATTTCTATGTATGTATATTCAGTAGCCCAGCGTTTTTCTCAAAATGTGACCAAAAAGTAAATAAAAATTGCATAAGTTTTCGAGATTTTTGTTTCTTTTGTGCAACAATCTTGAACCGAAAGCAACGTCGTTGACCGCCCCCCTGGACCCGAGTGCCATTCCAAAATGTGATTCATTTAAATGAAACGGCTCGCACATGTTTTTTCTCCAAAAATATTTCGTATCGCCATGTGGGAGTCTCCACTGTGGACAGTTTTAGCTCTCGTTTACGCTTAGTCATTTCGTCTATTTTCGTAACGGATTTTCGGCTTAGAAACACCTACAATGCAAAATTCTGGAATCAAATGTTAGCTTTTTAAATAATTTATAAAAATATTATTTTTTTGGCCATTCGCGTTTGTTTGCCTAAATGTTATGCTTGGCTTTTATTGATGTTGGCCTTTTTTTTTCGCTTACAAAAATTATGTTGTTGTTTTTTGTTTTTTTTGAGCAACGTGGGTGAATAAACTTCACGCTGTTTGACTTTTTTGCCTAATTTTAAATACATCGAAAAATAGCAAAATGGCAACAATAACAACAACAAAATGTGGTTGTCAATGAATGAAGCTGTTGTTGACTTTGAAGCGGAGAACGAGAGTGAATGAAGGCGCTTTGTGCCCAACGCTCAATGCGAATCGAGTTGGTCAAGACAGAGCGAAAAAAAAAAACAAATATTCAGTTCACTAACCTTGAAAGCTGAAACTGTGGTGTTGTGCGCTAAAAAAAGTGTTGGATAATTCAACGAAATTCTTGACTTTGCAGTCGAGGAAGAGCCAGGTGTGCATGTTAACTGTGCGTGAAGTGCATTTTTTTAATGAACTTATCTGGAAAATGCCATGACATATTTCCTGCTTCCATAACAATTACTGGCATTCTTCGGCCGATCATCATTCCAGCAATTTGTTATCAATTTGAGTGACAAATTTTAAAAGCAAAGAGTTTACTTATACAGGAACATGGCACATGTTCTGTGAGTTACATGTAATAAAAGTTGCATTTAATAGTCAATTAACACTGAGCAACATTTAACATTTAACATTTACTGTTAAGATGTTGCTTAAGGACTTGCCGTGTTAACATTTTCTCACTCAGTGCAACATATCTGAGAGATATTCCTAGTCTACACTGTTTAAGTGTGAAAAAAATTACATTCTCTTTCAAAATGAAAACAAACGTCAAATAAATTGAAAACTTGATTTAAAATTTCGTGAATGCATATATTCGTTATTCAATACTTTTAGTTTTGATTGACATTTATCAACACTGTTAATGAGCTTTTCAATTTCTATACTGCTTGAGTATTGATTGTGTATATTGATCAAATATATATTTGTAAACCCTTTACAAAGCCTTTTTTATTTTCATATAATGTCCAATTGAAACTATGTTTGAAAAAAAAATTGGTTTTTAACATATTTTACCTATATGTTTCCAGCCATAAATTATAACTTTAAGCTTGTCCATAAATCAAACAATAATGTTTGTAAATACTTATACATATATGTATATATATATTTTTTAAAATTGTATTTTGCCCAAAATGCCGTCGCATGTGGATTTGAGTTGCGTATTTGCTTGCAAATTTATGAGCCAAGAGGCGTTTGCGATCATAAAAAGTGGATAAAAGTAAAGCGCGGCATTATAAATCAAGTTCAATTCAATTAGAGCGCATGGGGCGCCATAATTTTTGCGCTGGCCTCATAACCTACGACAATTTATTAATTTTAGCTCGCACAGATATATCTAAAGTGTAATTGTTGTGCGTGTGTGTGTGAGCGTGTGTGTGTTTGTCTATACGTGCGACTGAATAACTAGAAATTGAAATTGCATATGCAAAAATGGCAAAAATATTGCACTAAATCAAGCAAGAATGTCTTAAGCTTAAGACTAAAATATACCCTATACTGATTATAGACCTGAGTCTACAGTAACTAAAATAATCGAATACTATTCGAATACTATGCAACTTTGAGCTTAGTTAGATGAAGTGGGCAGAGTTCAGAGTACGAAAATTGACTATTATTTTTAGGAAATTCCTTATCCAAAAATTATTAATTTTAAATCTTTTTTATTTTAATTTTTACTCACATTTTCTTGTCATTTCTTTGTCAAAACAATTTATTGACTAACTGTATTTCCTTTTTCTCTTAACATGACTTTATTACAAAAATACTTACATATATATAACTTCGATTGCTTTACAACACTAGATGTTGTGGCTGTTGACTTTTGAAAGTTTTCGTCACTGTTTACAAGGATTTACAGTATTTTTAAATAAACTAGAGACTTGTAAACTTTTAACATGCTGCTTTACATAAATCTGTAAACTTACAGGGTATGCACAACATTAAAAGCATTTCAATAATGCTATTTAACATACATACAGCATATATTTATGTACCTCTATATGCATATGAAATTGCCATAAATTGTTAAACAAATGTTATATTGTAATCAATAAGCAACGAATTCGATTTGCCGTGTGTGTGTGTGTGTGTGAGTGTGAGTGTGTTAATAATTTATGCGGAAGTCTCGCCCACACAGAAACATGTTGTAATTGTCAATGCAGGTGAGGGGTGGGTTGATTGGATGCGAATACTCATATAACATTCGCATCAGCATGAATTTATATCCATACAAGACTCATTATTTTGCACGAACAATGCGAATATTGTTAATAATTCAATAACAAACACCAAACGAAACGTGCGCGAAAAAATTTTTCAATTAAATTGTCAAAAAGGAAAATCAAAAAACTTTTGCATATACATAGCAATCGGGATGGAAAAAGATAGAAAATCAACATATGTATATTCACCTTGCGTAATAATTTTCAAGAATTATTTTTGGACGCACGCAAAATTTCCTATAAGAAAAAAACCCGAAATTCGCCAGCGCCAAAATGTGTGGAAAAATTATATTTATGGTCGCGACGCGATGGCCTTGCCTGATACCCGAACGCCCCAAGCGCCCCACGCCCACGCCCCAAGTCAATGTGGCACACATTTGGCACGATTCAATGATCGATAAATAGATAGATATCGGGGCATAGCAATTATATGCATATCGCATGAGAATATATTGCAATCGACAGCCGACAGTCGACAGCCGACAGCCGAGCAATGTCTGGATCGCTGATCAATCGAGCAAATTGCGCGCATTATTGACAGCGCGTCCCCCCATGAGACATCGAATTTGGATTCAGATTTGGATTCAAGGCAGCAAATTGGCAGCAGACATTTGTGCTGAAATTATTGTTGTGTGTGTTGTCAAAGCAACAAGTTGAGAAGAAAACAACAACAGCAACAAAAAATGATATTCCAAGATGAAATCAGTTAAACTCAAGGCTGGCAATTGCATTGAGACTGGATTGTCAGGCGTTGACATGTTGAATGTTAATGAATCGGACTTGGGAATGGCATTAATTTCAACTTGAACTTGAATGAGGGCAATTGAAATTATAAATTGTCTGGATATGTAACTGATACACATAAGAGGAGCTTAGTTTTTACTTTTTGAATGTTGCTTAGCGCATCAAATGAATAATAACTGTGTGTACCCACTTAATGTTAATAATATTAACATGTTTTCACGCTGTTATGTGACTCACAATATTCATATTTGCTCTGCCAAATATTTACTCCAGGTTTTGCCCAGGAAGAATATTTTTTATTTAATTTAACAACAGCTTTTGTTTCTGATCTGATGCTGATTCTCCAGAAACTGTTAAGCAAGACCCCTATGAATTTTCATTGATCGCATAACAAATTTCCACAAAGTTTCTTTTATTTCCCAAAACTGCGTAAGAATTGCAGTTTTCCAATTTCAATGGCTTTTTTATTAAATCCCCTTCGGGATTACCATAGCTAGGCTTTTGTGTAAAGTTAACAGTGCCCAGACTCTGTTAATCTGCATAGCCTCTGTTAAGTGGCGCTGCCTACAGCAGTCATATGTTAACGTACGCCGCAAGTTAACAGTATGTTAATGCAAGTCTTAGAAATAATTGAAATATTTATTTTATAATCAACAATCAACAATCCCTTTGTTCTATTAAATAATTGCCCTTTATTAATTAACGATTGCTGAATTTGATATGATAAATGCGGCTCTTTTGTTGTGGCTTACATCAAATTCTTCTCAATTTCGAGCTTGATTAACTTTTCACTATGAAATGTCTTATTTATAGTTGATTATAAATTTTGTATGACTGCGCCTAACCGCAACTAGAAGAAATTAATAGATGAAGCGTATTGTGTTGCTTTAAGCGCAAACCAGGAACAGTTCAAATTATAAACAATATACATAAATAGATATATATATGTATATATATATATGCTACACATTGCTCTGAAGAGTTTTCTATTCCCAGTGATCTGTTGTCGTCAGTATTTAATGAAGACATTCATAAATGTCATTGTCAATTCGAACTCTTGTGCTTGTTTGAACTCAATTGGAATATTAGCGCTTTGGCTAAGGTCAATGCAAATTGGCTAGCGCACAAAATTTCATACTGTGTGTACATAAACATATGAGCATGTGCTTATATAGAGTCTATATATCATATACCTATATATATGTATCTGTCTGGATATGTACTTAGTCTTGTGTATATTAAAAGAGTTTCCCGACGCTTGTGTCTTGCCGTGCTGTGCTGTTTATTTGTTAAATGTTTTAGCGGAAAATAAATAATATTAATTCTATTTGTAGTTTTGCATACGCAAATATTTAATTTAAATGTGCTCATAAATTTAGATATCTCTCTGTACTCGTCGTCCGACTTGCTCAACAAAATCTCCCAATCTTTGAGCTCTGAATGTGTGTGTGTGTGTGTTTGTGTTTTTGTGTGTTGCCTTTTCTGTTCGCTCTCGAGTGCTAAATTTAACAAAACGTGTGGGCGGTTTAGCATTGAACATGGCCAAGGCTTGTGACGTGCTATTGGAGGCGACTATCATCATAATACTTATGGGCGATTTTTATAAGTTTCTCGACGAAACTAACCCAAGATATGTATATATCTATATATATTTGGAGTGTGACTCGACTACTTGACTTATGAGAAATAAATGCACACAGCCCAAAGGAATATGTAGCTGGAATTTGGGTGACCACTGAGATCGGATTTTGACAAATTGCATCTGCAAGTGAGGGAAAAGTTTGCTCAAAGATTGTCTGAACAGCATCAACAACATCGCAGCAAAAAAAGTGTGTGTGGATTAAATGTTTGTCGCGTCGAACCAGCAAGCGGAAGGTCGCTGGCTCAAAGTGTTGACAGCAGCTTTAAAATTTGTTTATATGTTTATTTAATTTGTAATTATCAACTTTCAGAAGCCCAGAAAAGAAAACAACAAACAGACAACAAAATGTATGTGCCATTATAGAACGCAGGAAATTTGGAGCAGTATCATAGCCACTAAGTAACGCCCGGAACTAGAAACATATATATATATACACACATATATATATATATATGGACTATAGACAAATGATATATATAAACTTGTAAGTTTTAATGAATTCAAACTCGAATTGCAATTAATTTGAAACATTTTGCATTACAGACCTTAGAGCAGAGCGCATAGAATTAAAGACGTCGCCTTTTTGGGAACTTCATATAACTATATAAAGCAACTCAAAACTTCCCACGCACCAACACACACACACACACACATACACAATGGGCAAAGATTACTATAAGACTTTAGGCCTAACAAAAACTGCCACCGATGATGAGATCAAAAAGGCCTACAGAAAACTGGCGTTACGTTATCATCCCGATAAAAATAAAGCCGCAAATGCTGAGGAGAAATTTAAAGAGGTCGCCGAGGCATACGAAGTGCTCTCGGATAAGAGCAAGCGCGACATCTACGATAAATATGGCGAGGATGGACTGAAGAGTGGCGGTTAGTTAATGCACAAAGCATCAGAATTTATAAAGTATCCTGATTTCTAATCATTTATCATATTTCTAGGCGCTCGCAATGGCGGTGGCAGTGGCAAAAATACATTTACATATCAGTTCCATGGCGATCCGCGGGCCACATTTACACAGTTCTTTGGCAACAGCAATCCGTTTGCCTCGTTCTTTGACATGGGCGACAATCTGTTTGATAAGAATGTTTTTGATTTGGATACGGAACCCGATTTCTTCTCATCGCCATTTGGCGGCCTGGGCTCTAGGCACGGCCTAGGCAGCGCCTTCAGGTAGTTTTGGTCAGCATTGAAATTTGTTTCATATTTGCTAAGCTTTCGTAGGCCCTCTTTTAGATCACACTCCTTCAATGTGCACACCCCCTTCAAAAAGGAACAGAAACAGGATCCACCCGTCGAGCATGATCTCTATGTCACGCTGGAGGAAATCTATCATGGCTGTGTTAAGAAAATGAAAATCTCACGTCGTGTTGTCCAGCCCGATGGCAGCTCCAAGAAGGAGGACAAAGTCCTGCAAATATCTATTAAACCCGGCTGGAAATCGGGCACCAAAGTCACGTTCCAGAAGGAGGGCGATCAGGCGCCCGGCAAAATACCAGCGGATATTGTGTTCATCATTCGGGACAAGCCACATGCCATGTTCAAGCGCGAGGGCAGCGATTTGCGATACACGGCGAGGCTGACGCTCAAGCAGGTGAGTGCTCAAAAAGGCAGAGGTCGAATTATTGGCTTACTTTAAAGTGTAATCTGAGGGCTTAGCGGGAACGTGTCTATAAAGATGCTTATCAATTTATTATTAACTCGTAACAGGTATTATAAATGTCTAATAAGAAGATGAAGAAGATATCTCTATAAGGCATATATATTCTTGATGCCATGTGACATGACCATGTAAACAAGTCTTTCAGTTTACAAGTTATTGTTATGGCATAGGTCTTTTTTGTTTTTTGTTGCAGTCAGTATATAAATCGGAAATGTGAGGATTGCACCATTATATCATATAGCTTGCATATGAATAAATGTTCGAAAGGTTGAGTATTTTGTTTTCCAAGATATCTTGGCATATCTTATCAACATCAAAAGGCTATATCATATACATCTAAAGCAAGAATCGGTCGGTAATTGAGTTTATTTATGGAAAACTCTTTTGTTTTTCACATTATTTCGAGCAAGCTAAGTAATTTAAAGAAGAAGTCTCGCTTGTCTTCAAATATATATATCTGTATCTATATCTATATCATATGCCTCCTATCGGAACCATCAGTTGCAAATAAAAGCACTTCTAGCCTTCTAAACTTCTTCAAGGCAATTTAATCAAATGCCAAGTTCAAAATATTCCCATTCAGCTTGTAGTCGGGCGATTTATAGCTGTCTTTTTCTCAGTCTGACATATTTGTTTGCCTAGAACTCAAATAGAAAGCAAGTGTCAGGCGCTTGCTTTCCCATGAAAAATATGAGCTTGAAAAAATACAGCTGATATTCAATTTCTAGAACTTTTATAATTGAATAGTCATTTGGAGATATTACCAAATTCCGCAATGTGCAATCATAATTATCACGAGCCGCACACAAAAAACCGTGTCAAATATTTCTAAATAGAAACCACGACATGACACTTTTAGCTAAACTGAGACTCTACCAAAATGGTAATCATAATTTATATACATATGTATATATATATAATGATTGTCGATGAAAAATGAAAACGAAAATGAAAACGCTGCCAAAATGGGCAAACTGAGACCCCAAAAATATTTACTAAATTTGTCGCACTAACAAGCAATAAAATGTTAAAAATGTCAAAACTTAGATAGCAACTATTTAATCTAGTTAATGCAATTAACAATTTTAACATGACTACGGACTGGCCAGCATGTTATTTATTTATCTATTTTTTGTGGTAATCATTAAGTATGATTTTTGTTTTGTTTTTGGTTTGTTCGCCATATGCGAAGCTTAGCGCGAAGTTTGCGCCCCAACTTTTAACGCAGTTGGCTGTGAAAAATTTAACACCTCAGCGTCATGAACTGCCTACCAAGTTGCCACAGTGTGTGCGTACGTGTTGGCCCGACCAACTGCTGTGCCCGCCTAATTGAAACTTGACCATGTTGACCAAATTCGCCTGCTAGCCAGCTCTCGGCTCTTGGCCAGAGCCAGACTCTGGTCGGCAGCTTCAGGCGCGTATATGGTAAATTTGCCATAACCATAACGCTGATTTCATTATAATTTCATTTAGGCGCTGCCTGGCTTTAATTGGGCGCCATACTGTGAGAACCCAGCCCAAGACCGTATCATATCATATATTTTGCAATATTTGGCCAGACCGTTTAGGGTTGTCAGCTGGCCATAACATCAAGTTAAGGGTCGTAAGATGTCCATACAATTGTGACAATATGCTCTGTCTGTCTTATAGTTTAAGGTAATAAGCGATTTATACTATAGCATTTAACGGCTGGATAAGCTAAAGCTTTGAAGTCGTTTATAATCATAAAAACAGCTTTTCAGTATCCTACAAAAGTTGGTGCTAGTTGACAAAACTCTTAAATGCATTACAACTTATTAACCTCTTGTCAATATTTTACTCAGTGTGGCAACTCCCTCAATGTAAGCTGGCAAAATCTGGACACATTTAAGGAATGGTGATTTAACAGAAGATGTAATGAGAATTGCATAGAAAGGTCGAACGAAAATTGTGTTAAGTAGAAAACAGCATACAATCTGAGAAATAATTTTCTTAAATAACATCTCTGAGATCAGGTTAAATAGTTTATTATATCAAAATTTCGGGACTTAGAGATTTGGTATATTGAAAATACAGCAACGAGAATCGCATAGAAAGGTATATAAGATTTTTTTTTTCGAAAGAAAATATAAAAAAATTTGAGAAATGGTTTTTGAAAGGGAATTAACAATTCCGTACGCTACAACAAGTTGCAGTTTCTTGTTTAATCAGATTAATAGCTTGAACATACTTTATGTACATTTATTTACGCTTTCTTGTCGTTTATTGAACGGAAAAAGGAGAAAGAAATTGTAATTAAAATAACAAATGGTTGCCTGATTTTGGATTTTTTGTTGCTGTACAAAGCGGGCCGTAATGCAATTAAAGCGCCAAATTAGTACTTCACATAATTGGCCGCAACAATATTGAATTTGTTTTTATTGGCGCATCAAATTTAATATCGGCCATAAATTACATCATCGTTTAGGTTACAAAATCAGAATTTGTAGCAAGCGGTGAATAATTTTTGATGACATTTAATATTCGACCGAAGCACTAAACTAAAATGGGATCATTAAAATATTGTCGCACTCATGGCACTGACCTACAGCACATATAATAGAAATAGGAGAAGTGCTTTATGGACATACTATGTGCATATACTCGTAAATTTTAGATGGAATGCAAAGTCAACAGCTCAATGGCAAAAAAAAACAAAAAACCAAAAAAAAACAAGAATAAAATTGTTGTCGCTTTGAGTGTTGTCTGCGTCCGAAATCCGCGAATGCAGCATCATCTACCCCAAAAATTGATGAATGCCAAACAACAATTGAACGTTGGTTATGTGTTTGTCCTATGTCTATGGCCTGCTCGTGTAACTGATGGCCAGACGTCACAAATTTTGTTCTCGTTGTTGCTGCTGCTGTTTGAAATGTTGTCTGCCCATTGCCATTGTCATTTTTGGTTGGAGAACTTTTCGACTGCATAGAATTGGTAGCTCAATGCAAAAAGCATTCAACGGCTTCGTTTGCATTTTGATGACAGTCGTCAGCGTCCTTCACATTGTCGATTCTAAAAAAAAATAAAACAACCTAAAAAAAAAATGGAAAAATAAAAATAAAAATCAAGTAAAACAACAAAATGCTTTATGACATGCTATTGAATGTCGTTGATTTGTTTTTCAAACACTTTTTCAGTTTTTTTTTTGAGCGAGCGTAATTGTCTCGCGTCGCGAAAAACTGGGGTAGTTTATCTTTGCTATTTCCCTTAACGAAACTAACTAATATCGAAACAGGTAAAAGAAAAGTTCCGTTTGATGGAAAATCAGGTTTTTTACAGTAGCTTTGGGTATATTTTTAAAAAATGCGGACAGTTTTTACAATCTTTCTTGAACTATTAAAACTAATCTTGCTTTTTGTGAAAATGAAGTATTCAAGAATCGCTTTTGCATTCCAAATGCTCATTGGTTTAATTAATTAACGAAATAATCTAATCTTTAACTAAATTTTGCAGTTTTAAGAATAACTATGCATGTCGTCCGACCAGAACACAGTTTGAAATCTTAGCTTCTTATCTATATTCCCTTAGACAATATTTGTTTTTATACCCTGAACCCATTAAAAATGGTTAAAAGGGCAGAAGGCAGAAGGAAGCATCTCCGACCCCATAAAGTATATATATTCTTGATCAGCATCAGCAGCCGAGTCGATCTAGCCATGTCCGTCTGTCCGTCCGTCTGTCCGTCCGTCTGTCCGTCTGTATGTATGAACGCCAGGATGTCAGAATCTATAAGAGCTAGACACTTGACACTTTTTGTAGGTCCTCCTAGTGCCCGCGCGGATCGAGTTTGTTTCCGATTTTTGATAACTTGCCCCGTTTCCACGTAATCGATAAAAATCTATATCGAGATCCTGTTTTCTGAGCAATTTTGGTAAATAATAATAGCTAGAGTCACCAAACTTGACATGTAGCTTCTAGAATGGTATATACATACATATATCATCATTTAGTGTTGGAAGAAATGGGTTCAGAACTAGAACCTCTTATTTGTTCTTATTTGCTATACACACTTTCTAAACATTTGTATTACTAACAAATTAGATTTTTCAAAAATGGCGTAGCGTCCGTGCCGGGACTTATTAAAATTTATGCATGTGTATGTGTAGCTATAGAGCGGCTATATATGGCGCATATATGCAGAAATTGTGGAAATTTTATGTATATCATAGCTTTTAAACATTTTGTAAACCATCAAATTTGATTTTTAGACACGTGCGAATGCATGGCGCCCGAGCAGGGACATTTTATAAATTCTTAACATTTTTATAAAATATTTTAGACTTTTTGGAACTTATTTTTCGCCCGAGCAGGGACTTAACATATTATTATTAGTTAAAAATGCTCATATAAACAGTAAACAGAGAAATTTTATGTTCAACATATTTATAAGATCAACAATTTTGATTATTTTAGAGACATTTTTCTTGTAACTTTTATGGCTAAATTATGATTAAGCCAATAGGCGCAATTAAAATTCTGTTAGTTTTCGTTATATTTATTGTTATGCGCAAGAACCAGTTGCCATTTTAGGCAACAGATTTGTGCCCTTATCCGCCATGCGCATTCCCTTCACCCACCCAGCTGATCCAGTTGTTGCTTGTAACCGAATCGCAATTCGCATTGGTATTCCCTGTGTGCTCTGTTTTTTTTTTGCTCCAAGTTTTTATGGCTCAGCTTCCGTAAAAGGTAGCAAAGTATTTAAGCGTTTTTATGTTACAGATTTTTGTAGTTGTTGATTTTTATTTACTGCGTTTTTTTGGTTTTGTTTTTGCTTTGCGACAACATTTTTAACATTTCCATTAAAAAATATCAATGCTGGCGGCGACGTCGTCGTCATCATCGGCATTTTGTGCTGCTTATTGTTGTTGTTGTTGTTGTTGCCGTCGTCATCAGTTTATGTTGTCATCGCTTTAAATTCACCACTCGGCGAATACTCTACGTACATACATATGTATGTACATACATACATACATATATTTAAATATTCATAAGGTGTGCACTTTGCTTTTGTCGCAATTTATTTATGTTCTTTATTGGGCGAGGCAGCGGTTCGCACCATTCACAGGGCTTTATGTTCTGGACAACTGTCCGATGCGGGTAACTGGGTATCAAATCACAATGTGTGCAGTTTGTATCGTACATATGACAAGTGTCAGACAACTGGATGTTATTTTAGAAAGGCGTAACTGATTTATGGTATTAAATGTCGAAAAAAAACGTTGAATATTTTTAATTTTAGTAAAAAGCTTTAAAAAACTGCTTATTATATTGTTAAAGAGCTTAAGCTTTTGACATTCGATTTTGTTTCTAGAATACTTTTTTCGAATATAAATTTAATTCCAACTTTATTATGGAAATAATAAACTTGTTTAAGTTAGAGAGAGTAACATATATTTTTAGCTAAGAGTTAGCTTTATTGAGTGTTTGTAATACAATTAAGCTACCTTAAAGCTTAAATAATCTTTAAAGCTTATGCAAAGGTAAAGCTATTGGCCTTTTTGTGCTTTTATACATAAAACTTAGCGTAAAGCTTACATGAGCTTCAAGTTAATTATAGCTTGTTTAGAGTGAAAGTTATAGAATTAGCTTTATATGCCTAATTCAAACCATTAAAGCTTAAAGCTTGGTCGAGCTTCAATAACTTGTTTAGCCGAGAGTGAAAGCTGTTTGTGCTTTAATGCATAACATTTAGCTTAAAGCTTGGATGAGCTTTAAGTTATCTTGAGGGAGTGAAAGATTGACATTTGGTAGATCTTTAATCTTCTTCTAGTGTGCAACTTGAATGAGCTTAGAGCTATTTAAGGCGAGACACTATTGGTCTAGCTTTCAGTGTTTAGTGAATATATTCAAGGTAGCTTAAAGCATTCGCCTCTTGCTTAAAGCTCTCATTGAAGAGCTGCGCAAATTGCACCGAACAGAAACTTCTTATAATATTAGTAAAACTTCTCTTTAAGTTGCCAATCACATGACTGAGAAGCCAAAAAGTTTTTCTCTTCAATTATGAGCAAGTTTCGTTCACTAATTAAGTTGGCCACATTAATATCTCAATCCAAGCAAATCATGATTGATAGCTATCTTTTAGCTGGCCAATTAAACAAATCGAATGTCAGCTGCGGCAAATGAAATCGTCCCGGGGAAAATGTGGACAAACAAGGAATACAGTCTGTAGATTTTTGGTGCGGAGAAACATGTCAACAACATGTTTAAACACGAATTAGGCACATAAAAAGCATAAAAAGGATTTATGCAAGACACAAAGCAAACACAATAAGCAGACGAGGGAGCCATTCTGTTCGATTCCCAACGACATGTGGCTGCTGCTGGGTGTGGCAAGTGGCGAGTGGCGAGTGGCAAGTGGCAAGTGGCAGCCAAGAACATAAACAGGATTACCAAAAAGATTGATAGATTCCACAGTTAAAGCCCATGTGCGTTTGTTTGACCAGCCATTTCCTATTTTTCTTACTTTCTTCCATTCATTTATTTTTCTTCTTTTTTTTTTTTTGGGTACAATAACATTTTACAGGAAATTGAGTTGTTTACTTATGGGGATTTGTTTCACATTGTGCTTGATTGATAAGCCCAGCAATAGTTGAAGCATTTTATTTATACATATCTATTTATTGATACGCTTCTTTTGATTTTATTTTTAGGCGCTCTGCGGCGTTGTCTTCCAAGTTCCTACAATGTCCGGCGATAAACTGCGCATCAGCACCATGCAGGAGATCATCAAGCCGAACACTGTGAAACGCATCCAGGGCTATGGATTACCCTTTCCCAAGGATACCACGCGCAAGGGCGATCTGTTGGTGGCCTTCGATATACAATTTCCGGAGAAATTGACTGCCGCGCAAAAAGAAGTGCTCAGAGACATGTTATGAAGATAATAAATAATAAAAATGCCGCCTTAACCACGACAACGACTCACTCACAACCCGGCAACAGCTCAGTCTATCAGTCTATCCAGTCTTCTTCTAGTTAGTCATACTAAAATCTACTACGCAATCAAAAGCTATTGTTTTATCATCAAACAAATGAGCATTGAATGTGTCATCATTCAAACAAATTTTCGATATATTTCGCTTCGATGCGCATTTCATTTGTGTTGATAAAATATTTTACAAAAACTTGCATCATCTAATAATGCTCATTGAACCAAACACGATAAAAAAAGAAACACACACACACACACACATTCAACCCCACCATTATTCATCCAGTTGCAATAATACATACATATGTTGACCATAGTTATTATATCGTATAATTCTTAATTTATTTGTCTAAATTAAAGCTACGTATAATAAAAACAAACATGTGAAACACAAAGTGAATCGCTTAAATACTTTTCCTGCACATCTCCCTTTGGTTATTTAATGACAATGTATGAAGGAAAACTTTTTCCCATAATGTGTGTTCAGATGAAATGAGATCTATAGACAAACTCTTGTGAAGTTTAAAAATTCTTTAAAATTATTTTTTCGTTAAAAACACATCTGTGCAGCGAATCAAGTCGCAATTATAATGAAATTCTTATAAATTCCTAGGGCAAAAATAAGGTAAATATTTGTGGGTTTTGGTCGTTGGATTTTAGGTATATTACCGTTAACGACTTTTCATTCTAGTTTATTCATCAGGAGCATTTTGAATTTGAAGGTTTTCTTGATTTAACTTTAAAGCAGCCAGAGCAAATGGACGATCGGCTCGGTTTCAAATAGAAGTCATCCGTCAAGATAAAATATATGTTTAATTTGATTTGGTTACAACCGAACAATAAGTTGAAAAATATATAATTTTAGGATATATTCCCAATAACATACATAAAAAATATTATGATCGGATTTCTTACCAAAGGAACAATCAGCTGAAAACAAAGGTATTTCATGACTTATTTCTATTTTTAAAACTATGTTTATATTTTTTATTTATTTAAATTATTTAATTTAAATATATTTTATTTGTGTTGCCATTAATCGGCGGGTGAGCTTTAAAAAGCAATTTATATTCGATTTCTTATACGATCTAATAAGATTTATTTCCAGTGTTGGCGCTCGGAAATGCATTGCATGAATATTCATTTGAGTAGAGTGTTGCCAACTTGCAGAGGCTGCAGACAGTGTTGAAAAGCGGCCTAGAAAGCAAGGTGCCTGCGTCCAGTGTTGACACGTGGTTAAGAAAGCAAAGCTGTTAAATGGATGCCTCTTATAAGTATCTTGACACTTGCTGCAGTCCTTCAATAGTTGTTTTTGGCTATTTAGGTATTAGGCAATAGGCCCAACTGTGTTTCACCAAAAAGAAACCCAAAGTTTTTCCCTGTTTAATCAACGGGCTAAGTTTTGCCTTGGCCTGAAAGGAAAAGTGCAAATTGTGTGGTAATCGGAACGCGTTTGCCTAATTAGCTGCCGCAGCCAGCAGTTGGCAGTTGTTGCCAGTCGCCAGTTGCCAGTTGCCAGTTGCGAGTTGCGAGTTGTCAAAGGAACTTGGCCAGCGTAGCGCTCGTTAAGTCATTAAAACTGCATGAAGTCAAAACTTTATGGTCTGCAAAGTTTGCATCAAAGCAGAAACAAACCGAAAAAAGTTAGAAAAAGGAATGAATAAAAATGCCAGGAGATGAGAAGAAAAACCTCGGAAAAGTGGGCAGCAAATGCAGAAGAAACCGAGCAACATCAAAGCCGCCAAATGGTAATTCGTTTAAAAAGGAAAGCCAAGGCCGGGGCACAGACGCATTTCATTTGCAGACAATAAACTTGACAACAACAACGCAAACGTCTAAATAAATTAAATTTTGAACAGCAGCTCTTTGCATACAAAATAGACGCCCCAAAAGCTGCCTCAGATTTCAAAACACATGCCACAAGCGTCGTGTTGCCTGCAACCGATACTTGGGGGCCAACGCATTGACAGCTAAAAAGTTGTCGAAATGCACGTGCCCCGTGGCCCGTGGTCCTGTGTCCCTGAGAATCTCTGGCACACTCAGTCTCCGTTTGAGCCTGGCCAACATTGTTACAATTCGTAGCGATTTTCCACTTATTTTAAAAACGAGAGACCTCACCGTGTTCGTAGGCTTGCGGCACGGCGGGGGGCAGGGGGGTGTTGCATGATGAGCCGGGGGCACAGCTAACGTTGCCGAAATCTCGAATCTCGGCATCATCATCGACAACTGGCAAATGTGTGAATTGAATTTTCAAACAATTTGCCGTCAGTCAGTGGCAAAGTCAGTTGCAGTTCCATAGCTCCCCCTCCCTGTGAATGTGAGTCACCCTGTTGCCTGGCCAAGCGCTTTACAATTTCGATGCGCACTGTTTTCTTATACCCTAACAAAGGGTATATTGCCTATGATGATGAAAAGTTTAATATAAATATGTTTGACATGCATACTTGGCTCTTAGCTATAAAGCTTATCTTTATTAGATAAGTTAAGATTTAAATACAGGCGAAGCAGCTCAATCGGTCGATGTCGCCGGCACACTGAGCACGAAGTTTAGGGATCGAACCCACCATAAAGATGGATAACCAAAAAGTTAAGATTAAATAACATTCTGTTACAGGGTATTTCAAGTTTGGCAAGCCCAAAAACAAAGCAATTTCTTCTATTCTTTCTGTTGGTTTCGTTTCTGGTTCGGACTTGGAACGTGCATGATTTGAGATTTGATTTGCTGTGCGGCTGCGGCAAACGCGTTTTGGGCTACATTACAGCCACGGCGGCTGCTTCTGCTTCTGTTTCTGCTGCTGCTGATCCTTGCACCTTAACCCAACTGCCGGCATTGGCTTTGTTTGTCCTGTGCTATCCTGTCCAATTCGTTTGTGGCGGCATTTTAAACATTTTGCTCACGTTTCGGATGTTTATGCCATTAGCGTTTAAGTTGCCATACAAAATGCGTCTCGTAAATAACGAAACGGTTTTCGCTTTTCCCATTGTGTTCAACTCAGGAGGGGTTGGACAACCAGGACGAGGGTCGTGAACATTGTTGGATTTGTAATCTATTGCTAAGTTATTGGACATTATTGCAGGGCTTAGACAATAAGAAAATAAAATACATATACGATATTACGATATAATATAATAGAAATAAAATGATATATATATATATCAATCTTTAGAGAATCCATTTTATATTATTTTAAGAAGTCCTATATGATACCAAAAGTATTTACAATACGATATAATGCAGAATTGATATGATATATGTTAAGTATGTGTTTCCATATCCAGCTATAGAGAAACCCCACAGTTTATTTATATTTCCAATTGACCTTTAAGAACTCTTAAAGGAATATTTGTATTTTGTGGAGTACTTTTTAAAAAATTCGAAGTTCTGTATGAAATTCTAATCATATTTAAGCGGGGCTTAGATTTCAAACGGCATCAGTTAAGCTATATAGTCATAGTTATTTATTTAAGGGAATATCGCTAATATACATTTAAGATACATATTAAAAATAATAGGGTTTGCAACGGCAATAGGGACAGCAATGGGTGCTGCAGGAACAGAGCATAGGATCTGTTTGATCTGAAGCGTCCGACATGCCACTCCCATTGCTAGCCGGTCTCGCGTCTTTTGCCAGTTCCGTTTGCTCTTGATGAATGCGCGCCTCAACGGACTGAATCTTAGTGCTCGAACCATTCAAGCTCAACTCATATGTGCAATTGGCTTGCAGGGTCAAAATGGGCTGATCCGCCGGCTTATTGGACTTTTGAGCAATCGTCTGCGTTCTGTATACGGTTCGTTTCTTTGAGCGCTTCTTCCGCCTCATCGGACAAGTTAGGATCTTGGTATATGTGGGCTCTGTGATGGCCGCCTGTATTTCCGACTCATAGAGCCGCTGACGTGTTTCAGCTGTTTTCTTACGTGTGGCAATAAGCCTATATCGATGGTTTAAATCGTCTATTGTTTGGAGTGTCTCCTTGAAGGCCACCTCCAGCTGCTCTACAGTGTGCAGCGTCTCCCAAAGTAATGTTTCCTTTATCATTTTTACACTAAAAATTTGATTTATGGAAAATGAATATTTGATAGAAAATGCCAAAACCTAAACCGAAAATGTTAAAAAATATATAGTCCAGCAGAAACTTCAGCTTTATTCTTCCTTCTTATTAATTAAAACTAAAATACCAGAGATGTTCAAAATACAATCCTTTAGTGAATATACAAACTTTTAATATATTGCTGCTGGCTTAATTGCTACAAAGTCGAATCGGCTTAGATTTTGACTCAGCTACTAGCCTAGAGTTGGGAAAAAATTATGTGTTCCCAAAAATTTGCTTTTGACGGGAGTAAATATCTTAAATTAAAAGTGTAACAAACTTAAAATCAAGATCAATTTCTAAAAACTTTGATTAGGATCTTTTGCATATAAGATAGAAGAGAGAGAGAGAGAACATTTATTTTAAACGTGGCATGGGCAAAGCCGGGATATACCCGCAATTATCCTATATAGGTCGAAATTTCGCACCCCCATAGCTCGGTTAAAACTCAACCGATTTTCACGGAGTTGGGTGTTTGTTCATAGTTTGGCCTCTTGCTCAATTTGGCGTCTGCTTTTAGCAACATTATTCAAACTTATTTTCAAAGCTTTATATAAGAACTTAATCAAAAAGGGTTTTATCGTCCGATCGGTTTCAAACACGGGCAAGGCCGAGTTATACCAGCTAGTATTATCATACTTTAACTTATGCATAATCTTTAGTCAAAACAATTTTTTTTTGTCAGACTAGCATCAGCTTAGATATCCGACTTGCATTTCTATCAACTTGGAATTTGTGGCTGGTCATTTCTAATCAGAATCAAATGCCAACGACGGTCAATCAGTCAAGCGTTTAATAACGGATTGCAGCTGTGCTTGTGGGTGTGTGTGTGTGTGAGAGTGGGGCTGGTGTAAAGAGTGGAGGAGAAGATAAGCAGAAGTCGAAGCAGGAATAAAATTTATAGCATATCTAACACGCATACATCATTTTGATATGCATGCCACGGGCACGTTTGCGAGTATTTGCTTAAGAGTGGAGCCAAAAGTGGAGGAGTGGTAATCAGCAGTAGGGGGGTTGGGGGTGGGTACGGCAGCTGCAGCATTAAGCGCGGCCAGTGGCGTAGTTTGAAGGGGATCGGGCACACTTCGCTGTGCACCGCACACGGACAGACACATTAATTTAGCTGCTGCTCTCGGAACCGCATGCAATTTTTCTTCAACTTGGGCTGCTGCTGCCTTTCAATGGCAGGATGTGTAGTGCGCTCTGGTCAGGCCAGGACGCAGGCACAACCCATCCAGTCAAGCAAGCAAGCGGAAGGCAGCCGCCAGTTGTGTGTGTGTGTGTGTGTGTGTGTGTGTGGCAGTGAGGCATTCAGTCAGTTAGTCAGTCAGCCAGATAAGTGCGGTTTATGTGCGGCACGTAGCCCGTCTCAATACAGTCAATAAATTGCCGCTGCGTTGCACTGTTAACTGACCAAAAAGGGATGTCGAATAGATGGAGGGAGGGGGGAGGGGGGTTGGGGGGAGAGGCGGGTGTATAGCCAGGGTTAGCATGTGGTCCATTGTTGAAATTGATGCTGCGCATTTTTCTCTACACTTGGCATAGGTTAAATCAATGCACTTTAAACACTTGAAATTCGTACTAAATGCCAGAAATTTCAAATTCCATAAACAGTAATCACTCAATATGATAAACATGTTGGCCATTAAAATGAAATAAAATGGAATTTAAACAGTATTTGATATGTTCTTTGATAGAAGATAGAAAATATATAAAAACTTTTATTCATTTCATTTAAGACTAGAAAATATGTGATATATTTTACAACAAGTTATCTTGATTTTGGACTATTCCATAAAACTAAATCAATGAAAAAGTAGGATAAATAATTTTTCAAAAGCCCATTGCTGCTATGCTTGAAATTATGTTTGAAAACTGGGAATTAAAATTTTGATTAGGTTTACCTTGTTGTTATTTGAAAATCTTTCTTAGAAATGCTCAATTTTAAGCAAGCTGTAGAATCGTTAGTTACAAGGAAGCTTGACTGTACATAGCTTGAAAATATAAAAGTGAAAAAGACTTTTTGTTGTTTTATAAATGATAAATTGGAAGCAACATTTATTGTTAGCCCCTTTCGTTACAGGGAGGTACTACTGTACATTGCCAGCAAACCGAAAATTGCAAACAGTTGCCAGGTTCTGCGTAAAATTCCAATGCAAATTAACTCTATATTAAGAGCACATTAATGAGCAGGGGAATGCCTCGAAGCAACAACAACAACAAGCGGATGTTGGTAAACAGGAGCTGTGGAGTAGATCAGGAGTTGGAAGTCCTTTAGCCAAGGCGTATTATAAATCAGAGCGCGCCTCGCTGCGTATAGACAAGCAAATTATAACAAGCAAATTGCGAGTGTTTTTTGCAAACTCCCGTCTGCTTGGCATAGCTAACAACATTCCAGAGGAAAAGTCTGCCGGAAAATATGTTATTAATTCAAATTAATATAATCCAATTTTTTTTTTTGCTGCTGCCGCCTCTTCTGCTGCTTCGGGTTGCCTTTCCCTGTTTCGCCTGCGCTGCGGAAATGGAAACTACTTTCTCAGCCGCTGTCAGAGCTGTGCGCATTATGAATAGATGTTTTTCACAACCCCTGCACCCGCCCGGCAACCCGGACAGCCCCCCCTCTTGACTCGGCGCATGCCGTGTGTGTGCTATGATGTATTGGCACGGTCGTATCTAGGCGGACTTCTGCTTGCGGTGCCTGGATTTAGTTTCATTTTTATTTTTTATTATTATTATCATTTTTTTTTTGCCATTAAACTTGTGCCTTTCGGTTTGGGATTTATCAAGCTGGGCTTTTGACTACCCAGTCAACATATTTTATACATGCATAAGACCCATTTTGAACATGCCATATGTATCAACTTAATGGGCATTAAAGGGCCAGGGAGTTCTATTAACAAGATTTGGATAAGCCCTGAAAACAAATATTTATAGTTAGCAACTGAGTACGAATAGTTTTGATATGTGGGAAAACAAATTCTGTTTTTGTAATTGGTTTTTAAAAAATGTTCTATATTTCCGTTCTATTATAATATATTCTTTTTTGTCTTAAGAACAGATTTTTACGATTTGGACCTTAATAGCTCTTTCAATTTTTAGGTATTTTTTGCCTTAATCCTTTCCTTCCTGATCCTAACGCAATCCTAATCCACGATTACTTGCGTTACATACAAGAGTTAGGTTAGATTGGATCTAGCCACAAATGTCACATATTTATTTCGTGAAAGCGGCGTTTTACTAAGGTATTACTATGGACCCTTAAGCTCCATGTGAGTTGTCCTTTTATGATAACCTTTCCTAAGTCCCAGTCGACGGGTACATACTTTATCTTTAAATGTTTGGTTAGGTTGTAGGTAGGTAGGTCCACAAATGTCTTAAATGTAGTTATTTGCTGCTCATATCACTAACTGGAGAATAATTCAAACTAGAAATCATTCAAAGTTGCTTAATTTTCGATTACAATCGATTATAAATTTTATCCGGGCTGGAGATTCTCTTGATAGAATTCAGGATCTACCTAAATAACTTTTCGTCTGCTTCTAATTGATTTGCTGTTAATTTAGACAACGTTGCCCAACACTGTCCGTCGGGCACTTAAGTAACAGCTACTTAGCATAACTGCGGCATATTCCAAAAGCGCAGCTGATCCCCCGAGCAAATAATTGTGAATGCCGAACATGGTTTGTGCCTTAAATGAAGTGAAAGTCGTACTTTTTATTTGTATTAAATATTTACGACTAAGCATCAGCGGGAAAAGCAGTTTGCACAGTTCCTCGCTGACTGCAAAGTGAAATTCAAGTCGAAAAGGGGGGCTACGGATGGAGACAGTCGTTCGGGTAAGTGCTGCACTTGAAAGTGCTTTTCGCTGCTATACTCATGCTGCCAGTCACGACTGCGGAGCGGAGTCATTAGATCTACTAAAGGCGTCGCGTGCGCAGCGATTCGCCGCGTTTGAGTATCTCCTCGAGGCGTCGCCTTTCCTGAACTGTCAAAACCTTCTCCAGTGTTTCCAATGTTGAGTTGATTTCCCGTTTCGAATGCAATGGCAGCCAGAGCGTTGTGATGGAGAATGTTCTAAAACGAAATGCGTGTAAGAGGTGCTTTGAACAGGTCGCTGTCAAAAGATAACAACCAGTTTAACTTGTTTTGTATTGCATTCCTCAGGCTGTCTAATTTTGAGCGCAAGCTTAACTAACTGTTACATTTTTGACAAGTAGATTTAGCTGTAGTGCTGCCACTTCGCAATGAATTGCAACATTTGACATGGCGTTGCCACTATTTTAAACTATTTTCATACAACTTGCTGTGGCTTAAGTGCTTATTAAAATGTGATACATTCTGAATTGGAGGAGACTATATCCGCCTTCTACTCTCTTCTTGCTATCAGTTTCATTTAAAGATTCCGTTTATCTAGCGATTAAATATTTGACAGGAATTTAGCTGTGGAAGCACTTTAATTCTCGGACATGGCGTTGCCACTCTGGCTTACTGTATTTTTGCTTCTCAGATAACTTCTGTGAGGCGTTTGTCTTATTGTTAAATAGCTGACAAGAAGTTAGAGTTTTAGTGTAGCCACCTCGTAATAAGCTGTAGTCAGGGCGTTGCCACTCAGTCAGACAATTTTCACAGTTCATGGACAGGAGCATGGGAAAACATATTGCAATTTAACTGCATGTCAATTTGAACTGCCAAAATGTGTAAAAATTCCAATTGGAAGAGGCTAATTGACTATTTTTTTTATCGTTCTGTCTTTCTCACCTGTGAACGCGCATTGCGTCGATGGCGCAGCGTTGCATCTGCTCGTGCATTACCATTTCCCAGCGGAAACGCTCGTTATAGCGCCGGAATGCGGCCATATAGCGTCTATGGCATATGTCAGCGCTGCGGGGCGAATGGTGGGCCGATGAGCGTGGGGGGAAGGGGTTTTCAGAAATTGTAAAATGTATTAAATCAACAGGAAATTGCAATTTTCACACAATTTGATTCGATCTGGCAGAGGCGCCTGGCGGCGCTACTTACTAGGTTGGCTCCTTCTCATCCTGCGTCGGCTTCTGGCCGAAGCCCACACGCCTGGCAAGTAGCACACGATACCATTGCTTCTGCAGCGCATTCATCGGTCGCTTGAAGGGATTGGGATTGGAATTGGAGTTGGGTTTGCCTCTCGTATTGCCATTGCTGCTGGCCTCTGTCTGCAGTTTGGCTTTCAGTTTTTCCATTTCGCTTCGCTTTACCGTTTACAAGTTTTCCGTATTAAGTTAGAGATTGCTTCCTTACCGTTGGGCATTTGCCAATGCACTGCCCCGTGGAAATGTTGCCTCTCACATGCTGTTGTTGTGGTTGTTGTTGTTGTTGTTGCTATTGGCGCCGTGTTGTCAGCCAGCTCCATGACGAGTTTATCGAACCAACAAGGCAAATGGGTTACGCGGCGTTAGTTCACCCTAGAGAGCGATGTGCGCGAGGGGAAAGGGGGTGTCGGTGTGTAACTGTTGCATATGCGAATGCATTTTGTGTGTTGCTCCTGACTGTGGCAAATCGCTTGTCTGCAGAATGTGAGATTGATGTTCAATAAATGAATAAATTAAATGTCTTAGATCTGTGATTGAGTGGGATTGAGGAGTAGCGCTTGATGACCCAGCACCAGTTCGTAGATATTGTTTGGGTTAATCAAATAGATTGTGTGCCTATTATATGAATTAGGGAAGGAGTCATGCAAACGGAGAACAGATATAGATCAGGAAGAAGTCACTGTTAATGTTGACATAGATGAAATGTATATACTTGAAAGTACCCCTCCTTCCTTCCTGCTGCCGTTCCCACACATTTGCACAATTTCATAGCCCCATGTGTGTTTATTTAATGATCATTGGCTATATGAAAACCCTACTTAATCAGCCTACCTCAAACTATGCCAAACTTTAGCTGAAATGACAACTAAAACTGTTGTCTCGAGCACTCGAATTGGGTCTAATCACTTTCATATTTCATTGAAAGGGTTAACAAACATAAAAGACACTTGTGCGGCTTGGTCTAAGCTGAAAGTTTAGCCCAGTCACATTTTGAATGACTGACATTTGTTGCCCAGTAAAATAGGCCAAACAGCAAAAGTGGGCACAACAATATCACAGCACAGGGCTGGCAGGACAAGGGCCTTATGAGGCGTCGCAGCTGTCGCTGGTGTTGGCCGATTGTTCGACTGGCAGTTTGCCGAGTCGACAACCAAAAACAAAACTATTGAACTGAGTGGCGCCTGACGTCGTTTATGGCCCGTCGCAAAAGGCAATCATAGAAATGTGCTCTAATTTAAAGTGGCATAAAAAAAAACGCGAGAAGAAGACAGCAAAACGAAATGTGCAGCCGCTGCCAAGACAGCATATGACACGAATTGGAACTGTTGCCAGAAATGCAGTTGGCTAAAATGATTTCTTGTTGTTGTTGTTGTTGTTTCTTATTATTTTTTTTATATTCTATGTCTGTTTGTGTTGCGAGTTTTGGCCCTTGGCTTTGCCGGGTCGGGTCGAGCCAATATCAACATTAGTTCCCCGTAATGTCATGAACTTTGCGGGCGAAACGTTTTTCTTGTTTTTTCCTCGCCTGGTCTCAGCTGTTGGCAGTCGCGTCTTTGTCAGCGCTTATTGATGGCAGCTACAGCTAAATGTTTTTCAATTTATTTTATTTGGCAATTTTTTCTGTTGTTCTTTGAGCACAAAATTTATATACAATTTATTGGCGCCTCATGTCCTGGCTTTTATGGCCCTTTGCGCTTGCAGGCCAATTGTTTCTGGCCTTTTGGGCCCTTTGTTGGCGTATCAGCCAGTTGATTGATGTTGCAACAAATTTTGCAGCATAATTTCGGGCTGACTTTTAAAAACTCATGCATGCATGCGTTAGAGCGAGACAACTAGCTGGGCACAATAGACACGTAGGCGCCGTTAGATTTTAAATGGCCGCCAGTCGCGATTTCCGGATAACAGTAATAAGCACATTTATCATTTATTTGAGCTGAGTTGTTAAGTTCAATTACTGGAGGGTGGGAGGGGCATATGTTAAAATGGAATTTAATTTAAAATTTGTTGTGAAATTGGGAGGACAACTGTTAAAGGAAATTTTTATTATTCTTATCCATGTGAAATATTCATAAGCAAAACTGATAGCCAAAACTACGAAATAAGGCTGACCAACGCCGGATAATAACAGATTGTTAAGCGTATTGTACTTATTTCATTTATCGATTGTATCTATATGAACAAAGCTTATAAGTTGCCTATGAATATGGTTAATGGATCTTATTAAGCCAATAGCTGCAATTAAGTTGAAAGCAAACAGTTTAAAGCTTTGAACTGTGTACACAGCGTAGAGACAACGACTGACATACTGCCAAATGGGTAAATGGATGAATGGATAAGCGACAGACAGAACGACAGACAGAACGATAGACAGACAAACAGATAGACAGACGAAGTCAGCAAATGAAAGCAGGAGTAGGGAATTGGCGGGCTAAGGCGGCACAGCACACAGCATAAGCAAATGCACAATGAGTTGATAATCCCAAAGGCAAACACACACTCACACACACACAAGGAGGGACAAGTGGCTGGGGCTTGGGGTTGTGGTCGGGGTCGGGGCTGGAAGCTGCTGGGTTAGTTCGTTAGTCTGGGAATCAGACTATGCATATAAGTATGCAAAAGCCATAAAGCAACAATAATAAACGCGCATCATCATCAGCGGTTGGTTTGTTGCCGCTGTCAGCAGAAAAGTATGAAATATCATCTAAAATAGGAAATGCGTAAATGCGAAATGCTACGCAACGGAAACTGAACTCAACGTTCGCTGATTCCCAGCCACACACAACACACACTGGCAGACAACACACATACAGCGAGTGTATGAAAGTCAATTTTTCATTTAGATAACTTTGACATACGCAAACGTCATGGCTTGCTTTAGCCCGAGGGTTGGCATGGGAGGGGGAGGGTTTGCTGCACATAACGATTTAGATTGGGACTTCAGCTAAGTTCCTGACATGCTGCTACTGATGGCGCCAGCGTCGGGCACAAAGCGCCGAAATGCGGGCAACGTTTTTGATAAATGAATATTCGACGCTGTGGCACAAAGCGTTCGTTGCATATGTATGTGTGTGCGTGTCGTTGTGTGGGTGTGCGTGTGTGTGGCTTAAATGAAATGTTCACAATTAAAAGCAGAAAGCACAAATCCAACAAGCGACACGAAAAGACTATCAAAATACATAATAAGCCGCCAGAGCTGTTTACACGCGCGTTCGCCTTAATACGCGGCGTATGCGCAATATTACGATTATAAATTAAGGTTCCCCCCGCCGCAACTAAGGGCTGTATTGTCTTGGGCCACTGCTACGGGGGCGGTTGGCATAGTGTAAACTAAACATTATAAAGGAAAAGGTAAAGCGCCATAAAGCGCTGCACAAGTGGCAACAAAGGGGCTGAAACCCAAACAGGCTTCAAGTGGGATTTTCATTATATTTGCTGTTGTTGTTTTTGCTGCTCGCCAAATGAAAACAAGTTATTTTGTATTTGCTCAGCGCGCCTTGCACATTGTTATAATCATAAAAAGTATTAAAAAGTAACAAGACAGGCGAGAGCTGCAAAAGGTGGGGCGGACAGGTGGGTCGCGTTTGCCATTTGAAGTTGATTGCCCATTTTTCGGAAGCTACACTTGTTTACCTCTACTTGAGAAGCGACGCATGGAGTGCCGCAAAGAGGGCGTGCCGGCAGGCCGGGGAGGGGAGGAGAGGGGCGGTTTTCTCAAGCATATTGGATGAGAATCTGGCCGCGGCTTGTGTACAAAATTTGCGCTTACGTTAGCGTGAAATGATGTTCAGGTAATAAACCGAAGCGTGCGGTTGGCTTAGAGCGCAGCACAGGTGCCCTAACTGGGGGGTTGGTATTATCATGTTGAGAGGTGTTCAAGCACATGGTCTTAAATATGATGGTGAAAAGAGAAAATGGTAAGCAAAAGAAGTAGGTTGGATAGATGAAGGCATAAATAAGACATGCTAGAAAAAATATGATAAAAATTAACGTACTTTCCTACTATTAAATGCAGGAGAAAGTGAATATTCGTAAGAATACGATCATGATCACGAAGTTTAGGGATCAAATCATTGTGAAGTGGAACGGCTGATTGTATACTATTTGTATCTAGCTAATAAAGCTTATGTAGATGTTATAAATCTCTTTTTGATACCCTTTGATCGTGGGGCTTGCCAACTGTTCAATCGAGTTGCCCACCACTAATATACCCCGCCATTTAAGCTGTAGCGCATTAGAAACATATTTCACGCTTTGGTTCATCCAAAACAGCCAGCGAAAGTGGCAAAGTGGCCATACACGGGCATATGCCATGGCTAATATTTTATGGGCGTGCCATAACGCCAGCCAAATATAACGAGCGCGGCCGCAGTAGATTGTAAATTTTGAAATGAAATCCCCTTTAAGTTGCAATCGAGCTTGGGCCTTGGCCTAAACTATAGGCCCCACGATTGAGGTAGAGAGCACAAGCAACAGCAGCTGCAGCCGTTCGCAACACATAATATTTTTATTAAAGCTCCTGCTCAAAACTCAGCCTTCAATATGGCAGCCGTAAATGTGCACAAGCACACACACACGGACACACTCACACCTAGCTTGAGCATGTTGTTGTGTTTGGCCCTTTCCATTTCAACGGCGGCTGCTGGACGCAGGTGTTGGCTACGTGGCGGGAGATGTGTGGGACGCCAACAAAGATGCCAGACCGACTTGGAAGCCATAGAGCAGCAGCAGGAGCAGCAGTAGCTGTGGGAGCTGCCCAGACGACCAGCATTCAGTTGAATGTTGGAATATTTTTTGGTTTTTGTCTGCGCACCTTGAAAATCCTTAGACTTTTGCGGGTTCGCACGGTTTATTTTCATTTTATTCCTTTCGGATTGGAGTAGGGGGGGCTGGCACAAGGAACTGCTAGCTGCTCCACTCGATGCATACCTTTTTGGCACTTTGTTGAATTTATCGCATAAGCTTTTCGCATACTTCCGGGTAATTGGCAACACCATGTTCTACACCTTTGTGTGCCGTTGTGTGTGTGTGTGTGTGTCTGTGTATGTGCGGCTGGGTATGCCTTGCGCATTTAAAGGCGTTAAGGTGCAAATTTATTTCCACGAAACCTTTTTTGCCAACGTCCGTCGTAATGAGCACTTTTGTGTGCGTTATATTTCTCGACCCTGACATATGGCCAGAATCAACCCAGACTGGCGCCCGGGAACAGGACAACCGGTCTCCGGCTCAGGGCCTGACTGTCTGGAGCGTGTAGGCTAGCAGGCTCGTTAAAGGCGTCTGGAGTGCCTTTCTGGCATTTTTGCACTTGTGGTTTCATGTTATTGTTCAAAATTGTTAAGCACATTTAAGCCTGATTTAGTTGCATATTTATTGTATTTACTGTGGCAGCGTTGCCACCTATTTAGCCCCCACTCCCCATTCTCCATTTTAATGAGTTATGTAAACTGTTTGGGTCTGGGCACTTTATGTGCGAGCTTAATGCGAGCTCTTGTGAACGCCCCTAAGATGCGGAGCGAGCATCTATTTATTACTTTTGGAAATAAAAATAAAGAGTGGTTTTAGGGGGGAAGTTGGAAGTGTAGATTTTGCTTATGGAACCAGCATGTGTTGGCTTTTTGCTTTAGTTTATGAAGGAGTAGCAGAGGGGCATGAAGAATCATCCGATCTCTGGTTTAAATAAAACGAACCATTACTTTAGCAAAACGTCAGGTAATTGCATACTTAAGTAACTATTATCAAAACTTTGACATATATCCCATCTACTTGATAAAGTTAAAAGCCTATTGCTTCTTCAGATTTAAAAAAAAACGACTTAATAATTAAATTCAATGCAGGAAAATCAATAATGTTCTTTCAGTTCGACCAAGTAGTAATTAACATAGAAATTTACATTAAAGTGTAACAAACAAGAACATAACATCGCATTAACATTAACACTGAAGCCGCTGTTAAACCTAATGCATGCCTAACACAGCCCGCTTAACACTGTTTCCAGCTCTATAAAACATATGTATATATTATGCTGAGCAAAAATTCATATTTTCTGGGTCAGCCAAGCGCAAGACACATTCGAAAAAATCATTGCATATCGATGTATTTTTTTGTGTGCGGCCTCATGTTTTATTCCACTGCGATTTTAGCCTCTATATAAAAAACATTCACAAAACTAACCTCCTGGAACTACTTACTCCTACACCTTGCAGCAGACGCAGCAAAAGGACAAAGGCAGGAAAAAAACATGTCTCTTATCGTAATCTTTTCCAGACAGCTGCGTTGACTTCCCGTTTAAGGCAGAAGTGCCCAACCATAGCCGGGCCCCCACTCCCCACATCGAGCGACCCTTTTTCGATGATGATGGAAAACCCAACGCCGCATTGCTTTATGGCCATAAATATTTCATTATGAATTTTGTTTTTTTGCCGTGGTCTGGCAGCGCATTTCGACATGCTATCTACAGCTTGCCTAGAAATAATTTTGCCTACAGAAGTTGGTCGAAATAAATAATAAAAAAATGCAATCCGTTGCCGCTTCAATGAGCCTTTGCCGGGCAGCCAGCGGAAATTTTTGTTTTTACGCATCAAAATGTGCCGCACGGTAGGGTTAAGAATATCTAAGTATTGATGGAAGTTGGGCTGTTCTCCGTGTTCGTGACATCTGCAGGTCGCATTAATAATTAAATCAAGCAATAAAAATTCAGCACGAGTGCCAGCCAGGTCCCCCTCGAATGTTCGCTAGAAAAAGAACGGCCAAATAGAAAATTGGGCTTCTCTGGTTAAATGTGTTTGACTTTTCTGATGCCCTGTGCCATATTTTATTGTTGTTGAAGCAGCCACTTTTTATTTTTGTTTATGTTGGATTAAGTTTGCAAAGCAAATGCTCGCTTCGCTTCCATGTGTTAACAAGTTTGTATATTTATTGTTGTTACACGAAAGCTTTCATGTGCTTTTAAAGCTCTAGGTTTATTATTTTTCAATATATAGAGCTTAAGCACGCGAAAGCTTCACTTTAACCCTATTTTAATACTCTCTACAATATACAATTCTGAAAGCACATGAAAGCTTAACTTCTCAGCGTAAAAGCTCAAATTAATTCAAATGTACTGAATTGCTATATTGTTTGACTTTCCAGTATATGCTTATTCGGAATTTTTAAGTAAATTTAAAAATGTATTCATTCCTCCGTCAGTCTGATATACTTCTTGGTATAATTACAAATACTGGGTATAAAACACATAAATCATTTATTTCGCCCGAACCCAAAATATTCACCAGACTCCAAAAAGTATGCAATGCAAAAGTTCAATTGACATTTTCATTGTTTTTCCAACAAAAATATTTATATTCTAGATAATTAAATCCGTACGCTTGTGTGTGTATATATATTCCACTCAGTATTTATTTGCACACGAATTGCTAAATTCATAATAAATTAACATTGTCTTGGAAAATTGAAAATGCCGCCTGCAACAACATTCTTACGCACGAATAATTCAGTAATGAACGGAGCTGCGCCCGGAGGAAATCGTCCTCCCCGCTCCTGCCCAGAACAGATTCCTCGGTTGCATGGACTGCCAAACAAGAAGTAGAAGAAGCACAAGCGGAAGAAGAAGCAACAGCAATAGAAGCAACATTGTTGTTAATATTTTGCTCAGTGCCTCGCAAATGCGATTAAAATTGTTAGAGAGAAAATTACGGCTAGAGATTTACGCGCATTGTTGTTGGCCAGTCTATAAGTAAATATATATATACATATATATATATATTTATATATATATGAAATCTTTTTTAATCTAATAAAAATAGTTTCGCGGCGCTCATAAATTCGCAGATAGAAATTCCAGCTGCGTAAAGGAAATTACAACAAAATTAAGAAACTTGTTGGCAAGACAAACGACCGCTCGCCGTGCGTGCAACTTCAAGTTTAATCAATAAAAGCCGCATGGGGGCATGCTCACAACTTCTACACACAACACACACACATTGTCACACACACACACACATAAACTTTTTTCTTTTCATACTTATACTTCAGAGTTATTGTTGTTATCATGCAACCCCGTTGCGCTTTGTTATAAACTTGCTGAAAATTTTTATGGAAAAGCATTCTTATCCCTGCTTAAGACCCTTCCTGCCCTGCGCCTTCACTTTGTAAGCCTTGGCCCTTGGGTCGCGCCCTTTGAGCCTGTTAACATATCTTGTTGCTGGCGTTCGTAAATATTTTAATTGAAATTTCATTTTAGCTGGTTTTTGCAGTTTTCTTTACCAGGTCTTAGCTGCTACTTCTTGGCTTTTACCTTTTGGTTTTCATCTTGTCTCTTTTTTTTTGGCAACATGCCAAAATATTTGCCCTGAAAGTCCCCGAGGCCAAAAGCTCAAAACAAAATCTGAACATTAAATTAATTGATAATTTCAAACGCACAAAAACCTTGAAACGAACTGAGTTTATACGAATGTATTAAATTTAAATTGCAATTATGTCTATTTAGAGCATATATCAAGTTAAGGTGAGGGCGTGATTGAAATTGTGATTCTTTTGAAAATCTTGGTCTTAGTTTCGACCCAGTTAAAGGAGTCTAAAGGATAGGAAGTGTATCTAGGAAGTGTATCGAGTATATATATATTTCAGATAATTTTTCTGTTTCATGCCAAAATGTGTAAATGATATATATTTATATAAAATGTATTTTAAGTCTTAAATAATAATTTAAAATACATCTAGCAATTAGTTAAAACCCAAACTATGCATTCCGCAATCAAATCGAGTACAGCTTGCCAAATTAATATGTTTGAAAGAAACGTCCGAGTAGTTGGGACTAGCCTACATTGGCTTTTCCACATTTTCCATAGCTTTCTGCTGTTCAACATCTTTAAACACAATGTGTGACAGAGTCTGTCAGACGATATATCACATTTGGGACGCAAAACAGTTGAGGCCACAATCCCGAAAGTGACTTTTGCATTGAGTTTCAATGGCAGACCGGAAACTTTTTCAAAGCAATTAGATAACGGGCTTTGCTGATTTTCAAGTTTTTCTCTTTGTGTGTGTCTGGGAGGTGTGGTGAGGGGGTGTGCTACCCTTTCAAGATTCGGCTTGGCTTTATGTGTGTGTGTGTGTGTGTGTGTGTGGTGCTATCGGGAATAGAGTTGGCAGAACGTTTAATCAGCGCAAAGTTTGGACACAAGAAGCTGGAAGAAGTTGTAAAGTCGCCAGCAGATGCAGTTGACCAGACAACAGATACCTGAGTGTATCTGTGTGTGTGTGTGTGTGTGCGTGAGTGTGTGTTTGAGCTGGTCAACGAAATCTCATTAAAGAGCACAACAGAACTCAAAGTTATATTTAGCTTAAATAATATTTGGGCAAGCGTCAACGGAAATGGCCACTAACTGAAGTGTTTTCCTGGCCCGGCTAAGACAAAGAAAAATATTTAAGCACTTAAGTGTGGCTCAAGCCGGGGTCTGCTCCAGTTCGGTTGGGTTGGGTTCGGTTCGGTTCGGTTCGGCTTGGTTTGGTTTGGTTTGCATCCACTTGAGATTGGCTAAGGCCTCCCGCCTGGTCCATGGTGTGTGCGTGCGTCCACTCAGAAATTAGTTGTAAGATGAATGGCCCAAAGTCGCAAAGTTTTTGCAGCTTTTACTTGGGATTTAGTGGCGGCGACGGCTGTAACTGGCTGCCATCCCCCCTGGATACTGCCGTAACCCCCTCTGCAGACGCCTGTGCTCGCAGGGCAACTGCACGTCTTTGACTCTACATCATGCTCTTTAGTCTTTATTTAAAGCAAAAACTTTTTTAATGAATGCTCTTAGTTTGCGCACATATTTTTAATGCATAGTTCATTAAAAAGCAACTTTCCATTTGGCTAATGCTCGGCTTCGTTTTTATATTTCTTCTCGGATTTATGCACACAAAGTGGCTTAAGTGTTCAGTTTATTCTATTACTTAAGAGCAGGCCTTAAAATGGACTTGCACGCTGTGTAAAGAAGTTTTCTTTTGTGAGTACCTTTCAAATTGCAGCATTAGCAGATCTTTAAAGTCAGATTTGCATTCTCTCTAATTTATTAATAATTATGTAATCAATAATTGCAGAAAATGTAACATGAGGCTAATTAGCCTGCAAATTTGTATTGTATAAACATGAACTTGTAGTCTACGACAGAAATGTAGAAGAAACGAGTTTAAAGCGCCAACAAAGTGAGGTCGAAAATAAGAGATCGATATAGAAATAGATATAGATGTCGGAAGAGTGTGCGAGTTGGGGAGAAAGAGTGTATATAAAGATAAAGAGAGTGACGGAATTGTAAAGAATTACTTAACTCCTGCGTAGAAAGAAGAAAAGTACAAGACGATGAGAGATAAGGTAAAGGTTGAGATAGATATAGTGATATATATAGAGATGGAGATAGAGAAAGAAAGAAGAAAAGTACAAGTCGCTGAGAGATAGGGTAAAGGTTGAGATAGAGATAGAAATGGAGATTGAGATAGGGGAGAGGATAAAAAGAAAATTTGTAGGTTTATCAGCATACATAGATGAACATCATACATGAAGAAGTGTGTGTGAGAGAGAGCAAAAGAACAGGGGAGAGAAAAAGAGTGAGAGAGAGCTCTCTAGGATAGATAAAGATCCAAGAATAATTCAAGGCGATTAGAGATTGGGTAAAATGAACAGATAGATAGAAATCCCAATAGTTGCCTTTTGGCAACTGTGCCAAAGTTAAGCGTAAACTAAAATTTTAGGGCATTTATCCTTGCATTTAGTATTCAGCTACGCTTAACCTTAATGCAGTTAACGTTCCATTAGGAGTTGAGAAATAGCAATACATGATTTTTCAGCTACTGACAAATTGCATTGACGCTGATGGCCCTGCAAAAAATGAAAATCAAAAAGGCAACAACAAAATATGCCAACCTATCCAAAAAAAACTGCAGCAGTATTTTTGCCATTTTCTGTTGGAGAGCTTGTTTTTTATTTATTTTTTTTTTCGCTGTGTTTTTGGCCCTTTGTTGGGATCCGTTGATAGTCAGATCACGTAGTATCAACGAAAAGCTGATACGCCGTGTATAATGGGATTTGTTTATTGGTATCATTTGCGCCAACTTTTTTTTTATTTTTTGCTGCTTTGTTTTGTTGCCCATGCGCCTTTTCCCCCTTGGTGCTTGATGATGCCCCCCCCTCATCACTCCCTTGGAACGTATCCATTTTCGTATGCGAGCCAAGTGGGCGAACCCCATGACTGCAGTTCAGAGCCAACTCTACGCCCACGTCGGAACAAAGTTTCGTATTGCGTTTTAGAGTGCACAACGGCACATAAGTAGCTAAAGTGGCCCGAAAAACGTACGCGTCGCTAATCCCGGACACAGCCAGGACACAGCCAAAACAGCTGACAGCTGGATACAAATACGAGAAGGGGCGGATGGTGCTGGGTGTTGGTTTCCAGGTGCGGGCACGTGACGCTTGAGCGCAATATTGACACTTTCAACGACTTGACGCGCCAAAAGTCATAAAGGGAGTCAAAAAGTTTCAACGCCTCCGATTGCACTGCCAATCGCCAAGGAGCTGCTCTGTTCCGGCTTTGCTGCCTTTGCTCGGGCTGCATAAAAGTAAATCCATGGATTTTTCGTATAGCCACTTAAACTTTTTCGCACTGGGTGCGAAACCTTTGCCAGTCTTTAAGTGCTTGGGGCTTCCTGGCGCTCTGGACGTCTGGGGCGGGTTTCCTAGCTGCAGCTGCGGGCGTTATATGTATGTGCGTGTGTGTGTGCGTGTGTCGGGCATTATTTTCATTGTCGCATTTTTCATCATCACGCAGCCTGAAGTTTTTATGGCTCTCGCTCTCTCTCCCACTTCAGCTCAGCCTCTGTTTTGGCTTTGCCTGCACCTGTGCGTCGCTTAGAACCGGAAGCTGCACATCAGCCATGTGCGTGGGCGGGCAGGCAGGGGGGCGGGACGGCGTTTGTCTGGTTAGGAGTCACGCTGGCTGCTTTCTAGTCTCGCCGTTGTCGTTGTCGTTGTCGTTCCTGGCAATTGCCACTTTCGGTCTGGGGCCGCATTGCAACATTGCTTTCATTGTCTCTTGTACAGGTTTTCCTTTCCTCTTTTTTTTCGTCCTGTTTTTGGTGGTGCGGCCAAATCTCTTTTGAATTATTACTGTAATTACCGCTGAGTTTCGCCTGCGTCCTGGCATCATCATCGTCGTCGTCGTCACCGGCGCCAGCTAGGAGCTGTGTGTGTTGTGACACCGCTGATGACTGTGTTGATCCGACGATTATGATTTTATTACGTTCTCGTGTAGTTGTGCTTTGTTTCCTTAATTTCGCGCCACTCCTCACAGTGCCTGTGGCGTGAGTTATGGCACTCGATTCGCTCTCAAACATTTTTGTATATGCCGCTCTAGTGTTTGCTTCAGCCCCACAATCAAATCTAATCGCTTGTAATAAAGCTGCTCCATAGTATTTTCTACGGTTTTGTCCACTGGATTTTCGCTGTGATAAACGATGCCGGCAACTGTCGCGCTGAGCTGCACATTTAATTGTAATTGTGCCCCAGGGGGGTGGGGTTGGGGGCGTCGGCATCTGGAATCTGAATACCTATGCCTGGCTGTGTGCTAAGCCATTTTTCTTGGGGGGTCAGCTAATCAAAATTGATGCATTTGGGCATTTTGCTTAGTTGTGGCATGTTTTTTGGCAGTCCTTAGCTACTGCCAAGAGGCAGACTTAGAACATACAGAGAATGAAGCCTTGCATGCTCGCTTTGCTTTATTCACTGCTGAACGCTTGTAATTCTCAACAAGTTTTAGCTTTAAAAAGTTGACAAGGCCTTTGCAATGCAAGGTCTGCTAATTATAGAACTTGTTTATTTTTTTAAATTCAATATCTTGTTGTTTGTTGCTCGCAACCATATAATACATTAATATTCATTATTTATGTAATACATTTTAATAGGCATTTATACTCAGAAGTGGACTAGAATCTTTTTTTTAAATATTGTGTATACTTCAATGCCTTACACATATCCTAACAGTTTGATCACCTTTTAATTGGCTATCAAATTTCGAATTCTCTTTCGTTAACTTTCACTTCGCCGAATGCACTGAAAACTTTTAACATTAATTCAGCTGTTAGCTGAACCTGAACTTAAGCCAAGCCATTGGCTTGCTTCTTTAAATGTCATGCTGTTAATCCTGGCAAAAATCCCCCACAAAAGCCACTACAACCCCCCCGCCTGCTTGCCGCCAACTGCCTTCACCATGCGTAGCACACATTTAACTCTCTCTGGCTACGCTCGACTGTTAAGTAGAATGTAAACCGCGTCGCACATTCCACAATCCAAACAACAACTACGACAAACACTAGCAGACAGACCGACAGACAGACGGACGGAGAGACATAGTCAACTGCAGCCATGTGCTGCTCATATGGTGTAGGGGACGGGCGGGGGCGGTAGGGGCTACGAATTTCGACACATGTTGCCGCAATAAAAATGTCAACACACACATAAAACATCTTCTAAAATGGCATTTGCACAGCGGCGTAAAATTCCAGCAGCCGAAAAATTTGAAGCATAATAAATGGCCCTCTGCCTCGGCGGGCAATTGACACACACACACGCACACACACAACTATACACACACATGCACACACTAACAGCGAGCACGTGCTTAAAGCCGGGGCACAGCCATACGCACATTGTTGGCCATTAAACACGCATTCCTTAGCCATATATAAATTTATAGACCAGAAGCAAAAGACGACCGAAGCGAAAGTGTGAGCAAAGGAAAGGAAAGTGTTGGAAATGGTGTGTGCGTGTGTGTGTGTGTGTGTGTGTGTGTGTGTGTGTGTGTGTGTGAACTGAAAATGCGAGCAAAGAAAATGGTGAATGTGTCGCGTAACTAGCGAGACGCTTTCACTTTTCGGCCAGACGCCAAATGGCCCAAAACGCGCTGCGCTTTCGGTTTTAGTTTGTCTGTGGAATAACCAACCCCCGACCTGCCCCTCCCCACAGTCCAGGAGCTACCCCTGACCCTGGAACCTTTCGCGTGTGAGCGGAATTTAAAAAAAAAAATCATGTGCGCGCCTTTAATGAGATAATCTCCGCTCTCTGTGCTCATTTTATATAATTGAAGGTTCACTTACCGTATCAGCACCCCCCTTCCCCCCTCCACACATTTTGAGCGCCCCCCCAAGACCGCCTGCTGATTACGAGTGCTGCGCCTGACTGCGGGCTAGCAGCTGCCCAGGGGCGTGGTAATGATAGTGCCCCAGCCCCCCCAGCCCGTACGTGCGTACAGCACAGAGTCCTCCCCGCCTCCCTGCCTGTGGGGCTGCAGTTTGTGGCGCCTTGCGCCACATGCAGCAGCAGGAACAGCATCTAGGAGAGCCTGCGCCGTGGCATGGTAATCTGCAATAAATGAGGCATGCTGGAAGATTTATTTGATTGCTTTATTTAATATTTTAGAAAAGGCAGATGTTTCGCTAGCGATAAACCCTCAGCAAAAGCAAGCTCCAAAAATTCCCAGACGAAGGCGCAGGCGGGGCTAAACGTCTGTTGTCGCTGTTGACGTTGAATTATGACAGACGTAATGAAATTTTTAAGGGCACCAAAAAGACAGTAAGGTAAGTGGGTTTTGATTGTGACAGCTGGAGATTGTCAAGGTGTTGACATAAATGGAATGCCTAGGAATACGTTACGAAAAACAAAAGCCAATTTACATACTATATATGTATATCCGAGCACGAAGGGCGCTAAGGAATACAAAATATTGTTTTGGTTATGAATGAATTATTGCTTTCAAGTCTGATGTGCTACGTTATTTATGGACATTCCCAGGCAAATATTTTCAAATATTTAGCAGAACAAGTAGAACAACTTCACTAATATTTTTATATATTATCAGGCCGGACGGCGGGCTGGGTTTGGTTCAGGTAAACAATTGAGTTGTCAGTCTTAGGTCTAATACATAATTATATTTTTAATAGTTCAAATAATACAACTTTTTTTTTTCTATAGAGGCAATCTTCTCATGAATCGAAATACTTATTAATACGAACTTTTCCTATACACACAATCCATTCAATTATTGTTTTTTTTCCCAGCATTGTTGTCTTATTTTGTGCTGCCTATTATAAGTGCATGAATTTTCTAAAGAAAAATCTCATATGAATTTCCTCTTCTTGTAATTAAAATAATATCAAATTCGAAAAGTTTAATTTTAAAAAATTCTATAGTTTTCGATGAATCTTATTTGGCATCCTTCCATTATGAAATCTCTAAAGTCTCAATAGGAAGCTATTCGCATCTTATAACACACGTATATCACATGTACGCCCTGTTTTGCGAATGTTAAAGTTCAGCAACGCCTTTCCATATGGCTTAACTCTTTTGGGAACACAGACCTTGCCACAACAATTAGGTTTATGTAGCGCATACGCACCGTAGTGCCACACACATCTATCAGCAATTCATGTATGCAACATAAACGTGCAGCAACTAACAACTGAATTTCATTAAGCCGCATCGCACAAATTGAACTACAACAGGCGGTGGCAAGAACGGACAAAAAACAACAACAATAATGCCAAAGGGCGGGGCAAGGCAGAAAATTTAAGTGCCCCGGCGACCAGTGGAGTGCCCCACGGCCCAACCAAACGAACCAATTTCGTAGCGGGCAGCCATGTGCCCCAAAAAAGTGGCATCAACAGCAGCAGCAGCAGCGGCAGCAAGTCGTGCATGAAGCTCAGGACGAGGGACGCGACAGCACAAAAATCAGGCAACGGAGCATGACAAGCAAACGCAACGTAGCGCATCCTGTGCCGCCATCGCTGCTGCCATCGCTGCTGCCACCACCAAATGTTGCTGCCACAAGCCAACAGATCGCCGCCTGCTGCTGGCCAACTTCAAAATGCTTGGGACTACTATTGGGTCGCTCACTCTCGCTGCTGTTTCTCTATGGCTGGCTGAGTCTCACGCTCGTGTGATAATAAAATGAAAACTTTGAGCCAAAGCCAGGGAGCAGCCGGCCAGGGCTGAAACAGACGGACAGACCAGGGCTAACAGGCGACCAACGGCGCACCGCATGTCTGGCATATTTAATTTATTTATTTTATGCAAATTTCGGATAATGTATCTGCGGCCGCAGGACACAAAACAACAACAACAACAACTGCAACAACAACAACGGCCAAAACATCAAGGGGTTTCTCCAAGTTGGCGCATCATCATCTACTACCAGCAGCAGCAGCAGCGTCAGCGGCATCAAAAAATTCTAATGAAAGCAATTGTTGCCAAACCGCGCACAAAATTATGCTGCATGGCCACGCCCACACTCCCAAATGCCCACACCAAACCGAATACCTATCCGAGCTGGCAACGGCTGGCTGCGGTTGCCAGCGCGATATTTAGCATTACACGGTTCATTGTCTAAAGTGGCGCCCGGGGAGGCCATCCCGCCCGCGCATCCACAACATACCTCAACAGTCCCCCCTTTCCACCAACCTGTCCGCCATATCTATTGTATTTATTCAAAAGTTTGAGAGCCGCCTGCTTGCACTAACTACTAATGTGCGGTTGTCTCTCTGTGTGTGTGTGTGCATGCTTTTGGTGGGCGTGGCATTGTGCACAAGTTCTATCTAGCGCCATTTGCTTTTTACCCTTCGAGGGGGATTAAAATTTTTTTGGGGAAAAAAAAACAAAAAGAGGGAGAAACCCCCCCCCAAAAAAAAAAAAAAATATTTATCAAAAACAACCAACCCCAAAAAAAAAATACCCCCCCCCCTTCCCCCCCCCCCCCCCCCCTCCCCCCCCCCCCCCCCCCCCCCCCCCCCCCCCCCCCTTTTTTTTTTTCTTACCCCCCCCCCCCCCCTTTTAAATAAATTAAAATAAAAAAAATAACCAAACCCCTTTTTCCCCCACACCAAACAAAAAAAAAAAAAAAAACAACCACACAAAAAAATAAAACCACTAAAAGAAAAAGAAGGAAAAAAAAAAAAATTTTTATTAAAAAAAATATTTAATTTAAAAAATTAAAAAAAAAAAAAAAAATTAAAAATTTTTATATACCTCAAAAAAAAAAAAAAAAAAATTAAAAAAAAAAAAAAAAAAAAAAAAACCCACCCAAAAAAGAAACAAAAAAAAAAAAATAATTTTAAAAAAAAAAAAATTTTTATTAAAAAAAAATTAAAAAAAAAAAAAAAAATAAAATTTTATAAACCCACATAAAAAAAAAAAAATAATAAAAAACAAAAAAAAAAAAAAAAAAACCCCAAAAAAAAAAACAAGAAAAAAAAAAAATTTTTAAAAAAAAAAATTTTTTATAAAAAAAAAAATTAAAAAAAAAAAATAAAAAAAAAAAAAACAAAAAAAAATAAAAAAAAAAAAAAAAATTAAAAAAAAAAAAAAAAAAAAAAAAAAAACAAAAAAAAAAAAATAAAAAAAAAAAAAAATTTTTAAAAAAAAAAAATTTTTTTTAAAAAAAAAAAAAAAAAAAAAAAAAAAAAAAAAAAAAAAAAACAAAAAAAAAAAAAAAAAAAAAAATAAAAAAAAAAAAAAAAAAAAAAAAAACACCAAAAAAAAAAAAAAAAAAAAAAAAAAAAAAAAAAAAAAAAAAAAAAATTAAAAAAAAAAAAAAAAAAAAAAAAAAAAAAAAAAAAAAAAAAAAAAAAAAAAAAAAAAAAAAAAAAAAAAAAAAAAAAAAAAAAAAAAAAAAAAAAAAAAAAAAAAAAAAAAAAAAAAAAAAAAAAAAAAAAAAAAAAAAAAAATAAATAATTTAAAAAAAAAAAAAAATAATAAAAAAAAAATAAAAAAAAAAAAAAAAAAAAAAAAAAAAAAAAAAAAAAAAAAAAAAAAAAAAAAAAAAAAAAAAAAAAAAAAAAAAATTTTTTTTTAATAAATTTTTAATAAAAAAAAAAAAAAAAAAAAAAAAAAAATTAAAATTTAATTAATTTTAATTTTTTTATTTAAATAATATTAATTTAATTTTTTTTTAAAAAAAATTTTTTTATAAAAAAAAAAAAAAATAAAAAAAATTTTTAAAAAAAAATTTAAAAAAAAAAAAAGGTTTTTATTTTAAGGAATATAGAGTTTAAGATATTATTGTTAAACTGCTAAAAAGTTTTACCATAATTTTAGCCAGCTTTCAGCTTTGTTATTTTTGTACTTGCCGCCGAGCTGCAATAACGAAAGATATTTGAAAACAAAGCACCAAAAGTCGAAGCTTCAATATCCTTTATAAGCGCATAATTGCATATATCTACAACAGGCAGCTAATTAAATTTACAAAAGTCAAATCGTTTTTGTATCTCGAATCATTGAAAAAACCTAAGTTTCTAATGAGTTCATGCATGAGAACAAAATAATATTGTTCTGCAATTTTAAAGAAATAACCAGCTTCAGCAATTATTTGGATAAGGCTGACATTTCTTATAGATAATATCTCTTAACTTTCCGATCTGCCAATCTGTGAGCCAATCAGTAGCACAAATTTTAAGGAAACAAAGCCCAGTATAAACAAAAAATCTACGAAGTAATTTTTCGACTTTTTAGCTTAACAAGAAAATAAAGCTGCCACGCCTCTTAAAATAAAAAAACTAAATTCAAGCAATTTTATTATGTTCTCAAACTAAACAAACATATATTTGTTTTTCTATAAATAAATAGTTATTATTATATTACAACATTTTTACACTCTCAGAAAAACAAATTAAAATGTTTCACAAAATATTAAATATTAACGAATAACTGATATTTTTCGCTCAGTGCAAACATAACTAAATATTTTCATCGTTACTTAACCTGTGAAAAAGTTCACATGCCTCGCAGCTGTATTGAGTTGTGCATGAAAAGGATTTCGCTTAGCAAAATATTACGTATACGCGCGTTGGGAATTTTTACTAATTAAAATGGTTTTTCCGCTGACGCTTGCCGGGCCCATGCAAAATTCACATGTAATTCCCACACAGATTTGCGAATCCAAAAAGAAGCGAAAGGAAAAATGAAAAAAACGCAAATTAATATATATTTGTGCAGCTCATAAATAAGTCGAGGGTGCAGCCAAAAGCCTTGCCACATGTGAGTGCGCGCGCCATAAATTAGCATTAAAAATGCTTCGGGGCGTGGATTATGCGCTTTTTTTTTTTTCTTTGGTTTTTTTGTGCACCTTTTGGGCTCTTTGGCAACTAACACGCACAGCTAATAAATTCAGATTGGGTGCATTTAAAAGGATTGCGAATCGAAAGGCTGTCGGAAAAGTGATTAAGTCTGACCGCGTGGTCGGGCAACCCTTTCTCAAATTGAATGGCATCCTTTTGCCGCTGTCGTTTGTGCAATTGTTTGTAAAACATTTGCGACTTTAGCCCTGGACATTTTGTTTTTATTTTTTTGCTTTCTTTCTTTATTTTTTTGGGCTGCCGAAACGTCGCTTGTAGTCCATTTACCTGCACAATTGACTGATTTTCTAAGCGCCAACATTGGCATCCCTTTCGCATACCCTTTATGGAGGGTATTCCGCACTTTCCAAGCTATGTGTAAGGCATAGAAGAAACCTTCAACGAACCTGTAGACCATATATAGACCATATAATATAAAGCTCCTATGGGAGCAATCGGTAGACACTTAAATGCTTATATAAAATCCTCTTTAAGACATATGGCTGTTAGGGCATCTAATCTTCGGCGTGCAGCTGGCCGTTTTTTTGTTTATTTTATTTTACTTGTTTGGCTCTCTGGAAGAATCAAAGGAGTTTAAGGTCTTGCCATCAAAATTTATGCAGCTGCTTTCTCAATTTCAATTATTTTGTTTGCTTTAAAATAAATGAATTTTTATTGAGCCTTAAGCAAATCACAATAAAATAAAATGTGCCTGGTGCTACCAATAGGATTGCTTTAAGAGCATTAAGATATTTTTGGAAATAAAATTGCAATCGAAATGCAGCACTTTATGCAAATCCTTTTGCAGTTCATATATCTTAAACTAAATCTCAGTTATGCACAAAGAAATTTCCACGCAAAGAGAATGTGATAAAAAAGTGTTAAGAATTCTGAGAATATTATTTTTTATTTCGCAACATCGTAAATATTCGCCAGACGTGTGACAACACAAAAATTACATTTCCCGTGGTCAGTTTTCATTGTTGTTGTTTACTTTTTGCTTTTGTTTTTATTTTGTTTACATTTTTTTTTGGGTTGTTATCTCTGTTAATATAAAGAGCGCATTTCCGGCTACCCCTGGTGGTCGGGGCGGGCATATTTATGCGCGTGCTGGTCCGAGGCAGGCAATTTGCTGCTTTACAATAAGTGCCAGGACATAAAAATAATAATTATGCTTGTACCTTTTATGATTATGGTGTGAAAACAACAATTGCTCGTGCGCTGCCTGCTACTGCGTGGTATGTTTTTGGAAAGGACAACGAGAGCAACAACGACAACGACAACACACACATACACACACACACACACACTCCCACACACACACTTTAGTGTAGATTTATGGGCCATGTAGGTGGAGCAAATTATTAAAACAAGAGTGCTGAAAAAAAAGTTCTCTAGCAGTAAGTATGCGCCTGCAAAATACCCTGTACTCAGCTATAAAATAAATGTATCTGACTGAAGTCTATCTGAATCTGATATTGAGCATCAGATTTGGATATCTTTTGCAGGATGATTAATGGAAATAAAATAGTATTTTACTAAGTTCTAGATATGTTTGTGTTGTTTTTTCGGTTCACAAGCAATTTTTATCAATCACCATTTTAACTCTCAGCGAGACTCAAGAGATAAGTTTAAGGTACGTTTTGTGGGCTAACTATCGCATGTGTCTCTTCCGCGCGTTAACGATTACGAGTACCTAGGCAAGAGGAATCTCTCTCCATACTAGAAATTCCCAATGGAAGATATAAAGACGATAAATGCGCGATACATGGATGCTATTAGGCAATACTTACTGGAAGAATCGAGGCCTTTTCCATAAACATGCACACACGCACGCATTATTGAATACAGGGTATGTAAATTGTCAGACGGCAACCGCAACGAGAACAACTCAATGTTATTGTCGGCCAGGAACAGGCGGCTATGAGGTTAGCCCGTGTATGGGTGGATGGGCTGCTCTGGGGCACCTTGGCCTTAACATTAAGCTTAGCGTGGCTTTCAGCACAATAAACAAAAAGTAATTTTCACAAATTTGCCAACTTGTAAGCCACGCCGAAAGTGGGCGATGCCGTCGAAACCATTGGAATTTATGTGGCGTGCAGTTGCCGCGCTGCTCTGCGATTCCGATCCCCCCCCGCCCCTTACGCCAAGACCTCGTTTCTATTGCTGAGAGTGGACGCAGGTGTTTTGTGGTGCTTGTCGTTAGCTACAAGCCAGACGATGGTTCTTAATACCGGATACACAAAGTTTTGTTAAAAGGAAACTGTCGCGACGCCATTTATTATGGCCGTCTGAAGGGTCGTTGTCGCCCCACAGATATCGCTAATGGGTGTGTGTGTGTGGCGGTGTGTGTGTGCTTGGGGGTCCTTAAATCGAAACGTTTACACATACCATGGACATATGTATATCCGCCTTTGGTCCTTATCATGCGCGCCTAATTCAATCAGCCGTGGCAAATTAAAGTTCCATTTTCTCGGCCAACTCAAGCAGGCGCTTAAATGCCAAAAGAAAAATTACATGGATTGCTACCCTTTGTCAGGGTCAAAGTTCGATTTCGAGTTTATAGCATAATGACAATAGCCTACACTTCAGCAAAAATTATATGTTAAATATAACTTCTTAGAGAGTAAAAATAATTTTAACAGCACTCATTTCAGATAAGCTTAACATCTGAAGCTTTCAATATTAATTTAGGTGAAAGCTTCTTTTAGTCAGCGCTGCCAGAGCTTTTGCATGCTTCACACCTTTTGAAAGCGATATTAACAAATACAGCTTTAAGCTTATGTCTGAGCTTTTATGTACTTAACAGTTTAAAGCTCATTTATTATTTTCGAATTAAACGAAGCTTTCCCTTATATTGGAAAGTTTCTTAAAAAGTTACGCAGTCATCTCTGTTTTTATGCATTTTATAAAATATTAAGCTTTAATGTGCTTTCAAAGTTCTAGGCACAGATGTTTTTAGCTGTCTGTTTCTCAGAGGTAAGAGCTTTTAATTTTTGAGCATTTTCAAAGTAATTTGGCAAGCTGAGGGAGAGTAAAGCACTCTATAATTTTTAAGGCTTTTAATTATTGTTTTACATATGAGCTTTCTGAATATTTCAAAGCTTTTAAGGTTGACGCATTTTGTGAGCCTCTTTCGGCAGCTGCACTGCAGAAATTCGTAACCCATTCTTTAAACCAAAGATAAGTCAAAAGTTTCTTTTAAGCCAATGTCATTGGGGTTCATAGCATATGCGCATAAATCACGCGCCCTCCAAAAGGGGCTGGCCCAGCAGCAGGACAATTTGAATTGCTAAATGCTACAAGGACAGTTCAAGCATGTAAATTAAAGCACATCGAAAAAAAAAGAAAAGACGAAAAAAAAAAAGGGAATGCGGAAGAGGGGAGCAGACAAAAGGACAATGCAAGCGAAATCAAACTCCGGTTGGCAGCTTCTTTTTGCAGCTGCGCAGCCTTAAAGACCAGCAGGGATATTGGCGACGGCGGCGTCGGCGGCGGCATCGGCGTCGCGCAAATGAAATTAAAGGCGAGCAAACAAGTTACGGTCAGACAATCAGCAATGGGCCAAAAGGACACTGGCTAAGGACAACGGCTGAGGGCGAGCCCTGGACAAGGGACAAGAGACAAGGGACACAAAGTGCGTTGCGCGCTGCTTAAAGCAATTTGATTTGGCAACGCCCTCCCGCCACCCCGCGCATCCTCATTCCGTTTACATCTGCCCGTGGGAGCCTGGAGATTGATTTGTGCTGCCTGCTGCCTCTGCTCCCGCTCCCGCTCCCGCTCCAGTTCCTGTTCCTGTCACGCCGCGCTGGCCTGCTTGCCCTTTGATTAAATTAAATTTCATGGGACATATGTACACATTGAACCGGATTGTATAGCCAACGGTATTTTTGGGTTCTTTTTTGTGTTTGTGTGCTTTTTTTTTGTTTGTCCGGATTTGAAAGAAAAGTGTTGAAAAATGGCGCGTAATTTGCAGCAAATCCTTCGTGTAATTTGTTTGTCAACAAATGAGTGTGTAAATGCTGCACATTTAACATACCACTGCTGTGTCTTCTTTTTCGCACAAATACATTTTTTTCTGACCCATCTGGGATACTGTGACATTGTCTAATGAGTTAATTAGGCTGTTTAATACGGGTCGATGTGAAAGAATTACGCTTTGGGTTCATCAGCAGGCGCATCAAATTGATGGGTCAGTGTCCTTAATGATTAGGCTCTATATAGAGATAGATGAGGCTAAATGCTCGCAGGGTTATCTCTCAAATGATGGCATCATATAAGCTCCAAATGATTTGCATAGCTGCAGAATTTGACATCAATTGAAGAGTATTTTTTGTTTAAAGAAGGGTTTCAAATGTTATTTAAAAGTTAACGACAGGTTGCGATTAGCGAGAGTTCCCCTTTTATGACTTCTGAAGAACTACTAAATATATAAAATATATACATTTTTAATGAAAGGTCGCTAAGCAATCAATATCAAGTTAAAAGATAAAGGAAAGGTAAGGGAAAGGTAATTTTAAGAAATAGAATTTCATTTGTTTAATTAAATTTCCATGCAAAGTAAAGTTATAAAATATTAGTTAGACTTAGGAATAGTCTGTATCAAACTGATGTACACAGCCAAATTATTATTAAGGCATACCTTTTCGCTCAATTTCCAGCATAAAACGTCATATGAGTGAGCCACAGATTTCACCAGGCATATTTCGAATATAAATTGACGGTATTTATATTCCAATATTCAATTAAAATATGCTGTACAAATTCCAACAAGAATGTAAATATTTCAAATATTAAAAAACTGTTGAAAGTTTTCGATGGCAAATATTCAAGCAGCAAACTTTTCCCCGGTAAAAACTTTACCTATTTTTTTTTTTGACTACCATAAAATTCTTTAAAGTATTTCAGTGCCCTTTTTACGTGCTCGGTTCACATGTGCCCCAGTCAACTATAAAAAAGCACAATAGCGTAAATAATGCAAAAGAAATATGAAAAACATAAATACCAAAAAAATATAGAGGGAAAAGAAAATGCATAAAGCTGCCCCCGCACATTTCTCGCAAAAAAAAAAAAACAAAAAAAAAATCGAGTTGAAAAAAATGGAAGCAAAACAATTGAGAGGGAAACAAAAACAAAGTTAAACCCAATACATTAATGGTATTTGCATTTGTACTGATTTTATTTGGTTTTTATTGAATTGATAAAATCACGAGCAACGACAAACGCCCAGGACAAACGAGAGGGCTGCGGTCCTGCTTCGTCCTGTTTCGTCCTGCTGCCAATTTGATATTCCGATTGCAATTTATGTGTGCGCACACAGTAATGTACATTACATACGTGTGTGTTTTCCCCTTTGTGAGTGTGTGTGAGTGTGTGTGGGGGTGTGTGGGTGCGTGGGTGCGGGGGCGTTTCGGGCAAGTCGTTGTGATTCTTTGGAGCCCCGAACCCCAGTATTCTGCCCGGCTTTATGTTTAAACATCTGCAATATGCTGCGGAACAAGCGCGAGGTTTGAGGCCAGAGTTTGGGCTTTTGGGTGGATCAATGCAGTCAGTTGTGGAGTGCCTGGGCTGTGTGTGTGTGTGTGCGTGTGAGTGTGTGCGTGTTTATTTGGCACCACAAATGCGTTTCCTCTGCGTGGCTGGGTGTTCGGGTGGTTTCGGGTTGAATTGGTGGCTTGCTGCCTGTGGTTGTCGTTTAATGGAATTCCGCTCTTGCATTAAATGTGACACACAGAAGCTGCCAATTGGATTGCACACACACACACACACACACACATGCACAGCTACAGTTACAGCCGAACGGGACACTGTTGAGGCTGTCCTGCGGTTTAGCTTGTTTAAGTGTTAAATTAACGTTTTAACAGTTTCGATTATTCCGCCAGTTAATTTTTAATGTTCAGTCGAACCCGAAAAAAAAAAAAGAAGGAATTGCTACCCGAACTGAGAGCCCGAACATTTCCGTATTCCATTTAGTTTCTTTTTGCTCTTTGTTTATTTGCCAAGTTATGTCCTTAGACGTACAATTTCATTAGTTTAATTAAAATTTTACATGCGTTGTGTGAGTAAGTGTATTGCCTTGTGTGTGGCTGGGTATCTGTGTGCGTGCTTCCTTTTCAAATTGAACCGCAAAAGTTTTAAGGGGGCGGCAGCAAAAGGATTATGTTATTGCTTTTGTCATTTATGTGGCCCATTGTTGCACTTGAGTTGTTGCCGTTGTTGTTGTTGTTGTTGTCATTGTTGTTGTTGTAGTTGCCACAAAACTTTTGCCACATGGCATTCATTTCAATTTGCTTTGTTTCTTTGATACCCTATCAGGCTCTAAGTAGTAAAACGAGCATCATGCTTCCACGCAAAATAACTACTCTTGAGCAGCATATGCTATCTATGAAATTCAGCCTGTTCTGTTCGTATATATGAAACTGTGGCAACTAGAACTATGTTCAGTTAAAATATTAACAGATTGAGTCTAAATATACATTTATTAATTATTTGCACTGCAAATGTATTAACAATTCATATCAAAAGTCCGACATAGAAATATTTGCTGTATAGAAAGTCATTTTAGCTATCTTTAAGCTTGACTACAGGGTATTAACTAGCCGAACTCCTTCTATTAGCTCATTATTTTTGCGGTCTTCCAGCTCAAAAGTTGCATATCCTGCTAGTTCTTGCCATTGACAGGCATTGTAACCGCACTTTTCTTCTCGTTTATGCCCATTGCGGCCAGTTTTCTCAGTTTTCTCAGTTTTCCCAACAAACTAAAATGAATTTTGGCCAGAACGAAGGCCACAAAAAATGATTGCGGCCGACTGACCAAATTTTCTGGCTTCTGATGAGAATTTATTAAAATTAAATGTGTGTTAAGAGCAATGAATGGGTTTAGTTTTGCATAAAGTGAAATGAGATGAGAATTGAAGAATCATCGCATGGAGCTGTTCTGGTTAAGCGGCTCGAAAAGTTCTTGACCTTAGGCAGGAATTTTTTTTTAATAAATTTGAGAAAATGTTTTAATAAGGCTAAATGTTGTTAAATTTAATCATTTTTTAATGTAATATAGAGAACATTTATTTAAAAAAGCTGGAGAGATGGAGATAAGTAAAATACCTTTAGAGAGAATAGAATATATAGAACGTAAATATAAAACCTCGGCTTTTATTTAATTTGTTAAGTTATCCAGCTTAAATAATAATAATTTTTTTTATTTATGTGCTATCTGGTGAGCACCTGCCGTTTCCATTAACTATATTTAATCTGTTATGAGACCTATTTGTTGATCCTATTAAATAGTAATCTACGTAGCAGCTAATTTCAATTTATGAAATCCAACAGATGCGCACAATTTGTTGTTTCTCTCGAACTGCTAATGAACTCTTGGCGTGTAAAGGATATCTAAACAATAACCGCCCGGATTGTGTATGATATTATTCACCTTTCAGCAGAGCTGCCAGACGGCCAGCACACAATTCAATTATTATTTTATAATTAATATTTTGCACATTAGAAACGCATCAACAGCAGCTGGAAACCAGATCCCAGATCCCAGTCATGGGCTCAGCACACGCTATTCCGCAGCAACAGCAACAAGAAGCGAACAGCACAGCAGCATCGTGAGTTGGAAAAATCCAAAACGTGTTGCGTGTGGCACAAACAAAAAAGAAGAAAAATATGAAGAAAAATTAGGCAGAAGTTTTCTTGAAAGATGGAACGGAACAGGCAAGCAATTAATAAAAGCGCGCCATGGATCTAAAGAGGGTGTTGCGCGGAAAACTCATGCTAAGCACGAATTATAGTGTACTAAGCTGTGAAATGATGTATATTTTGTATTAGGAGATGTTTTCTTAATAATATTCAATAATATAACATTTGATTAAAATCCTTTTGAAATGAATTATTATCTATTGTATTGTAACTCCATGGTGAAACACTAAAATAAGCTCTTTATTATATATTTAATTAGGATAACAAACTTCGAACTTTGAAAACGGAATATGTAGAAAACCACGCTAACGAAGCAAACTCCAAGTAAAAGCACTGGTTCAAACCGTGAACACAACCAACCAAAAATTTCATTGGACTTTTATTCTTGTTGTCGATAACGTTCATTAATCGATATTGACATCCATAGTGCCATCGCTAGTTTATCAACACTGAGAAGGTAAAGCATAGCTATTAACTCATGTACTGAGTATCTCATGTCTAATTAATTTTTACGCTTACACCTTACGCTCTCTTTTGCTTGCCTGAAATCAAATTAAAATTCAATCTTGCATGTAATTATGACTTTTAGCAGCTGCTTTCACAACCTGCATGATTGATATGTGCGCTTATGTTTTTCTATGGGGTGTATGCGACGTGCATATTTAGAAAGCACGCAGGTCCAAGGATAACAGAAAATGTTTGGATTGTTGTCAGCTTTTATGCAAATTGTCGGGGGCTACATTTTAAACTCAATTAAAAGTAAAATATTTACTCGATAGCTGAAGATTAATAACTTTTTAAAGACTAGACTCTATGAAGCAGCAACTGAAAACAAAGGCAAGCGGCAGTAAGTAAATGCAGAACGTGCTCGAAAGATACCCTGTAATTAATTTTGTATACATTGACCTTTACTCCTCTTGTTCAACTATCGCCAGTGTTGCTAAAGCCTATAAATATATTAATAGTTGTAGAGTCCTTTGGCTAACATTCGCATGTTACAACTTAATGCTACCCGTTTTCAGTAATTTTTTTGTTACAGGGTATACAAAAAGATAAAGCTCGTTAAATGTGTAGGCGTGACTGTCCGAGATGGCAAGCTGGAACTGCTGCGGCATGGCACACATTGTGTGTGCGTGTGTGTAGCACAAAAGTGTTGCATGCCTCTTGCTGCTGCCACATCCATGCGAGTATATATATATAATTATTCCTTGCCAGCAGCAACTCCCAGCAGTCTACTTAATTATATTGTCGTAACTTTAAATGTCATTTTGCGCATTGTGTGTCTCATGTCGCACATGAGAGATAGAAATGTTAGCTGGCGAGGGGGTTGGCTAGCAAGTCGGAGTCGCCACTTGCAGAGACAAATCAGTGGACGTACGTGGTCGCCGTCTAAACAACAGCATTGAGATTCATGTGGCAGACTGTGGCTGGCATTGCGTGCCGTCTGACTGGCCTAATCCCGGGCTGCTCTTTCATCTTTAGCAAAGGGGCGCGGGCTGGGGTCAAGAAACTTAAAATCACAACAGGCTCTCGTTTCATGATATTTGCCAGTTTCGTTTCCGCTTCCGCTTGCCCCACTCGCATGCGTGACTGTGCGACAGTGTTTAGTCGTAAATATGTTGAGCATATAATTCATCTGCCCAGATAATGCAGCAAAGCTGTAAAGTACGACTCACCCTACGGGCTGCCAGCCGCCCAGAGAGTTCATGTTGAGACTTTAAAATCGCATTCATATTGCGCTCATGCCTATATGCACATATATATTTTTTCTTCTTGTTGTGTTAACTTCTTTCCGCGCACTCAACAATCGACAACAACAACAATTAAATGAGGAATACTGGGCCTGTGGGAAAACCCATCGGACCAGTTTTATGTAGTATGGCGCTTACGGGGCGGGGCGGGGCTGCGATAAGAAGCGGCTGTTATAAAATAATTAAATATTTAAGCGATTATCATTTCACATACATTAAATCAGCTGAAATGAAATATGAGTAAGTCGAAACTGTCGACCAAGCCAGAAAACTTGATGTTCATCTTGAATGCCACAAGGTTATGTAACTATTGTAGTTTCGTCGGGGCTTTTGAATTCTATAAGTGCTATGTTACGCGTATTATATTGTTTCATTAAGCAATTATTCAAGCCAAGCAAAGAGTATATGTTTTTGTAAATATTTGTTTTTATTTATTTATGTCTTTGAAAGCGAACAGCTGTAAGATCTAATTTCCCTTTTATTATTGTTTATACTTAAATATATATAAAATTATTATTATATTTATAATTTTTAAGTAATATTATCCATATTTCATGGCATTGCTTAAGTCTTTTCCAGAAATTACTAATTTATTATTGTATTGTATTGAACTTCTTCTTCAATATGTAAAAAGATAACAGTGTGTATTTTAGTTCCTGTTTTGGCAAAAGTCGAAATTTGAAAATTGTTTAAAGTTGAATTACATAAAAAAGTTTAAATTTTTTAAGCTAAAAAATTGCATTTTAAAGTATATTTTTCTTTATTTACATAGATAATACTTTTCAAATACTCTTTTAAAGTGGCTTTTGGGTACTTAAGAACTATTTCTTCAAATAATTTTTTTTAATTTTCTTGTGTAATATTTTTTTCTCATTTAAATTTTCGGTGATTGCCCATAAAATATGATTCATAAATAGCTGATTATAGTGCATTTAACAGCCGTTGCGACCTTACGATTTGATCGTAAGAAGTCGCTGCTTGAATTTGGTATTTTTGTAGTTCTATGGAACGTGATTAGAATGTTAAATGAAAACTCTCTATAGTCTATCCACATACATGTATATATACACAATCGTGTATAAATATAGTCTGAAATAGCTACTGGGCGATCGTGAGCAGCGCAAAAGCGAATCTTTAATTTTATTAAAGCTCAACGCAATTGTTGTTGTTGATTTATTTATTTTTTTATCGCCAAGCCAGGCAAGTTGCCGGCCTTGTTAAGAGTCGCTGAGCTTGGAGAGCGCCGGCAACTGAAGCATTCGCCCAGTTCCAAGCTGGCAATCGAGCGAAACACAATGCGAACATTGGCGAAGCGGAACATTTTATCGCTACTGCTGTGGCTGCAGTTGGTCGTCGTCGCGCTGACCTTGGAGCAGTTGCAATCGGAATTGCAATTGGAGTCGGAGTCGGGGTCGGAAACATCGTCGTCGCATCGTCGCGTGAAGCGCATTGTGGGTGGCAAAAGTGCGAAGCCACCGCCAGTTGATGATCCGGTTGTATTTGCACGCGTCTTCAATCGCGATACACGCATTGAGGGCTACCGGAATCCCAACACGGGCATCTACAGCTTTCTGGGCATACACTACGCTGAGCCGCCGGTGGGTGCGCTGCGCTATTCGCGTCCCGTCTACAAGCGCCTCAGCGGGGATATAAATGCAACTCGGCATGGCTCGCCCTGCATACAGCCGCATCCACAGCAGCCGAGGCGCATCATCGGCGATGAGAACTGCCTGCTGGTGAACGTGTACACGCCGCAGATGCCGGATGAGACAACGGGATTGCCGGTATTTGTATGGATACATCCGGGTGGCTTTCGTTACGGTTCCGCTGCTCAATACGATGCCACGCCCATGGCTCAACAGGGCGCTATAGTCGTGGCACCTCAGTATCGCCTCGGCTCGCTGGGCATCTTGGGCGATGGCACCAAGGAATTTGACGGCAATCTGGCCATGTTCGATCTGGCCGCGGCACTGCGCTGGGTCACCGACTACATCGCCAACTTTGGCGGCAATCCCAAGCAGGTGCAGGCCATTGGACATGGTTCGGGCGCCGCCAGTGCCATGTACTTGTCCATGTCGCGGGCGGCACGCAGTGGTGGTGATGTCCACGGTGTGGTGGCCATGTCGGGCACAGCATTGTCGCAGTATGCCATGGATAAGGAGCCGGTGCAGAGTGTGCAGGAGGTGGCCAAGATCAATAACTGCCCTACTGGCAATGAGCTGGAAATTGTTAACTGTATGCGAGCGGTGAGTACGGGAGGGGGGAAGTGTGTAAAGGCAAATCCAAGCCATACAAACTATCAGTTTTTTACTTAAATAACTATTTAATATGAACTTTCGCTTTTACATTTTGAAATTGTGATAAATGTTAGTTATTTGCTGTTAACATACAGCTTTTAACATTTTTCTGTTAAAATTTTAGCTTGACAAATTAGTATTCTATGCTATGATTTTACTATATTATATGCTACACATAAATTCTTTTTATAAAGCTGGAAAAACCTTTTCAGACAAGAAAATGTTTAAGAACTTGTTCTTTGTTAGGCTATTTATCGAGACTGAATTTTGCTACTATGCTAATTTTTTGCTATAAGTAGCTTTTCTCCAGACAGATTTTAGTCGTCTTGACCACAATTGTGATAGCTTTGCTAGCTTTCGTATTGAATAAAATAAGATATGCAGATAGTCAATCAAAACTAGTAAAGTAAACTCCACGGCATTCTGTTATCGCAAGGTTTACAGCTTAAGTTCTCTGTTAACTAAATAACAGTTGCCTAGAAGGCACTTGAGATGCCATTTATGTTAAATGCCGCACTGCAGCTGTTAAGTTCTTTTAATGTAATTAATTAACAGTTGCTTAACATGCTCTTAACATGCAGTTTATGTAAGATAATGCATTGCAGCTGTCCTTTTGCATAGTTAAATTATAATGCTCATTGGTTTTCAGGCAGAGTGAAATTATATATATATTTTTATATTAATTTTATTATTTTTGTCTTAAGCCTATAAAATTAACACCCACTTCTGGACAATAATTATGCCACTTTCTAGAAATCCGCCGAGGAGATCATTCAGAACGATGCCAAGGTGCAAACAGAGCGTCTGGCAGGTCGAGCTTTGGTAAAGGGTCTCACTGGCAACACGGGCTTCCAGCCGCACATCGAGGCGGAGGACGACTACCGTTCGTTGCCCAGTTTGCTGATCGGTGAGCCGGAGCAGCAGCTGCGCAGTGGCAACTACACGGGCATACCGCTGCTGACGGGCGTGACCAAGCACGAGACGGCCAACTCGGTGACAGTGGATACGCTGAATAAGGTTTTCGGCTCAGTCGAGCAGTTTCTGGGCTCGCTGCAGGGTGCACTGAAGCAGCTGACCGGCTTCCTGCGCATCGATAAGCTGACCGGCGACATTGCCAAGCCGGTGCTGCCGGGTCTGACCAACGTGTTGACACCCACGCTACAGGATGTGTGGAAGGTGCCGCAAGCCCTGAATTTGGATCAGGTGCTGTCCAAGGTGGTGGAGTCCACCACAGACGTGCTCTTCAATTTGCCCGCAGTGCTGACCACGCAGGTCTGGTCCAAACTGGCGCCCGCCTACATGTACAGCTTTGAGTACAATGGCACCAAGTCGAAGGGCATTAACTTTTTGCGTGGTCTGCCCATTGTGTCGGAACAGGCACAGGATAAGCCGGAGCTGGTGGCCCATGGCGATGAGCTGGGCTACATGTTCGATGCGAATGATATATTCGGCGAACCGTTGCCGGAGACGCGTCTCACCAGCGAGGATGATCTGCTGGTGCGCAAGAATCTCATCGATATGCTGCTGCAGTTCGCCAAGCAGGGCGAGAAGAAGGACGGCGGTGTGACCTCCAAGCTATTCCAGAGCATCACGGGCGGTGGCACGCCCTTCATCAAGGTGGATACCCAACTGGAGGCGGCTTCCGATTTCCGCTTCTGTGAGCTGTCTGTGCTGGGCGCTTCGCTGTCACCGCTTAGCTCCACGAGCTGCGCCGCGCTGGGCGGACTGCTGGGCCAGCTGGGAGGCGGCGTGGGACAGACGGTGGGCGGCGTGGGACAAGCGGTGGGCGGCGTGGGAAATAAGCTAGGCCTGGGCGGTGTGGGACAAACCCTTGGCCTGGGCGGCGGCGGGAACAACAACAACAGACGCGGCGGCGGCTTGGGCCTGGGTTTGCTCTAAGTTTTTTTTGTATATCTAGTTTGGGTTGGGGGCGCGGCCGTGTTGCATATTGAATAAAGCCGTCGGTATTGATATAAGCTGCTGGTTGCCATGACCCGTCGCTCAATTAGCACAACTCGCACACCCAAACACACACACACACACACACACCAAGCTCTGTGCCTGACGCTAATCTCTCTATTGACTTTGGTTATGGGGCAGAGAGCGCCGCAGCAGTCACTGAAATGCGCCGATAAGCAAATTTCCGGCCACCCGCCGCACGCAAAATTTAAACAAAAGCAAAGTTTTAAGACTTGTGGGCGGATGCGAAGCCCGCATCCGGCGCAGGAGTGAGCCGGGAGGGACGCCACATCGTCAATGGCAACCCAGCGCAGACAATGAGCACAAGCTTCAAGTGAAGGTTGTGAGAAGGGGGCGGCTGTGGGTGGCTGCTGAAGCAGCTCTATCTGCTGGTTGCCCTGGCATCTTTTGTCCAAATTCCTAGCACGCGCGTTTAACTATGGCCAAAAAGCTAAGACCAAAGCCGGCTTACCCAAAGCCGGAGAGACTCATTGTAACTGCTCTTTCATGTGATGATATTAATATTATTAAAACTAATTTCATAAATTGAGACTGCCTGACACGGCAGGCCCCATACTCCAAGTCATGCTATGCAGGCGTGGGCGTGGCTGTGGGCGTTAATACCTAGGCTCAACTGACGGGACAGCACGGCATTGTGGCTTAAGTGCCTCCCCCTTCCCTCCATCCTCTCACAGCTGACAATCAAGGAATACTGGATTGAATGGCTATTATAAGTGAAGATTATGGCATAGCTGAGATCTTGCCAATGGAGCAGGTCCACTGTCACGCGAGCTTATTTGAACATAGGTAAAGTTCAATTACAGTCGATACATTCAGCTACTAATGTATATAAATCAGGGTGGGGTACATTTATTGTTCGGTGTCAACCAAAAAAAAGTGTCTACACCCTTTTTATTACATACAGATATATCCTATATCGAATATATCTCCTTTGGCTTTATGAAAGTTGGATAATAGCTTCAATTCAGACTTTTTCTTCTGGTTATTTCAAAGTATTTTATCCATAAACTATGTGTAAGTTGGGTATTGGTATAAGTAATCTTCTCCAACCCTAACAGGTTGTATATATTTTCTAGTCGATCTAGTCAGCTCAGTCTGTCTGTTTGAAAGTGTCGACTTCATAGACTATAAGAGCTGGAGATATACAATTTTGAGCGAAGGAACTCCTAGTAAAGCAAAGATTGAGTTTTTGTTTTTTTAACTATCGATAACTTGCCTTAATTCTACAATATCGATCAAAATCGCCTTCGACAATCTAATTTCTTCGTATTTTTTCGGAACATATAAGAGCTAGAGACTGTAAATTTGGGATATGTTGAAAAGATCCAGAATATTTTACTGTTTCGATATATTCCCCACAAAATCAAAAAAAAACACATATTTAGATGATTGGTCTTTGACTTTGGTGCTTAAGGCATTAAGATGTTATATGTTTGCCCTGAAAATTCCATAAAGATCGGACTATAAACACCGAACTTAAATCGAGATAACATTTTCTATAGGGAAAGAAAAATCACAGCCGCCCTTTTAATTGTTCCATTAAATCGGAACCTTGTCTTTATGAAGGAAATCTCTCGTTGCGCGTAAATGTTTTTTTATTCTTTTCATTTCAATTAGAAAACTTTGATGTATTAATCATTGGCCGAGTTTGAGTTCGCAGCCCGCGACATCTGTGACAATATTAAGGGGCCGTTTGGAGGGCTTGAAACGGAAAACTTTACAATTAATTAGAGTGCGGATGACAAATGATAATTATAATTATAAGTAGTTGGCCGGGCTGGCTCATAAATACTTAGCTCAACTAGGAAAAGAAGATGTCGAGCACTTTTAATGATGCTCATAAAAATTAACGAATGCGAAACGTAAAATTGGCCAAAAGGTAGGAAACAACTTTGGGCCTGAGCTGAGACCGGAAGGCATAATAAATGATGATCAGTGGACAATGATGGGGCGTAATCAAAGCAAGCTGTTGGCTAAGCAGCATACCTTCCATAAAACCTATAAAACTACTGTGGATAATCAGCTTGCTGCTCCTCCTCCTCCTCATATCCGCCTGCCCATTGCCTCCCTGCTCGTTCAGTTCATTATGGTGCTGTTTACCTGGGCGGCAGCTCAATTGGCATAAATCACGTGCCCGTTTTATGGCTAAAGTGTCGCCCAATTTCCAATGCAATTTGCCGGGCACAAAAAAACTTTTTTTGTTGGTTAGTTTCGGCTTTTCAATGGCCTGAAAGAACCTGTGGGAGGGGGTGGTCTTGGTCTGCCGCACCCTTACGCAATTTTTCTTCATTAATGTGTAGTTACGCAATTTCCGCAAAAACTTTTCTAACGTTGCGTTAATTTTGGCCAATTCAGTAGCATGTTGGTCTGCAACTGTATTTGCCCCGCAGCCTGCTGCTCATCAACCCCAGAGTCTGGCTTCATCTCATCCTCCATCTCAGGCTCATTGTTGTTATGTCGTTTTGTGGTTCAGGCTCGGCCTATTTCGAGTCTTTTGCCAAATTAGTTCCGCCCCTCGATTTATATTGTCATTTCGTGCGTTTCGATTGTGTAAAGCAATTTCAGGCCCGGATCCTGGTGTGCTGCCTGTAGTCAGTTTTTGCCTATTTGATTCTCGTAGTTGCCCCCACCGCATGCTACGCTTTACTGTCATTTCATCAATTCTGGAGCAGAAGTTACGGCATTGCGGCGTGTTTTAGTCTCTGAATAGATGTGTTTACCCATATGGAATGCGAGTACTCGACCTCACACTCACAATCTATCTATGGTCGTGTGTGTGTGTGTGTGTGTGTGTGCAGCTAGGCACATAAATTAGGCTAGTCATTTGATGTTAATAGTTGCAGCAGCTGCTTTTGGCCCTGTTTTGGCCATGTTGTTGATTTTACATGAACTTGTTGTGTTCGTTACAAAATTGCTTTGTTCCAAGCCAAAAATTTGTAGGTCATTTACCTCAATGTAAAATGGAAACATTACATGAAATTGTATGAGATTGGGGATGGCTTTTTACTGCTCTAAAAAATCTAAAAAATTTGAAAAATTAGATTTAATTTGAAATTATTTTAAAATACAAATTTACATTCTCCACTTTTTGAGCCTCTGTTTTGTTCTTTCTTGTTCTGCTTTTCTCAGTCTAAATTGGAAACTTTGTGAAAAGGTATTCGAGCAGTAGGATATATTGATATATATATATGTATATATCGGGATTCAAAAGAAATCATTATTAATTTTTTACGCTTATTACTACTTATTTAACCTGGCTCTTGTCAACATGTAACATTTATTTTGTAAAATGTTGTTCATTTTATCAATTTAAAGCCGAATCTACACAAATTTAAACCAATTTTAAACTTTTATTTGTGCATATTAAATTTATAAATCAATTTCAAACCCTTTTGGAACTGTATTTAAATCAAATTAGTTTGAAGCCCATGGGAAACGTAATTAGGCCTATTCTAATTTCGATTATTTTCAATTTCGTGATCAACATGAGCTGTCTGCACACAACTGACAAGTACTTTTTTGATATTTATGGGCAAATTTTTGAATGAAAGAAATAATCTGCTCAACGTGATGCAGGCAGGCCCAACAATAAAGCCCCAGCAACAATTGGTCTAATCCAAATAATGGAATTTGGATGCTATGTGCCGGCCTGTCTATCAGGCTGGATTTTGGAAGCTGGTGCGGGGCATGCATATGCAATGGATAGGCCAGTCAACTGGCAGGGCGGGCGGCTGGTCTCGGCCGGGGTTTTGGGCGTCTGCCATCAGAGGCCGCTGTCAGGCTCAATTTTGGGTAAAGCCACTTGGCCATTGTTCGAGTTTTGACATAAGCAAAAATCTGCTTTGTATGGCCTCAATCTGAAGGCTCTCTCTGCGTGTGTGTGTGTGTGTGTGCCTGGGACAGGTCTCTTTTCTAATGTGAAGTCGGTGCTATTGGATTATGTCTTTGTTGTGATACTGCACTTGGCTACGCTTTGACAACGTCAATTGCAGCCCCCATTCAGCCCTCGGCACTGAACAGGGCTGGTGGTGGATGGCCAGAGCCTGGCGCTCGTCTGTGCGTATGGCTATCAAAAGCTCTAATTAAAATTGATTACTATAATTAGTATTGATTGCAGCGCGGCACGCACAATGAGCACGCAGCGCTGCGTCTCGCAACCATCGTCATAATTTTGCCAGCGTCAAATGTTAACAGTTTTGACCCCTCAGCCGGTCAGTAACAGTTTAATAAATAGTTGATGCGTATTTGTGAGCAACACCTTTTGGAGCCAATTGTCACAGACACTAATTAACTGCACGCAACTGGCCCACAGGCCAAGCATATCGATTGTCCAGTTCGTTTGGGCCAAGTGCCCCACCGCCATCAACTATGCCATGACTTATTTATGGCCGTTGATTGGGTTTGACATCTGCTGGAATTGACACATTTCGCAAAAGCCACTCATGACAGCTAACCGCAGAAAAAACAGGTAAGTACCCGACCCTGCTCAGGCTTTCACTTTATTTTATAAATATTTTATAATTTGTTTTCAGTTTAGATACACTTGTTAGAGATCCTATGAAATTGCTCCAGATTCAACTACTACAGCTTGTACTACATACTCTAAGCAGCGTTTAGCAACGATTTTTAAAATTACAAAAATAGACATTCATCATTTTCTATTTATTTTGAAAAAGATGCAAATTGCAAATATTAAAATGAATAAAAACTGAAAGACGAATAATGACTAACAATAAATAAAGTAAAGATTTTATACAAATCTTATAATGGGGAGAGTATATGGAGCAAAGTACATATATGATAATACAAAAATAAGTATTAAATATGTGTGTGTGTGTGTTTGTGTGTGTATGTATATCCATCTGTATTGATATATATTTGGATGTATTTATTATAGACATGTATTTTGTTTGAAGGCATATCATTATTATTTATGTATGTGACTGTGTGTGTATTTGTATTTAGTGTATGCATGCATGTATGTATGCTTGTTTTCCTATACCAAATGCAGACAAACCCTTTTTGTCGCTGTGCTGCAAATTTAAATAAAACGAATTTCACCAAGTGCTCTACTCCTCGATTCTTAAGAATTCAAGTAGGCTCTGCAGTTTTTCATGCTTAGCTGGTAGGGAAGTGTTTTTTTTGTTCGGATTTTTTTGTTTTTATGGTAGTTTTGTTTGTTTGTATGTATGTATTTATGTATGTATGTATGTATGTGTGTATGTATGTATGTATGTATGTATGTATGTATGTATGTATGTATGTATGTATGTATGTATGTATGTATGTATGTATGTATGTATGTGTGTATGTATGTATGTATGCATGTATGTATGTATATATTTATGTATGTATGTATGTATGCATGCATGTATGTATATATTTATGTATGTATGTATGTATGTGTGTATGTATGTATGTATGTATGTATGCATGCATGCATGTATGTATGCATGTATGTATGTATGTATGTATGTATGTATGTATGTATGTATGTATGTATGTATGTATGTATGTATGTACATATGTATGTGTGTATGCATAATATTTGCATATGTATGTAAATGTGTGTGTGCATTTATATGTATTTACATATATGTATATATGTGTGGCGGTCGCTTGAGGAACGGAGAAGGCGGCAGCTGCTTTAATAGTGAAGAAGACCACGGTTACCATCAATTTTAAATGTGGTTATTGAAGAAATGGGACGTATTATAGACATAACTATAGCTTTTTATATATAAAATATGAGTTAAAACTTTTGCAATTTGTAGGCACATTCGCTCAATAAGCAACTTAGCGTTTCACGCTAATGACCATTTTCTCTACTTTTCTGTTCTTTCAGTGATGAATTTATTTAAAAGATCGTCGCCCGCTCACGGATAGATGACAATAAAAGAATGCGTCTGAATTTACAGGTGAGTACCAATTACAAAAATATATCTTTATATAAAAAACTGTCTGGAACGATTCTATGAAAGTTTATTGTTTAAAATAACCTTCCACAAATTTCTGTTCGCAACAAGCAAGAACCACAATAGATTTCTATTGTCTTTTATCCCAAATATAACATGCGGAAGACGATACTAAATCTGCCATAAAATAAACTTTAAAAACCGCTTGAGTTGTGTTGCATTTTATTCTGTCACAGATCAACGCGATTTTTACAAGCGCAGCGGGAGCACTGAGCACTGAGCAGGCCCTGCCCGCCGCAGCCCGCAGCCCCTTATAAAAGTTTACTGGCGAATCCTGTTTATATGGCTGCTGTGCTCCTTGGGCAGGAGGGCGGTGTCATGAAGTGCATTGGAATGTGTGGCAGCTGCAATTGTGCGGCAATAAATTATTGTGCAACACGCAGACGGCGCGGCCGCACCGACACCCGGGTCTGACTGCGAATCCGACTGCGACTGCGACTCGTGAGTGAGTGGCAGACAGAGTTCCTGCAGTTCGGGGGGTTAGAGCAGATTGTCTAGTGGAGTTTGGGGCATGGTAATGAATGCTACGAAAATTTTTTAACAATTTTTTAACTTAAAAATTACGACAGCGCTGACAATTTGCCATAAAAAAGAGTACGCGAGGGAGGGAGAGACAGAGAGGGAGCAGCAGCAGGCGTATTGCCCATTGCCGACTTTGCTGACTCTGAAAATGTTGAGCGTCTGAAGGCGAGGTGGGTGGGGTAGTTGGGTGGAAGGTTGGAGTTCAGTGCTGACTGTTGGCTTTTGCTTTTGTTACACCCATTTGATGTACCTTCAATTTGCATGTGTGTATGCTCGTGCGTCTGCTGGCATTGCAATATTTTACTTTGCCAAATGTGTGTGTGCTGATGGGTGTGTGTGGCTGGGTGTGTGTGGCCGGGTGTGCGGGTTGCTTTGGAGGGGGCGGTGCTCATTTGTCAAATGTCACGACTTGATGATGCAATTGTTGTTTGTGTCCCCTGCTGCATTGTCGTCTTTAGTAGCGCTCGCTGGATTTATGGCCTCGTTGCAACAGTTATTTATACGCATTTATTTAAATGTGCGAGAGCGCATCCCATTTATGGCTTATTTACGCAGCCTTAAAACAAAAACTCTGTCAACTGTCTGTCCAAATTGACGCAGACAGTTGAGTTTCTACCTGACGCTAAGTAAACATATCGTATTTCTAACAAGGGTTAGTTACCAAAGAATAACACTTAAAGATCTGCACAGCCACACCACCATTCCACCCACCCAGCAGTCACGTGGGTGGGAGAGGGGGAGGGGATGTTGGGTTTGCACGACAAACATCAAACAACCCCGTGTGCAATGTCAACCTGTGCTGGGGTTGTGGGCCGGGCAAAGACCCCTCACTGTCAATACAATTTATGCGTTTTTAAAGACTTCTGCTTCAAGTCGCAGCGCTGTTTATGTTTTTCTTCTTCTATGTGGATTTGTCTATGCTCTAACTGAGGGTATTTCAATGATGTCTTGAAGTGTGTCACCCGCATGTACATACTCTCAGTTTTGCTGCAGAATCGAACAAAATAAGTTTTTACATATCTATATCTATCAGCATCTATCTCGAGATCCATGTACGCAAGGGCATCAGATTTTCGGGTTACCTATGGGAAAATGTTTTTGCTTTTTGCTTTGCATTTTCTGGTTTTACGCTAGCCTGCATTTCGGCTGTGGCCCTAAGAAAATATTATTCTTTAATTTCTGCGCTACTGTATTTTGTTGCCATTCAGTTAGCTCGTTTTGGCTGGCTCCGCTTTTTTTTCGGCTGCCAAAAGGCATAAATATACAATGCAGCTCGGTTTTTTCTTCTGCTTGCTGCTACCTATGAGTTACCGTTAGTTTTGCCTTTAGCTCGGCAACTGCTTTCCAAACTTTCGATTGCTTCTTTTATGCATTTCACCAAAAAAAAAAAAGACGAAAAAAAACTCGAATTCGTTGCATAAGTTTGGGCGCCATTGCCATAACTTTCCAATTGGCGCATAAAGTTTTGCTTTACTATCATGTAAGAATCTTTTTCTGAGTACTTATTTTTTTCGTGGTTTTTGTGGCGTCTCAAGCTGTTTAATTGTGAGGCAAATTTCTTGGTTCATTGAATTTCGTTGGCTGCAAAAACTTTGCGTGGTAGCTTGATGTACAATGTTTCCACTCGCAGATGAATTTTGCCATAAATTCGCAAAGTTTCTCAAAGAAAATTTATGAGCGTTCAGCGGCCACAAGCAAAGCATATAATTTCCATGGTTTCCTAAGTTCTGTCTCATATCACAAATGAAAATTATATTTTTAATTTTCCAACAGTCTAAAGACATGTGCGAAAGTGAATTGTGGAATGCCTTGGCAATCGCTGAGCTAAGCACATAATGTCTGCCGCGGAATCCTTGTAGTCGTTACGTGTAAATATTTTTGCCAGTCTCGCAGCGGCATTAATCATATGAAGCGCGATTTTTTGTTCCGTCACACAGTGCGTATGATTATTACCACTATTATTAATATTATCATGTGCCCGACTGCCAACGCTCGCGGCTTGTTTTTCGCCTTCACGTGGCTCGTGGCTCGTTGCCATCGTCATTGCAATTATTTAGAAAATCAAAGCACGTGCGCGCTGTGCTTTTATGCGCTTACGTGTGTGCCTCTCCACGTGGGTGTTTGTGTGTGTGTGTGTGTGTGCACTAAAATGCTTTGAGCCGCCTCGCTTATTACGCCACACACACACACGCACACACTCATAAAGAGAAGGAACTGCTGGGCACAAAGACACAAACAATGCGCAGTTGTTGACAGCTTTAAGTTGTGGGCTTTGCTTTTGTAAAGTCACATAGCTGGTGCGGACTTTAAGGGGGCGGGGCCATTTCCTTTCTAGCTTGGCGGAGCATAAAAATATAGTTGTATTAGGTTTTGAGGTAAGCATTTTATGACGCCTGATAAGGTGTTAAATGTTAAGTGGAAAATGTGCATAAACTAACTTAGATTTTTTTCAGACATTTCATATAATCTTAAAAGGAAATATAATTTTTCAATGTATCTGATTTTGGGTTATTTGAAGTTTTAACTGAAGTTATTTATTAAAATTAGTTTTCACAGCGATTAAATTTTTGGTTTCCGTATTACTTCTCTTTAAGTTCCATAAACCTTCATTGTCACATTAGAGCTTATATTGTTAATCTGGTTATGTTTAGGTCAAAAGTCAATATGAAAGCTGTCAAGTCATCAAAATTATCTATGCCTCATGAGCATACTCTATAGTTGGAGGTTTCCTAGGTCCCCATATGGTATACTATATAACCTAAGGCCACGTATCCCTCGCATTCTCCTTAGGTCCTGAAGGTTTTCCAGAAGACGCCTGCTCATTTAACTTTCTCTTGGAGCCCTGTATTTTAAATCACTCTTGAAATAGCTAATAAAAAATGATTTGGCAACAGTTGGTTGCAAAATTGTTTCCAAATATGTTTTTCTAACCTAAGCATCTAAAGATTACTCCGTTAACGTATTTTTGCTAAGTTTTTTTCATGTAAGTTTTAAGTTCTTTTTTTAAGCCGCACTTAATACCCCTTACTTTGCTGCTTTGCTCATTAAGTCACTTGTTTTTTAACGACTAGACATTAGAAAATTCAAGCTAACAACTTTTAATTTCCCAATGCGCTCATCCCGGCAGTTCGGGCTCCTCCATTAGCATATGGACTGCAAAATGCAGACATAAACAAAAGTTTTTTGTTGTTAATCCACACGTTCGCTAATGAAATATCCATTTGCCCCACGCCTTTGACAGCCTCTTCCTGGGCTACTGTCAGACTGCTTGTAGGGAGAGAGGGAGAGGAGGGGGATGCTGTTCAGGGGTAAAGAGAGAAGCTTATGTCTTGTCGGGCTGTCGGCGTGACTGGCTGCAACTTTTGCGGCAGCGGTTTTAATTTAAATTGACAACATCAAGCAGTTAAGTACTTGCAGCGACATTTTAATAGCTTGTAAGCCCCGGGAGTACCAGAAAAAAAAGAGGGGGCTGGTGGCGGTACCGGGCGGAGGGGGGCGTAGGTTGGTGATCCTGAAAAAAGACGCAACGGCACAAGCTAAAGGAAATAAATACAACGGACTCTTATTTACATATTCCCAAACGTAAATACGCGCCATTTTTATTTGCCCGACTGCTTTTTTATATTTGGGCACTCAACGAATCCTGTGAATCCAGTATGGCCCGCCCCCCTTTTTTTTATTTTCTGGCTTGCCCCTTGCTTTTCATTTTATTTTAAAGAAAATTTGCATAAAGTGAAAACAAGCATTTTAATTTCACTCGACGTAGTCAAAAAATGAAATGTACGAATCGCATATACGAGTAGGTAGTAAACGTTAGCATTTACCGTCCGTCCCCCTCCAGCCAAACCCTCTCACGACTTGGACCCTGTGTGACGGGCAACTCCCCCGAGCAGTAAAAACTTTTGCGAGACGAAATCCATTGCAAAACATGTCCAGTTACAATTGTTAAGCCGAAGTTCAAATATCCTTATTTATAAATATATATCTTTGGCCTTCCGATAGCTGCATCATAAACTGATTCAATCTGATCAGTTCGGGCAAAAATTTGTGTTAGATTCCCACAATAAGAAGCATCTGTAACAAATAAATATATATCTATGTATAAATATAATATAATATAAAATCAATGCAGACCAACTTTGCTAGCCAAGTTAAAGAAACTCAAAAGAAAAAAAAAGTGTTTAAATATTGCCTTACTTCGCGATTCTCATAAATTCATATACGGCTTATAGCCTTTTATACTTTTCTAATAAGCGCATTCTCTGACTCTCTCTGTTCTCTCTCTCTCTCTCTCTCTCTCTCTCTCTCTCTCTCTCTTCATTAACAGTTTTACTGAGAGGCTGAGAATCATTTTGTTTTTTCATCCATTACCTATGCGATGACAAAGTGAAAATACCCTTCGCAAGTGTATGAAAACTAGGCGGGGGTGTGTCAGCAGTCGTAATTGTTGGGGACCTGGAAAAAAGCGCAATGCCCACAGACAAAACAAACCAATTTAAATTAGACTACCCGCTGGGCCATTGGGGTTCAGCGTTCGGGGGCTAATATTTGGGGAAAAGTGTTGAAACTTTTCTGAGCTCCAACTTTTGACATTCGCAATGCACTAAATGTAAATGCCTGAGCTGCTGCCAGAGCTGGAGCTGGTCCGAAAGCCATGATAAATGTGCATTTTATTTTCCTGGGCGGGGGAGGGGGAGCTTCATTTCACAGGAGCCACGTACTCTATGAGGTGCCATTATGAAAACAATTTCGACAGATAACCGCAACCAGAACTTGAATTCGACCAACATTTGCTCATTTAACTTGCGAGCTTTAGGTTCAGGAGCATTATTTGAGATGGGACACATGCCACGCTGGCAGTTTAATATAATTTAAACCTAAACACATACCACAAGTCACACACTGAGTGTATGTGCGAGTGTGTGTGTGTCTGTCAGGGGTTATTTGTGTGCGGCTGTCAAGTAGCCAGCCGTCTGCCTTTTGACGCTGTGCCCCATAAATTACCAAGCACTTGGCAGTGCCAGCATCTTCCCAATTTGGTTAGTCATTTGCCTGGGCCCGAGGCACAAACAAAACTATTAAGTGGGCATAAAACTCTCTGGATATGTGAATTAAGGGAGTGCGACGTCGAGATGCCAGAGAACCCAAACTCAAGTACCATACACAAATGGCAGACAGTGTTTCGTTGAGTCCTACGAGTATAGCTATTCGAGTACTTCATGTTCATTTAGCAACCCCCAAAAAGGAACAAAAAATATGCAAAAATCCAAATAGAACAAACGCAAAAAGTCTGAAAGGCTTTTAACAAATAACTATATAAATATAAACTGAATATTTAAATAGGAGTTTATAGTACTAAATTTATGTATTTATAGTACGATATAACAATATATCATATAAAAACTAATGGATTGGTGAAAGCTTTTTATATTCTCTGCCTTTCATAGTAGCAACAACATTTAATAACCAAGGAGAGAGTTTCGATAAGTATCTCTTGTACTTTTCTTTAATGCTATATGATAACCAAAAATCGTTAAAGCTGCTTTGATATGCATGTTATTAAAGTAGACAAGAACCTACATACCATCTATAGCTTCTATGGTTGTTGTCAGGAGAATTTACCTCAGTGTAGATATGTCCAGCTTGAAGTAATTCTTATGCAGATGTATATGCCTTATAAGGTTGGTACTTAATATAGCTCGTATAGATCTCATAATTGATTACAGGCCATACAACTTTTATAAAGTCTCTTTAATTAACATAAATGTCGAACATTATTGTTTACATTGGAATACTATGAATAACAAGTTAATATAATTTGTCGCACAAGCAGTTGTGTTAAGTGTTGTAAAGGCAATTACAGGGTATCTACAAGTCTAGCCCCATTCATTATCAGTTCAGTGACTACGTGCCGCCTGTTAATGGCATTTTTGCAGTTTATTTGCAACTAATTTTGCATTGATTTCAATGCATTTACATTTAATTGCTCGATTCGTGTTTTATTTAATTATTTTGTTTTCAATTTTCCATTTTTCCTTTTTTCCCCTTTTTTTTGTCACAATTTATTGGCTTAATTGACGAAACAAATCGAATGCAAACGAAATACGTGGCCAATTGATTCAGTTTCGGTTTCTGGTCCTGCATATGCAATGAAGTCCAGGCGTTGTTTTAATTGGATGCTGGCAAATCGAACTGTCACATAAATAAAATATAAAAATAATATATAAAGCATTTATTTGTTTTAAAGTAAACAGAGGGAAAAGCAAAGGCCAAGCAAAAAAAAAAAAGAAGAAAACTTTGTGACAGCTTTCAAAACTTTTGCCAAAGACATTTTCAAGTGCAAAGTTTTTGCCAGGCAAGTGCAAATCTCCTGGGGCCGAGCCACCGGTTGAATTGTTTCCACTCCAAGTATAAGCTATGGGCACAAGATATCACTCTCCCCTCACCCCGCTTCACATCTCCTGTTTGTATTTAGCGTGTGTTATCAGCGGGGGGATGTAGTTCAAGGGTGTGTGTGAGCTGCAAGGGTCGCACGTTGTACGCTGATTTCGAGGTCTAAAAAGTCAATCACAATTCCCAGTGCAATCAGAAGACGTCGTATTAATATTTAAAGAGGTCATCGGAATTGGTTTCTACTCTCACCCTATGCTCTCAGCTCCGTCTATCCGCCCACAGCCTGTGCTGCAGCTCGCCAGATAAGATGGGCAGAGAAATGTAGCAATTTGTGGCCTGCAATATTTTCCACTTATTTGACGATTTGTTGCAGTTAAGTGGCTCACGGGCTAGCAACCCCCAAGATACAATTGTATCTTTCAGCCATGGTCTTTCTTTATGTCTGGCAATTTGGGCTTTTATGATTCGCAGCATTGTCTCAGTCGCTTTTATGAGCGCACATCGTTGCATTTTTAATGCCAGATTGAATTCACATTTGCATTCGCATCGCTGCTATTTATGCTTTTCCGCTTTTCCTGAACAATGACAGCTCTGCTGTCTGCTAGCTGTCTGGATGGAAAGTTGTTTTTTCTTCTTCCCAACCCCCCCCTTTCGCCAGAAAGTGAAAACTTTCGCTTTTTTGCGCATTCTTCAAGTTGCGGCTATTCAATTACATTCACTTGCAATCAATCACACTCAATGTTCAAGAGTTTTTCTCTGCAACTGCGGAAAACCTTTTGTTTGTTTTCCCTGTTGCTGTCATTGACTTGCAGCTGTGTGTGTGTGTATCCTTGTGTGTGAGTGAGTGTATTTTAAGTATTTGCATTGGAGTTATAAGTAGTTTTGAGTAGTTTTCTCAAATACTATTTATCATGTCTTTGAGTGAAGGCAATACATTTGTGATAAATCTTGGTTTATTCTAAATCTAAATTATATAAACAAATATAAAGAATTCTTGATAATAATATCAGCAAGCGCTTGGAATAAAGTAAAATTATAACATAACAATTATTTTAACATATAAATATATTCAGCAAAAGTAATATTTAAGCAAGGCTTTTATAGAAAAATTTGAATTATTTTTAGAGCCAGTTAAAAGGAAGTGTATAATGTATAATAAGAATTTTAAAATATGAAAAGCAATAAAGCGCCAAGTCTTGACATTACCTTCGGCTTAGCTCGATACTTTACTTAAATGCTCTTGAACAAAAAAACTGCTTCTCAAAATCTCAACAAAACTTGTTGCTGTTTCTTTAAAAAAAAATTGTATACTTCGCAATTCGTGTAGTTTTAATTTTGTTTATCAAGAAACTTACAAGTTTTGCATAATTTGCACAGCCCGGCTCTACTTAATTTGAATGCCAACTTTTAATTCAGAAAAGCCCCCAAAAAAGATGAAAATAAAATTATGACAACAACAAAAATATAATAACAAAAATAAATAGTGAAGCAAAGCAAACGAATTAACACTTTTTTGGGCAAAGCCCGCTCTGGGATACAGGTTGCCCGTGGCGCCCATTGCACAGGCATCTTGTGGCGCCCGCACCCCTCTCCCCTCACACCCCGGGCAACTTCTGATGGCCCGCAGAGCAAGTTTAAGGCCGTGGGGTGAATTGCGAATCCAGAACTTCCGTGCAGTGCTCAAGTTCTGTGCCGCCGGCTGTGCGCACAAAGTCTGTGAGTGCAGCTCCTGGATGAGGGGCTGCAGCGGGCACTTGGTTGCAAAAATAAATTTGTATTGTTTTTGTTTATGTGTATGTGTGAGTGTGTTTGGGTGTGTGCTGCTTTTGTTGTTGTTATAGTGGCTGCTGTTGCTGCTGCTGCTGCTGCTTTGTTGTTCTGGCGCGCCAAAGAGCAAACACAGTGAGCGCAAAAACCGCAGCCACTAAATGCATTAAAAGCCAGGCTCCATGAAATGGAGGCGTTGCAAATTGCGGCTATGTGTGTGAGGGTGTGTGTGCGAGTGTGTGGGTGTGCTTTGCCCTCTTGTGTTTGGCTGCGGTAATATTGTAACGGCTTTTGTGTCTCGCAGCCAAGTTTCGAGTTTGGCATTGTTTTCCTGCACGGATATCCTTAATGAGTAAAAACTGGGCTAAGGCATGGGCGTTTGGCTCAGGCCACAGAAGCCAGCAGCAGCCATCATAATTACCCCAACCCAAGTAATACCCCCGCTACCCCCACAACCGCCACCCTGTTCAGCTGACAAAAACACACTCGACACTTGACGACGCGCCGCCTCCATACTTCAGTTTTCTGTGCATAAAGTCCTTTTGGGCTGGCCTGCTGCTTCTGCTTCTGCTTATCTGACCACATGCCACCACATAAATCTTGGTGGTGTTTAGCTACCCCGCGGCCACGCAGTCTTCCCCCGCCCCGCCCCGCCTGACCCACCGCGACCACCTACTGTTACGCTTGTGTAATTATCATTGTGATCACTTTTCAGCAGTGGGAAAAACTTTTGTATTAAAAGTAAACTTATGACAGGGCGAGAAGCACACGCCAAGACCAAGGCTCTGACCAAGTTGTTGAGTCCTGCAGACAGGACACGGTATACATCGGACTCTGTAACAGCCGCAGCGGGCACACACTCACATGTTGCCACCGGCCATTGTCAAGTGTAATTTATCATTCAGTCAACGTCCTTCGATTGCAGTTTATCATCCAAGCCACCCCCTGCCAACCGAATACCCCAGTCACTCCTGCTCCACCCACAATCTTGTGTGGAACTTACTTTACTGGGTCGTCTACTATAATTTTTCTCTATCTTTTCGCTTTTGCACCCCAAGCCCCAGTTAAAGGAAAGCAAAAGCTGTGCAGCACAAAAAAAAAAAAAGGAAGGAGCGAATGGAAAATCAGTTCCCGACCTCAGGTTGTTATTTTTCTTGGCAGGACTTTAAAGCCATTGAACAGGGTGTAGATGAGGGGCTGCCAGCTCGGTAAAATAGCAATTAATGTGGATTTGAAGTTTCTACCTGCAATAATCGGAAATAATTTAAGAAAATAGACGAGAGGGAGCAAAAACGTAAAATGAAAGAAAAGAAAATCCTGAGAAATGTGCATAGTTCATGGAGCTCTTTGAAGGATGTTTGTACGTGCAATTTGTAACGTTTTAATTGTTGTTTATGTAGCTGCAGGCTGATGCCCAGGCCATGAGAAGGGGCCGTGCTTGGGCAGCAGGGTGGGCGAGAGAATTCTGATTAGCTGCTTGGCTGTGGTTGAAGGGGATTTAAATCGCAACCACAAGCGACTGGGGCTAATTTTGATTGTGGTGCTTGTGCATGACATAATGGAAATGACATTAGTTTCCAATTAACTGGGCCAACCGTGTGGGGCTCGTGTAATGAAAGAGCTATTCATGAGAGTATAAAGTGCGAAAAAAGCGAAATTTTTATTTTCATTAAAGAAGGGGTAGAACTTCGAAAATAATTAATTTTGTTTTTATTGTCAGTTTTATTACTTTTATTGATTTCATTATTTATTTTATTGATATAAGTCTGTAATATTTTTATTAGTTTATGATATAACTAGATTATGCCAACACCTTTTGCATTTTTTATTTGTTCTTCTTTCTTTTATGTATTTTATGTATTCCAATTATGGTGTTAATATAATATTTATTATTTATACTTAAAAACTGCTTTTCGACAATTATATTCTGATCAAATGAGCTCAATTATTAAATAAATATATTTACAACATTTTTTTAAAATATCAAACAAAATATATTAAACTATTATAAATTATTTGATATACATTCAAATTATTCTTTGAAGAGTTCGCCTTGAACTCTTTTTCCTCGGCAGTTTTTTTTTTTTTGGAAAATTGCAAGGACTACTTGATCCAACAACTTCAGTTATTTCAATATTTTCCAAAGCATGCATTGGCATCTAACGGTTTTATTCAACCACATATTTCAAAAATTCCACTCGTTACTTTGCACAAAACTCTTAACATTCTCCCAGTGAGCGAGATTCGCTCAGCTGAGTTTGTAAGCGCTGCGAGCACCGGAATTTGAAGAACTCCGAAAAATTGTGAAACTCTTTTAGGCAATGCGCAGACTCAACAATTTCTTGAACGCCGGCAGAATTCAGCAACAAATGTTGTTTATGCTGCGAGGCTGTTGATAATAAACAAAACGAAACGCGGCGTTTAACAATAACATAGAACTTTCTACAAACGATAAAAAATATTTATAAAAAATAAGACAATGATCAGAAATTATAAGGAAAAACTGGAAAACTGAAAAAAAACGAACTTAAAAAATATATTTAATTTTTGAAACTTTTCTAGAATATTTTAAGTTTATTTAATTTAAGTACTCGAATTACTACGGAATTCTTTGGCGGAGGGAAGCGCAGGAGCTTGGCTTCCGAACAGCTGATTTGTGTGCTGCACGCAGGAATTTCGCTCGTACTCCGAATATTCAAGGCGCACGAAGCGAAAACAACGAAGTTACGAGCCCGATGAGAAACTCACCACTCACGGAAGAGACGGGGGTGGGGGGGGCTTGTTGCTGCTGGGGGTAGGCAGGCATAACTGTGAACTGTTGGCCCGTTGGCGTTCAGTTGAGTTTTGGTTACTGCCGCCAACGGTTAACGGTTTGGAGCGAGCCACGCGTTCAATCACTGCCACATTGCCACTTGCCACAGTCGCAGTCCCAGCGGCAGCTGATAGAAACAACAACAAAAAGGAGATATAAACATAAACAAACATTTTGGCAAAGTTTCTGCCGGTAACGGAAAACGTGTTGCACGTCGAGTGTGCCGTGTGTTTAAATTGTTTAATTTGCGAGGCATCGCCAACATGCGAAACTCAAGTGGCCACCAGGTGGCAGCCGCAGCCACGACGCTGATGCGCCGCAAGATTTTGGTGGCAAACGGAAACGCAAAAGCAAACGGAAGCGGAAGCATTTAGGCAAAGTGCCTGCTTTCTTGCCAGCGGCAAGCGCAATGCGTGTGTGTGTGTGTGTCTGTGTGAAATGCAGGGCAAACTGAGCGCCTAGTAATAGCCGGCGACCTAGCCAAAAGTTGCAGCTGAAACTCGCAATAAAAAATTGAATACGAATACTGATAAAGAAGAAAAAAAAAAAAAAACAACCTCACAGCGGCTGCACATCCTTGGCGATCCTTTTGTGCATGTGGTGTGCGTGTGCAGGTGTGTCTGTGTGTGTGGCAAGCAAATAAATGCTTTTGCAACGCTTTTTTAGCCATTTTATCTCAAGTCGAAATACTGTAAAAAATTGTAAAATGGATTTACGTTTCGTATTCATCGTTTTCCTGCTGAAGTGGACGTATGCACAAGGTAAGACCATGTTTGGACTCCTTCTACAACTTTGTGTGTGCTTTATGTGTGTATTTTGTGTGTGGCGATGTGTGTGTGTGTGGCGAGCGTGTGTGTGTGTGTGTGTTTGCTTGGCCATTCTGTTTGTGCAGCAGCAGGAGCTGCTGAAGTGCAGTTTCTCGCATTTGTTCAAGTGCTGCTGCTGCAATTGCAAATATGCCATAGAAAATGCCTGGTAGCTCGACTTTATATGAGTATTTATTATATGTACTCTAATGTGTGGCTCTATGAGTGTGTGCCACAGTGTGTGTGTGTGTGTGTGTGTGTGTGTGCGTGGCACAGTAATGAGGTGCATTTAGCTGAGGTAACAGAGCGACTGGCTCCAAAGTGTGTGTGTGTGTGTTTTTCCACTTGTCGCATTTGTGGTAAAAGTTTTGCAGCACAATCCAAAAAAGAAACTTCTCAAATGCACAGAGGATTTTTTTATTTGTATTATTGATGTTGGTTTTGCTGCTGAAAGGCGTAAGGTGTTGCCAAGTGCCAACAGTCGAATGTTTTCTCAAGCATTGCCAACAGCATATAGATTTCTATAGCAAGATTGTGAACTATTGTTTGAGACTTTCAGGGAAAACAGCGAAGTTTTATTTATTGTTCTTAATGCGATCTAATGCGGGCCCAAAGAAAATACGGTTTATAGTTTGAAATAATTCCCTGCGCGTAGATTCGATGCATGAACTCAGTTTTACACATACTTGAACCCAGGTTTTGGCTGTCTATTTTCGAAGTGTTATTCATTCAATTCAATTTAAATGCATAGCTGCCCGTTCTACTGAAAATATTGCAAATCGTAGATATTTTCATAAAGAAATCGCGGGCAAAATTTTATCTCAATCCACAATTGGCATCTACCAAACATGGTTAGATAATGCCAATTGCTGGGGCCCAAGCTATTTATGCTTTGTGGCTGAGTTATCCTTTAAAGTCTTTAATTTTAAGGCTTACCATTTCGAAAATATATATAGCTCAAATCGGTTTTCAGTTTGGAGAAGGAAATAATTCTTAAAATTTCGGCTGCATCTGGTTTGGTTTACTTGACTTTAGTTCAACTTAACTTGTCTTTAGTTAAACTTTAAAATTGTTGTACTATACTGTATTTAGATCAAAAGTGTACAGTTTTTTTATTTTACTTATTTTGAAACTTTTCTGGGCCCCTTTTTTATATATAGTACATAAGGCCTAGTCTTAAAAATATATGAAAGTTCTTTTCAACTATAATTATGTATTTTTATATAATTTCTAGTTCCCAATTTTCTATATGACTTTCATATGATAACTTCTAGATTTTATGTTAAGATTCAGCTAATAAGCACTTATATTCATTTGCGCAGAGTAACTGGAAAAGTATTTAAGTTTTGGCCAAGTTATGAGCTAATGTATTGATTAACTGTCTTTTTGCTTAGAGCAAATGTATCTTAGTTAAGTTTCGTTTAACATTCATTTACTTGTGCTCAAATAAACTTATTTGCTTGGTTTTCATACGAAAAACTTTTGCCCACCACAAAACAATTTCCGCTTACAGTTTTCTGCCGCTGCCTTTGCCCTCCGCTAGCCCCCGCCAGCCCACTCGCTGCCTAACAACTCAAACAAATTAGGCAAAAGGAAAAAATATATATATAAATGAAATGCGGCCAAGAAAGCAGCAACCAGCCAGAGCGAAAGTCAGAGTCAGGGCCAGAGTTAGAGCCCGAGGGCAAACCAAATTATGAATGAGTTTCTTGTTGGTCTCGTATCTCTTTTTCTGTTGGCTCTTGCATAAAATATGCGCATTTAATAAGCCCCAAAATGAATACATATAGAACTCTTGTACTCTACCCGAAAGCAATGCGAGGCGCATGTAAATATGACCCTCCGAAATGGAGCGAACCGAACTGCACAAAACGGAAACGAAGCGACATAAAACACAAACGCTTTACCGCACATTTAATGCAATCAGATAAATGCAAAAAGAATCCATACCCTGCACTCTTGAAGTATCTATTTTTTAAGAGAGCTTCAATAGTTCGACTAAGTAAGGTGCAGAGATAAACAACTAATTGGAAGGCATGTCTTTTCTTTTTTAAATAATTTATTATGTTATCTACTGGAAACAAAAACGTATTGAAATACTTTCAGTCTGTTTACAGCGTATCTGCAAGTCGAGCACTGTTGTTTTCGTAGTATTTCAGTGTCGGCCTTTTATTATTTTGTAGTTTCAGGCATGTAAACGAATTCAATTGAATAATATCCTGTCATTTTGTTGGGCAGCTCGACTCGTTTGGCATGTCAAAATTTTTATCAGCGCACCGAAAAATTCACCACGGAGCAGTAAATAAATAAATCCCAGTTAAAAGCACAGACACACACACACACACACACACACACACACACACACAGACGTGCCTGCGCTCAGAAGTATGCAATAAATTGTTGTTTCGGCCAGCATTGGCAAATTTATTGGCATTTTAGTGGCAGCAACTCGCACGGCTGCAACATCAAATAAAACAAATTAAATACTCGTTTTTTTTTTTATTTTGTGCCAACTTTTTTGCGCCGCCAAGTTGTAAGCTACATTCTTTTTATTTTTATTATTATATTTGTTTTTTTTATTTATTTATTTTTGTGTTTGTTGTGCAAAAGTTTTTGGCTTGTTCGCATTTTCTTGCGCTTAATTTATAAATTATTCATTTGGCGGAAGCAGCCATCGGGCCAATTATCATTTTCAGTGCATGCTGAACTCGGTTCTAGTTCCAGTTCTAGTTCCAGTTGGCTGTTGTTCTTCAGGGGGCGCCACGTAAAAGTAGGCTACGGCAAAGGCAAATGCAGGGCACACATACGCCCTGTTGGCCAAATTAATTTCTGTGCGTGTGTGCGTGTGTGTGTGTGTGTGCGTTACTCCCTTCGTGCATTTATGTATTTATTTGTTGTTGTTTCGTCTTGTGCCTTGCGGCCAAAGCGTCGGGCATAAATTTATTTGGCAAAAACTTTCGCAGACCGGAATATTAATGAGTATTTAACCTAAATTGTTGCCTTTGATAAGTGGCATGAAATGTTGCTAGCCCCCTTCGCCCAACCCGTCGGTATCAATGTGCCGCAGACAGCTATCTCTAGCCCCCAATAAATGGCTTGTGTGTGTGTGTGTGCGAGTCTGTGCTATGTTGCGTTAAATTACTTTAAAAAAAAGGGTTAAAATTATTTTATATGAGCCTTAAAGACCGGGGCCTAATAGGGTTTTAGGCCCACAAATAAAGGCAAGTTATTTGCCTCTTGTTCATTTCTGGCATTTCTTTGTTATCTTTTATTTTGGGTTGTTTTTTGGGTAATAAGCCCTAAAAGTATTTGGTACCAGTTATCCTTTTGTCTTCTAGTTAATTGAGACGAAATGTGAAATTGTTGCGAATTTATATATAAAAGGCATTCGAGCGTTAAATGAATTTGCTAAAATTGTGCGGAAGTCCATTGAATGCAACTTAAGCAGCTTATTAGCTTTGTAAATAGATAAGTAAATTTAATGAATAATGAAATGTTGTACTAAATTGCTTAGCGTGGCAAATATGAACATAAATATATAAGAAATTCATCAGCTTTTTGGCGATTATCTTCTAAGTTTTTATGGTATAGAAAATCAATCAAGTTATTTAATTGAACACATTTTATTTTAGAATCGGATTACAATTTAAATCAAAATTCTTTATATCTCTCTCAGATTAAATGCTTAAGAAAGTTCTGCTACGGCAATAGGTTTTGTCTTATAGGTTTTGTTTTAATTAATTTGATTTTCAAAACTGAAGTCAATTAAAATAAATTCGGTTCATTGAATTCTTTAATGCAATCGTATCGAATTCCATTTGATTTAGTCGCATATTAGTCGGCACTTTGTTGAATTCATGCTGTAAGTTTAACGGAAGGCAACTGGCATTTGAATGCAATTTGCCTTTGTGGGCGATTTCAAATTGGAGAAAGGCGCAACATTTTAATTAATTTGTGCATCAATTCGATGCCTGTCATAATACAAATAGCATAAACAGACAGGGAAAGACACATAAATGTGTATACACACATGTTCTTAAACAAACAAATCATTAGGGATAGACACATTTATTTATTTATCTAACGTATCCTCTAATATACGAGTGTGTGGGTGTGTGTGTGTGTGTGTGTGTGAACAAACAATGAAATATGCTGCAAAGGACATGCAGGACTCTGGGCTCAATTATGCTGATGCCTTTCAGCGCCCGAAATAATGGCAATATTTTGATTAAGTTAATTAAGTGATTTCTCGTTTTTGCTCAACAACAACAGAAACAACAACAATAACAAACAATAACACAACGACAATGCCTATCAACAGCAATTCGTGTTCCTGTTGGGCTAATCCTGGCGCAGCTTGACATGATTACCCGCTGAGTCTTTGTGTGTGAGCGTTTGCCACATGAAAACATATTTCATGCCATTATGCGCAAAACTAGGCCAAAAACAACAGCTAGCACTGCGGGCAGAAACAGGCAGGAACAACGACAGCGACAACGACAACAACATCGACCAATTGCCACTAATGAATTGCGCTAGTAAATTTTCTGAAGCAGCTGCCAAGGCGCAGCGGGGCTATCAAAAGTTTAAAGTGCCTCTAAAGTGTGGGCCTTAAAAACAAACGAAATAAATACAAAAACTGAAAAATCTAATAACTGACCAAGTCGACGTCTCAATACTCTTTGGTGTACAGCTTCGAATTTTATATAAAAGGAGTTAATTTACAAATGTTCCTTTTTTTAATATTATTTAGTAACCAAACTGGTTGCGAATATTAATATAAATAACATTTAATTATATCTAAAAATAATTATAAAAATACATAACAACAAGAATAATAATATATAATAATACAATATATTTCTGAATTAGTTGCTAGAGATAAGCGCTTGGCTTTAGTGTCTATTTTGAATTAATTTGAATAAAAAGGATATCATCTGAAAAAATATAGTTTTGAGAATACTTTGCGGTAGAAAGAAAAATATTAATACACTTACTAAACGGGACTTAAATAAACGAAAGCATGATTTTTTTTTGTTCATACTCTCTTCAGAAGTTAAAAAGGCGATATTGCTTTCAAGCTTTTCACAGACTCAGCAAAACTCTCTCTTTTTTATGACAACTATTATAAAATATTCTTTTATGAATTGTGCCAAATATGTTGAATAATAAGCTCAGTTCAAGCTACTGCCAGTTTGGTTACCCCATTTTATAAAGTTTAAACTGCGTTTCATATTTAATATACCAATTTAAGTGTTGTGAAACGACTCGAGACAACAAACTCTGACATAAACAAGTGTTGAGCATATTTTTTATGACAAGTTTTCGCATATTTTTGTGTGGCTGTGCATTTTGTGGCAACCCTGGCGCCAGCACAACCATAAAGCATTGAGTGACCAGACGGCTAGGGGGTCCTGTCCGTGTCCGCGTCCGTGTCCGGGTTAAGAATGCCGACCGGCCGTCTGGCGAGAAGCTGTCGTTGCTGCTGTCATCGTCTGCGGCAGCTTTGGAGCTCTGTTGATTCGCCGCTTGGCACTTGTTCGCATTTCTCGCGCATTTTTTAAATGTTTACCCTTTCGACCCTTGAGCCGGGCACCCGTCAACGCCCCCGCGCCAAGTGTCATTGACATTTTAATGTGCTAATGAAGATGAGGGCCAAAAGCAAAGCTTACGCCATATAAGTTGAAGGAGAAGATGAAGAGAAAGATGAAGTAGAAGCAAAAATAAAAAAAAAAAGTTCTAAAAATACTTATTATAAAATTGTTATAAAAATAGTCGGGATTGAGTTGACGGGCAACATAAATGTCGCCTTTGACTCGTCCCGTTCCGCGAGCTCATTATGAGCAGAGTGCGGTTTTTAATTTTTATATGAACTTTGTATACATTTTGCGCGACGCTCTTCAAGGACCTGGCCAAGGACTTGCGGTATTTATGAGCTGTTATGATTTTATTTTACATCAGTTTGTTTCGAGTTCGCCTTGGCGCCTTCTCTCTTAGCTCGCTTCTCTCTGGTTTCTCGCGCTTCTTTCGCTTGCAGTCAATTATGTCAAAGTTGTCAATTCAGGACGAAAATTGCAGGGCTTAAGCGTAAGCAGCTTTTGCGAGCAGCTGAGTGCAAAGTACAAAATAAAAAATAAAACATAAATGTTAAATGTAGGTTATGATTTTATGAGCAAAAATTGAGCTGGACCGAAAAGTACCTAACATTGCGAAACTGCAGCGACTCTTGTTTATTTCAGCTTATTTAAGTGGAATAGCAAATTGCAATCAGCAATAAGAATATTTAAGTAGTTGCGATGGCAAGCAAAAGTTTGTGGTTGAGTCTGTATTTAGACGTACTGCTTTAAAGACAGTTACGGCCTGACGAACACTGAAATATTCCGGTTTGAACTCTGAATTACCAGACAAGATAATATGTTAAAACCTCATAATCTAAGGGAACTAAACTTGCAATTGAAGATTAGCTTTTTTTGCACAAGTTTTATTAAGTTGAGTAAACACAACATAAACATCAACTCTTTTAAATTAGGTGTCTGCTACGTCATGTCGAACCTATTTATCAACTAACAGCGATTGGCTGTTAACATGGAATAATATTTACAGCCACATTATTGCAACCTGTAATGCTGTTTCAGTTATGTTACCAACATAGACTATAATAAACTTTTGTTAAGGATATGTTAGCTTTTAATACTTATAGAAAGAATTTATACGCACAGGTTATAAACATTCTTCTGTTAGAGTTAACAGTATTTGTTAACGACAGAATGTAGCTGTTGTAACAGCTAGCAATAAGCTCTTCTTTCCCCCTCATACACTGCTTCTTTTAAGTTCTTAAAATGAATTTGTAAGATAGTTAACATTATGTAAGGCATGAAAAATATTCTAATAAAAATCAGATTACAAAAAAAAATATGTATAAATATATCTCAGTAAATATACAACTTATTTGAGAGCTCCATAACATTTCTACAGAATTGTAAAACTCTCTATGAAACTCAAATATTCCTTCAATATGTTCCCTCTTATAGCCAACTTTAACAAACCCAAAATATGAGCGCTTTATTTACCACTTATTCCGCTTGCCCACTCACAAAATAGCAACAAGCAAACGCGGGCACTTAAATTTTAAATGCCAAGACGCAAACCCATTTTGTAACCCTTCAAAGAGTATATTTAGATATATATATTTAGAATAAATACATATTTTTATGACTTTAGGCCAGCGAGTCATAATTTTTGCCAACTCATTGCCTTTTGAGCCTCGCACACACACACACACACAGAAAATCACGGCAAGGTCGAAAGGCGAGCAACAGCCTTTTTTTTTGGGACAAGCCATTTGTTGCTGCTGCCAAACGAAAAGGATACGAAGCATAGTCCTAGCCAAAGGACTGTTTAGCTGTGCTCAGCTGTTGCCCTGAGCAGTGTGCATAATTTATCAATGTCAGCAGGCGATGATGAACGCGCCCGAAATGTCAGGCCAGCAGATTGTCAAGACTCTTACACCCCTCCTCCGGACTAACTATGGCTGCAAATCGATAGGCCTTAACTTGTTGGACATTTCGACCAGAAGGAAAAGAAAGAAAAATCCAAAAGAAAAGGCCATAAAACTTGAGCTTTTTAACAAGCAAATCAAATGAAAAGCAGCCCAAGACAACAACGGACATGGTCTTTATGAATGGACCAGAAGCCGAACGATGTGGCAACTCTGGCAAAAGGACATGCTGGACCATCATTGCCAAGCATTCATTGTGTGCGTGGGTGTGTGTTTTTGTGTGTGAACTCACCTTTTCCTTTCTTCTCAGCTTTGCTCCTTTGTGTGCTTTGACATTTTATATTTATTAAAAAAGCGTCGGCAATTCGCAACGTTGGGAATCCCCTAAATAGGCATCCGGTCATAAAAACATGAATTGTGGCTCTTAGCAGCAAATCCAATTGGGCATAAATCGGCTTTGTTGTCGTGCAAAACACATGAGCACGCATAAAGGACCTGCCTCGGCGAAATTTAATGGCATTCTCCGTGGAAAGCCCGCTCCGGACTTCGCATCGCCAGCTACATTGAGGCTTTGGCTATGGCTTTGCTTTTGACTTTGGCTTTATTTTTATGTACATTTAAGCACAATGCGCTTATTGACTTAATGACAAATGTTCTTGTTGTTGCTGGCCATCAATGCTGCTGATAGGTTTCTGCAAAGTATGCGCTGAGCCTCGTTACCAATGGGTAATTGGCGAAGTACTTCAGTTACTTTCTTCTTTTTTTTGCCTATTCCTTGGGCATTATCAAAAGATGCACTGCAAATTGCATTGCGGCTGTCATCAGCAGCTGTAAGTCCCGGCCCCTCTTTCCATTGCCTTCGCTTGTCAACGCAAGCAACAATTCAACTCTCAAGTCTGCCTTTAGCTATTTTTTCAAGGATGTTTACAAATTTACAACACGAAAGTGAGTTTTCTTTCAATTTTGTTGCGCTGCCTGTTTGCCAGTGGCAGAGGCAGTAGCTGAAGCAAGGAGTCGCTTTGAGTCCTGTCGTGCCGAGTCGAGTTGAGTCGAGTCGCGTCGCGTCGAGTCCTGTCGAGTCTGCGTCTTCTTGCCTGCCAGGCAGGATGCGCGCCTAAGTAGTTTTTGTATAATTGCACTCGTCATTGTCGTCCTTGTCGACATCCTTGTCGTGCCAGGATCTGCCTGCCACTCCCCGCTATGCCCACAGGCGCAGATACAACAACAACAGCAATTAAGGAATGTTAACAAGCGCACTTTTCAACTTTGCTCGCGGCTGTTGCACTTCAAAGGTGTGCATGCCACGCCCCTATTGAACGACACCCAGCCTATGCCCCTCGCTGTTTGTTAACTTATATGCGGAAGCTTCTGCCTGATGCGAAGAGTAGAAATTGAATGCTCTCTATAATTCGTCTTTATCTAGGGGCAATATAGATAATATTCGACTTGTTATTGAAGCCAAAAAATATAATTTATTCTGGTAATCACTGGATCCTTTAATATCTGTAATATATATGTAATTTAAATAACACATTGTTGAAAACATATTCGACCAATTCTACAGACAACGCGAGCTTAGGGAGACTCCCTGCGCTCTAGGAAGTGTATACCAAATAGTCTTGCAACAGTAAAAGATACTTGAGGTAACTATGAGATACATCAGACGCGTTCTTAATTAAGGCTTGATTGAGAGGGCTCGAGTCGCACACTTAAAAATCAATTTGTAGTTGAGTGTAGGCAGACGCTGGGCATGCGTAATTAAACAAATCTGAAAATAATTGAAACTTTGCGTCGTAAATCCCAGACATAAACACCCAATACACACACACACTCACACACACACACACACACACACACACACACACACACACACACACACACACACACACACACACACACACACACACACACACACACACACGTATATATGTGAGTAAACATATCGTATATCAGCTAAACTATGCAAGTTGTTGTTTAGCTTAAAAATTCCCATGTTGACAATTAAGTTAGCAGGAAAACAACAAAAACTACAACAACAATGACAACGACAGCAAAACGCGTTAAAGGCACGCAACCCTTGGCCAAATGTGGGTGGTGCGGACAGTTGGGGACAATGCCTCGTTGACAACTGAGCAAACCATCCACCCGCCCAACTCACACGGACAGTTAAAAACTGGTTTCTGGTTTCGTTTTGCTGGTTGGAACAACCCTAATTTGCTTTTAATAACTTCATAGGCAAAATCAGGCGGCAGCGAGGAGGCGGCGATGCCTTTAAAGTGTCCTTTTTTGCCATGTGAACTAAATACATAAAGCGTTAATTTCGATTTTGCTTAACGAGGGTTAAATGTGCGACCCTCAGCCCCAATAACAAAGCAAGCCGAGGGGAACCAGTAACAAGCAAGCCAACTGTGCGTATACGCGATATCGATAACGATAATTACACATGCAGACATGGGCGATGCGCTCAGGTGAGAAATTCAATTTACAAGCCACGGCGCCCCTAGTTAAAAAAAGTACCCTCTCGCCCTGCAGAGGCGCGCATGTCTAAGTGTGTGTGTTGAGCAATCGAATGGGACTTGAGTTTTCCTTTTTTGGGCAGTGTATCAAGTGCTGCGGCCGCATGACTGAGTGACTTTCTGTCATGCCATGCGATTTGCGCACACACAAGACGGAAACTGATGCAGGCAGGAGGTGGCAGGAGGTGCAGCAGCAGCTGGAGGCATATGACAAGCTCAAGTGTGTGGCAGTCGCATTCAATGCTGACGCATGTCATGAAGAGCAATGCGAGAAATCGAAAAGACACACACACACGCACACAGCCAGTGGGCATAGAAACAATGCTTCATTTCCATCTCTTTCCAACTGTGATTTCATGTGAGACGCTTGACGCCTGGCTCCAGACCCAACAGATCCTGACATGGGGCTGCATTTGACAGTCGTTTTGCAAACATGTCGAAGCCATTAAGACAATCATGCGTTCTGCCAGCTTCCTTTTTTTTTTTTGGAGTGATTCTCTTTTTACATTTCTGCAGAATTTAGCATGCTTCATTCCGCTTTGGCAAGTTGTTTTTTATATGCCCATTCCTTCAATTCGTATCTTCTCGTTTTGTTTTGCTTTCTTTTTTTTCAGATTGTTTTGTTTTTGAAAAATGGCTGTCGCATCACTTCTATTGTATTTTTCGAGTGTGTGTTGTGTGTGTGTCTGTTGGGTGTTTGTCACAAAGATTTATGCGTTGCAATTTACACACACACACACACACACACAAACACTCACACTCGAGCTGACACACACAAAGAGTAGACAAAACAAAAAGCCGAGAGTTTGTTTGACGCTCACATCGAGTGGAAGGCACCAAAGTGGAGGTGTTCAGGGCGGAGAGAAGAGGCGGGCTGGGGGTGTTGGAGGCGCTAAAGTGCTTACTGCAAAGCTGACCAAATAAGTGCTTCGTTTTAGCCTTCTTTGTGCTGCATTGTATAGATAATGGAAGTTTGTGCCGGTCATAACTCAACTTGGCTAACATGGGATAAGCGATCTATAATGGGCTTTTATAAATTAATCCGCTTAGCAGTGATGTTTTCAATAGAGTTTTAATTGCAATTGACAATGTTAAAGCTGCATTAATTATAAGTTGTTAAATATGTACCTTGAATAGAAGTAAACATTTTAATTACGTTAACATGGTTCGGTTGGGAAACACTTAACAGTGCGTGGGTGTGTTTTCGTAGAGGCCTATCTAATGATGTTACTTCTAACATAATGTTAATTGACGTTAACTTGCGTCAAAAAGAGATTGATTAACAGATTCAGACAATGTTATATGCTCGACCGCCATATTAGCATATTAAGTAAGTAAAGGTAAAGAAACCTGTTGTTTTAACATATGTTATCAGCAGAGTAATGTAAAGTCGCATATGGTATTCAGAATCTCCTATTAGATCTATAAATAAGATCTGCTATGTGTTCAGATGAATCAGACAGATATATCCAATACATAGCCAAAAGCTTAAATAGATAACACTTTATATGCCAAAAAGTTGAAGCTCTGTTATTATTACATGCTCTTAACATTTTAGTTTAACATCATATTTTTCTCTGAAAACAATCTATTGAAAATCAAAAAGAATTTAGGCTAAGCGCTAAGCCCGATTTTATGGGCTAAAACATCTCATTTTTATTTCGCCATAAAACCAAAAATATGTGGTTCAATGAATTTTTAATGAAAACTCAAAAATTAATTCAAAGATTTTTATGATTTATGAATAAGGAAAACTAAATTGACTTTTGCACAGTAAAATTAATAAAATAAAAAAAATTAATCGACCATATTTAACGAGTGCAGTAAACAGGTCACGCCCACCCACCCCAATAAAACCGCTCAGCTCCATTGACGCCCACAAAAGCTAAACCTATTGCAGCATAAAAAGTTCAGAGACCATAAAAAGCAACAACAACTAAAAAGCGCTGGCTCTAATGAATGCTTGCTGGGTCAGGGAAGGGAAGGGAAGGGCTGGGAGCGCCACAGCACAAGTTAAAAAGTAAACCCAACGACAACAACTTGAAGGGTAGAATAAAGAGAACGACTATAACGACAGATTGAACCCTTCGCTTTTAATGCAATTAAGTTTAATTGAAAATTTTCACTCCAAATTATGAGCCGAACGTGTTGTTATGGGGCACTCGAAGGGCGGACAGGCCGTTAGATAGACGAGAGACACCCCCGCAATCAGGCAGATGGAAATTAACATGCACACCCATACACACACACAGAGACAAACACGTAGGGATAGCTGTGCAGAAGCGTGTCCTTTGGTGCTTTGCACGTACTGTGGCCCAGAATGGGTCGCAGCCTGGTTGGCAGAATGAGTGAAAGCAATCAAGCGTCCAAATCACTAGCCGAAAAACCGAAGGCAGCTCAAAGTTTGCTTTGATGCGAGCCGCAGAGCACGCAGAGCGAGCGAGAGCTGCCGGCTCGTCCAGGACTTTATTACAAAACAAACAAGCAGGAGCAACAGCAGCAGCATCAGCAGCAAAGTCATCCGATGCGCAGGACCAAGACCGGCTACAGTTCCACTTACACTGCCCAACGGCTGCCCACTCGGCATTTAACTTATCTTTTATCTTGATTGCTGTTGACGATGGCAAGGATAATGATGATGATGGCGTTAGCGTTCGTCCTCTCTGCCGATGTCCTGTGATTTAGTTTACCTGCCCCACTCCGACGCCCCCGACAGGATATCTGTTTATACAAGCGACTGCCGCTTGATTTTAATTAGCATTTGACACAGCTGCTTGACACGAAACAAATTTTTGTGATCCCAGCTGCTGGGTGGTGCAGGTGGTGCTGCTATTTGCTGCTTAATGAGCCATCACACAACTGGAATTTCAAATGTCCCGATGTGCAAATAAAAATATCGTATGGCTGGCAACAACTTGCCCGTGCCCAGCTGTAACATTTTACGCTTCACAAACTTTTGTTGCCAAATAGCTCGCAAAGGTGCAACAAATTTATGTAATAGGAAAGAGGACCTACTTTATGGTTGGCATGTGTATACGCTTTTATGAGTGCTGAATAGGTAAGATATAAAAGGATGCTGTTAAAGTCATGATAGATTAAAATTCCGATAATTTGACATAGAAGCGAATATCTATAATCAAATACGCCATCGGGAGAAGAATAAAATAGCTAGAACAGTCGCTGTTAAGATAAACTGCAGAGATTCCAGAGCATTGTCGCATCTTAGAAAAAGATATATTATAACCTGAACTCTTCAGAGATACTTTCCCACAAATCTTATTTAACTCAATTTAAATTTCAGCAGTAATTCACAATACCCTGCAAAGATACAGTGTCTGAACTAACGGAGAGTGACATGCACAAACACACGAACACACCTGCCCAGTTACACATACAGTTCTAGAACTTCGTGTACCAGAAAATTCAATGTGAAAAGTTTGTTTTTGAGCGAAATGTGGGTGGTTGTGGGTGGTGGTGCGCTAAGCTAGCGTCAAGGCAGCAACTTTTGGCCAGAGCCAAGTGCAATTGCATATACTTAGTTGTATCTGTATCTGCATAAAACGCCACACATTCGACATGTGTTTTCTTCTTTTTTTTTGGGAGTGGGTGCTACTAGGTGGGTGGGAGATTGTCTGCGGTTTCAGGTGGTCTATGAGAATGTGGAGCAGCAGTATAAAAGTATCTATAAAACTGACTCGACTGACTGACTGACTGAGTGGGCGCTCGCTTTGGGTATACGGGTAAAACTAAAAGCAAGCCCCCAGCTGCCCCCTAGCCAGATGCTACGAATGTCTAAAAGTATTTGCACATTTGGGCAAGCGGTGCGGTGCATTGCATTTGGCATTGTAATGCATTTAGTGGGTGCCACAGCGCTGGGAGGGGGCCAAAGTTTAGACAGGAATACGGTTACTTGTAGGTGGGTATGGGTGGGTGTGGGTGGCAGTGGGTGATTGTGACAGGGGTTGCGCTTTGAAGTGTGTCAATGCAAATGTGTGGGTGTGTGTGTGTGAGACTGTGTATGTTCAGTCTCTAGTATGTTTTGAATTATTTATATTATTTGCACTTTATATGCAGGCTGCGAGATCGAGACACCCAAACAGGCCAAGTCGCTAGCAGACAGTTATCCTCCCGGAAAATATATATATTTTCCAGTTGTTGGCAAAACATTTGCAAGTGACATTGAGTTGATGCCAATGCATCGCTCGCCTGCTCTTTGCATTTATTGCATTTCGCAATTTAACCACAAAAATCTTGACTCCTGACATGTTTACAAGTCGCATAGGGATGGAAACCTTTACAGGGTGTGGCGTCTACAATTAGAAAAGGTGTCAAAAAAACACACACACTCTTGCACACACCCCAAATAGCAGCTAGCCAAAAAAAAGAAGCAATTCATTTGAAAAACTTGTGAGTCATTGTCAAAATTCAACCCCTCCCACATCTCAGAGCCCAACCCTTGCCTCTTAACAGCTAGAGCGTAAAACAGAAACAAATGAAGAAAAAAATGTTTTTGGTCTAAACGATAAATTTAATGGCCACATTGTTGTTGCTTGTTTGTTGTTGTTCCAGTTGCTGTTATGGTTGTTGCTTGTGCGTCGTTGTGATTCATAACTAAACGAAAACTTTTCACAACATCCCCGGAAACAATTTGCTTCACACGAAGCATTTACAAACTTTAATTTGACTCATTTGGTTGTTGTTCCCGGGCTGTTGCCTATTCAAAAGAAAAATATCCAACATATTTCTGTCGAAATGAACTCGACTTCACAGAGGCGACAATGAAGCTTGTGCCCAGATATGTTCCTTAATTTCGGGTGGTTGAACGTAAAGTTCGAATAGAATAGAATTGGTATGCTGACAAATATGGTATATCATAATTGGTTACTATAGAAGCACAAAAGTCAGGGATATATTAATTTTACATTGAAAGTTAAAGGGTTAAAGCTTTAGAGAATATTTGATATTACTTGGGTTTTATTTAGATTATTTTTGGTGCAATAATATATATATATATATATGATATAATAAGGAGTATTATGGAAGAGTTTGCAAGGGAGTATTATTCATACAAGCTGTTTCTTCTAATACCGTATATATTCCGAATAATTTTAATATGCTATTAATAAATTCAATAACGATCTTAAATCGTTTGAAATGAACTGACAATTAAAACGCAGCATAATTGAAGTGTATATCTTTTTTTTTTCTTACGTTTATACGATTTCGTTTCCATTGAGTACCATTTCCCTCAAATTAAATATTCATGAGCACAATCACATAACTCAAAACTGGGTTGGAATATAGTTGAAAAATCTCACGACTGCTTTGGCGCTGATTTCGCAGTTTGTTGACGTTGCAATTCTTGTCGTTGTTGTTGTTATTGTAGTTGTTGTTGCGGGGTAAAACTTTGCGTGTGCATTTAATGAAACGACTTGCAACTAAATAATTCAATTAGCAAACTGAAAACAGCATTCAGAAACTCGCACTGCCCACAGCCCATAGCCCAGAGGCCTACTAATTTAGTTTTAATTGCATGCCAGTCCTTACCCTACATATATATATATGTACACAGGATGCATATATAGGTTGTTATGTGTGGTTTATGTATGTATGTGTTTGTGTTGTATATGTTGGCCAGGCGTACAAAGAATGTAACAACATGGGGAAAATGCACGAAATTTGCATAAATTGCTAAAACGACAAAGGCATTTCCAAGCGCTTATGCAAAATGCAAAACTGCCAAGCGCCAAAAGGACTAGAGAAATAACCCAAAGAAACTGGAACGAAGGACGAAGGACGAAAGGCGAAGACGTCGTCATAGACGAAGACGAAGACGTTCTGTGAGTGCCGTCGAGTGCTCGACCCTGGCATGGCGAAAAATGCCTGAAGAGCATTTCTGAGTGCAGTTTTGGTCGCTGGCAAAAACGGTTTTCGAAACTGGGTTTCACTTAACAAGCAAAATATTTGCAGCAATTTCCTTAAACATTTTCTTTTTGTTTCAGCACGTTGTGCATGTGTGTGTGTGTGTGTGTGTGTGTGTGTGTTTGTGTAATAACACACATTTGCATGCTTGCTTTTGTTGCCTGCATTGTTTGTTGCCTGGCGGCCAAAAATAAAAAAGGAAAAGCACAGACGGAAGGGAAAACAAAGCCAAGAACTGAGCGACTTCAACGCGTCGCCGCATTTGCCTCATGTGCTGCATACTTTGAGGCGTTCTCGCCTCTTACATCATCAATCAAGTACCCTGGAGGCACTCTCCTTGTTGCTGGCTCTTTAGATTGTTGTTTTAATTAGGGCGCTGCTAATTGTTTTAGTAGCATACTTTTGGGCAGGCACACACACACAAACAATCACGCACACAGGCACACACACAGACGAAACTGTGTTACGAGTAGTTGCTGCACGTCCGTCCAGTGCGATAATTAAATTCTGTGCCATAATTTATGTGCTGCAACAACAGCTGCTGCTAAGCAAATTTATCTAGCGGGTGGCCAAAAATATATTGCATGTACTAGTACTTAGTTTCAGTTGGCATAAAACAAATTCAAGCAAAACAACTCAGATTGAAAAGTTAGTAAACTTTAAGTTAAGCTCAACTTTAATAGTACTTTTCGCATATTTTTGAAAACAACTTTAAATATAGATACAGACAAAAGTCTCCTAATGGACACCCCCATTAGGCAGACACCCCTCTCTAACCATCATAATTCTATCCATGTCTATTCCACCGCCATTTGCTATCCACCCAAGAGAATTTTCACTGTACTACTTGCTTAGGATGGCTTCCTAAGTTGCCTGCTACCTGCCAAATAATAATAATCGATCTGTTTGCTAACAGGAGTATTGTTTTTCCCTATTTCTTAACTAAACTTGGAGTTAATAACTCTACAAAACTCATAATATAAAACCATAGTCCTATCAACAGCGAAACAACATATCATTTAAATCCCATAGAAGCGATCGTTACCTTTTGTATGAATATCTTGATGGATTTTCAAGATATCTCATCCATTGCCAACTTTACTATGCTTCGAAGTATGGCTTTAAACATATTTTTGTAGGTTCGGTTGCCGTTCGGAACCAGTGCCATATGCATGTAGTTCCAAGATCAAGCATAGATTCGATGCAAACTCAACTTCGTATACTTCTCCAATATCTTGTCCACATCGAATCATAGACATAAAGCTTCTAACGCAACTAGCAAATAATACATATAAATATCACTAAGTTGCCTAAACAGTCTGATATTATTTAAACAATTTCTTTTGTTATGGTTTCAGCTCATAAACCAAATTATAATTTCGCCATCGTCTCTTGTAATAGATCAATCTTGTCTTCTAATCTCTTGAATTGATATTTTAATACGAGCTTCTGGCACACGCATATACACACACACACACACACATACAGAGTGAAACAACGTTTTGCTTACCACCCCCTCACTTGGCTTTACCCCCACACAGCCGCCCTTGTTTGTCATTTGTAAAAACAACCTTTTTTAGGTGTTGAATATTACCGCAGGGCATCAACCACAAACGCAACCAGAAGCCAGTTCGCTCCTTGATCCTCGTCTGGTCAGCAAAGATATGTAAACACTAAAAACAAAAAAAAAGTACACGGTCCAGCAACTTTTGGTCCCAACAAAAAAATGAGCAGAGCACCACCCACATGCGACATTTAACCCTCAAAATGTGCGCATTGAACACATTTTGGCTCAACTTCAGTTTCATTTGTTGGCGTTCGTTTTTTTTCCTGTTTTGTTTGCGTGTTGATTTTTGACCCAGCCATAACTGCCCCGCCCCCTGTCTCCACCCCAGCGCCAGTTGGCACTTCAGCGTGTTTTTTTTTTTATTTTTTCATTGCTGAAATAACATTGACATGCGTCTTGCCTGGGAGAGCCGCCGGCAACATGCAACACGTCTCGACATCCCTTCAGCTCGATGCGAATTCAGAGTTCGGGATTCGCCTTTTTTTTCCACCACCCCCCCAATTTCAATTCGATTTACAGCTCGACTTTGTGCAGCGTCTGCTGCATGACATGCAACTTTTGCCTGCAGCTGTGAATTTGTTGTTGCTGCTGTCAATGTTGCTGTTGTAGCTGTTATTGCTATTGTTGTTGTCATGTTGCTGGCAATGTGCAATCAGCAGCAACAACAACAGCTGCGTTTTTCCTTATTTAATAACGTTTCAATATTCCAACATTTTCTGACATATCAATTTTCAAACGGCGAGCTTACAGCAACAGCTACAGCTACAGCTGCAGATACAGATACATTTATATATATATATATATATATAGATATATATTTGTGTATAACTTTATAGATTTATGCTGCGATATAAATAAAGTTTTCCGTCGTCGCCCAAGTTGCGTGAGCTGTTGCTCTTGTTGCTGTGTTGTGTTATGTTAGCGATAGGGTGTGCGTGTGTGACAGCAAATTGTTTATATATGACAGGAAAATTGAAATTTATGTATTTACCACTGACAGATTGCTTATGACTAAACATACGATTTATGTGCCACACATAAACTTTGTGGCAAGACAAACGTGTTAAGCACTGTTTAACGATTGGGGCAAACGAGTTGACACCAAATATACCACTTTTTGGTTTACAGCAGATTTGCAAGAGTTAATCTGGCTTTTCTGCGCCCCTTCTCTTTACACAACTAAGACGAATCGAGAGGAATTGTGTTTCTGATCTGGACTTAAATGCATAATTGGTCTATCCAATTTTAACATGATAATGAAATATATGCTTAAATCTATTTTATATTTCTTAACATTTGTTTTCTCTATTTTCCTGATTTTCATTCATTTATATACATCCCATTTTCATCATTTTTAATTGTGATTCTCCAGACCAAATGTCAATTATTTTAAGTTCTGCATCTCTTAGTTTCTTCCCGCAATAATCCGTCCTAGTTGTAAATCAAATATTGCCCTATTTATTTGCCTTGTCGGAGGATTGTAAGCTGCATTTGGAATGCACGTAAATGAAACTAAAACTATGCTAATCCTTTGAGCAACTCGGCTGTTTCCATGGAAACCTGTGCTCAGGTCTTAGCTACGCCCCAGTTCCCCCTCCGCCGCTTGCACAGGCCCTTTTCTAGTTAATTTAGCAGTTTCGCATTATGCAAAAACAAAAAACTACTTAACTGCTAAGCTGCGCTGCGGTTCTTTGCCGCATATGCAAATTCACACAAATTAATTCCAAACTGAACCTTTGAACACCCGCCACGGGCGACTGCTGATATAAAACCCAACCCGCCTCTGCCGCTGCCCCCTCCCTAACATCCAGCTGCACTGCGACAGTTGAATTGCAGCTGCAACTTCATTTGCAGCGTCAACGGCAATGCGCATTAACATTGTTTTCATTTGCCAGGGAGATCTTTTAACATTTGCCAAACCGCTGACGACTGGCGACTGGCGAATGACGACTGACGCAGCGGAAAAAGGAAACTTCCCCTATATGCCCCTTTCCCCTGCACTGCCCTGTCTTGCATATACAATCCCAGTGCAATTTGTATAAAAAGCGCTTTAACCTCTTCATTGCTCATTCTGCATCTCTTCTCCAGGTTCACATCCGCCGCGAATAGTGGAACATCCCATAGATACGACGGTGCCACGACACGAGCCAGCGACGCTTAATTGCAAGGCAGAGGGCTCTCCCACGCCCACAATTCAATGGTACAAGGATGGCGTACCGCTAAAGATACTGCCGGGCTCGCATCGCATAACCCTACCAGCGGGCGGATTGTTTTTCCTCAAGGTAAGTGCACAGAACATGCCATTGTCAGCGCTTCAAGTCGCATCAGAGATACTCTACCGAGGGTCACATGCAAATGTGAAGTGAAGAATTAAATGTTAGAACTTAATCAGGAATATTAACAATTTAAACTAGGCAACAAAAAATAATACTTAAAATATTTTCTTGCAAAATAAACTATTTTTTCGTATTAAAAGAAAAGTTTTATTTGGTTTTATATGTTAAAACATTTAGATAATTATGCAAAGACATTTCTTTTAGACCCATAAAAGTTTGAGCAATTTTTAAATATGAGTTTTTAAGTAACAATAATATTATTTTAATATATATTCAAATATATCGAGTATATTACGTATCCGTTAATATGTTGTTCCGATATTAAAAGCAATAATTAGAAATAAAAATATGTATTCGCATAAGTTTGGGAATCAATCATCGAATCCGTTAAACTTTAAGAAAATATTAATTAAGTTATTTCAAAGGAACTTATAAGTATGTTAAGTATAAGCTTGGACCTAGAATGTACACTCAGCCTATATAATATCATATGATATCAACATATATTATTCTTGAAAACTCAGAAAATGAATGGGAAAGCTGTATTTGGTATCTCCTATGCATTGTAAAGAATATAATTCCTTAAAAAAAACTGTTGTCTATATAAAAATGTATATTTTGCTAGGAACCATCTGTCATTGTTTATTGTAAGGAGCTCTTCAGGCGCACCAATCCCAATGCTCTCCATTCACACCTATAGCAACAATAATATTCGCACATTCTTTTGGGGGCACAGCTCATCGTGAAGCTCATTGTATCCTTTGGCGAGGCCAGCGAAATGCGCTTGTGGCATATTTACATTATTTCAGTGGTTCGCTTACTTATTATTATTATTTCTGTTATTTTTTCTCTTCTCTTTTATTATTTTGCAGCATGCATAATTATTATTTTGCTGCTGCTGCTACTGTCTCCGCGCTTTCATTCAGAATAAGAGTCGCGGAAAATGGGCGGGAAAATGGGAGGTGGGGCTGTTGGGCGCTGTTTAAAAATTTTCATTTTGCCCGGCCATCTGTTGAGTGATGAACAAACTAATTGCTTTTATTTTTACTTTTTATTTCTTTTTCTCTTACACATATTTATGTATATGTTTGGGTATACCTTTTGCACGCTGCGAAAATATTTTCGCAAGCATTTTCGCTGGGGCGGCCAACAACTTCATTAACGTAAGGTAAACAAACATTAAGAGGGACGCTGAGTGTGATGGCCAGGGCCAGGGGCAGAGGCAGGGGCAGGATAGGAGCAGTCGAAGCCAAAAGCAGCAGCAGCCAGACAAATAAAGACAAACGGAAGTTGGCAGGCAACGCAGCAAAAGTCAGCTGCCTGATGAGCTTCAAGTATGTGTGTCTGTCAGTGTGTGTGTGTGTGTGTGCTGTGGCAGCAAGAAGGGGCAGGCAGCAGGCAGCTGGTAGCAGGCAGCAGAAGCAGCAATAGCTGTGGCAGCACTTGGACTGAGCACTCAGCAATTTACGACGCAAAAAGCCAACGGCGCGCGCGTTGATTATGCTGATGATGCAGTTGGAGACGCTGCTGCGGCCAGGACATTTGGGTGGTGCTCCCAGCTGCCACTCTCGAGCTGCATTTGTAGCCTGCCACTTTTCACACTCGATCTGTGCTGGCTGTCTGCTAGACTGTGCTTATGTATTCGCATTCGCATTCGCAGTCGCAGTCGCATTTGTGTTTGTATTTGTCAGCTGCGCGTGTATTTGTTTATCACTTAAGTGCAAAAAAGGATTCAGGATGCAGGATTCCAGCAATCAGACTTCAGACACGCTCTTCCGCTTTCTAAATGTTGTTGCTCTTATTTATTTTCACTCTCCTCTTTTCTTTCGTCTAACGAGCTCTAAATGAATTAATTCCAAAGCAGCTCTATGCTCGCCTTTGCTCAATATCCTGTCCACCGCTGCCGTATCCTGTGGCTCTGCCATTATTTTAAGCCCGTTCGGTCTTGCTGGCCACAATCAATTTGCCTGGCCTGGCCTCACACAACTGTGTGAGACATTTTTGGCATTTTTGTCAGCTCAAAAACTTCTTGGTTATTGAAAATTGTTTTGACACAGGTAAACGAAAGGACTTAACTTAAAGTATTTAAACTTGTGCGCAATTTGTTAAAGGATGAAAACTAGTAAAAAGACAATGTAGATATAGATCCAATTCAAATTAATTGCTGCACATCAAATAATCTAGTTTTTATTGTCTTAATTCGTAATTCCTTAAATAATAATATTTAAGGCTTTAGTATAACATAATAGTATAATATTATACAATTTTACTTACTTATTCAATAGCTCAGGTATAAAATGTGAATTTTTCTTTAACAATACGTTTATTGTTTTCGTAAAACAATAATTCCCCATATTCATCCATCCACATTTGAAAATAATTAAAATTTTCATCCCTATCTAGCTTATTTTCAGCTACAATTCGAGGCTTAAGTATTTAGGTGTTTAATGCTCCACTGAGTTATATTTAAAATTCGTTGTGGCTCTATTGTTAGAATTTTAACATTCAGTTAAGTTTTTTTTTTTTTTTTGAATCCCACATCCTTTGTTTCGACACATAGAACTGACCCTTGGCAATTTCACACGCAAACAATATTCATTTATATTTTTTTCCAGTTAATCCTCAGCGCACAAAAGAATACTCCATAAACTAATCCACATAAATTCGTTGCCGGCTTCATTTTAAATTTAAGCCAAGCATTTTATTTCTTTTTTCGGATCTTTTGCCATTTTTCTATGTCACTTGCATAATTTACATTCTAATTCCGCCAGCTTTTCGCTGTGCATATCTCCCTCTAACTCTCTCCCTCTTACAATCGTTCTCTGTCTCTCTTAAGTTACTGACAATTCATCTTACTTATAATGCTAGTGAAGCTTCCACTTCGCCCAGGCATTATAATAACGAGGGGCGCCCTACAGCTAGCCCCGAAAATGATAGCCCAAAACTATGCAACACTATCAAATTGCGCTCAGCTCATAAGAGAGAGAGAGAGAGAGAGAGAGACGGAGAGAGGGAGAGAGGGATAGGAATAAAGCGGGAAGCAAGCCAACAAAAAAATGTGGCAACTTTAATGTGGCGCAGAGTTTTGGAGGGTTCCGTCTTTAAGTAACAATAGGAGACAAGCGGATGGGGAATATGCAATAAAATACAAGAAGGCACAAGCGTATACAAAGTCAGTGCCTGTGTGTGTTCGCGTATGTATGTGTGTGTGTCTCTGTTGAGGAAGAGCGCGCGCCCGAAAAAATAAAAGCTGAAGTGTAGTGAAAAGTGACAGTGGAGGAGCGAGCAACAGGGAGACAGACAATAATTTACGTAACTGCACGAAAAAAAAAAAATAAATAAAAACGAAGGACGCTAGGACCAGTCAGGACAAATGTTGTAGCACATACACACACACACATGCGTACATACACTCCCCCGTTTGGCGAGGGAGTTGGCAGAGGCAACACATGATTTGTAGCAACTATGCGCTTGTATTTGTGTGCGCCACTTTGGTTTTGCCTGCCGCACATCATCAGCTGCTGAAGAGGCAACAACTGACTCCTTGCCGCCGCCCACCCCACCCTGTGCTCCGCTGAAAGTTGCCAGTTCGGGTACTCGGGTATATATTTGTACGTCTGTCTGGCTCAGTCGAGTGTTTGCATGTAATGCGTTCGTTGGCTTCGCTCAGCATCTAAATGTTTATTTAAACGCCTGCCACATTTGGCAGTAGTTCTGTGGCAAGCTTTAAAATGCCATCAACAATTTGAAGCATAAATCAACTACTTAACTGAGCGATTTTGATTGCATTGCAATTTTCGACTGTATTTCATGTGCTTAATTAAAAAGCTGGCAAAGCACTTGCGGCAGGTTAAACGTAGCCAAGTTAATGCCACACACATTACTGCAGCTGGCACTTGCCGCAGGGCATAACTTTCAACTGCCAGCGCGTGGAGTACATTTTAATGAGTTTACAAACGCTTGACACATTCGCAGCCTCATAAAAATAAGGAATTTTATATGCCCAGCCCAGTTCCTGGTCCTGCTGCGGGCCCACGTTGCGTATACTTTATATATTTACATATACAATTTTTTTTATGTGCGGACGCTTATTAACTGCATGTGCGAGGGGAGGCGCTTTGAGGGCCGTTTAATGAACGACTTAACAGGTGGCAAGAAGTCAAGTAGCTGTACGGACTGCGTGCAAGATGATTGGATTCGCTTCGAAAGTTCAATAACAGTTAAAACAGGTCGCCCGCAGAGTTTTTAACAGCTTTTAACTTTCCTCGAATGGACACGGTATATTTTTTACGGATCTGCAGAAGAGCTCACGTAGGCAAAGTAGTTTTGTAAAAGAGTTTCAAAGAGAGCTAGACGAATAAGTTGCAGCTGAATCAAAAAAAAGTTAGCCTTGACACAACTGTCAAAATGTTAGCACGTAGCATGAACAATATCAGCTTATAGTTCCCAAATGGATTAGGCGTTTTTCAATCAACGCGCTTAAGCCACTTGAGAATTATAAGCTGACACTGTCCATATTTTAAATGAAATAAATATGTTTATCATGAAATAAGTTTTTCCCATATTGTGCGATTAATTATCAATTACATACTACTCTCCGAGGACTCGAACTCGTATACCCAAGTTGTCGTCGTCTCTTAAACAACTTGACCATGGGGGACGTTGAGATTTGTCATATTCATATAATTGTATTAAATACTATATAGTATATCACGTTTGGGAAATGCTTTCAAATAAATTGACTTTTCATAAAAATACATATATATTAAAAATGGGACAAAATAAAAGTGTTACCTGATCTCGAGCTACAAACTGAAATCCGTTTTGGTTCATATATTTTACTTGTTTTCTTTTGACAACTCATTTAATATCCTGACTAATTTAGAGCAAATCTTTTGAATACTTTTGCCAAATAATTGAGTTTTAAATGGATAACACGACTTTGAGTGTTCAATTTCTGCACAATTTCGCATCCATTTCAATTTACCTGTTGCTTTTAACTGCGACACTTGCCCTGCCCCAACCCCCCTGTAGAGCAGTTGTTAGCTGACATTTAACCAATTTCGCTGACTGGCTCGATTTCAGGCTCAATTAAAAGCATTTACACGCCACATTTTACCGACTTTAAATTTAAACAATATTATAAAACACCCGTCCCCACACCGACACTTTCTCTTTATTTATCTCACACTCGCACGCTCTCTCTCTCTCTCTCTCTCTCTGCCCGGGTCTGTCTCTATCTCTTCCTCTCTATTTTACACAATTACAAAATGTAACAACATGAAAACGAAATGGCTCCCAAATGAAATGTTGTAAATTTATGGGTATTTTAAATTAAAACGGAAGCGTGTTTTCAACGCGAGACTACACACAGCTACACACACACACACAAACACACACAAACACTAATACACACACACAGTCAATATATTTTATAGCCGCAGTGCTGCGACTCTGCCCCTTGACTCGTGCTCTCCCTGCCCCCCACAGCTAAAGACGCACGTAGCACACGGCAGAGCTGCTTTTGCTGCTGCTGTTGTTGTTGTTGTTGTTGTTGTCAAATCAGTTTCAATGTTTGCTGGCAGCACGCACCAAAACACCGAAAAAACAGCAGCAACAACAACAAGGACAAAAACAAGGACCATACCACCAACAACAAAGCGCAGCCAATTCGCAGCAATTCGCGTGGCTCAAGTCATTAAAGACATAAATAAATTTATGTGACTTTCGGCGCAGTTTCTTTTCCCCATCCTGTTCCCTGTGCCCATCCGGGCCAAAAATTTAATTTCAGCCAGAAAACACACTGGAAAATAAAAAAGAGCAAAAATAAAAAGAGTCAGCAACATATAGATTACATTGTCTGCGCGTATTATATTTTTATTTGCTCACATTTTTATTTGTCCGCGTTGCCATTGCTACGGATTTGGATTCCTTTATTTTATTCTTTTTTATTAGAAAGGATAACGTTGCCTGCGGCTGCTTCTTTTCTATGTTATTTATATGAAATTTTAATAGCAAATGCTGCGCAGGCAGCTAATGAGCTTAGCTTTTTGCTTTTTGCTCTTTGCAGTCGGCTGTTGCACAATTGACTGCGCGCCGGCCCACGGTGCGTATGCGTATTGTTGATATTAAAGCTGCTTATACCAAAAATAAATTTAAATTTAAATTTCATATCCAAATGTCATATATGTAAATAAAATATGTAATACATCTTGTTCTTTAGCAGGAAAAGCAATTATTTCTAAAAGGATCTTGAGATTTTTACAACATATAATATTATAAGAATGATGGACATGGGGGAAAACAAATCTTATGGGAATATTTGGCGGTCTTTGAACTGTTAAGTTACGATAAAAACTTAACTCTCTATTAAAGTCTCACGAACTTAAGGAAATGAAGTAATTTAACAATTATGAAAAAAACAAATATATAAATGTATAATACCAAGAAAATATGTATATAATACGCATCTAAGTATTTGATATTTAAATGAGCTCATGCACAATAAAATGTCATATATACTTTTAAGAAAATCATTAAGAATTTCTTACGAGCTTTAAAGCATGAAAGAACTAGATAATATTTGTTATACTACATGAAACTTAAGTCCCTAATCCTTTTGCCTGAATAGACAACAAGCATATACTATGTACATATGTGTTCTTGTGGTAAAGCAAACTTTTGATGGGCATAAAAAGATGGTATGGGAAAAGCCAAAGTACAAAGCACTATTACAGCATATATACACATACATATATACACAGAGTTATATTTAAGAACAGATTGCCAGAAGTTTAGCCTGAAGTAAGCGCTTTGCCTTTGAGTTGCCAGCATGACAATTGAGACGCCTGAAGCGCATTCGCTTATTTGTTTTATAAAGCACACCCGCGGCACAACGCACACTCCAGACACACACATACACAGTCGCACACACACGGGCAGACACACACATGAGCAAGATTAAATGAAAGAATAATAGAGCTGAAGAACCCTTTTGTCATCTTCACTTAGCGCAACACTTAATTTCACTTGGATGAGGCGCAGAAGTTGTGTAAATTGTGCGAACTTTGTAGCTGCCGTTGCTGAGATAAATATGACAAACACACACGCTTAAAACACACACACCCACACACACACACACACACATGCACACTAACATGCAACACACATTTTGACATTTAATTTTAAGCGCATGTTGGGGAATTTCTTTTGTGCGCCAAAAACAAATAAACAAACTGAAAAGACAAAAACAGTCAGTGAAACAACACAAGATGAAGGGCGGCAAGAAAGTGGGGGCGGCTCTGTGTGAAAAGTGCCTGGGGTGAGGGGCAGTTAGCGGCGGGGGGCACGAAGTAACTATAAAGTTGCTCGAGAGACATTTTATGATTTGAGCACTTGAAGGCAGCAGACGCGCAACAGACAACAGATTGCTGACTGTTTATTATGGCCAAAAAGACAGGGCAACAGCACAAAGTAAGCGAGAGAGAGAAAGAGAGAGAGTGAGAGAGAGAGAGAGCATCACATGAGATAGAGACTGCAAATCAACGTCTTGAAGTTGTGAAAGCACTTTTTGCAGCCCATTTGTAAAATGACAATAAGAAAGAAAGCAAAGCAATCTAAAAGATGACATAACTCCAATATACCCAGCAAGTGTGGCAACAAGAGGGAGGCTTACTTGATGTGCATATAGGTTAAACATGAATATATGCTTAGTTAAGTTTGGATATTATTTTTAACAAGTTTCATGTGTTTTTATAAGTATTTCTATGTTTATAAACAATTTATAACTATAGTTCTTAGCTTATATTTATTAGATTCTTTGGAGAATTAGTTTCTATATTTCATGTAATTCACGTAAAAAACTCTAAGATACAGATAAGTTGAGCATCATTTAAATACCATTCCCAGATCACATTATTATAGGAAATGACATCAGTCAAACTGAAGCTACAAACTAAGACTGCCGCCCTTGAAGGGTATATGGTATGAAAAAACAATCTTTTACTCATTTCAATTAAAATTTGCTCACATTTGGCCCTCAGTTCGTGCTTTTACTGACAACTTTTCAACTCCAACTTCTCTTTTTTTTTTATTTTTGCAGGTTGTCAATTCACGTCGCGAAACAGATGCTGGCATCTACTGGTGCGAGGCCAAGAACGAACTGGGCGTGGCACGGAGTCGCAATGCCACGCTGCAAGTGGCGGGTAAGTCGTATATCCTACACAAAGTCTTCTTCTTATAGCCACACACCACATGCTGCTGCGGGCGACGGCGTCTGCCCACGCACGACTTTGCGTTTTTTTAATATTCTAAATTGATGTTGATTTTTCGCCACAGTTGTTGTCGTTGTTGTTGTTCTTGTTGTTGTTGTTGTTCGGTTTCGATATGCTCAGGGCAGCTCTTTTTTTGTTCGGCTCAGAGTTGGAGGCTTGTTAGGGGGTTTTTTGTGGCACCGCCCACTTAACTAACTAGCTGAGCTGCGTTTACAAGTTTTCCGCATGAACGCACCCACTTGTCTTGTCAGAGGTCTCTGCTCCTGCCTCTATTAACCCGTTTTAGTTTCTTTTCCACGCGCTCTCTCTCTCTCTCTCTCTCTCTCTCTCTCTTCCCTTCCTTCACCATATGTCTATCTCTCTCTATTAACTATTTTTGCTCTTTTTGCCATTTTTTGACTTTTAAAGCCGTTTTCAGCTGGTTAGTTGGCTGCTTGGTTGACTGAACCGAGCTGAGTTTCAGTTTTTCCAGCATTTTCTTTTTATCAGTGTGTGTGTGTGTGTTAGTGTGCGTGATTTATGGCTACATATGAAGAGGGTGTAGCCATATTTAGATTGGGCAAGGTCTGTTTGACAACAACTTGTGCTGGCACAAGAAACTTCAAAATGAACCACTTAACTCGTGCGGAAAACTTAATCAAATCTCATTTCGGACACCTAAGCTCACATCAAATTATGATGTAATCCAAAATAGATCAATTGAGAGGCATATTTAAATGGTAAAGGCTAACACACACAGCAATAACGTTATGTTAGCTTGGGTATTCGATTTGATTGATTTGATAAAAAAAATGAATATTTAAAAATTAAATATATAGCTCATATTTGATACGATAAAAGTTTATATTTATTTGCATATATTAACATAAAAGAAATATATAAATTATCTTAAACATGTGTTCTGTTTTCTTTTAAATTTTAATTTGATTTAATAATTTAAAGGGTTATGTATGTCATTTATCACATGTTAACTCCGTAGCAATGCGAAGTTTCCATTATTTATATTGATAACCTATTTCGGGAACATTTTTCAACCTCTGCTTTTGGCCATATCTTGCGGCTGAAGCGCATTTTTAGGCCAAAAACGAGGCATTTGTGGCCCCATTTGAGCTCCCAATTGCCCTATTGCCACCGCAGACCTCCACTTTGTCTTTTGTTGGCCAATATTTCTTTTATTTGCCATGCTCTTTTATTCCTTACCGCGCCGCCCACATGAAAATCGATATTGCTTCCTGACGTTGGGAGTTCATTTTTTTGTTCTCCCTTCAATGCGGCGTTTTATATTTTATTTTTCCTGGTACCGCTCGTGTTTAGCTTTAGCCAGTTTGGTTTGCTTTTTGCGGTATCCTTGGGGAATATTTTTCAATATTTGCATGTAAATCACGAAAAGCACGTCAAATTTGTTTGCTTGGTTAAAACGTCGTTATTGCGACTCTTGAGCTGGCAACTTGCCGGAGAGCTGCAGTCAAAGCGGGCGAAGAGTTAGCGGGGGAGCGGTAGCAATGGCAAAAGGCGTTCACTTTGATTGGGTTAGCTAATAAAATCGTGTAAGAGGAAGCAGCAAAAAACGGCGTTTCGCTTGCTCACTTGTCGGATGCTCTGTCAATAATAAACATAAGTTGCCTATTTCTGATGTTGTCAGCGTAATTTCCCTCGAACGCATATTACGCATACGCAATGTGTGTAAACTGAAAAAGAGGGCATGTGCTTTTCATAACAAACTCAAATATGGAACTCGTTCAGGCTAAAATACATAAGCCTACTAGCAAATATTCCTTTTGTTCCCCTAGAATTCAAAACAACATTTGCTATTCACTATGCAATACATGCAAATATTTTCATATATTGTTGACGAATGCCTTTAAGGACTTGCAGTACTCAAAAAATGTATTCAATATTAATATGAGTCTTATAGAACTGGTAGGATATTCCGAGAAAAACTTTACTTGATTAAAGTTTTATTAAAACATCTATCTTATTTCCATTTTTCATTGTTCTTCGACTTGACATGCTTTTGTTGCCCTTTCACGTACTATCTGTATAAATAAAATAGTTTTATAAAATTCAATATATTTTTTCATAAACAGAATATAGAAGATACATGAATCTACGAATCCATACTTGTTGCTCCATATATCAGTCGTATCAATAAAATTGTTCTCTCGTAATTTTAAAACTGACTAGTTTTTTTTTAGTGTATAATCCAATAACCTTGTTAGAGTATCCCATCCAAGCTCAACAAAAATCATGTATTCAAATAATTTTCTAACAATCTGCAGAAAATGCTTTTATCGATCTTGCTCATAGCTTGTATCTTCTATAAATAGCTCTCCTTATATGCCCTTTATACCAGATTTAGCCCAAAAATAGCTTTAATTGAGCTCTGCCTTATCACCAATCTCCCCACACACACACATTTATTGTAGGGACATGCCTTATAAATATTGCCTTAACGGTCATTTATTAACTCATTATCAGCAGCTGGCATTTTGCACCTTTTCAGCGCGAGTTTTCCGCTTGACTGAGTCACGACCTCGAACCGAACCGAACTGAACCAAATTGGACGTGAACTGAACTGAGCTGAATGGCCTACAACTTTCGCCAGTGCCACTGAACCTGACACTGATTATGACTTTGATTAATTTATTGATGGTTGGCGTGTTTCCTGCTGTGCTCAGCCGTTCAGCCGTTCAGCCATGGAACGGCCCCTGTCCTGGGCGCTGTCTCACTCGCTGCTGGCCTCTTTCTGTGTTCCGGGCTCGGGCTTGGCTGTGAGTTTCGGCAACCAGCTCCATATTTGTTGCTATATTTTGAGCGCATTAAAAGTTTTTGTCTGTGCGGGAAAGTTGGGGCGAAATTCGCTTTCGTGTTCACTTTCGCCATGCGTTGAAATATTTTGATTTATGTTGATTTATAGACATCACTTTAAATTTAATAAAAGTCATGCTTGAACAGTTTTTTTCAACAAATATTTTAAACTAAGGCCAAAAGTAAATGCGCTTATTCACTTTGCAGATTAAAATAAAAACTATATAAAAAAAAACGAAAAAATGAAATAAAATAAAAAGTAAGATGTAATTTACGTAAAAGCAGCTGCCGTTTTTTGGATTTATTCGTTATATATTTTGTGTACGCTGAATGCGACCAAGTTGAATGCACAAAGCTCGCTTTTCAGGGCAGCAGGCAAAAAGAAATAGGGAAAAAGAAAATGTACTTTCTGCTGCTTTTCAAGTGCTTGAAAGTTACTTGATTTATTATGCTACTCCCCCGCTTCTATATATGTATGTGTGTGTGTGTGTGGGACAAATATTCGCCTAGCAAATTTATAACTGAGCAAATCGGTCTAGCTGCAACCAGAGTTGCCAGACATCCTAGGGGGAAAGGTGTGCAAATTACAGGTTTGCAATTTGACCACAAAATGGAGCTGGCAAGATGGTGGAGGATAGCGTATAAAAAAGATGGAAAATGGAGAAAGAAAAAGAACCAAGCGAATGCCATGCAAAATAAATGCAGACAGCTGAGTTAGTGCCTTAAATCTGCGGTTGGCAAAAGCAAAATGTTGATAATAGCGTGATTTACTATGCACCAGGGTTAAGAAAAGCTTTAGAAATGCGTTTCGCTAAAAAAAATGTCCAGTTCTGAATGCAAGCTTCTTGGTTAGCAAAAGTGGCGCATGAATAAATCGCAATACTAGTATTATTCCATTTCAATTAACTAAAAATATTATTTAACTCAACTTATGTATTAAAAAAAAAAGTGCTGAAAATGTGTTGAATTATTAAATATTTCTCATTAAATATATCAGCGTAGGGTGAACGAAAATTTTCGTTGTCCCTGAGAATGAAATGATTGAAACTATTGAGTGGAAACTATCGATATTTTTCCTTGCAACACTATCGATTGACCATTCACAATGGTCGATGCAAGAGTAAGCCCTTGTAATCGATTCCACATCATTTTGCAAATTGTCGCTTTCTTTTTCTGGCGACTGTCGACTGAAGCAAACCGTCCTGTCCACCAAATAAAAGAAAAAACGGCCGGAGATTATGGATAAGCCAATTGTATGGGCTCGCGTTGTGAAGGTGCTCGGTCGCACAGGCTCACAGGGTCAGTGCACCCAGGTGAAGGTGGAATTTCTGGGCGAACAGAATCGCCAGATCATACGCAACGTGAAAGGACCAGTGCGTGAGGGCGACATTTTGACGCTGTTGGAATCGGAACGTGAAGCCAGACGTCTGCGCTAGGATGGGAGTTTTGGATCTATAGGACTAGGTAGAATAATCATTGTGCTAATCGGGGGAACTTTGAGGATTTGTTGCCTATATTGATGGATATATAAATACAACACATAATAATCTTAAATATGTGTGTTATATTGCGAAAGGGGTTTTGGGCGAAACTCCCTTTGCGAATACTTGCATATATAATATTTACGAAATAATATAATCAGACTTGAAATTAATTAACTAAGCGAATACTTGTTAAACATTATGAAACTTGATTTAATTTCAATTTATAATCAATCATATTTTGCATTAAGTTGTTTGGGCGAAACGCTTTTTGCGAGTACTTTTATAAAATATAACAATTATAATATAAAGAAAACCATGAAATATCCACAGTAAATAGATCAAAAACTTGTTTTATTTGTAATTATACAATTGGCTTTTCAATAAGAAGCATGAGTCTTCCGACTAGATCGACTTAAAATTACTCGTTAAATGAGTTATCGATTGTTAGAATTAATCGAAGTCAAGCAAACCCTGGCGTTGCCATATTCTGTTAAGATATTGACAATTTATTAAATTAAATGATTCAACTTGTTTGAATTGGTATGAAGCGTAACCGGATTTTATTATCGATTTAGCTAAAGCGTGATTTAGCTAAGTGCCATAAGAACCAATAAATGGAGTATATCAAGCAGAATTAAATTAGTCGGAAAGCTGTGTGCCCTTGGCGTTGCCAGACTTTTTTATAAATGAGCTGCTGTAGTTGGGTAAAAAGCTGCCTGAGCGCGTGTGTGTGTGTGTGTGCGTGGGCATGCCGTATAAAAATCACATTTATGCCATTTACCAACAATTTATCTTTGCTGTCAGACCACAAACACCCGCACACACATACACGCACACACACACACACACACACAAAGAGCCGCTCACGGCCGCAGGTTAAGGCAGGACAGGGACAGGCATTTATCATGCAAAACCAAGATAATTTATAACCACCACCAACAACAGGAGGAATCAAATGGACAGAGGCCATCACACACACACAGACACGCACACTAAAGCTGTTGCCCAAGCCTCATCGCTACTTCTTCTTCTTCTCGCCCTGCTCCACTTACAGTGCTGCGCGATGAGTTTCGCCTGGAGCCGCAAAACACACGCATAGCCCAGGGTGACACCGCTCTGCTGGAGTGTGCAGCGCCGCGCGGCATACCGGAACCGACGGTCACATGGAAGAAGGGCGGCCAGAAATTGGATTTGGAGGGCACGAAGCGTATACGCATCGTTGATGGCGGCAATTTGGCCATACAGGATGCACGTCAAAGTGACGAGGGTCAATACCAGTGCATTGCCAAGAATCCTGTCGGTGTGCGCGAATCATCCCTAGCCACGCTCAAAGTACATGGTACGTAAAACCCCAGCCAACCCACACCCCAATCCATGCCAAATCCCACATCAAGCTGCACCTCAAATCAATGTGTCATGTTCAATTTGCTGGCATGTGACTTGGGTGCCTGTGTAGCACCACAATTGCTCCTAAATGTCGCTAAGCGTTTCATTATGTTTATTGCAGTTAAGCCCTACATCATACGCGGACCACATGATCAAACGGTGCTTGAAGGCGCCTCCGTCACATTTCCCTGCCGTGTCGGCGGGGATCCCATGCCGGATGTGCTCTGGCTGCGCACCGCCTCCGGTGGCAATATGCCGCTAGGTAAGCCCACAGACAACACCCGGCGATTCATCAGTTAGTATAATTTCCTCGCTTGTACGCATACTTATTGCAGACCGTGTCAGCGTGTTGGAGGATCGCAGCCTGCGCCTGGAGCGCGTCACCATTGCCGATGAGGGCGAGTACAGCTGCGAAGCGGACAATGTGGTGGGTGCCATTACAGCGATGGGTACATTGACGGTCTTTGGTAAGTGAATGCTTCAGTAATTTTTAATTGCTCCTCAATGACACTAGCTTAAAGTGAAGAGAGCTTTCTGAAAGGAAAGAATTGAAAGCTTAAAATCATAAGTCAGCTAATGCGAAGATAGATTGCAAAACAGTACAAAACATAATTGAGCTTGAGCTGAAAGCTTTAATATCACATAAAAGCAAGAGAAGCTAAAATTTAAAGCACATTAAAGCTTAAAATGAAATACGTTGAGAGCTTAATTTGAAAGCCAGTCAGATAAATTTAAAATCAAGATAAAAGCTTAACATTTGATAACTCACCTCAAAATATATTTTGCTAAAGTGTGAATGGATTAAAGCTCATATTCAAGTGGGATCTTTAAGCAAAATGTTAAGATACAATAAATGAAATGATAGCTGATGGAATCTCGTAAAAGATGCTTGGGTTTGTTTTTGCTTAATTTAAACCATATTTACTTATTTCAATAGAGTAGAGAAATGTTAGTCTAATTTAAAGCTCGTGTCATTGAGCTACATTTTAGCGCTAGTCGAGCACACTTAGCTAATTAGTTAAAACCCTATATGAATCCCACACATACGCACACTGTAGCGCCCCCGAAATTCATACAACGTCCCGCCAGCAAATCCGTTGAGCTGGGCGCGGACACCTCGTTTGAGTGCCGCGCCTCAGGCAATCCCAAGCCGACCATATTCTGGACGATCAAGAACAATAGCACGTTGATATTTCCGGGCGCACCGCCGCTGGATCGCTTTCACAGCCTGAATACGGAGGAGGGCCATTCCATCTTAACGTTGACGCGCTTTCAGCGCACGGACAAGGATCTGGTTATTGTGTGCAATGCAATGAACGAGGTGGCCAGTATAACGTCCAGGGTGCAGCTGACGCTGGACTCGCAGGAGGATCGACCGCCGCCGATAATCATTGCGGGACCGGTCAACCAAACGCTGCCCATCAAATCGCTGGCCACGCTCCAATGTAAGGCCATTGGACTGCCCAATCCGACCATATCATGGTATCGCGACGGCATACCCGTGCATCCCAGCGCCAAGTTGAACATAACTGCCGCCGGGGATTTGATTATATCCGATTTGGATCGACAGCAGGATCAGGGTCTCTACACGTGTGTGGCCAGCTCGCGGGCCGGCAAGTCCACGTGGAGCGGCTTTCTGCGCATAGAGCTGCCCACCAATCCGAACATTAAGTTCTATCGTGCGCCCGAGCAAAGCAAATGCCCCACGGCACCGGGGCAGCCGACCGTGCTGAATGCCACCGCCTCGGCCATGACAATTGTGTGGCCCACCAGCGACAAGCTGGGCGCCTCCCCGTTCCTCGGCTACAGCGTGGAAATGTACTGCACGAACAAAAGCAAGACCTGGATACCCATTGCCAGTAGGCTCAGCGAGCCAATTGTCACGGTGGACAGCTTGGAGCAGGGCGCTGCTTATATGTTCATTGTGCGCGCCGAGAACGCCTTGGGCTTCTCGCCGCCCTCGCCCATATCGGAGCCCATCACGGCCGGCAAGCTGGTGGGCGTGCGCGATGGCAGCGACGCCTCCGCTGGCTCGGCCAGCTCCCAGCTGCTGCTCAGCGATGTGGAGCAGCTGCTGCAATCGAATGACATTGTCGAGCTGCTGGAGGCGAATGCCAGCGACTCAACTTCGGTGCGACTCGCCTGGGACATAGACAGCGGCCAGTACATCGAGGGCTACTATTTGTATGCACGTGAGCTGCGCTCGGCGGAATACAAGATGCTCACACTGCTCAACAAGGGTCAGGGCCTGAGCTCCTGCACGGTGCCCAATCTGGCCAAGGCTTCTACGTATGAGTTTTTTCTTGTGCCATTTTACAAGAGCATCGTAGGCAAACCCTCCAATTCCCGACACGCGCGCACCTTGGAAGATGGTAAGAATGCCCAAGATAGCTTTTTTTCCATATACCTGCTAATCAGCTGATCCCCGACTTTCAACGTCCCATCTGCTGCCACTAATCCGACTTCATTTGTTTCCCTCTCTTTTTTTTTGTTAACAGTACCCGAGGCACCGCCATTTGGCATGGAGGCCATTCAATTCAATCGCACCTCCGTCTTCCTCAAATGGCTTGCCCCACAGCCGAATCGCACACGCAATGGTATGTACTGTAAACAAATCCCCAAAATGCGCCTATTATAGACACTCTACGATGGGTATATTGGCTTGCAAATTGAGTTTGTAACTGGTCGGAGTTGTTGTTATGATCAAGAGTGGGGTTTTGTTCCTTCTTTTAAATAAGCTTATTTGGAAAAATTCAAAGAGGTATTGTTATTTTATTGTATCATATGTGTGAATGGGATCTGAAGTCCGATTAATGTACGTATATCAAGAACAGATTCTTTAATTAGGCCTGCCAAATTTATTACCAGTAATATTGTACCTACTTTTAACTAAAGACTAAGTTTCACATAAAAATGTATGGGAAAAGTCTCTGAAAACTATTTGCATAGTTTATGTTATAAAAAAAAACTTTTTAGTTGTTTTATTTAACGCATCTTTCATTAAAATTCCTTTACCATATACTTTGCAACTGTTTCGAAAGGGCATTTAATCATTCGGTTGACCGAATAAGTAACTATTTTCTTTGTGCTCTTGTTAACATTTAATTTCATTTGTTCTCTTCCCTCTGTCTCTGCGGCCGCACGGCAGGCATCCTCACCAGCTACAATGTGCTCGTCAAGGGTCTGGATGTGCACAATACGACGCGTATATTCAAAAATATGACCATTGATGCGGCGACACCGACCCTGCTGCTGGCCAACCTCACAACGGGCGTCACCTACTACATTGCCGTGGCTGCGGCCACCCGGGTGGGCGTCGGTCCCTATAGCAAACCGGCCGTGTTGCGCATCGATGCGCGGACCCAATCACTGGACACAGGCTACACGCGGTGAGTTGACGCACCGGACAGGGGCACGGGCACGGGCACAGTCTGAGGTATTGCCTGGACGGTTTATTGTGCGGGAGCTCATTTGACTGCTGCCATTTGGGACAAAAGCTGGCGCGGCCACATTCACATCAATCCATTAACTGCAAACGACAATGGGCGGCTGAGAACTGAGACAGGCAGACGGACGACAGTGCGATGACTATGTGACCATTAAACTAAGCCTAGCCAGGGCACGTACTTCCTGCTCCTGTATTCAACCGATGCTCATTCCGCTTTCTTTTTGGCCATTTCTCTGCTTTCTATTCCTATTGTGCGCAGCTATCCTATCAGTCGTGATATTGCCGATGACTTTTTAACGCAGACCTGGTTTATCGTCCTGCTGGGCTCCATCATCGCCATAATTGTGTTTCTATTGGGCGCATTGGTTCTATTCAAGCGCTATCAATTTATCAAGCAGACCTCGCTGGGCAGTTTACATGGTAAGTTATCCGACGCCCGACGGGTCGGCAATTTAAATGTATTTTTTGTCTATTTATTTTACTTTCTTTTTTTTTGCCTGGATTAACTTTTGGTGGCAGCAGCTTTGCAGGGGGTGGCTCTAAGTTCTCTCTGCCTGCCCGGTAATTGCTTGGCATTTGCAATTTATGAGCTGTATGCTCTATTGAGCATTGGAAATGTCACAGCTTAGCTACAACTAGATTTTATAGAGCGATTAGAACTTAAGCCATTTAAATCTTTTGCTCATTGGCACTTGTTAAGCCCAAAAGTAGCTGACATTATGAATAGAACATGAATATAAATTATTTTTATCTTATAACTTTTTTGATATTTTATTTAATTTTTAGAGAAAGAAAGTTTATAAGTATTTAATTCATTTACTAACGAATTACACGAATTCAAATGAATTGAGTAAAATAAAGAAAGCACTAAGAAATAGGATACTTGGAAGTAGAGTGTAATTATTCTCTTTAGATTGCTCATGTATTTTATTTGGTAATATAACCAAAAGAATATTATATTATATAATACTTCATTTTGAAAGCGAAATAGAATATACGAACTAAATAATAATATTTGGCATATCCTACTTCGATTTACGAATTTTCTTGGCTCTATAGAAAAAGTTTGTGTATAATAGTGTTAAAATAAAATATAATTACAGATCTTTGGTTTTGATACGAGTAGCAAACGTATTAAATCGGGGTGTTCTTTCAAAAAGCTTTTACAACTGGATTAAACTCAGTTTAATTGAAAACCCAAAACCCTGCATATTTAGGGCTTTAGGCGAATGCATTCATTCGGATTTAATTTCAAAATTAAAAAAACTCTTTCGATCGTAAATACCCATAAAATTAGTAAGCTAATTTATTCTATTTTGGTTAAATTTAAACAAAAGTCTTTAAGTTTGTATACGTTTATATTAAATAAAATTATCTAGCTTTAATTAGAAGTTTTAGGATGAAAGCCTCAAAGAGCTTCTGAATAAAGATGGAACATTTTCTATAGTATAAACTAACTGCTTTTAAAATGCATTTGTGGAATATGCCTCTTAAACCAATGTTTTGTTAGGATAATTCTTGTTGAGCTGAAAGCAGGGCCAAATAGAGCTCATATAATCTATGATTTATGAGCGCTCGTTTATGCCTGGTCTCAATTAGACTGCCGCTTTGTAAACCACAAAAGCTAAGCAACACGCACTCGTAACATTAGCGAGCGACTGTGAACCTACTCGCAGTACCTAGGCTAATAATCCTGTGAGGGCAAAAGCAAAGCTCAAAGGTTAAAGCAGCGATAAAAGGAGACACAAGCATGGTGTTCGGGCAGGAGTTGTGGGGTGAAACGACAAATGGGCACGTGAAAATCACATCAATTGTCTAGTAAAACTCTAAAAATATAATAACAGGAGACTAGGGGGAAGGCAGCTGCTTGCCAATTGAATATAAAATGTTATTTCCGTCTTTTATTATTTGCACGTTGCCCTTTTTCATTTCGGTTAACGGCCAAAAGGAGCTGCGTTTGTAATTGGGCGCCACTAACGAGGCTTACGACTTGCTTCTTACCAACGGCATTAACTAGATCTACTATCTGGCTAAATACACATACATATACCATATATACGTGTGTATTTACTCGATATCCGTGCTTTATTTCAGGCAATCACGCAATCGGCACCGTGCGAAAGTTCCCAACGTTGCCAATGAATGGCGGCATCGGGGGCGGAGGTGGCGGTGGCAGCGGCAACAATGGTGGCAACTCTGGCATTGGTGGCTCCAATGGACTCTGGATCGATCCAAGTGGCGGTGTTTGGCGACAGGCCGCTGGCTCCTGTACGACAAAGGAACAACTTCCGGGCTATGCACAGGCCACAGCTCAGCAGCGAGGCACACAACAACAACAACAGCAACAACAACAGGGACAACATGGACAGAGACAACAACAAGGACAATCAAACACACAACAGCCGCTGCCTGATTATGAGAGGTGAGCATGATTTGAAGCTGGCCCAAAAGGGTTGCTCAAACGTGGCTGGTGGGGAGGGGGTGGTGTGGGGTCTGGTTTATCAGTCGGGCGCACAGGAAGTTGCCTTAATATCCTGTCTACGCTTCGCTGCCTGTTTAATTACGAAAAATTGCGAGAGCAGCCGAAAAACCACGCCAAATGCTTAAATGTTTTACTACTAAGGAGGCGGAGTTGTAAGTGGAAGGAGGAGGGGGGCTTTGGGCATTGGGGTTGAGTGTTTGTTGCCAAAGAAAACATCCAGTGCCAGGCCGCACTATTTACGATTCGCTCATAAAAATTGCGGAGCTGCAGCCGCATCCACTTCAATAAGCTACCAAAACCACCCACAAACACATACAAACCACCCACCCACCCACACACACACACCCCATCCCACCCCAATGAAGCCCAGAAACAAAAACCAACAACAACAAGCGCCATTAAATTGTTACACTTGAACGGGTTTTACTTTGGGCCATGGCGATTGCCAGTGCCTGGTACCGCCAGCAGCCGCTGCCCTCTGTTTATTTCGGAGGGGGGCTTTTGGGCTCTACCGTGGCCTTACTGCTGCACCCCCGCCCCAGCCCTGATCCCTTGCCAGCCAAAGTGCGGCCATTTATGATGGTCCCTTAATTCATTTCCATATACGCACATGAATTCCATATTTCTCGTTGCGTATTTTTAAATATTTGTCTGTTTGCATTGCGTTCGGTTTGTGGTGCTCGGCCTTCTGTTTTTTTTTTCCAGCATGCCAAAAAGCAAATTTTATGTCTCGATTTACCCATATAAAAGGGAATATATTGCATGCACAGAAATCAGATATTAAAATATTTTTGCAATCTATAAATTCCAAGAAATTTCTTTTAAACTATATAATACAACTTTTTTAAATAACTTTTATAATTACAATCCGAAGTTATGAAATTTTTAGTATGCATGGCAAATATAAATTTAAATGTAAAAAAAAATATGTTTGGTCCAGGTTTTTTAATTGAATTTGGCTGAGAGATATTATTGCAATTCGAAGTATGGTATTCTATATGAATTTATTAATATATTTTTATTTTTAAAGACCATTTTTTCAATATCCAAAAACGTCTCAGAGTAGGAAAAGGTTTCAAGCGAAAGAATTTTTATATATAACAGGCCTAAACTTTCCATTTTGTATTTTGTAAGCCTTTTTGACTGTTCCAAATCATTTTAATGCAGAAAAAGGTTTAAAGCAAAAAAATTCATAACAACTCCCTAAGTGCATATTAAATTATTAATTAATTTTACGAAACTTAATTGACCATAATTGTTGTTGTTTTCCATCTATTACAAACTACTGTAACAGGCCCGGCTTTGTTTTCATTCATTTTTAAAGTTCCTTTAACTTTAAACAACAAATTCTGAATTTCGTTTATAATTCCCATATAGTTAAGGCGCAACATTCTTTGCCTCAAGGGATTATCTTTCACTAGCTCAATGCGTCTCATATTCCGTTTAAAGAACTTTACGTTCCTTTCGTTTGTTCTTTAACAATTGGATCTGTTCAACCTCTCATTCTCCATTCCTTAAGTCCATATCCTTAAACCAAATTTATCCAAGTTCTTTTTTAACAACTACCTATCGCCCTTTGCGTGTTTCTTTGTTTTTACTTCTTACTTAAACAATTTTGCGCCGTGTTTTCGTTTTCCGTGTGTTTTTTTTTTTTCTGTTTTACTTCTGTAATTTTGCTTCGTATTTCTTTTCTTTTATTTTTTTTTCGCTTGCCAAAAGTTTTCTTTAAAGCTTAATGTACCGTTGTGGCAACAATAACTGAAAAGCAAACAAGGCGCAATAAAAAGACGCAACTGCCGGCGACATATTGCCGAGCTGCTCTGTTGTTTTTGTTGTTGTTGTTGTTGTTATTGTTTTTCCGTCGCTTTTTCTTTTACTACCACCTCCACGCCCCGTAGCCAGCCACCCAAACCCACCGCCCCGCGTCAACTTGTGCGTATTTATTTGCGGCATTTTACGCATTTATTTGTTTTGACTTTTTTACAATATCCCAGCAGATATCATGCCCCCACCTTGCCCCACTTCACCCCCCCCCCTCTACTCTCGCTGTCACGCCCTCATACTAGCGCAATTTGAGCACTTCCTATTGCTGGCTGACTCTGCCACATTCTTCTAATGCTGTTGCCACTTCCGTTACGCGATTTTCATTATTTCCGTTTCAATTTTTCCGTTGTGTACTTTTTGGCAACTTTCTGCGTTGTACTTTTTGTTGTTGTTGTGCATTTTAACAACGTTGTAAACTCGTAAAAAAAAAATTCATACACACACACACACACACACACCTTGTGTCATGGTCGCACCCCCACAGCCCCTGCCCAGGCACTTGGCACGCGTGCGACGCCGTCATTTGAATTTCCAATTAAAATATTTAATTTCTTTTCGGGTTGTTTGATTTTCAACATCATGGCGTCAGCTTTAACATCTTGCACTGGATATGAAAAACCTCCTGCATCACCAATTCCTCCCCCCACCCACCACCCCCCTCACGTATTTGGTTTATTAGTTTGCGAACGTAATTTTCACCGCTAAATTAACAATTAAAAATTGATAGCCCCGGGGGAGCAGCTGCCCCCGCGCCTTCGCTTAGATCCCAGTCACATTTCCAGGTCCGAGCCTTAAGCCCTAAGCGTATGCAAATGCCTTCGCTGTGAATGCGAGAGGTTGGGGAGTGCGGGATGTGGATGTTGGGCTCTGTTCCTGTGTGTACGACATGTCCTTATAGGCACTTTCAGTCCCCCGTCGCAGGCACGTTTAATTGCTGGAAAATTTCAAATTCCGTTGCATAATTTCATGCGTCTTTAGGCAGAGCTGAAGCTAATGATCGTCAGGGCTTAGGTATTTACATATGCCTAAAAGTGGCCGGGTGATCTTCACAATTTCATGCACTTTGTAGCCAAAGGTTTTATTGCTAGCTCGTTTTTTTCTGATTAACTCGCGAAATTCGCTGGCTTAAAGCACAATTTAAGTTTAAGTAGTTCATATTTGCCAGCTTTTATTTTTAGAGTTTTTATATCGTTTGCTCATGTTAATTATTAACATGAACTCTAGTCCAAAATTACAAAGCACATTATCTTCATTGCACAAATTTGATTTAACATTAAGATTCAGGGTTGCCACAGCAATAAAATTGGTGGCCCGACCTGCCAACTGTTGCCAAGAAGAAACTGAGCGTTGCCGTATTTTACAATTAAACACATTTAGTTTGCAATGAAGATATTTTTCTTTTCTTTTATTAAATTGCTACTATGAAATGAAATTAAAAGATAAAAAAAATCATTTATTTATTCTCATGCATATGCAGAAGTCTTTTAAATCGTAGCATAAATAATAAAAAAAGAGATTTTTCCTTTTTTAGTTTTATTTCATAGTCTTTTGTCTTTTCGGACAGTCGAACGCTTTACTTCGTGCACAGTTGGCCGCTGCTCGAGGGATTTAATGCCATAAAGCAATGCATAAACTTATGCTCAGCTCTCCACACTTTCATTAAAAGCTGTTCGACAACTATCCTTACCCCATGTGCATATATCAGGCACTGTAATTTATGCTTAACGAAGCTCCTAACTTTACTACATGCATTTATACAGTTAGTTGCCTGCATGCGGAGAATATTCGAATTATCTCGCACGCTTTTTCAAAGGAAAATTTCTGTTTCAGTAATTTTTTGGCCAGAGTCAAAACAGAAATCGGGTAAAAATTCATTGGGAAAGTGCAATATCTCATTAGCTAATTAGCGCACCAAAAATTTCAGCAATAAAAAAGTTTTTGCATACAAATTTTTGCAACCAAACAGCACGAGGCGCGGGGCGCTGGCGCTTAGCAAAAAGTTTCGCCAACGATTTGAGTACTTTTTTTGTGTTTTTTTTTTTTACTTTTTTTTGGGTGTTGTTCGCCCACTAATTAGAAAGTTTGAATGCATGACACGCCCAGCTAATGTGCAAATTCATTGGCAATCCGCAGCAATTTCAATGCCCAGTTCCGCTCCGGCCACGGATAAAACTCTACGTTCTACATCATGCTATACACAAATTTTTAATGAGCTACAGCAAACAAATTTCCGGTCGAGGTTCGAACTCGGCACCATTAGTGGGCTGTATGTGCGTGTGTGTGTGTGTGTGTGGGGCTAACAAAAGCAATTTCCTACGATTGATTTATGAGTAATGCATTTGTGTCCAGACATACGCTTTTTAACCTACGAGTTAATAACCAAAACCCACCCCTATAACTTCACCCAATCTCTTGATCCATTTGCAGACTCTCGCCGCTGAATATGCCGGACTATGCGGAAGTTGCATGTTCAACATTCAAAAGCCCCCACAACAATGCTGCACAAACTTCCGGTGTGCAGGCGGGCTCATCATCATTATACGATAGCTGCGGCGCCTATGCCACAACAAATGTGGTAGCCAATGTGAAGCTCTATCAGAATCGATATGGAGCAAAGCCAGCCGGAGGTGGAGCAACTGCAACAGCAGCTGGAAACAACAACAATGGCTGCAACAATGATTATCAATCGACTGGGATGTACTCGGCGCCAGCGAGCGCCCATTACGGCTGCCTGGAGCCAAATCCGATGACCATATCGACTGCCTCAACGGCCATACTGAGCGGCTCGCCGGCCAAGCTGAAAAAGATCAACATAACGGAGAACAAAATGGAGCATATCCAGAATCTGAACAGCAACAAGAATGAGTCAAAGATGGAGCGCACGAATCCCTTCAATCAGCAGCAGCAGCTGCTCCTCGCCAGCAACGCGCTCAAGCAGGGCCTGGGCGCCTATGCGAACACCACGCTGGCCGCCCAAATGGCCAGCGGCGGCGGAGCTGGCACTCTGCGCCGACAGCGCCAGCCGAAGACGCTTTTCAAGAGCGAGACCAACATATTGGGCAAATCCAGCGGCGTCGGCTCCCGTCACCAGAGCAATGGCTCGTCGGCCAATGGCAATTTGGACTTTCTAACTGGTGGGCCGCCAGCGGTTGGCGGCGAGAGCCACGATGCGGACTTCGAGGCGCTGTGCAATTCGACAAATCAGCTGCTTAACGATTGGGCTTCCAGTGCGTCGATTGCGGCGGGCGATTATCATTTTGGCAGCAAGCAGCCCAGCAAACAGCATTTGTATGTTAAGGCCAAGGATGGCACCTGGTCGGCCGTCAGCTCCGATGCGTATCAGACCTTCAAGCAGCAGCAGCAGCAACAGCAACAATTCCATGCCGGATCAGGTGACAACAAGATGCCCCTCCTGGTAGCTGGTAGCATTAATCCCGCCCATAGTTCGAACAGCCTTGCAGCTGATAGCAAATTCCTGAGTAGTTTCGGTGCCAGCGCCAATGTCTAGACCGAATGCTAGCAATGATATACATACCACATATATAAAGGGGTTGCAGGGGAGAGGGTCTAGCAACACACACCCCTTCCCTACACACCCCTAGAGTTGTGTTTATGCTCAGTAGACTTAAGTGCAAAAATGAAAGTTGTGAACTGCATTAGTGCTGGGTACGAAGAGGTGACCTGAAGAGGGCAGGGATTCAACCCAAATGAAAGTTTGGCAATGCTTAAAAAGGGTTAGTGAGCGGAGGCAGGTGGGAGATCTGCTTGAAAGCAGAGGCATTAGCTAAGATCACACAGGGAGTAAACTTTAATGCACTTTGACTTAACAGCTAAAACTCGCTCTGACTTAAAATTAGTTTGTTGATTTTAAACTGTTGATAAACTTAAAAAACAACTAAGTTCTAAGTAGATAAGTTCTCATAGAGCAAGCCGCTTATCCCTAAACATATCGCAATGTGTGAGCACAAAACGGTTCGGTCCGCAAACATTTCGCTTCAAAGTTATGCGTTACATTCTGTTAATGTGATGCTAACAGCATTTACTATGTAATGTCCGTACTGGTTCCTTTAACAGGGCAACATTAACGGTCTGTTATTTACAGTCACTTGATGTTTAGTTTTATCTGGTCATGTTATGTAAGTCAAGTTTTCTATTTTGTCATGCCAAATTTTAACAGTAAGTTGATACTTATGAGTTTAGACTTTGACCGAACCGTCGTCATACAAACTGTTGCAGACTAGATAAATATTAATTTAAAAAATGTATGCACCGTGTTTACAGTCCTGCAGAGAACTCTCTGCGACTGTTAGCTAAAGCTCTATAGTAAATTCCCCACTGCACCCTAGATTAGCCGCTGCCCTCTTAACGCCCGCTCAATATCTAGACTAGACTTTCACCCGTAATGCGAGTTCTATACTAAAAGCCCACCCCACTCCACCCCCAGAAAACCAACAACAACGAAAGGTGTGTGTGTGTGTGTGTGTGTGTGTTATACATATTGGCTTGTAAATAGATTTCAACCTTATAAAGCATATGGAATATGGCATTTCTACTAAAAAGTTAAGCAAGTAAATAATATAGATATAAACTATATACACAAAACCCACACACAAACCAAATAGCACCGACGTAGTTTAACTAAGTGAAGATAAATGTAATTTTTAGTACGAAATCTGAAGTCTTTGAGCCAAAACAATGAGAATAGCAAACCCTAACGAAACATTAAATAATAACTCACCTAATAAACAAACATTTAGCATTGTACTTAAAATCCAGCAGCACTTAAACAATAATTAAAGATTCATTAGCTAACGGTGCAATGTGTAATAATCCCCCGGATAAGCGAAATAAATGCTAATAATAAGGCTGTTAAATGTAAAATATCATAAATAATTAATAATCCCCAAACCGAAAAACAAAAGCAACAACAAAAAACAAAAACTTTATATATATATATATATAATATCTACATTAAAATTGTGTAATTAAAGCATTTAATTGTAATTAACTGACGAACTAGCTTTAGTTGCTGTAGCTAAACTGAAAATAGAATGCAGCTAAAATACACAGATATATGTATTTAAATATATATGTGGAAAATGCTGTCAAAAAGGTAAAAAAAAATAATTTGACGGGTTTTAAGCAATCAATGAAAATTAAATTGATAAATTATGCGGAAAAAACGTACGTGAAAAGTAAAGCTACAAATAAATACTAAATAACTACTAACAAAGGTAATACTAACTAAAATACATATATACGCATTTTATTTGCACTTAAATATTTTGAATACCTTTCGCCCACGTGCAGCTGCCACCGTTTGGAGGCGCCACAGCTGCGCCTACACGCTGCTGGACAATACCATGGATTTTGTCATTTGAAATTCTGACGCGGCGCCGTCGACCAACCAGGTAAACCAACACCGAACTAGGCCAGAGACACCCCCTCCCCCCCCTCGCCGAACAAATAGAAAAATAGAGTACAATATCCCAACACTTGTGATCCAAATTAATTATGCGCTTTGTGCTCTACCACCCAAACCCCGCCCACTTTGGGGCGCTGCATCATTAAACTGAAATGAGATATTGTTTATAGTCCTGCAACCTGTGTCCCCCTCCCCTCTCTCACTTTCTCGCTGTTGCAACTGTAAACATGGCAATTGGAAATTCAGGATAATCAAATGAAAACCCCTCTCTCTCTCTCTCTCTATCGCACTGAATTTATAGCTATCCCTATTCCTCTCCGTGTGTTTGTGTTTTTGTTTTCGCATTTGGTTGTAAAACAATTTTACAAATTGTTATTGACAATTTATGTCTGTTGTTCTGTCTATTTTTTTTATTCGCCTTTCTCTTTTGTTTTGCCCCTGTGAATGTCCCTTCGTCCTGCCAGCCAGCGGATGCTATTTGAGTGTGCATTGGAATTGCGCAAACAAATGAAAATCAATTCGACCAAATGAAGCGCAATAATATTGCAACAATTTTTGCTTAATATTGCCAATTTTAGGTTGAATTGTCCAGATATGAGTGCATATATATGTAATACACTGTTTGCATGGATTATTAAAGCGCACAGCGCAAACCAATCAAAATCAGTAAACTACAGTAGCACTTCACTATAAAGGACACGAGAGAATTCGATAGCTGATTGAACTGAGGTGAAAAATCCAAATTTGCGACGCAAAATAATGTTTATTTTGTATCAAAAAACTAGATAATCAGAATTACTTTTAACTCGTTTGTTATTGGGTAGATCGACCGTTTGTTATAGGGAAGTTCGACTATAGAGCATATATAAATGGAATACAACTGCAAAAAGCGGTCGATTTTACAGAAATCAGAGTACAGAATACTCAACAAATTATACGAAGAGAATTTTATAGAGTCGAAAAACAAATGTCTATAATTGAGAGAGGTACGTTATAGAGAGTTTCAACTGTAGCAAATATTTTACAAATATACATTAAACAGATAATGGGAAATGAAATCGAAATACAGAAATGCAAACATTTTATATAAATTACTTTTTTTATAGAAAAGTTTAATTGCAGATTCTTTTTCATGTCCACGAATATGTTGCAATACAAATCTTTAATAATCTCCCTATACGATTATATCTTAACTTAGAAGTTCTTATTCAAATGCACAAATATGCAAATGTAATTCGTGCATATGCGATGGATTCCTTTTGGAAAACTGCTTGTAATTCTCATCAAGTTAAAGCTTTGTAAAACTTAATGTAAATAACTGCACAGACAAGCCAAGCAAATAAAGTTTTAGCTGAAAGGAACTTAAGGATATAAATATATACTTATTGCGCTGAACATAGTCTATCTTCTAGCTGGTTTTTAGTTGTCGAAGCTTTTATGGCTTTCAAGTAAAATTGATAAGTATTTGGGCACTTTTCAATATATTTTAATTTTGTAGAGTGAACTTTAAGCCGCAGCAGCTGCAACAGCGCCCAATGCCTGGCTACTGCCTAATGTATCTGAACAACCCACGCCATTAGCTACAACAGGCACACACACACATTTGCCACTCCCCTTCCGCCCAACTAGAAATAGGCGAAACTCTAGTCTGCTAGCCACTGAGCAGGCCGATAAATAAACCCAAATTTATCATGTACATGGACGCATTGCATGGTAACTTGAAAGAGAGAGACACAGAGAAAGGCTGGGCCAGAGAGGGTGAGGAGAGAGAGAGAGAGGGTGATAGAACTACATAGCATTCGGAGCGAACATATATCGTGGATATAATAGCAGTGCCGGCAGCGGTCATAATTTTTGGCACAAAATTGTCGATAGGCGTTGAAGCGTTCAATTGAATGTCCTGGCCGACATCGACATCGTCTGGCCAGGAGCTGAGCCCGAACCCTAAGCCCAAGACCTTGTTCTGTTGTAGTACGTCCCCCCCAGCTCTACGGCTGGCTTCCTAATGTCGTTTAGCCAAACACTATTGTATAATCAAAACTAATGGTCTATAAAGAATCAATTCTCAATTTGTTTAGCCCCAGCTGTTGCCCCTCAACTGGCGGGCCGGACGCGCCGGACAATGGAAACATGGGGACAATTTCACATTTGGCGAAACACTGGCAGCACATGTGGCAAATAAAATTTAAATGCATTTTGTAAATAATTTAATAAAAAAATATATAAACACAGCAAAACGCAGATGGGCCCCGGAACTGGTTGGCCCCAAATGAGCGTATTCTGATTAGGGATATTCCCGCACATTCGCCGAGTCACACATAAATTAGTCGGCAAATTTGTTGCATATAAATGGAATTTTTATTTTATTGTATTTAGGCAGTCATGTGTGTGTGTGTGTGTGCATGCATGTGTGCGGCATGTGACAGAGCATGAGTTACGGAAGGGGAAACGGCGTGGGTCTGAGGCTGAGGCTGAGGCACATGGAAATGGAAATGTAAATGGTGAATGTGTTGGCCGGGGGCATGTTTTGCCGGAAAGCACTGATTCAGCAAGTTGCCATAAAGTTTAATCAGCAGCTTGGCATCGTCAGAGCAAGGACAAGCATCTAGAAAAAACGAAAGACTCGTAAATATGAGCTGAAACCACACACACACACACACACACACACACTCGCACGCACACATCGAAAGTTTTATGCGCATTTGAGTGACCATAAAAATGGGCAGTTCTGGTCCGAGTCCTGGACATCCAGCTGCTTGCGGCCGCATGCCTGTGGCCTGTGGCCTGTGCCCCGCTTTGCCTGTTGATAACAACAACGCAATTTGATGAGATTAGCCTTCGCAGCGAGTGTACAAGTACGATATATGTATATATCTAAGTATCTATATATTTATATACTATGTGCATAGTCAAATGTCATTATAATTCGATGCGGCAGGCTTAACTCGTTGCAACAAATTGATTAAAGCTGACACAACAACAACGCCGGACACCAAATGGAGCGTAGTGAACCCAAAATTGATAGTGTCGTAAGTAACTAGCCTTATCTTGCGATATTACATAGTCCAATTATGAAACAAGCTACTAAAAATGTACTTTTAGGCTGGACAAAAATGTATGTGTATGTATGTATATATAAGAAATTGAGGCATGATTCTGGGGGGAAACATGCGTTGGCTCTCTATTTATCAATAAAACATTTTATGACAGCCTTAAAACGTTTAAGAACACAACACAAAGGGGATTAGAAAATGGAAACGATTTTAGATGAGAGAAGAACGTGTATGTTTTGAAGGTTCATACTAAATGAGATATGCTGAAATTATACAATTTTATTTTGAAAGAGACAATTGTAACGAAATTGCAATACCCTACGATTGTAATACAGCCAGGAATATTTTTTCTACATCATAGGTGAAAAACTTGGGATAATTTTTTTTCCAACAGCGAACTACTTTTCACAACAGAAGAAAAAAGACGTTTTAGAAGAATTTTTACCAAAAGAATTAATCTATCTCCTTTCGTGATCAAAAAAAAATTCCTTCACCATAATCCTCTTGTTTTTGAGGGCCTTTAAGTTATGTTTTTAACGACTAAATGCTTTATTTGCTTTAAGTGGAAAAGCCCTGCCATTTAATCCCACACTTTTCTGCAAAACTCCATTCCAAACCCGCGACAAAAGAATTAAATTTGTTTTAGCTAAATGGCTGCAATAAAAATTGCGTCGTTCTTTTAAGCAATTTAATTGAAACTTCCCAAAAGTCCGAAACAATAATCTAAATGCCAATAATGTGTACAGAAATTCCAGAAGAGCGACAAAACGGAATAAAACCCATAAAAATCTAGTGAAGCAATTTTTATGCGAGCGCAAACATTTTAATTTGAGCATCACTTTTGATTTTCCCTTTTTTTCACGTTTTATAACAAATTGAAATTGACCAAAGCTCAAAGCCCAAGGGTTGTTGAAAGCACAGACAGGCAGACTCATGTGCATACCCTTTCCTCTACACCTGTCTCGCTCACACACACAGACACACTAATTAAATGCCCAAAAAGTTGTTCTGGCAAGTGAAATGTGGCCTTCGCTTTAAATGGACCGACTAAAACTTCGTGTTAGTCAAAAAGTTTAATTTGCGCTGTGGGGGAGCCTTCAGTTGCCTCAGTGGCTTTTGCTTGTTTCCGTGAGTAATTAGTAAAATGCATTAAAATAAATGAACTTTTGCCGTGGGGTGGCGCAAAGCGCACCCGCTTTGCCTTAAGCTCTTAAATGCTAAAACTAAAAATTAATATGGATTATTGAAAAGATCAAATAGCGAACATGTGCTGCAAAATTAGTATCATGAAAAAGAAAAAAATTGTATAATTTGCCATTAATACATATTACATTTTATTTACTCGCTGGCACTCGAAAAATGAGCGCATTTCGTTTAGTTACAGTAATTTAAGCGTAACATAAAACTTAACAGCCTATTTACAGCGCTGGACACAGACAGACAAAGAGACAAAACATGGCGGGAGTGCCGTTAAATAGGTATGAGAGAGAGCGAGAGAGGGAGTCGAGGTATAAGTGTAAGGAGCGAACCACGGCTGCTGCTGGCGGCGGACGCTGCTTCCTGAGACACTTAAACAGGCCATAAAATACATTTTGAGCGTGGCGTCTGCCTGGCCGTTTTTGTCGCTTTGTCGCTTTTGTAGTTGTCGCTCTGTCGTTGGCGTCTCGCCTCTAGGCGTTGTAATTTCTTCAATGTGTCAGCCGCGTCGTCCTTCTAATTGCAAAATATGGCGACAATTTCAAAGAAGTTGAGCACATTGACGCTTGCTCGCCGTGGGGATAATATAATTTCCAACAGGAGAGCGGGAGGGTTTTATAGTCTAGCCCTTGAACTTGCTCGCGCCCGTTACGTAATGAATGCTCGCACAGCAAAACGCAAAAGCGCAGAAGACGCTCACGAAAATGCCAAAAACACAATTATTAAATGTAAAGAAAGCGAAGCTTAAACGGCAACTAAAGCTCAAAATGAAATGTTAAGAGTGCGACGAAACCCCAGCTCAATTGTTGTCTGCGGCCAAGTTCTAAGTGCTAAGCACAAGTGTGTGTGTGTGTGTGTGTGTGTGTGTGTGTGTGTGTGGCGCATTTTATGAAACGTTTTATTATACTAATTTGTAGCCTGGCAATGGTCGCCAGTTTCGGTTACATCGAATGGCACCAACTAAAAATGGCAATTTGCCATTGTGTGAGAGTGAGAGTGAGAGAGCATAAGCGTGTGTGTGAGAGAGGGAGAGGCGCATACACTTCAGTCAAGTCTCTATTAGCAGACAATGCGTTTGCGAGGGGCGCTTTCTAAAATCGTCTCTACTAATACATATGGAAAAGGTATACCATGAAAATTGTTTAACTGTCTGTCTGTGCTTTGTGTGTGTGTGTGTGTGTGTGTGTGTGTGCGTGTTTCGTGTGGGGATTTTCGCCTTTGGGGAGTTTTTATTAAAATGACGTTGCCCGTTTGCCTGAATTGTCTGTCCCTGACCAGCGTCGAGTGGGCAACGGCATTTGCTCTACGCATATCCAGCAAATGCTCCTCTGCTGGCGTCGTTAGTGTCCTTTGCTGCTGCTGCTGCAGTCGCATTCGTCCTGCCACTCGGCTGGTTAAAGTCCCGTTTTGGTTGGGGGCCAAGTTTTAACGACTTTGTTTCCGTTACGTCTAATTTAATGAAATTCGTTTTGCTTTTGGTTTCTGTTTCTGTTTCGGTTTTTGCTTTCTGCCAAGTTTTCTGCATACAATTTTCCGAAAAACGGCATTCTAATGACTTGGGCGTTGTTGCACTTAGTCCTTGTTTTTGTTGCTGCAGTTGTTGTTGTTGTTGTTGGTTTAAGTCTGCTCTGAACGTTGGCCACCCTGTATTCACCCTGTGCTCTTTGCAGGGGGTCGCTTTTAAGTTGGGTCTGTTATATTTTGTTTGGTTTTTGATTTAATGATGGTCTGTGGTCTGCTCTTCCTCTTATTATGCTAGTCATTGTGCGGCTTGCATTCGCATTGATATAAAGACATTGCTTATAATGATACAGTGCCACGGATTCCAGAGCTGACCGTGTGCCCCGGCTAGAAACTGAATTGAATGCAAATGCTTGGGGCGTTACAATGCACAGTACGAGCGATAAGTATACGTTTGGCATTAAGCTGGGAGCTGTTGACAGCACATAGCAATTACAACCCCAACGTCCTGGAACAAATGTCCTCATTTGAGCTGTGACAGTTTTTCAGATTTGACCTGAAGATAACAATAAATTGGTATTTTGTCAAAAACTTAGATGTTAGCCCCCGATATTTGATTTAATTGAATACCAATCGATAGCAGGGATCCGTACGAATGCAGAGAGGTATAACATTCCAAAATCAGACGTTATCTAAGTTAACTTAAACTTAAATCCGCCGTTGATCAAGGCGAGAATATGTGAGGTTCAGTCTGTAGAACGTTCAGATACTTTAAGTTTTGCGTTTCTAGCGTGGCTTGCAATCGTTAAGAATCTTTGCGAAAACTTGAAATCCAGGATAGTTTCATGAAATATGTAGCCTTTCTGTAGCGTTTCTTCCAAGGCAATTTACTTGCATGTTGTTCCCGTCTGCCACGCCCACGAGTAAGCCCGGAGGCGAAAATGCAGCCACAAAATATGCAACAAATATTCGTCGGATGGCTTTTTGCCTGATAACTTGAACTATTTGCAAGAAATATGAGCGAAGAAGCGCGCTGCGAATAAACAAACTGATTTGCATTTATGGAAATGCTAAACACACACGCACACATACACAATCAAGGCCCCCGTCCCCGCACCCCTTCCCCACCAGCCGTAGACAAACACGTTGCGGTAATGGTGTAAAAATGCAAAGGAAATATGGAATATGTGTGCGGGCGCGGGCGCGAGCGCAGGACGAGGCCATATGCACAGGATACACATGACTAGCTACTGACCAAAATCAAATAGAAATGTCGAGTGTGTGTGTGTATGTGCGTGGTGTGTGTTTGGGGTGTGTGTTCAAAAGCCAAAAGTAAATATTTATGTTTTATGTTAATGAGAATATGTCTGACTTTTTGCTATTTGAATATTGGCAAACGGCCGCTGCAGCAGCGCAGGATACGCTGCAGTGGCTGCCAGGACTTGCTTGTGCCACGGCCAAGAGAATGACAAATGCGTCGGGGCGTTGGTTAAACTGTGGTTGCACTTCTTTTTGTCGTTGTTGTTGTTGTTGTTGCCACAAACAGCCAAACAACCACCCGGCTCATGAGTCTCAGCCTCGCCTGTGGTTTAGCGATACACCAGGGCGCTGGATGGGTGGGCGTGGCTGGGGGGTGGGCAGTAGTAATACTTTATTGCCCTGACTTTCGCTTGCTAACACAGTTGTTGTTGTTGTTGTTGTTGCTGCTGGTTTGTTGGTCAATAATTGACAATTTAATTTGACAAAGTGCTGAAAAAAATGTGCGTTTAATGGCAAAAAGCGTGCTTAAAAAATTAATTGAAACAATGGAATTTTAAATACTCTAACTGTGCGAAATTTTAATTGGAAAGAGGGTATTGGCAAATTAATGAGTATATTATTTACTCGTGTGACTTTATTTTTTATTAGCCAAAATATAATATATCTTATAGTATCATTTGTCTTATGTTCTGTGGATATCTTTTAACTCTGTCATATACATCTGTTTTCGTATCGTATATCGTAAATCTCGTATATCTTTTAATTTTAATTGTATTTGCTAAATTCTACGTCTTCTAGTTAACAATTTACATCTTATATCTTATAGCATATATGTATATTAGATATACTATTCCACTTCTACAAAAGATTCTGTAAAAAATTAGAAAAAATGAATTATATATTAATGTGATATTACCGATTATATAACTATTTATGTGACTATACAATAATAATAAAACATGTTTTTTCTTCAACAAAATCCTATAAATTTTGCAGAAAAAACTTGTATATTATTTCGCTCATATTTTGTATAATCATTTAGCATTTTTTACTCAACATTTTTAAGAGTATTAAATGTTATGTTTGCCGTTGTTATTTTTGTGGCATGTGCCTCTTGTTGCATGTTTAATTAGTTGGTTGTTTATAGCTGCATACTGGCTTTTTTATAATCATTGTTGCGGCGCATAGTTGGTTTATTTATTTACAATTTTTTTAAAATTTTTTTGATTGTGTTTGCTTTTGGTTTCTTTTTTATTTGTTCTTAATTTATTAATGCTGCATGATATGCTGCTTAAGCTGACGTTTAATTAATTCTATTAATTTTTTAATTATGCAAGAGAATGCACAAAAAAGCAAACTACAAAAAAACGCTGCAAATAAATGCAAGTTTTTGTGTTAATAAAAATACATTTAAATGGAAATGTCGAACACAATTATGTTAAATGAAATATTTATAAATATTAAACAGAGCAGTGGATCTTTTATATTAATGTAAAGCTGTAAAAAGCTCAAAAAGCAAATAAGCTTGCAAAAAATAATAAATCAAATATGTTGCAGCCCTAAAGTGAGCAAGTATTGGGTAAAATTTAAATATACGATATAGATAAAAAAGTTGCTTTAAGTTTCTCTTTAACAGCTCTCTTGTGCCATGTCCTAAAATTCTCGAATTTTGAAAAGATTAATGGCAAATACTCTGATACATGTATCTAATCTATCTAAAAATCTAATAGTCCTTTAAAATCAAGAATAATCTCAAGCTGTTGCTTTCCTTCAAGCCTCAAATTTGGATAAGTCTTTTCAAGCTTTAATCAGTTCAGTTTCTATTTCCAAACGTATTTGAAATCAAGTCTGCAACTGGATCTATCCCGCATAACTAATAACCAGTTGCAATCAGTTGTGCAATCACAACCGAACCAAAGCTCTACACCCTTGCCCATCCACGGCGTTTGGCAGGGCCCACAAGTTTAGCTGGCAATTGCACTCAGAAGAATGAAATGCCAACAAAATGGCAAAGGTTAATGCACCATCGGACAGTTGTCGTCTATGCGTTATGTCTCATCCAATGCAACCAATGTCGACATCATCATCAGCAAAGCGAACATCATCATCAGCATTGGCAGAGTGTGTTTGTGTGTGTGTGTCTATTGGTGTGTGTGTGTGGCATATGACAAAGTTTAAGTGCTGGTAAATCCATAGATTTCATGCTGGCAGCCGGCAAACATGGCCACATATTGTGCGAGACATACAGCAACAACAGCGACAACAACGACAACAACAGGAACAAACAACCAGAGGTGTTGGTAATGTGCTGCAAACGACAACGACAACGACAACAACAAGAACAACAATTGTTGCAACAATAGTATCGCATTTCAATGTTTTTAGTGCGGCATAAAAACAAAAGCAAAAGCCGCATTCAAACTGCGAACTAACAACAACAACAACAACAACAAACAACGTTACTTTGGGGCACAGACTGCAAAAGTTTTTATGCTACAACTCGCAGATACTTACCAGCCCCCAGCACCCGGCTGGCCCCCTTTGCTGCCGTCACCCCCGGCTGGCTGCACGTAATTTTGTTGTGTCGCGACGCAAATATGTTGCCCATGAAAGCCATCGAACCACCCTCGTAGCTCGCCCCACACATCCCACCCCTCCTCCTGCCACGTCATATGCTAAGCTGCTACCTTGGCATTATGCAAGGCGCCATTGCCGTCGCACTTGTCACTTTAACCTTGCACGGCCTGTCAGCAGACGCCTCACACTTGCGCCCAAAAAACGCCCAACATACCCGCCCCCGCGCCCAACAGACACCCAGCGCCCATCTGGCAAGCCACTGAAAATTTGCGCAAAGCGGCATGGAAAATGAAAAGAAAAGCCATAAAACCAAAGACGACGCGCAAAGCCAGAAAAAATACAACAACATCAACATATAATGCAAGACATGTCGCTGTTTAATTAACGCACCTTGAATACACTCACCTGGCAGATTTGTTCCAAAGTGAGAGAAAAGTTTTAGTTTGATGTAGAATTATTGTCAACAAAGTGTGTGTGGCTATTTGTAGATAGATTTATACTACCTGTGAAGAAGAGTTAAGAGGCTGACTAAATATATAAACAAATATTTCCAAAGATAATTATAGCTGACTATATTTCTTACCCAGCTTTAATTCTTTATATATATAGATTATAGATTGATTAAGCATAAAATAAAATTGACCTCTCCAATTAAAACACCAAGAACTTTCGTTATACCAATTTATGTGAGGGTTGTTTTTTCAATATTTTAAAAATAATAAGTATCTTATTAAAATATTTCGAAATTAAAAATTAAATAATTAATCGCGGTTGTAGGACAAGATATAATCTAAACTTTATAAATGGAAAAGAAAACACATGCAAATTGAATAGATTGTGAGCCTAAATACAGTGTAAATATTTAAAAAAATATGTAAAAAAAGAAATGTCCAGAACCAGCATTAAATAATAATATATATTTAAATAATATAAACTTTTTTCTTATAGCATAAATCGATTTCAATAATGAAGAAACAGAAAATTAATATGAACTAGTTAAACCAACTTGTACGAAAAGGTTCTTTCCGACTAAAAATGCATATTTTATAAACTTCAGTTTTAGAATTTAGGTCAAATTACTGATTTAACTTTGCAAATTTTTTTTTTTGTATCCTTCTATACATTTTATACGCATGGAAATGTTTTGAGTACTTTCACTTAAAGCTGCATCTTTTTGCAGCTTGTGACCAGTCTCATCGCATAGCCAATATAATCAAACATGTAGAGCATTGAAACCGAAACGAGCGTAAATATGCCTGTCATCATTTTGACATCAGCATTGCTGTCGGCATCGCCGTCGTCGCCTCGACTGGCATCGGCTGTGGCTGGAGCTGGAGCTTGAGCTGATGCCATGGCTGGATCTGTGCGGCTTGGGTAGTTGAGCGGGCCATTACCATAACTATAATGCATATTTCAGCATCGACATCGGCCCGTCTAAGGCTCCGTCCTCATCATCATCATCATCAGCGACGGCGATGATGATGCCGTCGTAGCCGTCGTCATGTGGAAAATCCCGGTATCACTTTCGCTTCTGCCTTTGTTGACAATCTCGGTTTCAATGTGTGCCCAGTAGTACCCCTCAACCTTCCCCTCCGCCCACCGCATGCCACCCCCAACTGCTGTACTTAGCTATCTGGGAAGCATGCCTCGGCATATTTATGCCTTGTTTGTAGCCGCATTTGCCGTTCCTCTCACCGTGGCCCGGGCTAGGGCCCGGCCCATAATGAAAGGCAAGGTTTTAGCATAAAAGTTTATTGAACTAGAACTACGAGGTAAATACACATAGATTGAACCGCAGGAGCCGCCCACCCATTGGCCATGCAGACACAGTAACGACAGTGGTTATGGTCTCTTTATAAATAAATCGATGCAATTTACGCGAAAATTTGGCAGAAATGGACACCGAAAAGTACTTTGCTGGGTATACGTACTGGTATTCCCAGTGGTCTGATTCTGCGCAGGCTACAGAAAATATTTTTAAAATCCACTTTATATTTTGAGAGTTTGACACACTGTTGCAAATGCGAGTGTTATATAAAGCTATAATTTTCATATGAATCTATTGATAATGAATTCTCGAAAACCTGTCTGGAAAATTGTGGCAGCTATCCGCTTTTACTGATCTGCTGAAGGGAAAGTATTTCGATTATACTATTATATTTTATGAAAGTCGACATTTTACTCAAATCAAACCAAATAAGTTACACTTTTAATTTATTGTGCATTATTATAAGAGGTATAAAATAAAAATATAAATATTTCATCAAACTCAATATGAGGAAATGCAAAAAATGCCTAGATTGTTATTTATTTAGTTACTTTTGTTGTATTACTTTTTTCCCTAAAAGGAAAGGTTATAACGTTTAGCTTGTGTTTTTCCATTGCAAATATATTTTTTATCTAATTCAAACTTTCAAAAATTGAGTCCTTATTAGTTGATCCCAAAATCAATAGTTTTTCACAATTGTGGACAAGTCACTTGGGATAGTTATCAAAGTGAACCCCCACAAACAGTTTGTATATCAAATTAAGACTTCCTAATCAAACCTGTTTGTGCCTCAACTCGACGCATCTGTCTCGCCCCACCAGCACCCAATCCTCCTCTTCCTCTCTCGCTAGCCCATTTGCCGTGAAGCATTTCCCTATTTTGGCCAATTTGAACAACTGCGAGTGTGTGACTCCAGTTGCTCGTGTTCGTAATCCACGTGGATTATGTCAAAATTGGTATATCATAAAAACGTCGCGTACGTGAGAGGCATGGACAAAATATGATAAAGCTGCTAGACGAAGAGTGAAAGAGATGAGACAGAGAGAGAGAGTGAGAGAGAGAGAGGACGAGGGGGAGGGAGAGAGTAGGAGAGAGAGAAAGGTAAGCGCTGCGATTCGAACCCGAAACCGAAGCCATTAACTTTGCCTTTTGGCGCCGCTGACACTCCAACCTTTTGACCAAGTGATTAATTTGTATGCGCCAGGCGCTGACTTTTGCGGTCTCGGGACAAAGGCCAAAAGTGTTTGGCATGTAACGGAAATGCGCGCCCGGGGACAGTCCGTCCAGACAGCCCGGAGCAGTCCATCGGAGCTGGAGCTAGAGTTAGCAGATGGGCAACGGCACATTCTGCGGCGCCAGTGTTGGTAAGTGCTTTGAATATGCAGTTGTTGTGGGGCGGACAACATAAAGTTTTGCCTGCTAGCTTACGGATTTCGTCCGGAAAGTTTTCCACACAGACCTTATAAGGCGACTTGGCTGGCTTATGGCCAACAACTTGTAAAGCGGCACAAAAACTTGAAATACGTTTAGTTCGTTTTTCTTTTTCATTGTTGTTTTTTTTTTGTTCTTCAACTTGTAAAGAGCGAAATAAAATTCATGACGCGACAATTGGTAAGAAAAACTCACATTCCGTTCGCGCGTTTCGTGTCAAGATTTCATTAAACTTTCTGTAAGACAGCAAAGCTTGACCAATCTATAAAGCAAGACTGGCAAAAAAAAATAAAGAAGCCGGAAAAAAACTTGGCTCATTAATTGAGTTACTCGCGCTATTAGGCAAAAGCGCAAAGAAAAAAAAACAAATAAAAGATTTTGCATAAATATAAATACTGCATAATACTGAAGGGCAAGGGTTAAAACGCGAGGAATATTAAAAGGGTTTTAGGTAGACGAAATGTATATGCTCTCACGAGATTTGCAGTAAAGAAGTTGCCAAAGATAAAGATTTTTTCTAGTTATTTACTTTTGTATGTCAAAAATTATATAGTAAAATATATAAAACAAATATAAATAATAAGAAATTGCAAACTACGAACTTTGTAAATATTTTGGAAAATTAGTTTTTTGCGTTTTAAAACCCTCAAACATTGCCTTAACCCAACTATAAGAAAACACTTCTTAAAATGCGCGTCAAATACATTTACAATTTTCAAAAATATGTGTTAAACTAAAATACAACCTCAACTCATTTTGTTTAACAATAGCCATACATGGCTTATGGCAGTAAAATATGTCAGCCTCATCCACACCCCTTTTGTGTAATATATATCCTGTTCAAATTGTATTATATACACAGCGAGGGTAAACAAAAAATAAAATACATGCCTTAAGTCAGCTGCTGTGAGTTTCCTTGAAGGAAAAAAGTGTTTCCTATTTCAATTTCGTATATCAGCCATTTGGAAATGAACTTTACACTCGCCTGCCTCTGGCGCCCCAGCAAAAGTATCTGTATCTGTATCTTTAGCTGTGGCTAAAGGCTATTCCTGTAACTGTAGCTCTATAGATGTATCCTTTTCTTTTTATTGTATTACCGCGAGTGTTATGCTAATTTCCGTAGCCGGGAAGCAGCGGGGCCTGCCGCCCTGAGTCGGTGGTTCAGCCTGGGCCTCAGTCTCAGACTCATTCTCATCGTTCTCGTCGGCGTCGTTGTCGTCGCATCTTCTGCAAAGTCCTGGGCCGGAAATGAAATTTAACTGAATTTGCATTGGAATTCGATTAAATCGTTTATGCAAACATTTCGTTTCATTTCATTTGCGGGTTTTTCGCTTTCCCAACGCTCGTCTGCGACTGTAACCGTAAACAGGGCCATGTGAATGTGCGAATCCTTTTTGCCTGCCTCCACGCTAAAGCCAAATTGCGGCCATGTCTCGCCTCCACTTCCACTTCCACTTCCAGCTCCTGCTCCAGCTCCCCACTCATTTTGCGCCATTTGATTCTCTTCTTCTTGCTCAGCTCTTGTGGCATGGCAAAATTACATTGAAAAGCCTCGAGAGTTGATTTTGGCGTTCATCTAATTTACATAATGCTCATATGTTTTGCCTGTTTTCGAGTTCTGCACAGCTCAGCACATTAAATGCTATGGAAATGTATCTTTGCGCTTGTTATTTATGAATTAATTTCATTTCCCATGTAAATGCATAAAGGTAATCGAGTATGCGACGGCCTAGCTCAATCATTTGCATAAAAATATGAAATTTTATTCAAAAAAATAAACAAAATATGGAGAAAATGTTAAGATTGATCGAAGAAAATATCTAAGAAGCACCATTGGAAGTTTTACAGTTGAATACACTTTAGATAACAGTTTGAAAAAGAAAAGATACAGATTACAGAGTCCAAGCAAAATGCAAGAAGTTTTCTACTGATTTGAAATTTTCAGAAATTAGATAAATGTTATGCAAAATGGTTTCAATTTTGAATTTTAAGTACAGAGCAAATTTAAGATACTTAAAATGAACTTTAATAGAATTCCTTAATGGTGTGCCACATGAGCTCCATTTTATTTTGCCGATGATTACCAAATGGCCAAGCTCGTTGCGTATGGCTTGCCACATTGCATTCGCTTTTGCGGCTTCCTTAAGCTCCTTGGCATTGCCGGAGTTTTATCTGAGTACCCCCAAATGGCATTCAAATGCAAACCGCATGAGTCGCATAAGGATGCGCTGAAGGCTGCAGCAATAAGCTGCAGAGGCAGTGGCAGTGGCAGTGTGGCACTGTGGCAATGTGGCAGTAACCTAATGCGGTCATACATTGTCTCTCGCTGTCCCTCCTCATCTCTCTCTCTCTCTCTCGCTCGCTATTTCTCTGGAACCCATTTGCCACAATGAGCTACCAAAAATGGAGTTTAGCGTCAAGGGAAATGTCTGTTTTATTGCGGACCATGAAACAGTTCATAAATAAGCATATGCACGAGAGTCTATGAGTTTGTGTTGGTGTGTGTGTTTGTGTGTGTGTGTGAGTGCACTCATACACTCATCTAGCATAGGTATGCAAAAACCTATTTATATCAACATAACTCGGTTTGTGGCTTTTTCCCATATAAAAAGCATTGAAATTATATTACAATTGCATTCGGTCTATTTGTTTGTGCTTCGAGTTCGGCTTTTGCATTTGCATGCCACAAAATATGTTTGCCCTGTCTCGTAATATCTCATAAAAGCGCTGCAAATTGAATATGAAAAAAAGACCTTGTTGCAAGCGCCAGCAAAATGGTGAAAATTGAAGCGCATTAAATATTTAAGCACAATTTGAAAACTCTATTAACACCCTGCGAAAAGCGTACAATGGGAACAACAGTGTCTGCGAAAAGTTTGCGCTCACTTATAAATCATAAAAATCATAAAAATTTAAATCACAAGACAAAACTTGTCCATTATCAACATTAGCAAACGAAATTTTCGCCCTTATTCCACGCCGCGCCGCAACCAACTTTTGTACATTTTACAACAAATTTAACTTTAATTTGGTAATTTAGCAACGCCAGCGGCTGGGCAACTGAATGCGAATGAAAATGTATGAAAATGAATGACTGAATGAATATTCAATTTGTATTCGTTGAATTTCCCGCTGAGCACTTGGCCAGCGGGCGCTGTGAAAAGTTGAAAATTCAATAATGGATAACCTTCAATTTACGTGAAAAACTTTTCGTTTCAGTTGAATTGTGGCATCAGTTCAAGTTTTAAAGTGACTTTTTTAAATGTATGAAATAAAATATATTGACTTTTCTTTATATTTATTTAAACTACTTTAAACGAGCTTTTCTTCTTATAGTATAGAATAGTTCAACATGATTGGCGAATTTAATGAACCACTTGAAAAATGGCTCATAACATTCCCAAAGTATCCAATGAAAAAACATTTAATACGCCTAATAAGGAGAGGTTCGCTGCCCAATATAAAAAAAAAAAACGAGGAGCAAGGATACGAGGGGCAATAGTTAAGCTCGTAAAGCTTTAAAACTGACGAGTAGTACGCATAGAAACAGACGGTCGAACGGCCCGACGGACTTGGCTATATCAACTCGGCTGTTATCGGATCGGAGATGTCTTCTTCTATGCGTTACACATTTCATGACAAGATTAAATATACAAGGGTATACAAATAATTTTAAAGGCCAGTCAAAATTATTGATATATTTATACGATGGATAGAATAGATATGATAGATAGTTTTCAGACGTGTGTCATTTTCAAAGACCAACTCATGCTTATATATAATTGAATATATTTTTTCAAATATTTCTTTCTATTTGCATGAGCTTGTCTGGTTCCCAAGGAACTCGGCAATATGCTACCCAAAAGCTGGTCACTTTCATTGATTGACCCCTGCGCGCTTTATCTATGCAATCTTTGACATTTGCCATGCTGAATTTCGCATCCATATTTTACATACCGCACCAATTTTCAAAAATCAACCAATTCCCCGAATGAAAAAATATAAAAACGAAATAGGGCCTGGCTGTAGAGCCCAATTCAAAAGCGAAACGTGTAGCCCATAAATTTGGAACTCAGCCCCCGCTCATTTGCACAGAGGATTAAAGGGTCTCGTCGGGGTTTTGCACTCTCACCATTTGTTATGCCTTTGCGCTGGGTTTTGCTTTTCCAATTTTTCTCGTTTTCCATTTCCCTCCCATTTTTCTGGCACTGCTGCTGTTGTTGTTGTTGTTGTTTGTCCTAGCGGAAAGCTTGCAAAAGTGATTAATGCAAAAGTCGGCGGCCGCGTCGATGGCGACCAACAACAAATTTGCCAACGCGCATAGAAAACACAACGCAACGCCGGCATTTTTATTGAATTGCCAGCCTCGGAATGCGCTGGCCACTCCATTTACCTGCGCTGCCTGAATAAAACTAGACACTCAGAGTGAATTTCCTAGTGCCAACGCGGGCTCGGCTGGGGCCCGGTCTGGAAGTATGCTTTGACTACAGTTGCACGGATTAAAGCACAAAATGCCCCGAAATCCGCTTTGGGCAGCAAAGAGTATGCGGCAGGTGTGGCAGCAGTCGTGTTAAAGCCGCACTGAGGTTCCATGCAACCGCAGCAGCAGCGAATACCGAATATTCTTGCAAATCAATTATTTAAGACTTTCAACGAAATATACCTTTTAAGATATATGTATATATATACATATACATATATATAAGAATATCTATATATGTATATTTTGTTTTTCAATCAAAAAATTTAATTACAGCGAAAATCAATGAAAGTCTTTCTTAATATGGAAATAAATATATGTCCTATAAATAATATTTGTAACAATACAATATAATATTGCATGACAAGTCGTCAAAGTTTAATAGTTATAGAGAACTTCTTTTTCATTTTTTATATATTATTTCTGATAGTACAATTAAAAAATCTTAAGATTTTCAATGACACTTTCCGTTATCTAAAATATAAATTCTTAATCCATTGAGATTTAAACCAGGTCTTAAGACTTTAGGCTTAAGATAACAAGATGTCGGATATAGATAAAATTCCATTTGAAATGCACTAAAACGATTTTCAATAAATACGAAACGAGCCCGAGACAATAAAATGTCAAGAAACTCAGACAGTCAGCCACCCCCTTATAGACCAGGCACGCTCCAGGCCCAGTTGTTGTTAACCAGAGGTGGGGCAGGGGGAATATTGGAGACTGGGTAGCTGCGCGCCAGATTTCTATCAAGCCATCAAACTGGCAACTGCCGGCTTAGTCGAAAGTCAAAGGACCGCCCGAGTGTCAGTGACACCGAACCACCCCCGCTGGGTGGGGCGAACTGTTCTGCTCGGCTTTCTACATTATTGATGGTAATTTTAAAACGTGCCTACAACAAAAATTTCACACATTTGCCGGATTTACAATTTGTGTGTGGCTTTGTTTTGCTTGCGTTCGATTGACGCTTATCTTAATGGACCAAACATATGGACCAGGCCAGGCCTCCTCCATTCCCATGCTGTCGCCTTGTGGCACGTCAGGAGCAAACGTGTTGATAATTTAAATAAGCTACTTTGAGCGCTGCCGTTTGACATTGCGCATACGCAGCGTTCGCCTGTCGTCGCTGCGATAAGCCTTGGTAAATGTTTTTCGATTTTGTATTAATTTTGTGCTCAAATCCCAGCGAGATTTGTGATGCACACAGACAGGCGAGTGTGCATGAGGGTTAGCTTCATTAAAAAAATATTTGAAATTTCTTTTGGCTGGGGAATTTACAATAAACGCGATGTGGGCATAAATTGAAACAAGCTGCGCTCGGGTATTGGTTGGCTAAATGCTTTTGCATGAACCAGATTTTAGATAAATGCCTCAAATTTTTTGAGTCATGAATAAAGTTTTTATTATTTTTTTTGAATGCCCAGCATATCTTTGCAATATGTACATTTTGTTTGGCAAAAGTGAACACTTTATTCCGGATTACTTACGCGGCCTGCGAGATAAACTTTTTGCTTGTCCCTAATAACAAATAGAAATGGATGATCCGCTGTAATCTGAGGCCAACTGTCGGGTTTTTCTGAAATATTTGGAAATGTAGACGTATTATTTATAAATAGATTCCAGATACTTACCACGGTAATCTGAAGAAGATACGCCCATTTCATTCACCTCAACGACCGCTTTTTGAAGGAACTCGGTGATTTCCAAGGGTCTGTTTAAATCAGTCGTATCCTTTAAATTTGCGTCTAGCAAATGATTTATGCCCAGAGCACTTAAGACTCCTTTCAGCTTTATAGTAGATTCTAATCTAAATTTTGGTAAGGTAAGCCGAAGACGTTTGATATATGTATCCGGCTCAAATTGCGTTGTCTCCAGTGTATCAAACATATCGACGACCTTATGAATGCCATTCGTCGTTCTTGGCACAATAATAATCATGTTCATTGTACTTGGTAACGAATATTTTATTTTGATAGCGTCAGCATCCAGTTGCTCCACATATTTATATGGAAAATAGCCCTCACGACTCATCATATCCACCTCAACAGTTCGCTCACCTCCATCTGCCAGAGGTACATAGAAGGGTGACCGCTTTGTCTGTGCGCTATCAAAATCGAGTCTCCACAATCCGGTAAAGTAAATCGCGCTTATAAACAATATCTTCGAGTTGGGTTCGGTTTTCTCAATCAATTTAGTTATTTTGCTTTTAGTTGTTGCGGCGACCCAATCATTGATTTTGGAAACAGTCGCCGAGGAGTCTGCAAAGTTCACACTTTCAACTGGCGACTTGTGAATTCTTCCCAATGTTTCTTTATATTCTGGCATAATGCTAACATCCTCTGACACAAAGAGCCGATTTCCCACATAGAGCTTAACGCCGTCCAGCAGAGTTTGAATCGAATATGAGTTATTCATGATTCGCTCAAAAGCTACCGCATCCGTGACCTCAAACAGTTCCAGCAGCTTGTCCTTTGTCTTTCCCTGGCCACCATAATACAACTGAATCAAACCGTCTAGCACCAGGTAGGGCGACACGAGCACATTGTCATCCCTGCTCTGACGCAGTACCTCCGCAATGATCGAGGGTATTATCTGCTTTGCATAGACCAATTCGATGGCAACAAGGGCGTGGAGCACAACAATTGACAGAGTATAATATAACTTGCCCATGTTGTATAAACTGTTAGGACAGCATCTGGTTTGGTTAGTTGGAGATTCATTTGATTTGCGAAAAAACTGAAACTAATCAAATTAGAACTCCCGCTTAACTGTAGCAAATAAACATGACGAGCAATAGAACTATATACCCTGTAATTACCTTTTGTATGCAACAGTTGGTAGTAGACGGTTTTTACCCCGTTGAGTATATATAATGCGGCAGTAAAGTCGAGGTGATCTGATGGCTTATTTTAATAATTTTTGATAGTTATCGATAGCATACAATAATGCTCACATAGAGCTGAGAGTTATTAATTTCTACGTGTATTTTTATATTTTTTAAAAACTTTAGTTTTCAGTAATATATTCTTCAAAGTATAACTGGGTAAAGGGTATCTCTTTGTCGGTCGCTTTTTAGTGGAGTTATTGTTTCCCCGTTTAGCCGGTTGACACGGCCCACAAAATATTAAAAGTAAAGTAAAATAAATGCATATTGTTATATACAGAAACTTATTATGAATGATGATATCTTCCAGTGATATCTGTTACTATAAGTTCAAAGAATATTACAAGTTGAAAGAATTAAGCCTGTCACCTTAAAAATACCTTTATAACTCTTTACTCCTTCTTGTCGTAAGACATATATATTACTAAAACGTTATTTATTTAGTTCTCGGAAATGTTTGCTACTCATATTTTCACACATTTCATTATTCAATTAAAACATACATAATTTATTAAAATTTATTAAAGCAACAAAATGTCAAAGATGCCTGGCTGCAAGGACTCTACGCATATGTGCAATTTAAGCATATTAGAGCAGCAGCCGGACATTGGCTAAGGGCACGGACCCTGGACGAGAACAACAAAAGAGCAATAGAGCAAAAATCAAATCAATTTTAATTTAGAAAACAAGCAAAAACGCGTCAGAAAAATGCGAAGCCAAGCAAAAAGTTGGGCGAATGTTAAAAGGCAAACAGGACGACAGGACAACAGGACAACACAGGAGCTGGGACCAGCAACCGAGCTGCCAACCCTTCGAATTTCTTGAAAGATAAAGAACTAACAGCCAACCCCAAAATGAGAACAAACCTGCCGGTGCCACGCTTCCCCCTGCCCCCTTCCACACACAACAAGCAAGGCAAACAGTGTGCTTAGCATATGCGCATAAATCTCAGCCTGGCCGCAGGGACGCAAGGAGGCAGGGCGGCAGGGAGTGGCTGCCAAAGGGGCAGAAGGACTAGAAGGGCCACCCCAATGCAAACTGGGACGATTCGCCGGGTCGTCTGCTTCAAGACGACAGCACAATCTAATAAAATGGCTAAACGCTTCAATGACAATTCGAGCATGTAAAGTACGCACACACATTCCGGGGGGAGCATGGAAGCAGAGAGCTGATGGCAATGCACAGAAAAGAACGGTAAATACATGTTGCATGTGGCGCTTAGCCGTGTCGTACAAGCGCCATCAGACAGCGCCTCGCCCTCTCCGGCCCCAGCAAAAGTTGGCAATAATCGTAAGTGAAACTGCGTTCGCTTGCCGGACAAGGGGGATCAGATTGGGGCAGAGGCGGAGGTCGGTCAGTCACCAGCTGCTGAAGTGACCCCCGTTCCACGTCCACGCTCTCCCCAATCAGCTCTTGTATTGAAATGCGCTTTAAGTTGTGGCGCTGTGTAATTGAATTAAATGGATTTCAATATGCGGGCGCATGTTTCCCAAAGGGGATGGGGTTGGCCAAGGGGCAGCAAGGGGCTGCTTGGAGAAATGTACATGCATAAACAGCTGCCGGAGATCAAAGTCACTTTGCCCATGTGTAGGAATACATAGAAAGTTGCAGAACTTAAGCTTATTATAATATTAAACTGGGAGAAAGAAAGATAAGGAATATATCAGAAATAATTAAACTTTAGTTTTGAATACAACATTTACTTAGGCATCCAATCGGGGCGGAAAATAAATCAAGGCATCACGAAAAAGAGTACTATTTTAAATCTTTAAATATTTTAAATATTATATATACACCTAAGTTTACTTATACAATAAAACTAAGCTTTATTGTAATTTTTTTACAAAAGAACAATTTAAGTGTAAATTCTTAAGCACTTTCCTTTTAATCACGAAATGGATTTTAATTTTGTAATCCTATTTTTCCTTGTTGACCCCTTTTTAAGGCTACTAGAGCTAAGAAACAGGTAGCTCGTGGGTAACTTTGGCAAGTTTGTCGGTGGAACTTTAAGACTCATTGCGAAAACTTTTGGCAACATGCAAACTTCAATCAACACCAGCAAATATCAAGCTAGGAAACCTCAAGACAAACTTAACTGACCAACTGTCCCGCATTGTGTAATTTTTCAACTTGAGACCAACAAAAGATAACAAAAACCCAAAAAATAGAAGAGAGAAACTTTTTGTGACTTCTTATCGTTTTTTCGGTTCCTTTGGTCGTTCATTGTTTTATTTACCTGTCCGCCAGGTTGTGTGTCTCTCAGTGTGTGTGTCTGTGTGTGTGTGCTTATTTATATCGCATGATTGAATCTTGGCCAACAGCAACTTTTTCTATTAACTTTAATGCCAGCAGAGACCAACCAGCAGCAGTACCAACTATGTGGCTATAAGCCTGGAACTGTCTGCCTTGGCGGGTTTTTGTCTGGTTTTGTCTAGGCAGCGTCCGCTTCACCTGCGAAATGGTCGCCTCTTTAGCTCGTAAATGAACTTGATTTTATCGTCAGCCCACTTTTCCTCCTCTCAATGTGTATTGATTTCCAGTGGCTTCCACTTGGCTGCTTCAACTTCCTCAAGTGGTGCCTTGTCCTGGCGTTACATTGTTTTTATGCCACGATTTCGGTTCGTCTCCCTGCGCTAATGAAAAAGTTCAAAAGTCAATGTTTTTTGACTTTTCATTGGCTTTGCTCTTCCATTTCTTTAGAAGTTTCTCCCGCTCTCTCGCTGTCGTGCTTTTTATGGCAATTTCAGTTTGAGTCAAGCGATTGCCCATTATTGATGACTTTGCAAGTCGCGAATAGCTCAAGAATAGTTCATTAATCGTTGCCAACCGAATCGTATCCCTTAAACGTTCACTGCCAGCTATAATATAGGGCTAAGTCTTGATATATGGGGTCATAAATTAATTGCATTCTTAGAAACACCTTTTGTTATCTGAGCATTATAGATTTCAGCTGTGAGATTTTAAATAAATAAATTTTAAATATTTTAGCATATGTAGCTTATACTCAATGCAAAAATGAACAGCTCTTAAAAATTTAAGCTTGTCCGTATTCGTATAATTCATTTTAATTGAACAATTTTCCACATATCTTCAAATAATCCATTGAACATGTCTTTAAAACTCATTTTGGAGTAAATTACATAAATTGCTCATTAACTGCAATTATACACATAATTCTATCTCACTTGTGAGCACGAGTGGTTGTGTGTCTTTGGTTGTCTGCCAATGTAAAATATTGGCATTGTACGACATGCTCATTAATTATGCTGCATATTGCAGTTTATCAACACAATCGTCGACTTGACAACATATTTACCACACCCCTTTTCATACACCACATCCCCCCTCACACATCTTTAGCCGCCCCGACCTGGTCGTATAGCCCATTGAAGGACTCTCGCCTTGAATTGGTTGTACTTGCATTTAATTTATAACCCGAAAAGCCCAAAGTTATACATTTTAACAGGATATGAATAAAGTTGAAGACAATAAAAGCAAATAAAACAGACAGACAACAACTCGACAGGCCAAACTTTGCGGCAGCGGGGTGTGTGGCAGTGGATGCAAGAGATTCATTATCTAGCACAACATTTATAAGTGTATGGCAACTGTCTGTGGCACTGGATGAGAGCATGTGACTTCCTTCAACATGTCTGTCTGTGCGGCTGTGCTGCTTCTCCCACCAGCTCAACGTCCCTCACTCCACCATGCGTATGCGTATTTAATGAGCAGACGTGCGTGCCAAGTCAGCTTAGGCTAAGAATCGCCCAGAATTCCCCCCAGCTTCCTTGAACCGAGCCGAAAATCCAAAACTCGCAGCTTGCTGGCGCTAGGTGCTTGCGGGGAGTGCAGCCGGAAAACGCAAGTGTTGGGCATGTATGTGGGCAATGTGTGGGTGCAAATACGTGAAAATGCCAAAATTAAACCAAAACTTTTCATGCTTCATCGCAGCAGAAACAGCAACAGAAACAGCAACAACAATGTTGAGGCGGAACGTGCACTTGGCCACTTTTGGTGACTACGTGCAAAAGTTTTTCATTTCCGCTTTGGCAAACATTAAAGCTGCCAGAACGAATTTACAGCGAGCTGCAGTTACAGATACAAACAGCCAGCCAAAGATACAAAGATACAGATACAAAGATACACGCACGCTCGAACTGAGCTGAGCGCTGAACTCAACTGAGCAGAATTGAGATGAGCTCAGCTGAAATGAGATAATCAGCGGCCGAAAACGGAAATGAGCAAACGCAAATAAATCAAATGCCGACTTAAAATAAATACACACACAGCAGAGCGAGCGGAATATATTCAAAGGGCATTATCTGTTTATTTGCTTGATATATTTTTTCCATTGCAAATCTATCTTATTCAGCTCAATCTTAAATGAGGGCAGTAGTTAATTAATTCTGCCTAGCATTGGCCCTTTTATATGCCAGGCCGTGTCTTTTCTTTTCAATATTACATTTATTTGACTTCGTTGCATGCATACTTTACATAAATTCTTCGTGGTTCAAAGCTATGTTTTTACATGTATTATAAAATGTTATTCAAATCTATTCCAAAAATGTGTAATTAGAGAGAGAGACACAGAGACCTAAACACATGTGTGATTGCATTCCCTATGTGAATTATAATTAAAAGTCAGTTTAATCCTGAAGGGCATCAATAATATTGCAGCTCCGAGATGCTGCCAGTATATCAGATATCTGGTAGGTGGCGGGTTCGAATACTGCTGTCGACTAATTTTGGTTGGTTCGACATAATGTAAATAATTAGACGCCGCTTGAACTCCTGGCGTACGATGGTAAAAATTCTTTTAAACAAAATTAATATATTTTTGTCTTGAAGTCACTGACTTTTTTTAAATTATATATTAATTAATAGCTTTTTAGCTTTTATTTACTAAAAATGGATTAATAAAAGGAAAATGAATGATGATTGTGATAGTTTTTTCTCGCTTTTGTTTAGAGAATTTAAATGGAAAAAAATTAAATAAAGTTTGCTTGGACAAAAAAATGGATTAATTGCAAAATAATAACAAAAAGGCACCTGTTGATATAATATCACAGACAGGCTTTTAAGCACATAAGAGCCAAACAGCCTGCCACTATACGCAGTTGGCACTTAATCAGAGCTGGTCGAGCTAATCCCACAACAAACTTTGCCACTTGGCGCGCTCGAAATTAGCGCCTGTGACCCCCCAATTAAAGGAGCCGAGTCTTCAAGGCGAAAGGGAACAAAGGCAGCGTTGCGTCGCGCGCGTGTAAACAGTTGCCATTGGCCATAACTCTAAGCCAATAGTCAACATGGGAAAATAAAACAAAAACAAGGCCCAGACCGAACACTTGACGGCGGCAATGGCTGCGACGACTTGGCCATGGCTATGGCTATGGCTATGGCTTTGGTCTGGGCGCATTCACGCCTCAAAATTTTCAACAATAGCAAAATGAAGCAAACGAAGCGACGAAGCCACTTTAAGCTCTGCAAATCCATAAAGCAAACAAAATGGTTTTCAAATAGAAACCGCGTTCCGGATGCGAGCAGCAATGGGGCTAGGAGGAGGGCAGACGTTGTTGAGGCGGAATCCAGTGAGCAGCCAGCATTCAGCCGCCAGGAGCGCCACTGCCAGGACGTTCGAGGTTGCCATTGTTACGGACATCGATAATACTGAGCCATATTTTCACAGCGGTTAGACCAAGAAGGCAAGCCCACGGGCTGCGTCTGGAGAGGGGTGGACACTGAGTGGGCGGAGGCTGCCTTCGGGTGTCAACAATGCCAGCGGCTGGCGCCCATTCCAACAGTTTGTTTGGTTGTGATTTTCGTTTTGTTTTCATTTTTTTCTTCTTCTTTTTTTGAATACTCCGGCAGCTCTGGCAGAAAATTGAAAATTTTCTTACTAATCGCAATCGATATGCCTTGCCAAATGTCACTCAGCTGTGTGTGTGTGTGTGTGTGTGTGTGTTGGGTGTTGGGTGTTGGGTGTGCCGGGGGGCAGTGGCCGGGGATCTGTTTGAATTCGATTGTGCAAACAAATAAATTGAAGAATGCTCAAAATTAAATAAATATTTGGCATTTTCAGCTGCAAATAAATTACAATAATGAATGACTTTGCAGGGCTTAGCGAGTGAGAAAGATAAATTACAGTTGATTTGACAAATTAAGTTGCTTGCAGGGCCCTCAATTTATAAATTTATAAAGATATGCCAAGTGAATTTTAAGATTTTTCCATGAGCTTAAAAAGTTTCGCTATTTGCCCGAAATCAGATAAAATGCTTTGCTGAAGCCGGCCGAAAACAAAGGAGACCGTGATTTTGTGAACAAAAATAAATGTTTAAAACAATTAAGAGGTTCTAGTCGGGAGCTCCCGACTAGGGAATACCCTAAACCCTCTTTGAGGTGGTAGCGGGGAGGTGGCGATAGGTATAAAATGAAAGATACTTGATACAATTTGCTAAAAAAACAGGATGTCGATATCGATTTTTATCGATTACTTGGAAACGGACATCTAAAATTTCAAGTCTCTAGCTCTTATAGGTTCTGAGATCCTTGCGTTCATATATACGGACAGACGGGACGGACAGAAAGACGGACATGACTAGATCGACTCGGCTATTGATGCTGATCAAGAATATATATACTTTATGGGGTCGGAGATGCTTCCTTCTGCCTGTTACATACATTTGCATTTTGCACAAAAACATAATACCCCTTTTACCCATTTATAATGGGTTCAAAGTATAAAAATATATATGCATACCCAAAACCCATTAAATAATATGCTAACCGGCCAGTTGTCGATTCGGGGACACGCGTAATGAGGAGTTTTACATTTTGGCATAACATTAAATAACCAACTATCTAATTTTATAATTTAAAAACAGCTACCGTGATCTTCAGCTTTGACATTAACAGTATGTAAGGTTTAGTACATTTTGAACATTTAGAAAACACATAACAGAGAACTGCATTCAAAGGGGATTTTTATTTACATTAACTTTGTTTTGTTAGCTGAGAATGTAATTTGCGAATGCTGATATTTGTTTTTTTAGAATTCTTAAATATTTATAACAATCTGTCAGACAACCATAAAAAGTTTAATAAATTCTTTTACCTTAATTTCCTTTCACTTACCTGGTGAACTGCTAAAAGAGATAGGACATCATCCCGACTAAATTGAATACTATGCTCCGATTTGCAGCTGCAGTCTGTAAAACCTTTCGAATTTCCAATACACAATGTATTTGTCGAGTGATGGCAAGCTCGTGTCTGCTCCTTAGAGTCTCGAGACTCTCTTCAATTAAAAAAACAATTGCATACCCAGCATAAAAAAAATATATATAAAACGCACTCAAGCTCTTCTTAAGGCGTATTCCGTGGCAGGGTGCACAAATTAAAATCGACACCAAATAACCAGGCCACCAGCCACGCCACATGCGTCCATTTATTGCTTCGTGCCACATTCCGTAGTTGGCGCCCTGCCTGCCCCTGCCCACCCTTCCGCCCATCCCCTTTGTGGAGACTTTTGCTCTACTCCTTCAACAAGAACAACACTTCGACGGGCGCATAATTCACAGCTGAGTGAATTTTAAGTGGTTATTGCAAAAGTTCGCACAGGCGAAAGTGTTGCGCGTCCCCCCCGGACACCATCCAAGTCAGACGACCCTCCTCCCGCCACATCTCCATCAATTGCAGCCATATTGGGTGCCAGCAAATTGGAGCGCAGTTTTTATTGAGTTATATTTTTGCAGAAGGAGGAGAAGCAGTCGGCGGCGGCGCCAGCGACGACTGCAGCGTCGACGATGGCGTCGTTGACTAGGCCAGAAATTAGGTTAAGCATTATAAATAATTTGATTAGCCTTAATTGGCGTGAACTTGCAACGACTCAACAGCAGAGCCAGCGCCCGAGTCAAGCTGCAAAGGTCGCCCCTGTGGGCCAGAGGAGTCGAAGGCTTTTTATGATTGACAGGCGGACGGGACACGGAGCCAGTGCGGGGAGCAGGGGCGTAGCCAGACGGAAATGATTATTATATAATTGAAATTGATAGGCAAGTGGGCGACGGGCGGGCCACTTGCCTGCTTCAATTATTCATAAAAATCCCATTTAATTCCAATTAAAGATGCAAAAGCAGCTGCTCATCTGAAGATAAGCCGACAATCGACCCCAAATTGGGGTGAGGCTTAGACCATGGCTGGGTCATTTGCGACGGACTATTTGCTCAGTGAAGACTACGTGTCCGAGCGAGGAACGTGCTCAAGTTGCAATTTAAAGCTGCATTTGGCACGGCAATATACCCTAGGTGAGAGTTAAAGCAGTAGCCAGGCAACGACTTGCTGATACCCTATGCAAAGCTTAAATAATATTGTTCAATGTTCAAAATCGCAACGTTAAGGATACCAGCTAAGGCGTCCATTGTTAAATCACATTTTCGGTTTTAAGAGGTTTTGGAAAATGCTAATCTAATAATAATTCGTCGTCTTTAGCATATACACAAACCGCGCAAATCTCTGCCAATACGCATTATAAGCCTTGCCTGGACCTGCGCCATTTGCCGGCTGGTTTGGTTATGAGTATTGAGTCCATGCTTTCCATGTATATATAAATGTACTACTCTAGCTCTTGTCTTACCAATACCAGTCGCGGGTTCGAGTCCCGCTGCGGGCATGGTTGTCTTGGATTGTCCCTGTCCTTTAAATACGAATTGAAGGAGTGTATATTTAGATGTTGTGATTATTGTGTATCACTTTCTGAATATATGTATATGTAAAAATTGTTGCGCGTCTCTATCAATGTTGTATATAATAGGCTTAGGCTTAAAACACGCACCTGTCAGATTATATATCTATAAGCTTGTAATATATAACTTGTACTTGAAAACAACATTACACACATATATAAAAGCAACTAACTACTACTCACTCATCTATATGTAGTAGTAGTTGTTGTTAGTCGTTCGTCGTCAATTGCGGAGAAGAAGAGGGCAGTGGCTGTGGCTAGAAAGAAGAAGAAACACGAAACACCCGACATCGTCATCCTTCGTCGTCATCATATCATCATCGTCTCGCTCTCAACAAAACAAAACACACGTCTCTCGTTGCACTTTGGAATGGTTATGGATCGGAAGGTAGACACTTGGTAGTAGAACTAAATAAGACTGACTGAGGAAAAAGTATTGCAGAACATATGGAAATCCCCCCAAAATCAACTCTCAATGTCAAAGGAGAAAACTCGAATCCACATTTAAATGTTAAAAATATATAACTAGAGAATAAAATTTAAATAAATTCCTTTTTATCTCTCCTCTACACATACTTAAGCAGCTTAGCAGATTAAGAACTATTCATTTTATAAGAGAATAATTAAATTGAATCATATCATTAATTTGATTTTAACTTATCTTATCAAGATATTATTATTATGTTATTGATAGGATATTGCTCAAAATGTAGAATTCATTTGAATAAGATGATTTGAAAAAATTAATTAATAAGCAATATGTAAGACTCTTAATTGTTCCTATACTAGCTATAACATATAGTGTTCCGATCCAGTCAAAGAATAACAGAATTATAAGGCCAACAAGAATATACCATATAATATAGTTCTAAGCGCTTTTAAAACTGGTTCGCAAATCGTGTTGCGTTGAAACTCAAATAAACTGATGAACGAATTTAATTCAATGTGTATTTGGGGCGTGGCTGGGCTTAGGCAGCACTGGGTTGGGCCTTTCGGGTGTTGGGTGGAGTGGGGGAAGGGGGGCATGCCACTGTAAAGTGAAATTTGCACAATCCGTTGGCGAGCCCCAAATGCAAAATTGTTGCCCGACGCCAATTACAACACGGCGCGTGGAAATGCTAAAGCGCCGTCTCTGTGGGCGTGTGGAAATGTGGGCGTGGGCAAGTGCACTCTGCCGCACTGCAGGCGATGCGCACGAATTGAAAATGAAATGCAAAATTGTTAAATTTGGTAAAGAGAAAGTTCATTTTAATGAAATCAAATATCCAGCAGCTGCAGCTGCAGCTGCAATAGGCCGGGCTGACAGAACTAGCGCCCACAAGTGCTATAAGAAAATGCCGAATAGCCCCCTTAACAATGGGCTAACATTTTTGCAATGATAACTAAATAAACTGCCAACTGGCCGAACTGTCTGCCGCTTGCATTGAGTACTAAGAGAATTGACTGAACAAATAAACTGCATACAATGCCAAAAATCGTAGCTGACAGCAAATCCAAATCCCAATGACAAAATCAAGCAATTGCAATCGATATGTGCCGCACACACACACACACAAAACACACACGCAAAACACACACACAAGCACACAGTAAATGGTCGTGTTTCGGTCTGTTGCCAGTACTGAGATCTAAGTCAGGTGGAGTGGGCGGAATGTGCAGAAGCGCTGCTTGGGGCGAGTTAGCTGCTGTTTGCATGCAGAGATGAACACGCCTCGGAAAGTGTTGTCCACACGACACGAGCCAAAAACAATTCACGCACGATTGTACGCTTGAGCAACACGACTGTATCTAGGGAGAATACATGTTTCCTTATATTATCCATGTATTTACATGAATATATTTTAATGAAAATGAATTTATTTCACGCACGACTGTAATTCGAAAGTGTCTACAGTCACAATAAATATCGTGTGCATTTTGATGTATTGTAGGCCGACCCTGCTGGGAATCTTTCCTCTCAAACCATTTTTAATCCGGACACACCATTCCCTCTCTATTAGGCAAACACTTCTTTTCAACGTAGATAAATCACCCGAAGGTCGCTGTCCGGCCAAGAGGGCTTCCACTGATTTTTGAACATTTTCGGAATTTCTTTGCGTGAGTTTGAATATCGATATATTTTTCGATTTCACTTAATAATCGTCTGAAAGCGATATGTATCTTATATTATTGCTGTGTTGCTTTGCTATCATGTGAAATCGTTTTCTTTAGAGTCATGTTAGGTCGTTTTAAGTCTTGTACAGTCGTGTTATATCAGATTCGATTCGCGCTGAATCGTGTTTGGTGTTTGTTCATGTTATAGTAAGAGACCTTCGTATCGTTTCATTATATAAATGATGAGCGTACGAGCTTCTAGTCTCGTGCACACATAAGTAACATTAAAAAGACACGACATGCGGCCATCTCTAGTTTGGACTGCCCAATAACTCGCCCGTTTAGACAGGCACGCGACATGTTGCTGCTGTGCTCGTTCGTTGCTCTGTCGAAATGTCAATGCAATTGTCCTTGTCTCTGTCCCCTTCGTGTTTGTTGTTGCAGATGTTGTTGTTGTTGCTGTTGTAGGTACTCCTGTTGTTTGCCGTATGCATCATCAATTTGATATGTCCAGCAGGAGTTGGGGGGAGTTAATGGAGAAAGCACTTTGGCGCCCAGCTGCTGCTACTCTTATTGATGAGTTCGAGCAAACTGAAAACTGAAATGCAATAAGCAGCCCAATACTTAGGGATAAAAGGGCAGACTATCTGGGTTGTTGCTAAGCAATTTCACAATTTGATGATTGCAGCTTTAATAAAGGCAGGGACCATTTTTAACTACAATTTGACTAAGTTTTATTAGTGGGATAGTTTTTTTAGCTTTTGAAATTTTCTAAAATGACTTAGAGTAGACAAGTAATAAAGATATGATGGTAAATTGGCATAAATCCGAGTTCAAGGAGAAGATGATAAGATATGGATTGTACATACTTGTCAAGTAACATTTTTTTGAATCTCCACGTCAAAAAGCGCAGACGTGTAAAAAATTTGCCATGAAGACGGTTTGTCGATGTGCAACCGAAATATATCGGAAACAAAAATTAAATAAAATTGTTTTAATGTTTGTTTTACAAACCCGGACCTCGAGCCAGCCAACGAATATTCTAAAATACGGAAAGGTCGCCAAAACCATCAATAAAATTTTTTAAATAAAATATTGTAACAGAAAAGATATAAAGTTCTATCGAAGATTGTGATATCTCAATACTCTTGACAACAAGCTTAAAAATATGTACTTTCAAAAAGCGATTTTGAATAGATAAAAATTACAAGAAATTACAAATATTACCCATGACAAAAATATATAAATTTCCATTTTTTGATTGCTGTCCGAAATATGTCTAACATGCACGTAAGTACATAAATTACGACCACACAACCAGACCTATGAAACTGCGAGCAGGATGAGATCTTTTGAAAATACCGCACGTAACGAAAATAATTTCCAAAATGTGTCAAGCCATAGCAACTGATTCAGGAGCGGAGCGAATGGATCCGATCAGACCAGAGCCGAATAGACGCTGCCGTAAGCCGCTTAAAATCATAAAAAAACTCATTGTGCCTGTGGTTGGGGCTTGTTGAGGGACGCATTCCAAAAAATCGCACTCGAAACTCATTACAACAAAAGGTGCTTCATCAGCGCGGCTGGCAACAGCAGCAGCAGCAACAACAGCAACAACACGCCCACTTAAGTCGGCATTGGTGGCCATAATCAACCCGCCGCTCCCGTCGAACACCTTCAACAGGCAGTCGGGAGGCAGAGTGTCGGGGGTTGCAGGGTGGCCAACTGGGGGCACTCGGGGCAGCATTTCATTTGCAGCATACTCGTAAAAAGTGAAAAGAACAATGGTGTGTCAAGGACCAGCTGGGACTACGGGCTGAAAAATGCGGGTCTGCTCGTGCCACCAACCCCCCGCCCCCACCCCCTATACACACCTCTGGAAAAACAGCCCCGAGCGCATTCTGCGCCTGTCAGCCGCTGCCTCACAATGCTCAGGCACTTAAGCCATTGCTTTTTGATGCTGCACCAACTCACCCACCCACCAACACACACAGACGAAGAGGGTGTGTGTGTGTGGGTGCTGTTCCAGTTTCCGGTGTGTGTCACAGGATTTTTCCTCATTTTGCGTTGAGAGTTCAGCGTGTCAGGTCGAAACCCATTTGCCTGTCTTCCACCAACTGGCTGTCTATCTGCCGGTTGCTGTCCTGGTCCGCCTAGTCCTTCTGGCCCGCCTGGTCATGTAGACAGCTAGCAATAATTCTGATACTGACTCAGAGCAGGTATCTGCTGCCGCTGCTGCGGCTGCACTCAGCACTGCCCCCGCTGCTCCGGGCCTGACAATGATGGCGTTGACGTCATTGGCATTGGCGTTGGCTGCTGGCGTTTGTCATTCATTTACTGCCACCCACAAAGGCCAAAGCTTCTAACATTCCCCCTCAAGCCGATGCAAGTCTGACAGCGTCTGGGGGCAGACGTTGCCCATTATTTATGCTTTTAAGGTAGCTATGCACATTGGAGATTGTTTGCAGCCAGGGCTCCTCGGAGTAGGTGTCGCTTGTCGCTCCCTCGACTACATTTTCTGGGTATTATGTGCGTCCGGGCACGTTGCCAGATTGGCAAAAAAAACCCATCTCCAATTTGCAGTTGTCGTACATTTTAATTGTTATTGTTGTGTGCGTGCATTGCTGTTATAGTCGATAATTGCCATTCAGTTGGCTTTAATTTGAATCGAGTGATTTTCCTGCTGCACAATTAGTAGCTGCAGCTATTAATTGACACGCACACAAGTAGTAATTAGAGAGAGAGAGAGAGAGAGAGAGCTGTTAGATTTGCTGAATATTCAATATTCGGCTCCTAAGTAACACTTATAATTCCCAAGTGCTTTGTTCAGCTTGTTTACACTTGATCTATTCAGGTTTCAAACCCTTGCAATTTCCAATCAATTTAGCAAGGACACACAACACGACATAGACGTTATGGGTGTTTAGGGTTATACGGATTTTCACTCATCTAAGTTGTCCAATTGGTAACTGGCACACGCGGATCTGCGATCTTATTATTATTATTAGCTTTTATATATGCTCCTCCCATGTTTCCTATAAATAATAAATAATTAGCCGTAGAAATTATAAACACGATTTACTTTCTATATTTGTTCCCCCTTTCTCATGCATTTTACAACTTTTTAGTGCAATTTTAGTTTTGATATATTTTTGTTCAATTATATTAAATTTATCAGATATATAAAAGATAAAAGGGACTTGCCGTAAATGCCCGACTAGGAAATTCTTTGAACCAGCTTCAAAGTTCTGAACAGCCCGGAAAACTTAATGTTAGATTTCTTGACTCTCTCTGAAAAGAATTTAAGGGAGTTTTGCAATGTGACGAATCTGCTCTTTCTAAAGTTCTTTTAAAGTACATTTACACTTTAAAATCAAATCGAATTCAAAGAGTTTGTTTTTTTGTTATATTACCCGATTGCAAGATTTACACGAAACGAAACGAAATGCTTTATCATCGTCAAGTTGGGCAACCCTTACATGAAATACATACGCAAGTGCCACTTGGAGGGGGTGTTAGAAGTGGGCGTAACCTGAACGCCCGGCAGTGACCAAAATTACAAATAGCGGTTATTATGAAGCCATAATTTATGCAAATACGTTTGCGGGCTAGGATGGGGAATGCTGAGGGGGTAGTTACTTGACGCAAACCAGCTCTAATTGTTTGATTAATGGTTTGGTAAAAAGTGCGGCACGTGCTCCAAGAACTACGCAATGGCAAGTTACAGGCACGAAGCTCAAGCATAACCCTCAAGCCTTGCCAGTTCCATATGCTGACCTATGCGAGGGTGGACTGAAAGGCGCAAATATTGTTTCAATTGCAAGAGTTGCACACAAAATTTACCTAGCGGGCACAGACTGGCGCACACAACTATCCAACTATGCTGCCACATCTATCTGTGGATTGCATGCCACACGTAACTCGCGCATATGATATGATATACGTATGTATATTTGCGTAACACACTCCATATATATAACATATATATGTTTACATAGGCGCACATATATCATGTGCTGTGCCGCTGGCTGCTTTATGCATAACCCGGCCAAGGTTTGCCCACTTCGTGGCCTCTGCTCCACACTTCTACTAGTTTCCATGAGTTTTGCAAGTTGTTTGCTGTTTTTCATGTTTTTCATGTTTATGCGAAAAACTTTGCCAAGCTTTGCCGTGCGCGCGTCGCGCCTTCGAGGCATATTTTCGTTCTATGTCTTCCGCTGGGATACCCGCCTGACACCGGAGGGGTACATAGGGTGCAGAGGTTCCACCAAGGAGCAAGAGAGCGAGTCTGTCTGCTGCGACTGGCTGTTGGGAGCTGTGCCAGCAGAGTTCTTGGCGGGATTGCATTGTTTGCCTTTTGGCTTCAGCCGCCGTGGCGCTGTTTGCATTCTGGTTTATGCTTCTAGTTTTATATGCAATTTTTATATCTGCCCGTAGCGCTTGCTGGCGCATCATCCATTGGCCATATTAAAAGATTTACATAGTTAAGCTCTTAAAATTGCGAGCAAATGGCGTCATATTTTGTGATTATGGCATAAGCCGAGTGGCCAGTCGAGTTTTTAGATATGACCAGAAATTGCTTGGTCAGTCACTAACAAATCAACATAATGTCTAAAGTTAGACACAGTCAAACTTCGCTATGGCAAACTGGCAATAGATTTAAGTTATACTTGGTTAAGAATTACAAATTATTGGAGAAATAGTTGTTAAAAAATTGGCATTGAGCAAAACCAACCGCAAGTTTAATAAATTCGCTACACAGAAGTTTCACTGTACCCGCCCATCCCTGGAATTATGACTGCACTCAGCATTTCTTAGGCAATGAGCTCCTCAATGGCCGGAAATCGTCTTTAGACAGACAAAAGTTGAGAAAGTTTTCATTTTTTATGCTCCATTCGGTTCGATTCGTTTCGTGGACAGGCCGTGCCCTACCAATAAAAGATAAGATAAGATAAAGTTCGGCGCAAAAAGTGTATGCAGAAAATGGAAAACCCAATTGAAAGTTATTGAAATTGCACAATAATTTCTTCAATTGCATGCGCTATTGAATTTCTGTCATAAGTTTTCTCTGCTGTCCTTTGGCTCAAGCATCCTTTCCATGCTGGAGACACTGTGGGAGCGGGGTGGTGAGGCGCTGGGGGCAGGGCTTTTGCAGGCTGTCGAACAGAAATTCTGTTGTGCTTTGTTGTATTGTGTGTGTGTGTGTGTGGGTGTAATTATGGGCAAATTGGAAACTGTATTAAAGTTTTTGGACCATTCAGCATTCCGAACGGGTAATTATTGATAATGGAAAATTTTGCATTCAAAGCCAATGATACTTATTACTTAAGACTTCAGAAAATACTTATATTACACTTGGCTGAGCTTTATTGTTTAGATACGCACATTGAATATTCGATTGGTTATAATACCGAAATTGATTCTTTTGTAAAGGTAAAATCAAGTAAAATCACAATTAAATATTTCTTTCATTTACCAAAACTTTGTTAAGACTGAAGCGTTTTCTTGCTATTGAATTATTTGATTTGTTTTTACATTTATAAATATGTTTAAATATATATATTGTACATAATTCAATTTAATTTTCAATATTTTCTATTTTCTACCTAAAACTTGTGATATATCAAATACTCATATTTATTTTATTAATCATTTATAACATATTGTGTATAAAGCGCAACTATAAACAGTGTTTTTTTTTAACAGCAAAAGAGCTTTTAAAACATATATAAGATTTTAAAAATGGAAAAATAGTTTAGTCTTACATTAATATTCGAACATACATATTCGAACACTCGTTGCTATTGACATTTTTGCATGATATTCTTTCACTTGCGGCTTGTCATTGAAACCCGACAACCTCCAGGCCCAACCACCAACCCCCTTGACAGACCCATGTCAAGAGCAAAAGAGCAGCTCGAGAAAAACACAAATTGTTGGGCTGCAAATGACGCGAGTTGTCAACGTGAATTAAAATAATTGATTTATTTTAGCCGCAATTTAAGCGAATCACAGAAAAACAAAAAATTAATACAAAAAAAAAACTGAATGAGAAAAATTGAAAAGTGAAAAGGGCCGCACTCGAGAGTTGTCAGCAACAGAAACGACTAATTTGAAGGGTTTCGATCTTTGGGAATGGGCAAAGAAAAATATGTTAAATGTAAAAAATTAAACAAACCAATAAATATGCAATTAAAAGTTTAAAGACCTGGACACTTGATGAGCTTATTAGCCAAATGAGCAATGAATGCTCTGTGGGGCAAGGGTTTTCTTACAGCTTGTCGAGAAATCAGAAAGAATTGCTTCGCAAAGGACCTCGGCAAGTGGCTGTCTGTTTGTCCTTATCTCTTGCGCAATGTTGTGTAAATTGTCAAAATTATTAATTGCGGTCATTATTTTTGTGCTTGGCAGCTACACCCCGACTCCAAACATACCCGCTACCGCTTCTCTACTTCTCTTGCCAACTTCCACACGCATATCCTGGGGGCTTGTCTTTCGAAACTCTGGCAACTGCCCCAGCAGCATTTTAATTAGCCAATAAATGCCGCTGTGAAAATTACGCCACAATGAGAATTAATGCCGCCTGTTAACCGTAAGCGATTTGTTATCGTTAAAAAAATATATATTTATATACATATATTTTTGCCTGGGCTGGTTGTTAAGCTGCCAAAAAGTTTTGATGGCTGCCCCCTTTTGTATCTTGTGGGTTAATCGCTTTCTTGCCTGCCCCACATAAGTATTTGCGCCCTTTTATTAGCCAACATTTATATTTTTATAGTATTACCCGCCACACTCCACAAAAAACCCCTCGACTTTTGGTTGCGGCTCGTTAATAAAGACATAACTGCTGCCCAGCGGCCTTTATTGAAGTGCCTTCATTATGTTGACTGTCCGATAAGCCCGCGAGCTGTGTACAAATATCAAATTGTCAATTGGTTATAAAAAATATGAAAATTAACTAGGAGACTAGATGGAGAGGCTCAGATAATCAGACTAGAACAGCCCGCAAAGATATCCCTACCCATTATGTTTAATAAATGCAATTAGAATTTTTTACATTTTCAACCTATTGGAAGTTTAACATCTAGAACTTTTAAAAAGAATTATCCACAATTTCAAATTAGAAAATATTACATTTAATGTACAGGTTTTTATCATAGTTAATTTTAAAAAAATTATAATTTTCCAACATTGTAATTGTTATTATTAAATAGGAATCAACTCGGAAACTGAACTTAATATTTTCCTTTCCGAGATCTTTGCTCCGCATGAAGAATCTTTGCTTGCGTCAAGAGAAGCATTTACAATTTTGAAGTCGCATTTAAATCTTATTGAACTACCTTTTTTTAGACTCTGATTCGTTTAGGAGTAGAGGCACAGTGAAGCAAGCATGGTCAATATATTCATACAATACTGTCCCAAAATCTAAACTCTCAAAATGTACTTTGTTTAAATATGATGGCATTTATTTCTAAGGAAACCAGCCAGATTAAAACACAATAGCATACCATACTTTTAAATAACATCATACAACAATTTCAAACCGTTTTCCTAAGAAGCCTGCAAAAGGTTTTTTTTTGGAATTTCCAGACTCGGTTTTATTGACTGTGTTCGGCGCGGCGTTAAAACGTTATCGGGACATTACGCAAAGCATCACATTGCCTCAATTACTTCCCGTTGCCAACAAAAAGAACAACAATTGGAGGCACTTAATCAAAATAAATAAATCGGTAAATGTTGCCGCCGCAGCCGCCGATACGAGATTGCGTGGCAGCCAATGACAATAAAGAAAATGGCAGTCAGCTGGAAAGCTTGGATAAGTTGCCAAGAAATACATATATTTGCCTATCGGCGAAATGGAGAGGGGGCAACGCTTTAAAAGGAAATTTCAAACGGAAATTATTCAAATATGTGAGCGGCTATATAAATGCATATATCAGGCGATCCATTGAGGCGTAGGGTTTGGCAAACCAATTCAAACTACACGCAAGTAAAAGCAAAAGTTCGAGCAAAAGGAAAAGCGGATGCGAAAACCCTTTTGCTTACAAGCATTATGCGATTTGCATACACATATATAAATAAACTTTATCAAAAACATATTCATAGCGCCCACACATTTATGAAGAGTCGTAGCCTGATGGGTGCTGGGCGCGGGGGGAGGGGCAAGAGCAACAAAACGATTTTCCACTTGACATGTGCTCAAGTGGCTGCCACTCGCTGCTCGTTGGATTAGGGGATAGCAAGAGGGCGTGCTTCGGTTGGAGGATATTCAATCTGTTTTTTCCATTTAAACAATTTTCAAAACTTGTTTATAACTCAATTTTGCAAAATAAAACGAAATAACACTTAAATAAATAAACACAAAGCGCACAAACAGCACAAAACCAAAAGTTGAGCGCAAAATGAACAATTCTCCACTTTTTGTATGTTGTCTGAGTGTGTGCGTGTGTGTGTGAGTTCATGTGTGTATGCTGTGCTTTGCTGTGTTGCCAGTTCACACGCATGTAATACACAACAACAACAGCAGCAATAACAATTGCTTTGTTGTTGCAGCAGCTCTTAACAGGCACGCGAAGAATCCTCCAAACGAAATGGATATATCAAGCGCTTTAGTCCTGTGCGCCAAAGGATACACAACCAAAACTGAAATTGCCAAATGGCATTTACCGAATGTGTTACCCCGTGAGTGTGTGTGTGAAACTGAGCGCCTGGCTGCGGGAGGGAGCTGTAATTTTAGTCAGGCTGGCACAAAAGTTCTTAAAATTTAATTTGGACAATTTGCATTGCCAAAAAATTCAAATACGTAAGCGTTGATTAAGATACGCTATACAAACATGTAATTGATTATCTTTAAATAATGCTTCAAGAATCCGAACTCTAAGAACAGGCTGGTGCATGAGTATCTTAGTCAAAGGCCAGTTAGTTAGCTATTTAAAAAAAGATTCGGCTCATTATAATAATAAAAGTACAGTGGAAACTTCTTTGGACGGACATGCTCCTTTGAATGAGCATGGGCTGTTTTATAATAGTTTTGGAAAAAATTCACGTTACAAGAATCTTAACTGCTTTGTATCATAATACCTTCAAAAATGTAGGTTCTCTGCGGGAAAACTCGTCTAAATAAAAATTAAAAAGTAAATTAATAATTATATCATTTACAAATTCAATTATTGTTCAGTTTTAAAGTTAAGATCCCCATAATAATTTTTATCTAACTTTTTAGCCATTCTAGCCATTCTCGGATAATCAAGAAGCTTTGGGTCCACTAGAAAACTTGTTAATTTTATTTTTAATGAGAGCTACTTTAATCGTATTATTAAGAAACTTTTTATTTTTGTGTTTTGCTTGGTTCATAAAAATGTTTACCGAAGGAATCGGATCCATTCACTATACGAACTCAAGTTCGGATAAAAGAAATACTTAATTTAATTAAACACTGTTTAAATATTATCTGCTTCTATAAATTAATGTCCACCAAGAAAATATTTTAATGTTATTTGAGTCTTCTGTAAGGATAACAATTTAAACTTAAAATTCTTTAAACTATTTCTACTCTAACTGCACACAACGAAAGTCTTTTGGGAAAATCTTTAAAAAGCCACCGATTGAGTTTTTCCCCCTTAGAAAGCAGCTCATTTAAGAGCAGCTCGTGCACTGATAAGCTGCAGCTAAGCTTGCCAATTGCTAATTAGCCTGGCTAACAACTCTCTCACGTCCGACCTACCCTTCCCCTCAGCTAACGCCACCTCCAGCCATCAGCCGGTTGAACCAAGAATTGTCATTGTTTTTCAGCAAGTTCTCCACTTGAGTGCCGCAATTTATGCATTTTCCATGGCATTAACGTTGAAAAGCATCGCAAATGAAATGCCATTCAAATGTTGTGGCCCTGTTGGGCTATCTAACTGGTTGGCTGGGCTGTTCTCTGGCTGCTTGGTTGGTTAGTTGGTTACCTGGTTAGTTGGCTTGGCTCTGTGCGGAGCCAAAGGTCATGCAAATTAGTGCAGCAAGAGGAACACAAAATCAGCAGCTGCAACAACAATGCAAAAGTTTCTTGAATAGAAATTCGCTTCAGCTCCAGACCCATTCAGCTTGCTCGCTCGTAATCTTGGCAAAACTTGTAAAAGTAACTAGATAATGCAGCCAGTAGCTGGGGCAACTACTTCTTTCAAGATAGTGCACCCGAAAACCCCCCCGAGTTGCTAATGAAATGCGACATGCTCCTGGCGGAGGGGCGCGCAGAGCCAAATGAAATCGTTCGCCCAAGCAACTACTGACTTGTGGTATTTGGCATATTTGGCCGTTGTATTTGGAAGTAAGCTACGATAAGATAATTAGCAAATAAATATGAAAAATAAACTCGCTTCTAGAGTACTCGATAGATGAGCTAGCCAAGGGAACTTGTCGATAAAACGAGAACCCAATCGAGGGTTTGGATCCCAAGCCACATTTACATATTATGGATGTAGCATTGTCTTATGATAGTATATATGTATAAAAATAATAAATTTAAATACTGTGAGCTATGATCAGAATTTAACTTTATGTAATAATCAATATAAATGTGTATGTGTATGTGTATGCCTGCCTGCCTTAAAGAATATTTATATTTATAGCTAATTATCAACACGGTTCACATAACTCGAGTCCAAATTATGTCATCAAAATACTCGAGCTACACGCACAGGTAAGTTGTATAAGTTGTCAGCTAATTTGGGCCAGCCAATTTTGCCAGCTAATTGCTGGCATATTAATAACTGGAAAGAAATCTGGGCGCACACATGTGTCACACGCACAAATTAAGCTGCGAGATCGAAACGTTAAATTAATTAATAGGCAAATTAATGTATAATAAGGCCAAATAATGAGCCAATATTTGCGACAAATATTGAGAAAATGGCAAACGCAGCGTTCAAATTACGACATCAATGTGCTGCCACACACACGCACACGTGCATAACTGCGTGCGTGTGTGTGTGTGTACTCATTCAAATGCCATCATTATCGTGCTCATCATCGTTTACATGGCAAGTGCCCAGCATCAAGTAGAAGGACGCATGCCACAGCGGCTGTTGCTGTTGCTGCTTCATTATCCTTATTACTCCTTTCGTGCCGTCTACAGTTCCTGCCGCTGCCGCTGCTGCTGATGCTGTTCCTGTGTCCTGTGCTCCGTCTTCAGTGTTGCGTTATTGTTTCCATTTTGATTTATGTCCGCCCGCCTGCCTGCCTGCCAGTTTATGCTGGCCCTTCCGCATGCCGCAGCCGCTCCCGCTCCCAGCTGCTCGTCTACAATTTTAACGTTGTTAACCAAATTGCATAAATTAAGTGCGTTCGTTTGCTTGAGTGGCGCCGGCTCCGCATAGCTCAACTAGCTTCTGACTCCTGTGCCCAGGCTCATCCCCAGATCCTGCCCGCCCGCTTGCCCATCCTTCAGTCATCTCGACTGCATTTGTGTTGCTAATGTGCGCACATTAGACGCACATGTTGCCACAGCTCGGAGCTCGCTACTCGGTACTCGCTCGGGGCTGCCAACTCGAGCGCAACAACTCTTCTCCTTTTGACTTTTCAGCATTTTTAGTGCTTATTTGCTTTTGCCTGCTGCTGGGCCACAAATGAAAAAACGCACATAGTTTTCCTTAAATTATGTGCGTCACTTGGCAATCATTTTTTTAATTGCCATGCAAATGTGCAGCAGGAGAATACATAATAAGAATAAGTTCTCCAAGTAAGCCAGTTTTTTAGCTGTTGCACATCATGCAGAATATGTATACATAATTACTTTTTCATTACAATTACTTAATTTAATTATAACAATTGTATTCCTGGGTTGAAGAGCTGCCTAACTGACTTGGTTCTAAAGGAAAATGAACAACGAGGAGCGCGACGTACCTGGTATTGTTTTAGACGAAGTTCACAATAGTTATTGTATAACTGTATTCCATGCTGTTATTACAAATAATAAAAATAATAACTATAACAATTAGAATATTTTTTATATTAAAAATAATATTAGTAATAATAATATACAAAAATAAATACTCTTGGGCGGAGGAGGAAAAATTCCTTTTGTATCTAAAACTGCCTTCACAATTTGTGTTATATTTCTTTTTAGCAGGTTAGGTAAAAACTCACCTGACGAACACTCCTCTTAGGCTGACACTTCTCTTTAGCAGACAGAGAGAATATTTTACTGTATTTAATCTGAACTGAAAACTTTGCCCCTCAGAAGAATCAGACTTCACATATGAGAACAAAAGCTGGAAACCATTTTTAAACCAAAACGCTTGGAACTTGAAGCTACAATTGATATTTTACTATGACTACAAACTTGAACCAAGCCCGTTGCCCAGTTTGTCCGAACCGAACCGTAAACTGAAACCCCGACTACATTTTTGGTGTTTGCAGCTCTGATGAAAAGGCAATTTTCTTTCACAGTTTCGTTTCATAAAAGTAGAGTTTACTATTTCCATTACGTTATAAGAGGTTACTGCTCAGAGCAAAGTTCAGCTCTTTAAAAGTCCTAAAACTATTCTCTTTGTAATAATACAAAATACAAAACTATATCAATTTAATAGAAATGTGCTTTGGTTATGAAAGCCGTTTGACACAAACTAGTTGTACTTACTACCCCTATCGTGTCAATGCCCTAATTTAATTTTATTTGTTAAACAACAAAAGCGGCTGGAAAATTATAGAAATTGAGCGGCACATAGAAATATATAAATGCAAATATTTGCACAAAGTTTCACAAATGATCGCAAATTGTTCGCTCAATTTTCTTAATTATATTTGCGCTGACAATTTGAGTCGACGATTAGTGCCAAGTAATATCGATTCGTGGGCTATAAAAGCTGTGCGTTCTAGCCAGAAGTCGAAAGCATTGAATATGAATTCATTTTACGTTTTTTTGTTGTGCGTGCCGTGCCTGACTCTGGCCGAACAGGAGGAGCTGAGTGTGCGACGCATTATGAAGGAATTGGATGTGATTCCAGATGTGCTTAAGGAACTGCCGCAAGGACTGCTTAAGGTAAGTCATTTACACCTTTACACCAGCCAAAACCTAACTATACTCTGGCCAAAACTTCAGATGCGTTTTGAGAATGGTATGGAAATTGAGGAGGGTAAGACATACACCCCCACAGAACTGAAATTCCAGCCCAGGCTAGAGTGGAATAGCGACGCGGAATCCTTTTATACGATCATTATGCTCAGTCCCGACGCGCCCAGTCGTGAGTATCCCATATACCGCTCCTGGCTCCACTGGCTGGTGGTCAATGTGCCCGACATGGACGTGGCCAAAGGTCAGGCTATATCCGAGTACTTTGGCCCAATGCCGCCCAAGGATAGCGGCCTCTTGCGGTATGTGGCACTTGTCTATAGGCAGTCGGGTAAACTAGACTTCGACGAAAAGAAAATGGAGCTGAAGAACGCCGAGGATCATAGCAATTTTGATCTGGAGAAATTTACTCAGAAATACGATATGAGCGCACCATGTGCAGGCAATGTATTTCAGTCAAAGTGGGATGAATATGTGTCGGAATTGATGAAAATGTTGTACGATGTGAGCGAGTGAGGCGAAGAGTTTGACGCCTGTTAAACCTATGAAACTTGTGGTATTGGGTTTCTATACTTAAAATTTTAATCATGCATTAAATAGTTGTTCAATAAACTTAGTTAACACATGCTTATGTCTGTTCGTTGTTTTCCTAAGTACAAGTCATGAGAATCTCCGAGAGGGGTCAAAGTTTTGCTTTGTTTGTAAACAGACATTTCTAGCTTATAAAACCTAATTGAAAATGACACAGAACAGATTTCAATGATAAATTAAACTACACGAAGTTCATTTAACTTGAATCAAGCTAATTCGAGCCATCTTATAAACAGCTCATAAAGTAAAGGAAAACTTCAAGCTAAGAGCTTTAGATACAGTCGCCTAATCGAAATTTAACTAACTTTTATTTACCTAGAGCTTCCCCAGCTCACGCCCCCAACAACATTGATTGACTTGCTACATTTTCAAAGTGCCGCAACGGAAAGAACAACAACAACAACTTTGCAGCGTAGCTATCGCTTTGCACTTGCAGAAAAGTCACTTAAACTTTGCAATCATGATAAGACGTAATGCTAGATTTCCATTTATATTTCCTCCAAGAGGCCAAGCCCGCCCCGCCGGGAAACAAGTGTTAAAGGTGCAACGTCAACAAGAGTCTGTGTAACGCGAGAGTCAAGTGTTGCCAAGTCAACTTTGGGCTTGGGTATTTGGGGGTGTTGGTGTTGGTGTTGTGTTGGGGCACTCAAATAGTAACTAAACGCAGGGCACAAAGCGTTTTGCGGCAAACGGCAAATAACCTTAAGGTTAAGATTACAAGGTAATTTGATTCAATTCCACTGATAGGCGTGCCAAAAGCAACAACAAACAGACCCAACACTCACGACTTGTACCCGGGGCTGCAGGCAACGGAGCCAATTTCAATGGCAATGGCAATTTCCCAGCTCTAAAGATGACAATGTCAAGATAGCAATTGTTGCAGCATTGCCGCCAGCCAGCCTAAAATGTCGTTTTCTTTTTATTCTTAGAAGTATTTTGTTTTTTTTTCTCCTGATTTTGTTTATCAGTTTGTGTATAAATTTGCCTCCACTTTGACATATTTAGTGGCCTCCTTCGGCTCTGCGATACGGCCAAAGGCAGCTCATGTGCTGCACACAAGCTGCTAGTCCATTATAACGCAATATAAGCTCAATAACCAAGTGAAAGTGGAACGGCAGAGTTTATTTATCTTATCACTTAAATTTAAGCCCAATTTATGTAGGTCAAATATATGAAGCTTTACTACATAAACTTTATATGAAGTTTCTTGTTTGGCGCATACTTATTTGTGGAAGCGTCAAAAGGATTATATACTTATCTCTTACAACTAGAGATTAAAATACTTGAAAGGGCAGCAGATTTAAAGGAGGTGTGGACAATCGATGCACTAAACATGGTCTGGACAAACGACTGGGATGTACGGGCTGGGCGTCTAAAATAAAAGGAGAAATTTACCCTGAAGTATTTTGTATTATATAATTTCTTAAAAATGTATAGTAAATTGGTCTATAAGATCTGACCTAAAACAAGTGATTAATATATATTAAACTATTTTAAATTAAATTTTCTTTTTAATTCTCTCGAATTATACTACACTGTTTTGCATTCATTTTTCGTACTCGCTCAACAATAAGCAGCAACGACCCATTTAAAGTGCTTACTACTCATTTAATGCTGGCCTGGTCACACTTTTCCTACATTTTGAATGCTCCCTCGCAGCCCATGGCGTATGGGTAATCTACAGCTGAAGCTCAGTCACAAATCCCCGAGGTCGCAGAGCTCTTGCTCTGTTGTAGTTGTAGTTGTAGACGTCGCCTCCCGGTGGCCTGTGGCACATGCTGTGTAAAAGTTAAGCAAGTTTCTTCTTATTATTTATCCCATGTGACAAATTTGCTGCAGCAGATTTTTGCCACGCATAATAAATTTTGCGTAGCAGTGAAAAAAAAGAAAGAAAGAATGAAAGAAGCATATCCAAAAAAGAAAAGAAGAAGTTTCATCTTTGAGAAAAGTTTTTTGCACGTTTTAATTTAATAATCGTCGTCGCAGTCGTTAAGTTGCCGCAAAGTTTGAACTCCCCGCAGGCAGTTGTTGATAGTTGGCTGCATTTACATTTGCTTAATAGCCGCCTGATGAGTAGGCTTTTAATTGCTAGCGGGCGGCAGGGGAGGAAGCGAGACTGAGCTGCATTTGAATAAATAAAGAGCCGGCACACTTGTTGGCCCCTGCATTATTTATTGTTGGAATCAATGACTGTGACACTTGGAAGCGTTCAATATGCGAAACTTGCACTTGCATATTGAATAACATTTCAAATGCATGCCTGACAAACCAAGCAAATGACAGGACAGGACAGGACAGCACAGCACAGCACAGAACGCAACAGCAACAGCAGCTGGACTAGGATGCTTCAACCAACACCCGCACAGTCAGGGCTGCCACTGCTGACGTTGTCGTTTCTGTCACACAGTTAAAATGTGATAAATTCCATTAAGTGACAGCCGTACATACACACAGAGACACAAACAGAGAGAGTTGCAGCAGCAAGAAATCCATTTTGTGGGCTCAAATCAAAATGTACCCGCCAGCCAGTCACACACACCCACACACACATATAAACATACTCGCACACCCGCACAAATTCTAAACATCAACTTGAAACTTCATGTTCACATTGAAAGCCAAACTGCCACCAACAGACATTTGTACGCATCGCATATTGAAATTGTAATTTGATTTCTGCCTTTTGCCACCAACAACAACAACAATAACCATAACAAAAACAACTCTTCAACTGGCCGCCTCTCGAACTGTGTCTCTTCTTTTTCCCTCTCTCTCTCTATCTGTGTCTATGTCAGTTTTGTCTAGGTCTAGTCATGGCCAGTGGAATAGAGTTTTCCATGTTGCACTATTCAAATAATATTGTTTAACCGGCCAAATCTGACCATCTCCTAATCAAAATCTAAGAATGTAAACTGTAGATTTCTATTAATATTTATATCTTGATCCCAGTAAATTTCTATATATAAACAGACATACATACATAATTACATACATACATACATATGTACATACATACATACATACATACATACATACATACATACATACGTACAGTCATACATTCATACATACATACATACATACATACATACATACATACATACGTACATTCATACATTCATACATACATACATTCATACATACATACATACATACATACATACATACATACATACATACATACATACATACATACATACATGCATACATACATACATACATACATACATACATACATACATACATACATACATACATTTATACATACATACATTTATACATACATACATACAAAAACACAACAAAAAACAAAAAATACCAAAAAAAACGAAAACAAACACTACACAACTAGCTAAGCATGAAAATCGGCAGAGCCTACTTAAATTCTTGAGAATCGAGGAGAAGAGCACTTGGTAGCACAGCGACAAATAAGCTTGGTCTGCGATTGGTATAAGAAAACAAACATGCATGCATACATACATGCATGCATACACTAACACACGCACACTCTCACACCCACACACACGCACAAACATACACACAGTAACAGAAGACAGTAGTAAAATAAAATAAAGACAATATACATAATTAGGTGTTTGTTGATATTGTTCATATTCCTAGTTAGTATAAAAAAATCAAGCTTAAATAACATATTGGCATATGTTAGTTAACATAATACACATAATACACTTATTTCATTATATATTAATTTATCTCGGAATTATTTAATTTATTGCGCTGAAATATATGCATTCATGCCCCATCTTAAATACTTCAACAACCCTAACAATGACTGCATCTGTTGTCAGCTCTAGCTCCTTTCTGGATCTGGCAACAGACAAAGCCTCGCGGCGCACTTAAATCATTATTTAATTTTAAATTTAAATGCGCTTCGTTTTTTTTTTTTTGTTATCGGCCCGTGAGTTGCGCATTCGAAACAAAGCGCTGGGCAAATAAATAAAATAAAATGGCAAACTCATTACAAGGCAAGTGGCGAATGGACGCCAAGTGGCAACGTCACGGCAACAAGTCGGCAGCGGGATCCTCAACGCTGCACGCCGCCAACAATGCAGCTGGCTGCACAAAAAAAAAAAAATAGAGCAAAAAATGGCCAACAATGCGCCGCTCAAAAGGCATAATGGTGGCTCAACACACGGTGCTGCCTAGTGTTGCCCCACCTGCCCCAAATACTTCCTGTTGCCGTTGTTGCTGCAGCCGCTTCTGCTGTTGCTGCTCGGTTGGCTGCATTGTTCGGTGGCAGTGGCCAAACGCCGACGGCAATGGCGGCGTCGCCTCCATGGGGGCATTGATGCCAGGTGACAGACGGGAAAAACTGTGAGCAAGTATGGCGCGCGTGCGTGTGTGTGTGTGTGTGTGTATATGGGTGTGTGTGTGTGTGACGGCATAAAATTTTCAGACCGCAACCAGCCATGTTTTCAAGCTAATTGCCCGCTATTTACATTTTAAATTGAAAAACTTAAAGAGAAGCTCACGGCATTTCGACATGGGTAAGCCAATCCTAAGTTTCTTATTCCTTTTTAATAAAGCCTAACTAAAATGGAACAAAATTTAATGTTTGTCTGAACGTCTTCCTTAAGTTCTTTTTGTATGATGACAAACCAATATCTTAACTTCAATTTGCTTGACTATAGCCTTAAAACTAATTTCTTTATTAATTAAATAATTGAAATCATGTTTAAATTTAATTTGTTGTAGATGATAAACAAACTGCTTAAGTAAAATCCTCGAACTAAAAACAAAAAAAAAAAACTAAAAAGCCTATCTAAATTTTCGAAAAAATCGTATGCATATATAATCCACTTGTTTCCGTTTAATAAGAGCTCCTAATATTTTATTAAACTGATTTTGACAAGAAATCTTTCATGATGTCCTTTTCGTTCCCACGGCAAACATTATTAGGCTAGCTTAGAATTAGGTTCTCGTTTCCCCTTTTAACTCAGTCGACAGCTGGTAAAAGTTTTTTCCCAATTTCCTATTAATTTTCCCCTATGTCATGCACAGGCCTTGAAAATATGCCCCTGTCAAAATGATCTATGTGGCTAATCAAACGCATAACAGAAAAATAGGCAGCCAAGGCTGGCAAAAAGTATAAGTTGGCATACGGCAAACATATTTATAAATATTGAAAAAATAAAAAGTGAAAAAAAATAAATAATGGAAAGTGTAAAAAATGTGCAAACATTAAAAAGATTTAAGTAAATTTGTCTTGCTGCGTGCGCCCATCAATAACTTTGGCAGCATATTTGACTTCTGGGGCTGTAACGATATTTTTGCAGTGCCATACCGGCCCCCACCCTTCGCCCATGTAGCTAGCAGCGAACTTATTACATGCTGGGGTTGTATTTTGGGGCTGGTAACTGTGGACGCATAAATCCAAAAGGTCAATGCAAGCCTTTAAAAATGTTTGCCCTGCCAGGCCGGCAGTTAGCCAGCCAGCTGCTACCCCTCCATGCCACATCCTGCAACACCCACCCACCCACACACACAGTGTGCACACTTTTGCCAGCTATCTGGCTAATGTTTGCTCTTGGCATAGCATTACAAACATTAGCTTTGGCTGTGCCATGCAAATATGCCGGCTACTATGGCAGCTTCTCTCAAATTGCCCGAAAAAGTATGCTACATTTTTTGCAAAGGGCGAGTCGCTTGGCGGCGCTTGCTGCTAATTTTGTGTTTTCTTTTCTTACACTTGCGACCTATGTAATTTTAAAATCGATAAGCAACAGAGTTTCCACCAACACCACCAGCACCACCCCTGGTTGGCTGGCGGTTCTTTGGGGAGGGGTTTGCCATTTTGTTTTGCTACATTTTTGCATGAAAATCACGAACTTGTTGTCAAAAATGTTACCTTATCGACTTTAGGCTGCGGAAATGATTGGAAATGCGGCGACCACTCAAAGACCTAACCAGCTACAGCAGCTGGGCGTGGCATTTCTGTGTGTTGTTTGTGTGTGTGTGGGTGTTTTGTTGCGGTAAAAACAATTTCCAAAGTTGTCAATAAAAAGTAACTGCTTGAAATTTGTGCTGTTTAGATGGCAGGCGTTTGCCGTTGCGGGACACAAGGGGTTGTCAAATTGTTATGCACAGTTACTGCCAGCCATTTTCTCTTGCCCTGCTTGTCAAATGCAGCCCACAGCGGCAACAACAGCGAATAATAAAATGACAAAGGATTGACATATTTCAAGCGGCGCATAAATGACGAGAGCGCATTTCGTATGCATGAGAAGAAACGAGGCCTTGTCTTGAGTTTTTCTTTTGATTATATTGGAATTTATTGCTCGCAATTGCGGCTGAGAAATGTTTTTTAAGTCTTGCTAGCTTTTTTGGTAATTGATTTCATATTTACTCTATAAAAAGGTTTCTATTTATTTTGAATAGTTACAAGAAGACCAACACAATATCATGTTAAGATGATTAGTTATTTAAAAAAAATCAAATTAATAAAATATAAACCGTTTGTAAATGTTATATTAAAAGCTTGTTCCATTAAAATCATGCTTCAATTTATATCAAAATAATTCAATACAACTAACTTAAACTGTTGTTTTCATTATTGTTATTATTTGTCGAATACTGCCAAATATTTTTCAGCATTAATTTGTTCCTAGTGTGACCTTGAAGCTTTTTGTATTAAGATGTAGAGGTCGCAGATATAGATAAGCTAGTTACTGTGCTACGTTTTTTTTATAAAAGTTTAAATTTATTTCGACATATCCTTTTTAAAAATAGAAAACATTTCAATAGAGGTCCTTTAAATAGTAAGCAACTCTATATAGTCCCTCCACCGTTTATAAATACGCGTTCGATTTATTGCTCTCATTTAACTAGGGTTTATTTGCGTTTCTATAAGGACATGCTACGACCGTGCTAAGAAGGCATCAACTACATCCTTCTCAAAGTATTCTCTCCCTTAACCTTGCCATCAGTTCCCTGTTTTGGTCCCCATTAAAAATTTATACTTTTGCCTCGCTAAGGCAAAGCTGAATATTGCAAAGTCAAAAGCGCACCCCAAAAAAAATGTGCTGCACAGACAGACATTTTTGCCTACAACGAAACACACACACACACACACATATACATTTGCGACTTAATCAACAAAAGTACTAATTGCATAGAAGACTCACTGACATTGATGTCTGCTCGTGCTGGCACATTCGCCTCCATTGGCACTTCCCATTTCGAAGTTCGCCTCCACAGACACTTCTACTTCGAATTTCATTTGCGCTTATGTGCAATGGCATTACCGTTGCCATTGCCATTACCTGGGCCCACGCTGCTGCTAAGCTGTCTGCCTGCCCAGGCGAAGGGAAATCCCTATCACACACTCACTCACACACACACACACACACACTGTCACATGGCCGCTGGGCCAGTTGGCGCACAACTTCATTAACGCAAAGTAAACACACGCATGCAGTTGGCGCTGCCAGCAAAGTGTTCGATGTTGTTGTTGTTGTCGTTGTTGCCAGTTTAAAGTTACATTTTCGCCATTTTCGGGGGGTGGCAGCGGCAGCAGCAAAAGTGCAGACGAGCTCATCTTTGCGCTGTACATATGTGTGTGTGTGCGTGTTTGCGTGTCACTTAGACGCACTTTAATGCTGAAATTGCGCATACGCCGCGTGCTGCGACTAGATCTTAGGCATCTTTTAAATGCATGCAAATTAACATGATTTAAATAATTAAATATAATTTGATGTGCTTTTGCGGCGTTGCCATTGTCATTGCCGTTGTTGTCTTGCTGCCGGCACATTTATGAGCCTGTGCGAGAGTCCATTAACAAAACATAACGATGTGTCATGTGACTCATAACGAGCGCCAAAAGCCACACATACGCACATCCCAACACACACACATAGGCAGAGGCAGACCGCAAATGCGGCACTTCGTTTATTTTTTTCTTTTGCTGTTTTTCATATTTATGAGTCGGCGACTTTTTGTGTGGCTGTGGCTGTGTGTGTGTGTGTGTGTGTGTGTGTGCGTCTCTTAACAAGCCTAACGAACTGCCAAATTACGCGAAATAGCATTAAAAATTTAAATTTTTTTCGTGCTGCGTCAAAAGCGTACGCGCTCGAAAGTAGGCAACAAAAAGCACGCGTGCGCCCGCTCCTAAATGGCCATTCAACTTTTGTTGTTCTCGAAATAAATCACTTTACAAATGCCACAACAAAAATGCTGGCAAATAATACCAACAACAACAACAAAACGCGTTTGTATTAGGCTTTAAAGCTTTGACGGCATTTCTTTATGTAGCTACTTTTGTACTAGGAGAAACCTAATTCATAGGGAATTACAAGATGTTGCTGCAAAGAAATTTATATTTAATGTGTATAACAATGCATAAGTCGAATTATACTCACACGGTTCTTCTATTTAGCTTTAACAACCAAATCTAACGTTTACGAATGCCGCACAAAACAGAATTAAAGACGAAGGTGGGGGTACACATCTTGTGGTTATGAAGCAGTCAGTGGCACGTTTAAGAATGTTCCACAAAAGAGATTTGAAAAACCGTAAAATAAAAGTGTCTACGCTCATAGTTCAGTCTTTAAACTGAAATATGAATTGATACATTTAATAAAAAGAGACTCAAATTAAATTCCAAAATCGATTTGCTTGCTAATTCATAAATAAACGAATGAAAAATCTATCAATTTGCAAGAGCTATGCAGAAAGCAGCTCGGTTGAACGAAGCTCTTATTTTATAAAATTGAAAATCAGTTGCATGTTAAAGACCAAGCAGGAAGCGTACGTTGTGCATGCCTTGGCCCATATGACAAGAGTCAATTGTGAAATGAAAAATAGCTTGATAACCGCATGTTAAATCATGTCGCCCCTCTCTCTCTCACACTCTCTGCCTCTCACCCTGCCCGGCTCTCTGTTTATCGTTAAGGCGTAGCCAACACACAATTGCACAATATTTCCGGTAAGGTAATAAATAAATTGCATACGTAATTAAAATTGACGGCTGTGCAGGCCTCCGTTTCAGTCTCGGACTGCGGCAATTGTTACAGCAATTACAGCAACAACAATGCCACAAAGAAGAAGCACAAGCTCAGTAAGAAGAAGAAGGCAGAGGAACAAAAGTTTTCTGTCTTGACTTGTGCTTCCTTTTAACGTCAACCAGTTGCCAGTTGCTGTTGTTGGCAGCTCTTTGTTTTCCTCTGCCTTTTTTTTTTTTTGAGTATACAAGTTGCATGTGAAACATGGATGTGGCTTGCAGCAGGCGACTATCAGGTGGGGAGGGGGTGAGTTGTATATGAAGGTAAGCACTGTTAACTTGTCTACCTGCCTGCTGTTTGTTTTTAATTTTGTATCGTGGGTTTGTCTTTGGGGGTCCGCCTGCCTTGTTGAGCTATTTGCATGACAAAAGCTCAACAGGAGCTGCCCACTGTGGTGTGTCCTTTGGTCTAGGCAACACCTTTTCGATTGTTCCTTGTTCTCGTTGCCATTGTTTGCCACAAGTCACGCAACTCGTGCTTGAAACAGGAGAACCTTTCATGCTCATAACTAGCCCCTAACTTGATTTCTTTACAACTTAACAAACAAACGAGCATTGTGCGCTCTTTTATGTTAATTCATGCAGTTCTACATGATTAACTAGCTTGAAGGTTTGATTAGAAAGAAGAAAAGACTCTTAATTGGCGTTAACTGTCTGGCATACAATACATTAGCAAAGATTTATTTTAATCAGAGTGAAAGTTAAGGTACAGTTAATTATGATTAAATTCTTTCAACTCATTAATCTGTTAGCAACTCGCATTAGCATACTTTAATCATTATTAATAGCCGATAACATAGGTGCGACAGTTAACATAAATATATTAACATAAATCCAAGCAAATGTTATTGAGCATAGCCTCGTCTTCTATTACAGATTTTTATGCGCTGACTAGCATTAACTGAAATAATACTCGTTTCTAATGAACGTTTAATTTGTGAGCGACTCAAATTTAGCAGCTGCTTTAAGTCAAGAATTTATGGAAGGCATAAATGTTGTCGCCGTTGTTGAGGTTGTTTTTGCCGTTGTTGCTGCTGCCGTCATGCGAGCCATTAAAAAATCAAAACAAGTTAACAGAAACCAACTAGTAGCTGGCAAGCCGGAAACCGGAAGTGAGAACAGGGCGCTGCCGCAACTTTGCGGTGGCGTCCGCGTGCGGCGTGTGCACGAAGTGAACAACGCAGCAACAGCAGCAGCAGCAGCAGCAGCAGCAGCGGCAGCAGCAGCGGCAGCAGCAGCGGCTTCAGCAGCGGCAGCAACAACAGCCGAGACGATAGCCAAGCAGCGATTGTAGTTGTACTTGTTCTATTGTTGTTGCAGTTGCTGTGGTTGTTGCATCAAAGCCATGTTCTGTGGCGCTGAAGCGCAGGCGAGCAGCTCGCGATAAAGTTGGCAACACGTTAACAAGTTAAAGCCTTCAGTGTGTGTGTTTGTGCTGACATTTGTGACCCATGTAGTCCAATGTCAGAACTGTTAGCTGACCTGTTGTTTGGACCTTAGCAAACGAGGGTCATTTGCAACGGCCTCGAAAACGACCCACCTTCACCACACCGCTCGCCGTCTCTGGCTGCAAATAATCGACAGAGTTTTTGGTAACAACTCATGGCCTCAACTTGCCACACGACACACAGCAGCAGCACTTCAACGGGCAACCGAAAGCCGCTGGCTAATACTGCAACAGCTCTGCCGCTCTCTTTCCGACACACCCATTTACACATTGTGCCTCTCGCTCTCACTCTGTGGCAGCCAGACAGCGGCGTTTTGGCATTATAATGCCATTAACTTTGTCAGAATTTAGCGCTGCAAATTTTCGCAGCTACAATTTATGCATAATGAGCAGAGACCCACACAGGCGCACGCACACAGACCCACCCACACACAGATATTCGCATACACATGCAACTGGCCAGTAGCACTTAGTTGCCCAGCAAACACTTTCTTTGACTCAATTGGAAACTAGTAATGAGAATATCACGGGAACTGAGATTTAACACCATATTTGTTACTTTGAAAATATTTGAAAATAATGTTTGCTAGATAATAAAAACAATTCAATCTATTGCCAAGCTCTAGCATTATTTGGCCGTGCTCAATTTCGTAAACTATATAGAACATCGCGAATGATATAAAATAATGACCTTTTTAGATTTTCTGAATGACAATGTAAAAATTTATAAAAGTCATTTCGAGAAATTCGGCTTACAGGCAGAACTCGCAGTTTATATAGATGTTAGTTTTGATCTGTAAATAGTCAAAGAATTAAATTCACCAAGACATAACTTTTTGTTAATAAATTAAACTAGAAATCTTTTTAATTAAATAATCCGAAAATTTGTAATATATTATTTTGTCGCATTAAATTTGTATATATATTTATTTAAAAGAGTTGAATATAATTACAAACTAATTGCAATTAATAAAATTATAGACAAAGTAATTAAGGCCCACTTGCTTACAATTCTCGCAACAATTTGTTCACTGGGTTTTTTGACTACCAAAATGAGATTGTTTATGACAGCGGCAGCGCCCGCTGGATAACTAACTCCCAGCAACTGCGACTGACTCTGCTGCTGGATGTGGCAGTGCCAGTGGCAGTGGCAGAGTGCCACTGACGACAGCAAGTGGCAGTATGAGTATTTGGCAGTCATAGACGTCAACTACTCGTAAGCTAGCCGGCCATAATACCACTAAATATCTACATATACACTCAGTGTGTGTGTGTGTGTGTGTGTGTAGGTGTGTGTGTAGGTGTGTGTGTAGGTGTGAGTGTAGGTGTTTGTTGACGTAGCTTTTGTCTAGGGTTGCCATGGCAGGTGAAATTTCTTGGAAAGACCACACAGCAGCTGCAGCCGCCTCATTGTGGCAATTGGGTTGTGAAGACTGAGACTAAGTTGGCAACTGGAACTGAAACTCCGACTGCTTGATGACTTGCACTGCAATTGCCTGAGTGTGTGTGAGCGGTGTGTGTGTGGTGTGTGTGCGCGTGTGTGTTTATATTTGCACTCTGTTTGACTTTGCTCGCACTCGCACAGAGTCAGCGAAAAATTTTTGTTATTTACTTGGCTTGGTTGGGTTTTTGTTGAGTTGAGTTGAGTTGCCCTCTCACTGCTGAAATTTATGACACCGCACACAGAATTTTGCATATTTGCACTGGGCAAATTAATTTCGCCTGCTATATTTGCGTTTTGCGGTGGGCAACGCCCAAAACCAGTGTTAAACGCAACCAGTGAATGTTCATACAAGCGTTGGTTAATTAAAAATTTTCATCAAATTATTTGAAATTCGTTGTCGAGTTTTTCCTGTTGCTGCTGACACGACAATTGCCATGGCGGTCATAACTTTTTACTATGTAATTGGCAATCCTAAACAAGTTAATTTCTTTATGCTTATATATACTAAATTTTAATCAAAAAGTTGCTGCTAGCCACGATACCCTACGAAGTTACGAGGTTTACCAACTTAGGTGAAACGTTTCAATATTTATGTCTGACTTTTTGCTTAACTCATGCACATTCCTACTTCTTAAATAGTCTACATTTTATGCATAGTTTATATATTTAAATTACTTAATTATTAAAATTATACTTATAAATATACAATAATTAAAGCCCGTTCAGTGTTCCGCTTCGGACAACATTCCGATAGATGCACTGTGGGCGCAATTGTCTTTTCTTTTGGCCAAAACTTAGCATCACGATGACAAAAAGTTCAAAAAGGCATCGTAATGCGAGACTGTTAAAAATAGTAAGCATTACATATATATAAACAGTTTTAAATGCCTACATTCAAATGTTAAATCAAAAACTCTTATACTTAATTTATTTAAATATTCAACTAAAACTGAATTGCTTTATACAATGTTGCTATTAATTTTTATTTAAGCATCACTTGAAGCTGACTCAAACAGAACAAACAATAAATCAAGTGAAAAAGTGTTGTTAATGTTTACAAAAATGAACAAAGTCACGTTTTGGATTTGAAGTTACGCAACAGTCAAGTACAGTGCGGGATTTTCTAAAGTGCATTGTTTGCTGGAGTGCCAAAAGGTCAGCTCAGGCTCTTTAATCTCTACATTTCCAGAGCACTAGCAAATGGAGTCGCTTTTTTCGTCAACTTTTTAGGCGTGCAAACTAAAATGCAACTTTATATAGATAGTACATATATCTGTATTTATATATACATGTGTATGTGTGAGTGTTAAGCATGGGCAAAACTTTGGCATTTGCATTTGTCACAGTCCGTGGCAAAAGTTTTCAGCTTAAATTCCTGCATGCATTTCAACACGCAATTGGCATGTGACAGTCAAAATGTTTGCGCAAGATGAGACAGTCCAACACACACTCACGACTAGGGAGAAAGAGAGAGGCACCTCGAAATGGGAATTGGAAAAGGCATACGAATCGAATGTTTGATATATCAATTTGAAAAGTTTGACTTAGTTTCCCCACTCGAGCATTTCGATTAAAGTTTTCCATGCGGCAGATTAAAAACTTTTGTTCCCAGCGCAACTTTTTGTGTGCCGAAAAAAAAAGAAGAAACATTTTTGCATTGTCTGCATTACTTGGCAACATCCTGAGTAGGTTCAATATGCATTTGGCTTTTTGGCATTCTTGCACTTTTCCTAGCCAAGTGGGCCATGGGCGTGAAATCAACAACAACAACAACAACACAAACGACATAAGGCCCTACAAAGTGAATTTAAATAACAATTGACTAAGAAAATGCACTTTAAATTTATTTAGGCAGATAGTATAGGCATGAAATCAAAAATATCCTTGTCATGTAACACATTCTATTTGGAATTACGTATCAAATTTCGTAGTTCCAACACATATAGGCCTAAGGATTAAATTTATGTACAAAAATATATATATATACCTTAAATTCCTATGCGTTATTGTTTAACCTCAACATGAAAAGCTAAACAAAACTTCTAACTTAAAGATAACCAGTGCTGCTAAACGCCGCAAAAAAAAAGGAGCTGACTACAGTTTTAAAAGTAGTCAAAAAAATCTGAATTACATTTCTGAGCGCTAATTGGCAATAAACAAATTTGCTAGAATTTCTTAAAGATCATCCAAAAATATCTAAATCAGTTTAAATTCAAATTTAAATTCATCTGTGGTTTCCGCTAACGACACTGAAAGAAGCCGCATTTCACTATAACTTTGCAACATTTCGGATAACTTGGATTAGAACTAAATACATACATATATTTTCTGCATTTATATTCTGCCATAATTCAAATGACTTCCGACTTAATTAAACGATGCATTACGCATTTCAGGGCAAATCGGGTCAAATTGGAACCAAATGGACTCATTCATGCGTGTTTACTTATCTAGCTGTTATTATTATTTTTTAACAATGGTCTGCAATGTGGTACCTACCATAAGCATTACCCGGACAATGGGCTGGTTGTTGGTTGCGTGTGTGCCGTAAATTAGCGTTTCATTAAAAAACAGGCAAAATTTGTTCGCAATGTTGTCGTTGAATTGGGCGTTGAACAGTTGGTTCGTGTTTAGATCCGTGTCCATGTCCGGTTAAGGCTAAAAAAAAGAGACCGTAAATTAGTTGCATTACTTGATTAGCTGCACAAATGCTATTATTAAAATTCAATTTCCTTTACGTGCACCGTGATTGCATGTCTCATCGAATTTAACAAGTTTTCCATTTTGCCTTGCGCATTTGCATTTATCACGTGTCCGGCAAAAAAAAAAATAAAATTTAAATGAAATTTCGCCGTAAGTGCAAATTCCGGCGTCCAAATTAACAACCAATTTTAGGAGCGTGCTTATTTCTATATCGCACAGATGCAGATTGCAGTCAGAGCGTAATTTTATTTACTTAAAATACTATTGAATTATCGACAACAGATATCTGTTATAAATCAGCTTTGGCAGTGTTGCCACATGTTTCATAATTTCAAGTGCAATGACTACTTCGCCGAACAAAACAAAAATTCCTGACATATTGAAACGAAAACTCGTGATAAATTTAAATTCTAACTGAGAATTGTTATTGATTTCTCAGTCAAAATAAACTAATCTCACATTTCAAAACTTTCCAAAAATACCTTGTGACGACTAAATTTGTTCCAGATTGGTGTTTCTGTGACTTCCACTGCACTTTTTTGAGAGTAAAAACAACCACAAGGTTTGTCAGTGATTTGTGCTTATTTGCGCCAGTAAACCCTTAACAAATTCCTAAACCATTCGCAGATAACCGAAAAGAAATAACTTCAAGATGTCAGATCGTAAAGCAGTCATCAAAAATGCGGATATGAACGAGGAGATGCAGCAGGATTCGGTGGACTGTGCCACACAGGCACTCGAGAAGTACAACATTGAGAAGGACATTGCGGCCTACATCAAGAAAGAGTTCGACAAAAAGTACAATCCCACCTGGCATTGCATTGTCGGACGGAACTTTGGATCGTATGTGACACACGAGACGCGCCACTTCATCTACTTTTACCTGGGACAGGTGGCCATATTGTTATTCAAGAGCGGTTAACTGGACAGATGTAGGCTAGCATAAGAGATGTTCATATTGTAGAAGAAATCGAGAATATAGACCCGATTACCTGAAATAAAACACGTTCTGGATGAAGCATACATATATATATTGCATTTACATTTCCTTTTTTACCCAAATAATTTTCTTATAAAGCAAAATTTAATAAAATTTCTGTGCGATTAAACTTTTACTTTTTAACTTATATTTGAGTTATTTTTACTTAGTGGGATAATTTATTTATAAATGTTAATAAATATATAATGTATAAAAATGGCAAGAACGACGAATCATCGAGAATTCGATTATTCAATATGCGAAACGCAAAAAGCACGCTGCAAATTTGCCAGCGTTGCCACAAGATAAAATTTAACGCTTCACAACACTACGGCAAAGTTTCAGTGGAGTTGTCATTGCCAAAGCTATTTAGTGAAAATTGTGCTAAAATTAAATTAGGGAATTAATTTTGTGTGTAAGTCTCGAGCAGCCTTCACTCTTTTCATGCTGTTCCATCTATAGACAATTGATTTATCAGTCAAATTTAAACTAATGCCTGCTTATTATTAAAAATTAGAATTCTGTGACAAAATTATCCGAAATCGGCGTTCGTTGGATATTTTGATAGTCAGAACGACCACAATGTAAGTGCCGGTGCCTACAGACCACAAACCTGAATGTTAATAAAGCGAACAATCTTCCGTAGAACTGGTGATTAATACCAAACTATAGCGCCAAGATGTCAGATCGCAAGGCAGTCATCAAAAATGCGGATATGAGCGAGGAGATGCAGCAGGATGCTGTGGATTGTGCTACTCAGGCCCTGGAGAAGTACAACATTGAGAAGGACATTGCGGCCTACATCAAAAAGGAGTTCGACAAGAAGTACAATCCCACCTGGCATTGCATTGTCGGACGCAACTTTGGATCGTATGTGACACACGAGACGCGCCACTTCATCTACTTTTACCTGGGACAGGTGGCCATATTGTTATTCAAGAGCGGTTAACTTAATCCCAGATGGCCCCCAATTCTACACACACTCTAAAACACACACACACGTAACATTTGCAGTTCGACTTTTTCGTTGTTGTAGCCCCTTCTCCATCCACTTCCCATATCAACAATTACACACACCAAGAACTCTGATTTGAAATGGCACACTGTTAGAATCTTCTATATCTTGCAACACTGAGCAAATGGGGTGGCATGACGCTGTATTGAACCAATCCACCCAAGCAACCCACACAAACAATCGCGTTTATTAAATTTGCATTAGTTTTCAATTCACACAACTTTCGAAACGGATTAAATCACTTACATTAGCTAAGAATCTTTGTTGTTTTTATCATCTCTCGAGGTATGATCAGCCGCTGTTACAATAAGATTTCCATGATATTTAGCTTGTACCAATTTTAATTGAAAAATTATAGGCGGAACTTCTCGCTTGATAATGGGCATAATCTAAACTTTTTTTTATATTCTAATATTTAGGAAATGTATAAACATGGTTATTTTTGAGTATATTGTTGTCGGTAGGCATTTCCAGATATTTACTATCAACACAGACTTGAGCTATGGAGATCACTGCTGTCGACAGTCAAAAGTTGAGAATTTGTGTTTTTACTATACTGTGCATATTTCGGTATATATGTATGTATAAAGCTAAAAAAATGTGAATCGAGTGAACCAACCGAAAAACACCGCAGCGAAGCTGATAAAGCGTGTGACGTTGGAGAGGGTACAATCTTGCTATGCTACTGCGAGGGGCATTTCCGACTTCTTAGGCTTGATAAATACTTAACATGGATCAAGCTTATATTAAAAATATAAATATAATCAGGTTTGTTTGGTATTTGGTTTATATAATTAACTTTGCGCCATTCCTAATAATGACTAAAAACCAATACATATCTGGTTTAAAATCGTGATGATACAGACAGCAATTAATACTTATCCTAGAGTATCAAGTCTTCAACGCCAAGAATTTGCAATTTGTTTTGAAATAAATAGTTGCTGCTGATAAGGTCGATGGCAGTTCTAAAGCTGAGAATTACTCACCAAGATTTAGTTTCGTTTTGCTCTTGCGCTCGTGCAGAATTCTTGATCCATGAACGCAAATAAATATTTTACAATATGTTGAGACTTCCCATGTTGTTGGTCTTTGGAAGTGTGACTTTGGCAACATTTCCCTCGGAGTTGGATGGCCAAGCGAACCATGTGCTGCAGCTGGACAGTGCTTTAAAAGAAACTGAAATGCATATTCAAAGAAACGAAGCTCTTTTATTGAAACTGGAAGCTGAAATATTGGGCCCTACAAGCAAACCCACACCAAATCAATTCAACCACGGTTCATTTGATGATGAAACGCAGCTACTGGATCCGCTGGAGCTGGACACAGCCATAGAGGAAACGGAAAGGGATATTGAAAGAAACGAAGATATTTTATCGAAAGTGGAAGCTTCAATATTTGATGCTAAAGGCAAACATAGACGTAATCGATACAAACCGCGTTCATTTGTAATTAAGAAAACCAATATGCCAGAAGAAATGCAAAAGTCAGCACTCAATATAGTCAAGGCCCAGCCGAACTTCAATAAAAAAGCAATTGTAGCAAAAACCCTCAAGAGAGAGTTCGAAAAGTCGTTGGGGCTACACAACTGGCAATGCATTTTGGGCAAGCAAATAAATTACGACTTCTCTCAAACTATAGATACCTTTATCAATATTAAAACCGGGCATTTAGAAATTAGTTTGTTCAATTTTTATACGAAAAACGCCACAACTGAAAAGTTGAGCTGTGAGAAAAATTGATATTTAAGGAAATACTGTATATCCTCATTTTATTATAAATAAATATAAAGGGCCAAAAAAGAAAATGTCGATATTTGGCAGTTTACTGACTTTTAGCTAGATATATACAGGTAAGCTGTACAATTGTTTAAATTTTATTATTTTGCCCAGGGTAAAGCCAAGTTAATATAACAATCAGCAAGGCAGAGCTCAAATTTGTTAGAACACATAATAGTTTTTGTGCAGTGTAGCCCTTTTCATAGTGTGTCTGCCAGGCGAACATATATTCGTATGCTTATTTGCTTTCACAGATGCTGGCACCGCACATCGATCAAGTCCTTTGAGTTAATCTTTGTGTATTGAGCTGCATCATAAGGTAAACAATGCACGCATGCTGTTTTTGTTGTCTGTGAGTGTGTGTGTGCGCGCGTGTGTGTGTGAGTTAACACCTGACCGTGGCAAATAAAAATGGCTTAATTAAGTTAATTAAAATATTGTTGCTGTTGGCCGTCGCACGCGGTTCGCATTTATGTGCTTTTATTATCTCGGCGATAGGCAATTTTCGGACAGCAGGACCTTTGCACTGCCGGCCAGAGGATGTCGCCAGTCGGGTAATTATGCCAGCGCACGTACTAGCCGCAGGAGCTGGAGCTGGGCCAATGACAATACTATTAATAAAGTTGCAATGCCGTGGAAATATGTAGTCTTCTTCTTTTTTTAATACGCACATGAAAATGTTTGCCAGCGGCCAAACAGATGCAAATTGTTGGGAATGTCCTTTGAGCCGCTTTCACGGTTCGACGACTTTTGGCCTTGTCGCATTGTTGTCGCTGGACAGCTGCATTCGATATATGAATGTGATGCATACGATGAATTCAATTCAATTGCTGTCCAGCTCTGTCCTGGCACAGACAGCGTCTCATGCATATTTCATGCGGCGCTTAAATACAGTCGAAATGCTTGCCCATGCTCAACAAAATCCTTTGCGCCCATAAAAATTTAAGTGCCACGCACGCACACGACTCGCAATCAGGTTTACGCGCTCAAGCGTGCTTTATTAATATTTTTACGTTGTCAATTTATGGTAATTTTTTATGTTCTAACATTAAAAATAAAAAACAACAACAACAACAGCAAGTCAAATTGCAAGGCAGGTGAAATCGTCATTTGTTTAGTACCCCCCTAGCTGCCCGTCTGTCTGCTTCATGGGCGCATCCAATTCTGTAAGACTTCTGACCCCAACTAAGCAGGCGCCTTGCCAGTCCACCCAGTCTGAGGTGACTTGGCCAGCAGCTGTTTGGACAGCTCCATTTGGAGTTAACTCCTGTTGAGCTGAATGAGCAACAGAGCGACTTTTGTTGAGTCTGCGCACTCGACACACTCCGCTGCGAGCAGTAGCGAGTGGCAAAAGACTCGTTAGTTCAATACTCGAAACGCTTTTTAAGTGAATGTAAGTTCAAAAACTTGCATTCAAACATTTAAATGTTAGTAATATTTTCTGTGCATTAAATATATTTTGGATTATTTAATAATAAAATAAGATAAGTCATAAATGTTTATTTTCTGTAACCTTCATATACTTTTTGTATTTCAAAACATTCTTCAGGAGTTTAGTTTGAAATAAAAAGCCCAAAAAACCATTAATTCCATTCTAAAGGACTTATCGAATAATGTTGACTAGTTCTTTATTTCTGGTGTTAAAAAAAAAGTGCATATTGCAATTTGAAATATTTGAAAAAGATGAAAATCTTGATAAACAAACCAGTTTTTTATCGTTTATTTAGCAGCTATAAGATATAATGGTACGATTTTAAATGCCGAGTTTGGGAAGACATCTTGATAAGAAAAGGTTTTAATACAAGATCTAACTTTTGGACCGTCCATCCATATGACAGCCATATGATAAAGTGGTTTGATCCAGCCGGTCCAATTTCAAGATGATTGCTTCAAAACTGAAAAAACTAGTTTGCATTGAAACAGACAGACGGACATACCAATAGATGGAGAGAGGGACATGGGTATATCAACTCGGCTGCTGATGCTGATCTCAAATATATATATACTTTGTGGGATCGAGATGTCTGCTTTTATGCGTTAGACCAGTTATGACTAGGTTTTCATTTAAACATTTTCAAGCTACAATATGAGCTTGAGTATATTTCCAATTTAAAGAGATAAAAAGAAATTTATAAAAAACTTTTCAACCGTGCAGTATCATTAAGAGCCAGACCAAAACTCACTACCGATAGCGAGGTTCTGAAAAATAATTAAATCATTTAAATGCAGCACAACAAAGAAATGCTTGATTTAAAGAGATGCATTTGATGGCCAATTTCCATAAGGGAAATCGCATGCAATGCGAGCAATTTCCATGACCCACACAAAAGGAGCAGCCGAAACTTTTTGGTCTTTTTGAGCTGTGTGCGGGTCAAACAAAATGCCAACTTTTATAAATTACAGTCAGCAGTGCTGACCTCAATATAAAATTACACAACATGACTTGAATAAACACTCACACACACACATTCAAGCACACACACAGTGCAAAAAAACGAGAACAATTGCAAGTGCCATAGATACGATCGTAATTGCATTTTACTTTGTTGCATTTGGTCAGGCAAAAAGCTAGAAAGCCAAAGTCAACCAACCAACCAAACACACACACACACACACACACACACACTCACATACTCTCACACGCACACACACAGATACTCTCGCATACGCACATGTGTTAGGTTTTTGCCTTTGGCTGCTCTTATTATTATTATTATTATTTATATTATTATTTTTGTTGTTGTTAATTTGTTACTGTGAAAAACCAACAAAGCCAAGCGGTTCGGCTGTGTGCAAAGGGGCGCGGTTGCTGCCACAGGGGGAGGGGTGGGGCGGTCACAGCAGGTCCAAAGTCAACACTGCGACTAGTTTTATCAGTCAGTGGACACAGAGAGCGAGTGCGAGTGCGAGTATCCAACAGATGCAGCTGCAGCAACAGTCGAGTCCGACAATGACAAAAAACACACACACTCACACACGCAGGAAAAAAAACTTAATGAAACATAAACAAGAAACAGGCTGAGGGCAGAAACCAACGAAACAACACAACAATAACAAAAACCACACAAAATAAAACTGACAAAAAGAACAACAACAAAAATTATAATCTAAACAAGAAAATTCTCATTTGTTGCGCAATTTAACATATAACTAAAAAAAAAAGGAACGCATTAAAAATAATTGTCAAGCTAGTCGAAGCTGAAACACTCTTCATTTCGAGTTTTAACAATAGATACCACTCCGTATAAAATAATACAACTACAATTATTAAAAAAAATATTTTTAGAATAAAATGAAATGTTATAACATGAATGTACGAATAAGATATAATAATAAATATTCTTTTCATAAATATATTTATAAATAAATATTAAATAAAAAAAAAAAAAAAAAAATGGTTTGATTCATTGTTTCTTGTTTATGTAGAGCTTGGAGGAATATGCATTATTTGAAACCGATTTTCTTGGCTTCTTATTTCTGATATAGCTCTCATAAGCGGACACCCAGCTTTTCGGGTTCATGTCTGAAAATGGGATTTATTTTTGTTGGGAAGAATTAATTGAAAACTTACAAGATTTTGTGCAGATTGACTGCCTGGTTATAGGATATATACATACCATAATAAAATATATCAAACATCAAGCAACATTTAAAACCTTTTCAAAAACACAAGAAAGACAGTCTGATGAATTGATATCTCTAGATTGGGTTATAAGATAGATACATAGATTTTAGTGTTAGCGACAAATGTTGAAGGAATCTTAATGCCGCTTGCCTATTTTTAAACATAATATATGTATAAGTATTTATCTTGAATCTGGCTCAGAATTCAGTCCAATTAATTTCTCTGATATTGCTCATAAAAAAACAATTGAGAGTTATCAGTTTATGCCGCCCAAAAATAAAAGGGTAGCCCATGCCATTGCCGTGAAGCCAATGCACTAGATTACCGCATACATAAACAATAATAATCGCATGACAGTCCGTGCTCTGACAGGCAGTCAGAAGGCTTCTTTTGGTGCTTTCTCGAGCTGAGCCGGAAACTTGCATCGCTTTCGACATGATGAATGGAGCCAAGTGTTGCCCCCACGAACCGCAGACCCATCAGCCGGCAGCCAACCCACATAGGAGGCGAGTGGGCGTCAATTTTTCATTTGGTATCCTCTACTACATATAAGAATTTGTCTGTCTTGTGTGAATTTGGGAATATCTTCCTCTCAATTGTGGCTCTTCTCTGTCTCTCTCTCTCTCTTTCTCTCTTCCTTTTGTCGCTGACCATTGTGTCCCCTTGACTTGACTTGGGCTCGGATTCGGTTTTGGTTTTGGTTCTAGTCTGTCAACTTGGCTTTCCATTGCACGCTTTAAACAATTGCCCACAGCTCTCCTGTTAGTTTTTGGATTGGATGCTGTGCATACAATATCATTCTTAAAGGGCATATTGTGCCATATTTGGAGAACTACGGAACAGAATAGACAAAGATGCAGTGTTGTAGTACCCTAAATGTAATAGAGATTGATGATACCTTTTCAAAATTCCCATTTAAAATGATATATCTGTTATATGATACCTCTGACAGGGTATTTAAGTTTCGGGCAGCCATCTGTGGGTATCAGTATCTGTGTGCTTTTGCCATATTTTTTGTTTGCTTTATTGTTACTTTTGATAAATTGTGCGCCTTTCGTTTTGACACATGTCAGCGTTTGTCTGCCCATTGTAAAACAACTCGTAATATAGAGGCTGTCTTTTGATTGTCTAGGCTGAAATCCAAAGGTTGACGTTCTCTTATATTCGTAGAAAAAATAATATTTAAAGTTACTTCTAGTTATAATTGTACAATAGTAAAAAGGGACTGAGAATGAAGTAGGATTAAAATGCAAAGACAAAAATATGGCACTAGAGATATTAATGTGACCATGGAGATGCCATATTAAAAGGTGCCATATGAAGGGATAAATTTCTGCATTAACAATTTTCCTTTCCATTTTTCTAAAAGGTCCCATATTAAAGGAATATGAAAAATAGAAGAAAAAAAAAAATGGATATTGGAGGAATTCTTAGAAGCATATGTTAAAATTTTTTTTTTTTACGATGAGGATAAAAATGTACAATAAGGAAGGAATAAAAATAAAGAAATTATAGGAAATCAAAGCAGAGCAGAGCAGAGTACAGCAGAAGAATATTGGAAAAAAAAACTTCAACGGCTTAGGTATACTTTTATTAATATAGGGAGATCATATAGATTGTCTTACAGTTAAGATTATTGTATACAGTACACAATATCGGGGCGTTGCGATCTACTGTTGTGTGAGTGCAGTCAACTATTTGCTGTCAGTACACAGTGTTTGTCACTTGAACTGACATCGGTGGGTGCACTTGGCTGTGACCACTTGGCCAAGTGCCTGTTCTGGACACAGGGACACGGGACACGGGACACACATGAGGCTGTCAGCCAGCTACTGCTGCCGGGTGGCTGATGTCTCCACGTCAGCCATGTCAGCGTCACTTTATGCGCCTGACACAGCGTCAACAATTTTATTTACTTAATTTGGCTTTAGTTTGTCATTTATTTACTTGTTGTTGCCACAACAGCCTGTACTCGTGCTGTATCTGTTCCATTCGCACACGTTTGCCACCTTATCTCCATCTCATGGGCGGCTCATGGGCGGCTCATGTGCGTCTCCTAATGTCTGTTGTTGTCACTTTGACGCTTGACGTTGTTTCAGTTCTTGTTGCCGGTTTGTGCCTTTGTTTACCCTAACCAGGGGTAGTTTCGACAATAACAGCGTGTTTGCAAAGGAGTGGGCAAATCGCAGAATAACTGCTACTTTTTTTCAGAGTCTAACGAATATCTGTCCAATTACTTTTGTTCCAAAATCTGTCTCCATCTTTATCTCTATATCTATCTTTCTCTTTTTTCCTTTAATTGCCTTTTGGCCATAAGAACCCATAATTTGTGTCCCGAAACGTTCTTTTGGCAAAAAAGCATATTTCTGACTTGTATTTTAAGTATTTAGAATTTTTAAACAAAACGTGTTTAATAATTATTCAACTAGACATATTAAAGAAAAATGTTTAACAGCTAACCAACTTTATATTTAAAGGAATTCAAGCTTTAAAAAACTTCGCTTATCTATATATGTATTTATATTTATTTAGAGCATTCGAGCTTCGTTTGACTGCTTATAGTTTTCTCGCCAAGATTTATTTTATTTATTAAATGTTTTTTTTTTTTTTGTTTGTTGTTGACTGTGACACATTTTGGTGCCCGCACTTTATTGCATATCGTTGTCATTGTTGTTGTTGCTGTAATTGTTGCTGTAATTGTTGCTGCTCTCTTCGCGCTGGCGGCACGTGCTTTTGCATTTTTTATGAAAATTTAGAGCCTGCTGCCGCTGTTGTTGCTCTTGCAACACTTGGGCGCACTTTAATTAAATATTTATTTCAATCATTTTGGCCAAATGGAAATGCGTTCAGGTGGCATTAACTAAATCAGTGCTGCTAGAGAGAGAGAGAGAGAGAGAGAGAGAGAGAGGGGTGCAGGGAGAGAGACTGCACTAACATTTGTCATTACACATTAATAGCGCACCATTAATCTTTTCGTGAGCTGTTGGCCAAATGAATGCTGCTACCAAGGGCAAAGTCTCGTTAATTAATGTATGCCATTTAGCCGGAAAATTGCAGGGGTGCACACACACATGCCCAGTGTGTGTGTGTGTGTGCTCAGGCCCATCATAATGAGCGCCAATTTAGTGTACTTGTGTGTGTGCGTGTGTGTGTGTGTCGTTGTCGCCACCGCAAACAAGCAAAGGCCAAAGCCACAGCCAGCCCCACCGGCTGAACTCTCTCGCTCACTTTCTCCCTCTCTATCTATCGCTGAATCGCTGTCCCGTTCTCGCTCTGCCCAGCAGGTATGCTTGATTAATGCTTTATAACAGGACACTGAACACACACAAACAAAACAAGGATATTGCTGCCTGTATGGATGCTGACCCCGCAGCTGACGCCCAGTCGCGCCCTGTTGCCCCGCCGCCCTGCCACTCCCGCAGGGTTCTTGCATTTTAACATTAATTTAGTGGAATGCGGCAAAGGACTATGAAAGCTTTTCAGCGTCGTCGTCGACACATGTTAATCCCGTCGTTGTCGCTACCACAACCACTCACATCCATATTCACATTACACATTCGCATTCACATTACATTCATTTAAGCCCACTCCAGGTCAAGCATTCGCATTTCATATACGGATTTAGGATGCATGAATTTTAACAGCTTAATTTTTGAGCGGATATTGTAAACTTAATCTGGCAGCGGATTGGAGAAGCTGATAAGCAAAGGTTGTGCTACGTTAATCAGGATCGAAAATCTGTTAAGTCTTTTAAAGAAATCGATAATTAAGTATTTTCCGTATTCATCAAAAGAACGATTTACTGTCAGTTTCTTAAGGTGTGAGCTGCTTTATATGTTTTTAAGGCATTGGCTTTGTAACATTTAATAATAGATTAAATATCCTGTGCTTCTGCTTAGCGTGCCAGCAGAAAATTCTTGTAAATTATAAGAATTCAATTCGTCGTAGTAAGTTTTCGCGTTTGCGGGAAGTGCTTACTTTAATAAGGTATATTCAATTGTACATATTGATTTTGTCATATTTTGCTTTTATATTTGAATAGAATTGGGTTTTGGGGTATTTAAGAAAAAACTGATTTTATAAGGGTTTCAATGTGTATTAAGCGAGACCAAATTTTTTTTATTTAAATAAATTTAAAATGAATGAATGAAGCTGAAGAACAAAATTTAGAAAATTAGTTTGCTTGGCAAAAGCTGTGTTTCACATAATTTTGGTCGTATTTAGGATTTTTTTTTTAAATTGTATATATCATATTTTTAGGCAACTTCATGTGCGATAGGACACCACGAATAACTGCAACTGCGCCGCGATGTCTGCGCTGTTGTCCGCCCTGCTGTAATCCCTGTCTCTGCTGTCCGCCGGCTTGCTGTGAGCCATGCACTGCCTATTGCCTTTTCGATTTGGAGTCGGCGGTATTTGGTAAGATGAGCAACGATCTATTTAAATATAATAGATGAAAGCCTTTCGCTTACAGACACGCGTCATATTTATCAACGCGCCTGTCGCGAACTGCTGGCCAGCTATAATAAGACCCTGCCCGAGGAGGTGCTCATGCGCTGTGGTCCCATGGAGACGCATGAGATGGCCCAGTTGATATGCCGCAAATGCGAGTTGCCCGTGCTCTGGGAGAACTTCCTGGTGCAGCTGAATGAGCATACCTGTGAGCTGATTGCCAATCCGCCGCTGATGGACGGCGTGGAGCGTCTCGTCAAGCATTTGTATGACAATTGCATTGGTCTGGCGCTGATTACTTCCAGCACGAGAGCGCTATACTGCAAGAAGATACGCGGCCACGAAGAGTTCTTCGGCATGTTCAACGTTGTGCTGTGCTCCGATGAATATAATCGTCCCAAGCCAGAACCGGATTGTTATTTGATTGCCATGTCGTTGCTCTGTGATACGCCCTGTGTGGATTGCTGTTTGGTCTTCGATGGCACCACCAAGGGCGTGCAGGCGGCCAGGGAGGCGCACTTGCAGGTGATTATGTTGCCGGATCCCGATCTGCCCTGTTGCTGGTCCGAGCTGGCCACGCAGCGTCTTGAAACGCTTGTCGATTTCGATCCCGAGGAGTTTGGCATGCCGTATCTGGAACCCTTACCTGTACCACCGCCGGTACCGTCGGCTCGTGCAAGTGCAAACGATCAGCAACCCATCGTCATAAAGTCGGAGGAGGAGATCATAACCAGTGGACAGGATGATGAGGAGGCGCCGGAGACAAACGTTGAGGAGCCACCCACTGAACCAGCTTAGATTTTATATATGCATGCATATATCAACAAAGTTTTATCACAAAAGCTACACAAATTTATAGTTTTATTACGGAAATTGTAAGAAAATTCATTAAAAACATAAATAAGAGTTGTGTGGAATACTTTTTACTCTTGTAGAAAAAATATATATCCCTCGGGTGAGTTTAATTTATATATTATAAAATACCAATCTGCTTCAATATTGGTTATACATATAACACATATCTGCACACAACTCCACACAAGATAATTATGCGATACGTAAGGGTATATAAGGTACAAGTTAAACATTTGCTGACAATTTTCCAATTTCCAGCTTCAGCTTTTACCTTAAGATTATCCAGATTGAAATGCCGTTAAAAACGGGATGAGCCTAACAATAAATCAAAATTAATTGCTAAAGCAAATACAAGATTTTAACGACTGTCTGGCTGCCGCCTTGCTGTCTGTCTGTTTGTCTGCCGAAAGTCAATTGTTGACTATTTAATTATTCAGCATATTACGTATACGCCGTGTGTGGCTGCTCGAGTGCAAAGATGTCGCTCGTGCGGCATGCAGCAAACAGCTGCCACAGCCCAACTTGCAACTAGCAACTTTTGCCGGCAACAACAACAACAACAAAAACTCGGTCCCAACTTATAATTACTTAATGTTCCAACCAGACCGCCGGCAGCTGCCAAGCCAGCCAGGTTGCCTGATGCCATCTCCGCCTCCGGCTCCGGCTCCGGCTCCAGCTGCAGCTCAATCTCAATCCCTGTCTATGGCTCATAACCGCTAGCCGGTTCGCATAAAAGTAAAGTGAATAAACCTTTTAACTCTTTAGACTGCGACGGCGACTTTTCTTTTTATTTTCGAATCATTATTTTTTTGCAATTCGCCCCCCACTTCCGTTTTGCCTAATGAACGAACGCCACAGGAAGCACTCAAGGGCAGCTGAATAAAAGAATAGAGGCACAAAAAAAAAACACAAGAAAGAACCACAAACTACGGTCCGCCGAAGACTAAATACTCTTTTAAACATGTGGCTTGGAAGTGCCATTATGGGAAAGCTAAATTTGCGACCGACAGTTCCTATAGTATAATATATATATTATATTTGCTACGATTTGCCAGGAGAATTGTAAATTTTGAATTCGCTGAGTTGGCTCAGGATAAAATATTTTTGCACCTATTCAGAGATATTCGATATAAAAACATAATTTCTCACACAAATGTAAGGGATTTGTGGAAACCAATAAGTGTTGAGATATCTTCAAATAAGTTTCCCAAAGAAGGAAATAATTTTGGATCATTCCTATGGTAACTATATGATGTAGTGATGCGATCCGATAGTTTTTAAGCTGAGTAACTAGCTTGTATATAGTCATCCGGCTATATCAACTGGGCTGTTTATACTGCTCAAGAAAGTGTATATATGCGTCTATTTCTATGAGTTGCACATTACATGATTAAATTATAGTGCCCATAAGAATAATAATAAAACGAAAGGGCGCAGAAAATAATCATAGACGCCGGCTCAAAACAAGTTAATGTTTCTCATTTCTTAATTAAATTAAAGTCCTCAACGCCTCGGGACTTGTAACTTTCAGTTATATATTTCAAATTCGCTTCAATTTCAATTGAAGTTGTCAAATATTAATTATTTATATACCTTTTTATATTATTTATAAATATTTAGAGCCTCCATTATATTTTATTTTATTAAAAATGTACAGCGCTAACCAAATGTAAATTTCGAGATGTTATCAAACTCTGGCAGGCCAAAGAGCTCTGGTTGGAACTCGGCCATGGAACGCAGCACTTGTGTGGCACCCTTGGTCTTTTCGGCAGGCACACGCGGATCGGGTATCATCACTACCTGCATGCCCGCCGCTAAGCCCGCCTGCAAGCCGATGGGCGAGTCCTCGAACACCAGACAGCACTCGGGCCGTGGCGTTGGCTTGAATAGCGATGCTGCCAGCAAAAAGATATCTGGCGCAGGTTTGCCGGCCTTCAGCTCCGGATCATCGCCGCAGACGATGTGACGAAAAACAGGCATCAGCTCGCAATGGGGCCGAGCCTTCAGATTAAATGTTTTGCGATAGGCAGAGGTGGCAATTGCCATTGGGACACGAAATTCGAACAGATGCAGCAGCAGGTCTTCTACGCCGGGCAAGAGGGCCACATTGGACATCCGGCGAGCGACCTCGGCTTCAAACTTGGCCAAGTACTCAGGCACGGCTAGCGGCAAATTGAACTCATTAACCAGCAGCTCGGCTGCCACAGACGCTAGCTTGCCCATGCAGCGCATTTTCAGCTCGTAGGTGTAGGTATGTCCATAGGGCGTGAGTACAGCTTGCACCGCATCCGTGTACATATTTTCCGTATCTGAGAGATAGACATCAGATATGGCTGCAGTTCTTACGAGCCGGATATAGTTTACCCAATAGAGTGCCATCGCTGTCAAAGATGACGTGTGTCACTTTCTGAAAGCACTTGGGCGTAGTTGTTGACATTTTTGACTTCTTCTTCTTACAATAACGCGCTTTCCTGGCCTAAAACATATTCCGAAAATTATAAACTTTTTTTTGAATTTTTTTTTGTCTATCTAAAAATGTTGAAAACTGAGTAAATGCTTCATGAGTTTGCCATTAGAAAAGCGATTATATAAGGTCACCTTCTCATTTTCACTTGGAAGTTCGGAAAACTGCTCGATAGCCGACCATGACTTTTTACGGCGTATGCAGTACTTCCTCGTCTTAGCCCTATATCATAATTATATAGTTAGAAAGTCTCTCAATCTCTCTTTCAGTCTGTCTCTTTCACTCTACATGCTTTGCTTTTACAGTCACTTTTAGGCAAAAAACAAAGAAGTTTTCTTTTCAGCGCTTAAATAAAACTAAATATATTTTTTAATTGAATATAAGAAACTATCAGGTATTGCCCAGCCTTGCCCCCGACTGACTGGCTGATTGGTGATCAACGCACAACCCAAACCGAAAGAACTGGGACTCTGAAATTATTGCGAATGAAGTTCGATAATAATAATGGAAAATAATCAAAATATTATATTATGTTGATCTAATAAAAACTAGAAAACCTATGTCTTCTTTGATGTGCGCTTGCTTTTTATTTAGGTATTCACTTCATTAAGGTTTATTCTAAAATATAACTGAAATGGTTACACTTACCATTAAACTGCAATTAGACCAACTCCATTTCAACATTTTACCCTGGGGCAGGCTGCTGTTGAAAGATCACGTTAATTTCATTATGCAGGCCGAAGGAAATGTTGAAAAGAAAATGCTTCACATGCATTTTAATTAAACTATTTTCGACTTCTGCAACGTGCAATTTAAAATACTTTGCCAACTTGCCAAGGCAGCGAGTGGCGCAGCATGTGCGGGTGCGACTGCAAGTGGAAGGTGTTTGCTGCAGCTGTCAATTTAGTGGCGCCTCGGGATAGCTGCCTTTTTATGCCCCAGCCTTAGCCATAGCCATGGCCATAGCCTAATGCATGCCACGTTTGGGTGTGAGGGCGTCCTGAGCTCAGTTCGGCTGCCAGTTTCAGGCTGTCGCATGTTGTTACAAAGTTGCGTAATTGATTAAGCAGTTGGCAAGCGTGCCACAAGACGCTGTGGCAGCGACAAACTTCGTCATACGACTGCACGTGCCGCACGTTGACAGCCGTTTTTGGAGTCATGCAGAAAGAGGCAAGTGCCATGTGGCAGCAACGTGTTGGGTAAGCGTACCAAATCGAGCTGCTCTCGTAAGACATATATCAGTTGGATCGTAGAACACAAGACGATCATAAAAAATTATATATTTACCTATCTTTAAATAAAAGAAACTTTGAATTCCTCTTACATAAGATTTCAGGTAATTTTCACTTTAATCAAGTACACAGAACTCTGTTCACTATACGAGACTTACATTTGCTATGAGCGGAAACTGGGAGAAAAGTTATAACTAAAATTTTAAGCACAAAACTTGCCGAGGGCAATGCCGGGGAATACCAGCTGGCATAAATATATATTTGTTATTACATACTCACCTGTAAATTCACACGCACGATTAATTTGTCGTCACTTTTTAGTAGGCGGGAGGCGAAATTTTATATAGACGCATCACTGAAAGAACAGAAAATCAGAGTTAATGTCTATTAGCTTAAAAACGCAGCTTGCTTAACAAACCCTACTTGATATTTACATATATGTTGTTTGTCTAATTTTAGCACAACTCGACATACACATATATTTTCATACATTCATACAAACAAACATACATACATACATACAAACAAACATACATAAATACATACATACATACATACATACATACATACATACATACATACATACAAACATACAAACATACAAACATACAAACATACAAACATACATACATACATACATACATACATACATACATACATACAAACGTACTTACGTTCATACATACATAGAAATATACACACATACATACAAACTTACATGTGCCCCAAAATATCTTCACACTAGGTTAATAAGCACAGACGAACATAAACACACAAAAAAACAATTTTAGTTAATGCACGATTCTATGAGAATCGCATAGAAGGACACTAATTTTAATGCATTTTTTTAATTTGCAACTTACCGGCAAGTCAAGTTGGGCAACGTATATTATCAAAGATCACACATGATACATGCGTACATACATACACACTTACATACTAAGATACTTACATGCATATTCATATATTCATAGCGCTTACGATTTGTGCTGTGCACTTATCACCAATCAGTCAGTCGGTCAGTCATTCAGGACAAACAGTTAAATATATAGAGAGATATGATGCCGGATTTCGGCAGTTAATAGTCAGTCGCTTTTTTAGATTTTTACAGGGTATACTGGCATAAATTGTTTTGCTAGCCTAAAAGGCCGACCACAAAATAATTTGAACGTATTTTGGTAGCACACGCGCTAAGTGGAGAGTAAAACCGCAGTGGCAAAAACGACGTAGCGACTGCCAGTCAATAAAATGGCTTTAATTAATCGGAAGCGCTGCGTCAGCTGTTGCCACAAAAACAAGGCAACAAGGCAACAAAATGGGTAGCAGACGTTGAGCATTTGAATGCAGCGACGAATTGTGCGCATAAATTATGCAGCCAACCGTTTGGGGCAAGCATTTATAGCCACGTTTTTTGGCCACGGCGGAACGGGCTGGCAGGCACCGAACGGCCGACTGGTCAGCAACAATATGTTGTAAACGTTTAATTTGAGCGCGTCTCTAATCGCTGTCCTGGCAACGTGCAACGTGTGGCAGCCACCCAGCAGCACCCGCACACCAGCCCCCGTCCAGGGCAACAAGCCCGACCAGGTCGCTTGTAATTGCGTTCATTGAATTGTTAACTGGATTCGTTGTCTACGGCGAGCCGCTGGCCGCAACCGCAACTTGCAGCGGCGGCAGCAGCAGCGGCAGCAGGAAAACGGCTAAAAGCCGTTGTTATCCTTGTGGTTGTTGCGGCTACCCTTCCTGTGAGTGTATTTCGTGTGTATGTGTGTCCCTTGAGTTGATTTGGATGTGCAGCGAGCCACGACGCATTGGGATTTGGTTGTAGCCGCAGCACAGCAGCAAAATCCCGGTCAATGCACATCAAACTCTTGGCTCGCTCTGCATTTGGCATTTATTGGTATTGTTCCAATTAAAGTTCGACCAGCCCCATAAAATATGCAAGCACGTAAAAGTTCCCAGTTCGATTTGGCTGCCACAGGACATTAATGCTTAACGGTCAATGGTTTTGACTGCAGCATCCCGAACATTCCAGTGGACAGTGCCAATAAAAGGTAATAAAACTCGAAGAAAAGTATTCCCAGAGCTGCTGCAGTTGCTCGACTGCAATGAAGAATGAAGAGCTGCAATAAAATTAAAGATTCTACTTGGGCGCATAACCTGAGCATAGGCGGAATTTTTGGAGCAAGCCTGCAAATCGGCTTAGTAGCTAACCGACTTGAGCCTGGATTACCAACTTATTTTGTATATGAACTCAGCCTTAAACCAAGCAAGTTACCACAAAAATAGCTGAGCGTAACTTTATAGATTTATTTGTACAATTTTCCAAAACCTATATTTTTGGCTTGGTTTTATTTGTTTAATAAATGGCTTGAGAGGTCGCCGTATGCGCCATTTGCGTTTCTTTCGATCTAATAAAGCTCGCAACTTCTGTATGAAAATATTAATGGCATACAATATTTTCAGTAGAACGAGCAATAAAACATTAGAAAAGAACGTGCTGGTTCAAACCGTGAGCCGAAACACAGACAATTTGTGTGACTTTGGAGCACAGATTTTCTTATTGAGACTCTGTAAGGATTGAATATTTTAGTTTGGGCTAAGCTTCCCAGGCCTATTTTAAAAATAAGAATGTTGTAGTTAAAATGTGAACTAGTTATATGTACATATTTATAGATATCCAAATAAATTTCAGATAATTTGCAGATAAGTTTTAAGTCTTAACTAGATAAGCAGTCACAGCTTATGTCGAAACTCTTTGCGAATTAGCAGTCCTGGTTAATAGTCCGTGGATGGCTTATCCAGTATTTATGCCCTTTATGACTGACTCAACTATCTCAGTTATTTACATACTTAGTTATTCTCTTTAGAAAGAGGTCCACACATGACTTTTATTCCATGTCATAACCGCGATTAAGTGATGCCAAAGAGAAACCCTCATTTGGCTTTTTGGCTGAAGGCAAGTCGGAACATGCTGAGTGTTTTTTGCACTCAATAAATATTGTCTGACCGCACACTATCTATCGCTCATCGAGGTCTTGAATGTCAGATGGGGCCGGCAGTCACACATCCTTGTCGAGGCATCACGCACAGCACAGTCTCGGGCACATGGGCGCCCCCGAGGCGCAGTTGAGCGATTTCCCAACGGTGGCACCAGCTCCAGCTTTAGATCGTGGCCAAAAATGCAAGAGCCCGCAACAAAGTACAAAAAGCATGGCACAAAGTCCAATTTGTTTGTAATGGCATTTACTTTGTTTACAAAATAAATTTTGTATGCACAGCGAGTAGTTCGCAGTCCCTCCAAACATGCTCGCTCTCCAACTCTATCGCTAGCCCCATCTCTGTCTGGCTCTGAGCCCGTCTCCCAGTCTGACTCCAGCCCATGCAGGCGCGGTAAGGCGACTACAAGCTCAAAAATAAGAGAACACAAAGAACAAAAATAAAATAAATAGATGGATGCATATAGTACAAATTCTAAAATCGCTGTACCATAAAATTTGCCCATCGGGCGCTTGGGTTTTTGTTATGCCACTCTAGGCAAGGACGATTCTCTTGCCTTTTCGCTGTTTAATTTTGCAATTGTCCTTTTCGATAGAGCACAGACTGAGAACATAAAATAAAAAAAGCGGAGAGCGACCGTCGTAGAGAAACGGAGTTGAAGAGGGAGTTATATATTCCGGTCATGGCTGTTGCGGCTTGTGATTTATGTTTGTTTATGTTGTTCAACATTTGTTTTGTTTACCGCACATACTAAAAATAATAATAAAAAAAAAAACCTTGCCAAACTCAAACAAATAAGCAGCTTAGAGACAACAACTCGCAGCACAAAACTTTGGAAAAATAAAATTATATTTCTCTCTAGTTCGGCTTCGACTTTGTCATGTCATATAATACCTAGAAGTACAATTTAGGTTTCTATACTAATTGTTTCATTTAAAGTAACTCGATAATTACTTAATAGTTATGATTAGTTCTCAATTTACTTCCAAACTAGTTTATTATGCTCAGTAATTAAGTGTTTGTCTCCTCTATCAAGCGTAAGGCCTTGCAGGTAATATTTATAATTGCTCAAAGCCAGGAAAACAATGTTAACAAAAAACAAATTCTAGCTCAAGATTTGCCTAGCAATGCATCAGCTCTAGAAACCAGTTCGGGCTTAGTTAAAGGTTCGTAGAACTCAAATTATGTGTATTATTGTGCAAATTTGTTTGTTAAACCGGTTCTTAAGGTTATGTTTCATTATAATCGCGTCGTTTAAGAATTTTTTACAAAGCACTCGAACTTTGGACAGACGGCGACCAGTCGCAGCTGAGCTAATAAAACATTATTGGCCATCATAATTTTTGAGTAAAATAGCATATGGTTGAGTCTGGTCAGTTCTAAACAATAATTGAAAGCAAGAGGCGACACATGCTCTGAGTGAATATAAGCGTGTATGTATAAATATATACATATATATGAGATTTAAAATATTTGTGAGTTATTAAAATATTTCATGTATATACAAAATTTTAGGTAACGTAAATATCACATAGATTGCTCGATTTTTGTTTTGTAATGTGAGATACTATAGTTCTTAAAATCTTAAAAAAAATCACTTTTATACTAACAAATCTGCATGACCGTGACCAATCTGACTAATATATTATGTTTAAATATAGTTGAATGGATTATTCGCAGTTAATAAAGTGTGGCCAATTTGAACTTATTTTAAAATTTATGTTCATACCCTAACGAATAATCTAGGAGAAAGTATGGTCTAGTTAACTAGTTATTGAATAAATTGATTGATTTAAGCCATTGAACCTAGATGTTTAAAATTAAATATATAACTTTGTCATTTAATTTGATAACATTTCAATGATATTTAATATGATTTTTTGATTATACTTTCACTGGTATAAAATAAAACCCAGTTAATGCATATAGTATCTGTTATGTGTCGGGTGGGCAGCCATTCTGCTGAACGACTTTCAATTTATCAATTTGTATGCCAAATCGTTTGGCGATTTGTTGAGCCTCGAATACAACGGACTGCGGTGGTGACCGTACGCGTGTCAGTATAGCAGCATATTCTGAAAACGAAGGGATTCAGGACGCAACCGTGTCAGGCAACTTGGTGAAATGACTTACGAAAGTTGATAATGTCATTGGATTCAATGCACAAGAACTGTAGAGAAAATTGATCATAGTCAGTGACCAGCACATACATATCCAGGCCACCAACAATGGCTATTAAAGGATGATTATATTATCTTCTACTGAATATATAGTTAAAGATGTCATAGTTTCTACATACCAGAGGATGATGTTTTCAATGTGAATTTACCAGCCTTTGAATCCCAGGAATCAATATCCGCCTTTTTTACCACCAAATTCTCCTTTCTACAAGTTGGTTCGTTTAAGAATCTTAACTCGTGTTTGTTTATATTAAACCAACTTACATGCTGTGTAGCTCCGTCATTTTTACTTGAAATTTACCATTAGGCAACTTATTAATTTGGATCGCTCGACATTTGTTCATTTTTTTATGTAGGAATGGATACATTGAGTACACGTACCACTTGCCCTTGTAGTGTTCCATGTGGAAATCACCAACGGCTGTCATGTTTGATGGACATCCGCCTTGAAATACCTCCAATCCCATAGCGCAACTGCCGAACAAGAGCATCAATATGCCAAAGCTGTTCGGAATTGTAACTATTAGTATTATTGTAATATAATATTATCTTAAATATGAATACATACACGCCGACTCGTGGGTTGAACATGTTTTAAAGCCTGTACTGCGAATAGATTGACAGAAACAAAAGCCATATGCAGTTTCTACAAAATTACATTAGTAATGGTCTTAGCCTACAATATTGATTCGTCAGAGAAAATTCATTAAACCTATAATAAATCTTCACATTAATACATGTATCTATATATATATACATATATATATGTACTGTCTGCATATATCTAAAAAAGTAAACAATTCAAATAATTTTCAATTTCATTCAAAATTTTCAAGTTTGCAATTTCAATATGAAACTTTAATAATTATTTTAATTTAAAATATTTTGTGTGTGCATTTTTTTAAAATTAAAATATTATTTTTAAATATTATTCAACTTTCTTTTAGTATCTTTTTATTTATTACACAAGAACGTATATACAATATAATCTGAACATTCGATACTCTCTGCTAGTAAACAATTATTTCATTAATATGTAACATACTCTGCAATTTTTTTTTTAATCAATTTATAGTTCTTTCTGAGTATACATTAAGGATATATTTAGCTGCTATAAACCGTTGCATTTAGTTATTTAAGAAGTTCATGAATATATCGAAGAGACGCTCGTTGAAGCGCCGGAGCCAATCTCATGCTGACTCAATAGCCTGCGGCAAAGCATTGCTGAGAAATATGTTCTCCTCAGCTGAAGCTGTGCCGTTGCTCTCCAGTTCGGGACAGTTCTTTTGGACAGTATTGATCAGCACAGATTGGGTTATCTTATTGTCATCCAGCACCTTGTAGGCCTTCTCGATTGTCTCCTTTGTGGGCTCACGGTCGCGTGTCAATATCCAGACGATTTCTGCAATGGCAAATCCATATGATTGTAATTAACGTGTTGGCAAATGTGTCCCTGGCTGACCATAATGCAATTAATTATGGAGTTGCATTAATTATGCCAAATGCAATAACTGATTTGTCGTTTGCATGCCAAATTGGCCAAGGCCAAAACGGGACGTGCCCAGCCAATCGGCCTAAGCTTCCGCATACTCACTCAAATGGGCCAAGGGGGTGAGGCTCGTGCAGCTATAGACAACTGCATACGATTCGTAATCGGTGCCCAATACCAGATAGTTGGCCCTATTAGCTTGTTCTGAAAGTTATAGATTCAAATTTATGTTAGATGAAGATACAGGTGCAGATGTAGATGCAGACACACGGTTGCATTTACTTACGGTTCTTGGAGAAGGTCACGGCCAGTTGACCGGGTGCAATGATCTTGGCCGTGCCCGTCACATTCGATGGGCTTCCGGTGCTGTAGGTGCGAGAATATACAGAGAATTCTAGATGTATCCCAAAAACTGTAAGCTCAACTACTCACAGTTTATTGATGGCCGCATTTAGTACAGATACTGTGCTGTTATCGGCGATTTCGTAGCGGGCGTAAATACATTTCTTGCCTATTTCAAAGGCAAATGGATACTTCGCATACTCATACCAGACGCCCATATACTAAAAATAAAAAAAAACATTAACAAGTTGAGTTAATGAGCTGTTAAAGATTTACAATCGGAGCGCAGGTGTTTAGTCATGAGACATTCCAGAAACTACTTGAAATTTGGCAAAACGTGTTCAACAACAATTCTGATTAATAGATAATAGTAACAGATTAGGAAGCCATGTGTCAAGCTGTTATCTTATCTATGTTAAAATATTGATAACAGCTTTGGTCAACAAGTTTTGTTTTCTGTTATCAAATATCTTATAGTTTTTGGTAATTGATTAAAGTTCAAAGACTTCTACTATAAATATTTGTCATAATTAAGTGGACAGTCTTCAGCAGTTTTTTAAGAACTAATTAGATCAAAATTAATTTAAAAAAATATATATTAAACCTCTTTACTTGATTTACTTGAGTTATTGAACATTAAATTATAAAATAAAAAATTGGCGTATTTTGTTTTGATTAAATTTGGAATAGAAAAGTTAAATAATCTGTTATTATTCTTATCAAGTCCCAAAAGCAATTAACTCTTATAGAAGATCTCGATGTTATAAAATTTAATTTATTTTTCATATTTAATCAATTAATTGAAAATAACATTTGATTGTAATTTTATATCTTGTTTTCAGCTTGCTTTCTTGAAGTTGTAATTTGATCAAGTGCAAATAAAATTTTAAATAAAGTTATTTAAAAAATAGTCAACCATCGTGACTTTTCATTAAAAATGGGCAAAACAAGGAAATTCTCAAGAATGTAACTCAAGATAAGCATTCACAGAAAACTAATTTGCCAACTTGATGATTTCCTTTGGCCCAATTAATTAAAGCGTTACATTTGATTAATTATGGGGCAGGTTCAAGTGCTCAAGTGGTTGACAATTGTGTGGTACTTACCGCCTCCAAGTCAAAAGTGTCCACAATCTTAACCTCTGGACACCGGCCGGGAAAGGGCACTTGGGCCCAGACTCCATTTAAGGCCACAAATGTGAGCAGCCAAAATGAGGCACTGCAACAACAACAACAAGGAGATTATGTCAAGAGTCAAACGAATTAAATTAGTTTTCACATTCCAAAATGTGTTGTCGTGGGGAGGGAGGGAGGGGGGTGGGGGAGGTAAGGTATGTATGCATATATATAAATTTACCTGATAGATTGACGCATTATTACGGATTTGCTAGGATTTGTTTTTGATTAGGTGTTATGCACGTTGTAATATGTGATTGGAAGAGTATTTCAGCTCCTTGTCTTCTCACTCAGCTCGTTCGTTGAGTACTGACATTCATGCGGCTGCAGTGCATCATTTATAGATTCATCTGTTCGAGCTTTTTGTCGGTTTGTTGTTGCCTTTTATTTTGTTTTTAGTGTTCTGCTTCTTTTTGCTTGGCGGCAACAAAGCTTTTTCCACTGCGCCGGCGCTGCTTTGTTGTTCAAGTGTAAACAAATGAAAAGTGAAATGTTGACGATCCAAACGGAAGGGCTGAAAGCTGCGAGGGGGTCGGCTGGGCGTTATAAGTGGATCTTTCAATGTTCTGGTTACACTCGCTGCACCCGACGCTTTTACTCCGCTTATCTAGCTCATGATTCATCGAATCAATAAAAATAATTAAAAAACGAAAACCAAAAACAATCACAATATCAAGAGCAACTCAATTAGATTGCATAACTAAGTACATATATACAAAATATATGGGTGCGAATAAAAAAAATTAAATCTTTCGTATATGCAGCTCAGGGACTCAGATGACAGTCTACAAACTGAAGGCATATTAATTTCATTATTATTTATATATAAAAGACCACACAACAGACTCGGCGGTTATCTGCTAGATTGAAAATATATATTTCTTATATAGTTTACATATAAATAAATTATAATTAATATATAATTAATACATATATTTTAATTTTAAATATAATTCAAGCGAGTTGTTCGGGTTAATGAACCTGAAAATGTACCGTAAAGTTCATTGTAACTTTACATGTCAAAAGTAAATGAACTTTAATTTTTTAATTTTTTGCAGTATTCAAACTTCGGAATACCGTTATTTTAGTAGTATTGCAGTATTTTAAAGTCTCAATACCGTTATTTTCTTATTTTTAACATATGAAAACTACATTTAATAATAATGAATAACTTCTGTGCTTAACAGAGTTTAAATATATAATCTACAGATTTATAACTACCAATTGAAAAATATATGCTCTTATCAAAAATCACGTCTACTGAAAAAGCGATTTTTCTCTGATTTAAACCTCATAAACATAATCTCTGATTTATTGTAGAATTAGTCATCTTTTTTATTACTCTCGTAACGGCAAATAACTCTTGAAATGCTTATCTAGCACACTCAGTACTACATTATCTATGAAACAACAAAATCTTAGAGTTCTCTTATGATTAAGCAGCGCATATCAATTGGCTTCCACATAGAACCAAAGTTCTTGCTAGCATGTGGAATGTGTTTCCAGCGCCATCTATTGGCAACGCACAATCGCTTTGGCACTGGCGCCATCTGTGCGCCAATTTGCGCTGCAACTGAAAATGTGTGTGAATGTACGAAATCCTTATAGAGCAGCTTAGCGGTCGTCTTGGCCTTTTATTGAAATCTATGGGGCACACACACACACACCACACACACACCTGCACAAGCTCACACACTCACCCAGCGACAGAGAGAAAATTGTTGTGCTGATGTTATTTAAAAAAAATGTATACATTCATAGCACATTTTCGTCTAACAAAATTAATTAAATGCAAGCCACAAATTGAATTAAATGTACAAAAATGTGCCCACCGCCTTGTTTTGTATTTTTTTATTTATTACACAAGAACGTATATACAATATAATCTGAACATTCGTCAACTCGTCTGTCAATTTATAGTTGTTTCTGAGTATAAGGATATAAGTATTAGCTGCCATAAACCGTTGCATTTAGTTATTTAAGAAGTTCATGAATATATCGAAGAGACGCTCGTTGAAGCGCCGGAGCCAATCTCATGCAGACTCAATAGCTGAAGCTGTGCCGTTGCTCTCCAGTTCGGGACAGTTCTTTTGGACAGTATTGATCAGCACAGATTGGGTTATCTTATTATCATCCAGCACCTTGTAGGCCTTCTCGATTGTCTCCTTTGTGGGCTCACGGTCGCGCGTCAATATCCAGGCGAATTCTGCAATGGTAAATATATGATTGTAATTAAAGTGCTGGCAAATGTGTCCCTGGCTGAACATAATGCAATTAATTATGGAGTTGCATTAATTATGCCAAATGCAATAACTGATTTGTCGTTTGCATGCCAAATTAGTCAAGGCCAAGACGGGAGGTGCCCAGCCAATCGGCCTAAGCTTTCGCATACTCACTCAAATTGGCCAGGGGGGTGAGGCTCGTGCAGCTATAGACAACTGCATACGATTCGTAATCGGTGCCCAATACCAGATAGTTGGCCCTATTACCTGGTTCTGAAAGTAATAGATACAAGTATAATAAGATGCAGATGCAGATACACGGCTGCATTTAATTACCATTCTTGGAGAAGGTCACGGCCAGTTGACCGGGTGCAATGATCTTGGCCGTGCCCGTCACATTCGATGGGTTTCCGGTGCTGTAGGTGCGAGAATATACAGAATATTAAAGATGTACCAAAAACTATAAGCTGAACTACTCACAGTTCATTGATGGCCGCATTTAGTACAGATACTGTGCTGTTATCGGCGATTTCATAGCGTGCGTAAACACATTTGATGCCTATTTCAAAGGCAGTTGGATACTTCGCATACTCATACCAGACCCCCAAATACTGAAAAAAAAAAAACAAAAAAAAATATTGAACAAGTTGAGTTAATGATCTGTTAAAGATTTACAATCGCAGCGCAGGTGTTTAGTCATGAGACATTCCAGAAAATACTTGAAATTTGGCAAAACGTGTTCAGCAACAATTCTGATTAATAGAGAAAGTACGCTTGTCAAGCTGTTATCTTATCTATGCTAAAATATTGATAACAGCTTTGATCAACATGTTTTGTTTTCGGTTAACAAATATCTTATAGTTTTCTGATTATTGATTAAAGTTCAAAGACTTCTTATAATATTTGTCATAATTAAGTTGACAGTCTGCAGAAGTTCTTAAAGAACTTATTTGATCGAAATTTAATTTTTTATATATTACAAAATTCTTTAATTGACTTACTTGAGTTATTGAATATTAAATTATAAAACAAAAAAATTATTAATTTTGAGTCAATTTGGAATAGAAAAAGTAAAAAAAGTTATTATTTTTTTTATATTTAATATACTATATATCAAGTCCCAAAAGCAATTAACTTTTATAGAAGATCTCGATGTTATAAAATGTAATTTATTTTTCATATTTAATCAATTAATTGAAAAATATCAATTTAATTAGAATAATATATCATGTTTTCAGCTGCTTTCTTGAAGTTGTAAATTGATCAAGCTCAATAAAAAATAAATAAAGGAAAAAATAAATTTAAAAAATAACCAAGTAAAACATGTTTGAATCATGAATTTTCATTAAAAATGGGAAAAACAACGAAATTCTCAAGAATGTAAGCCAAGATCAGCATTCAAAAAAAACTAATTTGCCAACTTGATGATGTCCTTTGGCACAATTAATTAAAGTGTTACATTTGATTAATTATGGGGCAGGTTCAAGTGCTCAAGTGGTTGACAATTGTGTGGTACTTACCGCCTCCAAGTCAAAAGTGTCCACAATCTTAACCTCTGGACACCGGCCGGGAAAGGGCACTTGGGCCCAGACTCCATTTAAGGCCACAAATGTGAGCAGCCAAAATGAGGCACTGCAACAACAACAACAAGGAGAATATGTCAAGAGTCAAACGAATTAAATTAGTTTTCACATTCCAAAATGTGTTGTCGAGGGGATGTGGGGGAGGGAGGGGGGGGGAAGGTGAGGTATGTATGCATATGTATATATAAATTTACCTGATAGATTGACGCATTATTACGGATTTGCTAGGATTTGTTTTTGATTAGGTGTTATGCACGTTGTAATATGTGATTGGAAGAGTATTTCACCTCGTTGTCTTTTCACTCAGCTCGTTCGTTGAGTACTGCCATTCATGCGGCTGGAGTGCATCATTTATAGATTCATTTGTTCGAGCTTTTTGTCGGTTTGTTGTTGACTTTTTTGTTTTTAGTGTTCTGCTTCCTTTTGCTTGGCGGCAACAAAGCTTTTTCCACTGCGCCGGCGCTGCTTTCTTGTTGTAGTGTAAAAAAATGAAAAGTGAAATTTTGACGATCCAAACGGGTGTTGGCTGGGCGTTATAAGTAGATCTCTCAATGTTCTGGTTATACTCGCTGCCCGCGACGCTTTTACTTCGCTTATCTAGCTCATGATCCACCTAATCAATAAAAATAATTAAAAAACGAAGACCAAAAACAATCTCAACATCAAGAGCAACTCAATTAGATTGCATAACTATATAAAAACAAGTAAGAGGTTCTAGTCGGTAGCTCCTGAATAGGGAATACCCTGAACCCTCTCATTCCAACACCGAAATTCAGCACGCGCAACGCGCTCGTTTGAAGTAATAAAGATAAATTTAAAAAAAAGTTCCATTGGCAGGGTTCGAACTCAGCTCGAACTCGCTACAGACCGCACCACTTCGCCTCTGCCTCTACTCAACAGCCACACCAATAATTGAGTCTTATTGAGAAAAAAACCAACTAAAATAGCAGCACAGAAAACAATCGCAATTGCAATGCTGTTGATAGAATTCGAATAAGATGCGCATGAATGTGTGTGTGTACATGCATACCGAAATTCTTGGAATTTGAGCTAGTTGCCCCTTCCAATTGCGCAGTAAAAAACATAACTTTTGGGTAATCGATTTTAATGAAATTTTCTACAGAATATCTTATTGTACCATAGAATATTTGTGTATTCTCAAAAAGTAAATTGCATTTAAATTGTGACCTAAATTGGTGGAAAATACAAGTTGGGTTATGAACTTGATTTATAGGGTTATTAACTTGATTTAGTCGCAGGAAGATGGCGATAGGTATAAAATGATTCTTGATATATATACTATTCTATAACAAACATATCAACTTTGGGGACTCTAGCTCTTAATATTTACCCAATTTGCTCAAAAAATAGTATGTCGATATAGATTTTTATCGGTTGCTTGCAAACGGAGTGTTATCGATTATCGGAATCAAACTCGATCTGCGCAGGCACATACATAAAGACGGGGGACGGACGACGAGACATGCTAGATCGACTCGGCTTGTTGATCAAGAATATATACATATCTTTAGGGGAGCTTCTGTTACTTTTAGATCTTTGCACAACAACATTACTTTAATTTTTAACATTTTGTAGTATTTTAAATTCTAAATACCGTTATTTTAGTAGTACTGCAGTATTTTAAAGTCTCAATACCCTTATTTTAGTTTCTAAAATTATTTTTGGAAGAAGTTTTTGTATATATTTTTAACAATAATGAATCACTATATCTGTGCTAATCAGAGCTTATATATATATATGCTACTGATTTGTAACTACCAAATAAAAAATATATGCTCTTAACAAAAATATCGTCTACGGAATACTCGATTTTTCTATGGTTAAACCCTCATAAACATAATTTCTGATTTATTGTAGAATCAATCACTGTTGTTATTTTTTCGTAAAGGCAAAAACCTCTTGAAATGCTTATCTCGCACGCGCAGTACTACATTATCTATGAAACAACAAAATCTTAGAGTTCTCTTATGATTAAGCAGCACATATTAATTGGCTTCCACATAGAACAAAAGCTTTTGCTAGCATGTGGAATTTGTTTGCAGCGCCATCTATTGGCAGCAAACAATCGTTTTGGAAATAATCATCCTTATAGAGCAGCTCAGCGGTCGTCTTGGCCATTATTTGTTGAAATCTCTGGAGCACATACACTCGCACACACCTGCACAAGCTCACACACTCACCCAGCCACAGAGAGAAAATTATTGTGCTGCGGTTATTTAAAAAAAAACGTATATATGCATAATACATTTTCGTATTATTAAATTAATTAAATGTAAGCCACAAATTGAGTTAAATGTACAAAAATGCGCCCACGGCAAAGGGCGAAACACTCGGGAAGGCATTCACATATGGCCCAGGCAAACTGGCTTACATACATATATATTTATTTAAGTGGAAGGCTTGAAAGGTTTGTTGAATGCAATTTTAAAAATTACAAACATATATATATGTAATAAAATTATCAACAAAAATAAATAAAAATTGAATACTTAAGCTTAAACATAAAAATAAATATATTTATTTATGTTTTCATATTAACACCATGTTTTCTTAATAATTTTAGGCATGATTCTTAAATCTGAAAAGGTTTTATCTTGATATTTTTTTCTAAATGAAGTCAAAGAAAAATAATCAATATTTATACATATAAATCAAAATGAATGTGACTGAATTTTTAACGATTTTTCATAGAACAAGTAAGTTTTTCTTTAAATTAATTGAAAAGCTGTACAATTTAAAAAAATATATTCGAGCAGCCCTCGCATATTAAAATGCTTACAGCTGTGTGTGGACAGCACAGATCTGAATGGCCTGCCAACTATTTTCGAATGGAAATTTATGGTGCTCCGGAGCTGAGCCATTGCGACAAATGAAAGGATCTCTGAAATGGGTAAGCGAGGGGGCAGTCGGAGGGAGTACAGGTAAATGGGTGGGTTGATCTGCTTGGATGGATAGATGGATGGATGGATGGTTGGCTGGTTGCTTGGATTTGGCGCTGTTGTTGCAGCGTGTAGTAATTAAATTTAAAATATGTACACATAACGGATGTTTGAGTTTTGCAACCAGGGGTGGGGGGAGGCGGGGATAATTTTATCAAAGGCAGCCGACACGACTGCAAAACCGATGCAATAAGCCAACCAACCAGGCAGCTATGGAGCTGCAGCTTTGGCATATGCAAACACGCGCACGCACACACACACAAATACACCTGCAATAAATGCACACCAACACGCATACACACACTCGGACATTCGCACACAATTCAATCATTTTGCCTCCATTTTAAGTGTATTTTGCGGTTTTGCGCTTTATGGGCATTTTGTCCCATGTAATTTGATTTATATGGCTATCTCTAGCCAACTCGCCCCCCCCCCTTTCGTTCTCTCTGCCTCTTTTGTTGATTAAAAAAGAAATCAGTGTCCTGGCCGCAGGATGCGTGCGTGCGGCCATTTAATTGACCGGCTGCAGCCTTTTAAAATGTTGCTAACAAATTAAATTAAATTTTTTATTGTTGTTATGCCTACAGCAGTAACAGCAGCTCTTCTTCTTGCTTGCAGCTACCGTTGCATTCAACAGTTAAGGCGGCCAAAGGATTCAAGGATTAAGCCAAATGAGCAACTACTAAACAGCATTGCGACAGGGGCGGGGGCACTCGCTGCATAATGACCTTTAACCCAGTTCCTTTGGGCTTAGCTGCGCACAGTCGCTGAGCCTGGGATATGACACAACATGACGCAATTTTGGATTTTCACACAGACACGCACACACATGGACACACATGGACACACATACACAGCTATGCGCTTTAGGATGTCACAGGGTCTTTGAAGGGTTTCACATGGACGGTTGAAATATTTGAGCTTTAAATAGAACTGGTTGCATTCAATTGAATTTGTTGCAAAGTATCTAGTTTTGGTATACACCATACAATATCCATACAATATCAGAGGTAAACGATATATTAATAAGGATAAGGATTACTTTTATTAAAATTTATTAGTTACTTATTAGACTTTAAAAAACTTTGTGTGAGGAGAAGTCAGAGATCATCAATCCCTGTCAACGCTTTATCAATTCTGATTGTTCAATCTAAAGAATCTTTAAATCTTTGTAGATAGTATTTGTATCAAATAATAGGCTCATAGTCTTAAGCACTTTTAATAAGTTTACATTTAAAATGATATATTCCTGCAGTGAAAGCTCTCATAACCGGACTACCCCCTTGTATATTCAAGGGAACTATCACTGTAGTTAACTTATATTCTAAATGAATAAAAATTCCTTTTTTAAGACAAAGCAAAAACCCAATCTTATTGATGCTTGCAATGCTTAATACATTATTTATTTAGCACCTTGTTGTTGCCCCTTGGTTGGGCATCAGTTGTTCTGCGGCACTTGCAGCCGTTTGGCGCGTGGGCTGTGGGGTGCAAGAACAAGAAGCAGACAACAAAGGCTAAAGTGGAAGAACCTGAAAGTATTTTGATTTGTGCAATGCTCGAAAGTATTGTCGTTTGGCAGCCACTGGCGGCAATTTTTTAAATTTTTTATAGCGCATAACCTGTCTGGCACACATGCGCGCCATTCCCTGCCCCACCCACAAGCAACTACCCGCAGCGCCTTTCTGGCAGCTCCTTGTTTGTTGTTTGTTGTAAGGCTCAAAGTTAGCGGAGGACTAAGACGCGAACAAGGACGAGAACGAGAAAGAGAGCGAGCACGACGATGAGGCTGAGGCTGAGGATGTCGTCGCTATCGTTGGCTACGCTTATTGCATTATGCCACCGAGCGCCAAGTCAGTCAGCGTGCGTGCACAGCCAGATAGAAAGAAGTTGGAGGCGTGTGGTGGTAGAGGAGAGGCGGCAGGAAGCGGCTCAGGATATATCCTCGCCAAGTGCAGCTGATGCCACTTTTGGCCCGTGGCAGTCGCGAGCTGTTTGCTGTTGTTGGTTATGGCGTGCTAAGAAGAAAAACTCAGCGGCAAAAATAACAAGAAACGGATATTAGAAACGGCACAACGACATATGAATACCCTTAACGTATCGCTGCTGGTTAATTTAGTAGGCAAGTTAGCCTTCAAAAAAGGCAAGCGGTGCTTTTTAAGCTGACTTGCAGCTTGTGTTCCTTTGAAAAAACAGGAGCTTTCTGGTTAATATAGAATCCTCAAATTCTTAAATTTATATTATTTTAGAAACTTAATCCGTTAAAACAATATTAAATGATCTCTGCTTGAGTTGTTTTACCTAAATTAATGTTTTACCTGTCCTCAAACCGAATGCTCAAGTGTACAAGCTTTTCGCAAAGAGCATACAAATATGAGAATTGGCACAGCTTCTACTCTGGCCAACATTTCCTGCATCATCTGTACCCACAGCACCCCCGATCCAATCCGCGTTGCTGGCAAGAAATGTTAATACCAAAAACGAACCATTTGCCGCAATGAAAATCGCGTAAATTTCATACTGATTGTAAGTGTCGCCGTTTGCTTGACGTTGTCGCAGCTCAAGCTGGAGATGAAGACGTCCCCGAGTATGGGGGCTGGGGTATTGGTCGGGTGGGCGGGTGCGTCAGGGGTGCTGTGTTTGCCGTCTGTTTGTCTAGCTGCCTGCCGCCTGGCTCTGTCGCCTCCTGTGCTCGCCTGTCGCCTGCAGATTGTCACCATTGTCACAATTGCAATTTTTAGTTTGCGCTGTCGTTTGGCGCTGATTTGCTTGCCATTTTGCGGCATTTACCATAAGCGTCTGGCGGCCATAACCGAACCCAGTTAAGCTAAGGATCTTGGCCAAAAATGCCCTTCGATTGCATTAATGGCAGAGTCCGTCCAGCTTGCCAGCTGCAAATATCTCAAATGAGAAAACTTTTACCCACTGCCAAGCAGCAACATTTTTTTCAGTATGTCGTTTAGATGACTTTGGATTTTGTTTATGTATGCGTGAGTGTGTGTGACTGCGAGAGTGTGTGACCATTCATATACATTGTAAGCGTATGGAAACTGATACTTGAATTAGTCTAGAAATGGTTGCTATATGTCTAAAAAATACGTTTTGAGACTTTACTGAGAAATTCGAATGAGCTCTTATTATATTATATAATAGCAGAAAGCATAAAGTGACCATGGAGGACATGCACCTTGACAACAAAAATGTAATATTTTGTGTTTGGCGTTCTTTGCATTAAAATTGGCGACAAAACGGAAAATAAAGTGAACATGGAGCACAAAAAGGATCACAATTTTCACATATAATCTATTTATCATTCAACTCTGAATAATGCGAGCATAGAGGACTTACGTTTTAGCACATAAACTATTAAAGAATAAGCACATTTATTTAATACCACTGCAAATACAAAGTGACCATGGAGTATATATATATAATATATTATTATTAGTTCAACTCAATTATCAACATATAAAGCCTTTTATTGTTGGATACTTCCAAGGCAAGGAAAATATTATTAATATTATTCGACTGAGAATAAACTGAGCATTGCGGACACATACTATTTTGTATATCTCTGCAAAAAACAACATGGAGGACACGCATTATGGCTTTCTTATAATATAACTTACTTTCCCTTTTATTTCCCATTAAAAAAAAAAAAAAAAAAATAAAAATGAAAAAAAAAAAAAAATAAAAAAAAAAAAAAAAAAAAAAAAAAAAAAAAAAAAAAAAAAAAAAAAAAAAAAAAAAATAAAATATAAAAAATAAAAAAAAAAAAAAAAAAAAAAAAGGGGGAGAAAAGTCAAAGAAAACATTTGTCAGACATCGGGAAGACTGATGGCGTTTTTGATGGCCGAAAATCAAGTTTGTTTTTACGTGCCTCGTGACAGGATAGGAACGTGGCGCTGTGCCACCGACTGTGTGTGTGGGAATTTGGCTGTGGATATCAAAGGTCGCAGCTGCTGCAAATGGCTGGTGCTTTGGCAAAATGAGAGCGCTGCCCGCCCACCGACTGCCACGACAGTGGCGCTGGCTATGAGAAATCGCTCGTCATTATTGACGCTTGCGAAAATTCGCTAGAATCGCACACATGTCCCTCCCCCCTCACCGAAGTCTACGGGCCATAAATTATGCCACTTTCTGCGTATTGCCTGCCGCACGAATATAGACATCTGTAGCTGTGAAAAATCGTGCCCCAAAAACTTTGACCCGCCCCCCAGCCCAAAACTGCTGCCAACTTATTGAAAATCACTTAGACACACATGTGACGCCAGGCCCAGCGCGTTACGTGAGCGTAAAACTGGAACTCCTTCTACGGCCGTCGCTCCGGCACTTTGTGTGTATAATTTATGTTTGAGCATTAGAATTTATTTGCAACCCCCCGCCCAGAAAGCGGCTAATCTTATGTGGAGTAACTGCCTGACATAGGAATGACAGGCTTGGCCAAAGTCGAAGCGATTTAAATTGTTTAAGGCAATTGCTGGTGATATATTTATAGGGAAATCGCTGGAAATCAAAACAGCATGAAAACAATTTCTACTACGTACCAATTATCAAGGTCATAGAATTAATTTAATTTAAAAAAATTATATTTACACATGCCATTTGAAAAAGGCAATTTGATGTACTCAAAGTAAGCAGCCACACATAATAATAAACAAGAAGAAGTGCTCTAGTCTGGAATGCCCAACTATTTCTTTAAACTT